>OX392462.1:187840536-190242742 GCA_947623515.1 Neoascia interrupta
GATGCGGTGCGGGAGTGTGTATATCATTTTTGCAATTCGCTATTTTTTTTTCCCCAACAAACTTGATCCAGAGACGGGGTTGCTCTATGCACCCGTCTTTGAACTGCAAGGATGTGTGTGTCTGTGCAGCCAATAATTTATACTGCGCTTCAAAGTTTCTGAATATTTCGAATGTGAGGGGCTTTTGTGTGGTGCAGGTATGCATGCCCCAGGTATTTCACGTGAGTTATATTTGTAATGCTGTAAGCCTTCGACATGACTGGTTTCGAGGGAAATCCTGAAAAAGTTTCGTCTACACGTTCCGGCTGGGTAATTTGTTCCGATTATAAAAGTTTTGTTGTGATTATAGATATAAGCATTCGGTGGGAATCTGATTTCAAGAAAGTCTGTGCCAGAACGTGCTCTCGTTTTGCTTATTTCGTATTCTAATTTGGAAAACCGGATTCGTAATTCCTATACATATTTGAAGGTGCAAAAAGATCTGAAATCAGAATTGCTTCGAAACTGTTTTGCAATGTGTCGAGTGGGAAACACGATGAATAAAGTAATGTGCTAGAGATGCTAACTTTTGGAAGGAATGTTATGGAATACTTACTCTAGGAATCAGAAATTCGTGGAAACATTAAATCAGGAGATTTAACAAATTATGTAGATACATGTACGTGCATTCCTAAAGTTTTTAAAAATTATATTGGAACCTAGTTGCGGTGATCGTTTTCAAAATCGGAGAATTAAATTAAACTTATTCCACAGGGTGAGGCGAACAAAATGAGATTAACGAGAAGGTATAGCGTCTTTGAATTAATAATGAACTATCGATTAATAATGATTTATTGTCCCCTATCGAAGCGCTGTCCGGGTGGACGAATATTCAATAGCTAACTTATAGGACTAATCCTAATGGACTTTCCAGGCTGACCCCTTACAAGTGTTTATAGGTATTTAAATATCGTAACGATTACTTAATTATTGACAAAAAGCTTTTTTTCTATACACACAAAAAATTTTAGTGCTCGGTGCTAGAAATTTCCCCTATTTTAGCTAGTTTTTTTTTTAGCTGAAATCAGGATAATGGGATTTTCGTTACTGTTTGCGCCGGTGGACATCTTTCAAAAGATTGCAACGTAAGCAGTCAGGCCCCAGCGACTTGCGCCAATTGTAATGGAAGTCACCCGGCGAGCTACCGAGGTTGCGAAATCGCAATAGAGCTACAAAAAAGTCACGAAACTGTTAAGCAACATATTGTAGATAGGGCCACAACCCCAAAACGTTCTAGAGCTGACAAGCCGAAAACTCCAAAATCGGTCAGAAATACGAGATTGACGAGAAAAAATATACAAACTCCGCAAGAAAACGTCGCCGGTCCAAGTACAAAGGGAAAATCATCACTCATCGGCCCAAGATCGTACGCTGAAGTCGCGTCACACAAAAGCAAACCTCCAGAACCTACCACAACAGATTCGGTATCTCAAATATTATTTATGATATTGGAAAAGCTTGAGCAACAAACTAAAGTTAATCAAGTAATATTTGACAAACTGAGCGAGCTAGAGTTTAAACCTCGCAAAACCAATAACAAATCATGAATATGAAGCTCATTAACATACTTACATGGAATGCAAATGGTCTTTTAAAGAAAATCGACGAACTAGAAGTATTTCTACGGGAAAAAATATTGACTTATGCCTGATTTCGGAAACACACTTTAAGAAGGAATCCGGACCCAAAATTAGAGGTTACATCGACTACCACGCGCATCATCTATCAGAAAATTCGAGAGGCGGATCCTCTCTCTACATCAAAGACTGCATTAAGCATTACAAAAACGAAGAAATTGAGCTTGACTCTATGCAAATAACTTCAGTATCGGTAAAAATAGGTCACCTAGATTATAATATTGCCTCGAGTTATTTTCCTCCACAGTATAGGCTAGCGGACGACGATCTTACTCCCGTCTTTGACTTACTTGGGTCGAATTTTATCATCGGCGGGGACTTTAATGCGAAAAACACATTTTGGGGATCACGGTGCAATTCAACAAGAGGTAGAGTACTCTTCAAAGCTAGCATGAAACGTGGCGTGGTTTTCCTTTCGACGGGAAAGCCAACGTATTGGCCAACCGACAGAAACAAAGTACCTGACCTTGTCGACTTCTTTATCGCAAAAGGGGTTCCCCGTCACCTCACAAATGTAGAAGAAGACTATGATCTCTGTTCGGATCACTCGGCAGTCGTTTTGAAAATCGGCGGAAGTCTAGCAAAAAATGAGAGAGCGCCTAGGCTAACGAATAACAACACCGACTGGGATGGCTTTAGGAAATACTGTAAAGAAAATGTATCTCTACATGTACCACTTACAACCCCTTTAGAAATAGAAGACGAAGTCGATAAACTCGTTAGAACTATCCAAGACGCTGCTTGGAACAATACTTCTTTCCGGAAGACTGGAGTAAGGAAAAGCGGATCAATTTACCCGCGCGAAATTGAAGAGCTCATACGCGAAAAGAGAAAGGCTCGAAAGAGGTGGCATTTGTCTCGAGCTCCTCCTGATAAAACCATTCTGAATGGGCTATCTAACAAATTAAAGCACTTACTTCAAGATTTTAAAAGTCGCGAGACTACCAACTACCTCGAAAACTTGACTGCCGATAGAGGGTCAAACTATTCACTTTGGAAAGCCGTGAAGTCCATTAAAAAGCCCATAGTACACTCGGCGCCAATAAGAAAAGATAACGGTGAATGGGTAAAAGGCGACAAAGAGAAAGCAGATGTATTTGCAGAACATCTAGAAGAAACATTCAAACCGTTTGACGGGGAGCCGTTGGTTGACGATCTGTATCGCAATGCGGAATTAGACAATTATCGAATGAAAACCGTGACACTGTCTGAACTTCGTCAAACAATCCGAAATTTGAAGAATAACAAAGCTCCAGGCTATGACTTAATTACTGGGGAAATGTTGAAGGAGCTACCGAAAAGAGCGTTAGTCAAGCTTCTCTACATCATAAACGCATCAATGAGAATTTCATACGTTCCACGGCAATGGAAAGTCGCAGAGGTAATAATGGTTCCGAAACCAGGGAAATGCCCGAACGACAAAAAATCATATAGACCGATTTCGCTTCTGCCGATTATATCTAAAGTCTTCGAGAAACTTGTGCTCAAACGACTGCAACCAATAATTGAAGAAAGACGATTGATTCCGGATCACCAATTCGGCTTTAGGGTCAAACATTCAACAATTGACCAGGTCTATCGAATAACTAATGAAATTGAGAAAGCCTTAGAAGCGAAAATGATATGTTCTACCGCTTTTCTTGACGTATCCCAAGCCTTTGATAAAGTTTGGCACGAAGGCCTAAAATATAAGCTACGAAAAGTTTTGCCGGAAAAAATGTATGAACTCTTAGAGTCTTATCTTGACAACAGACTATTTCGAGTGAGATACGGGAGCGAATACTCAGAATTCAAAGAAATACAAGCCGGCGTTCCACAAGGTAGCGTCCTCGGTCCTGTTTTTACTTTTTACAAGAGATGTACCGCAAGTAGAGAAAACGACTATAGCCACGTTCGCTGACGACACGGCTATCCTCGCTACGGATAAGACAGTCGAACTATCAACGGGAAAACTCCAACGCGCTTTGAATAAAATATGCGAATGGACAAAGGCCTGGCGAATCCTCCTAAATGAGACAAAATCAACGCATGTAAATTTTACTTACAAGAGGGTAATCAACTTACCTCTATTTATAAACTCGGTACAAATTCCGTACGCAAACGAGGCGAAATATTTAGGCATGACCCTAGACGCAAAACTTAAGTGGAAGCCACACGTTAAAAAGAAACGCGATGAGCTTGAAATCAAGCTACGAGAACTGAATTGGCTTATCGGACGTTATTCGAAACTAAGCGTATATAACAAACTGCTATTGTATAAGCAAGTGCTAAAACCATCTTGGACGTACGGTATACAACTTTGGGGTTGTACCAAACCAAGCAACATATCTATTTTAGAAACTTTTCAGAATAAGACACTAAGAGCAATCGTAAATGCTCCATGGTATATAAGAAATAGCGATTTACATCGAGATCTAGGCATCGCAACCGTGACCGACGAAGTAAGAAACTTTGCTCGCAAACTTCACACTCGCCTTCACGGCCATTGCAACCACGAAATAATCTGAACTCTGGATCAGACAAATCTCGCACGCCGACTACAACGAACAAGACCGTTGGATCTAGCGTCGTAAGAGGAAACCGCACATAATGACGGTATTGCAGGTGCTTTCGTTGGAAGGTAGCCTGCCAAACGCGATTACTATACAGAAGCATGAACTACTTGTTAAGGAAACTTAGTCGTAGTCTTACAAAGATTGGGAGGTTTTTTAGTGAGTAAGAATCTCACACTACTATGAGCACGCGCGTTCGATTCTCATAGTGCCTATGAAGGTTTTTACCTACCCACGAAAAAAAAAAAAAAAAACTGTTTGCTAGACGAGGTGCTGAAGAACACGCATTTAGTTCTCAAAACCTAGTGTTCACTGCTAGAAAAATTACTTAGTATTTGTTATTTATATAATTAATAAATTTTAATAGGAGTAGTAAACTGTTGTATCTCAGCAACACTTTGTAGTGTTTGATACGTACGTTACATCGGCAACACCATGATACTATCCTCCGCTATAATTTGTCACTCAAAATTTAATGTTATAAGCTCAGCTATTTTTCTATATAAGAATCTAACACTTCAAGTAGTATTCATTCCGTAGTAAATCATTGAATTATCATAACATAAACGTTATGCCATTTGAAGTAAATCAAATTTTAGTGAGTGTAATATTCGATAGAAGGGTCTTATTTTCATGCGCGATTAACTATACTCACCGAATACGGTTTGCCAACTTTCGTAAAAAGATTAAAATAAGAACAGTGAACTGTTGTGTAACAAGCGATTCCTTAAAATAATTTTCCAAAGACCCTGCTTGACACCAGTTGAAAAGTTTACACTTTTTGTGTCGACGGCGAAACTTCTGAACCAAATTTTGATTCGTGATGTCTTGTTTGAGTACAGTGGGTCAGTCCCACACAATCTGGTATCCTTTGTGTGCACGTATTTCAATAAAAATCTGCTAAATAACAGAAGTCTTTGAAGTAGTTCAGTTATTGGAGGAATAAATTCAATTCTAGAAGGATCCCCAATAAGCTCTAAACTTCCTGTAAGGCATTACAAGTTGCGAGCAATTACAATCCTTTAATTCAGTCTTCCTTTAGGCTTCCTGCCCGCATAATAAAAAAAAATAGTTTTTAACGCTTTTTTTTATCTGTGTACAAGAAGAAGCGAAGAATGCTTTGACGTTATAAAAAAGCCAAAAAAGCCACTGCACAACAGTAAAACTGGCAAAAGAAAATTGGTAAACTTTGGCAGCCTCTGTCTTCTCTTTTATACAAAATTGTATTCGTCAATATTAACTTGGTGAAGGAACTAGAAGGCTTTTTACCGCAGAGGTAATCCAGTTCGAAACAGTTTATATTGTGGGATCAGCCGTCGTTAAAAGGAAAACAAGTTAGCTTAACTATTATTAAAGGGTCCGCCATCTAACGTTTTTTTTAAACTAGTGAATGGTAACACTTAGCTCATAATTAGTTTTATCCTTCTGCTGAACAAATATGGTTGTGTATAAGCTTGAACAACGCTGGGAAATATGGTTTTTTCATATTTCCCAGCGTTGTTTCGCTTCGCTAAGTTGGCTTGCGATCGACTTAGAGAAGAAGCCGATTTTGCGAAAAATATCATCTTTTTAGATGAAGCTCAGCTTTATAAGTTTTAAGGCTTTCGCGGTTGTTAATTGACATGACAAGAAACTTTTCGGATTAACCGCGTTAGTAACTATTTTTATTGAGTACAATACTAGACTCACCCCGAACGTTTCGCTCAAGTTGTATTGAGCGTGGTCACCGGGAAACTGCTATGAAAGTGTTATCGCTGAGATTGTACTAACTACATCACCGGGTGTTTCTAGGACGATTGGGAGTGGGCGTGTGATGTTGATCACGGGGTCCCATGTACGCGAAAGTTTAAAACTATCATCACGATTGAAGTTTTGGTGGCGTTTTATTTCAATCGCTTCGCGGACCAATCGAGGGATGTAATGATTTTCGCGAGCTAAGATCTTGGCTTGATCAAAACGGATCCAGTGGTGTTCATCTGGATTATCCAAGATATGCTCGCATATTGCAGATTTTTCCCGTTGTTTTTTAGTCACCGCACTGATGTGTTCTTTCAAACGGGTTGCAATACTCCTTCTGGTTTGCCCTACATAAGACGACCCACAGCTACAGGGGACTGCATAAACTCCCGGCGTTTGAAGAGGAAAGTAATCTTTCGGCGACGTTAGTTAACTTCTCACCTTTTTTGGCGGTAGAAATATGGATTTTATCCCATATTTCTTGAGTACTTTTCCTACTCGGTCTGTAACACCTTTCACGTATGGTAAGAAAGCTTTCTTGTCTAGATTGCTTTCGTCCCTTTCTCTTGGCAAATCTGGCTTCCATATTCTTTGCCTTTTTGTATAGCCGTTTGCTTTAAGTACGTCGTTGACCAGGACAAGTTCAGTGTTCGTTATCACAAATTTTGTGGGCGCGCTGAAACAGTGTCGAGACAACGGATCTTAGGTTTGCCGGGTGGTGGTGAGAATTAGCATGTAAGTACATGTTTGTGTGTGTGTTTTTGCGAAAAACTGTGTGTCCCAAAGTCACGTCGGCTTTCCTTAAAACTCTCACATCCAAAAACGCGATTGAATTGTCCTTTTCTTTTTCCATCGTAAACTTGATTTTTGGATGTTGCGAGTTAAGGTGTTCTAAGAAACTCGTGATGGTGGAGTTATTTAACATACAGAAAGTGTCATCCACATACCTCAGCCAGATTTTCGGCTTATTTTCGAAGTTTCTTAGGGCTTTTGCTTCAAAATATTCCATCCACAAGTCTGCCACAAGAGGGGCTTGGGGTAAACCCATAGCAACACCATCTACTTGTAGATAGAACTGCTTGTTGTAGCAAAAATATCCTGATGTTAGGCAAAACTCAAAGAGTGGCAGGTATTTATCGTTAATGCCGAAATCTGGGATAAGATCACGGACAACATCGAATTTGTGAATAGTGATTCCACGTCAAAACTCACCATGACCTCATCAGCGTCGAGCCTTAAACCGCTTAGAATGGACACAAAGTGAGATGAATCCTTTATATGTTGTTCCATTGACCCAGTCAAAGGTTTGAACACTTCCACTAAATGCTTTGCTAAAAGATAGCACGGGGCATTCATTTGACTAACTATTGGTCGCATAGGATATCCTTCTTTGGGAATTTTCGGCAGTCCATATAATTTAGGTGGCTGTGTCCATGATGGGATTAGACGTTTCGATGCCAAAATTGCTTTGTTTTCGTTGACAAGCTTTGTTGCTTTCCTTAAAACACGAGAAGTGGGGTCATAATTTACGGCCATGTATGTGTTCGCGTCGCCAACCAAAACATTAATTTTAGCTGATAATCACATCTGTTTAGGATAACTGTTGCATTGCCCTTGTCTGCAGGCAGAATAAAAATATTTTCATTCGTCCGCAAATCATTCAGAGCGACCATCTCATCTTGGCTTACATTTCTCGTTGTTCGTAGCTTTGTTTTCCGGAAGCGAATAGATTCGCTTCCGGTGCTGTTGAACTTGTTTCGCGCATTGCACTCTTCGGCGCTGCCGATTAGGCTCTCGATTGGTACACATCGCGGTGTGGGGGCAAAGTTCAAACCTTTGCTGAGAATGCTTGTGGCTGCTGCACTCAAGTTTGTGTTTGATAAATTGACAACGGCTTTTGTCAAGTCGATTGTGTTTGCATTTGATAGCTTGTACTGCGTGTTGAATAATTTATCAAATTTCTGCTGTTGTTTTTGGGTGCACAAAAACAGCAGTAAACAAATACCCGAAGGAGTATTGCAACCCGTTTGAAAGAACACATCAGTGCGGTGACTAAAACACAACGGGAAAAATCTGCAATATGCGAGCATATCTTGGATAATCCAGATGAACACCACTGGATCCATTTTGATCAAGCCAAGATCTTAGCTCGCGAAAATCATTACATCCCTCGATTGGTCCGCGAAGCGATTGAAATAAAACGCCACCAAAACTTCAATCCTGATGATAGTTTTAAACTTTCGCGTACATGGAATCCCGTGATCAACATCACACGCCCACTCCCAATCGTCCTAGAAACACCCGGTGATGTAGTTAGTACAGTTTACTCTCAACCACCTTCAACCCAACTACAACAACAAGATGAGTCAGAACCGTCTACGCACCGCTACAATCTACGCAGCCGATCTCAGCGATAACACTTTCATAGCAGTTTCCCGGTGACCACGCTCAATGCAACTTGAGCGAAACGTTCGGGGTGAGTCTAGTATTGTACTCATTAAAAATAGTGAAAAAAAAAATCCAAAAAGTTTCTTGTAAAGCTCATTTTTATCTTGGCGGGTATGTAAACAAGCAAAATTGTCGCATTTGGGGCCCAGAAAACATACACGCATACATTGAAAAACCTCGAATTGAAAAGTGCGGATTTTGGTGCAGAGGCATAATTGGGCCATTTTTCGTCGAAAATAAAAAATTTATGTAGAACGTACCTATATGATGCACTTAAAATTAAGTGCAACCTTACAGCAATACCTAAAAGGAAAGTTTAGGCAGGGTTTTACAGGGGGCAGCATGCCACCATTACACGTTTCACTGTTTCAGCATAAAGGTCCATGGATAATTATAATTGAAGAGCAGCTGAATAGGCAAGGGTGCGCACTCTGGGACTGCATTATCTGCACTTACATTTTTTCGAAATTTTTTTTTTTCTGACTTTTATTATTTAACGTCGCAAATGAAAATAAAGTCCAAAAGTTTTTCGACAAAATACAAAAACATAGCAGCTTTAAGCTCAACATTTTTGGAACGATTTCCAAGAGAAAAAATGCCAAACTTTTTCCAGCTTTGTCTTTCAATGAGGTTTCTAAAGATTCTTACAGGTACCCCAACTAAAAGGCCCCCTATTTAATAAAAGCACGTCTAATTTTTTATGTATCGGCGTCCGTCGTCCCGCCGTCAGTATGTATATGCAAAGGAAGGTCTTCAAAATCAAGCCAGAATCACGGCTTGGTCCTTCTGTTGCCCAGACAATGTGTGGAAATCGGTTAGATCCACCTACGGCCGCGCCCTCTACTAGCTTCAATGTGAGACAATCCGTATTTAAGATTTTCTTTCAAAATGCTTTAAGGACACTTTAGCGAAGGCACTGCCCGTAATGTTCTTGTTAGTATTAGAACTCGTGCACAGTACATCGTTAAAAAAAAGGTTATGAGAAGCCATGGCTCGTCTCATCAATAGGCCTTAAGACGGGTTTTATTTTCAAGGTCTCGAAGTTGATTTTGCTCTAGGAATGTCCGCGTGCGCCCTTTTTTGTTCTGTAAAAAAATTATCTTTTGTTGACAATTAAAAAGCGTTAAAACTTTAGGCAAAGCTGGATTTTAGGGTAATAAGGGACATTTTTGTTTTAAAAGGATAAATCTGGTAAAGACACATATTGAACATTGTCCGCCTTAAGCATGTCTTTAAGGATTTACCCATCAACAATAAGTCTAGAAGCTGTTGATTGTAGAAAAGGAAAATTTACTGGCAATACTATAATTTATAAATCTTAGCTTCTTCCACTGTAATTTAACCAGATTCAAACCAAGCTGATACTAACACCAAGCCGATACGAATTGTGAATACACCAACATTGCACCAAGCTAAAATGAGGTTTGCGGTCTTTAAAGCAAGGCCTCGTAATAGAAGTAGCTTTAACTAGATCAGTTTAAGAGCCAAAAAATATTAAACTGATCGTTTAACTTCAGTGTCAAAACAATTAGAGAATAATTCTCACAGTCATTTCCATGAACAACCCTGAAGCTTTATGGTACAAGAGCACAATTTTATGTAGATTCTCACTTTGGTTTACATCAATTTTAAATATTTAATGCCGACACAATGATTTTCATTTACCGTAGTCATGTAATATAATTTTTGTTGGTATCTTTTTTCATTTTAATGGTTTTTCTAGATCTCGACCTAACCGCAAAACTGCGGAACACTAAAAGTGCTTAACGCATTGTAAGTTTGCTGAACGTTTTATTTTTCTCCTTTGGGAACATTGCGAATGCAAAGTGGCACAGCCCAAAACCTCCCCCCCCACACACAAACTTCTACCTATGTAAATGCTGATGTGATAGCCCCCACTGTCGAAGTTGGTTTTTCCCGAAGAGACTTTGGTACAACAAGAGCGCATTCACCATAAAAAAATAACATCTCATTTAAATACAAAAATTATATCATTTCCATTTAGAAGAGGGGACTGTAATATTTTTTTTTTATACGTTTGCAATGTGGGCCATATCGACGCTCCACCATCCCAGAAAGTGCTCCAGAGTAGAAAAAAGAACTTACCAAACAGTGTGAGCATACAAGAATCTGGGTCTATGTGCCACAGACAGACGAAAATTTTATACAAAGAAGACCTCGACCGACCCGACCGAGTGAAGAAAGGAAGCAGCCACTGGGAACAATGGTTATTGCCAGAGCCAATCTCCTGGTCCCCGGCGCCCACTAGCAGTTTTCACACAACCCCAACCATAACCATAATGGTTTATTCACTGGGTATTATTCCTGCAAATGGATAGTCTCGGTGGCTCTGATTTGGAGGGCGTGTGAAAAATACTATATTTTCCTATTAGCATATTCCTTTTGAATGCGATATTCGTTCTCGTCCTTCTTGTTTCATTGGATGATGAGTTCTAGTGCGTCGTTCTTTTTTTTTGGTTACGGTTCCTTAACCAGAATATTCCATTTTCATTTTCCCTTGTCTGGAACTGTCCTGCACTGAATTTCAATTTGATGGCCAAAACCACGCGACTCAGGCTCACCCACATAGTAGCTTTATACATTTTGGAGTATGCAGAAACTTGAATTAAGGGAAGTAGGGGTACCTACTGGCTTAAAGTTTTTCGATGAAGAACAGATAGAAGAATAAAGTGTAGGTATATTTGGAACAAAAATTTAGCCGAGCATAAACAAACAGCTCTGAAACAGGGCTCCGCTGCGTGCAAGAGAAGACACCAGTCGTGCTTTATAGACTCGACTCTACAGTCGATTGCGGCAGCAAGTTTGATACGCTCGGACAATTGCTCTGTTAGGAACAAGGTCAACAAAAAATAAATATAGCGGGCCAGAAATTAATAATAATCAGGATCGATTCAGTCGCTATCGCCTTTATCATAATCCTTACCATTGGTCTGGTATAAGGATCATAGCAGAATACATTGGGATTATGCAAACGATTGGCGTGTGTTTACGGCGGTTTTGAGAATATAGATAAGTTGCTATGAGACCTCATATGGACGAAGCTTTAATAAAACGAGGAGCTGCAGAAGCAAAGGCAGATTTTGGTGCCTTTTCAGAGTTTTTGTTTTTTTTTCGTGGGTAGGAAAAATCTTCATAGGCACTACGAGGCCGCGCGTGCTCATAGTAGTGTGAGATTCTTACTCACTAAAAAACCTCCCATTTTCCGTCAGACGACGACTAGGTTTCCTTAACAAGTAGTTCAAGCTTCTGTAGTAATCGCGTGTGGCAGGCTGCCTTCCAAAGAAAGCACCTAATACCGTCAAGTTATGCGGTTTCATCTTATGCTGCTAGATCCAACGGTCTCATTCGTTGTAGTCGGCGAGTGAGATTTGTCTGATCCAAAGTTCGGATAATTTCATTATCCGCGAAGTCGAGTACTAAGTTTGCGAGCAAAGTTTGTTACATCATCAGTCACGGTTGCGATACGATCCAATTGAAGATCTAGGTGTAGATCGCTATTTCTTATGTACCATGGAGCATTAACGATTGCTCTGAGTGTCTTATTTTGAAAAGTTTCTAAAATAGATATATTGCTTGGTTTAGTACAACCCCAGAGTTGTATACCGTACGTCCAAGATGGTTTTAGCACTTGCTTATACAAAAGCAGTTTGTTATATATGCTTAGTTTCGAAAATCTTCCGATAAGCCAATTCATTTCTCTTAACTTGATTTCGAGCTCGTCGCGTTTCTTTTTAACGTGCGGCTTCCATTTTAGTTTTGCGTCTAGAGTCATTCCTAGATATTTCGCTTCATTTGAGTACGGGATTTGTACCGAGTTAATGAATAAAGGTTTGTTGTTTATCTTTTTATAAGTAAAGTTAACATGCGTTGACTTAGTCTCGTTAAGGACGACTCGCCAGCTTTTCGTCCAGTCGCATATTTTGTCTAAAGCGCGCTGGAGTTTCCCTGTTGATAATTCAACTGTCTTATCAATAGCGAGAATAGCAGTGTCGTCTGCGAACGTAGCTAAAATTGTTCCCTCATCGTGGGGTATGTCTCTTGTATAGAGCAAAAATAATATTGGCCCGAGAACGCTTCCTTGCGGGACACCGGCATTTATCTCTTTGAATTCCGAGTACTCATTTTCGTACCTTACGCGAAAGATTCTGTCTTTAAGGTAAGACTCTAAGATTCTATAGAGCTTTTCTGGTAAGCAAAGCCTTAATTTGTACTTCAGGCCTTCGTGCCATACCTTGTCGAAGGCTTGCGATACGTCGAGAAAAGCGCTGGTACTTATCTTATTCAGAGTTAACGAAGTGTTCACAAGTCACCTGAGGTGAATTTATATGCCTAATAGAAGTAACAAAGAAATATAACATAAGAACAAGAAGGTCCATGGAAGTCTTCAGTTAGCAGAAAGCAGGGATATCCCTGTGTTTCAGGAGCTCAAATCAAAAGACAACGCGCCTACGCAGCTCAGAAAAGGGAAATTAATAAGAAAAGTAGAAGTAGATGCTATGTATGACCCTTTTTTATAATGTCGCGGTACTGGACCAGAAAGCCTTTGGAATTAACATGATAAAAATGTGTATGCTGTGTGCAGTACATTTGTTTGTGGTTTGTGGTTTATTTAAATTTCTCTTTAACACTTAAGTCACTTTTTGACTAATTTTAAAACTTTCATAGGTACCCGCTTTAGTTCCCGACCTAAATAGATCATTGAAAGAGTCCTAACCACTTTTTGCCTTAAATTATAATATTTTATTTCCCTTTATACCTACACTCGCTCCTGTTCCTTTTCTTAGTGTGCGAGCTCATCGAACAACTCTCCACCTACTTAGCTTTTATGCAGCCCATTTCTTAGTCCATACAAGGGGCTATAAGTCCCCAGTGTTATTGTACAACTTTGGTCGCTTAAAACCTTAATCACTTCTAATAATCGCAAAATTGAAAAACTTATGTGCTCCCCTCAGGAGGGGGAGCAACGACTAAGACAGTTGGAAAAAACTTGAAGCAATTTACTTCAACAACAAACATTCACCATGAAACAACAAACCAAAAAGAAAAAAAAAAAAAACGTTAGTGTATCTGTTATGGCTAAATACAAGTATCTGCTACATTTACCAACTTCTGATGTTCTTCTGTGCTATGCTTGTATACCTATGTGCGCCCGCGATACTTCGTTACGTTTCATTTCAAACGCTTTTTGTTCCTTAGCTTTTCCCGCTCTCGGTACGGCTTGTCAACAAAAACAAAAAAAAAAATGCCAAAAGATATCGCCTTTTCTATCCTCAAAGCCAGGATCGCATTTTAATTGCAAGGGAACTCTTTCCACACGACTACGGACGGATAAGCAGCGAGCAGAAGATGATGGCGAAGGCGAAAAAAATATCGAGTTAAAAAGACCGAAGCAACTGAAATGTGAATCTGGAGAGTTGAGTTTTATCACACAACTTTGTCTTTTCCAGGATTACATTGATGGAACTGCTTAAGGACTTGGTTCTTCCTTTGTGCTTTCAACCCCCCAAAAAAAAAATAAGCGTATATAGATACTGCAAGGAGTAGTGAAGAAACAACAGGAACAAAAAAACAAAAAAAAAACTATTTGGTGCATCGTTTCAGTTCTTTTATTTTATTTTCGAAAATTGTTTCTTCTTTGACAAGGAAGTTCGCCCTTGGGAGGGCAGAGGGCAAACTTTTCATATTGTTGTAAATGGCATCACACATTAGACATCGCCACTTGTGCTTGGCGTTTGGTTCAAAATATGGTTTAACTTTTGCAACGGGATTCATTTAAGTTAAATTATGCATTCGGTCAGAGAGAGCTGCGGCGGTCCCTGTGCAGGAGTTCGCGGCACTGGCAAAAGTTGCAAAAGACGACCGAAAGATGTTAAAAGTTAATTAAGAGATATTTTGCTTGCATAGTTGTGGGAGTAGTCGCTTTCTTTGTTAATTTTGCCGTTTTTTTTTGTATGCCAGCATTCTTTGCGTACATAAAGTTGCAGTGAAATTGAGAAAAGTTCAAAAATGTCTTCGAGTTGGAATGATAATGGAAAATGGAAAAGGAGCTGTGTCAATGCAATTAACAGTTTGTGGTACCTGAATGTTGTTGGAATCACAACCAAGTCGTAGGTTGTGGTGCAGAACAAATAGTATTGATACATTCTCATATGGAGTGTGTAGCTATAGGTTAGGTATGCACCGACGTATCTAGAAGTTTCCATCAGAAAAGTAAAAGTTTTCGATATTAAGAAAAGAGTGCAAAAATATTTCGAAGGCGAGGAAAGTAATGAGACCACTGCAGTCTTGCTGTTATCTTAAAGGACGAATGTCTTGCACAGCTTGTATCATTCAGCATAGATTGACATTATACAGAACGATGCGAAATTTGGCTTCAAAAGAGGGGCGATCCAAAAATTGTGACATGGAAGCATTAGTGGGCTCCAAGATATTTCACCATTGCAGACTGGGCCAAGCGTATTAATGTGGAAAGAATTTACACTTAATTGAGCACACGAAGAACGTCCATCGAAGACATCAGTTTGGCATATCGAAGAGGAACCATCATGCATGTGGCAGTGGTCACAATAATCGCGTATTGCAGTTTTAAAAAAAATCCTTGCAAACGAATCAGATGCGAAGAAGCTATCAGTGCCTTAATTTTCGATTATGTTTATGGCGAGCATAAGAAGAAGCGAGCATACATTTCGAAGGTGATTCTTCAAATGTTCCATACGAGTAAGGAGGTTTTTTGTAACTAAAATTATAAGATAAAAACCCTGTTCTAGGTTCCTTTTCCTTTCTCAGGAAACACCTTCGGAGCAAGAAATTTGCAGATGGTAAAAAAGTGAGTTTTAAATAGTCAGTAATATTTAATTTCTGTTTTTTTTTTTAACACACAGTCTAGACGGTGACGGTTTAATTACAGTTTGAACTTTGTGACAAAGAAAAAAAATAGTTTGGCACTTAGCTAAATAAATTTGACAATTAGAAAGTCCTGTATCCTACAATCCTTCATGGTCCCAAAGGCAGAAAAAAATTCAGAAAAAGGCAGAAACTTTTTCAGCAGTATTCGAATTTTTCATAAAATTCGTAGCCACACTTGTGTGTTTTGATACTGAGTGTTGATTTAAATTGTCTTTCAAATACTTGTTCTCTTATGGAAAACCGCAGGAAGAGTTGTCACTTAATGTCAGCATCATTATAATATAAAGGTTCCTGACGATGTTCGCCTGGCAGCGTTTGAAATGATCATAGGACTAGCCAGTATTATAATGTAGAATTGTAAATTGTTGTAATTTTTCACTTTTCAATATTTTCCAAAAAATTCTGTTAATTTGTCAAAAATATTTACAATTATGCCTCATCCAGACACTCGCCTTCAATGACATCCCAACGGTCAGGTCCTAAGACGAGGCGAATCTTTTTGCAACTCATTTGGCTGCGAGCTCCTCGCTTCCAGTTTATGCTATGTTTTTGACCAGTACTCAATACCGAGCCCTAAAAAAATGCAAACTCTAAGCAAACATTGAACTTTTTAATAAAATTTTACTTAAAAAAAATATTGAAGTTTTTTTGATAAATAGAGAATAGACATTTTTTTTTACCACAAAGCCAATACCGGGCCCTCATATTAAGAAATTTGAAATTTTAACGAAATCACAGTGAAAAGATTTTTAAAGTGTGGCTGAGATCTTTAAAAAAAAATCGCAAAAAATTTACGAGGAAAAAAATTGTCCAACCCACTTTTCAGGTGCCATAAAAACAAATGAAATACAAAAAAAGGACTGTGAAGTAAAAAGACATGCGCGGAGCGGTCCGTCGTTTTTTTTTGTAGATGAGGCTTACCTTTATTGTACACTTTTCGTAGTGGGGTCTACTGTTGTTATATTGGGTGATTTTTTAGTTTTGTCACTTAAAAGAGGTAGCATTTAACTTTTCCTTTAATTTTTTCATATTGTTTTTTTTTTTTTAAATTAACCTGTAAGCTTATTGTTTTTTTTAAGCTATTGTGTTGGTTAACGTTCATGTGGTTTTGCCTGCGTCGATTGATGTAAAATAAGTGGCCCAGAAGTAACGATAGATATACATACGTGCTAACAGCATCATGTTAGTCAGTCAACTAAAGTGTTTCCAAGCGCATTCACAAAACCTTAAACTATTTCAAAAATGCTTCGTTTGTTTTTCAAAAGATTGACTGCGTTCGGTAATTATTTAAATTTTTTGCCTCTTACCGGTTCAAAAATAAAGGGAAGGGAAATCTTGGCATTTTTTTACAATTTTTAACTTAGATTTTTCTTAATAACCGTTGGGCTTGTGTTTTAATTTTACAACCAGCTGCTTTCCATTGGCCACTTTTCTTAAATTCTGCGGACTTGGATAGCTGAGAAAGCGGTAAAACATGTTGTTTTCTATTTCGTTTGCTTAAATATAGGTAGGTTTTTAAACTTAAGGTTGGCATAAATATGCAAACTTTTTATATGCAGTAAACTTGCGTAGTAAACGCTTCATACTTCAGCCAAATTTAAATTAGATCGTTGTTATCGTTAACAGACCAGCAACCTTTAAGAAATCGTTTTCGAATGTATTTTTACGTTTTCGAGTCAAATCTTCGAAGTTTGCTTTAGCTTGATATAAAATTTCAGAAGCCCATTCTACGGCCGTTATTTATTTTAAAGCTATACATACTTTAGAGGAGGAGACATACATTCTTCTGACCTTTTTTCTAATTTTTAAAATTTCAAATCCACAAAACAACTATCTTGAACTTTTTTTCAGTTCCCGTTAGACTCTTTTCCAACAGTGCAACAATACCTGCGCTAGCAATGAACGTTTTTCTTTTTAATTCTATGGCCAACGGTTTTTGCGAAAACGGTAAAACAATCTCCTTTTCTATAAAAATCTCCGTTTTTTAAATAGGCTTCGAAAAACGTAGGTCAAAAACGGCAATTAAAATTTTTTTAAAGCAGCTTGCTTTCTTTAAGTAAGCTTTAGATTTGAAGTAAATCTGAACAAGATCGCCTAACGGTAAGTTGAGACACTAGAAGATTTAAAAAAATAGTTTTTGAAAATGGTAGAGTGGAGTTGAAATGTTAGCGGACGGAAGTGTCGAAAGACACTAAGCGACAAGTAAGGGTTGCAGGATCGTACCCTGCCGGTGAGCCAGACACGCTTTTTTCTTTCGACACTTCCTTCCGCTAATATTTCAACTCCACTCTATGATTAAACGTAAAAATAGAGCCTGTACGGTTTAGTTGTCACCATAATTGTTATAATTTACCTAACAAGACATGTTGGCAATAAATAAAAAATAAAAAGATGATTGGTTGGACCTGGATTCGAACCCAGGACCTCCCGATTGTCGGTCATAGGTGCTACCATCTGCAACACAGCCCACTTCCATCTCGGGTGTCCAAATAGCCTACATGATCTCTCTGCATAGATAATGCACATAAACCAACAACATGTTTTTGAAAATGCTTTTCTGTTTTTGAGTGAAATCGCAAAAGGTTTTGAAACTTTAAAATTTTCTATAATTTTCCTTAAAATTTTGGATAATTTTTGATATGTGTGCATTTTTTCATATGATTTGTTGAAACAAGTTCGGAGATAAGAGGGTGGAACACACGTTTTTTCCGGATTTTTTTTTTTTCGAAAATGCTTTGAAACGGCAGTATTAAAATTTATTCTGAAAGACATGATTTAAGCAGTTGATTAACTTTGTAATGCGTGTGTGTGAAATACGTGTGTTCAATATTGTCTTTGTGCACTAAGCGGTTCAAAAGTTATGGCCTTAAACACTTTGAAAAACATCACCCATTTTCAACTCTTCATTTCTCAGAAACTTTTCAATAGCTTTTTTCAAAAAAATTTATCTTTTCTTTAAAGTTTGGAATACCTACTTATCTTAAGTTTCGCTTTTCTTGTTATTGGCTGCTAACCTTCTTAAAAAAAAGTATTGAAAAACATTTAATCCATTTTCCCATGAAATTTCAAACTGTTATTTCACCGTTATTATCTGCTTAGAAAAAATGCCCTCGTTGGATTTTCTGACTATTTCCAGAGTTTAAAAGCACACCAAATTTTGTGTGCTTTTTTTCACAATTTATAACACGAATGGAATGACGGACAACGTAGCGATACCATAAGAGGTCTTTTTTCCATTTTTGAACGGACGGGTCACGCGTATTGAAAATTATTTAAAATTTTCGGGGAAATAATATGCACATAACTACCAAAACGAAATTAAAAAAAAAAAAACAAGTAAGTAAGTGCAAGAGTTCGTCTGTAACGAACTTCTAAATACCCGACCCTCTTTACCCATTAACACCAAATTTAATATTTTTTGGTCTGCTTCATAAGCGAAATGTCAATTATTTGTATTGGCCACGCCTCTAAAAAAGGGCGTAGGCTGAAAATTTAAATCAATTAACTCTAATTTCGTTGGAATCACGAGAAAATGCGTTAAAAGCGAATATAATTACTTAAAAAAACTGTTTTTTCCCAAAAACGCCCCCTAAAAGTGGGCGGAGCCCAATACTTTGTATGCAACAAACTTAGCAAATGGTAATATATTTTATATTTTTCATAAAATATTTTTTCAATTTAGAATGAATTTCCCGAGAAATCAGGTTTTCAAAGATTTCAGATGTTAAATCTTTGAAAACCTGATAAAAAAGTGGGCATGGTCAATAGAATGGGCGGTCCAATTTTTGTCTAATTAAAGGCTTCTTCTAATTAAAGGCTTGACCAAACGGCATTTTGAAATAAAATGTAAATTTGAGGTTGTCTGACATTTAAGCCAATTGTGGGAATGGCTGTGGGCGGATCTCCTTAATTTTCATACTTTGTCTGTACAAAATGAGAACCAAGCAACGCTGCAAGTTTCGGTTTCCTAGCTCAATTTGAGAGACCTCAAAAGTGCATACAGACGGACGGACGGACGGACATGGCTTAATCGACTTGCCTGTCGGTCTCGATCATATCTCTAAAAGGTCTTAGGGGTCTACGGTGATTTTTTCACTGTGTTACAAACTATGCATTTAAATTAATATATACCCTCGGTCGGGTATAAAAATGTCTTTTCTCAATTAGTTTGTCCCGGAATTTTCTTAAAAAGCAAATTAAGAAACACGTTTATGCCGTTATCAAGAAAACTAAGATTCCAGCTAGAGAACAAAGATTTGGTAGTCAGACTGGGGAACTTTGATTCGGTAGTCACAGTCCAAATCCTCAGATTTGGGCCGTACAATTTAAAAAAAAAACACATAAATCCTATTTAAGCTTACTTACAAACAAGTGCGTCGCTGATTTTTTGTATGCAGGCTGACGAATTGGTGTGACATCACTGATTACATTTCAATGCTTCATTTGGTGCGTTTGGTTACTGTGGGCTTCCGGTTTGGCACGTATGTACATATTTACACCGCTGAAATTAAGAACATTGTTACATGCCTCTGCAAGCTTTGAAGAGATAGGACTGCCCAATTTTTTCCCATGACGTTAAATTTTTGACATTAATTTTTTCCCATTAAACCCATTTTTAACATCCGATTTCGTGAGGGAGAATAGGAATCATTCTCGAAACAAGTGTCTTGAAAACATATGGATCTTGACGTTCGGATATACCTTGATACTTGTATGCAAGTACTTGTATGGAAACTGCAGAAGCTGTGTACGGATAAATGGCGTCAAATCCCGTCCTTTTGATGTGCGCGTTGGACTTCGCCAGGGCTGTGTTCTGTCGCCGCTCCTTTTCATAGCATATATGGACTGGATGGTGAGGCGCAGTCTTGGCGAGCAATGTTTCGAATTGGCTGGCATCAGGATGAGCCATCTGCTTTTCGCAGATGATTTGGCCATCCTTGCATCATCCAAAGAGGAACTTCAACGAGCACTGGATAGGTTTGCAGCCATCTGTGGTGATGCTGGGATGAAAGTAAACGTGAACAAATCGGAAGTGATGGTTGTTTCCCGAACTCCTGTGCAGTGTACCCTGCACATAAATGGAGTTCCATTAAAACAGATGGAGAAGTTTAAGTATCTCGGGGTCTTTTTCACGAAAGATGGGAGGAGTGATACTGAGTTGTCCTGTAGAATTGGCCAAGCTGGAGCAATAGTAAAGGAACTGCGCCGGCCGGTCATCAGGAAAGCTGAGGTTGGAGTGAAAGCAAAGATCTCAGTTTTTAATTCAGTGTTCGTTCCGACCCTCATCTATGGTCATGAAATTTGGGTAATGACCGAAAGAATTAGATCGCGGGTACAAGCTGCCTAAATGAGATTCCTGAGGTGCGTTGCTAGTGTTACTCTAAGGGACAGAGTGAGAAACGTCAGTATTCGTAGGAATCTCAATGTTGAGCAGCTACTTCTCCGAGTGGAGCGATCGTTCGCATGCCCCCTGACAGACTTCCTAGACTAGGTCATGCTAGCCGAGATGCGAGCGCGTCGCCCCCCTGGTGGGCCAAGAAACAGGTGGTGGGATCAGGTAAAGAACCTCTCTGAGTCCCGCCTGGGGATTGCGCCGGAGTCTCTTGAGTTGGTGGCGGAGGATCGAGAAAGATGGAAGGAGCATTTAGCCACCCTCGCTCCGCGACCCTTTTAAAGGATAGGCGGCATTCGAAAATGATGATGATGATGATGACTTGTATGCAAAAGTATAGGATGACCACATTTGTGCTAACAAAATCGCACAAGATTAGGTCTAGGTCATCATATCAATAGGTGACCCAAGATGTAGAATCCAAAATACCCTAGTTAATTTCGGCAGTTTAAAAACAGCATCTTAAATGGTGAAAAAGGATGAGATGCCTTATAAAACTACTCAGTAGCAGCACTACGTTATAGACAGCGTATTATAGAAGCAGATTTTTAATGCGAAAATTTTAGTTTATATTTTTATTATTGTCAACGTGGTAGACGGGCATAGGCCAAATCCTTTACGACTTAAGAATTTTCTTTAATTGTAAGATTAATATGGAAATAAAAGTCAATTTAACTAACCAACTAACTAAAACATCATCAGAGTAAACTAAAAATCTATACAGAAAACACAACACATAACAAAAGTTATTCCAAAAGTACTTTTCCTTGAACCTATTTGTTCGATCCATGACAAGAGTACAAGAAAACACATTAAACCCGAAATCATTCACTAAACCAAAACCATCGGTCAACACAAAGAAAAGTGACAGCCTTTGCTGTCGATAATAATGTGACATTAATACTTCAACCAATCGGATAGACAAAAATCAACCGATTCCATGCAAAGTGTTTACTCTCCGTCGAGAATTCCGTACAAAGCCTTTATCTAGAGGCCATGATCCCCACTCAATGATGCCCAAGCAAAACCAAAACAAAAAAAAAAAAGAGATAAGCCTGTCCGGGCAATTGATGCTCGAATGGGATCAACTTCCAATTAAAAGGATATCCTACCACTTCCCGCATAAAAGGCAATTTTCTCTCCATTTTTATCTGCTTATTTCATCTGAAGCATTCATTCGGCCTTAGAGCCAGCCAGAGAGAAGCATATTCCTTGTCCCTCTGCCACTGCCGCGCCGCATTGACCTCGCTCGAAATCTGATTGTTCGCATAGACACATTTCCTCAATACCTGGATTATATCCTTTTATATCTGTAGATTCATCTGCAATTATTGTTCGTAAAAGTTCTCAGGGCATTTTAACTGTTTTGTTTTCCTATAGCGCTTCACATGGACAAGCAGCGTTCACGTTCAAAGTTTCAAGTTAACTGCTTTGGCGAATGCCAAATGGGAACACGTTTGATATTCCTTGCCGTGCGGCGGCGACCTAAACCTGGGCCGTCTTTGTTGCTGCTATCCTTTATGACACAAATATAAATTAGATACAGTCGTCAATTATATTATCCTTAGGGAAACTTTCAACTGTTGTTACAAAGTTTGGACGTGAAGGTCTCCCTTGGAGGTAGATAATCATTTTGGTATGGGGGTAGATGAAAAAGAAAAATCATATTTAATGGAGGGAAATTGTTTATCAGCTTTTTTATGACCGGAAAATCCTTATATAACACTCATTCGTGGATTGGATGCTGTTGTTTTAATATCGAACGCCAAATATTTTAAAATTATTACCTGGTGTGTCAAGAGCTGTATACATTGGATGGGGGTTTCGAATCGAAACAAAGGAAAATTTATCTACAGAGTCAGTCCGCCCCAATGTATCCCATATTATTATGTTGATGAACTTTGTTGCTGCTGTTATTTATGTTTTGTTTCGCGCAAAGTCGTATCCTTTTACACGCAAAAGGGTTATTTTCAATGGTAAAGATAATCCAGTTGCTTCTCGGTCTGCCATAATCTGACTTCTGTAAATGGACTCATTAAAACAGATTAAGGCTTGGGTTTCGGATGTGACTTTATTATTGTGAATTGTACCATTGGGATGCTATTACAGGGCCACAATTTGTATGAAGGTGCCAACAGAATGTCGGATTCAACTTTGTGTGGCATGTCAGTGCGTGCGGACTCAAATTTAATCTCAAACTCATCAAGCGTTTCTGACAATGCTGACAAGCGCTGTAAAGGATTATAAATTTTCAGTTTTAATTTAACCGTTAAATAGTGCAGAAATTAAATGAATGGATGAATTTTTCGAAAGGCACTTGTGAACCTTTTAAGCATTTTAGAAAAAGACAAAAAAATTTTAAAATACTTCTTTTATTCCTTTTATTCAATGCGTATAAATAAATGTGAAGTTCAATGGGAAAAGCATTGACATGGCTTGACTTACACAGGGCAAAAAAGTCTCAAATTTTCATGTTTATTGGGGTCTAGTCTACTCGCTTTGACGTGCCTCAATTCTTTGACATATCACCAGCGTAGTTAACATATAGGCTTATAAGTTTTCTTCCAAATGGAATCAGTGAGAGTAACTCATGAAGAACACGGTTTCGTTTTTGAAGTTGCATTGAATACATAGCGAAGTTGTACCCAAGTATTTTTTATTCACTGCCCATATTTTTCTTAGAAAGTTTCAAATAAAAATATGACTACCTAACTACCTCGAATGACATCGAGGTAGTTAGCGACTTTGTATACCTGGGTTTCGCTATCAATTCAGACAATGACACCAGCCCTGCAATCAAACGAAGGATAACTCTTGCCATCGCTGTTTTTTTGGGCTAAGAAGGCAATTGAGTAGCAAAGCCGACCTTCGAGCAACTAAAGTGTCCATGTATAAGACCCTCATCATCCCATCCCAGTCCTGCTTTACGGTGCAGAAGCATGGACCCTGTCAAAGGCGGATGAAAACACTCTAGGCTGCTTCGAGAGGAAAATTTTTCGGACGATTTACGGTCCCGCCTGCATAGACGGAGAGTGGAGGAGGCGATATAAAATCGAACTGTACGGGCTGTACAGCGATACCGACCTAGCCAAAAGAGTCAAAACACAACGTCTACGATGGCTGGGTCATCTAGAGCGGATGGACACCAACGCCCCGGCCCAGAAAATCTTCGAATCCACACCGCAGGGACGGCGCGGTAGAGGAGCACCAAGACTCAGGTGGCGCAATGAAGTGGAAGGGGACCTCAGCCAACTTCGCGTGCGAAACTTTAGACGGCTAGCTAGAGACAGAGCTGGCTGGCGAAGCTTGTTGGCTGAGGCCCAGGTCTCCCCGGACTGTAGGACCACCTTAAGTAAGTAAGTAAGTAAGTAAATTGGCATCATATTTTAAATCAATAAAATTTCGTCACGCCCATTTCTGTGGGCGTTTTTAAGTGAATACCAAGATTTTGATAAAATATCTAATAAATTTGAAGAAAAATTATTGAAAAACGTTGTAAGTGTTTTTGTTTTTTAAATGGATAAGGTCAGACATACATGTCGGCAGTGGGTTCGTTTCAATGGACGGATTCGACTTATTTTGAAACTTGGTCTGAATCTTTAGGCTACGACCTCAGTTAACGTATTTAAGCTCTCTTCCATTAAAATAAACGTTAAGTTTGTGACGCTGACTAACTCCCGTCAATAAATCACAGTAGACAGTTAGGAGACCTTTAAGAGATATGATCGGGACCGACAGGCGACAGGTGAAACGATTAAACAATGCTCGTCCGTCAGTCCGTATGTGTGACGTCTTTAGATTTTTAAAACTGATCTAGAAACGCAAAACTTGAAGTGTAGCTTAGTTCTCATTTTGTCCAAAAAATAATATGAAAATTGGTAAGATCCGCCTACAGCCACAACCAAAATTTACTTGAATTAAGGACTACCTCGAATTTTAATATAATTTCGAAATACCAAGTGGATTTTCAGATGACGGAAAAAATAAACCTTTTGATACTGCCTCGGTTTTCATTTTTGATCGAAAAATACCTATACCTAAACTTTTGATCAGTTTTTTTAACCATTTGGCCAATTTGATTGTTTCTGTCGTTTTTTTTAGCGGTCAGCCAATTGCAATTTAAAAGGGTTCCTTTTTACTGCGGGGTTTTTTCGGCTTTTCGATTTTTTTTTTAAACCGATTTAAACCGAGGAAGAAAAAAAGCCGAAAAAAAACGGTTGACGGAAGCAAAAAAAATGATTTCGGTTTAAGCCGGATGGTTTTAGCCATCCCTAGTTAGAACTCAAATTTTGGTATGTAAAAATGATGACCAGAAACCTTTAACTGGACAAAAATTGGACCGTCCGCATCAACGATCATTTATGTCCCTTGTAAACATATTTTACATCTTTAAAAACTCGATTTATCTTAAAACCATTTACTATGTTAGGATATTGCCTTTTTTTGGTTATCTACATACAGCTTATTAAGCTCCTCTCACTGTAAGCGGTGGTTTTCGAAAAAAAAAATTGGCATTCAACACATTTTCCCATGATCTCATTATTTCTTCAGTCATTTTTCTTCTGATTCTTAAAATTTAATTCTTATGATTCTTAAAATTTAAATTCATTTAACTTATTTTGTGCCCACACTCATCTTCGGGGGCTTGGCCAATGCAAGCGATAGGTGTATAGTATATTAATTCAACCCAAAAACATTAAAAATTGTGTTTTAAGGTTAAAAGAGTAAGGTAGCTATAATATTCAATTCAATTCAATTCAAAAAACTTTTTATTTTCAATTCGATAAGTTTTACCAAAAAGAAGTTTACAAAAAGTACAACATGGCTTAGAGCCGTCTGCCGTTGAATGATAGGACCGAGAAAGTTAATTAATAATTAGTGCTTATATTAGGTTTTTTTTTTTTTTTTTTGGTTAATTTAATTTGTAATACAAAAGAAAAGATTGTGACTTCTTTGTCATCTATACTTATGGGCTTTTGGTTTAGCTTAAAACGGATCGTGGATAGATCTGATTTTGCTTTGCTGATTTATCTCACGGAGACTGATACAAATTACGAAAAGCAATTGCTTCTTTTAGATAGCATGTAAGTATCTTCCAACCAAATCCGCCGTTTAGTAAGGAGCGACATTCCTGGATCGAGAGAAAGCTCTTGGCAAAAAATAATCTTCGGATCTCTTGAAGGATAGGACATAAAGCTAAGAATTGGAAGGTGTCTTCGTTCTGATTGAGGTTACAGAGGTTACAAAGCGGGTTTAAGTCATTTCGGTATGGTCTGAAGTTAAGATCAAGCATTTCAGTGCGTGCCTTAAATACTAAACTAATTTCGGACGCGTTCAGCTTATCACAAAAATAGTTGGCGGTGTGTAAATCGTGAGTGAGGCTTTTATAAAGTTCTCTTGTAACTGATGTTCTCGCTCTGCACAAGGACTGCTGATAGAGCTTTTCGTCAATGGCTGCCAGGCAGTCATAGAATATACTTCGCCATTCGTCAAGATTGGCATAGAATATACTTCGCCATTTCTCTCGTCAAGATTTAATTGACAATTATGGTTACCAGCAAGCTCACGTCATTCCTTAAAATGTGAAAAGTCCCCTTCTAGTGCAACCAAAAGAACTCTACGTTGCAAGTTATTCACAGATCTTATAATAACTTTGGACAAATAGTCGGCACTTGATTTGGCATTTCTTACAAAAACTGGAGATAAACCTGTTTCTCAAACTGCGTAGTTTGGCGATGATCGAGGGAGCCTGAAAATCCTTTTTACGAAGAAACGTTGGATAGCTTCAACCTCGTCGAGCTTTCGGTGACCATAGACTTCACTTGCATAACGAAAGCAGGTGTTACCTACCGCCTCAAAAACCCTGAATTTAGACCGCAAGTCGACATCTTTGTTGAATTGATCGCAGTTTTAGCTGCCACCGATCTTTCTTTATTGTAAGGACGAAGGTCTAAATTGAATTTCAGGCGGAAGCCTAGATATTTGAATTCATTCACAATTTCAATGTTGTCGTTGTCCAAGGTCCACCTTTCGCTCCTACTCAATTTGTGGTGATGTCTAAAAATCATAATTTTAGATTTTAAAACATTAATAAACATTTTAGGTCCCAAAGATCACAATAATCTTTCAGCTTATTGATGATAAGCTGAAGAGTAAGAGGGTTATCTGATAAGACAACAAGATCATCGGCATATAGAAGTACCTTTATTAGAGTATCTCCAAATCTTACTCCACCTGGCAAGAAATTTATAACATCATCGATAAACAAAGCAAACAGCAGGGGACTCAAAATACAGCCTTGTGAGACTCCAGAGTTAGTTAGAAATTCCGAAGATTTCTATATTTATACTCGTTACAGACAAAGTCTCGCACTTTTTTAATTGTTACCCTAGGGTATGTATACTAAGTATAAGTTAAATATCCATACGTTGAGTTACGCAGTGAAGTGATCAACGAAAACCTGTAAGACCTTTTAGATATATGAATGGGACCGACAAGAGAATCGATTAAGCCATGTCCGTCCATCCGTCCTTATGTAAAGAACTTTAAGGCCTTAAATTTTAAGCTAGAGAGGTGGAGTTTTATCCTTCAGATCAGAATTGAAAATTAGTTGAATCCGCCCACAGACACGCCCACTGTCTCTCACCCATCTTTAATTTTAAAAAATACTTTTTGGAGGCGTGGCAGTTTCTTTTTTTGGTAGGGTAGAGCGATTTTCAATCCGTGGCAGACGGACTGAAGTTTTTACATACGCACTGTTGCACTTTCCCACTTGCTTTTATTGCGTTTGCTTATAAAGCTTAGTACTGTGATCGCGAAAAAATTTTGCTCCCTTACAAAATTCTCTATGGCTAT
The DNA here is from genome assembly GCA_947623515.1 of Neoascia interrupta. NCBI lineage: Eukaryota > Metazoa > Arthropoda > Insecta > Diptera > Syrphidae > Neoascia > Neoascia interrupta. Next base: position 187,868,124 of record OX392462.1, read on the forward strand.
CTGGTGTGCAAAATTCTTACGTTATTATACATAGTTGTGCTAGTCGAAAGTCTTCGCACAATTTTGCATGCAAAATAATTGTCTGGCACATTTTTTCTCGTGCAAAATTTACAAAATCATGCACGAGGCAATAGATGATTACATTTTTAGAAAATGTTAATTTTTAGATGTCGGAGATGTTTAAAGCTTAAAACAAGTGAGTAAGTGCAAGAGTTCGTCTGTGACGACAAACTTCAATATACCCGACCCTATTTACCGTGTAACACCGTGTGCAAGAGTTTTAAAAGCTATGGCCTCAAACACTGTGAATAACATCATTTATTTCTATCGAAAAAATGAACTTTCACTCCAAATTATTTAAGAAAGAAGGCCCCAAAACATTGTAAAATCACCCTAAATAGTTTATCAAACGTTGTTGTTGCTCACTGTATAAATTTTTGTGGCAATCTTTAATTGGGGTCTGATTTCATGGAGCCTTAAGAGACAGGTTTCCTAAAAATAAGAGCAACATTGCTGGCACTTCATTCCTTAAATAATAATTCTACCCATCTATACATAATACATTATGTAAATACATTATCCTATTCAGCGTGAATATGTGCAACATTATCCTATTCAAGTTTAATGTGCAAAACAGAGTTGCCATGTTATTATTTACAGACTACAAGAATTTCCAACTTTTCATCAAAAATTTCTCAAACATTTTAAGTCAGATAGATAGATATTTTATTTCGTATTAATCAAATTTACATAGTTTGTAACCGCACATGTGATAATCAAAATTATCTTTCTATTGAAATATGGTTTTTTATATATATTACTTTAAATTCAGGAGTAAGTACTAATTTTGAGGCAAAAATACGGAAAAACCTCAAACAAAAGAAAAGAGCAAAAAAAGGAGAAAAAAGTAAATGACTAGATTGTGCTTAATAAATAACTAACAAACATAAAGAAATTATTGAATAAGTAAATTACATATTGAATGTATAAATAAATAATATAGTATTTAGTATAAATAAATTAGCAAATAAATAAATAAATAGATATATATATATATATATATATATATATATATATATATATATATATATTTATATAAATAACTATATAAATAAATAATAAATAAAAAAAAATAATAAATAATAAATAATAAATGAATAAATAAATAGACAACGTAATAAACATTTAATTCGTTTAAAAGGGGATTATCAGCAAAGCTACATCGTGTTAAAAATGTACGTTGAAGCTTTTGAATTGAAAAATTGAAATATTCCCAGTTATCGGAATGATAACAAGTACTAAAGTTACAGTCTTTCGACTGAAAGTGGCTGGGATGACAACGTTGTTTCGAGGTCTGCTAGAACTTCATCATCAGACCCCTTAGTGATTTACTTTGAAATCAATGTCATCTGTTACCTACACTTCGTCTGTCGTAATCATACTTAGACACTGGCGAGAAAAATACCGTCAATTGTATTCAAACGTAGCCGAACAAGGCATAAGCGACCAAAGTAATCTTGACTTTAACCAATTCGAGTTGAGTTAATTTCGTTATTTAACCTATTTTTCTCTAATGAACTCAACCAAGCTGGGGGTTTTTCCCAGGAACAATGTTGGAGCTTAGAGGTGCTAGTAGATTAAATGGGCCAGTAATGGCAATTTTTCTAGTTATAATGTGAGCTTCTCCACTGAACTTATGAATTCCTTCTCCTTCTCCACTGAGCTTTTGAATTCTATTAGAAATCAGTTCAACATTCGCCTTTTCATGGAGATCTAAAGTTGAATACCTCCATGGTTGATCTAGATCGAGCATCATTTTCAATAGTTTATTTTGTGAAACTTGCAAGAGTCGCCCCATACTTGACAACCATACAAAAGTATTGCCTGAAAAATTTGTTTGCGTATTATTATTTTATTTTCAACTGAAAGTAGAGATTTTCGATTTATAAATGGATACAACATCCCAATGCCTATTTTCTTTATGGTTTTATTTATATGATCTCTAAAAGTTAGTTTAGTGTCTGAATTTAAGTAAATGAATACTCAAATACCGCACCGAAGGCTCCCAGTTAATAGGACTCCCACCGACAAAGATTTGGCTGTTGGGAAGAGCCTCAGCTTTTCTTTTTCGAGAGAAAAAGATCGCTTGAGTTTTCCCTTCGTTTAGCTTAATTTTTCATCTACTGCAGTACTTTTTCAGGATATCCATACCATCTTTTAAATTCCTTTCAATATTGAAAGCGTTTCGATGGGAAGAATATATAGCGATGTCATCTGCAAAAATGGTTACGTCACAATAAGTATAACATTTAGTATAACAATTAGTATAACATAGTAACATTTTAAGTATATTCCAATTTTTTTTTTTTTTTTTCAAAAAAATTTAACATTTACAGCAAAACTTCTCAATTTTTTTTTTTTTTTTCTCCCTGGAAAGGCGAACCTATAATACTGAAAGGGTGCCCCGAGATGTAAGGAGATATTTATTTACTGAAGATATTTATTTTTATAAAATGAAAAACTAAAACAATTTAATCCATTTTCCTATGAAACTTCCAATTGTAATTAAACCATTATGTGTTTATGAAAACAATTTCTGTATTGAATTTTTGGACAGACCACTTAAAAAAAGACAACGTTAGCTTCAGTCCGCCAGAGGATATTCGAATACTGAAACTGTTTTATTTTTAGTTTCGAGTGGTGGAAATTCGATTCTGAACAACAATATTTTTTTTTATTTCTAACAAATTAGAAATATTTATTAAAAAATTTTGATACACATAAAGTATAATTTTAACAAACAAAAAAATGAACACAAAATTTGACTGTTGTAAATTAAATTTCAGGATGAAGAAGCCGAACTTTTTTAATCGATGAAAAATAGGTGGAAGTTTGATCATGAACACAAATGTAGCCCTTTCCGTTTTTCGGGATTTCGTTGACTTTTTTTTTTAAATTTTAATATTAAAAATAAATGTGCAATCCCCTATATTCTGGTATACACCTACAAGAACGTTTGGCATTGATATGGTAAAGGCTTTTAAGCTTTTAAAGGCTGACTGCTGACTAAGCCTCTTTAAGCTGATCGACTTGGTAAAATCATCTTCCATGTGGGTAAACGTTACGTCAAGTTACTTCAAGAATATTTTACGAAATCTCCATAAAGTAAGGACCTAAACTTTACGCCAGCACCGTCATAACCTCTAAAATGCCCTCCGAAAACCATTATTTTACAGACCTTGCGTTGCGGACAGGTGCAGTATCCTTTTAGAATACGAAGTTTTCGTGAAGAAAATCTTCCGGCATATCCACATACCCACTATATTTAGATCTAGTGCATCGATAGGGAAAGAGGAGATAAAATTTATAGGAAACAAGGTGTTTTGAGCTTATAAAGCTATTTGAGAGGCTTTGTTGCCAATCAGAGAAGCTGAGAACCTTAAACTTACCGATGTTCCAGAAAATAGAAGATGCCCCATTCTTTATAGTATTAGTTGAATTTTTTTTCCAAAAAATTCCGTCAAATATAGTAAAAATCGTTTAAAGGTGCCTTAAAAAAAGTTTAAAAATGTTGCTGTTTATAATCGAATATCCATCATAGTATTTGCTGGTGGCATCAAATGTAGGGAGGTTGTGGGCGCTAAATTGCAGTTGGTTAGTTTCTGACAAATCCACCGATATTGCAGTCCGTCTCAAAAAGATAGCATAAAGTGTCATTTAGAGTCAGCAAAAAATTCTAAATAAAATAATTAATTATCAGACAAACGAATTAAACCCTTGAATTGAAGAGAAGGGTGTGGGAGGGTGAATCAAGTTTTTTGTGGATTTCCTCTAATATTAGCCAATTGATTTTTGGAGCATATAAGTAGGATGTATCCTCAACAACTAAGAGTTATTTTTAAGTTAAAAAGCATATTTTTGCCTAATTGAGCAATAATTTTATGGGAGCTATTTGAATACCAAATTAACTTGATTGTGGCTTGCGAGTGCGGAGCCCAGCCTTGAAATTTTTTTATGTGGGTGTTTTATTGTGCTTTTTGTGCATAGTGGTGTTTTCAATTAATCATAGCTGGTGCGAAAATAGAGATTACGAACAGATACGGTCAAAAATTCAACACTAACTTGACATGTTTATTGATTTTGTGTGTTCTGAAGTGAATTGCGTGAGGCTGCATAATCAAGGGGAATATTTTTTGGCCGCAATTTGAAAATTAATGTTTATTTCCCAAGCAATAAAGACCAATAAGCCTTTCGCGTCTTAAAAAAGCATTTTGAAATTGAAATTACTCAGTATTTACCATATTCTTGAGTGGCAGGACCTGGTCCCCAACCAACAAACTTGTATATACTGCGGGCCAAAATATCTTTGACCGAACCCCAAAGAGATACTGCAGAAGGGGGTTTGACCTTCACCTTTCGCGGGTCAAACACTAATCGGTTAAGATTAAGCAACAGATGAAGGATTTAAGCAAAAAATATCCAGCATACGTAAGGCAAAACTAGTGAGGAGGTCGAATTTAGACAAAGATGCTCAATCGATAAGAATAGTACCCGCTAAAGGTGAAATTTTCAGGACTTTGAGCTTGCCTTTGCCTTTGAAAATATTTTTCCTTTCAAAGCCCAACCATAAAAGACTTTGATAAGCTTAAGTCGGCTTTCCGAAATGTCCCATTGCATGCGATTCATATTCCACGACCATAATAGCCTTAAGCTGGGTTTCGTAAGGTTTTTGTTAACTTGCGTTGGCTTAAAGTTTTGTTTTTGTTTGTCATTAGTTCACTCATTGTCAAATTTAAGCCCATATTTATTTTTAAACGTTTGTCAAAAAATCCGTGAAAGAAGGGAATGCACCAAGAATTGTACGCTGACCTCAAAAATGTAAACACATTTTGGATCTGACAATCGGTTTCGGAGATATTACCATCCAAAGTTGAAGAAAAAGTGACATAATTTTAAAATTTGATTTTAAATTTTCAAGGCAATGTGATCGAGACGTTCACAGTGAAATCTCATTAGATTTTCAAATCGTTTTATTAAGTCTATTATGGGCACCACAATCTTTTGGCAGAACTTGAGTGGGATTAAACCCGCTCAAGCCTATTATGTTTGGGCCTTATTGAGTACAAACATCTGCTCAGGTATAGCAGAACTTTACTAACAAAATACTTGTAGAATGACTTTTAATTCGTAAGAGATCTTTGCTACTCCTAAGTGCTACTCTTAGGACCATGACTAGATTTATTTTTCATTTTATCTCAGCCCTGGTAATGAGTTAGACTCCTTTTTGAAAATATTAACATTGTTTTTAAGTTAGAGTTTTAAAGAGATGTTTTTGCTCAGAATAAAATTAAATAAATAGAGTGGCGCAACAGCTCGAGGTGAACCAGGGCCAACTTCTCAACAATGTATGCTGAGTGTGTTGATTTTCTTGACATACAAAGGGACCTACAATTTTTTGCCGAATCCGAACGGCACTTTGAGAAGTTTTTCAAGACAATTAATACTCTCGGAGGGCTTGTCAAACCCTCGCGGAGGTGGGGACCGTGAAAAAGAACAAGTCTTTTTTTTTCAGGTGACGATGGCAGGATTCGAACCCAGACCTCCGGCGTAGTAAGCACACACACTAACTACTACGCCACGGCACCCCACTCAAAATATTAAAAGTCATTATCGTGCCGTGAAAATATACAAACTGATAAGCTAACACTAACTGCAACTATATTTTAGCCCACTTCAGTATCTTTCTTTCGAATTTGTTTGTCGATAACAGCCTACAAATAGGCAGTCAAACCTGAATTTAGTTTTACTGCGAATTAACTAGTTAAGGGGTACTATACGTAGCCCATATCCCCTATCCTGTGTCATAGTTTGGTGGTCATTCTTAACAAATTTCTCGCTGTAAGCTGATAGACCATAAAATGGGAACATAATATCTATGCTCCAACATGCACATCAAACGAAACGAACAACTTTCATTTGTCCATGAAGTTATTTACCGAAGAACTTTATTACCACCAAACTTTATCGTCCATAAAATTCTACCATCGTTCCTTCGAGATAATCATTCATCCCTTTCTAAAGCAACACTAAGCAGCTCTTAGGATGTCCAAATTACTGCAAGGCCTCCGAAACAGGGAACAGTTTCCAAGCACTCTTAACTAGACTAAATTGCAAAAGAAAAAATATATATAGAGAAAAACAAGCAAACAATAAACATCCTTTAGCCTCGCACTCATTACGCATCCCTGAATCACCACACCACACCCAGCATCAGTACACCACAACACTCGCCTCTTCAGTGAACCGATTCAATCCATCAACCAGGCCATGGGTAGCAGAAAAACCAGCATTAACTTAATTACTGAACTGTTAATGAAGCAGTCCCAAGAAGCCCGCATCGAGCATATAGCCAAGCCAGTGTTCCGAAATTAGTTGAAATCGCCTTGAATATCGGAATCACAACCAAACGGCTGTACGAGCGACCGAACGACCGACCGGACGGGTGGTAGTTTCGTTGGCGGCGACGAAGGCGGCACGAGGGTGCTTGAGTTTTATGAGGCGTTAAAAATTGTTTCACAGCACACCAAGCAGAACTGTATGTGCAGCGAAGGATCGTAAGGACACACCCCATACAGCAGCACCCTGCTCTGGCAATCACAATGATAATTGCATTGAACGTGTGAGGCTAAGGGGGGGCAAATTGTTGGCCAATGGCCCGCCCAAGCAAGTTAAGGCAGACGCAGAATGCCTTAGTTTAGCCTCCAGCCGAAGGCGATTTTAATTGAATTGTGGTTTGGGCCACAAAACGCAGGCAAAACTTTAATCCGGGATATTTATGCCACAGGGGTCTATCACGGTTGTTCTAGTTGTTGTTTGTTTGTTGTTGTTGTTGTTGGAGAGGTAGCATTGTTTTATGTGTAATAGCTCCAAGTGAAATACAATTTCTAGTCCATTTGAAATTAAAATCGATTTAATACGGTAAATTGAGTACAAAAAGGATTTGTTTTTGGCTTGCCTCATAGCCAGAATGTACGTACCTATGTACGCCCCTCTTTTAACTCTTGAATTACACCGAGTCCTGCCGAAACAATGGATTTTCTTATTTCTTCATCCGCTGTCCCAGCCACCGCTGCTTCGTATACCCACCGCTGCCGTCACTCTGCAATGATGATGTTGATGTGCGCTGGGAAATTATGCAAGGCCATACAAAGGACGAACAACACAAAAACAATTCCACCGGCCGGAAGGAAGAGTGTGGAAAATGTTAATGCCGTCATCCGAGAAAATCCTTGCTCGGTTTGTATTATCTGGTTTCTGGGAAAGCACACAGCGACTGTGTTGTGCGAAGAGTTTTCTCGGCGGGAATTATGTAACCAACTTAAAGTGGATTTCTGGAATAAATACCGAGTACCAATGTTATTCAGTGTATGGGTACACTGAAGGGTTTAATAATAGTGCTCCTGGATTTAGAGTAGTGGCCACTATTTAAAATCCTATCACAAAGTGAATTTGCGGAAGTCCGTTAAAGCTTGTCGGAAGTCGTCACTATGGTTCTCGGAAATGGGAAATGACTACTAGAGGAAAGAATGTTTTTGATAGAGCAAGGTAGGTAGGTATGGCATTTTTTTTTTTTCAACATCACAAAATTATTTCCGGCAATAATTAAATGTTGACAGGCAACTAGGATCGCTACCATTACTGCGTAGGTTTGCATACGAACGGTCAGTGGAGAAGCCTTGAAACCAATATTTCATTTTAATTGTTCTACAATTTCTGGATATTTTTTTTATGTAAATTTTAACCTTATAACATGGCAAGTCCTGAGTCTTTTAACTGAAGACAAATCTAAATTAAAGTTCTCCACCGCTTCGGTCACTCTTATTACGTCTAGGTTGGGGATTTTAAGAATTTTTTAAGACCCCTGACAGATTGGGGCTAAAAAACGAATAAGGTACTGGATGCCTGTCGCAAGATTAGTTGAAAATGCATAAGGAGAAGTAGTGGCTTTGATTCAAAAACCGATTCTGTCGGCATCGTGCGCTCCTGTTGTAGAGCCCTGTTGTACAACCCTTAGGTTATAGTTGAAGTGGAAGGCTGAGCTAAAGGTTTAGAAAAATCTATAAGTTTCTAATACATACTGTGTGCCTCACTGTCTGTCCCAATAAGCTTTCCTATTTCTTAAACGTAATATAAGAACATTGAAGTATGGCAGAGCCCAGGTAAGCTGGAAAATTACCCCTCTAAGCTGACAGGTGCTACATACTCTGAGGCTATCTTAACTGCTTCTAAATTAATATTATGCCTATATGCTTATAAAAATTCATTTTAGAAAAAGACAAAACTAAGTCTTGTCGTCACTGACAGGATCAAACATTTCCAGGAGAAAGAGTTCGCCAGTTAATCGAGAATCATTTAAAATCAACAGCTTATAAAAAGGGAACTTAATGAACTCCGAGCTAAGGTGTTCGGCGTTCGCCACGTCAGTCGGGAAGATCTCCCACGCAAAGATCTGCAAGAAATGCAGGAAAACTCCAGAGCTAAGAAATTGCTGTATCGTCGACATGTCCACTAGCAGGATATGTGGTGGTTTTGCTCAAGCTTAACAAATTCTAATCTTAAGTAAAAGCTTGGTGCAAAAGAATGCCAGTCTACAGTCGACACTATCTGAGAGATTAAGGGAAAGACTCTGACCTTGGACTAGACTGGAAAGCAAAGTTTGGACATTGAGAGACCCAAGCATCAATGGCAGATGCGACAAAAGATGCAAGCAGACCCAGCGCAGGTTCCTGGGCTGAGAAAATCTAAAAGTTTTCTGAAGCTTATCTAGCAGGCACATCTCATATCCAGCACCTGGTTTAATGTTGATAGAAGTGATCTTCTTGATGATCTCAGACAGGGAGTGCAAGACGATGATTCTCTTGTGGAGTCTCATATGAAGACGATCCCAAATCTTGGAGCTTTCACCCCAAGGTCTTTTGCGGGTGGTAATGCAAAGGATCTTGGTCGGAATGCATAAATAGTGAGCCACTTAAACGGAGTTTTTGATTTTTGGCACCTTGGATCAAGACACGGCGGACATTGTACGCAGATTCCTTGAGGTCAAAGTAATGCGGATGCGATGCGCATATTGCGAAATTTCCTTCTTGGAGCTTTTCGATATCCTTATCAGCAGCAGCCATATTTAAGAAGAAATCTAGTCGAGCTATTTGATTGGAAAACAAAATTGAGATAAAAACAAAATGGGGATATCTCATTGCCCTGGATAATAATGTGACCTGGGGCCCAAACTAGATTCATTGTGTTACTCCTTCCGATTAGGTTCAGCGAAAGATTAAATTCGGGCACTATCTTGGACGAGGTAAAAACGTTGAGGAAGCGCTAAAAAAGCATCTTCTTCCTTACGTCTGTAAGTCACAATATACCTAGTACATAAAAGCCATTCCGACGCAAATAATAATCTAAGGCATAGCGGCGTCTTATGTCCTCACTTTCCACAAAAACTGCATCCTATCCAGGTTTCTGCCCGATTTTAAAGCAATTTTGACCGAATCCATTTCATTGCCTGAGGAAAGTTGGTATGGTATTTTTTTCGCAAAAGAGTTTATAGTGTCATTGCTTTAGCCATATACATTCGACAGGGGTAGAAGGACAATTTTCGGACATGTTCTTTAAGATTTTTTCAATTTGCGTGGTACCGAAATTCATGTCTCTTTAAAAGCGAGAGATGGTTTTCGACTTTATCAAGGGGGAATTTAACCACCAGAGCATCTAGAAGAGAGACTAGCGATCTAAGAAGGGCACAAAAGATGGGAAAAAGAGCCTTTTTTTGGAGTTTGGCAAAAGAGGGAGTGACACGTTTCCGCGAAAGCTCTTTCCACCAACAAAAAAAACTGAGGCGTTGACAGGAGTGGGAAGACCACTAGACGAAAATTTTTGAAGATAAACCCCAAGTCTACCAAAAGCGCCTTTTGGTAGACTTGGGGTAAACTACCAGAAAGTTGGCAGTGCTGGTTCGGCTTAGGATTCAACATGCTGTTTCAGACCAGTGACCGTCCTTCTTCTCGTAAAGAGGATAAACGTAGTTTTAAAAGGATTCACTAAAAACCTATTTCTGGGCACCAATCTTCGAAAAAAGGGGCGTGGCATCAACCCCTTTTTATTATCTTTTTTATCAGATGTAATATACACGTTGGTCTGATTTTTAATTAAAAACGCCAGCAAAGGTGGGCGTGGCAAAAATTCATTCATTTAAATTGATAGCCTACGCACATATCTAAACATTTTATGGCGCAAGTTTTTCGGATTTAAGCAAATATATCAAATAAAAACCGCTTATTATTAAATATGACCACGCCTACAAGGAGGCGGTTTTCGCTTTTTTTTAAACACAAAACACTTAAGCGAGGATATCACATACTGAATTTCAGCTTCTACAACTTTGATTTTTCATGCTATTGAGAAAACTGGGCATGTCAGTTGGCGGATTTACATAATTTTTACACTTGTACTGCTTCGGGAGCTAGAAAGAACAGATATCAAGTTTCAAGTTCCTAGCTCAAAATTTAAGGCCTAAAAACTACCGACAGAAGTACGGACCAACGGACATGGCTCATTCGACTTACAATTCGGTCTCGATGATATGCCCTTAAGATATGCCCTCCTCTATGTTACAAACTTTGAATCAAACTTAATATACCTCCTATCCTATGGGATGGGGTGTAAAAATCAGGGAAAAGTGCAGTTCAGAACTTGATCGGACTTCTCTTGTTCTTTACCTAAGCTTAGTTTATGTGATACTTGAACAGAGTTGCCAGGCTGGCTTCTACACTATGTCCTATTCATTTTTCTCGGATTTCTTTTCTCTCTTGCAAAGGTAGAACTTCAAAGCGAGTTCGAAACTCGATGTGTCTGTGATCTGACAAGGTGTTTTCTGGCGAACTTTTTAATTTCGTAAAATTTCGTGTTTTGGAAAATCGGTTGGTCATAGGGTAACGCAAAATACCGGCTATCTCCTAGCAGTTGCAAAAAACAGGCCGATGATCTACATTGTTAACGGTGGTGTCAGAGGTAGAATTCCAAAAGGCGATCTTCTCTTAAGATATATTTGCTACTGTCCCAAACATGGATGTATCCAAGCGCAGAGTAGCCAGGGTCGGAATGTGACATTTTTTTCCGCCAGGGGCGGACATTTTTGCCTCACCCTGGGATCGCGTATGTACCAAAAAATAATAACATGACTAACAATTTTTGGGAGGACCCATGAATTAATTTTGCGATTTTCTGAGGCCATGTCCACTGGGGGCGCTGTGATGTAATATTTTTGGCTTTGCATGTTATTGACATAGTTTCAAATTTTTATGACTATTTTCCAAGAATTTTTCTGGCGACCTAATTTCACCCTTGAATGAAGGAAGCATGTCAGTGGGCGAATTTCTACTAATTTGGGACTTTGTAGTACTTTGGGACCTAAAAAATCCAGATACGTAGTTTCAGACTGTCTACCTCGCAATTTAAGGCCTTTCAAAATATGAGGCACAACAACAGGCGCACAAGCGGACACGGCTTTTTCGACTCACAATTCCGTCTCGATCATATTATCCGGTCTTGGGGTTCTGCTATTAACGCTATAGTTTTACAAACTTCCTATTTGACCCATGAAATGGTATAAGGCATTTCGAGATTTAAAATAAGACTCCTGTCTAACATAAAAGAGGCGACGGTTATGCCCAAGACCATGTGAAAGCTTTCGTCGATTCGAAAATCCAGAAAATTAGAAGGTCTTCTAGGAGTTAAAAAAATATTGAAAATTATTGGCGTTAAATATGTAAAATAGTATTCTTATAGGTAAATTTGCAATTAATTTGTTTGCTTTTATTCTCTGTCTATTTAATTTGCCGCCCCCCCCCCCAAATTTACCGCTCTGCGACCGGTCCCCATTGGACCCTAATGCCAATATGTCCCTGTAGCTAAGCTAGATAGGAAAGTAAGCTGATGCAACAACAAAGATTAGGCATTCGCCGTTTGCTTGGCGAAATAACCATTATTATAATACGAAAAAATAAATTCAAGAAGCACAAAAATGTCAAAACCGAATTCGAAGAAAAATCCCGGATGGCTTTTCATCCTGAAAACATTAAAAATCTCTGTGTTGCTTAGCTTAAAATGCCTCTCAATGCATTTAGAGTATGCAGCGCCAATCGAACAACATAAGTCTGATACCGCATGCTTAGTAGCTGGGATGATGCTAAAAGTCCTCCACGTTTAAGAAGCTGACAGAAAACACCGGGTCGGCTCGGCAGGACAGGGTTACCAACAGCAACTATCCGGAGACATAATGAAGTCCCATTGAGAACAATGCCTCGAAGAATGGCAAGATAGATATAACTCCACCGACAAAGGTAGTAGGAAGATAACCCTAACTGTCCTAAGTGCATAGAAGTAGTTGAGAACGCAGAACACGTATTTTTTCACTGTCCGCGATACCATTAAGGGCATAATCAGCTAGAACAGACTCGGTGAAAGCTTAATCTTGAGCTTGAGCACACAGGAAGCATGCGAAGCAGTTAGAATGTAACAGTGTCTATCATTATGAAAGAGCAATGGGGGCAGGAACGGGAACGAAATGCAGCGCGAGTTGCAGCCAATGCGAATGATCCGATATAGGGCTGAAATACTTGACGGCGGTGCTGCGTTGACCAAGGGTATGAGGGGAGGTGGGTTTAGCGGGTGGATTTGTCACACTGTTGTCACTGAGTACGGGCCCAGTTTCGTCTTTGAAAGAGTCCCACCTTCCGCGAAAAAAAAAACACGTTCAAGTTGGGGTACCTACCCCCAGAAAAGAGACAGTTTACGGAACTGATTAATCGAAAAGAGCAAATTCTATCGCTAGTTTGCCTTGTACAAAGCTCCCAAAGTCAAAATATCTGCAATATTAAAAACGTAATAGATCCAATCGGCAGCACCGTTAGGAGTTTAGCACCGACCTTAAATGTAGCACTCGTAAAAGTTATTTAAACTTACCACAAGAGCACAAGACACGTCCTTATTACGATTCCGAGAGCGTTCGCAATCAAAAAGTTGGAACTTAAGCTGCTACCTTAACGATCGCTGGTAGGTATAAGGTAGGTAGACATATACAAATGCACCTTTTGTAAACTCGAATGTAGGTTCCGTTCGTACGCTGCGAAAACGTATCTGTCATCAAAAGGTACATCGAGCAATTTCTAATGGTAAACGATGTTTCATACTGCATCATGTGTTCTGTTCTGTATGTGTACCAGTAAATACCATATAGCCGATGGAATTACTCCAGTCACGTGGTGCTGGTGACACCAACGTGCCAAGCGCAAGTGTAGACTTGCTACGGGCACCGAATGCGAATCGAAATTACATTCAACTTACACCAAATCGAAAATTCAATTTCCTGTTTGTAAATGTGCACACGGGTGTACTACCTACTACCACCCTGCCTTTGCTGTTAGATACTTTTTCGCTGTCGCTGTTGTAGACGCCACCAGTGGCAGAGTCAACCCATCCTCGCTTAATAAGGGTTTGGCTATGCCTCCCCGACAGGCGGGCAAGAGAACCACAGGCGGAATTCGATTGCTTGAACAAGCCAAATGCCAAACCAAAAACCAAATCGAGAAGAAGAATGAATACCGTATTCAGCGTCAGGCAGTGGATTCTGAAATCGAAGTTAGTTTTAGGGAAAAGCAACGATTTTTGGCACATCCTGGAGCTGGTTCCTCCAGAGAGCGTGCACAGCACAGCGAACACCAATAAATTTCAGAATGTGGTCGGAATGTGTCACACTCATTTAATCCGACATCGATAACTTTCGGGTAACGCTTCCATCCATCGGCTTGCAGAGAGTTGCGGGGGTGCTCAAAGTCAGGCGCCAACTATAGTTCGACGTGAAAGCCCAATATTTTTGGAACTTTGATGGTGGCGGATGGAAACTCTAATCGTACCATCTATATGCTCATACCATTGGCACTTTGTATCCATAGGTATGCAATTGTCTGTTAAGTCACACCCTACACTCAAGCCTGTAAGCCTATCAATGATTGTCGATGTATTGAGCGACTTACATTGTTTGGAAAGGTAGACTGGTGGTGGTTCTCGTTTATTGAATCATTTCAGGTGACTTCACGAATAGGTCTTCTGAAATGTCACAGGTCGTCAATTGGCAGTTCGAGGCAATGTGAGGAGACACCTGTGGTCACATGGTGATTGCATTTTTCAAGCCCTTTTCGTGTATGACAAGTTAATTAGGTTCAACAGGGAAACTGGGATTTAAGAGCAGCTATGTGGTTTGCATACGGAATTCCGAGGCAAAGAAATGAAACCCTTCAATTAGACTGGCAGCGTGATGAGCACACAGCACAGATTTGACATATAGGTTGGATTCTTAAAGTGGCTTAAGTTATTTTACTTTGAATAAAATAGAAGGGACATTACTTCTTATGTTTGAAGAAGAAGCTTTCTTAATTTGGAATATCGTTAGGAGTTTAGGTTTGACGAGTAGTAGGGGGCAGGAAGAGGTATAGCCTCAAGAGTTATGTGTTTTTTGTCAAGAAATTGGACAAATTAGTGGACTTGAAGATAAATAGTCAGAGAAATAACAGATAATTGTATAAAATGATTTGTTTTAATAGTAAGCTTAACAATCAACGTTATATTTTTTTCTAAACGTAGAAGGATAACACTAACAACCTATCATCGATCGTCAACTTCCAACTATTCAGTGAAGACCATGCAAGGCGCGGGTCAGAAAACGATTTTTCTGTTTAGGTAAGAGTTTAGCGAAATTTTATTTAAAAACTACATTTTTATGCACTATTATGTACACTCGGTACATCCAATTTGTATTTACCGAGTATTTCATTCATTTGATCAGTACTTAACTTGGAAACCACTCAACCCAAATGTTTCTGGACGGTTATAGATCCGTCCGTCATGCCCGTCACAGACTGACCCAGATAGGTCATGAGAGATACGAGTGCGTCGCCTCCTGGTAGGCCAAGAAACAGATGGTGATAGACAGCGCTTCACCCTCTAGTCCATAAGTGCTATGGAAAGGAGTGGTGACAGATCAGAGCCCTGGCAAAGTCCAACGCACACATCAAAAGGACGGAATCTGACGCCCTTTATCCGTACACAGCTTTAGAAGTTTCCAAACAAAAACTGGGTGGCTCTCAGAAGGGGCCAACTCAGAGCATAGTCATGCAAAACTCTCCATAGTGTATCCCGAGGGACTCGGTCATAAGCCTTTTCCAGATCTACAAAACACGCATAGACTGGTTTCGCATATTCCCAGACCTTCTCAGGAATAACCTTCAAAGTAAAAAACTAGTCGGTGGTGCCTCTGCCAGGCCTAAAGCCGCACTCTTCCTCCTCCCGTAACAAACGCTCGATTACAGGCCTGGAATGCGTTTCCAACACCTTCGTGAATACTTTTCCAGGAAGACTTAAGAGAGGCCCCGCTCTAGTTGGAGCAACCTCTCCTGTTCCCTTTTTTGAAAATGGGCACTATAGCACTTCTGTTTGCCAATCGTTAGGTGCTAGCACTCCGAAAAGTGCTCCCTCCATCTCCGCAAGACATCGCTCGCATTTAAAAGAAGCGTACCGTCCTTGATACTCAACTTCCGTCCTCTGAGCCGGTGAAAAGTCTGCCAAAATATCCTTTTTGTAGATCAGTAATCGAGCACCAAGCTCTCGCAGAACTATTTCTATGCCTGTTCCGTGGCTGTTCTGTCTGCCAGATTGAAAGTTTTTCGCGCCTCTTCTACCTAGCGGGAGAAGTTGAGTTTCTACATTCGTCTCTTTTCGTCTCTCTGACGGCTTCTTGAACTCCACGTGTTTTTAACCACGCAGATCTATTCTCAACACCAGCCGCTACCCCAAGCCGCCTCACTCCATAAACATTTGAGACAATGACTGCCGATGAAAACTGCTGCAATTTCTCCTTTACATTCAAAAGATCCGTTCGACTTTGTTCAAACTTGAAACGTGCTGTGCAAAGCGCTCTGTGAAGTCAGAGTCAGCGTTCGGCAATCTTTCTCACCGTATGCTGGTCACCAATCGTGATTTTCTCCTGGGTGGAAAAGGAATAATGTCGCTGAAATACAGTTTACACAGCACTAAGTGCGGTGCCGTGGCGTAGTGGTTAGTATGTGTGCTTGCTACGCCGGAGGTCTGGGTTCGAATCCTGCCATCGTCACCTGAAAAAAAAGAGACTTGTTCTTTTTCACGGTCCCCACCTCCGCGAGGGTCTGACAAGCCCTCCGAGAGCATCATTTGTCTTAAAAAACTTCTCAAAGTGCCGTTCGGATTCGGCAAAAAATTGTAAGTCACCTTGTATGTGAAGAAATAAACACACACAGCATACATTGCTGAGAAGTTGGGCCTGGTTCACCTCGAGCTGTTGCGCCACTCTTTTTTATAAGTGGTGATCAGTTGTCAGCTCGGTTCCTCCTGAAAACTCGAGCATCACAAATCATTCTTTGAACACACAATTACAACAAAGAAATCAACCAGTGACCTCTGATTTAAACTGTGCTTGTGCCATGTGTATTTGTGAATGGCCTTGTGCCGGAAAAGGTGTTCATGATGGAGGAACCATACGCTCAGCAAAAGTCCAATAACTTTCCTCCATTCCTGTTTTGATGCGGGTCAGCATGCCTCCCGATCACACTTCTCCGCAAGTGCTGTCATCTCTACCAACATGTGCATTCAGTCACCCAGTCACCCAAGTCACCCAACAGGAGAAAGAAGTCCATTTCTGTCACCCTCTCCAGGGCAACATAAACTTCGTTCAATAAAGGCTCATGCTTTGACTCTCGATTTGGTGCAAACACTTGAACCAGAGCCAGGGTCGATCGTTCAAGCTTAAGCTTTAAGATCAGAATCTTTCCCTTTAACGCAATGATAAAGAATACATTTTCAGACAACCGGGGGCTTGTGAGTCCACACCCTATTGTGCAGTCATATGATCTGGGACGCTAGACCAGAAGAGCGCCCAACCATCAGCAAAGTCTTTGGTTCCGGAACCCTTTAACTCAGTTGAAAAGATGCCAGTTGCATCGAGCTAATAATTCCTGGCCTCCTCAACGAGTTCAAGTTCCTTCCTCGCTAGCGACGAGGCACTCCATGTGCCTATTTTGAATTGATGCCGTTGTCGATTTGCCACCTAAGCCCTCATTTTGAGGACGCTGTCCCCCTCCGCCCCCCGTAATGGTTAGTGGCACCATTGACGGCCTGCTCGTAACTTTTTCGGGTTAAACTCGGTCGGATGCCAAGCGCGACCTTACGACCACCGAGCGCTCGCATGCTGACGCCCCTCAGGCTAAGCGTTCAGACTCCATTCTACATTTCGTTCATACAAAGTTTATGGCCACGCCCATTTTTAGGGGTCGATTTTACATAAAATTTGATTTGTGACATGTGAAGTTTTAAGGTCTTTGAAATTGAGCTAGAAAGCTGGAACTTGAACTGTATTTTGGCTCTAATCGAAGTTAGCGTTAAAGCTTAGTACTCTGATCGCGAAAAAATTTTACTCCCATACAAAAATCTATACGGAGCAAAAATTTTGCAACCGGTTTTGTAAAGCCGTACGCAGCTGGCGTGCAAAATTCTTACGTTATTAAAAAAAGTCATTTGACTACATTGCTCAATGGAGTTCCTGTTATGGATTTACAAAAGTAATACAAAAAAGCAAATTCTTACAAAACAAAATAAGAAATTTTAAAAAAATTAGCAATTTGCCAAAAAGGGCTGGGGATTTGATCCGTGCTGGACAGTTGAGATAGCTTGCCTGCTCCATTGTCTTTTGCAGGAGGTCCTTGGACTATCCTTAACACTGCATGTTGCAGTAGGTCTTTGGATATGAGTGTCCCTAGCACTGCTTTCTGACAATGGGAGTTCAGCAAAGCTTTCCCGAAGTTGGTCCATGCAGGACTTTTTTGCGCCTTCACTAGGTATTTGAAGTTTTGTGCCGGACTGAATTGCCGCGGTTTAATTTGTTACTACACTAGGGGTTGGAAAGAGTGGCCTAATCCTGTCCGATGTAGACAGTTTTTTGGAAATCGTTTTCCTGTAAGGGATCCCAGTTTGGTAGTGGCGAGCCCCAAGCCTCGACCATCGTGCTAGGATTCGGAGGGGGTGGTACTGAATTGGAATTTGTTGTGCCAACTTGTTTCCCTACTTAGTGTTTTTGTTTTTTGGTTATTGGTTTTGTTATTTGAAGAAATTTTAGTCCCACAAGTAACGAAGAAAGGAGATCGACCTATGCAGATCTCCGTAGTGCACAGGCAAGGCTAATTGATCCGGTGGGCGCCAGGTATCCAGATGCCCACGTTTGTGTCTGGACTATTTATTAGACTGGGCCTTCAGCCTGCTCGATCTTTGGCACTGGTCGCATAACACCTTGATCCGGCTCAGATGATGGGGTAGGTGCGTGTTTGAGAAGAGCTTTGGGCGGAATTGGGAGGAATCGGGTGGGTGGAAAAGAGGGGGCTTAACCCGAGTTTGCGAAGACATAAGTCCCGTCATCTCACCTGAGTGAAGTGCCCTTGCGGATTCCGCATATGTTAGTTCTTCTTCTTTTACTACGGGGAAAAAATTCACAAAAGTATAAAATGTCTAGCAACGTTCTAAATACAAAGGATCAGACAGATAGATACCCCCCACCTCCACTAACTAAATTTTTTTTCTAGCAGCTTCCTGTGTGAAACTGAACCAGACACGGTACTCGGTCTGAATTGTCTTTGCCAAGGCGAAATATGAGCAGAGCATTGGACGAAGAACAAGAATTCAATAAATGACGCATCAGCCCTATATAAAAATTAATATCTACCAATGTTAATTTTTTGAACTACATTCATCACTTTTCCGAATAAGGTTAAGGTACGTTGGTTTACTTTTTTAAGTATACGAACTTTTTATCAAATTTCAAACTTCGAGTTTTTACCTTCTGACGAGCTAACAAAAGGCTAATTTGTACGGCATAGAACAAAACAGAACTAAAATAAAACAGTTCCATTTCACAGTTCGGTTTACATTTCATAGAACAATTGTGAATTTTATTGTTGCACATAGAACAAATGTACCACGGCATTAAAGTTAGTTTAGTTTTTGGTCAAAGTGAAACGCTTTGAAAAACATTTTCTAGGATATTGAACAAAATAATAAATAATTGGCGCTTAGAACAAAAATGACTCTGGATATCTCTGAAACTAAAGGATATAGTTAAAAACGGATTTCAGAAACGGATTCCTCATGCCCAAAAACCTACAAATTGATGTCTATCTCAAAATGTAATTTTTGGCGTATCGAACAAGGTAGAACTGAGGTGACGATATATCGTGATTTATAACCTGGGTGGAATCGGCTAAAGTGATTTGTGATTTTCACATTTTTTGACAGTCAGTGTGATCAAACAAAATAATTCGTCTGCGTAAGGTGATAACAAAAATATTGTTCCGAATCATTGCTTCTTTTAGGCTTACGATCCAGGAACTCCTATTTTTTATTCATTTGTGCAGAAAGTCAGCCTTAGTGCAGGCAAAATAACCAACTAACCAAGTCAACTTATGACTGCTGTTAAAAGGTCTTCACTTTGGTTGTCAAATATTGTCTCTAAAATCTGTGCCCCCTTCTCCAAAAAGAATTTGCAAAAAAAGGTAATAAAAAGCAATAAATGGCAACTGCCATTTTCTTGGCTCAGGTTGTATGTCGTTACCTATATGATAGGTCTAGGAAACGGATAAAATGGATGAAACAATAAAAGTAAAAAATTGCTTCCACTCCTACCCCCAGCCCGATCCTGAGACCAATATAGTTGGCACCAAAAGATATCATCTGAAGCCAATGCTTAACAAAGGATGACGACGCCGACAACGACAACGAATGCAATGATAATGATGATGATACCGTCGTTCCGTATTCCTTTTTCTTCCTTAATTGGCTATGTATGTATTCGTAGTTTGCTTCTATTGTTTCTATTATAACCAACTGTACCAGACAATGGTGCAGTCGAGTGCTGCATTTCTAGGCAACAGAAAAGCCTCGAGCCAAGCAGCATTGGCCTACCCCGCTAGCCTTCTGCCCCAAATTGTAATTGCTTTATGTTTTGTCGTTTAACCCATTTTCCCTATAGTTGGAGTATCTTTGTGTCGCAATAAAAAGGTGCACGTCTGGAGCATTCATATCGAGGTCCTGAAGGTTGATGTTCTCATTTCCGCCCTTTGTGTATAGAACGATGATTTCGAGAAAGGCAAAGCACTTTGGTCTTTAGCATGTTAAATGGAAACGAATTATCTCATTAAGGAAGAGAGACCCATATGTGTGCCAGGAGACAGTTGTTGTCTGATGAGAAAGTTTAGATTTGAAAGGAGAATGGTTTAGGTTTTATTTTATGCACCCATCCAGGGTGTGGGCGTATGAGCTTTGAAGTTTGCCCGCAGCTTGGAGACGGCTTATGTTTGTGTACAAAATAAAACAATGGCATATTAATAGGGAACTGTCAGTGGGTGAAAGAAATAGACAAGGCTCGTCTCGACATTATTTTATAATTAAGGCTCAGACATGCATGAAAAAGGAACTTCATAAATGTTTGGATGGGTTCTGTTTCAGATAAGATTTCTCGCTGTGAAATAATACCAGTGAGTGAGTTTTTTAAAGTCGATTGTGCTAGTTAGCCAGGTGTACAGCTGTTAAGAATTAACATCTCATCACTCAAATTTGAAAAGCTTTTAAATATTTTAGAGAAAAATCTTCTAAAATTTTTTCAATATACACATTTTTCAGAAGCTTTCTTTTTTTAAAACAAGCTCAAGGAGTTATGAAGGTTCGAAAGCATGTTGTAAGTAGATATAAATAAAGGAGAGAAAGAAACCGTTCTGGAAAGTTCTGGGCGAGGGGTTTGATCTCGGTTTTAGAGCTGCCCTTGGCAATCCCAGACCCAGTAATAAGATTGTTGAACTAAGTCGAAAACCCCTCCTAAAATTGCAAATAGAGAACTCAATTCGGTGGCAGATAAAAGACGAAAGGGGCATTGAAAAGAGCCCACTGTAATGGATCCGAAAAAGTTTGGTCGAAAAACTTGAAAACCGCGCG
The DNA here is from genome assembly GCA_947623515.1 of Neoascia interrupta. Classification (NCBI taxonomy): domain Eukaryota; kingdom Metazoa; phylum Arthropoda; class Insecta; order Diptera; family Syrphidae; genus Neoascia; species Neoascia interrupta. Next base: position 187,889,241 of record OX392462.1, read on the forward strand.
GAATTACGAGGCGATTGTGGAACTAAGTCGAAAATCCCTCCTAAAATTGCAAATAGAGAACTCGAGTCGGTGGCAGAAAAAAGACGAAAGACGAAAGGGGCATTGAAAGGAGCTCACCGTAATGGATCCGTAAGAGTTTGGTCGAAAACCTTGAAATCGGCCCGTAAGATATCCGATTTCCGCGCGGAATTACGAGGCTTTTATCGATGGTTATAGAAAATTGTATTTTCCCATTACACTTTTATTGATTCTTCTCAAACGATGCACCCGTTGTTACCTACATAAGTATTTGGCCTTGCTGTAAGTCTAAGCCTTACTTTTTTTTCAAGCCGGCTTTCCTAGATCCCCAGATACCTACTTGAACTCAATTGGATTTCCAAGAAAGACAATATCAGTATAAGCTTCTTGTGGCCCAATAAAGGTTGTAGACAAAAGGGCCTTGTAAGAGCATACCAATGAAATTAATTCAAAAACTCAATACATTAAACTTTTACGTCTAGATTGACTGGTTTTTTCGAGTTGTGTTACTCCATAAAGATTGCTGTAATGTAACAACTCAAATGCCATGAAGGCCATATGTCGAATACTCATTTATCGCCCATCCTCCCAAACTTTGAAATGGATAAAGTGTGTACCCAATTGCCGTGCAAACATTCAAAAGATAATAAAAACAAAGCTCACACCTGCCAAATCGAATTTTGTCCTTTTCATGTGAAGGTACATCTGAATACCCATTTACGAAACGGGGAAACGTTTTCATTTTCGTCTGAAATATTTTATACCCCTAAAATGGGGAGCGGCATAAAAAAAAATATGTACATGCATATACTTGCTCATAGGTATGTGTGTCGGTACTTTTACCTAATCCAATCGGTTATCCTTTTTGAGGTTTGAAAATATCATTCGCCCCGAGTTGTTTATGATGCTGAAACATTTTTAGATACATTGCCCAGAATCGATTGCCTATAAAAATTCATTCCCTCTCACATAAAGCAGGCATACGTCAACAACCAACCACTCCATGCCCGTGCCGTAAACTCCTTCCCGCTCGTAGGCTTACCAGCATCCTTTCTTATTTTCTCAATGTCACGTGATTGAAATCGAAAATCCTCGATCAAGGCGATGGCGGTGGTGGTGGAGAAAATCCACTTTGAAGCTGCCTAGGCTTATTGTGCTATTGATACTCATTTTGAAAATCGGTTTTTCATGCTGGAAAACAACACCCCACGACCCTCCTCTTCATCGCATCGTGTCGCTCTGCATCTGCAAGGGGCAATAGGAAGCTTTGCAAAATCGATTGTCATGGCCGCACCCTGTTTTCGACAATTTCTTTTTCTATTTTTTTCGAGGACAACTTCCCGTTCACAATCATATTTCAGGATCAACTTAACTATCATTCTATTTTGGATTCGTGCCGATGTGTGTGCTCCATGGATTCTACATAATTTAATCCCATCTTGTATAGATGAAGAACGAAAGTCAAGAGTCACCCCCTTCTTGCAGAGCGGCAGCGCTTAACCGACAAAAGTCAAAATGGCAACAACGAGCTTGTACCTACTCCACTTGGCAACAACAAATAAATCATTTTCAGGGTAAAAACACAAACACAACAAACACTGCTCTCTGGCACGATGATGTAGTATTATGGCGAGGGGTGGGTGGTGGTTGGGTAATGGTAGTGTGGTGGTTTTGCTCATCATCTCCTATTCTACGCTAAGTTTTACGGATTGACAACAATGCAAATATACAGTTAAATAGATGAAAATGGGAAACAAGAAGACAAAACAGCAGACAAGTAGTTGAACAAATTGGAAGGATATGACGCGATGATGAGATGAGTTTTTCGCTCAAAAAATAAGAAGACAAACAGGAATGTCACAACGAGAGAGGAGAAACACAAAAAAGGATTTTCAAAGAAGAAACCATGGTGCCTTAGCTCTGGAATTAGGTTTTGTGTATATTTTTTTTTTATTTTTGGCTGCAAGGAAAATGTGGCTAATATCTATGCTAGAGTGTAAGTACCTGCTCGCTGAGCTCAAATTCCTAAATTGGATAATAGAAATTTAGGGTTATTACTTAATTCAGTCTGTTGAGAGTGTCTGTTCTGTATTGGTATAGAGCTCCGTTTTGTCGTGACTGGAAGAGACTTTATTCTGAGTGAATTGTCATTAGCAGAGTTAAGCTGAGCTAGCTTCTAAATACATAATGAATGTCCTTGAGCAAGCTGCCTTATTTTAAATTAAGATAAAAGAGGCTAATGAATGTTTAAGTTTCGGCAGATTATGCCAGACATTAAAAGGAACGTTTTTAAAAGGATCAAAAGGCATTTCTTGTTTAGTACAGTAGAGCAGAGCATACTCAAGAATAAATGGATTTTTATTCAACTTTTCGCTTGGACCATAATTGTGGTAATCTTTTTAATGAAAGTAGCTCCTTCCAGTGCTCGCTGGTAAAATAAAATTTGACTTTTTACCCCATGACTTCCTGATGAAAACGTTACGAAAGGATAAAGAATGGCAGTCAAAATCAATATCTACTGGGCAGACTATCTACAATGATGGCAGATGGATAAAATTTTGGAGTGTAAGGCCATCACCGGTATGTTTTAAGCGAAGATCTTAAGTACCGGATGAGTGCAGAGTCTTTCAAGCTTAAAATGAGGACATAAATAGAGGGCTAAACTTATTCTTCAAAGAGATGACTAGCCTCTTCTCCATCCAGTGTTCACAATAGACGTGACAGAATTGGCTAAAGTTTTGTTTTTTGGGCACTAGGTGACTAGGCTCTGCTTATAAACCCAGCTGACGATCAAACTGTCACATCTGTTGTGAACCACCCGATGGCAGAGAATACTCTTCTCTTTGATACTTTTCAAAGACTCATTGTATCCATGGCTTCACTAACACTTTGATAGTTGATTGGTATCTAACAATGTATTTGTTTTGGAAATTAAGCTATTTTGTACGAAAAATAACGTAAAAAACGGATAAAGGTAAATAAAACCCAGAGCCTTCTTTATCTAGACAAAAAAAAATTAAAATTCTAGACTGGTGCTTCGCATTCGCGTTGCTAGTCCTGAATTGGGAGCCAAGCCAGGTGGCGGATAGTAAGATTCAGCATGGAAATTATGGGGGTGTACCAAAATTTGTAACAAAACAGAAAAATCCAGGATTGTCTGTCTCGCTTAAGCAGATACCTGCCCCAAGTTTGTAATGGTTAGCTAAGCCGATTATTGTATCTTGATGTCGCCGCATAAAAAGCAGATTTTCAATTTTTTGTCTACCTCAAAAGTAAACACACCGGTAGCGAAAGACCATTCATAATAATATTGGCAATATCTACACATTCTTCTGGCTATAGCTAAATCATGCCTAATCTATCCTGAGCTAAAGGATAAAGCTGTGGCATCATCTCTAACAATTTATTTTCAAAAGATTTTACTTACTGTTCTCATTCTCGTGATTTTAATAAAATTATATAAATTTTGTAAAGTGTTCAATAAAGTTATAATAAAAAAATCAATGAAAATGATCTAAGGTTCTCAATGTAACCCCTGGGTCCACTGACAAGCCAACTTCTTTTTGTGTCGGCTTTCCTTTTATTGTATTGCCTATTGCCTATTGCCAACTTTTACTATGATGAGAGTTTAGTTGTAAAACCTTTATTCAGTTTTATGTTATGCTGTCGTAGCTGATTAAGGTGGTGAATTTGCACCATGCCTGCTCTAATCGATCTGACCCCTATTTTTTTAAGTCTTAGTTTGCTTTCACGTTATAGTTCACAAAAGTTAGGTCATTGTCTGCTTATTCAGATACACCATATTTCTCAATCTCGCAAACGTTTGTTCTTCTATTTGCACCTTCTAACTAATTATATAACACAAGTTTCGTTAAGCCCATTAAGAAATTTTAAGAGGAGTTTCTTTAGAATAGCCGGCCACGGTTTAAATTCTCCTGCCTTACATATCAAGATCTTGCCTAGGGTCTTTGCTCTCTATGACACAGTGATAAGAACTTACAGTTTAGACATAACTTTTACCTTAGAAGCAGCCCGGTTCAGTGTTCACTATTTATCACAGGAGAGGACTCTTAGAGTAGACACTCTACCTAAAAGACAAGGCTACTTACTGGTGCCAGCCTTCATCCAGGAGCAATTTGTTGTGGAAATGTTTTTACTAACACGCGCCATAGAGATCAGCGCGATACACATCGATGGAGCTAGAGCAAACTTCTCATAGCCAATAATAAATGAAGACTTAGAGTTTTGTTTTTACGAAATCTAAGCGGCAGCATATTTCAGACCTTTACTGCGGAGGGGACACGCGGGCGGTCCGCCCCTTGTGTCGCCCATTTTGGGGTATATTAATTTTAATGCATATAGTTTGTATGTCTACCATGAAATAATCACTGTAGACGCCTAAGAACTTTTAGGGATCTGAACGAGACCGACAGGTTAATCGATTAAGCCATGTCCATTCGTCCATCCGTCCGGCTGTCCGTATGTGTGAAGTATATTGGAGTATATTTTGGTTCTTACTCTGTACAGCCAATGTATGAAAATTGATACTTTCCGCCCAGAGCCACGCCCCCAGTTGACTTGGATGTCAGACAACCCTTAACTTACATTTTATTTTAAACTTCCTTTTGGTCAAGTTAGACAAGGCATAGGACATAAAATTTTGGTGCTAGACAATAGTGGCCCGAAGCCTTTAATAAGACACACAGTGGACCGCTTCAAGAGGACCGCTAAAACAGTGACCGCTAAACAGTTCAATGACTTCAACAAATACTTCAACAATGACTTCAATAATGACTCGAACTTAGAGAAAATAAATCAGCTTCCATTTTGAAGTCATGACTGAAGTAATCATTTTCAGCAATCAAAAGGTTGAAATCAAATGATGGAAATCTTTTTGACTGCTCCGCATTAAGTGAAGTCACTCGCATTCGTGAATGCATTTAATCCATTGAAGTCGTTTGAAGTCACTGAGTGCATTCAATTTTTTGGAGTCACCTGAAGTCTTTGACGCAGTTAGAATTAATTGATTTTAGTTTTCAGCCCACGCCAATATTTGGAGGCGTGACCAATACAAATAATTGACATACAGCATATATTAAATCAAGTAAAAAACCCTTAATATATGGTGCTATAGGGGGTATAAACCCTGTTGTAGAGGGTCGGGTATTTAAAACCTCGTCACAGACGAACTCTTGCATTAATAACTGTATTTTTTTTGCTTATTCAAATTGACTGCGACTTGAACCCTACAACTACACCTTGAACGAACCCTACAATAAAAAGAGCAACGCGATCAAAGCACACGATTTCATTGCCCACTCCACATTATCCTAGTTGACATCACCTACGCCAAGGTTAGAAGCCCATGCCGTCGAATCACTCGGTATCCAATGGTGCACTTGTTATTTTTATACAACTACATACACTCAACCAAAACTCATCTATCACAATGTGTTAGAAGTAAGCCGGTTGCCTGATGAGACTAATAAAAACCCTTAGGTTAGGTTAGGATAGGTTGAAGAATGCCCTTTGGACAATAGTCACGGCTTCACTTAGACCAGCAGTTGGGTCCATTGTGTCCATTGGGAACCTTCTTAATACCTGGAACGAAAACGGAAAAATGGAACGCTGTTAGAAGCTCAGTGTTCCGCCCTCTTGGACTCATCCGGATTTGTAAACAAATCTTAGGAGGTCCTTTAGATCTACATTATTTAGATCTTCGAGCTCGTTGAAGAAGTAACTGCCGAGGGAAATACGCTTGATGCTGTTTAGGGCTGGACATTCGCAAAGCAGGTGGCGAACAGATTCAATTTCTTCAACGTCCCTACAGCTTCTGCAGTAATCGTTATGCGGTATGCCTAGCCGCTCAGTGTCTAAATAAATAAAATCCCTTAAGTGTGTGTAAAGACATTTTTCACACAAATAAAAAGTGAGGAAAAGTGAATCTTCAAAAACGGGGAATAGAGAGATTGCTCTAACTATAGGGGTAACACTCAAGTCTTGCCGGAAAAATATTTGCGAAGGTGCTAAAGACGCAGTCCAGAGAGACGCGTTGCCCTTCGCATCGAGCCTTTGTTGCGGAAAGAGCAATGCGGCGTTCGGTCTGGCAGAGGCACAACCAACCAACTTTTTACTCTGAAGGTTATTCTTGAGACGGCCTGAGAATATGCCAAATCGGTCTATGCATGTTTTGTAGATTTGGAAAAGGCCGGGTTCCTCGGGTTTAACTTTGGAGAACTTTGCAGGACAATGCACCGGATGGGCCTCTTCTGAGACCCATTCAGTCTATGTATGGGAATTACAGAAACTGTGTTCAAATAAATAGCATCAATTCCCATCATTTTGATGTGTGCGTTTGATTTCGCCAGGGCTGTGTCCTATCGCCTCTCCTTTTCATAGCATATGTGGATTGGATGGTAAAACGTAGTGCGGGTGAGGAATCTTTCGAAATGGCTGGCGCCAGGATACGCCATCTGCTTTGCGCAGATGATTTAGCTATCCTGGCATCGTCCGAGAAATTGGCGGCCATCTGTTGTGAGGCTGGGATGAAGGTAAACGTGAGCAAGTCCGAAGTGATGGTTCTTTCCCGAACTCCTGTGCAGTGTACCCTCCACATAAATGGAGTGCCATAGAAACAGGGAGAGAAGTTTAAGTATCTCGGTGTCTTTTTCGCGAAAGATGAAAGGAGTGATGCTGAGTTATCTTGTAGGATTGGTCAAACTGGAGCAATAGTAAAGAAAGTGCGCCAGCCGGTCATCAGGAAAGCTGAGCTTGGAGTGAAAGCAAAGATCTCTGTTTTTAACTAAGTGTTCGTTCCAACCAGGATCATGACCGAAGAAACAAGGGGTGCAATCTGCCGAAATGAGATTTCTCAGGTGCGTTGCTGGTTTTTTTTTAGGCGTAGAGTGAGAAACTTCAGTATTCGTAGGAATCTTAGTGTTGAGCAGCTTCTTCTCCGAGTGGAATGATCAATTCTTGCATGGTTTGGACACGTTGTTCGCATGCCCCTCGACAGACTTCCTATACAGGTCCTATACATGTTAGCCGAGATGCGAGCGAGTCGCCCGGCTGATAGGAAAAGGAACAGGTGGTGGGATTAGGTAAGGAACATCTCCGAGCCCCGTCTGGCGTAGGGTCGGGAACTATGCCATTTAGCCGCCCTCGCTCCGCTATTCTTCTAACGACAAGCGGTCACCGAAAATGATGATGAGGATGATGGATGATGAAAGTGTGATAAACGATAAACAATTTACACATTCTGTGTGAATTTCAGCTAGAAAATTCTAAAGGTGCTCACGTATTTATATTTTAAAAAATAAATGTCTGCCGTGTCAGGAGTTTGAACCAACAATTGTATCGCTTAGCGAGTGAGCCATCAAGTGAGCTTCCAGTGAGCCACCAAGTGGTATATTTTATGATTTATACACCTTTGTTAAAGAAGATACCGCTGGTGATTTTACACACCATTGGAACAATTCGTTTAATCGATCATCCTGAGTTAACAGCCATTCTCCAATCACTTACACACCGTTAACGTGTTGCTGATTTATGTTGCTATTATAAATATTAAAATGGCCATAAATGCTCTGAAGATTTAAGAAATTTAATTCCTGAAAACTCTTCTTTTGTTCAATCTACAAGACAAGCGTTAAGCGCTCATCAGTTCCTCAACACATACAATAAGCTGGAATTTTTTAAAATAAAGTAAATAGATATCTCCTTATATCTCGGGGCACTGGTTCAGTGTTAAAGTTTCGCCTTTCCTAAAAGAAAAATGCATAAGAAAAACTACCATCGTTTTTTTTGAACACTCAAAAATCTGTAAAGTACGCGTTATGTGAAAATCGTGACTCCAAGGCCAATCAGTCTACTCCTAACTCAACAACATTAGCTACGGTTATATAAAAAAGGTACATAATTTATTCCATAATGCCAATTTATTTATTTTATATAATCTTAATAATGAGCTGAAAATCTCTGCATCTAGTACTAATTTCTCTTGTATAAGCATAAAAATTTTATTTTTATGGTAAAAAATAATTGTAATAATAATAACATGGTTGGCGATCCTATAACCCATTTATCCGGATATAAGTTTTGTCCATCGCCGTAGTATATTTTTTTATATATGTGTTTTTTTATATATGCGCAACGTTGCCCGAACTTAGCACCCACTTCGATAAAAATATTTCATAATTTGCACATGTTGTTGAACGCTATATCCCTCCATGGTGATTTCGCAAAAACAAACTTAATAAATTAAGTCCAATTTGACAGAAAGCGCTTCAACAATATGTCCGCTATCAACTGTCTTTCTGTCTTTCAACAAAATTTTTAGCTACCTATACGAAGAGCATCTAGATACAGTTCTGATTTATCTCTCTAGGAATCTAAACGGAGACCCTTTAGGAGCCAGTCCAGAAATTATTCACTGGGCAAGTAAGTATTGCCCCAATTTTAGGGAGCGGTGTCTCAAAGCCTTGTTCTGATAAGAACAAAAGAGCGAATCTGATAGAAAACATAAGATGTCACCATCACGGACGATAAGCGAGAACGAATAAGTCTATAGGTCAACCAAACAGCGTGTGGTAGCAACATACAGTGTTGGATGTTGAGTATGTTGAGTATAGAGACGATAATATCCTATTTACTTATTTTGAAAGCGCTTTTAGGCTATACGATATTTTGATCAAATTTTCGGCTTGTTTAATAATACCTTTAATTTTTGAGTTGTAGGGATAACAAAGGTCACTTTTTCGTGACGCTTTTGTACATAGGTATATCATTCCTGTTTTTTTTTTTCAGTAAGCCAAAGTAACGCTCTGAAAAGACAGAATTCATCCCTACAGGGGGTCATTTAAATATTCGCTATCACCTGACACTGACAAATTGCTCACAATTTATTCGACTTTCGCCCGTCCTAACTATACATCAACAAATTCACCTGAAAAGCTGCAATTCACATTCACACACAAAGGCTTAAAATAAAGGACGCACTGCAGTAACAAAGCAGCCAGCAAAATAAATTGTCATAACCCGAAAAAAAGGAACCATCGCTGTCGGCAACAGCTTCAGACACATAGACGTGTGACCCATGACACTTCGTCTAATTTAACCCAAGCATCTATCTGGGGCTCTGTCTGACAGCATCTCATTCTGTTTGTGAAATGAAAATGGAAAATGAGAACATAAATCAGCGCGAAAGCAATTGCCCTCTTCAGAAGCACTGTACCGTAGCCGACCTGAGCCTTCCCCTTTCGTCCTTGTTGGGCTACACCGGAAGAAATTAAGCTATTTCCAAATAAATTAGTTATTCTTCGATTATGATTAACGACATGCCATAAATAACTGTGTCGATACTTTCTCATGAACGTGGGCCCTTTGGGAACCACTTTGTCGTCGGGGTGGGGGCGAAATTGTCTTTAAGGGTGAGATAGGAATTTTCGATGGGTTGAGATAGGGAAGAACCGCAGGTCATAATTTCACTTTGATTTGACGTGGAAAAATCGTTGTAATGCTTTTTTTTTACTCTTTTACCATCCATTCTTCGGAGGCCCAGTTTTCTGAGTCAGCATGTTTTGAGGATTATTATTCTGCACAAAAAGTATTTCATGTTGAGTAAACTTCGCTGTTTTAAGAAGAGTAAAAAAAATCATGCAAAAACAATTCATTCAATTCCCCGTCATAAATCTGCACAAGTGTCTGATATAGAGACTCTTTAAATGCAAAGTGTCTTTTCAACACTTGCTGTCACTTAGTCCTTCAAATTGAAATGCTTTAATCGGCATCAACTTAAAATTCTATAGCCAAGTTGTTTCCAATTGAATCTGAAAAGGGTTATTTACCTATCTAAGAATCTCCCAAGCTCTCAAAGGCAACCAAACTTCTATGTCTTTCCCTTCATCTGGTTCGTCGACAACTTAAGCATCTTAAGTGCAGTCTCAAAGTGCTCAATTGTAAATTGCATTTGTAACGTATTTTCAGTATCGAGTGGTTCACACAAGGATGTCTCGAAAACGAAAGGCTTCGCGCTCATTTGAAATTCTAAAGTGTAGCAACGTTGTCTCTATATGCATGATTCGTCTTCTTTGAATTTAAATTAGGTTTTCTAAGTTTTTCAATTAAATTCTCCTTTTCCAAAAGCGAGTGTATCATGAATTGAAACTAAAGACGGAATTTTGCTCGTATGAATGTATAGGTATTAGGTAGGTACACCTACCTACAAAACAAATTTTGTTCAAGTCGAAGTAGAATTCCCGCAGTTTAGGAAACTTAATACGGGCGCAATGAGCCAAGTCTTTTGTCTTTGGGGTAACGTTGTACATTTGACAAAAGAAAAACTTTTTGTGACGAACAGTTCATGCCTGAATACTTTTTCCCTGTAGCACCAAAATTTAATGTCAGGTATCTGGCATCGTAAGCCAAAATTTTTCTTTAATGGAAAACATTTTCGGTCACATCAGTGGACAATATGAGTCTTGTTCTTAAGCTGTTTAAAGAATGCTTTCCCCAGACACATATAACAACCAGACACACAAATATAAAAACACTGCACCAAAAAGGGCGCTGAATAACTGGACTAACACTATGTGATGTATCGAGTTCCGCATTTACAACATCTAAGCAGCAATCGTCAAGATAAGGGTCTTAAAAAGGACTTCGACTGCTGCCGTCGCCATGGGGGCTTAGTATTGCCAATGGATTTTTGGATAAGCTTGATGATGGTAAAGGGATCTTAGCCAATGGAAAACTTACTGAACTAATGGAGAAGCTCTCGCTATCCACTGGACAAAACCTGTTAGCCGATCCCATATTTAAGGACAAGGAATATCGTGTCACAGCACGATCAATTCAAATCCTATGGCAGTGAGCCTAAGCCGGATTAATTTATTATCAGTTTTCTTCACCATTGATTTTTAGTTTTGATCCTCAAACAAACCGCCCGGGGCGCCCGACATTTTTTTACATCTACCTAGGAAGCCGAGATCAAAAGCATGAAAGCGGAGGTTGGCCATTTCAGTCTAGAGGACAATGTTCTTGTATCCCTGCGGTGGATATAGATTTTTTGTGGTTATAGCTGCGCCCTTCTTCGACAAAAACAAGAGTCTCTTGATGTGAAGCGTCATAAATGGACCATTATTATCCTTCCTCAAAAATACCTTCTGCAAAAAGTTGTTAACTGCCTTCTGGGGCTGGTGGTCCCCGCCGATTGGACGCCACTCTCGGTGCCGGACAAGGGAACGCTTACTTACCAGATACCTATGGTCGGTATCGGTATGGAAGACTTTTGAGATGTGTGCCTGGTGTTTGTATTGAATAGGTACTCTGCTTGTCCTATCACTGCTTTTCTTCGCACAAGCATAAAACTTGCGGCTGTAAGATTTTGTATTTCTATGCAGGGTTTTTATGCTCCGTATTGTACTAGCCTAGCGTTTCTGTTGGGTCAGAACCTCTTTTTCTCTTCTCTCTTTAATATCCTCCAATTCTTTACGTTCGCGATGTGCTTCGCATTTTAAGGGAATTCGCAACCAGCGTTGCCAATTTAGTGCTTTCAGCGTTAATTTCAGTGCTCAAAAAATGATTGCAGTGCCCAAAATTTATTTTAGCGCTTGGGTGTTAATCTAGTGCTCTACTTTCTCTTTTAGTGCTTTATTAATTCTGTTTTATGTCCTTAAAAACTAACTCTGTTTTATGATAAGAACGCAAGAAAAGCAATTCCCTTGAATGCCTTGAACATCAAAAATTATTAATAGTTTTCGGAAAAACTATAGAAATTTTCGAATATTTAGCAGATTCTGAGATTTAGCTCGAAAACTTGAAAAACATTTCAAAAATCATTTTTCAAAATATTTTGGGATCTTAACGGTGCTACTGATTATAATGAAATTTGGTTTAGATCTAAAACGTATGAAGGGAATTCTAAAACTTTTAAAATCTTTCAAATATGGCGTTTCTAGCTTAAAATTTTCTGAAACGGTTTAAAAAAACAAATTAAACTAGTGGGAGGGTTAGAATCCGCTTAGGCGAATCGTTGGATACCTCATCCCAATTTACCACTGTTACAAGCTCCGAATTGTGTCATTAATCCTGGCTGTTAAAATTCAGTTTCATTTAACTTCAATTGTATAAAAAATTTCTCAGTTAAGAATCTCCGCCCTATGAAAGGGGCGTGGCATCCACCCCTTCTCAATAACATCGTATTTTTATACCCCATCCCATAGGATAGGAGGTATATTAAGTTTGATTCATAGTTCGTAACCTAGAGAAATAATCACTGAAGCCCCCAAGACCTTAAGGGCATATGATTGAGACCGAATTATAAGTCGAATGAGCCATGTCCGTCCGTCCGTCGGTCTGTCGGTAGTTTTTAGGCCTTAAATTTATTTTGAGCTAGGAACTTGAAACTTGATATCTGTTCTTTGTAGGTCCCGAAGCAGTACAAGTGTAAAATTTTTTGAAATCCGCCCACTGACATGCCCACTTTACTTATTAGTATGAAAAATCAAAGTTGTCTCAGGAAGCTGAAATTTGGTATGCGATATCCTCGCTTAAGTGTATTGTGATTGGCATTTAAAAAAAAGTGAAGACTGCCCCCTTGTAGGCGTGGTCATACTTAATATGCATTCTAATAAACGGTTATTATTCGATATATTTGCCTTATGTCCAAAACACTTGCACTATAAAATGTTCAGATATGTGCGTAAGCTTTTAACTAAAATGAATAATTTTTTTTGTCATGCCCACTTTTGGGGGCGTTTTTAAGTATAAACCAAATTTTTAATATGAAAATGCAATCAACACGTATTGAAATTTTTTTTAAAGATTAAATATTCAAATGCAAAACCTATTATTTTTAACACGAAATAATACACAAAGCGCAATTATAGCAAAACACCGTCATTTAGGGGTATTTTTGGGTGACTTAAGAAGCCCTTTTGACCCAAAAAATTTATAGTAGAGCAAATCTGGTGGTGGCCAAAGGGCATACAACCAGAACCAGAAGAAATAAACTGGAGTATTACCCTAATTGCTGTTGACATTTATTAAGTTTCCTAGTCGCTGAATTCATTTTAGGACGCATTGACGCAACTGATCTACAATCTTTTTTTTTAGTTTTAAGAGTTTTGGAGGATCTAAAAATCACCAAACTTTAAACCAGTGGCAATGGCAAGCATCGGGTTGTTTTGTTTTAGAACACAGCTTGTTTACATCAAGCTAGAACATCGACGACTATTCTTGAACCACATCAGTTTAAATTAAATCTGCACCGGCTGCAATCGGCAGCAAATACCCAAGAATACTAATTGTTTCTACTCTTTTCACTAAATTTTCGGATAAGCCGCCTTTTTAATTTTAATCAGCACAATTCTGAAACTCATCCCGAACGTTTCGCGTCGAATTGCATCGACCGTGGTCACCGGGAAACTTAATTCTGAGTTTCAGAATTGTGCTCGTTAGAATTAAAAACGCGGCTTGTCCGAAAAATTTAGTGAAATTTTATCAAACAACCGCGAAAGCCTTAAACGTTTATACTCTCTTGAAATTTATAAGAATTTGACAATATTAAACACTCAATAAACAATGCCCTTGAATGGCTTCAGAACAGTTTCTTAATTTAAGCTAACAGATTTTAATTTAAAATAATTCAGCTTAAAATGTAAAGAAATCGAGACCATCAACAAAAGTGAACAAAATCACAAAACGAGGAACGAAACCGAAAAGTATTCACTTTTCGAACAGTATCACAACAAAATCTATTTTGGTATTCAGTTCGCGATATAAGCTCTATTCTGTGTATATCTCATCAACATAACCTCACTATCCGCAAACATGTCCTGGAATTGATTTCATTGGTATTTCTATACTCGTTGTGCTTAGCCAACGAAAATTAATTATTAGCTAATGTTTCAGAAAGCAACACACAACGAGAAGCCATTCTAAATGCGGTTGACCCAATTAGCCACATCTCTGATCACAGTTGTTGAAGCGTTCTGCCCAGCCACTGAGGGACATGGCATGGACTCACCATCAGACCAGGCATCATAAATGATTTGGCTAATTGCATTCATTAAGAAACCTACCACACTCTGCAGGTGTACACAGGACCAGTTGTGCATACACGGCCATTATGCTATCGCCCCCTCATGTTCACGCAGACACCCTGGGTAAATCTTAATTAACTGCTAACGCTGATGCTGCTGCTACGGCTGCTCCGGCAGCTACTACTATACTGCACTCCTTTTACTGGTAGTTGTGCGGTACCCGCTGGATGAATGGTTGGTTAGCAACGAGCCAAAAGGCTATTTCCGAATTCCATTTGAGAGAAGCAGTAAAACGAATTTTGTCGGTTTACCGAATGCGTCACATTTAAATCACTCTTTTACATATAGAGCCATTCCAGGGAGGTTCCCATATACCTATACGTATATAGCTTCTGTTATCCCCAGTGCCGTTTAGTTGGGACGCAATCAGGCACTTTGAATTGAATTTCTCTCTCGTAAAATTCCCTTTGTCTGGCGATGTCCCTGATTTTACGAAAATAACAGGCGAAGCCAAATTAAAGGTCTCTTCTTTTTCAATCCTTTGCGGTAGTCGTGAACGATTCATTTTGATCCTGTCCCTGCTGCAAAATGGCTACAGTCTGCGTTTATTTTTTATGCCGCATTTGTTGCTACAGGCTAATTCCCCCCCCCCCCCCCGTTTTTTATTTATAAAAATACTTCGGCTTACCTATTACCTTCGAGCCCTTGACTTCCCAAGCCAAGCAAGCAAATCGCCAATATGCATTATCGATGACAAAGAATAATTATTGCAATCGGAAATTAAAATCGTTATCGGAAATTGATTTCTCGTGATTTATGAGTTCCATTTCATCCGTCACTTTGAGGTCGTCGCTGTGCGCCATTGAGAATGATTAAGGATTGTTAATTGCCCTGCTAAGGGTGGCAGGAGTTTGGTAAAATAAATGGCCAATAAAACTACGTTTACATACCGGGCAAGGTGTGTCAGCGTGGTGTTTTCCCATCAAAATTATAACCAGATTTCAATGGGTTGCAGGCATGCAAAAAAAAAAATCAAATTTAAAGTTTTCAGGCCATTTAGTTTTTTCTTTGAAAATACCTTTCCAAGGGTGCATGCATACTATCTGCCACATAAAGCAAGCCCAGGAAGTACCTACAAAAAAAAACATTGTTATGCACTTTGAAGAAAATTGCTTTTCCACCACCCGACTATTCAAGTTTGCACTGATCCAATGGAGGATATAAAAGGACTTTTTTGTCCACTTTATATCCACTTTTTTGCAGATCTCGTAGAGTGAAAAACTATGCAACAGCATTTTGGTAAAGAATTGACAGGTGCAAAACTGACTACAGTCTTAACAACAGGAAGCGAGGGTTACTCCATAAAGATTTATTGTTTTGCCTTTTTATTTACGCGTTGATCCATTTATTGTTGATGGAGTTTAATTTATGTCCTATGGAGGTACTGGACCCGCGATTCAGTAGACGATGTAAATTTTTCAAAATGCCACAAAAATTGTAACCTTGGCACCAGAAAAAAAACCCTAATGGCGTCTACAATCCATAATGACGAGCGACAACCATGCACGCTGTAAGCATTACAGGAGTTCTTATCCACTCAATAGGTCCTACAAATTTTTCTCGATTCCGAATTGAGGAGACTCTCATGGCCAAATTATTTTCGAGGCCTACGTTGGAGCCTTGCGCTGGTGTTTAAAAAAATGCCTGTTCCTTATAGTTGGGGTCCTACATTAGTACTCCCACAAAAGGCAAATCAAGAAGTTTACTTTTAAAACTAGGTACTCTTAAAACAAGTAGGTTTTTTCTAGGATGAGATCCTACAGAGTATCCTTCTTGTTGGACATACTTTATGCTTTTGTCTTTGACTCGGAGAAACTATAACAAACAAAAAAGTCCATCACCACCCAACGTCTTTTGTGTTGTGGATTCTAGCGAAATGCCACCTGTGGTTAGCATAGATTGAAGGAGCTTTCACAAATATGAAATACTTTTAGTCACGCACTAAAGTTTTTCTTTGATCCGAACAAAGTTTGAAACAATCCCTATGCACACGTGCTGGTAGGCACAGGCACATTTGCAGAGATTTGACTGCTTGATTTTATTGCATGAAACGGAACTGGTAAATCCAGTGGAAGGATGCTTCCGGTTGTGAAAAATTAGATTGAAAGGCCAATTTTTAAATCTGCCTTTTTTATACCCGACCCAGGGTATATTAAGTTTGCTGTATAGTTTGTT
This sequence comes from Neoascia interrupta, assembly GCA_947623515.1. NCBI lineage: Eukaryota > Metazoa > Arthropoda > Insecta > Diptera > Syrphidae > Neoascia > Neoascia interrupta. Next base: position 187,905,536 of record OX392462.1, read on the forward strand.
ACGCAGTAAAATAAACCCCTAAGACCTTTAAGAGATATGAATTAGACCGACAGGAGAATCTGTTAAGCCATGTCCGCCCGTCCGTCCGTATGTAAACATTTTTTAGGCCTTAAATTTTAAGCTAGAGAGCTGAAGTAAGTGAACTGGAAGTCTATTGGACCAGATGAAGTTTGAAAATTAGTTAAATCCGCTCACAGACACGCCCACTAAAGGCCTGTATGTGCGACCATCTCCAATTTTAAAAAAATACTTTTTTCACACTTTAGCCAAATTAAAATGGTACTAGTATGTCACACTGCTTTAAAATTGTCTTTGAGGTAGTAGAAAAATTTTGGCGTTTACAATGACCACGCCTACTTATTAAGGAACTTTAATTTAAAATGACTGTTTTCCAATAAATATATGTAAAATTTGATAAAAAATTCTATAACAAAAGTAATAGATATTAGATTTTCCTGTATTTTTTGTATATATTATATATCTCCGCCTACTTTTGTGGGCGTGGCTTGGAAAAAAGTGATTTTTTTGTTTAGATGACCGGGTTTTAGTCCAAAATGTATGCAACCACCTAGCGTTAAGCATTCAACAGTTATATTTTTACATCACTAGGGAGGTCCTAGGTTCAATTCCAGATTCAACTGAGTTTTTTTTTATAAATCCGTGTACCTTAATTGATGAGAGCAGTATCCGCGAAAGGAAAAGGTTTGTTCACCTGCCGGTGAACCACAAACGGTTTTTTGTTTCGACAATTCGCCCGCTAGAAGTATCTTAACTCCACTCTACGACTAAACTTTTCTCTTGCTTTTAAAGAAGAACAATCAGGCGGTGATTTTCTGTGTAGTAAACGACCAACACCAAAGCTGAATACACAAACAGTCACTCGACCTTCTCATATTCGCACAAGTTTGTTGTGCATACAGTTTTAAAACTGTCGGTTTCTTTAAAAGAAATATGGACAGATCTACTAACGATAAACCAGCACCGTGTGTCGTGGGTAGAAGCATTAGTACCTTACAACCTAGGGAGTAGGGAGTAAATAAAGGACGAAAAACCGTTATAATAAAATTGAAGGAATTTCGAGAATTTTTGGGCTTAAAATAGTTATGCAAATAATGTAACGTCTTTTAATTTAACACTTCATTTACTTTATTGCACCATTCAACAGAGAGATGATTTTCGAATTGGAGTTCTTTCTCTAATGAATGTAATTGGCTATAGAAAAGTCCTTGAAAGGGATAAGGGTCTAAGACGACTAAATAAAAGGGGTCGTAACAGACACTGCCCTTGGTCCCCTTACGCTAAACATTTGTAATTCAGGAATAAGGAAGGAGTTTCTTCTTTGTGTCGGTAGACACACCCTGTCAGTACATACCTATTAAGAAAATTGTATATCCTCTCTTAAAGATTTGTATGCTTGAGTTTCGGTTTTTATTTGAAAATTAGACGCACAAATATGGGGGGTAAGGTGTTCAACTATATGCAAGGAAGGTTATAAGAAGATGTTGTCCTAATTATTCTTATGCGACTCGACCGCACTTTTCGATTATTTTTTTAAGGGAAAGAATAACGAATTATGCAGTCGTTTTCTATATTCGCAAGCATGAAAGTATTTTAGAATACACCAAAAACAGCTTAAGAGCTCTGTCGAGGTACCAGCCCATGAAACCTGTTTTAATTTTATGCAATTTTGTTTGTGTAAAGGTTTTTTTATTTTTATTTTGGACTTACGTTACGCTTAACAAATTCTTAGCCTTAAAATATTTATTTTGCCTCGATTGTCAGAACGACTTTATTTAAGTAGCTCCTTTGCTTTCCGTAGGTTGTAGAATAAACGACTTTGCTATCCTAATCTACCTTATTCTGAAAAACTAGGTATTTCTTGCCTTCTAAGGAATTCAATAAAGATAAAGACATCCTCTCGAATTTTTTTTTTTTTTTGGGATTATAAGGCTCCTTTAGCCTATGTTAGGCTTGACGGTTTCCAAACATGAGATTCAGCTGATTTTTTAAGCTTATGCAAGCGTGGCGTGGTGTTTTATAAAAATAACTTCGGGAATAAGCCTCGGCCTGTAGAGAGCCTTCCGGGCAAGAATTTTGGGCTAGTCAAATCTAATCGAATAGAGTTAATCAGAATGGTCTAAAATGACTGATGCTTTGATCTAATAAAAGGATCTATGTAAGATGCCTGCAAGGGGCAATGAAAAGTGGCATCCTCGGACAAAAAAAAAATCAACCGATAGACATGTAGCCGTACAAGGACCTGTTAACGTCTATCTCTGTTATCCACACTCAATAAAATCTAAATAGTTCAAAAGTCATAGTAATTAAACTGGCACTACCATTTCGGTTAACTTACTTGAAGACTTAAAACCTCGGAAAACACTCCCTCTTCGTCTTAGAGAGCAACGAAGGTTTTCCTTTAAATTTTAGAAAATCGACCATGTCTGAGTGGCTCTGCACCGAAGGATTAGAGCTGCACGTGAGATCTAGGAGCAGAAGAGGAGAGAGCAGAGAGGAAGCTTTTTTCTTTCAACAAAAAAGAGCGAAAGTGATATGATAAAAGCTTGAAAGTTTTATCATAAGATCAAAAGGTTTGAACTGAACAAAGCTGGAACTGAAGCCTGTAATACGAACAAAATAGCGCACTGAGGCAGAACCGAACTATTCAACCCAGGCGAAGACGTTACCGATGAAGCATGCAAACGATACCGCCCACCCGACCTGAATGAAGTGAAAGTAGCTGTGTCGAAGCTTAAACGCAACAAAGCAGCCGGAACAGAAGACCTAGCTGCCAAACATTTAAAAGCCGCTGGCGATGGTTGGGAACATGCACCAACTCATTTGCCAGATGTGGTAGGAGGACAGCATGACAGACGAATGAAACCTCAGCGCTGCTTTCCCGATACTACCCCTGAAGTGTGCCAAATACAGATGCATCAGTATTCTTAACAACGCATACAAGATCTTTTCTACTGAACAGTGTGAACGCAAGCGATTTCTCAACAATCTGATAGGCATATATTAGCGTGGCTTAAGTCCAGAAAAGTCCACCAACGGTCAAATATTCACACTGCGCCAGATCTTGGAGAAAACGAAGGAAAACAAGTGGGAAAGTGCAACAGTGGGTATGTAAAAGCTTCAATCCATCTACGAAGGATTGCAAAATACCCGACCATACCAAAACGAAAACTGCCACGCCTCCAAAAAGTGGGCGGGATATAAAAATATCACTGTTGAACTCTTTATACTAGGTGGTTGCATACATTTCGGCCGGCCTAAAACTCCGCCTTTTTAACTAAAAAAATCACTTTTTTTAACACCACGCCCACATAAGTGGGCGGAGGCACATACAATATAAACATAAAAGTTAGAAAATGCTAATATCTACAGCTTTTGTCATAAAATTTTTTGTCAAATTTCATATATATTTATTGGAAAACAGTCATTTTAAGCTAAAATCCCTTCAAAAGTAAGCGTGGTCAATGAAAAAGCTAAAATTTTTTAGATAACTTAAAGATAATTTTAAGGCAATGTTATGTACCAAAAATGAATGCGCTAGCGCCATTGTAACATAGCTAAAATTTGCAAAATGTATTTTTTTAATTAGAGATGCACATACAGGCCTATTGTGGGCGTGTCTGGGGGCGGATTCAGCTTATTTTCAAACCTGATCTGAAAGACTGGACTTCCAACCAACCCACAAAATTTCAGCTCTCTGGACGGACATGGCCGGACGGACATGGCCTAATCGATTCTCCTGTCGGTCCCATTCATATCTCTAAAAGGTCATAGGGGTCTACGGTGATTATGTCACTGCGTTACAAACTATACATCAAATTTAATATACCCTGGGTCTGGTATAATCAAATCCATACTCACCATATTTTCATCGATTTCAAGGCCGAATGTCTAGTTTTGGCAGTTTCGGCATCCCTCCCAAGTAGCACACTCTGGAACCATAAGCACTGGTTTTTGAATATTGGACTTATAAGACACTCAAAATGCTCTTCAGTAGCACTAATGGTTTTGCAAGGTTTCGTTATCCTACCATTGGTGTGTAGCTTCTTTACTTATAAAATTGGTCATAGAAGCGTTTACAGCACCAAAATTATAAAACTAAAAGTGCTAGCACCAAGGTTCCGTAAACGTGGTGCTATAAACGTTCCTAGCACTCAAGTTATAAGGAAATAAGTGCTGAGGGGTTAAGTTCTATTGCGCAAGTTCTGTAGACCTTTCTAGCACCTGTTTTCTTACACTATAGGTTTGACACATCGGAAGTACTACTTTGCACTCTTATATAGCACTTGGGGGTTGCCATAAGTCATACAAAAGAAAACAATGTAATTGACAGCCATTGTTGTGAGAACATTTCAAGGAAACATCTAAACATAAGAAACTTAAATTTTTTATAGAATGATATAAATTTTAACTAGATGACATATAAGGCTGGAGAAGTACACAAAAATCATACACAAAAATTTGATTTCAAGAGATAATTCATGCTTTTATGCTGTCTTTCTATGAACATTCATCAAAAAGCTGACACAGCGTATCGTTGCTTATATTGCGGCCAGTCATAGTCCATGACTGCTTGTAGAAATGTAAATTGTTGAAATTTTTCACCTTTCTATCTTCTAGCTGGTCAAATAAGTTAGGTTTAGGCATTCTTGGTCCAGCACTTCAAGTATTTTATCAGCTCACTGGCATGCTAACTTTTAAGGTAGAATTTTACCAGGTATCCTCCTTGAGGTTTAAAACTGTTAAGGTATAAACTACATTCATGGATAAGATAAAAACAGCCTGTAAAATATATATTTCAATTAACGTCTGCCATGTCAATAATTTCAAGTAGTCAAACCAACGTATATCCGAGAGTGATGGCAACCCTAAATATATTAGCGCCATGTTTGACAGAAAACACAAAACCTTATAATAGTTCTACATGAAGCTCGACAGTGCTACATAGAACCCAAAGTTTCTAAAAGGCATCGCAGAACACCTTAAGTGTTACAACGGTGCTGTGTGGCAGAGTTGTAAAAGAATTAAATCTTTTGGGAATTCAAGCCCCAAAGACTTCATCCCACAGACTTCTGAATTCCGGACTTCACTTCGGACTTGAACTTCAGAAATAAAATCACCATTCCTTTTTGAAGTCCTTAGCTGGGCCATTCACTTTGGACCAATCCGGAATTCGAAGTCCAGTGATTGCATTCATTTGGGAATGCACTGCATTCACTGAAGTCCCTTTGAAGTCCGACCATTCCGTTGAAGTCCGACCATTCCGTTGAAGTCCGACCATTCCTTTGAAGTTCGACCATTCCTTTGAAGTCCGACCTACTGTTTTGCAAATAATACCATCAAGAAAATGCATGAAAAAACACAAAAGAGTAACATTTTTGAAACTTTTTTTATTTTTGGGTATTTTTAACAAAATTAACACAAATTATTCATCAGATAAAAAATAAAAAAAAAATTCTGCGCCATCGCTGATGTGTTGTGAACACAGCTCTACTATTCATCACTTTCGCTTGAATAGTTGTGCATGTATTCCAATTCCCTATAAATGTAAAAAGATACAATAAATAATGTCAATTTTTTAAATAAATAGTATAATGGTTATTTATCTTATCAGATCGAACTATCCATCTGATAAGATATTATCCTATGATTTTTTTGTAACTAACCTTTTCACATTTTTACATCCAGTACTAATCCCTCAAAACTTTTTATCTGATGAATAATTTGTGTTAATTTTGTTAAAAATACCCAAAAATAAAAAAAGTTTCAAAAATGTTACTCTTTTGTGTTTTTTCATGCATTTTCTTGATGGTATTATTTGCAAAACAGTAGGTCGGACTTCAAAGGAATGGTCGGACTTCAACGGAATGGTCGGACTTCAAAGGAATGGTCGGACTTCAACGGAATGGTCGGACTTCAAAGGAATGGTCGGACTTCAACGGAATGGTCGGACTTCAAAGGAATGGTCGGACTTCAACGGAATGGTCGGACTTCAACGGAATGGTCGGACTTCAAAGGGACTTCAGTGAATGCAGTGCATTCCCAAATGAATGCAATCACTGGACTTCGAATTCCGGATTGGTCCAAAGTGAATGGCCCAGCTAAGGACTTCAAAAAGGAATGGTGATTTTATTTCTGAAGTCCAAGTCCGAAGTGAAGTCAATTGAATGCACACCAAAATGTGAAGTTTTGGCTGTGACTTCAAAGGAATGCAGTCCAAAAGGAATGCATTCTTTTACAACCCTGCTGTGTGGGCTCTACATAAAACCCTACACTCTTTATTTTATGTTATATTTAATATTTCAAGAGGAGCATTGTTTCTTTTCGTCCTATTTTAATAAATCATTCGAAGAAACAAGATGCGCACCATGTTTTCTGCTAATTAAATGCACTCGGTTTGCTCATTAATTTCATCACCATTTAATATGAACGAAGTTATTTGTTCAAAAACATCAACACTTTCAAAGAATAAGATAGAAATGTGTGTATACCTAACTACAATAAAAACCACACCATGACAGTAAAAGGTAAACACCTCGAAGTGTGTGTGCCTTAAATGTATTGACTATCAAAAAAGTTATATAAGAGCCCGAACTAGAGCCCTTTCTGCACCCAAAATTAAGTTCTATAAAGTGTCAAATCATCCTTATAGGGTTTTTGTAAGGGGCCCCGTTACTTGTATAAAACCAAATTCAAGAACCTAAGGTTTTATGATGTGGTGCTGAAAACGTAACGGTGGCCAAAGCAAGAGCTTCTGTGTTACTTGGGCTGGCCAAACTCGTCAGACTGTGTATGGATGATGATGCAAAACTCAACTGTTCCGCCAAAGTCGGCAAAGACCTCATCGACGCCTTTGATATGTCAAAAAAAAGATTTAGGCAAGGTCACGTACTGCCATGTGACTGCGTTAACATCATACTTGAGAGAATTGTGCAGAATTCCCTAACCAACAATCTTCCCCAAGTCCGTTCAATTACTCGCACATGCAGACGTCATTGACATAATTGGAAGAACAAAGTGGGACGTCAGTGAAGCCTTCGTGAGTATTGTGATAAAAGGTGCGAACACGGGTTAACCAGTCAACGAGGGCGAAACCGGGTTTATGCTGTCATGAAAGAAGAGACACCCAACACCGGCGCACAACTTAGAGAGAACATCACCATAGACACTATAGCTTTGAGGTAGTTCGACATCAGCGCTAAAATCAAACGAAGAATAACTCTTAACAATCGCTTTTTGTTTGTGCTAAGAAGGCAATTGAATGGCAAAGCCCTCTCTCGAGCGACTGAAGTATCCACTCATATAAGACCCTCAACATCCCATTACTGCTTTACGGTGCAGAAGCATAGAAGCTTTGAGAGGAAAATTCTTGGGACGTTTTATGGTCCCGTCTACATAGACGCAGAGTGGAGGAGAAGATATAACATCGAACTGTACGGTGAACAGCGGTACCAACCGGCCAAGAGATTCAAAATACAATGGCTACGATGTAGAAAGGCAATCATCTAGAGCGGATGGACACCAACGCACCGGCCCGGAAAATCATCAAGTTCACCCCGCAGGGACGACGCAGTAGAAGAGCACCGAGACTCAGGTGGAGCACGCAAGTGGAAGGAGGCCTCAGCCAACTTCGCGTGTGCAACTGGAGGCGGCCTCCAAGAGATACCTCTAAGAGATATGATCGAGAACGAAAGATGAATCGTCCGTGCGTCCGTTTGTCCGTATGTGTGAAGGTCTTCAAAATCAAGCTGGACACTTTTAGGAGGCGTTTTAAGGAAAACGCTGTTTTTTGGCTCAAATTTTCGTTTTTTAGACTCTTCCTCGCGCGGTTCTTACGAAATCAGGTTAAAAGACTTTCTTCTTAGGTTACTCTTATTTTAGCAGGCCTGGCCCATATTTATAATTGACTTCCAATGAATTTAACCAGACCAAAAAATTTTAATATTCACTGTTGCTACGTAAAACGGTCGGATATAACGGGAGGACTTCTTATTCAATTGTTTTTTAAAAGTTTTTTTCTACAAAACAAACTAGAAACTATATGCGAGGTTAACACCTACATCCGAAAGTCTATAGTCCCTTTTAACTGCCGATATTTGACAAAACTATGGACAAACTACAACGAATGTGTCGAGTGGTAAAGAAGCGAAAGACGGGGTTATTTGTCTAACATCATAATTATTTTGGGTAGAGTGAATGTATGTAAGAGTTGTAATGCAATTAAATTTAATTAAAAAATACCGCTTAGGTAAAATGAAGTAAATATTCCGTCAAACCAATATCCCGTTGGGCAGTATTTCGGGTGTTTATATCAAAATTACTATACAAGCTTCAAAGGTATTAACACATTTACATGCATAAAGCATTACTCTGAATTTTCGAATCCATTCCACTTTAAAAATGAAAATAAAAGTTGTCGAAAAAGTAACATAATCTGGTTTTTTCCACTGTTCCAGTTATATTGCCAACTCCTCATGTTTCCACCACCATCATACAAAAAAGTGTTCACCTCACAGTGTGCAGTAATAACCCAGAAAGGGAAAAACACAGCAGGACGACTACCTCACAATCACACACCACTTCCCACTTTCATTGTATATGATCACATACCTACAACGAATTGCGGCAGAAAGTAGAAAATAATGAAATTAACGCCTTTCACAACCGCACGGAGGCAGCACAGTGAGATCCCGCTGAAATCCCGCAGGATAAATTCAAATTTATTTGTAACCATGAATTGATAACAACTTTCCCCGGGTTTCCGCATCGTTAGCTCTTTATGCAGTGAAAAAGTTTTGTGTGTTTCAGGCGAATCATCTTGCTTCCCTCGCAGCTTCATCTTTTGAGCCATTAACGTTGGCAGCGCTTAATACCGCCTCCTTCATCTGTTCGAAAATAACGCCTTCTTTACCCAAAACAAGGAACTCTAACTGCCGCCGCCATACCGCCGCTGTCTCAATTTCAATCCGGTGTACACTTTCATGGTGGAAATCAGCCAGCCGTATCGATTCCGAAGTGCTCGGAAGAAAGTCATAAATTAAAGAACAACACCCGGGATAAAGAGTCCCTGGATTTGTGGTGACGTTACCGCTGAGTTTCGCGCCAAATACTGGTCGAGATGACAAGCTGGGAGCTAGCTCTGTTTACTTCGAGTCTTATTTTTTTCCAGAACATTTTACTGCTGTAAAGAGGATTTAAGTACTTCACTCGGTACACTTGGTAGGGCGTTGTTTTAACTTCGGTTGACTAGAAAAAAAGACTCGGGATCCTTGCCAACTCGGATATTAAATTGTACCTTTCGGGGTGGCCCGGGCATCGAATCAGTTATATTTTGGGCGCAGTAATTTATTTCTGTTCGTATTCAGTCCAGCGAGGAGTGAGCAATCTTCCGAACAAGTGGGGGTCGAGCAAACCCTGATGTGGTCTCAAAAAAGGAGTAATTTGCGATCCGTTATCATCGTGTCGTAAGGGTAACATTTTGTGGGCCGCTGAAAGGAGAAACAAATTTACAGAAACTTTTGAAAAGAGTTACGATTGTGAGTTTATTTTTCTTTTTCATTCTCAATTCGATAAATCAAACTGTCAATGACTTGTGCTACGTAATGGATGGCTTCTAGTTTGATTTGCGGGGGGTGCTCAAGAAAAGGTCAAGAAAGTTAACAACACTGGAATGTTTGTATGTCATCATCAGAAGAAAAGCCATCGCCAGAGAGTCTGTCAAAGGGCAAAGTTAAAAAAAAATATGGGTGCCACCAAAAATAAATGTTGAGCAGAGCTTAATAATTTGCTGACCCTTTAAATCCCATTATGCAAACAGAAAAAGTTCGAAGCCAATTTAAGCTCTGGATTTATAATTGTTTTATTGGTGGAACTGAAGGAAAAGAAACTTTTCACGCCGTCCTTTTTCATACGTTCACCCTGTAACGTTACAAGTGCTAATGATTGGTTTATGATTTTCTTGCCAGAAAGCAAAGAAATTTTTTAAGACATAAGACCGGCGCCTCGGTACCTTAAGCTATTTGCCGAATCATCCTTAAAAATCAGTTTTGTAAGGAGGAAAATTGAAGTAATGTTCAATTTATGCTTGCGTGTCAAACAACTGAGATTATCATGAAGCTCTTCGTGTAGATATGGCTTCTTTTTCTTTTGCAAGGGTACCAAGTACTCTTCTCGGTTTTAGTACATGACTTTCCATTGCGATGATGTTGAAAAAAAAACTTAAGCACACGAATAAAAAAAACTTCGTAGTAGGTAGCTACCACCAAACCACATGCCCAAGATGGAGAGCATTAGATGTCAATATGGGTTTTAAATTCTTCTCTGTTTACAACGACCAAGGTTAAGATGGTCTTTAGATTCAAATTTAATGAATTTGTCAAACGTCACCATTCTATTTCGACGTCCGAAGAACTGGGATAAATTCCTAGAAACAAGCATGAAAAATTTAGGGTGTACTTTCGTCAGCACGTGAAAGAATGATTTTCATAAGAGTGGTATAAACAAAAGTTGGTTGATAAAAATCAAGGAAAGCGTTGGGGATAATATGATATTATCCCTAAGGATGATATCCTTGGGTAGAACAATCCAGCATTTACAAATATATTGGATACTTGAAGCCATATAGTCCTTGGATTTAATGGTTTGAAAGGAAATTTTGAATCCAATGTATATAAGAGACGATAATAAAAGCGCGCATTTTTGCAAGAGAGCATAGTGCAAGACTGTGTTGAATGATTTTGAAATGTCAAGTGCAACAGCCTTAAGTAAGCCGTCAAATCATCAGTGGATCTTCAAAAGCCGTATTGACGGTCAACGTAGTGAGCTTATGCGACTCTAGATATTTCATTAGCTGACGGTTCAATGCTTTTTCTTGACCTTGAAAAGAATGTACCTATATTCGTGCAATTTGTCGGTAGTTTGTCGGATTTGGATCGCCTTTTTCGGGAGGGGGTGGATAAATAATGTTTTCAATCCACTCGGAAGGAGTTAGTAAAGCTGGCTCTGTTTTTTTGATTCGGTAGCGAAGAAGAACACCACTTCAAAACTCTTGGCGTATGTCAACTGGACCATGGACTTTACAAATACCAAACTATTATTAATTTGTGATCAAAGCGCTGAAAACGTGCACGTGTAGCTCAATATCTGGCAGCGTAGAGCTTGCAGCATAAAAAGACGCAAGCAGATTGGCCTTGCCTAAGGCGCTGACAGCTGCGACATCATTGAGCAAGTCATACTCATACAAGTGTGTTGAGAAGAAGATGATCCTGATATTTTTTATTTTTTTGACGAAAGATCAGAAATTTTTTTTCCCCTTATGACAATGTAGAATTTTACTCCTCGAATTATAGCCATATACAAATTTAACAAGACGAATCAGAAAACTCCGGTCATTTCTGGCACGTTTCAAGCTTTTTCGGTGTTCAGTTGTAAGGACTGTTAATGTCAGGAATTGCGCGTCCGCTGGTTTACAAATTGTGTGAGGTTGTAAGCCGCAGTTAAAATTGCAATAAACCTGCCCCAACTGCCATATTGAACGGAGTCAGACAGACAGTTAAAAAACTTTTTATAATCGAACAGTCAATTCACTGCCAAAACTTGGACTTTGATGAAGAAAGCAGTGGTATATACTTTGCTTGTGTATGATGAATTGTGCAAATTTGAAGATCTAACAAGTTCGATAATGGTAGTGTTCATCATCACGAACGTAAAAAGTAACTACGCGGTGAGAGCAAAAGAGCGTCACTTACTGCTACCTATACGTACCGGCACCTCTTGTTTTTTTGTTGTTCAGAACAAAACATAAGCAAGTGTTCAAATTCACTAAATCGGCCGACGCCCAGGCCCGCTTTTTTTTTCAAAGTGAAAAAAAGCCATGCCCGCTTTTTTTTCAACCTCTAATCCGCATTTCATTTAAAAAAAAAACTTTCAATCAAGTTAAACAAAGAGGAGGAACTTAAATTTTGGTGTATAGAAATTCCATCTGAAAACCTTTGACACGACGAAAATTGAACCGACTACACCGTCGACCATGCCTTGTTTCGCTGTGTTATATCTTTAAGAACTTGATTTATCTGAAAGCTGACTCTAAATCGAATAAATATTTTACATCAAATATTAGAGATATAAGAATTTTCTAAGTTTGTTCCATACCAAGTTTTGAGTTCCGCCCACTTTTAAGGGACGTTTTTAGGAAAAAAAAAGTGTTTTTTGGTTTAAGTTTTGGTTTTTTGAACATTTCCCCACAGAATTAAAAAAGTGTTAACACTTGTATTGCTTCGAATGACATAGAGCTTAGGTACAAAATTTCAGCTTTCTAGCTCAAAATTAAGAGCCTTAAAATTGGTGACATGGACGGACGCATGGCCCAGTCGAAGGGGCATAATTGACTCGATCAAATGCCCTTAAGGTCTTGGGGGTCTATCGTTATTATTTTGCTATGTAACATTTTCGCCTCTATCAAACTTAATATACTCTATTTATGTAGAATAGGGTATAAGTAATAAGCCTCACACTGAAACACTTACCCAAAGTGTGTTTTCCTTATTTAATTCAACGAGGTATTAATTTATTATTTAATTCAACGAGTGTTTTTCTTATTTAATTCAACGAGGGTTTGTGTTGACATCAAAGGTTTTCATTCGACACAGTTTTGATAACACACATCTTTCAAAGCGTTAAAGCAAGTAACGAATTCCCTAATGACTAACATCCCTAAGAAAGAAGAGTTCATATGGTATCTGCTACTTTTCACTACTTTTGTTCTGCTACATCTTCTTTGTAAGGTATTTTTCCAAGACATCAAAAATTCTCTTTCGCTTTTTATCTCTCTTAAATTTCCACATTCCTATGCTTTTATTTTTCCACAACAAACTTCGTGACATACTTTTCCATTGCGCTGTCGCATTCCTTTGCAGGACATAATACTCTCCTCAGTAGGTTAGTCACTCTCCCACACAACCACCAATATGAAATGCTGTAGATACTCAGAGAGAACATAGTTATTGACAAGAGAGTGAGCTTGAATCCTGGCAGCATCCACCCACTACGCATCACCCTACTTTGAAAAAACTGTGTGTTAAAAACAAAAAACAAGATAACGCTGCGCACCCCAGCGGCAGTGACCGAACTAAAATTTCTCTCACAAAAGAAAATTACCACCCCCCAAAAACCATCCAACCGCCAAAAAGCGAGAGAGGAAAGTTCAACAGTTTCGGCAGGACATCCGCTTGCTGTTTACTCGGAGATAATGATCATTAAGCTCATCCTCGCATACATATTCCATGTTATCCTCGAGGGGCGGGGGCGACGACACTGAGCATGCTTTTTTTTTTTTTTGGAGAAATTCGTGTTTTCATGTTTCGTTCTCATTTCTCATATCTGGACTGTTTTTTTTTCTGCCGCTCATCTCAATTTTCTTTTTCACTGAGCCCGCACTAGCTGCTGCTGCTGCAAGGAGTATGAGCAGAATTCCAATTGTATCCTTGGCGCCGTACTTCAACCTCAAGGTGTTTGGTTGAGTTTTCCATTCCCGTTTGCTCCAAAAATAGATTCTCTTTGGTTTTCTTCTCCTGGAAAAAGTGGTTCTTCTTCGTTGTTGTAACTAGGATGACTCCTAGTTAGTGGCCCTAGTTCCGCTCCTGCTGCTGCTCCAGCCACTGGTGTTGCTGTCGATTCTGTTGTGCGGTATGGAGGACGACGCTGCTGCTGCTGCTGCTCTCGATGGCAATGCTCGGCGCGCTCTATTCCACTCCAGTGTGCTGTACGCTCTGTTGGTGTGGCATTTCTTTCAAGTGTTTATATGTGTGTGCTTGTTCTCGTTTCCTTTTTTCGGGGGGGCTAACAGTGCAAAATTTCAGGGCGTTTAGTCCCAGACCGACTTTTCATTGAAACGGATTTTTCGCCGAAATATTCTCGTGAACTAAAAATAGTCCAGTAGTGTCGCACCAGACTGACTGGCTGGCTGGTTGCTCCTTAGCACTTGCTCTGCAAAAATAGTGCTCCACTCTAGAGGGGGAGAGGTCAATCCTCGACTTCAACTATATTGCTGCCAGCATTGCTCCACAGAACTGAGTACTGACTTTGATTTTAGTCGATAACGAGTCCGGTTAGTAGTCGTACGGTGGTGGTGGTAGTAGTAGGTTCAAGTTACTCTAACGTTTCCAATATTAAAAAGTGTTTTGCGGGTGTGAATTTGTGGCTCTTGCTGTTGTTGTTGGGATTTTTTTTTTTTTCAAATTTTGTGTTCAACGGTTCAGTGTGCTAATTCGAAGGTGAAAACAGAAAAAAAAAAATTATAATTAAAGCTGACTTTTTTGAGGTTGGAAAGGGTGCAAACGAAATATGGAATTCCAAATCGGTCTTGTTTGAAAATTAATGGAAAAAATTAAAAACTTTTTTATGTTAAAAAGTTCTACAATGTTTCGACTCTAAGTTTGTTCATCCAGTTTTTTAACTGCAGTTAAAAAGTGGCCTACAAAAGTCTCGTTGCAAATTTTATTCAACTTATCTCTTGAAGAACAAATTTTTCAACCCCCCTCAATAATATTGGCGCTCATTTAAACGAAACTCGTTGGTGAAATATTTAATTGTTTATTGGCCAAACACTTTCCGGTAAGTATCTTAATCCCAATTATAAAAATCACTTGTTTTTATTAAAACTTTTGCAATTTTTTTTAAACAAAAAAAGTTTCAGGGAAATTTCATAGGTAAAGGCTGTGTGATTGCCGTAGGGGTTGCTTTTCTATTTTTGCCTTTTTTGTGGCACTGTCTACACTTTGCCTCTGGACATCAGTGGGTCTGTTTTGCCGCAAAATGACTAAGAGTTTGGGGGAAGGGGAACTCTCAATACAATAGCGGTCCATTAGTGGTTATTAATGAATAATTGGTGATTATGGCCTTCAGGGTATAGGCCATAACGAATGAAGTGATAATTTGAGCACCGTTTCAGGCAAAAGTGGGTATGTGTGCTGCTGTGGTATATTAGTTATGAGGCTATAAAGGTATAGTTGGCGGCGGACCTACAGTCATTAGGGCCAACATTGTGTAGGCTAGGTCATTTGTTTTATTTAATCAAACCTGATTATTATAAATTTGCTCATTCCGAATCGGTGCCTGTATATTAGTGGAAGTAATAAGTGGGACAAAAAATAATTGGTTAAAGTAATTATAATTAAGGTGTATTGTCCTATTCCCAATTCCCAGCCAAAAATTTGTATTGAATACTTCTTTGCTCGGAAATTAATGAAAACATTATAATCCTATTGTGGCAAAAGAAATTTTTTTGAGTTAAAGGTACAGAACTTTTGCAAACTTCAGAAAAAAGAACGGAAATTCGGGTATTTAAAAATATTTTACAAAACCATCTAGCTCGAAGGGTTATACTCTCTGGCTAAATTACGTCAGCCTTTACATATCCTCTCACATTGTTCATATAATTGGCATATGGACCTGAAAAAACCAGCATAAATGAAGTGCATAATACTATACGTAGGAAACTTATGAATTTGTTTGATCTACGCTAAGAATTATAGGTCATTAGGGTAAAAGTCTTCACACTCACTGTTGAAGGTTACCTCCTCTATTTTTTCCAATCATTCCGATAGCGAATTTTGTAGTGGAATAGCCGAATAAAATTCGATCCCACAGGAATTCGAAAAGGGAATCCGCACAAACAAAACTGCACGACGAGCTCACTCTTGAGCCCGATTTCAAACAAGGGGCTTGTGTTGGGGTCTTGTGTTCCGGTTGATATAGGGTTTTTAAGGAATCCGTTTAGCCGTTTCCATAAGTAAACGTGGTATCTATTTGGCTTTTAATTTTTTTCGAATTTCTTATACTGCCACAAAATTTGTAATATTCATCACGTGCCGATATTGTTTAAATAGCTAATAGAGTTTAATAAAGTAACCATTTTTAGGAAAATTAGGAATTTTTTTGAAAAAGGTGCAAAACTTGTCTCTAAACTCATAGAGTAAAATATTTACTCTGAAACTAGTAACTGCAAGAAATTAAATAAAAAAGTAGAAACGAAAACTATATGGCTTTGCTTTCCATACTTCTTAATGGTCGGAGTACATCTTTATTTCACTTATGATGGTGAAATTACCCCACAAAATTAGGAACGCAGTGGAGTGGGAGGGTTATGATTCATCACTTTAGGCCTTCTAACCTCGCCTCAGACCTAATAACCTTCAATTTGACAAAACCTGCAGAACAACTTAGAATTACTGATTTAATCTTTCACAAAAAAGACTCGACCTGAATTTAACTTCTACATCTATAGGGCACATAAAAACTATAAACTTACAAACATGGTGCACAAGAAATAAGTTTGAGAAGAAACCCTTACTTTTGATTTGGCTACATTCAGGGTCTTCCATTACAGAGTCACAATAGATGGGTGTAAGCCCATCTCTTGCGCCTTAAAGTTCAAACTGGAAGAATGGCGGTCTTGTCTTATCTGACACATTATACTTTTCAGTACTGTGTAGCAATATTTCACCCATTGATTCTTTAATGAAAATGAGAAGAGTTGGTACCGATTAAAGGGCTTTTATTTGAATGCGAGGTATTTTAAAATACAACAATAGAAGTAAAGAGCTGCCCAGCTATGATTATGTCCAACCAAGAACTAGAGTTTGTGTGCACTTTAAACAGACCCCAGCTAAAGGTTTCAGGAAAATCATCTAAATAATTTTCTAGAAATAACAGGTATGAATAACCTAGTCCAGTATTTAAGCTTTAAAGGATGGCAACAATGACACGCCCATATTTGCCTATTTGTAGGTGCCCCTTGCGCCAACAGCCATTTTAGTAACTTTATTGGACAAGCTTCTTCATTCAACTTTTTCTTTACACCGAATCGCGAAAAAATTGCAAGCCAGACCGAATCCGATCGAGCAGATTTCATACAGAGTCACAGGTCTTTTACTCCTTTTGCGGCAGACGACGACATTCTGATTTATGAGAAGGACAAATTTTCTCGGAATAAGTATTTTGTAAATACTTTTTTCAGAAATAGCGAATAAGCTACTTAAACATTTTATTTGCGGGCTTATAACAATATAATTGCAATGCTGAACTTTTCCCCTTGTATATCCAACTGCTTAATAAGTTTTTTGTATAAGACAAAAGCTATAAGTCAGTACGTCAAGACAGCTCAAGGGGCTCAATCTTAGGACTTCTGAGGAACTCCGAAAGAATACCAAATATATATGGATAACAATCCTGTAGAAATAGCCTGCATTTTCCATCTACCAACATTTGATTAAAGAATTCGAAATTATTCGAACTTTTTCAAAGATACTAATCAAAATGTTGTTTTAGCCCTAGATTACTAAAATTTGTTGGTAGGTATAGCTAATCTTCGTGGCTATACGGTGGGGTGCCGTGGCGTAGTGGTTAGTGTGTGTGCTTACTACGCCGGAGGTCTGGGTTCGAATCCTGCCATCGTCACCTGAAGAAAAAGACTTGTTCTTTTTCACGGTCCCCACCTCCGCAAGGGTCTGACAAGCCCTCCGAGAGTATCATTTGTCTTGAAAAACTTCTCAAAGTGCCGTTCGGATTCGGCAAAAAATTGTAGATCCCCTTGTATGTAAAGAAATTAACACACCAGCATACATTGTTGAGAAGTTGGCCCTGGTTCACCACGAGCTGTTGCGCCACTCTATTTATTTATTTATTTTATTTTTATAGCTAATCTTCGTCGATTCGACGCAACATTATATAATATAACTTTTTTGTCAGTAAAATAAGCGAAACATTTTTTTTTTTTTTTTGCTAGTTCTCATAAATAAAACAAATGGAAAAGAGGCAAAAATATACACTATTCAAGGTTTTTTTTGATTTTGACAATAGGCTCTTGGTAAGAAGTCACATTTTTAGTCGTACGTCTAAAAATTAAAAAGGACCTCTTATGGGATCGCTATGTTGTCTATCCGTTCTTCCGTTTTGTGCGACAATCGCTCTCCTCGTATTGAAGGTAAAATTTGGTTTTCTTATAAATTTCGGAAAATAAATCCAAAATTACATGCTTTGTAGGCAACAATTCCATAAATGAAGCTTAGGTCAAACAGATCAAACTCTTTTAAAATATAAATATTAGGTTTTTTGAAAACATGAACAAAATGCCGAAAAATGAATGCTTTTGAACCTTTTTGTAAAGGGCTCATATTAAAAACATGGGTAAAACAACGCAAAGTTAAATAGGTGTTTTTTGACAAGTTCCCGTAAAAATTGGTAAAAATTCATGAAATAACATGATAAAACAGCAACTTTTGCTAAAGCATAAAAAATATTTAATTTTTTTTTTAAACAGCTTTTTCTGGCCCAAGTGGTTAGAATATTGAAAAATTGAACCGCATTTCAACAGAAATTCCATTTTTTTGCAAATCAACGCAAATCAAAAATGGGAAAAACTCAAGAAAATGTATGCTCCCCCTCCATCAATGAAACTGTAAGAGGTTTAATATAAACAATAGAGTAAGTTAAAGAGTACGTCTGTGACAAACTTCTATATACCCGATCCTTTTACCATGGAACACCAAATCTTAAAGTTTCTTGGCCTGAATTCTTATAATATTTGTATAGGCCACGTCCCCAAAAGTGGGCATGGGTTAAGAATTAAAACCAATGTATTGTAATTTCGTTAGAATCATGAGAAAATACGGTAAAAGCGAAAATTATTTCAGAAAAAAGAAAAAGTTTTTTCCTAAAAACGCCCCTTAAATCGTTGACCCATAAGTCCTTTTAGAGATATGATCGACACCGACCGGTGAATTGATTAAGCCATGTCCATCCGTCCGTCCGTCCGTCCGTCCATCCGTCTGTATTTGTAGGTTTGAGGTCTTCAAAATTAAGCTAGAGAGCTGAAACTTGGTACACGACTTGGTATTTCATGGTCACAAAGCGTGAATATTGGCTCGATCCATTAACGGCCACGCCCACTACTTCAATGTGAGACAACATCTATTTTTGTCTCTATTTTATCTTTTTTCTTTCAAAATGCCTTTTCGTCATGTCAAGGGGTAGGAACTCAGTTTTTGGTACTGAGCAATATATATTTGCTAATTTTGCCTCATTCAAAGTTTTGAGCTCCGCCCGCATTTAAGGGAACATTTTAGGAGACAACAGTTTTTTTCTGAAATAATTTTCGCTTTTACCGTATTTTCTCATGATTCTAACGCAACTCCCATTAATTGATTTAAATTTCTAACCCATGCCCACTTTTGGGGGCGTGGCTAATACAAATTATATACGAATTCGAGCCAAAAAACTTTTAAATTTGATGTAACACGGTATATAGGGGTCGGGTAGGTATATGGAAGTTTTTCACAGACGAATTCTTGCACTTCCTCACTTCTTGTTTTTGTGCATATTTTTTTATCAGAAGTGGTATCACGTGTTGATTGCATTTACATATTAAAAATTTGGTCTATACCTAAGAACGTCGCAAAAACTTGTTCATTTCAATTGATAGCTTTCACACATATAAGAACATTTTTGTAGCGCAAGTTTTTTGGATTCAAAGAAAATATATCGAATACAAAATGTTTATTTAAATGCAAATGAAATATGACGACGCCCACATGGGGCCAATTTTTGCTTTTCTTTGAAATACCAATCGCAATGCACCTAAGTGAGGATAACGCATACCAAATTTTAGCTTCATACCTACGACAACTTTGATTTTTCATGTTATGAATTCAAGTGGGCGTGCAGTGGTCGAATTTCAACCATTTTTACACTTGTACTGCTTCAGGACCTAAAAAAACAGATATTAAGTTTCAAGTTCCTAGCTCAAAATGTAAGGCTTAAAAACTAACGACAGACGAACGGTCTGTGGACACGGCTCATTCGACTAACAATTCGGTCTCGATCATACGTCCTTAAGGTCTTGGGGGTCTACGGTGATTATTTCTTTACGTTGCAAAACATGAATCAAACTTAATATACATCCTATTTTATGGGATGGCGTATAACTAGTGGGCGGGCTACAGTCCGTTGAGGCAAATCATTGGATACCCCATCCCACATGCCCCACATGTGTCAAGCTCCGAATTGTGTTTTAAAAGTGTAATTTATCAGTTAAAAGTGTCCTTCAATAAAAAAGGGGCGTGGCATTAACGGCTTTTCTAGCATCGTATTTTTTGTTCAAATATTTTCTCAAATGCGGTTTTTGGCGGCTATTTTTATATAAAAAATTTGGTTTTTATCATAAAACGCCCCAAAACTAGGCGTGGCCAAATTTTTTGTTTTTCTTTGAATGCTTCCGACATCCACGGGAATAAATTTTGTTTTCTAAGTTCAAAAACTCAAAAATAAAGAAAAACTTTTCTGAATTTATAGTAACCTAAGTTTTTTTAACAGAAGAAAAGTTTTCTTTTTCCTAAAAACGCCCCAAGAGATTGGCAAGAAAAGACATATTTTTTCCCAATCAATGGCGATGAAAGATGAGAGTTCAACGGAAACTGCTGGGAATAGGCCACCAAAGAGTTTAACAAATAAGTTAAAAGTAAATGCCGTCCTTAAAACCAAAGCTTACAAATCGAGGCTTATAAAACACCAAAAATATCACACCTATTGGTTGCACGGTAGATAATGGGCCTTCACAGCTTCGGGTGTAATAGAGTCAAATTATTATGAAGCTTGTAGTTAGAAAAATCAACCATTCCATCATGCAAAGCTCGATAAGAAGGCCAATAGCTAGGAGAACGTCTCGAGAAGAATCTAATCAAGAATATCCAGGAAATGGTTAGCTCAATGGATACAGTTCGGTTTATTCATAACAGTTAAGAAGAAATTTGAATTTTTATTTGTGAAATTATTTAGGTTGCTTAAGATTATCGAGACCTGTGCAAAAAGCTGTGGCTCTGTATTAACTCTTCCAAAACAGAACAGTTTTTTTTTACGTAAGAGTTTAAATCATGCTCATATTTTCCGAACAGAAAAGGAGCATTTATGTGTTTGATTTCTTCGTCATAGTATCGAAGGTAATTAATGGTAATCAACAACATACTGTACATGACTAATAGGACCTGTACTTTTTGATAGGATCAGCATTTAATAAAGTCTGCATTAATTTACAAAACTAGTCTCGAGAGTCCTCGCACGTCACATGTCATCGCTAAATGTTAGTTTTTTTTTTCTCTCGAAAAAGTTTCATTTGCACCAGATTTAATTGCGCGCGGACGAGGATAATATGGGCAAATCTCGCAGGAGTCCGTTCAGAGATAATATTTGTCTCTCATAATAACTCTTTCAGACTCTATTTGTCTCAGACATAATAAGCTCTTTTAAAAGTGTCCGCAGTTCTTTGGCGTCCCAAAAAGCCTCTCATTTATGAAACCGAAATCTTATCTACCAAAAGGATATCTAACCAAACCCCCCGTATTAAGTCTTGACTTTAAGAGATTAGAAGTGTCCCGTTTAGATAGTGTGAATTATCTAATTTTATAGCCTTTTTTAAACCGAGAGATTGATAGGGAAAATTTGGGGCTTAGGGGGCTGTACCCATCACGCATTCCCTACCACTCCTTGTCCTAGTGCTCTTAAATATACTTTAAATCAAAAACCTTGCTAGCAAAGGTGCTTTTTTATACATCACTTCATAAAGTCGTCTCAAGGTCACTTAAAGTAGCCTCAAGCATGTCACGGAGCAAACGGAGCTACTGCCAGACAATCCAATAATAGCGCTTAAATTCCTTCATAAGGAGAGTTTAAGACTTTTTTCTTACTTGCTCTTAGAGCTCAACTTTCCGGGTGGATATGAGCCCACATCTAAATCCTCACCATACAGCTCAAACTTGGCTTAGCTTTTCTTCATTGTTTGCTAAACCTATATTCGCCGCTCTCGCCTCAATACTCACAAAGACTTCACGCTGTGTTTTTCCGATAATATCAATGACTTTTGAAGTTTTGTTAGATCTTCTTTGTTGTTGGTGCCGCAGCTCAGTATAATTCTTTAACAAGTACGATGTTAAGGAAATCGCATGGCCCCACGTCTGCAACTCAAAATCTGTTTAGTGGTATTAATAGGGTCGGTGAAGTTTTTACGTACTTTAATGGAACATCACGATGCTTTCAATGTAATCCTACGTACACCGACGAGCTTGGTCGGTTTGTTCCATATTGTAGCTCGTCTCTTGCAGCAATGCGCAAAATTCACAAAAACAAGTCTTCTATACGCCATTCCTAATCAACTACAAAGAATAGCAACGAATATAGCATTCGTAAAGCAAAAACTAGTCAGGTGGTCGAATTTGGACAAAGAGTCAATCGTATTCACTGTAGCTCAATTGGTAGAGCATCACCCGCGACAAGTAAGAGTTGCAGGATCATCCCCTGCGAATGAACCATGCACGGATTTTTCCTTCGACATATCCGTTTTCTTATATTTTAACTCCACTCAACGACGAGGTTGTTGACAAACGACATGTATATAAAGGGTGGTTAAAATTTAAGGGCCGATGTTGATTGTGAACCACACCTAAACGTCAAGTTTTTTTTCTGCATTTCATTTGACATTTCTTAATTTCAGACCAATTCAATTTAAACCATGGGAAGATACACAATCGAGCAACGCGTTAAAGTTATTCAGGCTTATCATGAAAATGGGCGTTCAAATCAAAATGCATATCGTGCACTTCGTGATTTTAACGGTCAATTTAATCGTCCAAATGAGCGTACAATCGGCAAAACCGTGCAAAAATTTGAGCAAACCTGTAGAAGATGTGAAAACACTAGTGCATGCTCGTACAGTTCGTACTTCAGAAAAAGTTCGAGAATAGGGCTCAAAACAGGCGCAGGAATAAAGAATATCTGTTAGACTACTGGACATAAGGAGGGTATCTCAATCAGAGATTCTGGTATCCTCAGGGCTGTCGAGCTAATGCTGATTGTGTCCCGAATAGATTTTGTCACTTAATCTCTTTATTTTAGCTAAGCTATCTGCTTGACAGGAAATGGAGTCGAGCAATCAAATCTGTTTTAATGTTGTTGAAGAATGGTTCTAAGCATTATTAAAACCAGGTGCGACTGTGCTGAGTGACAGGACAAGGTGGCGTAGTGGAAAATGAAGAAGTTGATAAGCTTGCAAGAAGATAATAAAAAATTTTCTTAAATATTTAAGCCATTCATATCAAACCAGCCCTTTGAAAATTGTTTGGGGATGTATCGGGGAAAAAAATAAAAAGAGTGTCAACCTATGGTGGTGAGGTGAAGTCATGATGGGCACAGGATATACAAGGCCTGGAAAAATATCTAAAGAATTTATGAATTTGAGCAGCGATAAACTTAAGACAGTTCCTTATTCTGGCTGGACATTTTTGCTAGCTTAAACTCGCAGAACTACCATTGTGGAAGCATTTTCCCTTTTCTAATTTAACCTTACCTTACCCTTCTATGAAAGAATGCTACATGCGTTTACCTTATTCATTTCAAATTTAATTTAATCGTTCTTTGAC
This sequence comes from Neoascia interrupta, assembly GCA_947623515.1. Lineage (NCBI taxonomy): Eukaryota > Metazoa > Arthropoda > Insecta > Diptera > Syrphidae > Neoascia > Neoascia interrupta. The sequence continues at coordinate 187,929,016 of OX392462.1, forward strand.
TGCAACCGTCATTTGCAGCCAACACAGAAATGTTCCGAACAGAATTATGTATCATATTGAAGTTTTTTCAAGTTTCCACAAAATGTTGCAAGCAGGCACATTACCCAGTCGTCATTGGTTCAATTGAAATGTTGAAGGGTTTTCATAACTATATCACATCATCTGTTGTGTCTGTTTTTGAAACGCTATCAAAATAGGCTGTCAGTATAAAAGTATATTTGAAAACCCTTTGTGTGTTGATCTTCCCCTGTCATAGCTTATGAAAGCTCCATAAATATTATTTTAACTTATCAAAATTACTATGCATTTCTTAGAGGTTGTTTGATGTCCGAAAATCAGCAAATTTTTTCGCGACAATAGAATAATGTCCCACTTAAAATATGACAGCATACCAGTTGGCTAAAAAAAATGTGAAAATCCATTAAGCCTGCGATTCTCTACAATGAATAATTTTATCATCTTAAGACAACAATGTGCGAGCTGTTCTTAAGTGTACCTGTTACCATCGTAAAAATAATAGTCCCCGCCATCACACCTTGCTACTTAGTCGGAAATATCTTTAAACCGATCCGCTGAACCCAGGGCACTTTATACAACATGAACGTCATTCTTTAACTCACCTTTTAGGGTAAAAATTTATTACACATCTCGTGCTTGCTACGTTAAACTGAACGGAAATATTGATTTGCGAAACTTTACGAGAGAATCTCTCGTCCATTAAACTCCAGAAAGGAGGTAAAAGTCGTACGGAGATTGCCCTTCACATCACCCTATACAATAACGACGTCCAAGACGTCTAACGCCCTGGTTGCATTTACTCCAAGTAGGTGTGTAAAGGCAACAATATATGCATTGTTCGTGTGACACTTTTAAGGGCTTTACTTTGAACTTCTCTGTTAAAAGCGGTTAAGTACTTTTACGAAAACCAACAGAGAAAAAAAATTCTACCCAGAATAACAAAAAAATGCATTTTACGAGAAACATCCTTGTTCATCCCCTCAGTCCATGTTAAAGTAGTAGATGTGTGCTCAGCAGTATTGAGCCTTTTACGAGGATATTCACTTCCTCCTGTTTTTCTTCTTTTTTTTTGTGTTATGTACATATTCTGTATATCATGGGTGATTTAGTACAATGAATGCAATAAAAACACTCGGCATTGAAGCTAAGGGAGGCTTCAGTGTTCCGTTCCTCAGATATATAAAACAATAAACTACTTTATGGGTTTTGTTCTTTAGCCCAAATTGCTGTCATTTAATAACATTTAAAGGGACAATGACATTTACTGCAACACTTTCGAGTTTCATTATGCTTCCGGTTTTACGAGTGATGTGCACTCATAAAAGATTTATATGAGGCTTTATACCTCTGCCTGCATATAACCAACGAAAGGGTATTTTATCACACATACAGCCTACGATATGGAGCATTTAATTTTGATGTTTTGAAGGATAGCAAATTGGTTTTAAAGTGCCTGGTGTTATTAATTTAGATTTTCATCGTATAAATGTAATTCCCTTAACGGAGTATAGGTGTTAGGTGATGGCGGTTTTGAGCTACTTATGTGCTTTAGGCTCTTGGTACTGAAAATGACATAAACCCTTAATCGAATGTTGTTTGTGGGCTTTTTCATAGAAGTATCATTCAATTGACTATGGGTGCATCGTAGAAGGTGTATTGTACCGTTTGGAAAACCACAACATTTTTTTTCTCTAGGCTCTAAGCTGCGTGGGAGACATAAAAAGTAGACAAAAACTTTAAGCGCACATCGTTGGCTGAGAAGATTAAGTACGTTTTCCAAGAATCCATTATTTCTACAGACTCAGGCAAAACAATTCCTGTGAAATACTTTATAGGCCTTAAGAATAATTCAGAATATCATTATCAACGTAGGCATTGAAATTCTCTGAAAAAAAAAATGACAGTTCGATATCCTTTCAAAGTCATCAGTTATTAAAGTCATGTCATGATTGTCACTTTTACATAGCAAGTTGATTTCGGCGTCAACTTGTCTTTCACAGTGGGGTGAGTGCTATGTTATCTACATCCTTAGATTTGAAGAGAGAAAGAGAGATTATTTCAATTCGCTTATTTTCAATAAAACACCATATTATAAGCCTGCGTCAACAGCAGCACACAAGAAGACAGGTGCCTTTATATCAGGTATACGTATACCTCTAATCGGATTACATTAAAGCCTACATGATAAGATGTATTTATTGGGTGTGGCTCGCTTCAGAGCTCACCGCCTCGGATCCTGCGTCTTTGAGGTGTTAATCAAAATTAATGTTTTATGTTGACTGAAATACAATAGGATAGCGAAATGCCTTAAGGGGACCAATAAGGATATTGCATCTTGGGTAAAGCATCTTTGTATATGAATAAATACCCAATAAATTATGAAAATTTACTTAGCAGGGCTTATGAGGTATTGAATAAAAGTGCTCTGCCATGGCAGTTAATCTAAGTGTCTTACATAAATTGTACTACTAATGAAGCGCAACAAATTAAATCAAACACTTAGCGGCTCGTAATGGAGAGACACTTAAGCGTTGTACAATAGGAACTGTTATTACATCTGTTATGCTTTGACATCTCAACAAGTTTCTATTTTTTTAATGGCTCAATATGATTAAAATCTCTATATCTTTTGATGGTGTTCTTGCTAAGTTCATGTGTCGTAGATTAATTGCTCCAGCTCTTTTTGCTGTCGAGCTACATGCGGAATTTCATCTCAAAGCTAGTTTGGCTTCAGCCTGTCATCTTTTTGAGGATATGCAGAAGTAGCATATTTCCAAATATTGCCCCAATTCACAATGCAATTCTTTCTCCCGATTGCCTTTTCAGACAGCCTCAACTAATCGTTTTCTTAACTACGTTAAGGAGTTAATTCTTGGAGCATATCCCACGATATGCTCGCAAAGCTCCGGTCATGCCACACTTTGCACTCTGTTGAGTGTTTCCATTTTTGTGCTTAGCCTTGTTTGTCCCGAGAAAGCTGCTGCTCCATAAATAACTATGGTTGCAATATTCATCTATCTTATGATTATTGGCTAGCATCCGGAAGACTAAATTGCTGCCCCTCTGCATGCCATAAGGGCAGGAGAAGCCTGTTTGCAGATCTTTTTTGAATGTTTTTCCACATGAGTTTGCTGTCTAGGAAGAAACCTTCACCTCTTTGGCTGATATAGCTTTTCGATATAGCTTTTCCTTGTGAAAGGGTTGGGTCTTTTTTCGCCCCTTTGGAATAAAGGCAACATGTATCCGTTCTGAGCAACATTTCTTAATGTATCCCAGAGCAAGAATTCTTTTTCCCATCCTGACCATAGCAACATTTCTTGTCTCTTATGTAATAGTCCTGATGAAATGTCATTCACACCAGGTGAATATAAAGGTTTAAAGTAGTCTATTGCCCATTTCAGAAATGGATCTCTATAGTTCAAACAGACTTGACTCTTTGTCAGTCTTCTCTCCGTTGGCTCGATGATCTCTTGCTCCCGGCATATGTATAGGCATTCTTTCGGGAATATCAGTTCTTAAGAGCTGGCTCCACATTCTTGGTGGAGGCCTTCATCGGCGTTATTAAGTGACGCACCCCTGATGTTACAAGATGTTTTTGTATAGGTTTGCTGTCACTGTGAAGTAAGACTTCACTAAGCCTTTGTAAAACCAGGTGCTTTAATCGTCTCACAGTATTTCGGAAGCTTGTCTTGCTTTGAAATATTTGCTAAGTACTTATCTGTCTTTTTGCTAGTCTCCATTTATGCTCTGTCATGTTGACCAGGCCTTCTGGGTTAACGGTCATCAACGTTCACAGATATGATTGGTAAGGTAAGGTTTAGTGGCAGTCGAGCTCAAAGGAAACTGGCACAATTAAACCTACGAAGGTCCATTGTGATACCCCATTTCAATCAATCTTAGAGATCCCTCCCACTTGTTGAACCATTGTGAGCTATTGATAAAGCGTGAGAGATGTTTTGGGTCTTTAGTACATAGATCGCTGAGATAGTTATAGAGGAAAGCTTCCAGGTGAAGATTCCAGTTTTTGGAGAGAGCATGAGGGCTTGCACAAAGAAGGCAGAGAGTGGTCTCTTCTTCCTCTTCATCCATATGCAGCTCCTGCAGAAGTCGTTGGAATAGACATAGACATCAAGCCTTGTTGCACGCCTACATATCAGACAGTGTCCTGTAATGACACCCATTGTAGTACTCATGTGCAAGGGTGATCAAGCTTTTGGAGCGTTTAAGACCTAGCTTTGGCCATATCTGTTTCGTCACTAGATGAAAGGTGCTACCACCCGCCCATCTGAGATTTGTTTTTCTATTGCATCGAGTTTAAGCAAAATTTTGCATGTGGAAATTGGAATGACTTAGAAGTCTATTTTGCAGTTACCCAGAATATCGCTATGCCCAGGCACCCAACATAGGTGAATGTTCCGACATCTCCTTTAGAGATGGTCGACAGTCTAGGGCTACTCAAGAGTTTACAGAGACTAATTTCAGGCACTTGATATGACTGGTACCGGTCTAAGAAATATCTCGAGCTGGCTAAAACCAGACACAAACGAAAAATCTAGGAGGGTTTGTCTTAATATAAGAGGCTTGATATGTCTGGTACCGGTCATTTTTACTTTTATCAAGCAAAAAGAATGGGCAACAATTGCATGTATTGTATGAAAAATGTTCGTATTGAATACTCTGCTGGGTTCTATCATTGCTTTTCTACGTAAACGCATAAGACTGCGGCAGGGGTAAATTTAGTGTTTCTCCGCATAGCTTTCATGTCCGGTTCTAGATCTACGTGTTCTTAAAATTGTTTGTCCCTTCCATCTCTTCTACCTTCAAGTGCTTTCTACTCTTGATGTTAAGCTACAATTAAGGACAGTTATAAAACTTTGATCACGAGCTTATAGCAACAAAAACTGGCCCTTTCCGAATCTTAGTTTTGACAAGTTGTTGCTCTACCATGACATTTATTTAGCTGTCATACTCATGCTTTTAGTGCAGCTTAACGCGTTTGTGGTGGCTCCCGTGCCGCCTTTTTATTTAAGACAGTGGGGTGTTGCTAGCTTTACTTAAATGTGGCTTATTGCATTGCAAGATTCCTTTCTTTCTCTCAAAAGCTTCGTCTTTCTTAAATTTAAGGGGGACTTTCTTATGATATACCTATTATTCGACATAAATTATTTTTTGATCGAGTAGCAATGATCGTTACCCAACCGCTTATGTTTCTACCAAGCGAAAGATGAGAAGCTTCATTTTTTTAAAAAGAAGTTATTCCTTATACTATCAATGCTATGGTAAGTGAGAAGTATTTCTGGGAATAAATTCTACGAAGCAAATAACTCTCTAATTGACGTTCATGCTCTCTCAGATTTTTTTTATATTCTTGGGATTTTGGTGTGCATTCCACAATTTCGGGGGTCTAACAGTCTAACAGTTTCATCATTGTCCTTTTCTTTAAATGTATGACGGAACTTGACCGTCACAATAATATTCTCCAGACTTTTGAGCTCATCTGCTTTGCCTGTGTGGGTTATCACACAGAAAAGACAGCAACCCGTTCCACGATCATAATTTTAGTCTGGCTCGCAGCCACAGTAGAGTAGACTACGTCAGCTTCCTCGAATAAGGTAGTATCTATGCTCTTTCCTAGATAAATCTTTCCCTCCCTAAGATCATCATAACTTGACCTTAGTAAAATTTCTCGAAAGTTGCCCCTTTTGGAGAAAAAGTCATCCATTTAAATTAATTTGCGTAAAAAACCCAAAGACTGAATTTCACAAGACTAAATAATGGCAACATCGCAGTTCACGGAGAACGAACCTAATTAAGGAGCCCATAACTATGGATGTGTGTGACCTTCAACACTCATGAATTGTAAACAGCTTATATAAAACCAATTATTATTTCAGACCTCCACATCGTAGTCCTAGCAAACTGTCCAATAAAAGTAAAAGGCTCTATCAAGGCACAACAATTTTCTCCTATCTTTCACAGCCATTTGGATAATTTGTTTTAATTGGCTCACAAGTCACAATTAACCTTTCTTCCAACCACAAAGTGAGCTCGTTTCATCTTACTCTGGTAGTGACTTTTGATTTTCTTTCTCTCCTTCGGTTCTTTTTGAAATCAACAGTGTAATTTTAGCATCAAGTTCCTTTCCAAGACAATAACCCTTTCCTATTAAACGCATCCTCGCTGAAATCTATATCGAAGAACAAAAACAGAAGTATACAAACCAAATTGATCCTGGGTGCTCTTGTTGCAAAAACACGCACCGCAGATAGAGGCATTTGCACAAATCTATTACATTAATTGATTCTCGAGATTGGTTACCGAAAACCGTTCGATATAATATTTACAATCCACTTTGGCCGCAACGCCATGGATGCGATTGAATTTCATTACGCTAAGGGTGTTCACATCCACGCCAAACATCGAACACCCCATTATTCGATGGGGGTGTTGATGATGTTTGTGTTTGTTCCATCCAACAGTGTTGCTGTTGGCATCCAACGCGAGTAAACACTTTTGCAAATTAATTCACACACAAAATGTAAATTTCCATTTGAAAGGACCAAGGATGTTGGGTGATGTTAACGACGGCGCGGCGGCCTGTATGCGAATTTACCTCAATTGTCGAACAAATATCCAACAAAAAGCGCTCCAAAGTACCGTAATGTTCGTTGTAATCTGTTTAATTGTTTATACAATGTCATAAATAAAATCGTAAAAGTTTCTTTTCCTCGGGCATATTTCCATTTCTATTGCGGGCGCCAGAAGGGGACGTGTGTCAAAAGTTTGCCTTTCATTGTCCTTGAATGGAATTCCACCTGGGTATAGATACGACGCACGGCAGGCCTCGCCAGAAGTAGCAAAGTATATACACGAGGAGTTTCAAGAATCAAATGATGGTGGATGATTCTTAAGTTTGCCCATGAACGCATCATCCTGTCATAAATAAGGATCCAATTTCTTGTCTCGTGTAGGACATAGTCTAACCCGATTCGGCTGCTAGGAGAAGGAAGCAAGACTTTCGTGTACATACACTCATACGTGTGAAGTGAATACTGATAGACAAAGAATGTGCTAAACTGTCTCGTCGTGAAAGTAAATGCAAAAACGGCGCGGCGGCGGAGTTGAAGAAGTTCCAAGTCAAGAAGTGTCCTTGCACTGAATGGAAGCAGGAGGCGTGTGTTTGTGCACCGCACTTTTGGGCGTTGGCTCGTTGTAATTTAATTATAAAGTTGCCAACGACGTTGTCGCACATGGATTCTCCATGCCGAGCACATGTGTTCAAGTTGCGGGTATCTTGCAAAAGAGAAGGAGTAAAGTTTCCAATCCTTGCTCAGGTGTTATACTAGCAGATATTTAAATATTATTTAATCGCACACACGCCGCTAGATAGAGTGACACAGCGAAAAGTTTTCATTCACCTGGTGCCTTGCCGGTGTACCTGAAATATGCTAAGTTCAACAATTTGTTCGAAAGTTACGTTCGGATGACTTTGCTTAGTGGGCTATGAGACTATGAGTAGAATAAAACAGATATAATCGCGAAGAGCAGCACCTGTGAATCCTGATCAAATAGATTTAAAACAGATAGTTTGTGTTAACGGTAATACACTTGCTTGATCTGTTTAATTTGTCTGGAAACTTTTATGCACATCATTTGAGCAGTTTTCTGAAATTGATATGTTTAAGGCAAGTCCATGCAGAATTGATTGGGTGCCCGAATCTTTCATAGCTACTGAATGGGTATATAATTAAATTAAAGCAAAATCTCGATAAGCTCGTCTAACAATTTTTTTTAAATAAATTAAAGTAAAAAAAGAAATAATAATGTTGTTTATTTTTATTTTCAGAAAATACTGGGAGCATTGTGCCTTCAGCATTGACCCAAGTAAGTAACTTTACCATCGTAAGACATAGACTTGGCTAAGGTGTGGATTTCTAAGAAGTTTTGGGTCATAATCTTATAAGAAAAAACGTTTTTTGGTGTAGAAGTTTTAGTGTGTGTTCATTATATCGAGCTTTCCTTTTTCACTCTTTAAGGTAGGTTTATTAATTAATTCTCTCGCCAACAATGTATGCTGGTGTATTAATTTCTTTACATACAAGGGGACCTACAATTTTTTGCCGAATCCGAACGGCACTTTGAGAAGTTTTTGAAGACATTGATACTCTCGGAGGGCTTGTCAGACCCTCGCGGAGGTGGGGGCCGTGAAAAAGAGCAAGTCTTTTTTTGCAGGTGACGATGACAGGATTCGAACCCAGACCTCCGGCGTAGTAAGCACACACACTTACCACTACGCCACGGCACCCCACAGTGGCTTAAACGCCATATGGTAAATATCCAACAAATATCCATGACAAGTTCAGTGATGAAGCTTATCGAAGGAATAAAAGACTCTAAGTATTCTTTTTTGTTGACCTTAAGATGACCTTCATACGGCAAGTATGAAGTCGTACACGAAGCGGTCCGTCGGCCATTTTGAAGGCTTAGCGCACAATTATTGCTTTATTTGCATACAAAATGTTGTTTAGTATATCTACGAAAATACTTTGTACCTCGATTACTCATTTGTTTCGCTTAAATAATACTTATAGACTATTATTTAAGCGAAAGGTAGGTGCAATTTTAAGACGCTATATGTATAAGATCTGTGTATACGAGCTATTAAATGCTGTCATTGCAGTGTAGTAAATAAAGGGGAGATTTTTGACTGTTTGCCCGGTTTCGGGTTTAAAATTCTTCACATGGATTTTTTTTTATCTTTTCTTATTTTTTTAGTTGTCTACTGTACTTCTTTTGACCAAATCTTAAGTTTACAGTTTTTTAGTTTTTTTTTTTTTTTGTTTAAAGTTTTCTATTTATATATTTTGCTTTCTACTCCCAGTGGTTTGTGCTTGTTTTAAATTAGAAAGAAACAACTTAGAAGTTATATTCATTTCTTAGCACTACCATTTTAGTAAATCAATTTCAATGATTTTAAACGTATCGCAACAACCACGCAATTTTTTAGCCCCTCTATATTTTTCTTTCCAGCCTCGAAAAATTGTCTATGGCTGAAATTTTTTTCAAAACGGAATATGTTAGCGTTATCGAGATAGTGTGAGGGTACACACGGCTTTTTAGCCTTTTTCTGCATTTTTTTTATTTAAAATCCATAAAAAGTCTACTTGGAACTTTTTGTTGAATACCATTAAATATTTTTGTATTCTCACATACTTTGCGCAAACAACGGTTAATTTTTCCTACTACTCAGCGCACTGGTTGTTTAGTTATCGGTTATAAAAGCATGTTTTTTAATTTGGTTTATAAACCGTTTCAAAAAATGTTAAATGTTAATGTGAAAACGTCATTTCTGAAATTTCTTAAAAATTTTAGAATTCGCTTTATACGTTTTATATACAAACCGAATTTATCATAATCGGTACCACCGTTAAGAAACCAGAATATTTTGAATAATAATTTTTGAAATGTTTTTGGGTTTTCGAGCTAAATCTCAAAATCTGTTTAATATTCGAAAATTACTATAGTTTTTTCCGAAAATTACAGATAATTCTTGTTGTATAAGGTTTTTTTTTAATTCATTAGGCAAAATTAGAAGCCGGGGTGTGGCGGGACAAAATTTTTTTCACAATTTTTTTTTTCGAAAATACGTCAAAACTACATTTCTTGAACCGTTAAAGCAAAATTTTAATTCAGCCTTTGCTTAGTCTGCGGCCGTCTTTTACATAAGCCCAATATAAGCTTTTTAAATCAAGCGATGAAAGGCTTATGACCTTAGGCACGTTGAAAATGGGTATCTATTTTCCATACCTTATTAAGTTCGATTTTATTACGATAATCCAATATTTTTTCAGTGTACGTTTTGATTTTCTTCTTTCTGGCTGTAAAAGTTTTCAAGATAAGGCCAAAAAACTGTTTCTCTTTCTTACCATCAATATTTAAACTCTAATTAAACCTTTCTGTGTGCCCTTGTATGCGTTCTCATTTTTTTCATGGACTCTATAAGTGTACTAAATTTCATCTTTCTACGACTTACAGTTCAAAATGCGGACGGACGGGAGCACAACGGAGTGATACCATAAGAGGTCCTTTTTCCATTTTTGGATAGACTGCTCACGTGCATTTTTTGCCATATTCAGCCATATACCAACCATATACATACGAAAATGTATCACAGAGAAATAATAACGAAAGACTGAGTCGAATGAGCCATGTCCGTCTGTCCGTATTTCACCAATTTTTATTCCTTACTCTGAGCTAAAAAGCTTAAATTTCGTACGTAAGCTTAGTAAAATCCGAAGTAATACAAGTGGTAAAATTTTTGAAATCGACCCACAGACACGCCTACAATCGGTCTAAACGTGCAACTACCCTCAGTGCTTTCTAAACTGTAAGACGTCGTGAAAAGCTGAAATTCAACATTAAGCATCTCAGGTGGATCAAAAGGTGGATTGGAATTTATTCTGGATTTTGTTCATACAAAGTTTTAAGAAGAACTAGATATTAGATATTAGAATAGAAACTTGGATATTTCTATGCTAATATTAATTTTTGGTTATAAAAATTAACCGTGGCCCCTTTTCGCGAAAGGGCATACGACGCTGAGTGCTGCCTGGCCTTTCTGATTGGCGCGGCGTTCATTTCCATTTATGTCACTGTGCCCTGAGATGAGAACCACCGAAGTGTAACCCTTTCGCCTAAACGTGAAAAATCGTGACGACACACCGGCACCAGCTTGGAGGTAATAGTCGCCGAAAACCAAGGGGGTGGAGTCAATCGATTAGATAGCACGACTCCAGGATGTCGTTGTGCCCGTACGACCCTGCAGTCCAACACACATATTCGCCGAGTCTTACTGCACTGCATAGCTCGTGAAAGAGCGTCATTGGGGCTGGCTGTTTTTTTTTTTTGCAATTATTTTAGCTTAGCAAGGAGAAAAGAATAGAAATAGGGGGTTTATATAGTGGTCTTTTTCAGATGGACTGAGGTTATTACATACGCACTTATTGCACTTACAAACTGAAAAAGGAAGCTTTTCCAGCCGATAAAATTATAGTCTTCGATTGAACCTTTGATACCTCTTTTACTTTTTTGTCATGGTACTATGGGCTGCGGGTTTTTGCCAGGATAGATTAGCTTTAATTGTTGATTCTAAGAGCCTTCCTGTGGCTCTGGCCTTTGGGTCCCTTAAAAAAGCCTATTGTGCTTTCCCTGATCAGGGAGACGATATAACTTATTCTATGAAGGGATTTTGGCTAGATTTGCGGAATAGCTTCCTACTCGTGGATATTCTTCCAAAGGAAGATTCGGCTTTCTGTTAATAAATAGCCATGTAGGTGAGCTGCCAATGAGGTCCATTTTACCAATTATCACTCTTATTTAGGTCAATTTATTTGTTTGAATAAATATTTACACATAGCTATTTGCCATTGCCACTACTGCGTGCTTCGATTTTAACTCCATTTGATTTGAGTGGTTAATAGTTAAAGAAATAAACTTTTTCTAATATCCTTATTTATCCCTTTTGTTTATTCTTTTTTTACGATGACAATCTGCAATGGCATAAACCAAGTGACCACCTAAATTTTCTGACATGAAAGCAAAACTAAAAAACTTCGATTCGTTATGAATACAAACAGACACTGCTCCGATAACAATCGAAACAATATTGCAAGAAAACTTCCCTTACCACTGTCTCTCTGTGTTCGAAAAAACATGCCGTAAAAAAGTGAAACTATTAAAGAAAAAGAAACCAAATGGGGTTGGAATATAAAATAATAAAATCGATATGGCATAGCTGCTCCTGGGTTCGTCTGGATGGCCAATTTCAGGCAACACCTTTATGCATAAATGGCATGATTTATGAAGCTTAAATATTTTCTGGCAAATTACCACCTTCTATCGTTTAATAGTATTTTTCTACCATTTTTTTTTTATTATTTTTTCGGGGCTAGCCTTAATCATTTAAATTGATTTTTTTCGTGTAAGGACACTAGTAGTTCTCACGAAAAGCACGAAAGGAAATTTTGTGCTGACGAATAGAGAATGGTATTAAATGAAACAACCTGAAGGGGCCTTAGTACTTGCCCTATATTTGATGTCTAAATATATAAGAATTATCGGGCTTAGACTATATATTTTTTCGTCATATATATTTAGGGAAAAAAACATATGAAGTCTATTCTTCGAACAGGTGTATTCCCCTTAGAAGATGAACATTTTTATTTAGAAATTTTAAGTATAGGGCTTAGGTAATTGAGGATTTTATATGCCCTCCCCCAATCTTAAACGATACATTTTTCAGCTTTTACCTGAAAACAATACAATGTTTTATTAATCTCGTACCGTAACAATCAATCTTCCATCAAAGCCCAATTTATGTCAGATTATTGAATTTTGAAAAAAGATATACATTCACTCTATAAGTGTTTTTCTCCACATTAGGTATCCAACATTTCTTAATCTTTTTTGTATACATCTTTTTTTATTTATTCACTCGGACGAACAAGAGGTGAAAACTAACAGCTCAATCATTTTGACAACGGTTCGTTGCGTTCCTTAAAAGCCCTTTCCTTATCCGTTTATACCTTTCACATCCTTCAATTGAAAGAATTTCGATATTTATTTTTTCATTCCTGTAGGGAGGGGTGTTTCTTTGTCCAGTGCCTAACAAGAAGTTTGAGTATAGATCACACTTGTGACTTTTGACATTGGATGTATCAATACTTCTGTATAGAGGGTATCGTAGCAGGATTTATATCCTTTATGCTCGTCTTACGTCATGTTGACATTGTGTTTGTACATTTCTGTGTACTCCGTGTACTTCAAGTATTAGCCTTATCCATGTCACGTTGGTCAATGTGAGCGTATCGCCTTGTTCAGTGCTTGCATAGTGCACCTTGGATCACAAAATAGGATAAAGGATGTTTAGTGTATACACATCAATCAAAACCAGCAATATTGTGAAGATGCTGTTGTATAGCGAAAGCAATTTCGAAGTTTAATTTTACAAATTTCCTTACCAAAAACACCAGAGCAGCTATATTGGCGTTGATTGCCTGATGTTGTCTTGCGACCAGTATACTGCAGAAGCGTCTACATGTATAAGGAGGGTGTAAGAAATACTTTGGTATGTAAAGAGCTGCGGTGGAGTGTTAGGTTTGTATTCGAATAGTTTCTAAATTTGTCTACATAAAAACATGTAAGCAAGGTTATGGACAGAAGTAAGAAACAGGATTCACCACAAATTTGTACACATTGAAATTGGACTTGTAAAATATAGAAACGTTTAAGAACATCCTTATCATTTGCCATTATAATAAAAGTGCTTTAAATACCTGAACTACGCACCTTGTCAGTTTAATCTAAGTCTCGAACCGAAATCCAATACACTCAAACACTAAACGCATAGGTGATTTTATTTAATGTAGATAACATACGACATCATGTTGAAGGGTCTAAGGCGGTCGAAATCAATAAACAACTTCTTGGAGAAAATACTTCTCAGCCGGAAGGAAGGAAGGATCTCTCCGAAGCTTAGCAAATTAATTTAAAATAGGTATTTGTTTGCTTGACAAGTACATGGAACGTGTATGCGAATGAATGGTTTCATTAGGAGTCTATCTACCCTTTGATCGGATGCTTGGAGTGTTTTACAAGGCTTTTTGGGAGAAACATTAATACAGGTACAAACAAAGCATCCCCATACGCAACAGTGTCTACATAAATCCCTTGAACAGTGTATTTGTGGACGTCTACATTGGAACGGAATACTAATGATAACTAATGCATGGCATGTTTTTGAATTGAGAACTTGGTTATGTAGTTTCAATATCGGTAGAGCTTATTTGTTTATAATAGAATTTATGGAATATTTACTCTGTCTTTGTCAAACTCCCAGAACTAAGAAATCAATCAGCAGAATCTTGCCTTAATTAGTAACTTTGTAAAGTCCAAATACTGAGACGTCATACTCACACCAAATCAATTTGACTCCTTAAGTTCTGCAAAATGTTTTTTAATGCTTTAAAGAGTGAAGAATAATTCCCGAGAATTTATTTGTAGGGCTGAGAATGGAGAGCTTGCTAATTATTATCCTCATGCAAAAGGATACTACGAGGCGTGACTGAAAACAATCAAATGCCTGCAAACAGTCGGAAAAGAGTTTGTTTTATTGTGAGACACCACAGAACAGACAACACAACAATCCCTACTCACCACAGCCCTAGGTGAGTTGGTCTTGTTACTCAAGGACTCTGTTTGCATGCGATCGAAATCGGCGGTATTCTTACGAATACCGAACGTCTTTTTTTCGAACTTGTTCGAATTAAGTTCCGCTAGAGTTTGAACTATAGCCTCAAGTCCAGCCCGAGGCTATTGAATTCATAGAAAATAAGGGCAGTGCCATATGCCCTGCCTGCGTTTAGGTAAGCCTAAATACTTTTCAAACAATAAAAATAAGAAAGAAGGTTACATATTTTGTCCCAAATTGAGAAAGAATATTTCGATGAAACTGGAAAAAAGGGGCAGTGGTCACCGTTATAATGAAGAGGAATAAAGACCAATTCTGCTTTGGTTCAATTTTGATTTCAAATACTTCTGTGAATCCTCTAAGCACTTGGATAAGGAAATAATTTCAAAAACAAGGTTAGAAAAAGACCTAAAATAATCTTCAATGAGGTAATATTTAGCGTTAAATTTTCATAAATCTTCCGAGATTCTGTGCAGTCTGACCAAAAGACGACATTTTTGGAAGGCTCCCTGCTGTAAACTTAACTTAAACTTTTACTTGCCTTGCGATACACTAGCCACAAGACACCCGATACACTCTTGTGGCTAGTGTATCGGGCTCTGGTGTACAAGGTTCCGGTTTCAATCCAGGCAGAGAAAATTCTCCATTTTCGCAAGAAAACCTATAACGCACACACATAAGTGTGAGATATCATAGTCAAGGTGCCGGTTAAGTCGTTTTTATACCCTACCCAGGATATATAAAGTTTGATGTATAGTTTATAACCGTATACCCTTCAGACCTGTTAGAGATATGAATGTGACCGACAGAAGTATCGATTAAGCCATGTCCGTCCATCCGTCCGTCCATCCGTATATAAACAACTTTAAGGCCTTAAATATAAAGCTAGAAAGCTAAAAGTTGTTGAGTAAACTGGAACTCTAGATTTTCAGATCAAGTTTGACTGTTAGTTGTATCTGTCTACAGACACGCCCACTACAGGCCTGTATCGCACATACATAATTTTGAAAAATACTTTATTTTTAACTTATTTAACTTAAAATGGATTTTAACTTAAAATGACTGTTTGAAATTTCGAGTCACTTGTTAAAATGACTACATGAAATTTGACTAAAAATTACATTACAATTGTTGTAGATGTTAGCATTTTCTAACTTTTCTTTTATATAATATATTTTTTTTTATTTTATATAATATATCTATACCTCTGGCCACTTTTGAGGGCGTGGCTTAAAAAAGTGATTTTTAAATTAAACAAGTGAGTTAGTGCAAGAGCTTGTCTATGACAAGCTTTTATATACCTGACCCTTTAATCTTAAAGTTCTTTGCCCGAATTCATATATTTTTTGTATAGGCCACGCCCCAAAATTGGGCATGGGCTTATAATTAAAATCAATTCATTGATATTTCGTTAGAATCATAACAAAATACGGTAAAAGTGAAAATTATTTAAAAAAAAAACAGTTTTTTTTTAAACGCCACATAAAAGTGGGCGGAGCTCAAAACTTTATATGGAGTGAACTTAGCAAAAAGTAATGTCTTTAATATTTGTCATAATTTTTTTTTCGATTTGGAGTCAACTTTCCGAGAAATCGGGTTTTTAAAGATCTAACATTGTTAAAAGTGGGCACGGTCGATACTGTGGGCGGTCCGGTTTTTGCCTTGTCAAAGGTCTTGGACCAATATTGCTCAGTACCAAAACTTAAGTTCCTGTGCCTTGTCTAACTTGACCAAAACGCATTTTGAAAGAAAGTGCAAAATAAAGGTTGTCCCATATTGAAGCCAGTCGACAGATTAAACCAATTTTCAACCTTGGTCTGTGCAACAAATAACCGAAGCCGTGTATTAAGTTTCAGCTTTCTAGCTTGATATTGAAGACCTAAAACCTTCACACATACAGACGGACGGACGGACGAATGGACATGGCTTAATCGATTCACCTGTCGGTCTCGATCATATCTCTAAAAGGTCTTAAGGGTCTTCGATGATTATTTCATTGTGTAACAAACTATGCATTAAAATTAATATACCCTCGGTCGGGTATAAAAAGCTGGAATTTAAGTCCTAAATATATGCAACCACCAAGTTATATTTCTATATCGCGTTCACTTTTTGTAGGCGGGGCAGTTTCCTCTTTTGGTGGGGTAGGGAATTTGGCAATCCTTCGCAAACGGATTGAAATTTTTTCATGCGCACTGTTGCACCTTTTCCACTTGTTCTGTCTGTGGGCATCAGGAAAGAAAGATTTAAGTGACAAAGTGACAGATTTATCGAACAACCCTCGTGGGCTATTTTATTTAAAATGTATCGGTTAAATTATTTATGCCTCGATTTCAATATTCATAAAACTGCCTTCTTAGTAGAAACCAAGCCGTCCCATTTTATTTATATTAAATTATTAAAAATTTTATTTTTATTAAAATGTATATCGTATTTTTATTATATTATTTGAAAATATATCAAATATATATAATATTAATAAACATTATGCATAAAATATTTATTTATTATTAAAATATGTATATTTTTAAATGTATTTAATTAAATTAAATAAAGAAAAAAATTTTAAAAATTTAAATTAAATTAATTTTTAAAAACCTTATTTTGCTGCAGACCTTAGCGAAACTGTTGCTTGTATGAGGTCTAGTTTAAAGCTTTAAAGATAATTAAAACGTTTACTATGAGGCTTTACTTTTTGATAGGCAAGCCTTTGTAGTGCAATTTTTTTTACTTTAATATTACTCTGCAAATAAAAGGGTTTTAATGATAAGATTAAATCACTTTTAAGGATAGATTGGATGGAAGAACTCTAAACAGCTCTTAAAATACTTATTGAGAGGCCTGTCAGTATCTCTTGTCGTCAGTGACATTTTTCGTTTATTTTAAAAAGGTTAGATTAATTCAGTTAGGCCCTCCTGTGAGAGATTTTAAAGTCTTTTGCAAATGTTTCAGGAACTTAGTATTTCCGAAAACACATCCATTAGAAAGCCTTAACAAGGTTTTGGTATTCTTCAAGAGTAAGGTTTTATCCCATATTTTTGAGCCCATATTTTTGTCCATGCGACCTAGCGCTGCGGTCTGGCACTGAGGTCTCTTAAAAAGGAGCCTATCCTATTGTGCCTTTTCTGATAAAATCTTATAGCCCTTTTGCAACTCCGGCAAGGTTTGAGCGAAGGTTTCATGCGACCTAGCGCTGCGGTGTGGTACTGAGGTCTCTTAAAAAGGAGCCTATCCTATTGTGCCTTTTCGGATGAAATCTTATAGCCCTTTTGCAACTCCGGAGGGCTGTCAGAAAGACAAGAATATTCTCTGAAGTCACATTGGCTAAGTTAGCCAATGGAAGAGTTTATGAATATGCGAACAGAGGATTTATCGCTCTCTCGACAAACCTTCATGTAGAATCAGGGCTGATACAATGAAGAAGCTTCTTCAGTCTAAAATTGCAAGGACTCAGTTTATTGAGCTCCATGTTGTGTCTTTTGTAGCTACTTGGCCGAAGTGATTTCGTTGGTATTCGTCTTAAAACCAGCGTGTATAGCCAGTAAGGCTCCCCTGAGAATTCTTTGGTTTCGCCAAACAGTGTGGTTCCAGTTGATAATCTGCTAGGGGCGCACTAAAATTTGCCAAAACTAGTGGGAGGGTTACAATCCGCTTAGGCGAATCGTTGGATAGATAGATAGAGTGGCGCAAAAGCTTGAGGTAAACCAGGGCCAACTTCTCACAACTTCTCACAAGGGACCTACAATTTTATGCCGAATCCGAACGGCACTTTGAGAAGTTTTTTAAAACAATTGTTACTCTCGGAGGGTTTGTCAGACCCTCGCGGAGGTGGGGGCCGTGAAAAAGAACGAGTCTTTTTTTTCAGGTGACGATGGAAGGATTTGAACCCAGACCCCCGGCGTAGTAGGCACACACACTAACCACTACGACACAGCACCCCACGAATCGTTGGATACCCCATCCCAATTGACCTCTTTCAAGCTCCGAATTGTGTCATAATTCTTGGTTATTAAATTTCAGTTTCTATTAACTTCAACTGTATTTAGAATTTCTCAGTTAAAGGATCTTCTCTTTTAAAAAGGGGCGTGGTACCCCCCTTTTTCAATTATGTCGTTTTTTGTTTATATTTTTTATCAGAAGTGGTATACACGTGTTGATTGCATTTTCACATTAAAAATTGGTTTATACTTAAAAACGCCCACAAAAGTGGGCGTGGCAAAAATTTATTCATTCCAGTTGATAGCTTTTATACATACGTGAAAATTTTATAGCGCAAGTTTTTTGGATTCAAAGAAAATACATCGAATAAAAACCGTTTATTAAAATGCAAATGAAATATGACCACGCCCGAAAGGGGGCTTTTTTGCCTTTTTTTGAAATGTCAATCACAATACACTTAAGCGAGGATAACGCGTACCAAATTTCAGCTTCCTACGACAACTTTGAATTTTCATGCTAATAAGTAAAGTGGGCGTGTCAGTGCGCGGATTTTAAAAGGTTATGCACTTGTACTGCTTCGTGACCTAGGAAGAACATATATTAAGTTTCAAGCTCCTAGCTCAAAATTTAAGGCCTAAAAACTACCAACAGACGGACGGACGGTCGGACGGTCGGACGGACATGGCTTATTCGACCAACAATTCGGTCTCGATCATATGCTCTTAAGGTCTTGGGGGTCTACGGTGATTATTCCTGTATGTTACAAACTATAAATCTTAATATACCTCGTATCCTATGGGATGGGGTATAAAAAGAATTTAAAATTTATTTATATAAGAAACCTGCGCTGTATTCCGATTTACCATCAATAAAACGGCAAACGAATAGTAAAGTTTCATTTTCACAGCTTCAGCTAATCATTGCAAATTGATGTTTCACTGATGTTATTACCACTTGTATCTTCGAAGGGCTTTATTGGTCTTTTCGCATTGTAAACAAAAATTTATGGACGAAATTTAATCGAGAAGCATTAACTTTATAACCGTCGAAAGGAAAAGTGATTTTTTTACTAGCGAATTCCTTTCGACATGAATTCCGCATTACCCAATTACGAATCAGCAGTCAAACAGGAATGTGAATGCTTCTAATCCTATTTGCCATCTACAAACTGTCAACATTTTTCACTTTGTCAAATTTTTCTGTAGATCGTAAAATTTAATTAAGCATTACCGATAAAAAACACAAATGCTAGCGTCTGCTTGCTCATGTTTCTCCTTGCCATCTCTTTTGGGTGGTGTTGAATAAGAGGAGTAAGGATAATGAATGCAAAGAAGTTCTACCGCTCCCTTAGCGTCACGGCTAGGGATGAAAAGGCGTCGGTGATAGACTCAACCAAGTACATTCTTTTTAATGCAAAAGAAGCACAGACCGAAATGCAAGTTATTTCCTAAGGTTACACTACTCTACGAACATGACACATTGGCACTGAAAGCCGAGCCATCCATCCATGCAGCCGTTGAACTGTGCCCACCGCCCCCCATGGACAACGTTGCATGACGGTAAACATTTCAGCAACCCAGAGATTTTGTAGACACAGATGACATGCTTCTACCCCTCTGTGAGGACGTTGTATATTGGTGATGCCAAGGAGCTGACAAGAAACTTCAAAGGACCCGCAGTGCTTTCTTACAGGATAAACGATAAGAGAAATGGAATTTTGGAGCGAAATTGATATAGATGCCTGCAAAGCTTTGTATATCTATAGGCATAGAATTCAAATATCTTCCTTACCGTATTATGTTTCGGGAGAGAGGAAACCCTACACCGGTTCTTCGAGCACTTTGTACAGGACGAGGAAGTTTCTTTTTTGCGGCAATTTTGCGATGCGGTGGCTTCTGCAAGAGAAATATCTCATTTTCCTTACTTCCGGTGAGGTGCACAAACAAAAAACTGCCATGACCACCTTGTGAGAAGTAAGATTTGCGGTCCTAGGATCCTAGGTGGAAAATTCAATAATAATAAGCAAAAAGCTATTGGGATGGAAAAATACATAAACGCCAAAGGAAAGTACCTCTCACCGAGGTACGCTGACGACACGAAGGGATTATAAGACCTGAATTGATTTGCAACCTTTTTTTTCTTTCTCATGACTCTGTTTTCAGTGCACTTGTCGTTGGCCTTAAGTCGTGAATGACTTTTACTTGACATCAAGTTTCTTTAAAGTATCCTTGAGGAATATAAATATAAACCGTTAAGTACTTTTCACAGCATTGCAGGTAGTTTTAAGTATAAAATCTTAATGCCATTAAATTTAGCGCACACTATAACACATCACTTAGGTATGGCTTCAGCTGGTAATGTGGGAGGACGAAATGAGTGTTGTTAAGTCAAGTAAGCGTGTTAGAAAGCTTCTGAGGTGAACGAGAAAAGGTCTTGTGATGAAATATGGCATTTTGCTAGCTGCATTATGTACGATTTTTCAATACAATTTTTGCTGCTGAGGCACAAGGAGCCTTGAAAGCTTTTGGATTTTCTGTTTTCAAACGCTTAACTAAATTTTTAGTACCGGTGCTTTAGTTGAACCTTAATCGCCTGTTAAATTATTTGTGAAAATAAAGTAACCCAAATTTTGCAGCGCGCTTTTCAAAAACAAAAAGCGTCAGCTGTTTCATTCAAAATTTTTAAGGCAATTTACAATAAGTAATTTCTCAATTTATTTAAGAAATACAAACAAGTGTAATGATCATCAAATTTTGTAGACACATATAACCATCGTTAATAGAGACTTACAAAATTATATCAAGGCTCGGTATACCTACAATATGTGCTCGTCGGCGAATGGTGGAGAAAGCTCACCTATCTTATGTAGTGTGACTGTTTACACACTATTTAAGAAAAAACTTCTTAATAACCATTATTTGACTGGAGCCGGTTTGCTCAGAAAACAGCAAAGGAGTGAAAATATTTTTTACTACCTATACTTATGCCCAATGACTTTGTTAAATAATTTGCCTTACCTGGTGAGCGCAGTGGACTGTAAAAAAAGGTTCCTCTTCGATAGCAAAAATGACACAGTTTTAAAATTAGTTTTACTTTATATTTTTTATTTCTCTGTTCTTCGCCAAGACCCAACTCCAGACCAACCTTCCTCTTTTTATGATAATGCCGCAACTGGAGAAAACGAAAATGACAGCTCACGCCTGCCTGCTCTGCGCGCCATCTGTGACCGAGCATCTTACTTTGCTCAGATGAGGATGTGTCCGCAGGTTGAGCCTTCGCTGCCGGACGCTTGCATAGAATATTTAACAGAATATTTAACAGACTTTAAAAGCTGAATGTAAGATTTTTGTTCCCATTGGACAGTGCATAGAACAAATAAATCAGGCTGGAGAATCATCGCCTTGTAATACAATGACAGATAACAACCTTGTCTTTGGTGGCGTATAAAATATTCATGTGGAGGTTTAAGAGTCAAAGAATAGAAACACCCCATTAACTAGAACGACAGAATTCTATAAAGACTAAAATCTCGAAAGACGCAAGGTCGAAAAAATCTATAAGAAATGTTTTATTTTCGAGATTTTCAAAACTAATCTATTTTATTAAGAAAATTCATCAAATTTTATTGTGAGCCAAAGCAGGGGGCCACCAGCATAAATTTTCCACCAGAGTCGTTTTATGATCCACGTTGGGGTCGAATATCTTTAACACATTTTTTAGTCCAGGGAAAATAGACTTTGGATTTCGGAAAAATTGCTGGAAAATAATATTTAAGAGATAAACGATCAATACTGACAGAAGGATCGATTGAGCTCCGTCTGTCCGTCCGTGTGTATACATGTTTTCGTCATTAAGTTTAGTGATGTAAAACAAAATCCAAACTGAACCTTTATAAAAGTCTCATAAAGCTGAATTTTGGAACCAAGCTTGATATTGTTGTTCTTTAAACTGTCAAAGCCGGATGTTCCGTCTTCATCAAGGCTATACATTTTCCTGCCATAAATTCATCTATTCAAAGTACTCGCAGTTTCTACCTGAAGCTGCAATGTACGGTTAGAAAGCCTGCTGGGTTCCTAATACATTCCATATCCAGGCTAAGCATTTTCGTGTGAGTAGGGTCTGACTAAATATTATGATTGACTGACGACATGCGCATTTTCCTTTAAATAGAGCTGTAGTTTGCAGATGATGCAGTTACCCAATCGACTAGGTCCAAGATTACCAAGAAGGTAGCCTTGTCTTGTTTGGATAGGACCGGAAGGGCCTCATAGCACTTTTTGCCTTTCTGACTCTCATAGCACTTCAGATTTCCATGGCATGTGCTCCAGATGGTATTTCAATCTGGCAGATTTACAAACGAATCGATGTCTTGGGTCCAATGTCTAAAGACACCACCTTATTATAAATTACGATATCAGTCGAACAACATAGCTTTTAATGCTATTTTACAACTTCCACTGTATGTATTCCAATTTCCTGGCGTTATCGAATGCAACCGTTTGGGATGGTTCCGAGTTCTCTGACTGGTTCGAAACAACAGCAGGTGTTCCTTAAGGGTGTATCCTAAGTCCTCTTATCTTTGCCCTGTTCATTGATGAAATCAGTCAACTAATTCCTGGCGGAGTTTCTTTTGCTAGCATGTTGGTAAAAGCATTGCTCTATGCTGACGATTTGGTTTTGCTCGCTGACAATCCATCTACGCTCTAACTGCAAATTAACAGACTCGTCTCGTTCTGCGATACTTGGGGACTTCAGATTAATGCGCAAAAGACGAAATTTCTTACCTTTGAGGCCCGGAAAAGAAGTAGACTACCAGGAGAGAATTGGTCTCTTATTAACGCTCGCATTGAGGTTGTTCATGAGTTTAAGTACCTGCGCGTCTTACTAACGCACAACCCTAACTTTGTTAAGCACTCTATTAGCAAAAGTAATGAGGCCAAACTTGCTCTGAACATGATGTGGCCTAAGTTTTTCGCAAATCAAAATATTGATCTGGCCTCAAAATATCGAGTCTTCAGTGCGACTGTTAATGCCTGCATGTGTTATGGAGTGCAAGTTTTCGGATTTACAGCATTTGAAGTAGCCCACAAGCACTTTCTCAAGCGCCTGTTCAAGCTCCCTAACTCAACACCGAATTACGCTATTTACGTTGAGTCAGGTATTACGCCCATCTATATACAAAGTCTGAAAGCAAACGCGAACTATATAACAAGTGTAATGAAAAGGAACAACAGTTGCCTACATAGATCAATCATGCTACAACTTCTGCGTACTAATGCCTCGCCTTTTAAAGAATGGAACCAGATTGCAGCATCCCACGACACAGTGCTTTCCTTATTAGAGTCTAATGTTGATCAATGGCAAGACAAGTTTTCTGATCTGATTTCAATGGTAGACGACAAAGCTATATATTCAAAACCTCTCCAAAGCAACTTCTTCCACATCTCGGAATGTCTACAAAAACTTAAACCACCAGCTTTCTGTTGCTAACTATTTTCGCAGAGAATTTTCATCCCAAGTAATTAGTACTGTCTTTAAAACCAGAGTCGATTCTGAACCTGAACTTTATACCTCATCGAAACGATTTGCCAAAATTGTGTAGTTTATGCAACAGAAGGTCAAACGAAGATGTCTACCACTTCATTGCTATCTGTCCTATTTTACAGGAAATTCGAAAGTTATATTTCCAACAAAGTCAGATTTCTTTGCCACGCTTTTACGACATTATGAATGGAACCGAGGGATGGCTAAGCCTGTATAACTATTGCAAGCAAGCTCTTACCTACCGTAATAGCTTATGTCATAACATCAGTTGTTCACTCAGTTACTGTAGTACAACCTCTTTAATTTTATGTTTCAAATCATTAAAATTGCCACACTATGCCACTTTTTAGGTTCGTTCTCCATTTGCGTCTAAGCTAATAATTTTATTTAAATTGTATATTATGTATTATATTATTAAATAAGAAAAAATACATTTGCGTTTATATTGTTTTTATTAATGAAATGTCTCTTTAGGCAGACGGCAGGTTTTTGCCATGCTATTATTCTTGTAAATTGCTCTGTAAACTCTAAAACGAAATAAAGAATTTATAATAATAACAATAATAATAACTTCCACTGCATAACGCATGACAAGCGTTACCAAGAAATTGACATCATTGAACCTTTCTTAGTTTTGCTGTTTAAAAACTTTCAGCCACCGGATGAATCCTACGTGTCAATTCCAGCTGAGTCCGGTTCTTAGCGGAACAAGTCAAACTTGTGCCGTTGTCTTGTAAATAGGTTGCAAGTAAAAAAATATCTATATGCCTTTTTTGAAGTGCGCTATCATTTCAATTCTATTCAACAATGGCCGATTAATAGTCTTTCGTTTTTGCATTATTCTAAAACGTCATGTATCATGAACCCTTAACCTGCCTTGCAAAGTCACCAAATAATTTTTTATCATTTGGCAAGACCCCGTGGTGGGGACAGCTTCTTGCAGCACTTATACTTTAAAATACTTTTCAACCTTCGCTATACGAAACTAGTTCATATAGCCACATATAGCCATACAAATGAAAAATTGCACACCTACTTTCGATGAGCTTTAGAAAAATCGCGCAACATGTGAAAAATGTTGTATGAGCAAAGCTGTGTCATACATATTTTAAATTAGTTTTATACACTCAAAAACAGATGTTACAGATACTAAGATTTCTAAAAATGTGCGCTTTGAGTGCAAGGTCATGCGATCTCATCAAAAGCCTGCATTATCAGTAAATTTCACTTGAGCGGTATTCATGCTTTTGACGTTTCGACATCATGTTAAGTCAAGGGGGTAAGTGCAAGAGTTCGTCTGCAACGAACTTCTAAAAAACCGACCCTATTTATCATTGTAACACCTAATTTAAAAGTTTTTTGGCCTGAGTTCATATGATGTATGTCAATTATTTGTGTTGGCCACGCCCCAAAAAATGGGTTTCGGCTAAAAATTAAAATCAACTTATTCTACTCTCGTAAAAATCCTGAGAGAATTCGTTAAAAGCGAAAAATAACGGATCGCTATTATTATTTATCTTTGTTGCATGTTTGTCTTTGTCGAACCCCAGTTATATATTTCAGTGATCAGCTCAAGCTGACTTTATGCGTTATCCTAATATTTTTCGTGTTGTGGACTTTTCATTAGGAGTCTGTTCTGCCTTTCACATAAAATTCCGATGATGAAGGTACGCACACACGATGATGCGTCATAGTCAATGGGTTCTGTTTGCCATACCTACATGTGCTGCAATTAAAATTACACTCAAAATGGCCTTTGACGCAACAAAATATTCGTACTGCAGTATACATAATCATAATAATTTTAAACAAACAAAACGTAAAACGAAAAATATTTAAATGTTCCACATACGCCCGAGTGAACAGTGTAAATAAACTGGAAATTTTTCGAATATAATTTTTTCGGTTCTTAAAATATGCGTGAAAATTTCATAAATAACATTGACAGCATTATCAAAAATGAAATGTTTTGTATGCACCACATCTGCATAACGGCGACCAACAACCTATTTGCTGCATTTTTTTTTCAACTTCAATTAAATGGATCTCTCATGCGAATGGAAAATAATTGTTCACAGCATTCTCTATATCTGATGCAAAGTTGGGTGGCCGCATGAAAGCACCATTAATTGCGCGCGAATTTCAAGTGAAATTCTCTCACAATTATTCCTGGGCCAACAGTGAAGATATATCTGACTTTTGCAGATGAAATGAGTGAGATTCTCACACAAACCTGGCGAAAAAATAAAAGTTTTTACAGTCGTAAATTAACAGGGTATCACGAAAGTCACATACCATGGAGATCCACAAAAAAGGGAGATAGAAATAAAATCCATTTGATCATGAACTCATAGCTGAGGCCAAAATGTGTGCACACGAAGCATCATACATCCGAACACTGATCCAGTTTAATTTCCACATAGAAAAACCACTCCTTTGCTCTCGAGTCAAAATCACTATGGTTCGTGGTGGATTTGAGAGCCCAAGGCAATATGCGTGTATTCGCAAATCAATACCCATCTGGTGGGGCACACACAAATGCAGTGCCATGAAATATCACGAAATAATGGAAATGTCTGTGCTATATCACAGGATTTTATTCGATTTGGCATCGGCATTGTGGTGCCAGTCCAATAACTGCAACGAACGTAAGATAGTCGCCTTTGCTGTGGTACATCCCAGCCACTGTGACTATAAATTATCTCCCCGGTATGTTTCCTTCACCATACTTTCGCGAACACAAAATCGGATAAACACAAAGCCAAAAGGCATCCCAGCAGCACACTATTTACTACTGGCCAGTCAATGTGGTGGTGTTGGAAGCTATACTATCGCAAAAGCATATTTCACGTAACCCATATGCCAAACCATGGGTTTCCATTTTTTACATTCCTTGGAAAATTTATTGTTCTCTCCCATCAGAACAACCGAGAGCCAGCAAATCGGTGTAGTATACCGAGGAAGATAGCACAACTTTAAAGTTCGATCTGGGAAAAAGTAGAATTCTACAAAATTCTCATCAAATCGAAGCACATCGGGGGTTTTCCTCCTCATCCACGTTGCACCACTCTATGTGGAGCGTTTCCGTATCACATTTTTAGGGCTTCGCCATGGAAGTTGATTAAAAATCTGTACGTTCGAAAGTTTCACCAACAAGTGAATGCAAGCGAAGGGAGATGAAAATGATTTCTTGATTAAAATTTCCAGGTGATGATAACAAACCCGATGGTGTACGCCGAGTTGCCTGCATCCTTCTACCATTCCTGTCATCAATATGCAGATGCAGAACTCATGCCAAAGAAGCGAGAGCAACAGCAAAAAAAAAGTCTCGATGAATTGGAAATTCTGTAGGTACCCACTGACAGTGCAACGATTCTGTGTGGTGAGGTTTTTGTATTGCTCGTCGACGTGAAGACAAAAGTATTCGATCGATTGTGTAGTTAGTAGGGTTCCATTAAAAAAATACTTTATTGTAGTAAGCACAAAAGCTTCGGTAAAATTAACATAAATTTTAATTTTTTTCTAAATGCAAGTCTTAAAACTTTGTTCACCCAGAAATTTTTTGTGAAATAAAAATGCTTGTGAACATTTAATATAGTTAAATAGATAATTATTCAACGCACAAAAATTTTGCTTCTACCTTGCTAAGAACATCCACCCAAGAGTTGTGGAAAATCTGGGAAGTTGATTTATGTGACACATGAAGCTTATTGTTTGAGCCAAGGTTTTTTTTACACTGTATTTCTAAACTAAATCAAAATGACTTTCATGTGACTTTGAAGAAAACTTAGATGTGTTTCATACTTTCGCTGCGATTATTATGATCCGTTTATGATTTGATGTGTAGTGGTTGCTTCTTCTAGAATTCTAGGTATTCTAGTTGTAGTATTTAAGGTCTTTCATACATGGGCAAAAAATGGAACGACAACGTTTTCACTGAAGGAACACTGACTTCTTCATAAAATAATGTAGATTTTTTTTTTTTGGGAAGAATCTTTTTAAGTTCAACATTTCGTAGTTTAAGATAAATAAGTACAAGAAGCTTTATGAACTTATTTATCTCTTAAGACAAAATTTTTTATTCCGGAAAAAATTAAATGAGCTATCCCACTTATTTTTACCATACATTGTTGGTTTTGGTCTTCGCATTGCGTAGGATTAAAAAATAATTACAAAAATACGTCATCATCATCATCTTTTTCCGTGCCCGCTTATCCTTGGAAGGGACGCGGAGTGAGAGTGGCTAAATGGTCCTTCGATATCTTTCTTGATCCTCCGCCACGAACTAAAAAAACAGAGTTAACCTTTATCCCATCATTTGACACATGTGACCGCAAACCCGCCATTGCTCGCTGAAGTTTCTCCTTGGACAATGCCAGTAAAGCTGGATGAACTGCGAAAAACAGATGGCTTATCCTGATCCCCAAAGGGGTCTCGGAGATGTTCTTTACCTGATCCCACCACCTGTTTCTTGGCCTACCAGGCGACGCGCTTGCATTACGGCTAACATAACCTGTCTAGGAAGTCTGTCAGGGGGCATATGCGAACAACGTGTCAACACCGTTGAAGAATTGTTCTTTCCACTCGGAGAAGCAGCTGCTCAGTAACAGCAGCAACGTACCTCTGAAATCTAATTTCCACAGCTTTATCCGCGATCTAACTCTTTCAGTCAGTACCCAAATTTCATGACCATAGATGAGGTTTGAAACGAACACTGAATTAAAAACTGAGATCTTTGCTTTCAGCCAGCCCAAGCTCAGCTTTCCTGATGAGCGGCTGGCGCAGTTCTATTACTATTGCTCCAGCTTGGCCAATCCTAGAGGATAACTCCGTATCACTCCTTCCATCTTTCTTGAAACAGCCCCTTATATAATGTACGGGATTCCATTAATGAGTAGGGTACACTGCACAGGAGTTCAGGAAACAACCATCATTTTGGATTTGCTTACGTTAACCTTCATCCCATCATTTAACACACATGACCGCAAAACCCGCCAGTGGTCGCTGAAGTTTCTCCTTGGACGATGCCAGTAAAGCTGGATCAACTGCGAAAAGCAGATGGCTTATCCTGATGCCAGCCATTTCGAAAGATTCCTCTCTAAGACTGCGGTTCACTATCCAGTCCATGTATGCTATGAAAAGCAGAGGCGATAAAACACATTGATTTGATTGATTTGATTTGATTTATTTCATCCAATGAATACAATTTCAGAATTAAGATTTACTTAAGAATAACAAAGTCTATAAATACAGGCTACAAAAGCCGCTTAATATTGAAAAGATTATTCATTGAACTTACAAGAAACATCCTGTAGTTAAGAACTAGTATCGGATGTTATTAAATATAAAAAACTAAAATACATTTTTACAGTGGGGTGCTAGCGCTTAAGTTATACTATAGTGTTTTACTTTTTAAAGTAATTAAAGTTTAATTTTATAAATTTAGAAATAGTAATAGCAAGTCACATGCAGAATCAAAATTATACTTATAAATATTTGGGGATCATACTAACGTTCGAACAAGACTATAAATTTGACTATAATCAAAAGTAAATAACCACTCTTTAATTTTTCTATTAAATATAAAAGGATTAAGAATGCTTCGAATAGAAAAAGGCAGCCTATTAAAAACACGAGGTGCTACTGATGTGTAAAAGTTGAAATACTTATAAGTGTTATGAGGGGGAATAGAAGCCAAATAGCGATGATTACTACGGAGATTACGGGCCACTAAGTTTTGATTTAATAGATAGCCACTTCTTTGAAAAAAGACTTTTAGAACCTTGTAAAAATATAGGTGCTTAAGTGGCAGAATCTTCGAATTGAAGAATAAATGAAAACTATGTTCACGACGCCTTTTTTTCCACATTATTCTCAACACATGCTTTTGTAAGACTAGCAAAGGCTGAAGTTTATTTTTATAAGTACCTCCCCAGCAAATGAGGCCATACTGCAGCTTAGATTGAACCAACCCATAATATATTGTTTCCAGAAGCTTATGAGAGCAGAATTGTCGAAGGTGGTACATGATGTAAGTTGTTGTCAATAAGTATTTTTTTAAGAGGGATGTATGTACGCCCCAGTTCAAATTATTGTCGACATTTAAACCCAAATATTTAAATTCGGATACATGCTCGATAGCAAAGCACTTAGGACAGCAGTCTACCTAACAGTTGAAGGTCGAATGGCAATCAGCACAGTTTATAAATTTAGTACAAGTGTTGCTGTGAAAGATAAAATTTGGAGGTTGCATTTCAAAGGAAGAAGGGTTAAAATACATGATTTTGGTTTTTTCGCTGATGACAAGTTTATGTGAGGCAAACCAGTGCCTTAAGAGATCCAGATCATGGTTTATATCTGCCACTAAATCCAACACAGAATTACTAGCATAAGAGCAAGCGATATCATCAGCAAACCCGACTTTCTTTCCTTTCAAACAGAGGTAAAAAATTGAATTAATAAATATAAGGAACAAAATAGGACCAAGTACAGAGCCCTGTGGGACACCAATTGTAATTGACAGAGAACTACTCAAAGCATTGCCTATTTTAACTCGTTGTTTTCTTTCGTTTAGGTAAGAAGCAAACCATTTGAGGATAAACCCTCGGAAACCAGCTTTTTCCAAATATGACAACAACAACTCATGGGTCACGGTATCAAAAGCTTTTTTGATATCTATAAAGAGAGCCGCAGTAAACTTTTTATCGGTTAAGCTCTTATGAACATGACTACAAAAGTTTAGTAGTGCGTCTTCCGTATTTTTTCCAACCCTAAAGCCAAATTGACAAGAACTAAAGAAAGAGCCTCTATCAAGAAAGGAAATAACTCTAGTTTTCACAACCTTTTCAAATATTTTAGAAAAAACCGGAAGAAGAGATATCGGCCGGTAATTATTTAAGTCCATCCTGTCACCCTTCTTAAAAATTGGTATCACTTCGGCATTTTTTAGACTCTCCGGAAAAACACCGAGATAAATGCTTTTGCTAAATAGATATGCCAAGACATCGACAATATTCAGACAAATGTTCTTAATGAAACTATTTGAATAGCTGTTCTGGGTGGATGAATTCGATTTTTTTAATAACTGAATACTTTTGTAAAGTTCAAAAGAAGTAATTGGCTCAAAGACAAAACTATTTTGTGAATCGTAATCATCACCGACACATTGGTAAGAAAAAGATAACTGAGAAGTTGAATCTAAACCAGCAACAGACAGCGTATTTAAAGCAGCGTTAGCAAAGTATTCATTAAAAGTATTCGCAATAACAGCTGACGATGTAATTACGCTTTCTTTGGACATTATGCTTGAAGGTACATCACATGAAGATTTTTTGTTAAACATTTCATTTACAATGCTCCACTCTTGTTTAGCGTTTCCCTTAGCCAAATTAAATTTCTCAATGTAAAAGCGTTCCTTACATAAGGGAACCTCTATGGCTACGTCTTTGCATATAAGTTCAAAAGATTTGCGAAATCGAGTATTACCAGGATATTTTTTACACTTTAAATATAATTTCTTTTTAGCTTGGATTTTTTGTAGCAAATCATTCGACATCCAAGACCTGGCGAAGTCCAACGCACACATTAAAAGGTTGGGATCTGACGCCATTTATCCGAACACAGCTTCTGCAGTTCCCATACAAAGGCTGAATGGTTCTCAGAAGAGGCTCATTGAGTACTTAAGACTTAAGAGAGATATAATCCTATAGTTGGAGCAATCTCTCTTGTCCTTTTTTTTGAAAATGGGCATTTTAACTCCTGTTTGCCAAGTGATATGTGCTTTCCCGCTCTCCCAGGCCACCTTAATGACACCAGCCATTTTAGCCATTTAACACCTTCTTTACCCATTGCCTTGAGCATTTCTGGCCGGATTTTATTAACTCCAGCAGACTTACCAACCTTAAATGATTTAAACGCGGCAGTGGCTTCATCTACTGTAGGACCATTCTCCGTCCTTATCTCGTAACCAATGGCATTGTTATCTTTGGTGTCCTGTTTGGGATTGAGCAGCTCCAAAAAGTGTCCGCTCCATCTGCGTAAGACGTCGATCTCTTTTGAATGAATTGTACGGATTTAACCGCTTGAACTATATTCAACTTCCTTCCTCTGAGCCGGCGAATAGTCTGGCGTCGAGTAATCTGTCGTGCTCCAACCCCTCTCCAATCTTTATCCTTGCCTGTTCTTTGGCTGTTCTTACCGCCATATTGGAAGTTCTTGCACTTCAGTGTACCGGCCTGGCGTTATAGAGTTTCTACATTCAATCCACTCAATATAGGCTCTCTTCTTCTCTCTAATGGCTTCTTCAACTCAAAGAGTCTTAAACCACGCAGTTATTTTCTCATCACCAGCGGCCACAACAAGGCGCTTCACTCCACAAACATCTCTTGCAGAGGCAATGACTGCAGATGAAAACAGCTGCCATTTTTCACAATAGATATTGTGATCGTTTCTTGGACAGGTAGATACGGACATTTTGCTAATTCTTACTCAGCTGGAAATTAAAAGTTTCTTACTGCCTGACGGTTAGGGACGGATGGTCTATAGAAATGATCAGTTCCAGTTCCTTTTCGATCTGCATTACATTGTTTCTTAATGCAGGTACCCTCCCCCCTAGGCATCTCCCAACACCTCATTTGGGTTCATAAACCTTAGGCAAAGCTCTTGGTCTTTTAGGCAGTGCTGGTTTTTGCATTTTCACTTGCAGGGTCTCAACATTTCACGCAATTTTGAATTGGAGATATCCAAAGATTGTGCAACCCCAGTGCAACCTCCCCCCCGCCCCCCAGCAAAGGTTTTTGCGCAACCCTAGCAAAGGTTTTTGCGGTTTTTTGCAATTGCAGTACTTTTCCGTAAATTTTTTTTTCTTAGTTTTTCTTTATTTTTATGAAGCCTTATTTTCTTAACAGACAGATATTTTTTGCAAAAACATTATATTCCAGGTCAATGATGAATGTCCTATAGACGTGCTTTAAGCGCATATCTAGCATACTTAAATTCATCTGCAATAATGGAAGCATTCTTTGAGCTGATTGCAACGCGATCATATGGTTCGTTGGTTTCTTTATAAGAAGATAACTTAGTTCTCTTGAGTGTACCAACTCGAACTTGAAATTTCTATTGTCGAGAAAAAATCTGCCCACCGAAATGGCAACGGCCTAAGTCTATTTACGTTATGGTGTTAAGTGCATGTGTGTTACCTTTGGTCCGATTAGAGGTGTCCTCCAATGCCTTCCAAACTCCATCATATTAAACTGTAATACGCGTCAAAATCGAATGCAGATCAATTCACCCAGACTAAGTTCAGAGTTTTGTTTAAGGCCAAAACAAAGTGTTATTATCCTTATTATAATTAGCTTTTTACACCCCACACAATCCTAAAAAGTAGTCCACGAAGACTACTATTGGCTAATCACAATTCGTTATTCATCATCAACCTCTTGTTTGCAATTCATTAAAAAAGAAACAGTTCATAATTTAGCTGTTGATGATCATTGCTGTATTCGCATCAGAAGACGAGAGACCAGTCATGTTCATTTTCAAAAACGTAATCATCCTCTCGTTACAAACAAACTTTAAAACTTCATAACCACTTCCTAGATTAATACGATAAAAGATCCTTCGTCCACTCCTTTTAAGGTATCTCTCGTCTGCTCATGTTGAAATTTCTAATAAGTCTTAGGAAAATCCACACAAAAATCCAATCAACTTTACAGTCGTTATCTATTCAACATACTCACTTACAATTAGAACTAAATTGCTTATCCACATAAAATCTCTCTGGTTTATCTTCGGTCTTGACGTCTAGTAGGTATATACATACCAAATATCTCGTCACAGGATTGGCATTAAAATATTCAAAGTTTTCATAAAACTTTATTACAAAATTATCCTATAAGCTGATTATAGTAAATTTCCTGGGTTTGAATATTAAGCGTATACTTTATTATGACTATGAACCGTTTTGGGTGCGGATACAACTTTTTCCTAATTCCATAAAGTCCGGCATATTCGCATTCATCAAACGTTTTATGTTTGCACTACAGCTAGCGAAGTAAAATTTTGGAATCATTCAAATTTGACCCTTAGGGCCTCCTTTGAATTTTTTAATCCCTGATATTTTTCCTGATATGCTACTGCATGGCAATTGACTAGTTTTTAGTGCAAAAATATTAAAGTCCTTACGATAATTTTCTCTTTTAAATCATTTCAGATCACAAGGAGCAGCATAGCCAAGAACAAGGTAAGAGACTATGGAAGCAGCCCATCGTTCTCATTATTTTCTGACCATGGCAAATTCCTACTTTAAATACAACCTGAAATGGGTCGAACTTTGTTTTGAAAACTTAGGCTCCCTTGCTGCCTATTTCCCCTTGTTGAGAACAACACACACATAGCTCGCTTCCAACAACGAGGACAAACACACAATGGAATCTAGTCCAACGATGTGGAAATTCAAAATGTTTTCCTGCATTCATGCTCATATATCACTCGCCTGGCTGGAAGTCAACCGTTAAATTCATGTATTGTTTCTCGTTTGCCTCTTCGGTTCTCATTTGTATTTTGCAAATCGTTTTCGATTTGTAAGGATTTGTGTCCATGTGCATGAGATATAGTCCGGAGGACGTGCTTCAATATACACAAAACTTTTTTCCCTATATAGCAGCTGCTTATATGCAGCACGAAGAAGGATCCCCTTCTTTGGGGCATGGACTCCCCATCGAAGAACCTAGAATCAGAATCATCCATACAAATGGAATCACATGAATAAAAAATTTAACAAAAAAAAAAAAAGAGAAAAAAACGAGAAAAGTCAGGAATTTAGAATTTTCCAATCAATTGAACTCAAACTATGCAATTGGATTGCGTTCCGGTTTATAGTCGGCGCGATGGCAAATGAATGGAATTGATTTGAATTAGAATCAGCATTTTATGTAGTGGAAATGTGGGCATACTCGTGTTTGGTAAATAAATTCTAACAAAAAATTTCCTGCACCAAGTAGTAAATAATCTGCGAAGGTGAATTGAATGATAAAGAGACGTTCTGTTGAAGGCGGAAAATTTTATTTTTTCGTTCTATTGAAACGGGTCGCGAAGTAGAGCTTTGATGGAACATAATTGGGATTAATATTTGAAGACATCACATAGCAGAAAAAATTTGGACAGAAAAACTAGTAGGTATTATTGTAATATGAGTAGGCTTTAACTAGGCAAAGGATTTTCTACTCACTGTTGGCACAGGCATATAAAAAAATTAGCGTCTTTGAAATAACAAACATAAATAAAAATTATACCCAATTTAAAGTTACATAAAAGTTTGTTCATAAATCATAGGGTCTCAAAAAGAATACCCTTCTTCCCTTACGAGTTACATGTTAATTCAGAAAATAAACCTAGAATCAGTTTAGATGCAGCTGAATTTCATCTTTCGTGAAGGTTACGGATGCCCCGCGTAAGTCGATCAAAAGCAGACGCAACTCGGAGGTTTTTTCATAAGCTGGTCTTGCAGGCACCCTTTTTCATATTACGTCTTTGTTTCTTCTCTAAGCCATATTTTCGCTATATTGTGCCAATTTAAATTGTGGAGTGATGGATTCATTAACATCTGGATGTTAAGATTGAGTTGCGCTTGAATAAAGAACAATTGACGAAAAAAGCCAGCAAAGGTTTTACGCCTGCAGCAGGACCTCTTGTACAAAAAAAAAGTAAAAATGTAGGGTCTGTTATTCATTTGGCACCGTCAGAGTCAAAACCCGTCAGAATATATCTCAAAACTCTATACATTTTCAGACATAGCCTGTATTAATAATCTTGCAGAGATACTGGGGTGCACTGAAAAATTTGCCAAATAAAAACAAGCTTAATATACCCTGGATAGGGTATAAAAGCTCTGGCACAAGACAAACACAAGTTAATATCATTAATGTAGCTAAGCACTGACTAAGGCCATTTACTCACAGTCTTCACGTCCAAAATTATTCCATAGGTGTTGGAAAGCGCTAGCTTAAGGGCGGGTACAATGTTCCCCTGAAT
This sequence comes from Neoascia interrupta, assembly GCA_947623515.1. Taxonomy (NCBI): domain Eukaryota; kingdom Metazoa; phylum Arthropoda; class Insecta; order Diptera; family Syrphidae; genus Neoascia; species Neoascia interrupta. Next base: position 187,964,795 of record OX392462.1, read on the forward strand.
ATTAATTTTAGAAAAAACTTAGGCAATTAACGCGTGGACAAATCGGCTAGACACAGCTCATCTCCGCTGACTTTTGGGGGATTTGTAATATTCCACTTGGCAGAAAAAATGCCAAAATATTTTTAAAATCTATTTGTAAAGCCAAACTTAGTGTGGGAAAAATACAACAAGCCAAAATTTAATGATCGTGCCAAAAATAATTATCGTGTCCCGATTTCACCATCAGTGCTTCTTTCTGCTTATGCGAGGAAAACAATTAAGTCGTTTCATAGATACCAGGCCGGTCGAAGATATGTCTCAATCTGGTTAAATTGCCTTATTTCAGCCCTAATAAGAGGACTGTCTGCTAATTACGCTACTAGCATAATAACGATAAAACCCATCTTTAAGGAAAAAGAAATTTAACATTTAGCATCTCCTACACAATCATTCCTACACAATTTCCTAGACAATCATTGTAAGACATAAGAAATGCATGTAAAGTCGGCTCGGCAGACCGCGTCAAGAGTGGGCGTGGCATCGATTTCAACTTTTTCAACTTTTCTGTGACGAGTTGAAAAAATTTTTCTGACCATATTATGTTGAGAACACTTAGTTCTAGAAATTTTTCATACAACATTTTGGGCCACGCCGGCATTAAGAGGCAGAATTTACGAAAAACCTCTAATTTTTCAGAAAGACATGGATTCCGGCTCATTATTAGTCTAAGTATGGGAAGAAAACGAAACAAAATTTAACAACATAAGACACACCGGACTCTATTTTAGATTTTATTCATACAAAGTTTTTGCCACGCCCATCTTTGCCAAAAATTATTGAATTTGACTAAAAAACAAGTGAGTACGTGCAAGGGTTCGTTTGTGACAAACTTGTATATACCCGACCCTATATACCGTATAACTCCAAAATCTTAAAATTTTTTGTCCCGAATTTATATATTATTTGTAAAGGCCACGCCCCCAAAAGTGGGCCTGGGCTAAGAAATAAAATTAATTTATTGTTATTTTGTTAGAATCATGACAAAATACGTTAAAGCCGAAAATTATTTCGGGAAAAAAACATTTTTTCAGAAGAAACGCCCCATAATAGTGGGTGGCGCTCAAAACTTTGTATGAAGCAAACTTAATAATCAAATAATAATATTTTTAATATTTAGCATATTATTCATTATTCATTAGCATATCTAACATGTTAAAAGTGGGCATGGTCGATAACGTGGGCGGTCCAATTTTCGCCTCGTCTTGGGCCAATATTGTTCAGTACCAAAATGTGAGCTCCTAGCCAGGTCTAACTTGAGGCATTAGGAAAAAAAATGTGAAATAGAGATTATCTCACATGGAAGCCAGTAGAGCGCGTGGCCACAACAAAGCGCGTGTTTGTGCATTAAAAGGAACAAGCTGCGTATCAACTTTCCTCTCTCTAGCTTGATTTTGAAGACCTAAAACCTTCACACATACAGACGGACGGATGGACAGACATGGTTTAATCGATTCACCGGTTGGTCTCGACCATATCTTTTAGAGGTCTTAGGGGCTACGGTGATTATTTCACTGTGTTACAAACTATGCATTAAAACTCCGCCCTCAAATGTGGGTCTGGACTAAAAATTAAAATCACGACAAAATGCGTTAAAGCCGAAAATTATGCCACAATTATTTTCACACTATTATGCCGCAAATTATTTTCACACTTAACGCAAAAATTGGGCCGCTTACACCAACACCATTGATCTTGGCCACTTGTAAATTGTTAAAATTTTGAAAACCCGATCTCTCCGAAAATTTGCTCCAAACCGAAAAAAGTTTTAAGCTTCACACAATTGACCTTGGCCACATTTAACTTGTTAAAATTTTAAAAACCCGATTTCTCCGATAAATTTGCTGCAAATCGAAAAAAGTTTTCGCCTACTTTTAAAGGGCGGTTTTAGAAAAAATCTTTTATTTTTTCAGGAATATAATTTTTGCTTTTCACGCTTTTTAACATGGTTCTTAAGAAATAACAATCAATTGATTTTAATTTTCAAGGTGTGGCCTGAAATAATTTCATAAGCTTTTTAGAATTATTCCCCCAAGGGAATCAAAGATATGCTTTATCTTAAGGCGGTCAAGCATATACCCGCAAAAGGCTCAACCTTTTCTTATACAATAGGAAAGTTTTATTTTTGTGTTAGCTAGTTTTGTTAGCCCCCTGTAAACAAAACATGAAAGCACTTGTTTTGATAATGTAGATACTCCTTTAATAATAACTTTAAAACCAAAATGAAAACAAAAATTTAAATATGAATACTTCTTCACTTGTGTAAGTACCACAAAAAAAAAACACCCACCCACAAACAAATATTCAACATCAAAGCCTGTCAAACGAGTCTGAAAAATCCTAAAAAAACCCCCAAAACAGATTCCACTGAGATTAGATTGGTTGTCATAAATTGAATCCTCTGTGTGCTTCCTCGTGGAAGCTCGCTTCACATTCGCACAACATAAAAACTGAATAAATTTTGTAAAGTGATTGAGGGGGAAAAAAATGGCAATCCCTAATCGCGAGCTATTCGACATTAAACACAAAATGAAAACCCTTAATAACCGTGCATGATATACAAAGGATCTCTTGACGTTTCATGTGATAAGGCCGCAGCGTTTGTTTACAGTTGTTTGTTTTTTATGCCCAAATATACGCACGATTCTGCTTGTGTACTCATCAATTACCCTGGGCATGTCCATGACCAGCAAAAAAAAAATGAATACCCAGTAAAAACAATTTTCCATACGACAGGGTTTACGACCCCCCGTCGACTTGCTTTGGTGTCCCCGTTTTTTTTTTTCGCTTACTTTGAAGCATTGTTTTAATTTGTGTGCATTGATCCGATTTTTTTTTTTATTTAATTTTTAACACAAGAATTAACACAAAGTCAACACCTTGTTCATATACAACCAGATTGCATTGGTTCGGTGCGTGTAGGTTGAACGAGACATCCAATCGTGAAAAATCTCATTAAAACTGCCTCCTGGAATCGATTCAGTTGAGAGCGGATATGTACACATTGCCTCAAGGATAATGGATGCTGAAAAGAAATGAACAGGGCAGACAAATTCCCACCCCGTAAAGTAGCTTTGTGCCTCACTTAACACTCTTGTCTTCATCCTCTCTAATGGACGATATTGCATCGATTGAAATTGGAATTTATTGGAAGGATACTTAAACGAGATATAGCCTGCCTTTGGTATACTCACCTACGTTAAAAGCGGAGTATGCAAAGTAGCTCTATTCTAATCGATTATAAGTGTCCTTAAGCCCCTTATATGGGTTATTTTGCCATACCACCTTAGTCGCGCTATAACAATATTTTCCTAAACTAAGTTGCTTGCTAGTAGAGGGGGATGCGGCAAGCGATGGTGGGTGTTTCGAGAAGTAAAGTAGCAAAGCGGATGTCTCAATTTTTTCTACTTATCAGCACGCATCGTTACGTTCTCTGCATACAAAATTTTTCACTAGTTCGGAACAACGCTAAAGAAACAAGGCAAACACAAGAGAGACTTTAAGTAATGTATTTGATCCTGCCGACCCGGGGGCTTAGAGGTGGCTGTGTGTGTGGTTTGCTGTGTGCAGGATGAACTCATCTTTTATGACTAACGTGCAGCAACTTGTCAAGTGGAATGTCTAATTTATGAAAATTCAATATTAAAACGTATTAAACGAATCATAAAACCATGGAACGACAGGCAAACGTAGACGTGTGTTTGAGACCAAGAAAATTCGGTGGCAGGAAGGATATTGTCAACTTGTGGAAATGGGAATGGGATCGTAAAATTGTATATTTTTCCCTGTATGTTATAATATTGGCAGCACCACCAGATGGGGAAGAGACGCTGGAGCTCTGGATGGAGCTGAAGTGCTATTTTATGGCTATTGGCGAAAATGATTGGTTTTGGGTCTTTTTTTTTGCAAAGGGGAAATTGAGTGCATCGGAAAAGAATGAAAAGCACGGCGCAGGACGAACGCAGCACGTCGGATTATTCGGTTATTGATGGCAAAGCGTTTCATAATTTTTGTGCTTTTCCTTGATTTTTTTTATGGACAAGGATAGGCAATCGTAAAGTTGGGGAATAACGCGGTGTGAGAGTTGTTTTTAATCTCGCTCGTTAAAAGTAAAGCAAGCCATAAAAACGCACTTTTTGACACGCTATTCTATCGTCAATCTTAACATAATCATGAGGCCATGAAACTCGAGGGAACACGTGTTGTTGCTGGTTCTTTTGTTCTGTCGCATCTAGGTCATAGCTTGCGCTGGCAAATCGGAAGTCTAAAATTTTAGTCGACCATAACTACCAGCACTTAAGTGGGGCTACAGTAAGTGTGGACTTTTGAGCCTCACCCAAGTTTGCAAGGTCTTACCTTTTTGACTTTTAATAACTCATGCTTAAAATTATCTGGGTACATTTACCACCAATGTGTTTGTGTGCACCATTTGAGACCAGAATTTCCTGTTCCTCTTGTCCTCTCACTCTAGACGATATTGATACGCAATTTTTAGAATAACACGTATCTGTTGTTCTATCAATCAGCTGCTAAAGAGGCGAGAAGACGAGGTCCTTGAGTACCTCAAAGTTATTGTTTTGACATTTTGGTTACGGCATATAAACATATGGTTTTGCCCTTGTTTTTAGACGAGCTTGACATAGCCTCTTCTATGGCTGAACGAACCGACACGAAAAATCTGCGAAATTTTATCGTCTGCGGAGTTTTCATAAGCACTTCCAGAGATTTAAAAAAAAAATCTGCCTCCGCCTCCACTTTCCGCCAGGCTACGAACAGGGCAGATTAGGATAAAGTGCCGGCCAGGGCCCCACATGTTTGCCACCCCTTGGGACCACCTACCAAAAAATACCCCTAAAAAACGTGGCTAAAATTAAAATTTTTTTTTAATCCACGTCCACTGTTGGGGGTTTTGGATTTATTTTTGTTTTCTGATACGATATTTCTGATACGTCTGTCTGACATATATATGACAGACGCGACGGTCATGTCCAAAACAGTGCGACGAATTTAGTATATTCGGTAATCCATAAAAATCAAAAGGTCTTCTAGGCGTTAATAAAATATTGAAAATGATTGGCCATGTTGCTTTGCTTATAGCATAGTAGATAGATTATAGCATAGTACAAGGCTGCTCACTCTAAACCTGGCTTTGCAAGCTTGCTGCACCTAGATAATCAGAGCAAAATGTGAGTATGATTAAGAGAAATTGAAGTTTTATTATGGGTTTTCCGTGCGAGACCATCCGGATATTGTTTTCAGCTGAAGTAAGCCCAAGAATGAATTTTCAGTCAATTTCTAGCCGGGCTTCATCTTGGCTTAATCCAAATTTGTTGGCTCAACCGAGGAGGAAACTCAGCAGAATAATATGAACTTCCTTTCCTGATTTCCTTTAAGGAATGAGAGTTGCTTCGTGAATGTCAGTAAAAAATTCCACTTTAACAGAGTCTGGAGAAAATCTTAAACTTTCTTGCTTCTATTTTGCTACTCTAAATTCGTTTTATTCCAGGAACAACAGATCTTTGTTCGACCCGGGTTAGCTCTGCACTAAAAAATTTACCTATGCTAAAGTACTGCAGATGGTTATGAGGATAGAGTGAATAAAAATTGATATAGAGCGCATTCTCTATATTCGTGCTACATAGCCTTTAACGTAAGCATAGTACCTTATCCGGAACCTTAAAGTCTCCGAACCTTTAAGTGAACATGGCATTCACGATGACCTTTTTCTTATCTTAAATTTTTTAGCTTAAGATGTCTTTTCGACGAGGGCGAACGAGCTTTATAGACATGCTTCAGCCTACATTTTTGTTTTCAATCCAGGCTTAATCCAGGCTTTTGCGGTATCACGCGGAGATGGCGAGGTTGTTTAATCTCTTTTTTGGTTCTTGTAAGGAGGGTAAACCGGAGTGATAATACTTTTTCTTGTTTTTGCTTGTTGAGGTGAAACTAGACATAAACTGAGCGATCACAACCCTCAGACTTCATCTCTACTAAATTGCTCTTTTCTGTGTTATGGTAGCTAAAACATAGTTCAAGGTTGTACTAACCCTAGCATTGCAAATGGCCTATACCTACACCTGATGGACCAGAGTAAATTGTGAATATAATTGAGAACAATGAAAGTTCTACCAGTTTTAACAATGCGAGATCATTGAAATTATTGAGTTTTGGAGGAGCTTGTAGGTTTCGCTTTTAAGACCAAAGAATATACCAGTCCATCTTCACGGAAATTGGTGCTTATATTAGCTTTCCTGCTGCAAGCCTTACTGAAACTGTAACTTGTATAGCATTTCCTATTGCAAATCTTATCGAAACTGTAGCTTACGAACGTAGTGCACTGTTGCAATGCTCCTGTTGCAAGCTTTACAGAGGCTGTTACGAGCTTTTACAAGTTCTTTTAGGCTTCCTGTTGAAGGCTTTGCCGAAAATGTAGCCTGTATGCAGTTTTCTGTTTCAATATATTCCTGTTTTAAAATTAACAGAAAATGCTAATTGCATAATGCTTCCTGCTGCAGGCCTTATGGAGTCTTTTTTTTTCTATATGAGGCTTCCAGTTGCAGGCCTTATAGAGGTTTTTGGTTGTATAAGGTTTCCTGTTACAGGTTTTATAGGGGTATTACTCATATAAGGCTTCTATTTGCAGACTTTTTGCAAACCAAAATTTATGACATTTCTTCATAGATTGCGTTACTCAATTATTCTTAGTTGGTTTATCCTGCTAAGCCATGGAGCTAGTCTTTTTTCAATTTGTTAAGCCTGGAAAAACGCTCTTTTTTATAATCGCGTTTTAGAATTACTTAATATCCTCTAAAGCAAGCTGTTTTTTCTTCAAAGGAGCCGTATTTCCTATAACATTTTTCGCGAAGCTAAGGGATATTAGTTCTTGTTTCCCTTTGCAATCTGTTCCAAACTTATTTAAATTTACTTGGCGTGTCAGCCGGCAGTCTTTGGTAATTCAAAGGTTTTGTATCTCACTGATGTTGCATCAGTGACTATCGGCTGTAGACACCGACATACATATCCTGAATAAGGGTCCATGGTGGTACTATTTGGTGCTACTTATGAAGTTTTAAGCTTTGAGTCTTGTAGAGTAAAGCTCTAAGGTGAAGGTTTTTGCTACTGGAGAAATAAAGCTTGGCAAGAAAAGAGAAGGCAAAGAGTGGTTTCTTCCTCATTCTCAACTAAAAAAAACTCTCGAACCGCTTTTCGCTCTATTGCCTTTATGAACGTGTCCTATATCAACACCGATTGCACTTACAGCTTTGGACAAGTTCATCTAAGGTTCGTTCTTTGAATCCAGCCTAAGCATGGCTTCGCGTATGGGGATTGGTTTAGATTGATAGGATAGTTCCCAGTTTTGTAAATTCGTCGGCTTTGCAGTTGCCTGGAGTTTTGCTATGATCTGGCACCCCGCAAGATGGATGGTTATCTAAAATCTTTTTAGGAGACGTTTTGCAATCCAGAAAGTTTGAAGAACCACTTGATAGCCACCTGACCACAAAAAAGATGAAGCAAATGACCTTGAAAAATAGACTTTGCCTTCCAGTTCTATTTCTAGGTAGCCGTATCCAGTTTTGTTTGCGAATTGATTTAAGGTCTCCTTTTACTTGCGTATGGTAAGTAAAAGAGGGTCTTGGTGCTCCTCTAGAACGCTCTCTCCATGAGTGGATTCGAGGGGAGGCTTGAACGTTTTTGTATCGTCTTTCCAAATATTTTCTAGTTCAGCATTTTATGCACCACTGAGATTCCAGCGCAACAATAAATAAATAAATAGAGTGGCGCAACAGCTCGAGGTGAACCAGGGCCAAGTTCTCAACAATATATGCTGGTGTGTTAGTTTTTTCACATACAAGGGGACCTACAATTTTTTGCCGAATCCAAACGGCACTTTGAGAAGTTTTTTTTCAAGACAAATGATACTCTCTGTATCATTTCCCTCGCGGAGCTGGGGACAGTTTTTTTTTCAGAAGACGATGACAGGATTCGAACCCAGACCTCCAGCGTAGTTAGCAAACACACTAGTCACCACGCCGGCAACCCACATTCCAGCGCCACTGCTTGGTGGAAATTCCCAAAAAAGACCTTAGGCATCGTGTGTAGACCGGGTGTGGGAGCTAATTTTCACAGATCTGTTAATGGCACCACGAAATCCAGCCACTTGGAAGAGTTCACCCCATTCCTCAAATGGCTGGAATAATAAGTCAGAAGAATGCTTTGACAACTCTTAGCTCGTAAATTCATAAATTGCTTACGAACAAATGGCACCAACTCACTGGGGTTCAGAATCATTTCTCAAAGATTTTCTGGCTTTTTCGGTTATATTCTTTTTTTAAGTGTTTGCTAAATTTACAGGCGAAAACCTAAGATTATGAAAATTGTATGTTACTTTTCTTATCATTCCAACTAAAGAACTCACTTGATATTCAAAGACTCGTTATTTCCGGGAGTTTAATTCGATTTCAGTAATCGGTGTTAAAATTTCGCCATAAAGTTAAGTCAATTAAAAAGCTTTGAACCTTAATAACATTACTCCAATCAAAGTTTAACCGACCCATCCAGTTTATGCTTTCAAAGCCACCAGACACATTCTCGTTCCGCCATATTTTCAATACCTGTTATTATATACCCTGCAAAACCATCAGCACATCAATACTTATAAAGTTTACCTCTTTACACCTTCGACCTACTTAATATCTAAGTTTGTACCTATATAACTTTTAATCAAATAAGACTGTCAGAGGATGTGACGTGCAACAGCATATTTGCTGTCAAAACTTAAATGATATATCTCCCCTCCAACACCCAGTGTTTTCTTATTGTATCCCTCAAACACACACAACAGAGAAACCATCACCAACATCCTTAATGATCCACGTCGACCATTATGAGCAGGCGACTAAATATACCCAGGATACAAATATCTCATTCCACCCAGATGCCGGCTCCCTAGGCACAGTAGAGTTGTAGCTCTGAACGTTATACGCGCGTCCTTCTTCGGAGGGCGACATTCTGTCTTCCTCGTTATTATTTAATATTAAGGACATAACCGATGCTCCTCTCAGTACACAGCGCAAACAGCACACACATGGCCATGTGCCTGGGTTTGTGTATGTGTAGTGTATGCCTTGTATTAATAATAAAAAAGGACCCTCTCGAAAGATGCGGAAATGGGGTAGACGCCTTATTTTTTGCTTATGGTCCACCGCGCTCATGGATTGTCTTCAAATTCAATAACCCTTCGAGTTAGTCTTGGTGAAGCGTCTGCTGCTGCTGCTGCTCTTTATATTTTTGCTACTGCGGCAATCATCTGTGTTATATTGGTTCTTGACACTGGGCAAATCTCCAGGATATTTATAGTTTTCCTCACGATTCATCTGTTTTATGGGGTCCTGCGGATGTAGGGGTCTATGGTACACCATCATTATCATCGTTATCATCAGCTCTAACCGGGTGTCGGTGGCAGCAACATATTGAATCTTAGATAACTCTTGTCTTGGGTTGCTTAGAGGACGCGCAAGACCCGGGGGGTTTATGGTGGGTAGAAAACTTATTTTCAATTGATGGCTGGGCGGTAGCTTGATTTTCTTTTCTTTCTTTTTTTCTGCTGTCGCTCATACTTTTTGCAGTTATTTTGTTCGGCGTCATCCTTTCGCTGTTGTTGGCATTTGTTTGATAGCTGATTTAGTGGTAGAAGTGGTTGTTGCTACTACCACCGGAGCGGAAGGAGGGCCAATACGGATAAAGTTGGCCCGTGCTTATCTTATTAAAAAAGTTTCGTTGGCAGTCTTGTTTTTTTCTTAATCTTACCTTGTATTCTGGGAATTTTTGCAAGACAGAAATTGGTTTCTTATTGCTTGGTATAGTTGTGGTAAGGACATTTCTAATAAGTTCATTAAGATGTTTGTTTAGTTTGAAAAAGGAATTGAAAAAAAAAAATACCAAAGAGAGTTTTATAAAAATAATATTATTATATTGAGGTTTCCTTAAAATTAGCAAAGAAAAGTTCTAAATTATTGTCGTTTCTACTAAAATATTTTTTTTAACAAAAAGGAAAGATTAGACCTCATCTTAGAAAAAAAACATATAAAAAAAAATGCCGCATTTTAGCGGTCCGTCCAAAAATGGAAAAATTACCTCTTATCGTATCACTCCGTTGTCTATCCGTCCGTACACAACTAAAACTTCTGAACGGTGAGTCGTGGATAGATGAAATTTGGTACACTTCTTAAAGTCCGTGAAAAGAATGTATACACTGGAAATTTTGATATAGTTTTTTGTCACACATAACGGTTAATACAGTTTTAATTTTGATGGTTAAAAAAGACAAAAACTGTTTTGGCCTTTCTTGAAAAGTTATACAGCCAGAAAGAAGAAAATTAAAGCATTGTATGTACTTAACAAGTATTGAGTTTTCATAAAAAAATTTAATACTTTTGCAAAATATCGAAAAGTTTGTGAAAAATAAGAATTGGAAGATATAAGCCCGTTTTCAACGTGTTTAGGACCATTAATTTTTAATTACTTTATTGAAAGCCCCGATATTGGGCAAACATACAAAGCAGCCGCAGCATAAGCAAACACTTAAATCAAATTTTGGTTTACCAGTTTTAGAGATACGGTTTTGACGTGTTTTGTAATGGCAACAAAAATATATTGTCAATACCACTAAATCCGATTTCGAAAGTCCAAACGATTTGAAAAGTATCACAAATATTAAAAATTATTTGTTATTTTCGGGAAAACTATAGAAATTTTTGAATGTTTAACAAATTTTGAGATTTAGCTCGAAAACTTGAAAAACTTGAAACCCGCTAACTAAAAACTCTGTGCCCAGAGTATTGAAAAACTAGTGGGCGGGTTACATGCGATACCCCATTCCAATAATTGACCACAGTCAAGCTCCACATTGCGTCATAAATCTTGGTTGTTAAAGATTCCTTTATTTTTGGATTTTAAGCAAATGTAGGTATCGAATAAAAGCCGTTTTTTTAGAATGCAAATAATATGACCACGCCCACATGGGGGCGTTTTTGCCTTTTTTCGAAATGCCAATCTCAATACACTTTAGCGAGATTATCGCATGCCAAATTTCAACTCCCTACGACAACTTTTATTTTTCCTGCTATAAGTATAGTAGGCGTGTCAGTGGGAGTGGGTGGATTTTAAAATTTTTTCACACTTGTTCTACCTCGAAACCTTCCTAGCTCAAGATTTAAGGACCAAAAAACTACCGACAGACGGTTGGACGGACTTGGTTTTTTCGACTTATAATTCGGTCTCGATCATTATGGCCTTAAGGTCTAGCTCCGACAGCAACTTTCACATCAAGGGCAGACGGTACGAGGAACCGAAGTCGAAGCAAACCACGCACAAGTGCGGCCACCACCATTTTGGCATGACAATGTGCATTTATGGTTTTCAAAACTCAAGGCGCAGTTTTCCCTAATTAAGCTGCAGTCGGATTCACTCAAGTTTAAGTGGAGTTGGTCGGGCACTGGAGTTGTTCGATATCCACTAGTGGAGTTGAAAAACTGGATAATCGCTTGATAATCCAGTCACTTCGATAATCCTTCACTCGAAATGTCACCAAGGCCGATAAAGAAAGGTTGTTTCAGTGCACGCAGTCCGGCTTTTGCTAGTGCCGGACATTTTCAGAAGAAGTGGGAGAGAGTTTCTTTCTCATTCACAGCATTCCGCAGCTACGGCAGTGGGGTTTGATGAAATATCCAGTTTGGCCGCATGGTCTCCAATTGGCTTATGCCCGGCTAATACCGCTGTGATTCTGGCGATATCAGGGCGGGTTCTGTTGAGTAGGTCTTTTTGCTGTATTTTTATTATATATAGGCCATGTCTGTTTGGATATGGCGCAGTTAGTCAGTCCTCGCTTCATTGGTGGTTGGCCTTTTCCAGGAAATATGAGTGTTAATTTCTTAACTGTTCCCAGCGGAATTTGGACTGTTGTCGCGAGTGTGGTGTAGAGCTGAGCCCTGTCTGGCCAGCTCACCTGCGCATTTGTTTCTTTTTATGTCACTATGCACTGGAACGTTCGCCCAGATGGGCAAGCTCGAGATGACACCCCTGCAGCAGTTTAAAGGACATGGTGGCTAAATCGATAGCTTATATTTCAGTTTCACTGTCTATAAAGGTCACAATGTCAAGCTGAAGTTGCGTGCAGTCCTCTCGGGTAGCCAGTAATTCCGCCTGAAAAACGCTGGCAAAATCCGGCAAGCAATATGATATTGATATAGGCGGTGATTCTGAGTAGACACCAGCCCCACACCACAGCTCATCTTAGATTCGTCGGTGTATGTGGCCAGGTCGAAGTTCTTTGCTACTTCGTCCCTCTTCCATTTAGCTCCGGAAGAAAACTTTGCGTAGAAGCCTTTCTTAAAGTTTAATTTGGGTCCGGTGTAGTCAGTAGCGGCCATTTCGTAACGAGTCCAGGATGTTGCTGTGCCTGTACGGCCTTGCAGTCCAGCGCACCCAGATTCCCTGGATCTAACTGCACTGCATATAGTGCAAAGTCCGTTTGGGTACACCATAGGGCACCCGTATGGCCTGCTGGCTGTTTGTTTTCTTTTGAGTTTCGTGAGGTTATAACCTTCAACCAACCCGGCCACCAAACAACGGATCCATGTGAGAATTGGACGACCTACAGCTATGTAAGGTTATCCTGGGTTAAAGTCACCTTATTCCAAAGGTTTTGCTACAGGCGTAGAAGGCGCACATGCCTTTCTTATTCTGTGTTCGCTGTTATGTTTCCAGTTAAGGCTAGGAGAGGCTGACCATTAAGACTTGGGTGGGCTAAATTGTGTACTTCGGTTCTAGTAGTAAACAGAATCAGTTCATTTTCGCTTGGTGTTAACGCTGGGGCCATATCTCGCAGCCCAGGTGCTTATCTTTGTCAAAAGCAGTTTCCATAATGTCACTTATGACAGAAGGAAACTTTTCCTGGGACAAGTATCACCACATTAGCCGCACACGCGACAAACTTGACCCGCTGTCTGTCAAGTTAAACGAGAACTTTTTTCATAACCACTAGCCATAGTAGGGGAGACATGACACCACCCTGCAGCGTTCCCTTATGGGCAAGTTGGGTTGAGTGACCCTTTCCTTGTGTTGGCTGGATAATTCTTGTTCCGAGTAAAAAGGCTATTCATTGCCTGATAGATTCCTCAATACCGAGCTCGATCAGAGATTCAAGAATAGCTTCAGTATGAACGATATTGAAAGCTCCCTAAGAGTGCTAAGGTGTATTCTTGTCTTGTCTTAGGTGTAAGGACCTGTCAATCCATATAGCACCACCTCGTGGAGAGCTGTTTCCATGGATCTGCCTTAAGGTAGGCGTGTTGTGGTTTTAATAGCAATAATTCGTTTAGAAAGCCTTGCATGTCGGCACGCTTAAGGTTTCACGAACAAAGAAGGTTAGACTAATCGGACTGAAGTCCTTCGCGGATTCATGACCGCGTGTGCCTCCCTTTGGTATAAACACCACACTACCGGGTCACCAAGAGTGGGGAACGTGGTTGAATTTAAGAATAATAAACATTTGAACTTTACTTATTGACATTGGCAAAAATCTGTATTCTCTAAAGAAAAAATTTTGACCCTGATGGACCGGACGGATTGAACAACCTTTTTTACCATTATCTGTCCTAAAAAGAGCTATTTTCGTCTGAGTTAACAACTTTTTCTCACTAAATTCCCCATGCCTTGCGTTATGTTATTAGTTGCAAATTATGGTTAGTGGGACACTCTTAACCATTCATTTACATGTTATAGTAAACTAGCACTAAGTCGGACTATTCTGTTGATTTTCGTCACCTACTAATCCAAATTGAGCTTATTCGTAAGACTCTTGAGCAGTTGATACTCCCAGCTTGCGACCTTTAATGTTCTTGCCATTTCTATTCCTGGCCTTTTAAATAATTTTTAACACCCGACGATATCCAATTTTTTTGGGCTATTTAACGTAAACCGTGACGTTAAATCGGTTCCTTTGAAGTGTTGATTTGGCTGTTTTTGCGACACTTAAGGGCTTTCCTTTACCCATGTTCAGAGAAACATTAACATTATTGTTAAACCACAGTCTTAAATCACACTGGCAAATTTACAAAAATTTAGTTATGGCTTTCTTGTTACCACTTTAAGAACTGAGGACCGAATCGCAACTGTCCCTTTTCTATTGTCACTTTTTTCAGTACTGTTTTTTTGATCGTCTCAGCTCAGTAGATGAGCAGTATAGAAATGTTTAAGAAAATAACAAGATAGCTTATTTAAAATTTTACTAATGTTAGATTTTACTAAACTTTACTAGAATTTTACACAAATTGTATAATTATTATACAATTTAATAATAATTTGTATTATAATATTATATAACATAATAATATAATGAGTTTAGCTTTATACAAAAGCCAACGGACCGCTATGTTTTTGTTTTCATGCTTGACGATCTTTTCCATATGTTGGGAGCAGAAAATGATGATTCTTTTAAGATGATGGTGAAACCTACATGCATTTCACTTTGTTTTCTTTGAAACAGAAATATAAATTTAAATTTTGTCTATAGATTCATTTTCCAAATGTCTACTTGGGTATTTAACCCACTTTCTGTTTGAGGTTTGACTGCAAATTCTTAGTTTATGGTCAGTTTCGTTTCTTGTTAATTTACCTTCATACCAACTGCCTTTTCTCTGGAAAAATTTTTGGTTCACAACCCCTGACTTCTAACGTCCCTGAACCCTCACTCACTCCCTTATTTTCCGTCTAATTTAATATTCATTCTGAATTGAATTTATAAATATTCATTGATTATTTCACCGCTACTGCTCATCAATTTTAAGAGGTACTTTTATGGGAAATTTGCACACCTGCTTCGAGATTAACATAAAAACGAAATCACCATATATTCCTTTCTCCTTGATCAGCCACCATTCCCCACTTAGTTATAATTTATTTTCCAATTTATTTACTCCATCTCGTTCAACCTCTTATTCACTTCATGTTCGATTGGCTGAACAGGTGCTGTTTTCTCTAAAGGCAATCAACAAAATAAAAAGGTAAAACAAAACCAACAAACAAAAAAAAAACCAAAAACAACAAAGAAAGAAGGTGGATACTTGAACAAAAATATTTGAAACGCTCATAATAATTGTTGTTGTTTTAAGCGATCCATTTTCCTTTCACCAGGTCGACGACAGCACTTTAGTAGCTTCTTCACATCAGCATCAACCCACTGTTGTAAGCTTAAAAGCGAAAAAAAGTGTTATCCTGCCCGAAATGTATACCGAATATTATATACTACCTTCCATTCCCGGCTCATATTTGTGTAACCTGTTTCCATGAAAAATTCACAACTAGGGCATAAAATTGCAGATGGTGCACACCGCAAATTTATTGCCTGTGGGCTGAGTGGGATTACCGATGCGTTGAAAGCACAGCGCAAGGATGAACGATAGCACCAGCATCACAAGGGTTATGCGCACACATACACACACAAAAACACTGACTGAGCCTCTGCACTTCAGGATGCTGTGTGGATAAGCCGAGCAAATAAAACACACAAACATGGCAAAGGCAAAAAGCAATTTCTTTGCAGTCAGAACACACCAACCCCGGCCCCGAGCTCAGTCATCATCATCATAATCATCATTACGGCCGGGGCCAGTGTCAGCCATCCGCAACGCATCATTATCCAAGGACTCTGTAAACCATCCGCAACCACCAGTGGAAGTGCAATTATCTCCATTTTAAAAGGGGATTACTGGCACGGGGGTTCACACAGAAATATACAAAAAATGACGGTCTTACAAACACCCGCCCATCCATTTCATTGAAATTATGTGCGAGAAGCATCTGGCCTTAAGTACCATCAGCCATCGATGAATCAATGAATTGGATCGTTCCTCGACTTTCTGCTGGTGCTTTCGGGCGTCGTCGGTCGTCGTTTACACACTTAACCGCACCCTGCACTGCTGCTTCGAGTGACCCCGGGAGAGTTGACAATTATTACCGTTATTATTATTTTCATTAAATCCCCCAGGCCCCACCCCCGACCGGCCTGGTCGAAGCACATGATAAGGACGAAAAAAAAACAAAAATTGTATCTGCAGGTCTGTATATCCTTGCCAAACGGAATAATTTTCTTATCACTTAACTTCTCAATTTCTCTGCTAGCTGCCGTATATAAACTTATATAGGGGATGGGGTGGTAAGGAGGCGACTGGCTGGAAATTAGCATACTGCAAATAACATTCGAATTGCTAACGAGGTCCTTAAGCAAATAAATATTATGACAGCCAGAGTGGTTTCAACGACCATGGAATAAGATGGACCTGTGGTCGTGTACCGCTTTTATCAGATTCAGATTCTGTTGAGGGGGCCAAGTGATTTTCCCATCCACTTTGTTTAAAACAAATTTAAATTGGTCACCGCTAGCATCCGCTGGGGCGGCTGACGTTGGAGAGATGCGACATTGAATAATAGCTGCAGATAAAAAGTCATTTGGGAAATTGTGACATGATGAATGGTGATTAGCTCGGGCTGGGAAAACACCATCGCATGATTCTTAATTATGAAAGCGTTGTGCGGAATGGATAAGAGAAGAGTAGGTGATACTCTCATTTAGTCCTTAGCTTATGGCCAAGATGGCTTGTTTATGACTCTTCGTCGTCCATCTGTGTTGTTTGTGTGGGACTTTTAGATGTTTTTAAATTTATGGTATTTTTTCCAACAAAGCAACAAGAATATAGAAGTTCGGATTGTTTGTAGAATTTTTTAAGCATAGTTAAAAGTTGGCAGCTATTATGAACCTTATTTTTGAGCATGTTCCACCAGATATGCTTTAATACTCATGTTAAGATTTGAGTTACAGTTAATATGTATCCAGGGACATTATAGACCAGTGAGTAAGTGCTACAGTGTGTACGCAGAAGTTACAGTCCGTAAAACGGACCGTTGAATACCCCATCCTATCCCACATTGTAAAATGCTGATGTTATTGTTATTTTTTTACATTTTACAAGAAGTGCAAACTTTGAAAAGGGGTGTGGTCCAACCGCCCCAAATTACAAACTATCAATTATAAGATGTGTCCACATGTTACGCTTAAATGTACGTAAAAATGCAATTGTTTGGTTTAAATTCAATATTTTTGCCAAATCGATCCCTTAAAGGCTACGTGGCTTAAAACTTTGAATGAACGAAATCTGGAATAAAGTCTCGTTTATCTAACCCTGCTATTTTTTTTTTTCCTTAATTAGGATTTAGGCCAGTCGAAATTACGTTTTTCTGGAAATCTTTAGGTTTTTCTTCAATTTTGCGTCCAAATGTGGGCGTGGCTCCTGGTGCTTTCTACAATATGCAAAAATTTTTTAATTTCTAACAAAATTCAGGCTTTTCAGACGTCTTACAGGTTCAGACATTTCGGGCTTTTAAGGCGTCTTACAGGTCTGAAAGATCTGGAGGTGGTCGCACAATTGCACCGAAATTTTTACAATTGTAGTGCTTCGGATAACAATGAACTTATGTACCAAGTTTCAGTTTCCTAGCTTAAAATCAAAGAACAGACGGACGAACATTGCTTATTCGAATCAGAACTTGATCTCGATCATTTGCCCTTAAAGTCTTGGGGGTCTACCATTATTATTTCACCGTGTTACAAACTATGTGTTAAGAGATCAATGCTATCTTCAAAAGATCGAACAATTAAACTACTGTCTTACCAGGTGAGAACTCATTGCTCTGAAACTGGTGACGAAACATTTCCAGAAGTATCTGGGTGGCCAGCAGTTCATCTTGCGTACAGAAAATACCACTCTGAAATGGTAACATCAATTCAAAAATCTTGAGGGCTCTGAATGGATCCAGTGATTGCAACCTTGTGACTTTTTAGATACAACATCGCAAAGGAAGACTGCACTGCAACGCGTACGCATTATCCCGGAGACCTTGTGAGCCCAATTGCAAGCGTTACGTGCGACAAGAGAGAAAGGACGAATGTATTTCTATCCAGAGTATAAGAGCTGAACCTGCATAAATTCGTAGTAGAAAGGAAATTCATAATGCGCAACAAGAGGATCCTGACATCCTCTTGGAATGGATGGAATTGGATGGAATATATGGAAAAGCCGAATGACAGAGATATCACTGACAGAAGTCCTACGTTTACTATTTTTGTTTGCTTGTATATTTATTTCCTTATACTTTATTAAGCCACTTAACTGTCTTGAATTAGTCTTATCCTTCCCTATGTACACTCAGTTTAGAGAAGTTCCACATCAAAGGCATACTAGGCGCAGTTGGAGTCTCTCCATGCACAAGATGTTATTTTGCATAGAAAATGCGAATAGCCAGGTTGAAAAAGGTGGTACCACGGACGAAGGTCCAGGATATTCTACGGAAAATGCACGATGTACCTGGTGTGTATACTTTGGAATCAACAAGACACTGGACAAGATATGGGAGGTTTTTGCTGGCTAAGTGCAAGAAACGATGTCGAGAGCTGGTGTCGGAAGAGTATCACGTGCGCTGCTAGCAGCGGGGACCCAAAGTGAAAACCATAGAGGTAAAATGCACCAGCATAACTTGGGTGCTACCTTTGAATGGACCGCGGTCGACATCGCAGGACTGTTTCCGGCAACTGAAAACGGTAATCGTTACGTTCTTGTAATTGCCGATTACTTCAGAAAGTGGCCCGAGGCATTTGCGGTGCCAAATCGGGAAGCGTTAACCGTTGTCGACCAGATAGTAGACCACTGGGTGTGCAGGTTCAGAGTGCCAATGGAATTACATTCTGAAGGAAGAAGACTCTTCGAGTCGAAGATATAGCACGAAGTATGCGTAGCAACCGGACTACAGAAGACACGGACCACACCCCTTTCACCCACAAACAGATGAAATGCTGATGCGCTTCAACAAGACACTGACAATCAACGAGGTTTGGATCGGCAAATAACTATATTCCTTATGGTCTATCCGAACGCGGTTCATAATACAACTGGTTTTACTCCATCTAAAGTTTTCTGTGGGCAGTTCGCCAGGCTATCCAGTGAGCTAAGATTCGGATACACTACTCAAGATCTAAAATCCGATGAGTACGTGGTCAACCTTTTACAAAGGATAAATGACATACACCGGGGGAGGCTGACTAAAAATAAAAACTAAGTATGAACGAAAAATCTAACTTTCCGGCTTATTTTCCTAAATTAGGCTTAAGGCCAGTCGAAATTACGTTTTTCTTTAAAGTTTTAAAGGTTTTTCTTCTTTTCTGCCGTCAAATGTGGGCCCGGCCCAAAGTTTTATACGACCTAAATGTAGAACTTAGTGTTTCTTACCTACAAAAATATTAAACAAATAATTCGAACAAAACTATTAAATAAAATCTATTTCAAAAATTAGTCTTTAAATCGATTCCGCGCCCACTAGGGGAGCTAAAGCGATTTCATTTTTATTTTGTGTATCTTACTATGAACAGGAGATGATAAATATCAAATTTCAGGCTTTTAAGACGTACTTACAGTTTTAAAAGCTCTGGAGGTAGTTGCACATTTACACCAATTGTGGGCGAGTCTGTTGGCGGATTTTAATTTTTTTTAAACTTTTGCTGCTTCGCACAAAAATGAACTAACGCACCATTTAAGCTTCCTAGCTAAAAATTTGTGAGGCCAAAAAACATGTGACATACAGACAGCAGGACGGACAAACGGGCATGGCTGAATTCGGTCTCCATAATATGACCTTTCGGTCTTAGGCAGGGCCACCGAGAGAAAATCCGGGCCCCGGTATAAGGGCCCCTTATTTTCAATTGTTTCGGATAGATTCAAATTTTTGCGATCGAGCCTGTAAAAACACCAACTCATCGCCCATGATCAACATGTGATAAAATGCTAATTTTGAAGCTTTTTCACATATTTTTATGCTCTGTACTTTGGTCCAACAACAAAACCCACATGCACATCAACCCTTATTTTCGGAGTAGGGTCTAAAAAATTTGGGTCTAGGACTACCTCCGATGCTTAAAAAGTATTTGAAAATGCTCGAGACATATACTCGAGATTCCTAATGTCGACTGTGCTCACTCTCAGTGGAAATTTAACTCTAAAATTAAAAGATTAAATATTGAGAAGCTACTTTGGTACACCTAATATTGGAACAATTTCTACTTTATATTAATCTTTGTTGGTTATTTGTCTATGAATTTGTCTTTTCGTTTTCTAGTTCTTTTTTAAAGTAAGTTTAGTCGGTAAGGTTGTGTTTTCGTTATCTGAATGACAGCAGTTTCTTAGAGCTCAATTATTCACGTATCCAAATCCAAGTTAGTCGTGTACGCCATACACGAAAAAAAAACACAAGCCCTTAGCTTTTTCTTCAAAGCTCACTACCGCCCGTTCGACTTGTTATCACCAGGTGCACGTATCACTTTTTCATCTTAAGCTCGGCCATTAGTGACCAGCAGGTACCTCTCAAACGTTTCTTGGTTATTACTTTTCTCTCAATCCTTAATGTTTTCAAAACAGATAAATGCGTATGAGCATGGAATTTTATGGCCTACTACAGCCTCCCATTGCAGATTGAGTTCAATTTTATGACATTTTGATTCCCAGGACGATACTAATCGATTAATTCATATAAATGGAGTGACGATGATAAAGCCCATATGATGATGTTGATGCTGATGTTCACATATCACATGTGCAATCGCCCAT
Organism: Neoascia interrupta; assembly: GCA_947623515.1. NCBI lineage: Eukaryota > Metazoa > Arthropoda > Insecta > Diptera > Syrphidae > Neoascia > Neoascia interrupta. The sequence continues at coordinate 187,985,539 of OX392462.1, forward strand.
AACTCTCCCATATCGTATTGCTATTTCATATCAGATAATGTCACAGGAGAATACTGCCCACGCGTGACATATTGCCTCTCCATTCTCGAGTGCCATCTGCAAACAATTAATCTTATTCCACTTTTATAAAAAGGAAAAAGAAAAAAAAAACGAAATAAATGAGCATCTGATTGGATGCTCTCCAGCATTAACGAAAAAGATATTATTTCACTTGAAAAATTAATGACTCTAGAATTCGAGAAGGTATATACCTTCAAGCAGTTCAAAATAAAAAAATAAAAATATGGAATATTCCACCCTCCAAGGTGAAATGGAATTTTTTTTGGGCAATTTTTTACATTTTTCATCTACCCGTGTCGTCTTATCTCGGAACATAAGGTTAAAGATGATTGATTAGCCCTAGGCCAGGCGTCTCTTATATTGAATGTCGTTTTGCTCTGACAAGGATTATGAAAAGAAAAGCAACATTCTCTCGAGCTCAAAGTTGGCAACCATTTATTTGACATGATTCCCGTCATCCCTTGTGTTCGCTTTAGGCACCATTCACCACCAGTAGAACAGCAGCAAAGTAGAACATAAAGCTATGTTGCCCTGGTCCTTGTTACCTTTTATTATACACCAGTCAGTTTCGTCTATTCGGCAACCAGCTAAGAAACATGTTTCTACTTATAAGATATTTTCTTTTTTTTTGGGGGCAATTTGAAATGAAAATATTTTTAAGACATTTAATCTTGGGAGTAGGGCTGTTTGTTACCTTATACGCCCAAGGCTTGCAAACTTCAGGAAAGACCAATCCTAGTTCTTTGTATCACATTATTTTGGTATAATGACGATGTCACATTTTTGTTATTAGGCTTCCATATTTTTTTTTCGTCCTGTTCAAGGGCCACTCGGCAGGAGGTAGAAGATCAATAAATTCTCTTTTATGCTTGGCTTGCGCTGGGGGGGGGGGGGAGCATACAGAAAAGGTGGCAAACTTGAACTGTTGCATCGTAAATATGCGAGAGAAAGGAGCTAATCCCTGATTATATCAGGATACCTTGAAGGGAAATAAATCACTTGGTGGATAAAAAATGAATCTTGTAGGTTAAGTATCTGATTATGCAATATGTAGTTAGGTACGTATATATTTTTGGTGAATATATATTTTTGAAATCACATTCTAGCTTTATGATAAATGAACGCAATGGGGGTTAGAAGGTCTTTGATGATCTCAAATTACTTTCAGGGGTTTCAAGAAAGTGTGTCACATACTTTTTTATAATAGGTTTTTATAAAACATTCGTTTCTTCAAGAGGTTAAATTTTCTACGGTAGGCAACGTATATAGGAATCTGCTAAGGGACTCTGGCAGAGTTTTAAACAGTGATGCCATTCAATGGCAGTCAAAAAGCAACGTAAGGAAAAAAATAACACCACTTGTCCATTATTGCATAAATTGGTAAGCGTTTTTAAAAAAAAAGATATTCAGCAGCAAAACACAACCCACAACAGCTAATGTCAAAATAATAGCTGACCTCAGCGATAATGCTGGAATTGTGCACCACCCCATACATAACCTTTGATAGAAATTCATTTGACTTGTCTGAGACTAAACGCTCGCTCTCCCGCACCTTTTGTCATGAGTTACCATAAGACACCAACGGCATAAGTTTACCGAAGGCCCATGTGGAATGTTTAGGATGTTTTTATCTTAATATATGGATTTGGGTGTCCTGATTCCGAATATGCTATTAAAATTGTCGGTCTCGATAAGTTTAGAAGTTATAAGCCAAAGAAGTTCAAAAAGAGTGCAACTTTAACATACCTAACATAGTGCCATAGGCGCCTGCCAGACAACTGGCACCTACCCTTAGCGGAGCGACGAAGTCGCGTGAGCGGCTTAGCCCTGCGAAAAAGGGAGTTGAAATCCTTTAAACCCTTGAAGCGGGCCACCCGAACACTGTTGTCTTACAGCGAATCTCGTCAGATTTCTAAAGCATACTCTTAGGCAGAAATTAAAAGTCTGAGATGAGGTATTTTGTATGGAAAAATTGAAACTTTGAATAGCTATAACTTTTAAACTAAATAAGACCGACAATTTTTAATAACATATTCGTAATCAGGACACTGAAATACATATATAAGCGTAAAAATAAAAACTAAATTCTGCTTGGACCTACGGTAAACTTGTTCCGCATCAAATATCTTGGAGATTAAAGTAGTTAGTGCAAGAGTAAAGTTTTTTGAATTTCACTCTTGTAGAGTTTATAAGAGTTTCTTATAGCCTAGTTAACTGGCCTAATTATCAGTCTTATTAAGCTCGGATAAGGAAACTATAACTCTTGTTGTTAGAGCTTTCTCATCGCTACCAAAAAGAGAAAGATATAATGCTGCAAGATCAACTTTTTATAGTTTCACAAGAACATAAAGATAAAAAGAGAACAAAGTACTTTAAAAAATGAAAGAACTTGGTATGCTCTCATGGGAAAACAAAAAACTAATTCTATTCCTCCACCTGCCGGCCATAAGATGTGATTAGCGGGAGACGATTAAAACTGAATCCCGAAGTGTCTCCACCGGAAAACCATACACAAGATTAATCTGAAACGAGCACTGTTTTGTAGTTATTTTTGCTCCGAATAGAGAATGACGATGTCATTCGACAGGAGCGAGAAAACAATGTCGTTGTGAAATCTGTCAAAAATAGACAGCTTCATGTTCCTTTTTCGAGTCACAAACATTTAATCAGATGTTTGCAAAAGCGTAAAAGGGTTTGTGAAAAGGGTGAATAAGATTTATGAGGCGATTTATTTTTAATAACTTGATTAGAAGATTTCAATTTTTGTTGTAGATTTTGATATTTGTAGGAAATTAGTTGAAGAATTTTCGTGATCGCAAATAAGTGCTCGGTGGAGAAATGGCATAGAAAGCTTTTCGAAGATGAGGGATGAACTTAGAACAAGTTGAAGCGGATACAGCAACGCATTCGATCGGCTATAAGCAGTTCCCAATTATATATTATTCATTTAATCAATCATTTAATCTTTCGGTTTGATAAGAAGTTTATTGAACCCCAAGGTCCTGGTTTCGCACATTTAGACTACTTCTTGTTCCTTTGCTGAAAGGAAAAAGTCTAGTCATGCAAAAAAAAAACGATAATTGAACATATAAAATATAAACCCAGATTGCAGCCTTATATAAAAAAATCTCTAACAAACTGAAAGGAATGTTGCAAGATTTTAAAAATCGTGAGACCACTCAATACCTTGAGGGCTTGTCGTCGGATAGGAGCTCAAACTACTCGCTGTAGACAAAGAGAAAGACAAATTGTTTGCTGAACATTTAGAAGAAACATTCAAGCCTTTCGACGGTCCGCCGTTGGTTGACGTACAAAACAACAACGAGGAACCTGATAGCTTTAGAATGAAAAAAGTTTCGTTAGTTGAACTCCGAAGCTACTTTATATGATAAACGCTTCTCTTTGACTTCTATACGTTCCAAGGCAATGGAAAGTTTGAAGAAAGACGCTTGATCCCGGATCATCAAATCGGTTTCAGACCTAACCATTCCACAATAGATCAAGTCTACAGAATAACGCATGAAATTGAAAAAGCCTTAGAAGTGCTTTCCTGGACGTATCGCAAGCCTTCGACAAGGTATGGCATGAAGGCTTGACATATAAGCTACGGCAAAACTTGCCGGAAGACATGTTTAAAATATTGAAAAACTATCTTGAAGGAAGACTCTTTCGTGTTAGGTGTAGTAGTGAATACTCGAGTTTCAAACGAATTCGTGCTGGCGTACTCCAGGGAAGCGTCCTCGGTCCGACCCTGTTTCTGCTCGCTCTACACAAGAGACCTACCTCTAGATGACGAGACAGTCGTGGCCACGTTTGCGGACGATACGGCCATCCAGGCATCAGGTGAATCAGTCGAGTCATCAACGAGAAACCTCCAACGAGCATTGGACAGAATTTGTATCTGGACGAAGACTTGGCGAATCGCTCTTAACGAGAACAAGTCTACGCATGTGAATTTCACTTACAGAAGGGTTAACAATTTACCTCTGTTTATAAATTCTGCACAAATACCTTATGCATATAAAGCGAAATATCTAGGGATGACACTGGACGCTAAACTAAGGTGGAAACCACACGCAAAGAAGAAGCGTGACGAGCTGTTCAGGGAAATGTATTGGCTTTTATCGGAAGATTTTCGAAATTAAGCATATATAACAAACTGTTCTTGTACAGGCAAGTGTTAAAGCCGTCCTGGACATACGGTATACAACTTTGGGGTTGTACCAAGCCGAGCAACATGTCTATGTTGCAGACTTTCCAAAACAAGACGCTAAGAACTATTGTGAATGCTCCATGGTATATTAGGAATAGTGATATTCACAGAGATTTGGGAATAGCTACCGTGAGCGAAGAAGTAACAAACTTTGCTCGAAAGCTAAATGCTCTCCTTTTTGTTCATTGCAACAATGCGATGATCCGTACTCTCAACGAGACTCTTAACGATGTAAACAATGAGCGACGAGCGACGACAACAAAGAACAAGACCCTTCGATCTAGCGACGTATGGTGAAGCCGCACGAATTAACGGCTTAGTAGGTGCATTCACTGGATAGCAACCTATCCAATGCGATCAACACTATGGAAGCGTAAACTACTTGTTAAGTTAACTTAGTTGTAGTCAAGAAGTATTATGAGAGAGCGAAAATTTACTACTATGAAGTGCGTTCTGGCAGTTTCATAGTGTCTCTCACAAATGGGTGGTTTTTTAGCACGTGGAAATCGGGCATAACCAATATCGGCTACTTAGGTATTATATACCTGCTATAGTGGGCGTATTGGTATCTTTGAAAGATTTTGGAGTTTTCCGTTTGGAGTTCCGTCCACCCTAGCATTCAAAAAAAATATATATAAAAAAATTTATAAAAATTATAAAAATTAAATTATAAAAATTTTTTATAAAAAAAATTACGTTGGCATTACAATTGACCATAGGAAAACAGTTTTCCTGTCCTTGTCCTTTCTGACAGCATTTTTTTGTTTAGGGCTTTCTTGCATCCTGGCTTCTTTCCAGAAAACCTAAAATTAATATTTTAAACCCCTTAACCATCGCTTATCTAAGTTCATATTTGTAAATTTACAATTTTAATCAGATAGGTAACCTATATAACAAGCATAATGGGATTTACACTTTTTATTAAATTAAATTTCTTTTTCCTTTCAGATTGCAAACACGAATTACACTTTGGCCAAAAGGATTCTCTCACTACAACACAGAGACGGTAAGCAAACAAAACCCACAAAGAAAAAAAAAATAACCTGCCGACCACCCATACATAATACATATTTTCACAGATACTTGAAACAAAATTTTTAATTCCGTAAGTAGATCTGTTTGCATCACAGATTTCGCCCACATAATGCATGAGATAACAGTTTCCTTCAACTGTGTCCGCAAATCTCTTACAGGCACCACCTCGCATTCGCGCAGATTAAACCCGCCTCGGTGTGCATTTGATATTCAAAATGCAAATACAAAGAGCTTTGTCGTCCTTAATCATTTAATGGAACTTGAGACGCTTGATGTGATGATGCTGATGATAATATGGTGACCCGGTTATTCGCTGATCCTTTGTGAATATTTCCTTCCATTATGTTTGTCTGTTCACAAACGAACTGCTTTTCGTAATTAAATTTTAAATTTGAGAGGTCAGCACACAGGATACAGACAGAGAAAAGTGGACTAAAAAAATAAAATACAAAACGGGAACGTGATTTGATTTTCCAGCGAAAAGCCACTCTTTTGCAACGAGAGTATAGGTAGAAGGTATGCTGCGGTCTCAACCCAAGGAGTCTGTGATTAAAATGGATTTTCGATATAGTGAGAGTGCTCTTGTTCTGGTCAACCGAAAATAGGACATGACCTTATAATTTATTTATTATAATCCGCTCACTCAAAGTGAGCACGTGTGGCGAGACAGAGTGAAGGTATACCGCTCTGTGTCATTGCCCATCACATCTTATCGAATATTCAGGACGAGTATCTGCAGCACGTTGTATAATAATGTGCCTGATGTATTCGTTTTGTAGGTACTCTATACGAGTTAATCAACTTTCTATATTTTGTCGTGCGCAAAGGATAACAGAATTACGAACGGATGAGTTCGTTATTTGGGGCCAGGGAAATCAAAACGAGCTATGCAGCGTTTATAAGCTTATTTGTCATGAAGTCTAGTTCATTCAGCAACATTATTTTCACGTCGACATTATTTTACACGGTATGGAGTTTTTGTGTTTTGATCTTTGTTTTACCTTTAACGATAATAGCATTCAATTTTTTTTAACTTCACCCAGTTCACTATTCAATCCGCCTCATTTAATTGAACCTAAATGAGTGTTCCTTTAGTTCAGTTTATTGGCAGATTATAAACTTACTCTTTTGCTGTTAAGTTGAACTTGTGCAGAGTGGATTTTGTTAAGATTCTCGATTGTCTTCTTCTCGGTATATTAGCCCTTAGGTCTGTGATGTACAAAGGAGCTCTTTTTACCTTGCAATTTTTCCCTAAACAACAACCGTAATTACCGCTAAGTACCAATAGCTGTTAAGTTCTACTTTTCCCATGATAAAAACACAAAGGATTGCAAATAAATACAAACGTGGCACTTTCTCTTCGTCAACTTATACTTTGTTCATCTCAACAAGTCAGCAGATTAGTTAAGTCCGTATATAAGACAGGAAAGTTTATTCTTCGTCATCGCAACAAAGCAACTTTTCTATTGGATTCAACCCCAGTATCCTTTTGGAGTTCTCAAACAAAATAACGAAGTTAAATTCCTGTTTTATTCTTCTTCTTTTTTTTAAATAACTTTTCCACTTTCGTTTCCCGACGACCAAGAGAAACAAGGGAAAAAGTTTGTTCCGCTGACCCCGACCCATTTCTTTGTGCTGTCGCAGCCGCCGGGCGGTGATGGTAGGGAACTCAATTTCCAGGACGATTGGTGTACAAAAGCCATTCGGCTAAAAAATGGAAACAACAACTGCGTATGATATAAAAAGCAAAGATGCTTTCTTTGCGGAAAAAAGGACACGACTTCTGCTTCACCTCAGATGCTGAAGTACTCAAATGTATAATGACTTTTGGATTAGATAAGAAGTTTACATATAAAACTGCTAGCAACTTTACAATTAACCTAATTGCTCTCGCCCATGCCTTTTGTGCCAAAGTTGTCTTTTAGTTGGTATTGTGCAGTGGAATTCTTGAATACAGAAACGTAACCTATCAGCCCCAAGGCAGAAACCCTGTTAGCTTCAGTCCGCTACAACACAAAGTATTGTTTTGGTAGCCGACCTCTTTGCTGGTCGGCGCCGAAGTCATTTTGTCTGTGGAAAAATATTTCAAGCCTTATGGGGCAGTCGAATCATGAGAATATGACTGTAGTTTTCTACTTGCCAGCAATTTGTTAGTTGTCCTTGTTTATTTTGTAAATTAAAAAACCGTTTATTTTGCTCTCTTTGCCTATTTGCATTTTACGCTAGCGATCTTTTGTTTAGTATCAATTTTTATTGCAACCACCATCACCGCAATTTGACTCCGAAGGGAGACTATATGGCAGCAGCTTAATAAATAAGTTTCCTTCGTCCTTCATGGCCGCATTTTTTTATTCCACTATTTTCCTGCTGGGAGTTTTTCAATGAATTTTTATCACATAAAAAATGGTTAATGGGGCTTTGTGTACAAGTTTCAACTTCGGAAACGGGTTGGTTTTAGTGGGAAAGGATATAACTTTCAATCGAGAGTTCGTTGAATACATTTTAGTATAGGCGAAACGCGGAAAATTAGTTTTTTTTTCCAGCAACGTCAGGGCAGTTAAAAAAAACGGATTCCCCCCCCCCCCCCCCCCCCCACCCCCGGCTGGCGGTTTCATTTTTTTTAGAAAGGAAGTAATTAAACAAAAGAAAAAGGGTTGGGAATTTATTTTTTTCCGGAAAAGAATAAAATTATATTACATGAATTTAAATATTACGATATTAACGTTAGGGTAGAGTTGAGTTTACTTGGGGGAAGCGGAAAGGAAAATAGGATGGAATGTTCTCTTTGACCCAATTAAACCGTTGAGCATAATCCTAATAATAATTATTAAAGATAAGGCCTTGTTAATTAAAGCAATTTTTAAGCAAGTTTTAAGAAAATTAAAATTAACTTATAATGATAATTGCTTATTAAATTTATAAGAAAAAAAAAAGAATGTTAAGCTTAATTAGCAATTTAATAACACAGCTAAAGAACTTCAAATTATAGCTTAGCTCAAATTATATCTTTGATACTGGTACTGGCAAATATTACCTATCACGCTTTACTATTTTTGGCCTTACATAATGAGCAAGATGCTCAAAGGTATACCTGCCCAGACGTGAAAGTCATATTGTGACTCCGGGTCCGTATGCGGAGTTTTAAATAGTTAATAAGTATATATTAGATGGTGGGTTAGTTCTAAAATCACCTTAGAAGATTTTTAACATTTCGCAATGAGAGAGAGGTTGAAAATGATTTTGTGATTAGGGCTTAAGCTTTGGAGTAAGCTTGATTTCTCACAAAAATATGAGTACGATTTGGAATAGAAAATAATGAGTGTTCAGAAAGTATTCCATATATCGTTCTATACCTTGGAACAGTTTTGTTTTTTCAATTAAAAACTGGAACATGCGTCTTTATCAGGCAAATGCTAAATATCCTCTGAAATACAGTTTAGCATTTTGGCGAACATTTTTTTAAGGGGGCAAAATTTGGAGTAAAATACAATACCTCGCAGCAAAAGGTGCTGAGTGAAGTAAAAATTCTTTCTACGATTTCAAAGCTCTTCAAGAGCGAAAAATTCAGGTGGAAACTAGTCAAAGACTGATATGGAATAGAATAGAGAACAAGGGGATCGTAAAAATTCGTAATAGATTAAACGGGTTGAAAAACTCCATTGAATATTTTCTGCTGAGAAAACTGAACTTCTCGCTTTAACAGCTGGACCGCCAGCCGAGAAAGTGCTAAATTTGCTACCAAAAACCCGTTTACCACGGTTTATGAGATACAGTAATACAGGGCTCTTAGAGAAGAATGCGGTAAGAAAGTTGAATGAATTGTCGTTGGCCTAGAGTGACTTGATATGCTTTATGTATGACCAATAATGAGAAAACTGTCACTCCACGATTGAAAAGCGCGTAAATGTTCTAGTTTAGCTGAGCCTACGGTATCAGAGCTTGGAAAAAAGTCATACCATAAGACGTCCTGAGATCAAAAAAGACTAGCCAAACCACAGTTATAGACTTAAGACCAATAAGTTTGTCTGCAGTCCGAAGTCTTGGTATCTTTAGTCACGATTGAAGTGATGAAGCGACTACTTGTCGACATGCATGTCGGATATGTGATAGGCGTTATCTACCTTAGAAAATCACGGAATTTAAAACATGTAATAAGCCTTTAACAATACCGAAACAGATGTGATACGAAACGCAATTTAAGGAACGCTCATCTTAGTTAATGAGCTTCATGTTTTGATTTCATGATTTTTTCATGATTTCATGTTTTTTTTAATAAGCTTTGAGAGGGTAGGTTCCAAAGTTTGCAAGCGATGTGTATATCCTGATATCAAGCGAATTTTGCTCACCAGTCGACGCCTTCGTATTGTCAGTATCTGGCCCAAAGGTTGGAAATAAATCCTGCCAAAACCTGTCTTCCTGTTTTCAAGAAAAGGTACTTCCAACGTTAAGAACACAAAGAATGGCAAGAATTGACTTGACTTGTAGCGAGAATGTAAAGATCGTGTCATGACGGACACTTAGCCCAATATGATGGGCTTTGTGTACGTAATCCAATACCTAACGATTTAAAAGGAGGCGAGCATACTTAAAAAAAGGAAATTTTGTCACGAAGCTTTATGAAGCTAGCAATAAACAGTTTGCCACAAAAGAGCGAAAATACTTATGCGCAAAAACATAAGCAGGTAAGCAAATACTTGCATTTTAGGATTAAAAAAGATAAAATTTTTTGTAACGTTTTTATTGTTTATACTGTAGTGCTAGCGACAAACATCATTCTCAATGACAAACAGCGTTGGCAATGTTTATGTAAAAATTCGATTTTATCAATACTTGTCGTAAACGATTTGGTTTCTTTCCAAAAGCTTTTTTCTTTGAACCTATTCAGCCAGCGAGAATTTTCCTGTTCGTTTATTGTTGCTGTTTTTTATGGCACATACAATTTTCAAATTTTTTGACAATTTTTTTAAACGCAAAAGGGACGAAGGCAACAAATTTACGTTTAGAAATTTGTCTAAGCCTTACAAATCGTCTGCTCTATCAATAATTTGTTATTTGAAAAATTCTCATTAGTTGGATGGATTTAGAGAAAGAAAAGCTGTTGATGAACGTGATGATATGTCTGTTCCTTGATGAACAACCTGTTTTATATAAATTAAGAGAAATCAATTCATCTTAATATTACTGCTGTCAGTGAACCGACCTTTTTCACTTCTAAATTTAAACTGAACTACACTAAACAGAATTTGAACTTTTGAAACCAGTCAAGGAGATATTTATCTTATACCCTACAAACAGTAACGTGTTCATACCAATCATTTACAATCAATAGAAGGCAAATGTGAGATAAATTTGACATTGCATGATAAGTAGGTAATGCCTCTTTTAGTTTTCACAGACACATACATATGATATGAAATAATTATGATTGCTATCTCTGTTTGCCAAGTTAGGGAGTGTGTTCATTCCAAACACTTAAGTGTTTTAAGCGGTCAGAGTATCAACTGCTTGTCAGACGACTGCTAGACTGTGTGAGAAACTCTCTTCGCAGATACGATGTCAAGAAATTTTCAATTCCAGCAAATTTTTATTATGCCTATTCGTGTCGAACACCAGGAAAAGGAATAATAGAATTCCTATGAATGAAATCAAAAGAGGCGATAACAATAGTTAACAAACACTAAAGTGTTTGCGGTATTAATATTGTGTTGGCAGGGAAAAAGCAAGGCATTTATTACATCCAGATTTTCAAAAAACGATTCTGTTTCTTTCAGAAAAGTTTTCATATTATTTGGGCACACAAACAAAATGGTTGCTGTTAACATTTTTGCCTAATACATGTTGTTTTTCTTCTTAAAAATTTGTTCTTTTTTATAGCAAACTTAATTTTTGAAGAAATTAACTAATATGTTATGCGAACATTGAAAGTGCAATGTTCGCACGGTAATCACGGAAAGTATATTATAAATAATCCTTGTTGTCCTTGTTTTGTAGGGTTTATAAGGCTCTTTTTAAAAAACGTCGATATTGTATGGTTGAAAAAGTAAGTATCATTTCAACCTCACCATGGAGGTGAATAGTTCAAAGAGCAGATTGCAGACAGACCTTTGAAACTATTCAGGAAAATTTTAAAGAAAGTTTAATTTTAACAACACAAAAGTAATCCTGTGTTGGTTTTCTACCCACGAAGGCACACGAAGGATCCCTTCTGTGCACACCAACATACCGAAAAACAAATTAGTATATGCTTGTGATCAAAAGGTTTTGACTACCCTTAAAATTAGTAGCATACCACGAGCGAAAAGAATCGAGGGATAGAAAAGAAAGAACAAAGTAATTCTCGATCCAACACAAACGCTGATGAGCCAAAGATTAAACCTCTGCACAGAAACACCAAAGCTTTCACCCGCAAGTTTTATGCCTTTACGGAGAAAAGCAATAGTATAACCCGCAAAATATTGCATAAAAACATCTGGCATGCATCTTATTGTTATCCATTTTATTTACATATCGGAAGAGAAAAAGGTGTTCTGCATTCGGTAAAGGTGTTATGTATGCGTCTGTTACCCTAACCTGGGTAATAGACGCCGACCAGAAAGCCGCTCATTTTGAGAAAGACGCTTCTGGATTTTTTGTTTGTTGCTGGTTTTTGGTCCGCCCCAAATATTTTCCATACCCACCATATGTGGAGAGCATTCCACGCATGGGGAGGCGCCCTCTTGGGGAACAACAAACCCAGAAGGGGGTTGTCGCATAGGAACTTTTAGAACTTCCAGTTTTAGTTGTTCGTCCAACATTGTAATGGCGGCAAACCACTTAATAGTTTATCCCAATTCTCACGAACTCAGTCCCGCACGAAGCTTTGACCGACTTGATCGCGGGCAACGCACTGTAGACAACTTTCGATTGCCTGCACATATTAGTGCAGGCAATCGAAGTGACATTATGTTATGTGCAAAGCCACCGTGCAAGTCGGAGATTATAATCGTGCAAAGTCTTCAACTGTCTTGTAAACAAAGTTGGAGGCGAAAAGTTTGTTTCCACTATGAGCTTCTTGCCTGAATTTCTTCTCCATAGTTCTACGTTCTACGGTCGGTGTCATACGAGTACGTCTTCTGTCACCGAGCAGGCATAAAGATTTTATTCCATTAAAATTGACAGTCCTGATTTTTTCAGAAATAAATTCGATGCTCGCCATATATGGTAGTGCAGAAAATACTTATTGGTTTAAGAAAACACATTTTAAGACACTTAAAAAACTACCCGCGATACTGACAGTAATTTCTCATGTACTGCACCCATAAAAAAGTACAAGCTTGACAAGCTTGAGTCCGTATACAACGGATTGAAAATCCCCTTCCTTACCTTAAAAGAAATTGCTACGCCTCCAATAAAAGGGCGGGATATAAAAATATTACCTACAGACGCTTTATGCAATGCGGCTACATTTACGCATAAAAGTGGGCAGAGATATGTGCATAGTGTGTTTAAAAAAATGAAACAATTTGTATTGCTAAGTTTTTAGAAATGCAAAACATTCTTAAAGCTTGTTGTGCAAAGTCAATCATGACTTCATATTCTGGAATACCATATTTTTCATATGCTTTGTTCAAACCAACACGGTTTCGTTATCGATTTTATTTTTAGCGTGCCAGTGGCAGGATTTTAGGTCCAATGACAGCCCCTTTATTGGACAGCAGATTTTATGCTGTTGGTATTTTCTTCTTGTTCAAATATCGCGGTTATGAGGTTTAAAAGCTCAGCAAGCCTAGTTATTTTGGTGCTTTATCGTAGTTACAACACTGCGCATCTTGGTAGCCAAGTTGATCAGGGGTCAGCCTCTTTTGACAATTTCTAACAACAAAATCCATTGTTCTAGGTACTAGCCGTTTGCCAAAAAAAAGTCTTGGTTCGCCGCTCGAATCAACGGACATTTGAAGCCCTCTCCATGGATGTCAGCGTGTCCTTAGTAGACACAGCTTGTGAACACATGGCTCCTTTTAGTTGTTAGCGCTTATTAGACTTATTTTATAGCGGATCAATTTCCCAGTCTGACAACGTGCGGTCACTTTAGCCAGAGGACATGTTGGTAAAATATGAAAGTAATGTAAAATTTATACCAAACGCCTGTCAATTATAGAACATTTATACCAAAAGTGATTGGTTGGTGCAAAAGTAAAGAAAGTGCCACGAATCGAAGTGGTGGCTGCCTATAAAATTTAATTCATTTAACGTGGGCTTTCAACTTGATTGAATTATATTCAGCCAAACAACGGATGTGAAAATATAAAGGCAAACACACTTTTTGAATCAAATCCTCACACATTGCGGCAAACGGGCTCTGTTGATATTATTGAAAACATTGTAAAAGTAAGAATGTTTTCAAACAATGATCAACAAACATCTACTCTAAGCCATTCAATTTATCTGATGTGAGTAATGCCCAAATATTTGCCAAAGTGCTCCACACTCGGCTACAGCGAACATACCATCATATATACAGAAGAGCCTATCCACAGATGAGCAATGAGGCCAGAATCCTGGTTTTTCCCTTCATTTACAAGCGAAGCAAAGCTTTAACAAAATGCTTTCGCTCGGTGTATATAGCTCAACACATATCTTCCATAAACTGATTTATATCATAAAAGTGATGGCGGAGATATTACCGCATCGTCGCCGCCGCACATATACCCCTGTCTGCAGCAGTTTCCGAACCCCTTTCGTGTCCTGTTCCTGTTGTTTACCTTTAAAAAAATCCATCTGCAAACATTTTCCATAGAAATAAATATTTATCTCCATTTCCAATGTTTAGAACAAAACAAAAGGACGAAAAATAACAACAAAAACAAAGCCACACGATGGGCTCTGATGGTGGCCTCCTAAGCAATATGTGCGAAACAAAATGATGTACGGATAGCTCTCTCTGGAGTATATCCATCAAGCCATTTGCAGTGCGTGGAAGGAAAGATTGATGCGGAACGGAATAGCAGCTGCTTGCGGTGGATTACTTTCATATATGTATGACCCACCCGCATATCCTTTACAAAGTGTATTGCTTTCTCTTGTCGCTGCGCGTGTGTATATAATAGTAAAGGTATAATCCTTGCTAAGAATCCTATTTCATTGTACAATTTGTCATACATTATCTGTTCGCTCAATGGGAATCTAACAGGCTTCGCTCTGTATATGGGTTTACTTGCTGTTGTGGTTAACATTGTGATGAATGTATGACGGGGACAATACACATAATTTACTCGTACCCCACAACCACCCGACAACCATTACTCAGCTGACAGAAAATTGATGCTCTCACAAGGAGTGTGCAAATAAAAGAGTTATTTTGTTTGTTTCTACTGCTGCATACGATGCGGTTTTTGTTGTTGCTCATTTTTTTCATAATGTCGTCGTGTTGTTGAGAAACAACTCATCGTGGTCCTTTGCACTCTCACATAAGTATGTTTCCACAAAAAGGGGGAAAGTAATTGTGTTTGCTGTGCTCTGAGTGTAGACGATTGCCTGGAAAAGTGTTGAAACCATCGAACTTTACAGTGGCATTCCATATGTTGAGAGTGGTTGCATTCGGTTGGCGTTATTAATTACGAACGTACTCGCTACGTTTGAAATAAGTCCATGGAATTAAGCTGCCGCTGAAGTAGAACTAGAATAAAGCTGTTGAACCAAGTTGAACGAAAGTTCAAGTGCTATGTTTTATAGCCGCCTCAAATGCGGTTTAGAAAATAGCAAGTACCACTTGTTTGCTTCATGTTAAAGTGAAAAGTTTTTTCTGCGGCTGAATAAATGAATTAGCACTTGCATGTGCTTATGTTTACAGCTTTGTTTGTTTACAGCCTTTGCAAATAGTCAGAACACAAACGCTACTTAATTAAAAATATTATATACGACTGGCGGCGGTAAAGTGCTACAACTGCAACCAACTAGTGAACAAGTTTTAAGTTATAAGGGGATAAGTTATAAATCCCCTTAAGTATAAGCCGTCATATGGTCCGAGCCATAAGGGATAACTTTACAATTTGGACACTATGTCCTTCAAAGGAAACTAAGATCTTTTGTCCTGTTAAAATATAATTGTCAAAGCCGGATACAAAACTGACAGGATTCATAACTTCTATAACTTTTTCTTTCTTATTAAGTACTCGGAATAGTGAATCACTGACTTACCAGCATCAATATGAGCAGCACGTTTTAGAGACGAGAAAGATGAAAAAATATGATTCATCGTCTGTGAAGTCTGCGAGCCCTCTAAAACTTAAAGAAAAAAAAAACAGTGGCCCAAAATTTCCCGAACAAACAAAACCATCTATATAAAAAAAACTCGATTTAAAGAAGGTAGTACTTTTATCTTGCTGGTCAAATTCGTTAAGCGCCTTAATGTCGAATCACGCAGGTCATCTGAGGGATGATTTCATCGAGTGCGGATACCCTCACCCAATATTTATATCACTCATCATTCCATGCGTTGATCTCCGTAGGTGTCAGTTCGTCTTTTCGGTATTACTTACACTTCTCCGCCCAAATCCTCAATACAATGATACGTTAAAACTCTATACAGAGGACGGCGGATATAGCTCTCGAGCTTATATTAGTCTAAACTGAGAAGTCTATAGTTCTCATAATTATTCTCCTATTTTACACACAGCATGAGCGAAATAATTTTTGCTAATTCTGGGGCCAGTTTCACAAAAATGTTACACATACGCCACCGTGTGCTTAGCCAAATAATTTTGATTGATTTATTGATTTTGGTGCAATAGCTCGATGTGAAACAAGGCCAACTTAACAACCGCTGCGTATGTTGCATTCTTACAAGGGAACCTAAAAATTTTTGCCAAATCCGAACGGCACTTTGAGAAGTTTTTCGAGACAAATGTTGCGCTCGTAGGGTTTATCAAACGCTCGCAAAGGAAAAGACCAGGACAAAAAATGAGGCCTTTTTTCACATGACAGAGGTAGGATTTAAATCCAGTACTCATGATGCTAAATAAGCTCACATACTGAGCACTACGCCACGCCATGCAACTTATTTTTTGTTCTAAGGCTCTAAATATATTTTTCAAGCTGATTTTAAAGTGTTATATTGACGGTTGACGAAATCTTCAATAGAAGGAAAATAGCATTAGGCTTATATGTGCACATGTACTATAAATTTATAGAATTCTTACTCGTACTAGTTGCCCCGTGTTCCATTTTTATATGCGACTAAATTCAAAGAGGTGTTAAAACCCGATAAAAAGCCGCATTTTAATTCTTTTTCTTATTTCCTCTAGATTTCCATCGCAATTCCCAACGAAACTTATTTTATCACTTGTTATGTGGCTTAGGTTTTTAGCTTTAAATTTGGAAATACATCTGATTTTGTTTTTAATGTTAATTTGTTTTTCACCATGCGTCACAACATCTCTAAGTATTTGAAACCTATTTCAAATACTTACCTAATGGCTTTCGTTCTCAATTTGTGAAAGATCATTCATCCCATAAAATTTGTACTTATAATTCTTGTTTTATTTAAGACACACAAAACTTTGTTTGCAAAGAAGGATGGGCCAATTTGGTCCTCAAGACCAAAAATATTGATTTATATGTCATTGGAAGGTATTTTTGTGTAAATAATAGTTTGTATGCCGGCTTACTTTGAAAAAGTTGGACTTTGTGAAAGGTCACCGACAACTTAGAAAATCTTCCGAAAATAAAAGTATAGCTCTAACAATTTGCTTCAAATAATATCTTACAACATTTTTTTCGTATCAGTGGCCATTTTCTAAATATTTAAATTCCAAACTTGTAACTACTGAAATTTTTTATTTCACATTCAGCGATATTGAGTAATAACATTATCGAAGAATGGAGCGACACAACAACGACGGTTCGATTATACTGTATCGAAATATCTCCAAAACGGGTTTTCTCACGAATAAAATTATTTAATTTTTTTTTTATGAAATTTTAAGAGCTATATACCTTATACATATGACCTTACTATTCACAAAGAAAAGAAATACTCAAATGAAACCTATAAGACCATCGAACGCGACACTGATACCAGTCAAATTGGTTGAATGTTTAGGTTTAATCCTAGATAGTAAACTCATCTGGAAAACACACACAGAAGAGATTTCCAGAAAGTCTACTCCTGCTCTTATGATATGCAGAAGCCTTGCGGGTAAGTCTTGAGGATGCAGCCCGAACATCACAAGATGGGTACACTGCCGTAGTAAGACCAATGAACACTAATAGCGCAGTAACATGGACAAAACGAACGAGCCTGCACACAACGAGAGAAAAGCTTAACAGAGTGCAAAGACTGGCATGCCTCTGGATAACCGGGGCTATTTGAACATGTCCGACCGCAGCCATTGAAGTGCTTTTGGAACTAGCATCACAACATATCGTGGTTGAGGAAACGGCTAGGAAAACGATCCTTAGTATTGGATTGAATGAACTTGACGCACTAATTGATAAACTTACCATTCTGGCTATCCCTAAGGATGAGAGTTTGAGGAAGTTTAGCTTCGAAAAGAACTTCATTGTGAAGCTGAGCACTAACAAGAGCTAGAGCAATGAATCTACAACATATAGACTGAGCAAAAGCACCAACAAATGGGATACAAATGGGTCAAAAACTGATGATGGAACTGGTGCAGGAGTATTTGGGCCAAGACCAAAATACTCTAAATCCATGGATATTTACCAGAATCCTCCAGGCAGAGATATACGCTATAAACAGATGTGTTGAATTCAGTCTTGACAGAAATCACAGGAATTGCGACATAGTAATATTGTCCGACAGCCAGGCAGCTATTAAGGCGCTAAAAGCCCATATAGTCAGGTACAAACTTGTATGGGACTGCCTACACAAGCTAAATGATCTGGGCAAGGTCAATAAAATGACCCTGTATTGGGCGCCTGGCCATGTTGGAATAGAAGAGAATGAAGCAGCGGACTGCTTGGTAAGACGAGGAGCAGCAGAGCCCTTCATAGGACCTGAACCTTTCTGCTGGATAGGGGAACATACCCTCGAGGAAGAATTTAGGAAAACGGAGAAGGTAAACCGAGGAACTGCAACCAGAGAAGATTCAAAGTATGCATTGGCCTAAGTAAAATAATGTGTGCATGCTTTCAGGTTTCCCAACGAGGCAGACCGGCCCTAGTGATCGTGGCATCGATTCAAAGAGTAAAATTTCAAATGCAATTTATTCAATATTTTGTCTTGCATTGGAAAATTTTTACTTAATATACTATGTACAGAATACTTAGTTCTACATTTGGTTTACACAAAGTTTTGGGCCACCCCACATTTAGAGGCAAAATTAAAAAAAATAAATCAAAAAAACCTATAATTTTCAAAAAAAAAAAAACGTGGATTTCAACTGCTTTGTAGCTTTACTAACTGAAAGAATAAGAAATAAAATTTAGCAAACTTAGAAAAAAAAAATCTTTACAACTCGACACCTCTACAACCGAGAAGCACCTGAGCTATGCCTTAATTGTGGAACTGCGCTTACTGTTTGGCATAATGATGGTTGAGTGTCCTATCTCAAAACAAATTAAAAAAGGGCCTGTCAGCATTCACGAACAGCTCTCAAAACTGATGAACCCTGGAAACCCTCAAACTATTCTTACTCTAAAAATAGTAACATCCCTTCACCATAAGTTTAAGGAAACTTAAAACTTAATTTTTTTTTCTTTTTTTTTATACACATGGTGGGGTGCCGTGGCGTAAGGGTTAGTGTGTGCGCTTACTACGCCGGAGGTCTGTGTTCGAATCCTGCCATCGTCACCTGAAAAAAAAGACAAGAGAAAGAAAGATCTTGCTTTCTAAATTCAGGATTTTAAATTTCTTTTTTTATAAACAAATGAAAATGTCACTTTTCCAAATAAAATATATGTCACACCCCGGCTACCCCTCTGCTTGTTTATTTTTTACCTTTACTTAAAAAAAGCTAAAAATTAGCTTTTAAAAGCTTACTTATTAAATTGCCTGAATTTTATTGCTTTTTAGTAGAATTTTTAAAGGCAGATTTTTTCAAGGTAAAATTTTTATAAACAAGATTTTTTTTTTGCCTGAGAATAAAAAACTTAAAAACTAACATGTAAATGTCGTTTCTGAAATATATAACCGAAATTCGTTACAAAAATATTTTTTTAATGTTTTTAATAAGTCTTCAATCAAAGCCAATAAGTATGGTAGCCTACCTACTGCGTATGAAACTTTCGTTTCCTATAATAAAAAAAATATTTGCCTTCCCTCCCAATAACGCGTCTTCAAAATAGCAAGAACTGCAAATTTCCCTTCCCCGGTCTCGACAAGCATAACGAATTCTCCACACGCCCAGTAGACTACAATAAAGAGTCAGGCCCTTCCATCAGACTCAGATGTTTCAAAAAGTTTGATTGGAGCTGTCACTCGTTACGCTCCGGATCTATAACGTAACAATTTCCATACCCAATTAGACAAGTGCTTACCGGAGCGTTATTAAGTAACGATCATTACCTCAGACACAAGTTATACCTTACCCATAGCCCCACAAGTCTCGGCAAAGGCTGAATCATAAACTGCCTGGAACCACTTTCCATTATCAAACATCCGACCGGTAAAAGCGTACCAGGATCCCCCAGAAACACACACAGTCAGAGCACGAAAAGGAGAAAAAGAATGAATAAAAAAAGCAAAAATCAACCGAAGAATAATAATGTGAACTCCAATCAACCTGAGTCGGGGCCATGTAACATCCTTGTGCCAGGCACAGCAACCAGTGTATCCCCCGTAAATAGGTTCACTTAATTGGTGTTGTGTGGAATTTACGAGCACAACCTCGGTGCCGTTACGTGGATGAATTTTACGATGACTCCGTTTGGCACTTTAAACTGTAACCTGTTTCCATTCCGGCGCTGGCATAGCACTGACACACACACACACACACCCAAAAGTGTGTACACATAGGCAATTGGTAAGATTTAATATCCTTGCACCGTGTACCAAAATTAATTGCCAGCCTTTCACCATCAAATTCATGCTCTGTGGTCATGTATTGGATGTCGTTCGGTATATATGGGATTATGTATTCACCGCACTGCTCTCCGAGTATACAGACAAGGATACGGAGCTCAGAACTTTACGACCCTATCCGCAAAATCATTATTACGATCCGCTGGAGGACGCTATGGCTATTGCGATTGCAATACCCCAACAAAATGGACCGTGCACAATTCTGTCTTGCGAAATTGCTGCTGCGCTTCTATTGGAATGGCGTAGAGAGGTATTTTGAACCCATGTCCTTTTTTGGTTCAACTGGTGGCGTTTATATTTTATTGCCTCCGACTGCAGCTCTCTTTGGTGCTTAATGGTCTCATAGACGAATGCAACCGAATGTTTAACGTTTCGGTTGCATTTAGGGTGATACAGTCTGTTGCTCACGCATAAAAAAGGGCACATGAACAACTTTAGAGTACTGCATTTTAATTACTCAACGCCAAAACAAACCACTTAGCTTTAATGTTTAAAACCTCCTGCGGATGTCATTTCACACTCATTTTGAGGTAATTTTTAATCAGCAATCAGCAGTAATTTGATATAGCCGAGGTGGCATAAAGTATGGTGGTGCTAAGTCCTTAAGCTTTACAGATGCGGTTGTGCTTAAAATTTAATTGACGAAAAGTAATTCGTTGACGTTTAGACTATTAGCTCGAGCTGAGTGCGAAGAAAAATTGCTGTCGTTAAGATAATTTATAAGAGTGTTGGGTTTTTGGGACACTTTTAGGAGCTAAAAAGTCAACCGAATTCTAAGACAATTTTCCTTCACATTTGATGGTCCTTACACATTTGCAAGAGCAATATCAAAATTCTTCTTTCACGTGTTCTGTTTAGGACCTTAGGAAAAACTATAATCCCAGCTGATGGACAATAATTTTCCTACTTCTACTACCTTGCTAGTGGTCCACTGGAGGTTCTGCTGATTTGACTTCGGAATACGCCGGCATTAGGTTACTTACATTTTTGGCGGTTCATAAATGTTACAATCTTCGTCTTGAGCCATCTGAGCCCGATCTCTTCCATTCTTTTTCAAATATCTGGTGGTATTTGAGCTGAATCAACTGCTTTTCCTTTTTTAGAGTACTCGACTGGCCTCCATGACCACTTCACTGTGATGACTGATGCTTTTCCTGGGTTAAAATAGATAACTTTTGCCTGAAAAACAATAAATGCGAAAGATCTTACAACAAAGTATTTTGTTGTTTTCTACTAAAAACTTTCTTAAAACATTGTTGACGAACATTGGTGATCCAATCTTGTAGGCATTTCTCATTCTCTGAACGGCAATGTTAAGGAATGTTACCAACTTTTTCAAGATGCTGTGTTGAAAGTCCTGATCAGTTTGGTGCAAAGCAGCAGAAAAAGAAGCTTTTTGACAATTCCTGATGCAGACCCATCATTCTACTTGCAGTTTATTACAGCAGCGTATACGCTCTTATCTTAGTTGTAGGCTCTGGAGTTTTCATCTCTATTGTTGGATTACCATCTCCTTCATTTGAATTTTTAATGACCTTTTGTCCGTCACCGTAAATCTGATTATACGCATTTGCAGACGATAGCACTCTTGGTTCTTCATACTTGTTCCCAAGGAAACTTTCGAACTTCACGGATATTGATTTGGCAAGGCTGTGTATGTTAAACTCTTTAAGTTTCCATATTAACATCATATCAAGACGGGATCTCTTCTCTATAAACAGAATATAGTTTAGCGCTTCGGAAGCTCAATACTGCCTTCACCTTCAGTCAATATCCATGGATCAAATTTGTATGAGTCACCAAAACGGTTGGCACACTATTTCTCTGTAAAATTCCAACACAAAATAGACCGTTCTAGTCACCGACGCTATTAACGCGCAATATTTCTGGAAAATTCCACTTTTACAAACTGTTTGTTACACCAAAACTGTTCTGGAAAATTCCACTGAAAAAATTTACCCGTACGATTATGAGTTTTATCCTCGATTTCTGACACCAATGTAATATTTCTGGCTTGGGTTCGAAGAATAAAATTCAATTTCACTCTTGTAATTGCAGAATAAAACACTTTACTGATCAAGCACAATTAATTTATTTTTCAACTCAGAATTCACTTAACTTCAATTCAATCGCTTTTTACTTAAACTCTGGATTTTCTGAATTTGCCACATTGATTTGATTACAACTTTGTTGTCCGTTTGCATTTATTCGAATTCACCACATTCCATAAGTTTCCCCGTGCTAATTTCCTGCTGGTATTTTTTCATTGGTCATTTTATATTGGAGGTGAAATTCGGTATCGAAATTCGAATTTCGAATGTCAGTCTGCTGTCAGCTAACCGGAATGACAGCTACGTGTGTTTGTTTAGTGAATTGAACGAGTGTGTTCGTAAAGTGAATCGTTGGCTGCCACCAAATCACAGTATTTAAGTTTCCTGTTACTAAAACGATTAACATCTACAATACAAGGTATTGCTTACCCATCCTGGCGAGTGTTATTTAAACTATCCATCCTTCACCTTAAATGGCTCGCGCTGCTCTTTCAAATAGAGTTAACAGCGGATTAAGTCTTCCAAAAGTCAAACAGATGCTTTAAAGTTTTTTTTCCCTAAAGTTTTTTTGTCTCGCCCTTCCACAAATAACACGATATTTCCTGACTGGTCTTTGTTGTTCTGATTGATTAATAATTTTTTTTTATTAGGCGTTGAGCAAGATTTTTAGGAGCAGCAAAACTGAGGATGAGGTCTTAACTCAGCGCTTTTTAGTGTAGACTTATATATATGTGATCCAGCTATTGTAAAGGACTACCAACGAACGGTTTTCAATCTGACAGATCACAATTTTGAAAAAAAAAAAAATCTTGATGATTATAGTAAAGTTCTTATCCGTCTTAGTTCTCAAACAAAATTGGGAATACTAAGCGATGATCCTAGTCCTAAACCAACTGAAAATCGCTCTATTCCTAGTTGTAGTTTCTTGTAGCTCCCGAAAGAGGATGTTATTTAACTCTGATGAAAAATTGCCATTTAAAAAGTGTGTCCCGTCGTGCCATAAGCGATGTATTCTTCAGATAATAAGGCGAGAGTTCTGGCTCCTCTTCGCAAGAGGAACGGTTTTTCGTTCTTTTGTATTATACAAGAGAAAAACTTAACCAATAAGTCAGGTAATATCTCCAAAAACACTCCTTCATGACTTATCGCTGTGTATGACAACTATAGTTATCTTCAGAAATTGTTTATGCCTTTGAATTTATGCTTCCAGCTCAGCCTACAATTCAGTGTTGCAGATTTTTCTCATAAAGATCAAAGTACTTCCATATGCATTCCTGGAAGTCATGTCTCTCGTGCTCCTTTTGAAAATTAACTTCAAAGGAATATCTGGAATTCTTCGACGCGTTCAGTGTTTTTCTCTGACTTATGAATTGGTTATACATAATATGCCACCTTATGTATAGGTCTCCTCAAAAAGATTTAATAAGCAGAAACCCCTAACTCACGTACCTACCAAAGTAAAGATGTACTGTACTTACTCCCCTTATATATTACAAAATCACGATGAAACCATGGAAGAATTCCTTCAGCACTGAAATACCATCACAACAAATGCCCCCAGGGTAACCAAACCATGGGAGCAAAAGAAAAACTTTGATTCTAAGAAAACCCCAATCTCTCTTCCACCTCAAGGAGCCAAAATCAAATGTTTTATTCATCTTGGCATGAATGAAATAATGTGAAAGCAGAATAAACAGGAAATCCGCCACACACATAATACAAACCTTTGGAATGAGCGCGCACATAACTCTCAGGATGTTGTCGGCGACGACGAACTTACATCAGGCGCCATTATTTTCTGATCACTCTGACTAACTCTTACAAGCCCTTAGATACGTCTTTGGTAAAACCTTTAAATACGTTCATTATGTACACATGTACACAGCAAAACATTTCGCAGGAACTCTCGTTCCCTTTTGCTTTCGCACAAACATAACAACTACTCAACATGAGTGTACTTAATGTGTGCGAGAACGAGTACAAATTCTGAACAAAACAACAAGTCCTTCACATTGGTTTCATGAAATTATCCCTGTCTACAACACAGCACACATCCATTATGCAGTCCAAAGAATGTTTACGTAAATTTCCGTCTGTTTTGTAGGAGGACGAATGCTAAATAAATTCAAAATGTTTACACACCATACATACAAAAATGAAGATAAACACACACAGAGGAGGCCGAGAGACAAAGTCCTTTATGCTACTTAAATATAATGCTCTTTTTTGAATTTTATCTGTTTAACTAATTTAGGATCTAACTAAGAGAGAAACAGATAAAAATGGGAAGACAACATTGAAGGCTTTTTGCGAACATGTAGAGGGTGCGGGTCTTTCCCATCCTTTCACCCACTTGAAAGTAGGAAAAACCATCTCCTTTGTGTGTGTTTGCTTGTGCTGTGCTCTCAAAAATTTTAAGTGAGCTAGTTTCCAACGAATTTCTTTGGCGGGTCTTTCATGTTCCGGGGTAAAGTGTACCAACATTACCCTGTCAAGTTCGTTGTTGGTTGTGTATTTTTTTTACATTTTTTTTATAGCTTATACATAAAATATCATGCTGTTGCTGTTGTTCTTGACTCTGTTCTGATATAAAACTCTTACCTTACACAAAAAAGAAAAAGTGTTTGCTTTAGGACTTTGCTTCCTGTTTGGTTTCTATCATTTTATGAAAGTCCATAAAACTGCCACAAGTCATGGGGGGATGTGCAAATCCTGCAGACTATGCTATTATCGTCTCCGGCTGACGTTGTTTGACAGTTTTATTCTATGGAAGAAGATTTCGAAATAAATTTTCAATACTAAGATTAAAGAAAGCTATAAAAAGGAATGTGTGTTTGGTGTGGTCCAGCGTATGGAGTCTGGACTGGGGGTCAATCCAAGATCTTTTCAATAATCTATAAATCGAATTGTCTTAGAAAATTTTACCAACATTTCAAACGTCAGAGATGCAATTTAAAAAAGAAAACCGGAGATTAAAATGCCTATGGGATCCTTTATAATAGGACACATATAGCACATTTCGCTATATGCTGCATAATCTAATTATGAATGTTCGAACTGGCTTATGATATCAGTTGGAATCGTTTTGTTTTTTCGGATCTTACTCAAGTTATGAGCAATCGTGTTGTCACGTTCTCAAACGGAGTTCGACCGTGTTTATCCGTTGTTCAATTGGTACAAAAATGATATATTGCTGGGTTAATGAGGGCCAAATGATGGGCATATTACTTTAATCTGCGTAGACCCAGTTTTATATCCATGTTATGTTTGGATGAGTCCACTTCCTATGTGAAAAGTTCCTTCAGCCGCCTTGATGACTTAACGTGCCTAGAATGATAGGTAAATGGTGCATTTTAAAGTTTTGTGGTTTTCGGGAAGAAAGTACTTTATAAAGTTCTTTTTCTCGAGTTTGAACTTAGACTGATAGAAGAAGCACAAAAAACGCACGTCCTTAAAACATAATGAGCTTCTTACACCTTAAGCGATTCCATCTTATTTCGACGGCAGGTAAGGCTTTTATGGTTGGCTGTCTACCTTATTGATAAAGTGCTGGCTACCTTATTGACTGTTAGGGCCCCCTTTGGAAGACGATAAAAAAGTCGGGCAATCTTTTTGATTTAAATGTTTGTGGATCATCCGAACAAATGCCGGAAAAATCGTTCCCACGTTCGTTTTGACTGCTTTGTTAGCGGTCCGTCTAAAAATGGAAAAAGGACCTCTTATGGTATCGTTACGTTGTCCGTCCGTCCGTCCAATCGCTTTGTAACTTCTGAACGGTAAGTTGTAGAAAGACAAAATTTGGTGTGCGTTTAAACTGCGGAAATAGTCAGAGAATCCGAAGAGGGCAATTTTTTTAAGTACAAATAACGTTTTATTTACAGTTTGAAATTTCATAATGGACTTAATGTTTTTTAGTGTGTTTTTCAAGAAGTTTAGTAGGCAAGAACTAGAAAAACGAAACTTAGGTTTAAGAAATACTAAGCTTCAATTAAAAAATAAAACTTTTCGAAACTATCAAAACGTTTTTGAGAAATTCAGAGTCGAAAATGCATGACGTTTTTCAAGTGTTGGAGGCCATAACTTTTGAACGGTTTATTGCTCGCAAAAATGCATAAAAAAACATGTGTGTGTCCCCCTTATCTCCGGTGCTGTTTGGTGGAATTCTATGGACACGTATCAGAAATAATTCAAAATTGTAAGTAAAATTATAGCGGGTTTTAATATTTAAAAATCTTCTGAGATTTAACTCAAAAACATAAAAGCATTTTCAAAAACAATTTTTTTAAGTCTTCTAGTTGCTTAACGGTATAAGCGATCTTTTTCGAAATTCGGTTAAAATACAAAGCTGCGATAAAATTTTTTTAAATTCCAGTTTTTAATATAAGTTTTTAGAAGCCCATTTAAAATTCTATGACCGCCGGTTTGCGCATAAACCGGTGGTCATAGAATTAAAAAAAAAAACATACAAGGCTAGTGTTTGTGATTGTGCTATTGGAAAATAGTCTAACGGGAACTGGAAAAAACTTCAAAATAGTTGTTTTATGGATTTGAAATTTAAACTAGTGGAACCCTCCCTCCGCTTAGGCGAATCGTTGGATACCCCATCTCAATTGACCACTTTCAAGCTCCGAATTGTGTCATAAATCTTGGTTGTTAAATTTCAGTTTCTATTAACTTCAACTGCATTTAGAATTTCTCATTTAAGAAATCTTCTCTGTTAAAAAGGGGCGTGGCATCCACCCATTTTCAATTACTTCGTTTTTTTTTTATATTTTTTATCAGAAGTGATATACATGTGTTGATTGCATTTTCACATTAAAAATTTGGTATATACTTAAAAACGCCCCCAAAAATGGGCGTGGCAAAAATTTATTTATTTTAGTTGATAGCTTTCACACACATATCTGAACATTTAATAGCGCAAGTTTTTTGGATTTAAAGAAAATATATGGAATTAAAAATGCTTAATAAAATGCAAATGAAATATGACCACGCCCAAAAGGGGGCGATTTTTGCCTTTATAATTACAATACACTTAAGCGACAATAAAGCGTACCAAATTTCAGTTTCCTACGACAATTTTGAATTTTCGTGCTAATAAGTAAAGTGGGCGTGTCAGCGGGCAAATTTTAAAATTTTTCCACTTGTACTGCTTCAAAACCTAGAAAAAACAGATATTAAGTTTCAAGTTACTAGCTCAAAATTTAAGGCCTAAAAACTACCGACACACGGACGGACGGACATGGCTCATTCGACTAACAATTCGGTCTCGATCATATGCCCTTAAGGCCTTGGGGTTTTACTTAATGTTTAACTTAATATACCTCCTATCCTATGGGATGGAGCATAAAATTTATAAACCAGTGCTACAGAGTGTACGCAGAAGTTACAGTCCGTAAAACGGACCGTTGAATACCCCATCCTATCCCACATTGTAAAATGCTGATGGCATAGTTATTTTATGACATTTTATAAGTAATGCAAACTTCGAAAAGGGGCGTGGTCCAACCGCCCCTACTTACAAAGTATTGATTATAAGATATTTCCACAGATATTTCCAAGTTACACTTAAATGTACGTAAAAATGCAATTTTTCGGTTCAAATTCAGGGGGCGTGGCTAAAAACTTTATATGTACGAAATCTATACAGAAGCATTGTTTACCTAACCTGCTACTTTTGTTGTTTCATGCTTTTCTAAATAAGGCTCAAGGCCAGTCGAAATTAAGTTCTTCTGGAAAATTTTAGGTTTTTCTTCAATTCTGCCTCCAAATGTGGGCGGGGCCCAAAAACTTGTATGAACAAAATGTGCAACTTAGCGTTTTCTACTTAAACTATTTTGCAATTTTTTTTTCAATTTCGAGAAAAAATATTGAGTTAGCTGCATTTGAAAATTTACCCTTAAAATAGATGCCACGCCCACTAGAGGAGGTTTACCAATTAAATTTGTCTTTTTTGTGTCTTACATTCACTAAAAGATGCTAAATGTCAAATTTCAGCCTTTTAGAACGTCTTACATTTTTGAAAACTCTGCTAGACGGTAGTTGCACATTTAGACCGATTGTGGGCATGTCTTTGGGCGGATTTTTTTACACTTGTACTGCTTCGCATGACGTGGATCTTACGCACGAAGGTTCAGCACCCTTCCCCAAAATGTAAGGCCTAAAAACATGTGACATACAGACGGACGGACGGACGGACGGACGCACATGGCTCATTCGATTCAGAATTCGGTCTCGATCATATGCCCTTAAGGTCTTGGGGGTCTACCATTATTATTTCACCGTGTTACAAACTATGTGACAAACTTAATATACCTCCTATCCTATGGGATGGGGTATAAAAAGGTCAAAAGAACACTTGTCTCCCCCTCTATCTCCCAAACGGTATAAACTATCATTTTAAAGTTAACACCGGGCATAGTCCATCTTCTCAAATTTTATACAAAACTATGGTAGGCTTCGAATATCCAACAACTTCGAGGATTTAACTAAAAAACATGAAAACATTTTCGAAAACTATTTTTTAAGGATTTCTAGTTCCTAAACGGTTATGACCACCTTGTTTAAATTTGACTGAAGTTTGTAATGTTTAAAAGGCAAGCGAACTGCATCAAAAATGTTTCAAAATTGCCGTTTTCGACCCTAAGTTTTTAAGCCCATTCGAACAAGCGAAATAAAAACAGCATATTTTTACCGTTTTGAAAAAAAAGTCAAATGCTAGCACAGGTGGTTGTAAATTAGATCAAAAAGTCTAACGGTAATTAAAAAGAATCGAAATTGCTGTTTTATGGGTTTTAAATTATAAAAATCCTAAAAAAGGCCAAGAAAGAGTATGTCCTTCCCTCTATTTGCGAAACGGTAAAGCTTTTTGTCAGCCTATTTTTAGATTATTATGTTGGGTGATGATTATATAGAATCACCCAATATAAGAACAGTAGACAGCATTTCGAAAAATGTATATTACAGGCTGTAAAATATATCCAGAAATAATTTTAATAAATAAATAGAATGTTACACAAACTGCGCAATATAGAGGACAATAACCTTCAACAAAAGCCGACGGACCGGTCCGCGTATGTCTTCATACTTGACGGTCTTTTTTTAACTAACTCTACCAGAAAAAACACTGCTCGAAACACAAACACAAAGTCAAAATAAGGCTTTAAGTAGTCCGCGGGTCCCACTTTCTATCAAGTTATGCGGCAAATAGCCAACTGTGCAGTTTTCTATTGTCTCATTCTAAGAAATTAACTCTTAAAACACATGGAATTATTTTTGGTTATTATTTATATAAATTGCATTTGTCTAGGAATTTGTTTTTGCAACATTTTTTCATTAAAAGTTACCTGCAAACTGCGCATAAAAAGAAGCCCATATGACAGATTCCAGCTAAAAAATAAAGTTAAACTTTTTCACAACGGGTTAAATCGGTTTACAGCAACGAGCTCTTGTATACAATTTATAAGATTTAATTATTTTTAATAAATTTTGGCGAAAATTGCATTTTACCAAAGAAAAGGTTAGAATGTTCGCCTGGCAGCGTTTGAAATGATCATAGGACTATCCATTATTATAAAGTTTTAGCATTGTAAATTGTTGTAAATATTCACTTTTCAATATTAAATTTAATTTTGTATGGCTTTGCCAATGGGGCGTTATATTTTTTGCAGTATGATGCATAACCTGTTGGTTTTCCGTACTAGGTAATAAAAGCAATAACTTGTGGCTTGCTTTTCAGACAAAAATTATGTTATATTTATACACAATTTATACACAGGAAGAATTTTTAAACATTCTACCTATTCTATTTTAAACAATTTCATCCTAGTGAATCACACAGTTTTTATACCCGATTCCACAGGGAAGGAGTACATTAAGTTTGATACAGGCGAAAATGTAACATAGAAAAAGTATGACGATAGATCCCCAAGACCTTAAGGGCATATGATCGAGACCGAATTTTGAGTCGAATGAGCCATGTCCGTCCGTCCGCATGTCACCCATTTTTAGGCCTTAAATTTTGAGCTAGGAAACTGAAATTTTGTACGTAAGCTCAAGTTAAGTTAAAAGTTAAGCTTAAGTTAAAATTTGTTTTCTGTAAGACGTCGTGAAAAGGTGAAATTTATTATTAAGCATCTTCTAATGATTACAAGTCATAAAAAATAAAAAGTCCGCAGACCGCCCCTTGTAGGCGTGGCATCGATTCAAAGTATAATCTTTTACATGTAATTTATTTAATATTTTCGTTGCAAATCGAAAAAATTTTACATAATGTATTATGTAAAAAACACATTTTTTTTTAAATCTCTTTCATACAAAGTTTTGGGCCAGGCACACATTTGTACGCAGAATTTAAGAAAAACCTCTAATTTTCCAGAAAACATGGATTTCGACTCCTTTTTAGCCTAACTCAAGTAAGGATAAGAAATAAAATTTAGCACATTAGTTTCACCGGGTTCTAGGCTAGATATTGTTTCTACAAAGCTTTTGGCCAGGCTTATGTTTAGAGGTTGATATTACGAAATTGTTGAATGTTACCCAATAAATTACATTTTTGTCATCGAGTTAAAGAGTAATTGTTCAAATGCAATTTATTCACTATTTTTGTTCTAAATCGAAAATTTTTTTCTGCTTATGCAATGCAGAAAATGTTGAGTTCTACATTTAGTTCATACAAAGTTTTGGGCCACACCCATATTTAGAGGCACGATTCCATAAAAACCTATAAATTTACAGAAAAACATGGATTTCGACTGCTTTTTAGCTTTACTAAGTACAGAAAAAGAAATAAAATTTACCACATAAAGAATACCGGATACTATTTCAGATTTCGTTCATACAAAGTTTTCGGCCACGCCCACCTGTAGAGGTCAATTTCACAAAATTATTGAATTTGGAAATTTGGAATTATTAGCCGGAAATTCGGATATTTCTATGCTAATACTGATTTTCGGTTAAAGGGGTATCCACCACCACCAATATCTGGTGAGCATTCCTCTATCCGCCACATGGGAAAACGCGTGGTTGGGGACTAGCAACCCCAGAAGGGGACTAGACTACACGAGTTCTTATATTGGTGGCGCTTCAAAAACGAGGAGCTTTAGAAGCCTATGTACGAACGATAAAGCAAAGACAGGTGCAACGTAGACGACGTACAGAAATATGCCGGAGAAGATGTCTCAGCATTAGCGAAAAGGCGATTCGCTTCAAGAAAAAGGTTTGAAAAAGGCGCGAACGTTCGTTAAACGTCATAAAAAGTTGACTTGCTGGCTTTGAAATTCCATGATCACAATCGAATGACTCGAATTGCTTCTACGAGTCCTTATGAAACCTCGGTAATTTCACATTGGTTATATAATTGCTAGCTAGGTACATTATGAAAATCAGCTGGTTTATGGTCCTTGTAATATAGGTATAGGTAATATGAGTATTCAAAAGTATAATATTAAAAGTTCTCTTTGGTCAGCTACTACGAACTACTTCATACCATTTACGTGAAATTCCATTATGCTAGAGCGAGACAACGTGCTTTTCATACATTTCCCTTCTTGAGTTGTGCAACTGGGAAGAATATTGCACTTGTAATTAGATTTGGCTGATGGGATAAGAGGGCGACTGTGTATCCATCCATGATAGCTGATGTGACCGCTCAGTTTTGATCCTCATTATTGTTCGTGCATTCCAGCATGGCGGTCAGTAGTAGGGAAGTGACCTTCCGGAGTCACTGAAGAGTTCATATTTAGAGTCGGTGTATATAGCAGGGAAGCATATTTAGTCCTATACACTTCACTGTAGTTCTTGATTGTCTACCTGAAGGAAAACTGACGAACCCTAAAGTACATCAGTTATTCTCCGCTGAGGATGGGGCCACTCTAAGTAGTGAAGATCATATTTCTGCAGCGAGCACTAAAAGTTGCACGGTTAGATATTTTGGAGGGGAATGCATATCGTATTAGCCGAACAAAGACATGATGTATTGGCCATTCTCTCATTCTTCTGAGCCAATCAAAATTTTAAGATGAAAGGAAAAGTTCTTCTAAAGTGTGAAAAGATCAATAGTAGATATTATTTTTACTTGGACCGAATAGAAAAACTTTGAAAACGTAAACTTTACTTTTCCTTTATTTCTTCCAGTTATTTCTTAATAATTCTTAATAAGTTTTTGTAGTCGTGTTCAGTTGTTAAAAGTACTCTCATTTGACTGCTCAAATATTTTAAAATTCGCATTAAAAGTTAAAAAATTTAAGTATTCAACGCATCTAATAAGTCAAGAGTCCATTCGAATTTGTTGAGTACTTTTGAAGTTTTTTGAAACTTTTAACTACCTGCAATTTTGAAGCTGTTTAAAGATGTTTAAGGCCATCTCGCTCATATTACCGGTGCATTATAAATGCTTGCAAAGAACTGCTAACAAAACAACATCATAGGGTCCTTTTGGACTATATTCTGTAAAAAAAAACCTAATTGCGCCCGTCCCTTATCCGCTTCAAATGCGTCTTGAACATTTCGTTCAAACGTCTTCACAATTGTTTTCCTACAACTCATTTTAACATATTTTTTTTAACCCTCTTACGTCTTTTACCTATCCAAAATACTTGAAGATATTCACAAATCCTTTGTCATGTAGAATGTAATAGTTGAAAAAGAAAGCATCTAGTGTATAGTGTAATTCGTTCTCTCAAAAGCCATTTGATGTTGATATAAGATGGATGTATTTATGTTTTCCTGTTTCCCTTAGTATACCTCCTTTTGTTACTTTTTACTAATTGTTAAAAAAAAAACAATTTACTCCTAAGACAATCCAATTTATTTATTTTCATTTCTTCCTGCCTATGACTGGCACATGACCAGTCAAAGCTCTGAAAAGGACGAAAAAAAATAAAACAAACAAAAAATAAAAGGGAAAAATATATAGGTGTATAAGTAAGGTATAGTATTTCAGTTTACTGGAAAACAACACAAAGAAGGCTTTTTTGAAAAGAAAAGGCATTCAAATGGAATATACAAGAGGTCCTCCGAAACCAAGGTGCAAAGTGTTTTGTTTACGCCGAATTGAATAGAGTCCAAACTGTTCGCTTTTAGAATTACAAAAATAAGGTGTCGGCCTCAGTGCCCTGGGGGATAGAAATGTTATGAATAGGAAATGTGGCGTGAAATGAGAACTCTGGCAAAAACGGGTCGGCTTATGTGGAAGTAAATAAGGTGAATAGTTTGTTTTGAATTTAAATTTAAAATGTAAGTTAGAGTGTCAGAAGTGGGGGGTTTTTTTCTGGGTGAGGGAGACACCATTGACTTAGTTTGCTAATGAGTTTGGGTGTTTTGTGAGCATTATTTTTTTTCTATTGATGAATGGTGGAGACCTTTGGGTCTAAACTGATATTCTAGACTGGGTAGAAGTAGGATTTTGTACGTAAAGGTAAGGTGTACGTAAATTAAAAGATTTTCTGATGTGTACACAAATTGGGATTACTTGGCCCAAAGAACTGACAACGAATTAATAATTCTCTTATTTACAAAGTCTTTATGAAGCTTACTTCTGATTGCAGGGTCTTCGACCAAAACAGACTTCTACCTCTCCCCAATCGATTCCATTTAGATTGGAGTTTTTGAACAATTTCAAATCCTGACCAAAAATAAGAAAATCACATCGTGTTTCTTACAAGAGCACATTAATCCCCAAATATGCTCATCAATAAAAATCTTATTTCACCCTTTCAGGCAGCATTCTCTATACAAGGCTTTATGCACGCACAGGCTGGATTTAGCCAACAAAGTGTCCTTGACTCAATAATTTGCTCCAAATGAAAAAGGAAACTTTTCTCGGTCGATGTCGTAGATGTCGTGTGGGCCACATTTTGACATGGTTTCGTGACTCAAACTTTTTCCTAAACAGTTGGTTAGGTTTTTTGGTAATGGATCACCACAACATTACGTGTGGCAAATTGTATTTGGATTGTATATATTTTTTCTATATACCATTCCCAACATGTTGCCGCATGGACTAAAGGTTAAAAGATCTAAATCACTGAATAAAAATACAATATATCTGCGAATGATTTACACATCAATCAAGATGATTGAAGGCTTAATTTTATTTATGATTCTGCAGTTACAACGAAATCTTTTTACAGTTGCTGGCTATGGCCTACAGTTTTGAATAAATTATCCGAGAATCATTATTGTGGAAATGAGAAGTATGTATAATTGGGAAGGATGTTTTCTAGGAAAAGCTTCTCTAATACTACTCGTACTAGGTTGTTCTCGCTTCTCGCAGATTTAAAATATTAAACAGAGATTGCATGTATAAGTTCTTTGAGGGCATCTATAAATTCGCATGTAGTTTTTCCGAAAAAAAGATTTGCTTGCTCATTAGGGGACACAAAACAGAGCCTTTAAACGAAAGACGTCTTATAACTTTGATGTGGGGAAAAAATAATATTTTATACGGAAGGTGGAAAAGTGTTTAATTTCTAGGAAGCTGCTTAAGTACCCCTAACAACTGTTGCAAATACCAAATGGATAATATACTGAATTCCGATTAAGTAGAACACCATCAGACTATGTATAAGGTTGGGTAAGGTAAGGTGGTTGTTCCCGCTTAGCAACGGACTTAGACCAAAGAAGGTTCATTGTGATACCACTTTTAGTAAGACTGGAGTTACCAGCCCGAGAAAATAAATGACGGCTATCCAATTTGGGTAAAAGCCAACCATCAGTATTCGTATCAGCTTCTTCCAAATGTCGCAAATGTCGTATCAGCTTCTTCCAAAAATCGATGGTCGATTGGTAGGGATTTACTCGAAATAGGTAATAAGGGAAGGGGGTGTGATTCGGTGTGAACCACTATCAACAAAACTTTAAGAAGTTTCATAATGCCAACTGATAAAATTTGGTCTTATGACACTTTCACTTCTTTCACTTTTGAGTTTTGGCAGAATGTGTGGAATTCCATTATGATGGTTACGTTGTGCATGTGACAATTTGTTGAATGTCACATTTGGGTGCCTCTGGTTAGTTTATATTATTCAGGTTATCGTTAGCACCTTCTCTAGCTAGCTACCCGTTTGGCCTGAAAACCAGCACCAGGGATTTGGCAAACTCATTGAAAAATTCGCGGCATTGCTTTACCAACTTGGCCAACTTGTCTATAAAGTTAATTGAGAGCCAGACCGCGGCTAACAACTGCAATTTCTACTTTATATCCACTGCAGCGAACTAGCTGCCGTTTGGAGATGCATAGGTCAACAATGCTCCCCGCTTTGTTTTTTATCCGTTTGTGTAGATTTCTGTTGCAGATGCCATGAAAATGTCGCTCCCGAGTCCCAGACATTTGAAAATTCGGTCCTAAATTTGTCATTTAATTAAAAGTACGGGACAACGTAGTCCGCTGCATTAGTTTTTCCAATGTCGTGTTATAATCGTTCCAAAGCAATGCAGCTTAAAGTGCTAAATTTATATATATCGCCTTTCACGCCCTGAAATTCCACGCAAAAAAAAAATTAGATAAGTATCATGTTTGACAGAAAAGTAAAGAGTTCTAGAAAATCTTATCATAAATCACTAGACAGTCGTACTTGAGGCTGACGCAGAACACCTAAGGTGCCATAATAGTTGTACATAAAGCTTTTTCTTCTTATTTACCTGACCCAGAGTATATTAAGTTTGATGCATAGTTTGTAACGCAGTAAAATAATCACCGTAGACCCTAAACCACCTAAGACCTTTTAAAGATATGAATGGGACCGACAGGAGAATTGATTAAGCCATGTCCATCTGTCCGTATGTAAACAACTTTTAGGCCTAAAATTTTAAGGTAGAGAGCTGAAATTTGATAGGTTGGCTGGAAGTCTAGTCCTTCAGTTCAGATTTGGAAATTAGCTGAATCCGCCCACAGACATGACCACTACAGGCCTGTGTGTGCGACCATCTCTAATTTCAAAAAATGCTTTTTCCAAATTTCAAGTATGTTATGCCCACTTTTTTAAGGGACTTTAGCTTAAAATGTCTGTTCTTCAATAAGTATATGAAATTTGACTAAAAATTATATGACAAAAGTTGTAGATATTAGCATTTTCTTACGTTCGTGTATATGTAGTATGTGCGTCCACCCACTTTTGTGGGCGCGGCATTAAAAAAGTGATTGTTTAGTTAAAAAGGCGGAGTTTTAGGCCGAAATGTATGCAACCACCTAGTATAGTTTAGTTAGTTTAGTTAGTTAGTTTTATTTTAAAATCCCTCCCCCTTTTTTGAGGCGTGGCAATTTTTTTCTGATATGGTCGGGTTTTTTGCAATCAGTCGTAGATGGACTGCTTTTGCATACGCAGTGGTGCACCTTCCCACTTGTTTTTCTCACCGGCCGATGTTGTTGAAACTGATCCTTATGTTATCAATGTTCATCATCAGCTTAAATCGCTTTAAATTTTATTGCTAAACAATAAAGACAAATGATGATGGTTGACGCCAGTATAGACTTTATAGCATCTGCTTGAAATATTGACAATATATTGAAAATATTGACGATTCGAAAAGCCAGAATGCGAGAAAGCTACAGACATAATAAAGTTCGTCAAACTTTTTCAAGTTAGGCCAACAGGGACAAAAAATTTCAAGGAAGAGGTTTCGCCCACCCTACTTTATGAGCCCAGGGACATCATTAACTTCACAAAATACTTTTCACAATATTCTTGAGATTCGGGTCAAAATTTTGCCAGGGTCAAAATTATTTTTACAAATTTCTGCTGTAAAAATTCTTTTTTGTACTATTCTTTTTACACAAATCTGGAAATGAAACTCTGGCGAAGTGACACAGTGAAATAGGCTTTACTTCCAAAAGCTCAAAAATGCGCCTTAAAAAGCAGAAAAGGAAGCAGAATAAGAGGAATTTTATTGCTTAAGTCGGAATTTTGAAAGAGCAAAATTTGAAAAGCGGAATTTTGTTCGAAAAAAGAAGACTTTTGAAATTAGATTTATGACTTGCTCCCTACTATTGCTATAATACATTTTTGCTTTTATAAACTTTCTGAACTCAGCATGTAAAAAAATGCTTCAGCAGAAATTTAGGAACACTAGAACAGAAACCTAAGGAGTAAAGAAAAATACTTGCAATGACGCTCGTTCTGTTGCATTCCGCACTTTTAGAAGCCTTTATTGCAAGAGTATATCGTATATGCTAACCTTAAGCTTACAACAACATATCATTATATCTGATTGCATGCCTTGAACCATAATTATTATTACATTCATGCATATGTATGCACGCAGGACTTGAATAACGTCTCGGTCTCGATCTCGATTGCAATTTTCCTACACTTATATGCAAGCGAAGCACACTTAATTCTGTTGAATTTAAAAGAAAAATATTATGGATACCTATATTTGCATAATATTCTGTATGTATTCTGTAATGAAAACAAAAAGTGATATCCTTGGAATCTAGATTGAAAATTGTGTAGCCACAAAAGATGGGTGCCCTATCAATATTCCGCTCCATGCAATTTTATAATACACTCCTCTACCTATGTTAACCCATTGGATCGTATTGTGCACACACGAGCAGCTGCACTCACATGTCCTTTTACGTGCATGCAAGAGAGATGCCCCCGGGCAACCTAATGAATTTTTCATAAACATTTACTCCTCGTGGAGTCTAGGAGTATCGCAGACTTTTTTCTCTTGTACTTTATTTGTATCCAGATCACATAAAGTGGCTTTTTCTATGCAACAGAATCTATATCCAGTGTATCTATGTGCATGAATTTACATTTTGTACTTCCAATGGAATATACCTAAATATATGTATTTTTTTTTGTCCTTGCAGTGCTGGAATTGAAGATGCTAATACTGATATCACCACCATAACCGTCAGCCAGAGACAACAGCTGAGTCCTGAACAGTGCAGCCCCAGCCGGATATTAGTTAACCACAACATGCAAGCAATATATGAAAACTCCAATGGCGGAACCTGGTTACAATGTTCATTGATTCAAAAAATGGAAATATGTCAGAATGGCTGTGAGCCCCGGCGATAGAAGCTGAAAGGCAAGGCAATAAGGATGTAACTATATGCGATGCCCATTAACATATTGGAATGCGGTGAGTACCGACGTCCTTAACAATTTATGTTAGTACCTATACCACGACTTAACCATAACATATCGATATGTGAAATCATTTATTTTCGAATTGACACGTCTGACAGTCGAAGAAATTAACTTTAATTTTGCATCGCATTCCACAGTCACGGTTGGGTCCACACTCACGTGTATGGCTCCTTTGACGACTGGGAATTTATAAGATGTTACGGAACGTGTTCGGTGGAGAAACACCCTTTTTCCTCGTCTGGTGTGCAACTAGCGTATGTACAAGATGACATTAACGAATGTTTTCTGGGCAGCATCAGTGTAGCATGAAATACCCTAAAGAAAAGTTATGAAAAGAAAACTGTGTATGTGTACCTTTTACAACGAGCTTTCGGTACTTCCATTTGCGATAGATTCAACTTGTCTCTAATTGTGATTACAACCATGACATTTTCGGACAAAATGTCAAACGCCAAAAAATAGTATCCTAACCTCTCAAGCTTATTTCCAATTATGCCGACTATTGAAATCAAACTTTATATAGATTTCTTATAAAAAAAAACATACCAAGCAAAGGACCTCGTTTTCTCAAGGGATACATATTTGTTCCGAAACAAAAAACCATACACCCTTCGGCAACACAATAAAAATCACGCAGAAAGTTTCTAAAAGGACACAAAAAAAACCATACAAAATCGCATTACTGGGTAATTCGTAGTTTCTTTTGTGATCACGCTGAAAAAAGGGGAGACTCTACTCAAGTCGATGTGAAATGAACGTATTTGGGGAATAAATGAGCGCCCCCAGGGGTTATTCTCGTTTGTCTGTTTGATGAGATTTTTTTCTTTTTATGATTTTACTTGTCAACAAAATCGATAAATCAACCCCTTTTGTGCGGGGTCATATCTATTCTCGAATTTAATGGACCTTAAAACATATTCCGAGAGGCGAATGGAATGAAAGGTCACGATCTTAGAGGGAATCTAGGTTTTATGTGAATTCGAATGTTTTGTTTTTAGCCAGTGTCCTTACGTTACACTTTTATAATTTATTTCCTCGGAAAACAATTTTAAAAATCTCATAAAAACTCCACAAAAAAACCCGGTTTTTTTTTCTTTTTAGCTGAGTTCAAAATTTTGATTTCTTATTTGCATACATATTTTTGACAGATCTACTCTCAGGATCTTGGTATTCGACACACCAACCACTGCGCTATGTAACGGGCTTCCATGGCCATGAAACGCTCAATATAATATCCTGGAGCCACCAGCTAAACTTTACTTTCGGCGACTGATAACCTTGTTTCTTATGCTTTGGAACAACATAAAAAAGAGTCCTTCGCCTTGTCATTCCTGGTGACAGTGTCCCTTTCAAATCAGTGTCAGTAGACGCTTATGATTTGATAGATTTTCAAAGCTTCCATCACGCTTCACCAGCAGAAACAAAAATGCTAAAGGGATGCAATCTAGTTTTGTGCAGATTTGAACTTCAAATTCCTTAGACTTTTCTCTATGACCACCATAAGCAGCTGTTCTTTGTTTTTCTGGGCTCC
Organism: Neoascia interrupta; assembly: GCA_947623515.1. Lineage (NCBI taxonomy): Eukaryota > Metazoa > Arthropoda > Insecta > Diptera > Syrphidae > Neoascia > Neoascia interrupta. The sequence goes on from OX392462.1 coordinate 188,025,551, forward strand.
GCGCTTTACGAATAGAGTATGAAAAATAAAATCTCTGTCCAATCCCTTATCGAATTGTTTAAAGGTAGGCAAATGTGTCGGCATGAATTTTACAAATTGCTCAATAATCTGAAGAGTATAAATGTGGTCAAAAAAGGACTACAAAAGCAGTCGGAAAAATTGACCGACGATTGCCGGACGGCATCGGTGCTGCTTGAATTTTCTCTGCGGGAAATACGTCTAGTCTGGCGAGGATTCGTTTTAACTTTATCTATCATCAATGATTTTATGGCATATAATAGCCCATACTAGATATACTAGACGCCTAATAGCTTATTTTAAGTGGACGAATTTTTACTCCGACCATCTGTCATCTCTTTGCTGATGCTGAAGCCTTTTGGTTGCAAAAGCAAATTGGTCAAAGACCTAGAACCGATAAAAGTTCTTTTCTTCACCTCGGTTTTCTTTCCTTCACCTCGATTATGAAAATTGACGTCATCCTAGGCAAATGGAAGTAAGACTGAGCATTCATCGTCTGTTCTATGGAAACCATCCCTACAAAGCGGGTAACCCCGCGGGTGCACTTTTGAAGAAATACTTCCAGAATATGGCTCCCAGAAAAAGTTCTCTTATATTCCTTCTAAGAGAAGCCGATGAAAATTCGAGCCAATTCGAGCCTCCATTACGGTCTTGCCCTAACTGGCACGCAGACGATTATAAAATGGATGCAGAAACAGGCTCTTCGTGCACAACTACTTCAAGAGGACTATTCAGTCAGCTTATTATCATCAACGATGTCACCTTGACAGAGTACTGCTCCAAAAGATTGCTCTATATGTTCTTCTGAAGATTCTTACCACCAAAAGGTCTTATACTGGTTCTTAGACCTTAGTTATATAAGGTCTTACCAACCTGGACAGGGCTTAGTTAAAAATCATATCTGGCAATCATAGCACCAACCATTGCATACTGAAGAAACATCTTCATTGTATCGGTCTCTAACTGGAACTTTACTTACGCCAAAGTCCGGGGTAGACCTGGACCTCAGCCAGAAACCTTCACCAGACGGCTCTGTCTCCATCTAGCCGTCTCCAGTTTGCAAGCGAAGTTGGCTTAGTTTCCTTTTCACTTGCACGTGCCATCTGATTCTCGGTGCTACTCAACTGCACGCCCGCCATTCCGAGGATAAATTCGAAGATTTTCCGAGCCGGACCGTAACGGTTTTGATAAGCTCTAGTTGACTCAGCCATGTAAGTCGTTGCATTTCCACTCTTCTAGCTATGTCGGAGTTGCTGTAGAGCCTTAGTAGTTTGATGTTTTATCTCTACCGGGACCAAAAATTTCCCAAAGGATTTTTCTTTTGAAGCAGCCTTCAGGGTTTGACCCTGCCAAATGCTTCATGATTCATGCTTCTGCGTAGTAACGCAGAACTTGAATGATCAGGGTCTTACAAATGAACACTTTAACAATTGAGTAAAGATGCGAGATTTGCTATACTCAATGGCCTTTTGAGCTCAAAGAATAAGGGGACGGACAAGAGTAAGCCTCTGTTTGATTTTAACCCTCGTGTCTAAATATCTGTGGTGATGTTTTGTCAAGGACGTCAGTGTAGAGTGTCTCTTTTTCTTATGCACTCGGCTTTGCCCTCATTGCCCTTATTCGCTGTTTGCGTTCCAAGTTTCACGAAGATTTCACTGACATGGTGGTGTGTTTGAGGACTTTTCTGGTCTAGCCACACTGGTTTGGACTTAACAGATTGCTGACAAACTGCTTTAGGTGCTTAAACAGTACAGCACAAAAAGATCGGTAATTCGATGATAAGAAGCCTGATGCATCTGTAGTTGGTATAATTAAGAAGGTCTCCTTCCTTGAAAATCGGGCAAACAATGTTGTGACTCCATTCATTGGGCAAGCTTTCCTCCGACAATATCTTGCAGAGCAGCTGGTGCATGCTCCTTAATAGATCATCACCAGCCGACTTCAAAAGCTCAGCAGCTCTGCCGAAGTGTTAACGAACCCTATATGTAGAATTAATGTAGAGAGCGATGACGTCTTTCTTCTCCTTAACATGAATTGCCCGGCCCTCCTCCATCTTAGGAGGAATATCATCGGTGAAGAAATTATTCCACTGGAAAACCTAGCCCATATCCATTCAAAGGAGAACCAAGTCTTCCTGGCTCGGGAGTGAAAAGGTAGCTCTAGGATTTTATCACGGAAGCACAATTGGCTCCTCTTTGTTGTGATAAGCCAATTCGATCTGTTACGCTTATAGCTTTAAAGAGTATTCTCAGATTATTCAGCCTAAATCAAGGATACATTTTATCACAACGCTTGAGCACTAAGATCCTGGTTTACTGAAAGATCTTAAAGGTTTTCACTTTTAAAGCTGTTGATGCGTTTATTATTTTAACGTTTATTATTTTAGCTTAACCATTGTGACCTATGGTATTGTGTCATCTCATACCAAATGAATGTCCGCTCCTGCCTTGCCGTATCTTGTCCAAAATAGTCAGTTTGATTGGGGGCTGGTTGTTAATCCATTGTTGCATTGATTTAGATTTGATGCTCAAGGAGTTTTATCAAGGCGTGGCACCGTTCCGGAACACAGCCGTCAAAATCCTACAACCGTGAGAGTGCCAAGATATTAGGCTTCAAGGTTCTGTTGGTTTTATTGGCAAGTCTTACATCATTTTCTCGAGTTCTTCTGCGTAGTCTTCCAAAGTAGTACAGAACAATGTTACACCTGCCCAGATAACATTCTCTCGATTGTTATGCTCTTTTTCTATAAACTCTTTTTCTAAAAATCAGCTCTTATAAGACTCTTATAACGCTCTTTATTCTCCTGGAACGAAAAGTTTTGTTATAAGGTTAAAAAATTATCTTGCATTACTTTACAGGAATATACAACTTCTTGAGTGCTAGCACCTTTAAATAGGAGTCTCAACCCTTATAGCAAGACCTCAGCTCTTGAAGAAGAGTTGTAGTCTTCTAACAATTTTGGTGCGCCGAATTTTTGGTCGTACATATTTCCCATTTTTCGTTTTGCTTAACACTCTCGCTAAATAAGTTGACCAAACATAGTTTTAGGAAAAAGACAATAGCAGTTTCCGGTGGCGATAGCTGCCAAGTAACATAATCCCTTCATGCGGAGTACAGCACTGGGCGTTGACGCTGACCTTTCGCTTCCCTGTTCTTATGATACCCAATCACCATAATATGGACCATATATTGCTGTAGAAAATTCAAAACTTTCTGAGAATAAGTTTTTTGAAGACACAAAAATGTTATGCAATGATTTACTACAGAGTTTTAATACAGACTTTCAAAACCAAAGTTTTTTTTAATATCATTTTTCCCCATAATTCATTGCTGTCGCAATATTGCTTACTAATTTCCTAGACAATTATAATCCCATTGTGCAAGGTTATTTAAAAAAAAAGGGATTGCCCCTCAACTTGCTTCAGTAGGCAAACATTAAAACTGCAGAGGTAAGATAAATTAAAGTCGAGAGATGCCGTTAAGGAAAGTATTAATTTCCCAGTCTCTGGAAGCTCAACATTAAACAAGTGAAATAAATATATTTTAAGGACATAACGATCTGAATTCGACATAGCGGCACTGGAGTCATTAAGATGTTTCAAAATTATTTACAAATTAAACCCTTTGTTATTAACAGGGGCCCTGGGTTCGTGTTTAAATTTGGCAATTAAAACAAAGAACATGGGAAGGTCATTATGGTATAGTTCCCTTCTTTCTTCGCTGTGTAATCGCAAGCAGGGTAAAAATCCGTTTTTGCATGTTGCTTTGAACGTTAGTGATTCTAATCTGCACCAATGCCTTGGAGTTTTTGGAACATGCAAACCGCATATAAATTTTCAACAGATCCCATAATGGGCCACGCCATACACAATACAAAGTTAGGAGCTAAACTTTGTTATATGCCATTAAAGACTTTTATAGAACGGGAGCACCCATGCTTCCAATAAAAGCCAAAATCTCATTTATAAAACGGAATAGAGATTCCGTTTTTATTTTCAAAATTAGAAAGGACGAAAAGAAAAATAGAAAATGGTCTCATAACTATGGTCACAAGCAGAAATTTTAATGACTGCTATGGGTGTGTATAAGCTCCAGGAATAGGTCTTTGCATGTGCCAAAAAGGACTGCTTTGACTATGCGGTGTGTCTTTCTAATGCAAACTGCTAAGCCGGAAATTGTAGTGGCGGTTTTTTGGTCTGTACGTGCACAATTCAAAAGCAGTCAATGGTTGTGTGTAGTTCACAATGGTTTTTTCGTGATTTCTGGCGGATGTATAGTGCAAGTGAGGATTATTAGATGTGATGGACGTTTTCAACTTCTAATTGGACTATGTTGGCAAAGCTTAATGCATCAGCAAAAAGTTTCAGACTAAGGCGTACAAAATGGGGGTTTCACACGACTAGAACTAGTTTTCGCTGTGATTATTTGGACAACTTTAGTATTGGGTGGCTTTGAATTAAGCTGTTGGTAAAGGCCCAGAAAAATATAAAGCACTCATCCAGAAAAAGTTTTTCAATAGCTGATGAAGCGTCAAAGAACAAATTGAGGGGATTTGTCATTTAATTAAAATGCCCTCTGGTGAGCTGAACCAGAAAACAATTACTCCTATGAAACACACCCATCGAACCGGCCTCCAAATTAATTTGAGACATCTGCCTCATTTAACACCAGAAAGCCACATTGCGCTCTTATACTACACCGACACCATTATAGAGAAAGGTGAGAAGGTGTATTTTGCTCTTGAGACCTTAAGCCATCACGTTTAGACTTACCGTTTTGCCTCCTCCCATGACCATAGCCCAAATAACAAAGGAGCAACTCGTATACTGAAGAGTAGTAGGTACCTTCCACAAACACCAGTCAACTTATACACATTCACTGAAGACTCCGAAGACGTCTTCGTTGGACGATAACAAGGACGTCGACGACGACAAGATGAACGGCAGTTATAGCAGAAGATGACGAGCATGAAATCCTCTTTAATAAAGTACTCCTTTGCCTTTGCCTCCGCCGCGCCGCCCCCATTCCTCCCGCATTCTGTTTCTCTCAGCCCCTGTCATTTGACGTATAAAGAACACATTGAGGCATGTGAAAGTTTGTGTAACAAGATTCCGAAATACAACTTAGAGATATTTTATCTGGTTGATGCTTCTCTATGCCTCTTGAGTCGGATGGCTCTGGAAGAGGGTGTGCGGGCGCTGTGCCTGTGCTCCTCCTCAAGGAATGGGTTGTTGTGCTATTGTCGATTGTATGTATAGCTATGATACGGGAATAAGGCAGAAATACTCGTTAAAAAGGGTTTATGGGGGTGGGCTTTCTCAAACGACTTCTTAATATCATTAGAGGCTTTGCCATGCTCTTTTTCGAGGGGTTATTTCATGCGCTTTCTTTTTGTGTATGTATTTTGGGTGATTGTTCGTGATTATGTGCTCCATTGTGGAAGTAGTTTAGACGAAGACCGAGAAACACACTTGAAGTAGTTTCTTTTTACGACACAACACCAGTACAGTACGGAGGAGGGTTGATTTGCTGTTACTTACTAGCGAGATGGAAAAACCATTTTAAGGGCTTAAAGTTAAGCGGGTTGAATGTGTTGAAAATCCAAATGGGTATATGGAAGCATTATGGAGTAGGAGGTGTTGGGGCGGGTAGATTATAAAATTGGGTTAAAGTGTTTTCGTTTTTTTTTCTGCTAACAATACACAAAAGTTTTGAAGTTTTGGTATTTTTGATAGAAGGTGGGATAAGACTTTTAAATAGAGTTTCAAAATTGAAGTGAAGATATTCTATTGAACTGAATCAAAAAAACAAGATTAGAAGACAAGAAAAGCAGTGCAATTTGAAAACAGTAGCATTTTTTCGTATAACTTATCCAGCTTGCATGGTTAGGGGCCATACCCAAGATTAAGTCAAAGGGGAAGCACATTCCATGTTCTATAAGTCTTTGGCTATCAAGTTAAGCTCGAATGTAGTGTAAAAGACATAGTTTCGGATGCGTATCGGCTAGGTTTGCCGATGGAATATTTTTTTTCGACGAGGATATTCTTCCTAAGATGCAGGAGGATCAGGCAATATACACGATAATTTGAGAGGATTCATCGCTTTCCAGAAAAAGTCTGAATGTAGAGTCCAGTGAAAGGCCGATGCCATGAAGATGTTGCTACAGTCTGAAATAGCAGCTGAAAATTCAAGAAAAGATTTTTAACTTAGCCTGTCTAGGTTGGTCAGAGTATTAGAACTCATGAAAGAGAATCTGGGTACTATTTTTTGGGCGTGGGAAATTTCTATCACATCCTTTTTTACCAGCCGCTCCTAGCTTCCCTTACCTAGATAGATAAAAAAAAAAAAAAAATCACATGCACCCTAAATAGGCCAACGACCACTTCGTAAAACAAACTTTCCCATTCCCATTTAATGTAAGGTTAACAGTTCTACTTATTTCGACAAAAAATACTAACATACAAATTGAATAGAAAAAGCTGAAGCCATTCCCTTGTTGCTGTTGTAGTTTCTTATGCAAACCCAAAAAGACCAATGGACAAAAAAAAAGGAAAACAAATTTTTATTGATTTCTTTTGCTAAACGTATTTCTTGCCACCATTAATTAGGGCTTGTCGAGAGAAGAGCTTTCTATTGATATACACTTTTTTTCAACGCAGAAGAAAAAAAAAACAAACAACAAACCTTTAGTATGCGTACACTCACGTTTGTAAGGATATTGAAAGAACTTTTGGCCCAAAACGGAAACATGTAGACTAGCAACTCCCATTTATATTCCGCCCTTTGGCACGTGACCTTAATTAATTATTTTTTGCACGTTCTTTGGTTTATTTGCTTTCATTTAAATACCACCTTCTCCGTCTGCCATTTTAGTATCCTTTTTCACAATTTCTGCTTTTTTTCCCTCCTTGTTGTTGTTGAAAGAACCCTTGGCTTGGATTGGGTAGGTGGTGTGGCGTGTGGTGCGGTGGGTGGTGGTGTGTGCGAGAAGCATTACAATGACAAGAGCAATTTTCATAACCACCATTAAGTGGTGGTAAAAATACGTGATGAACATATTAAATGCTACTTTTTTATGTGTCTTTTGCGACGTTGGATTTAAAAATAAAATTGTAAGTTTTCGTTATGTTGCTAAAAAATTTGGGATTGAAATTAAGTTAACTTCTACACTCACTCTAAGAACGTGGACGCAATTAACTTGTTGCAGCGAATTGTTAAATTCACTCTTCCTTTTGATTTTTTTTTTTTTTCGTTTTTTCTTTATACACATTCATAAGCCAAGAATTAAGGACACAAAAGGGTGAGCCATCAATCACGTCGGTGTGTAAACTATGAATTACTTTTGAAAATTAGCAATCAGTTAAGACATTGAAACATTTTTATTTAACTGGAACCCTTACAACTTATTTGAACTAGTTTTTTTAAACAATGTCAATCAGGAAGGTGCCTCTAATAACTGAGAAAAAATGAATCTTTTACTTTATTTCAAAACACTAGGCCTAAAGATTAAATAATGTCGTCATGAGTTTCTCGTATATAACTTTTGGGCAACGTCAGTATGGCCTCGTAAGATTTTCGTGTCCATAAATACGGACATTACATTAGGAATTTGTTAAATTCGACCTTTCAAGTATAATTGGAGTTTTCTCTTTTTTTTTTCATTTGCATTTCTTATTTTTCCTTTGCATCTCTCATAGGTTAAGTAGGTCAACAAAAATTAATCTGCTTCCTCAATTTTATTCAATGTACTCTTAGACTAAAGAAAAAATTTTTCTTAAAAAATATTTAATATTCTCGGAAATTGTTGCTATTTTGTTGGTATTTTTTTTTGCACAGATTAATGCTTGAGTTATGGCGAAAAAGTAATTGTAAGCTTACAGTTTGGGAAAAGTCCAAAATTCGACTCTGTTAATTTTCGCGTTTACCGAGAAGTCCAATTGTTTTTTTTGCTGTACATTTTTGCTTCATTTTGTTGCAGTTGAAATTGTGAATGCTTTCACAAAATACTTCTGAAAAGTACTTTTAGGGAAATTGTTTTCTTTGATGGTAATCTGAACAAAGCACTTCCGAGCCCATTCAACTCTACATGTAGACACACATAGTTTGCATACAAAACGGTTCTCGTCAAAAAAAATTTGAATGACTCCCCAATTCCGAGATTGGGCAAAGATTTTTAAAATTGATATTCCTGCAGGTATATCTTACCATACCAGACCGGAGGGCACCATAAAAATTGAGTGCGATCCGAACTACGCTTTGAAGAATATTCTTTCTCTAAGTTTTAACCCGGAAAAAACGTTTTAACACCGGGTTTCTATTAATATTTCATAAAAAAATAAAACTACAAAGTGTTGATCAATTAACTCTTTTCACTCAATTTGAAAGGAAGCTTGAAGGCCTTTGCTGCTGACATTTGTTTTTTATGGCGCTAAAAGTCTAGTTTGGGACTTTAGATCCTCAAAGCCCTTCTTTCCCGAAAGCCTATGTTGTATAAACTCGGAATTAATTCGCTAAGATTATAGTTTCCTGAAACTGTTTCCATCGAAGGAGGTACCAGTTAGCACAAGCTATCCACACTCGAATATGTTTTTTTTTCTAGCGTTGTCATATTTCTCCAGCTATAAAGGAAAAGTTTCTTTTGTTTCTTCAAAAATTGCACACAGTTGTAAGGTATTCCTTGCAAACCACCCTGCTGTCGTATAGGCTTTCATTGATTTTGATATGCTGTTTAAAGTAAAGTTAAAGAGCTACGGAAGAAGCTTACAAACTTATGTTCACCAAAAAAATACTGTTGGGTGCCTACTGGGCCAATACATACTTATGCCCTTAAGGTCGACTTAATTTGTTACTCTGTGCTTCTCTGTTATATGTAAGAGTGGATTTCGCTGTACATTTTTGACTATAGTATAGCCGCAATACAGTCTGAATTTAATCTTCCAAAAAATCAATCCACCGATATTTTACCAGGAAGGCCAATATAGGAAACGTCCTAGATAGAAGATCATCAAAGGATAATGCCCTTTGCATCCCACAACCAGGTTGCAGTTGATTATGATGTTTTATCAACTTAACTGCAAGGGGCGGTTTCGTTACTTACACGTTACTCGGGGTTTTAGTAGCTCTGTGTTTTCGAAGTGTATTCAATGAATTTGGGTCTAAATTCCGGAAATTGTGCTATTCAAAATTATGTTTTACAAAATTCTAGAAATGTCTCTTTTACAATGCGACGCAGTGAAAATGTTTACAGGGCATGCCATCCCCCTGCATCGGCTCTTCCTGTTTCTTTTTTACAAATCTGCTTAAAGAATACCTAAGTGAAAGGTTAGCTTTTTTTAAGCAGAGTTTTATTGCTGTAGAGTCAAAATTTGAAAGAAGCAGAATTTTGAAAGCAGATGTTCTTTTAAAGAACCAGTGAGTAAGTGCTACAGTTTGGAAACAGAAATTATAGTCCGATAAACAGACCGTTGAGTCCTATCCCACATTGTAAATAAATGCTATTTATGTTACAGTTATTTACTATGTCTCATTTACATTTTGACGATTTGTGGCTAAATGTTTCGAAAAGGGGCGTGGTCCAACCGCCCTTATTATTATTATTAGATATGTTCAAGTTTCACTTAAAAGCAAGCAAGTATGTAATTTTTTGATTCAAATTTTTCGTGAATTCGACCCCTTAAAGTAGGCATGGCTAAAAATTTTGAAAGTGTTGAATATAGACCGGAATCTCGCTTCCAACGCCAATTTTATTCTTTCATAAATTGGGCTTAAGGCCTGTAAAAATTGTGTTTTTATGGAAAGTTCGAAGTTTTTCATAAATTATGCCCCCAAATGTGGGCGTGGGCCAAAATTGTATGTTAATGAAACTTAGAACTAAATGTTTTCTAAATAAAAATAATTTATAAAATTTACCCTTAAAATAGATGCCACGCCCACTATAGGAGGTTTACCGATTATATTTTTCTCTTCTATGTCACACATTCATTAGGAGATTCTAAATGTCAAATTTCAGCCTTTTAAGATGTCTTACAGTTTTGAAAGCTCTGGAGGTAGTTGCACATTTAGGCCAATTGTGGGCGTGTCTGTGGGCAGATTTGGAAAATTTTAACACTTGTACTGCTTCGGATAACAAGGAGCCTGTGCACTTTCACTTCAGCTATTTAGTTTGAAATTTAAGCCCTAAAAACATATGACACACAGACAGACGGACGAACGGGCGGACGGACATGGCTTATTCGATTCATAATTCAGTCTCGATCATATGCCCCTAAGGTTTTTATCGTTAACCATTATTATTTCACCGTGTTACAAAATATGTGACAAACTTAAATACCTCCTTTCCTATGGGATGGTGGGGTTGGAAAAAACTGGAAACTGCAAAATTTCCAGATTTTTTAAAGAAGTATCATGACCCGTTCCTGTTTTGGCTTGCGGTTGAAATTCCGGAGGATCAAAATTCTTTATACCATTTTTTGCTCTCCAAAACAGGAAAAATGTAAAAGAAAAATTTTATTCTGTAGTATCAATTTTGAAGCCTTATTTTTATGTGAAAAATCAGAATTTAGGTTTGCAGATTTTCGAAACGGAACTTAAAACCGCTTATTTTCTAACCATTTTAAAGCAACTGTAATAAAAAATTTTCCTTCTCATCCTTTTTTGTGACACGGGGCTAACTTGTAAATTAAAATGCTTTGTCAGCTATTTTTTACCAGACCTTATTAAACTATAATGACTCGTGTTGCATAATTTAAGCTGCTCGATTTTACTCCTTTATTACATTTACAAGCAATTTATAGAAGGTTCTCTTTTGTTGCGTTATTGCTTTGAAATCTCTATGGACTTACACCAGTGTCTATTTTCGATACTCTCAATGCTTATTTTTGACTGTAAACCATTCGCTGTCCTCTCGAAGAGCTTATACCTAACTGCCAAATAATTCTGTAAATATTGTACCAAATATCTTACATAAAACTACTCTTCAACTGGCCAATATGATTCATGAAAATGTCCATACCCCGGCACCATACCTAAGGCAGGACTGCGGCTGTCTTATATATTAAGGCTTTAAAGTCTAGCCTAGATTCTTGTTTGTTGATAACGATGAAGGAAATAACGAAGAAAATAGAAATTGGCACGAGTTGAAGTTCTGTTGTTTCTGTGAAGAATTATGACAGTCGGAGGCAAGAGTGATATCAATCTAGAAGGAGTTCTTAGCTTTCTCAACAATGTTTCTTCTAATGTCGTTCTTCAATGCCCGTTGCTTTAGCAAAATATGGTTAATATACCTTTATTGTGTTCCTGTATAGTATTGACTTTACGCAAACCTTTTCTTTAAGCTGTTTGTGTCTGAAAAACAAAAAAAATTAAAGTCAAATTCAAAACCCCGCAACATTGTTCTGGGTCTGTCATGTGTAAATGTACATAGAACATCAAAATTAATATCAGTAGGTATAGCATCTCCTATATAGTATGTACCTACATAGTACTTAATTGAATAAAAAATGCTCAAAAATGCTCCAAATATTTCTTTGGGCACTCGTTTTTCAAATATGCTAAGCAATGAACAATGGTTTATCCACAAGACCAATTTTTAATTTTCGTAAAATGCAATTTGGAACACCTTCAAGCAGTCGTTTCATGAGCATTTTTGAATCCTTTTATTGGTGTATATTTATAAGTGCGGGCCACAATATCATTGATTGGCAAATGCTCTCTAGGGGCTGATGATATAAATTTATCTACTTAGCATAAGCGAACAAAACAACCAAAAACAGGTCTCGACTATTTTCAAAAAATAGGCATGTTTTTATTTTAGTAGCGATTTAACAGATAAGGTACTATATTCACGTTACTCAAATACATTTCAATGGGGCTTCACTTAAAACGAGACACTTACTGAATCACGCCTTTGATTGACTCCCAGAGCTTATTTTATCAAGTCCATCAGCCACAGTAATTGCTGAGCACATTGCCCAGCCCCTTAAAACAAAAATTACAACATGACCAGTCCCAGACTTGCCAACCCACCGCCAAATAAAGACACCATTTGTACCTGACGTTGCGTGCCACCAAAAGATTACCGCTCTAGTGGTGATAAAATGAGTAATCGTCACTGTCACACCCTCGTGCCACTACTGACCATCAGCGTCAACAAAGTTAAAAACTATCATCACTCATTCAAGGACCGAATAACAGCAACAACAACAAATACAATAATATGTATAACGAAACATCCTTTACAAGAAGCAAAACCAAAGCTAGCGAACAGCCCCTGTTGCATGACAACGCGATAATGAATGTGTTTGCAAATTGAATTCATTTACAAAAGAACAAAAGCAAACACAGAGAATCCTTGCACATCCTTAAACGACTGCATTAAATAAATTCCCATTCAATGTAATTAATCTTAGGAAAATTTACCATGACACGCTCGTTTTGTGTATATAGATAAGGGTGCGGTATAGAGACTCTGTGAGCAGCAGTCACTGCTGTGAGTATCCTTCATTTTGTCTAAACTTCTGTTAACACCAAGAACCCTTCCATCAATAGGGCTTTAAGTTTGAGGATTTCAACGCCACAGGCGACGTTTTGCAACATTTTAAGTCCCAACCGGCACCACCTCGCCTCGATTTAGGTACTTCTCCCTTGTATCAAAGTCGGGGTGCCACCAAATAGGTTTTTAGTTTCTTCTTTGTCAGGATTCGGGGTAGGGCTTAAGTGGTATTCAAAAGAGATAAGAGCGGGGGCTTCACTTCCTTCGTAACTTCACTACATACCTATATCAAGCAAACAACAACTAATCACTGTCAGTTGGCGGATAAAGTTACCGCTATCGACATCCTTCTTGCATGAGTGTACTATCTACAATGAGGATGAATTAGACGCAATCTTGGAACATTAAACACTAAACCAGCAAGGAAAAATGGTCTAAGAATGAATACTTTTTTGGAAAGTACTTGAGGAACGCAAAGAAGCTTCTGTTTTTTCTGAATACTCCACAGCCTGGTTGCCTTTGGCTATGTGGTTATACCACCTATCATAGGGTTCATCGTTGGTAAAACAAAGGAAACCCATTTTACGTCGTCCCCGGGACCGAAAAACTTTTTGTGGTTTTCCTTGGAGGTGAATTGGTAGTAGGTAGCAATAGGTGTACCCTTTATCAGCAAGCAATGTTGTTTGGGGGAAGATTTACGACTACCACTAACAATTTATTCGTGGTTCTTTGGCCTCGCGGTAAAGTTTAAGATTCGGCGTGAATACCAGTGCCAGGTGTTTCCTTTGTGAAGCCCATAAATATATAGGAGCTTGGGCATGGCTGAGGCCGTTTAGACTGCATGGCCAAGTCGTCGTCTAAGTTGGATTATTTGATATTCTGGTGCAAAAAAAAAAAACAAAAAAAAAAGCTCCACTCCACACACACATGCCAGACCATATGGTTTCCAAATCGAAGGGAAATGGTTTTCGATGGTTTAAAAGATTTATTGGTAAGTTCCTTTTCTAGGAAAAGATTCCCACGAAATGGCTTTTGTATGGCTTCACAACAACAATTCGGAAGAGGAGAATAGATAAGAGAAATATGTGTATAGATTTTTCCTAAGTGCAAGGATAAGAGCCCACATTTGAAACGGATTAAAAGAGGTGCCTAGCTTTGCCTCAGTTCAGCTTAGGACCATTTATGACTTTCAGTGTGTTTGGTGAAAGCAATAACAATCCCTAACAGTCATCCTGCGAAATACTTTTGCTTTAAATTTGAATTTGTTGTTCTGTATATTATAGAACAAAAATAGCACTCCAGCCTTAAATTTTGGATTTTCCTAAAAAGAAATTCAGTGTTGTTCACAAGAATCAAGAAAGCAAAATAAGAGTCAGTACAGAAACAGCCTACATTTGAAGCAGGTCTTCGATAAATCTCCTCTGAAATTTTAAAGCCATATGAATAGCATCTCCATTCCACAAAGCTTTAAAAAGGATACCTTCTCTCCGTGTGGGTCATATAGACTTATGTGGTCTTTGGTTAATGTGAGCAAAGTTGACTCTCAATATTTTTGGACAAAGTCGACTTTACTCCAAGGCTGATGTACAATGGTGATTTTTTTTCAAAATAGTCGTAGTTGGGTGTCTCTCCTTGATGAGATCGCATATGCATAAGTTGGTTTGTCCCTATTGACTGCTAAACTTATAGTCTCATAACTTATATTCTCGTCCGGTACTTACGCGGACAATTCAGGGGCATCAATCTGTGTGTTTCTGATCATTTGACATTGTTGCCTGCACATGCAAGTGCAGCTTGAAAGATCGTTCTTCCGATGTTGGCGCTGGAGTTTTGCATAATTATTCTTTTAAGTTTTATGTTAACGAGGTCGCATTACGGCGCGTTTCGTCGCATTGTCTAAATATTTTTTGACTGTCGCTGATGCCTTTACTTAAATAGTTTCCCAGGTTGCCCCTAAAAAGGTCGATTCTTCATCTCCGACCGATTGCAGACCATTCTTTCAAAGGTCATGGAAACGCTGATGATCTGTGAGCTTATCAAATATCTCGGGTCACAAATGATCGATCGTCAATATAGCTTTCGTTGCAGAAAACTGAACCCGTTCCTTTGATCTCTTTGGGGAAAGCAATAGTCTTGTGCGCTTGATATTTCGAAAGCGTTTGACAGAGTCTGGCACAAGGCTCTCTTCCGGAAATGCGTGCGTCTAGAATCGATGTTTTTTTTATTAATTGGATTTCCTTTCGAACCGCTCAATCGAAGTAGTTGTTGATGACTTTAAGTCTGATGCATTACATTACATTAATGCTGGTGTACCACAAGGCTCAGTTTTATCTCCGCTTTTCTTGATTTTCGTCAACGATCTTTTGTCTTGCACCTTTAGTCCAATGACAGTACCCTCAATTGGTCATACTCGTTTCCAGGAAGGCCTAGTTGAATTAAAATGGTGGCGTATGACAAGTTCATTCAATACCGACCCAAACAGCATGCCTGGGGGATTGCAAACAGAGAAAAATTTAATGCGTCAAAAACACAAAAACACAAATTTTACCCGTGAAAATTTAAACCTTCAGTCATTGTCCATGAATGGCACTTGCATCGGTAAAACCGCTCTCCATATGTGTGTTAAGAACAACCTTTACTGGAATGAGTATATGTATTCGACAGCTCTTAAGTTGCTGCGTATATCCGGGGTTTTGGTTTTTTTAAAACGAAGCAAGAAGCACTTTGTGGCGAGTGCACACATCACTGCCTTGCGATTTCTGAATAGGACCCAAAAAGATCGGTAATAATTGGTGACCAAGACATTGTGAACTCTATTGACTCCTTGGAAGAGCGTCGCAATGTTTCATGTCTTTTATTGTTTTATCCCCTTTTCGATAAGCAACGCTCCAGTGAAGTAGCCAGCTACATGCTATAGAGTTTTTCCGTTGTCGTTGCAAAATCTGCAGCGTTCTCCCTCAGTTATCTACACCCATGGTGGATGGTCCCTGAGGCTACATTGGCTCGCAAGGAATCCTGTAAGCGAATGGAGGTGGTTCCAAAGGTTTTCGCCCTTGAAGTTTTTTACCCTGCCTCACATCTTGAGATTTGACCAGGTTCTTGCGCTGTTTCCCTTACGCTGTCTAAGTCCTATCATGCCCTCAGGTGCAATTTCTGAACTCTTTAGCCCTGTTAGGCAAGTAATCCTGTTAGCGAACGGAGGTAGTTACAAAAGTACTCAAAGTTTGCCCTGCCTTACACCTTGAAACTTCACCCAGTTCTTGCACTGTCCATGGTTTGTTCTCTTTTGTCCAGGTTCATCGTTTCTGGGTTCGTGAAGTCGTCAGTAAGTATATGATTTCCTATTTCGCAGAATGTCTAGGTCCTATCAAGGCCTCAGGTTCAATTTCATAAACCCTCTAGCCCTCCATTAACGCAGTTTTGTTTAGACCTAGACACTCCTTTTCCAGAAGTGCTATTTTATTGCGTTGTGAATCGAATTGCTTCAAAGTAATGCACTTGTCCCTTCTTCTTCCCCCTACGGCCATTCTAAAGACTGTTTTGCTTCCACATTTCTCAACCATTGGATGCAGGTTAGTCGGTTCTAATATTAACTCCATGGCTGCAGCTTAGAAAGTTCTCTAAGTCATTGTGATGCAGAGACAAACCAGGTTACTGATTAAATGTCTTACGTTAGACCTAGACGCAGACTTAGTTACCGCAGTGGGCGGTATTGTCGGTTATTGGTATAATTCTTAAGCATCTTAAGCCTAAACTAAATGGTTCATTTTACCTGACTACCAAACAAGTTTCATCTTCGATATTATATTGACTGCAGAAACTTTTCCCAAGCATCGACTGCGATTCCACTACGTTGTTCCCTTGTTCGACCTCAAAGGCTTTGTCTCAAACTTTGTGCCTTTGCCGCATTATTTTATTCGATTGATCATAGCATGCTTCTCGCGTATTCTCTGAGCGTTGTATGTTCTGGCGTTCCTCGGAACTTTTGTCTAGCGTCGATCGCGGTGTGGATATCTCCATCTTCATATCTCTTTGTGGAATTATCACAACATCAATCCGCTTGAATCCGTTATTGGAGGTGGTGTCCTGTAGACTGCTTTGCGACTGTCCTAGCCAGGCATTAAAATTGTATATGACAATCTTGATAGCATAACTAGTCGTCATCTTTCAACGGACCAACATTTAGGAAATGCTGGTTTATGGCATCCGCTAGTTACTCTTATATCTCCCTTCCATGGTTCATAAGTTCGTCATCAGTTGATCCGTATGTTTACTATAAAGTGGCCGGGAAGATGCCACGACGCACGGTACGATCCCCCATGTGGGTAGCCAAATCAGTTTTATCACTCCAAAGACGGAGAGGTCAATAAACTGCCTCCTATAGGACTGACCTGCGAGTGTTTTGTGGTAGCACATTTACGAAGTTTGAACTGACTGGAACTGTATGGTCGCTATCGTTGGTTTCATCTGAACAGTTCCTTTGGAGCGATCCAGAAGCAAGGAGAAGTGCCCTAGCTTTCAACAATCCTCCTCCCCCATCTCTCATCTCAAAACCTTCAAATGGGACCAAATCTCCAGTTGTATTGGGACCAAATCTCCAGTTGAGGCGCAACAACTTTTGAACATCGAAGATCAAAGCATATTGTAGGTCATTTATAATTTCTGATGACAAGAGATTTCATAAGCTGAAAGTCAATCAACGTTTACATGATTGTGGAAGGGAAAATATTAACATTGATAGGTAATGCTAGTTTCAAGGACGAAGTGGACAAAAGCAAAGCTTTATCAATCTACTCGGTAGGATGCCTGAGGCGAAAAGATAAAAAAGCTTTACTACACTATTATCACAAGGTGTTTTCATTTTGAAGAGTTATGGGTTCCTAGTTTTTTGTTGATGCTGAAGCAACCTCACAAAAGGGACTGTAAAGCATCGTTAACCGGTGCATCTGAAATATATTAAGAATACTCTGGTCAAATCGTTTTCTGGACGAGCAGCTTTTTACCTTTATCATATGTTAGGCCAGAAACATAAAACATTTCTATTTAGTAAATGAAATGGAATAGAAGTGCGGGCAGGTTTTCTATGAAAGTGACAGCTCTATGTACATTCTTTTAAGAATCCGTTAGCACAAACGTATGACGCAGTATATCTGATGTAGTGCCTGACTTTCTTCTTCACGATCCTGTGCGGCAATATACGGGAGGAGAGTTAAAAGCATGAGTGTGGTGTAGCACCCGCAAGGGAATCTGAGATATGAAAGTATGTGACAAAACAACATACAACTATATATGAATTCTTATGTATGCTGTACAACTTTGACACTCTATTGATGTCTACTCCAACTGTCACTTAGTTTTTCCCTCTGCTAAACAGTCATCGCAAAAATAAAATCTGCAATTTGTAGAGACTCAACTTTCATAATCATCGCTCGCTCATATATTCTTACATTATTCAATACGTGTGCTTTCAGCAGCCAATTTATCCATAAAGCAACATGCATACACACACACAAGTTGTTCAATTTTTTTCCTAAGAAAAACATCCAGACCGAAAGAAACGAAATTTATTAGATTTCCGCACGTGTGCTTAACACATTTAATACGAGTTCACATCCTTCAAAACAAATTTGCGCCATGTAAAGGTTTTTTCTCGCCACAATTCAACCCCTCGAAATCAGTACTAGCTACTCGTCGCATTGGGGAGTATACATTGTATGGCGCCATTTCCACCAACAACTACAACACCGCACATATAAAACGACCCCAAAAGCCAACTGAATGTTTCATTCGCATTACTATTTCATGATAAGAGAGCTCCCAATGTGACTTAAGTGGATGTGTACTTCATTTCTATCATCATCCATTTATCCTGGCGTGTCAGGTGTAGTTTTCCAGTTTTATCACCCACACATGGAGATCATAACACCACTCATTCATATACGGGTGCCGAATTACTTATGCATTACCTCCGCGAAGAATCCCTCTGTACTATACATCCTGTTGTGATTTGGGCGAATCCTTGCGTTGACTCCATTTTTGGGCAGGGGCAAAAAAACTGAATGATCTGCTGCCATTTTGCATTTTGCCAGTTACAGTTCCGCTGTTGCACACGTCTCATAGGAAAACACCAAATAGAGTTAAATAAGAGCAGCACAACGGCGCAGATGATAATTCCTAAAGGATTCACAAGGACATAATACGGGCCAAAGAGTAATGTTACAATGGGCCAAAAAAAAAACAACTAACAAAATAGCGCATTTGTTTCTGTCCTCTCTATTTGGAAAAAGAAAGAACGATGGGGGTAACTTAAAAAGGATATCGTCTAACTGCCGGCCGTTCCATTGTTGGCGAGCGAATCTCTTCCGGACATTCATCTGCATTGCGATTAAAAATTTCTTTAGTTCCCTACCGGATGGCACAGAGATATACGAACAAAAAACAGATACGGGCAAAGATTGAGTGTGATGAAGGTGAACAAAGGAATGATCGTAAGCAAAAGATTAAAACGGATGGCAGAATTAAGAAAGCAAAGTAAAGGACTATAACGATAACCAAGGAAACAGGATTAGAATGAATTATTTTCCTCTTCCTGATATTTTATTTGCGCTTTGCTCTAAAGTTAGTGTGGGTGAAGCACGAAACACTTGAAATACAGGAAAAATTTAATTGAAAACAGTTACGGAGGATTCCCTTTAACTGGTGCGAATGGCAAGATGGTAGCGAAACAAAAGGCAAAGCCAGGTTGTTACCATTCTTTTAGATTTTGTTATCCTTTTTAAGTTGTTCAGCTCTTTGCTGATTTCATCCTTTGTTTATCGCAACTCTCTAGAGTCTAGAGAAGCACAAAGGTTTAAGAGATTAAGTGGTCAGTCAAAAGCTCTTGCAAAGACAGTGCAATTATTTTTTCTTTAAACTTGGACTGAAGCTTAAGAGTCAAGAGATAGATGATTCTTTTTCTTATTTAAAGCAGCCCTTAGGGTTGTGCTTTAAGTACCTCGAAAAAAAACGCATACGGTCTTAGTTTTGTGTAGGTTATCTACGGGTTTGTTTGATGCTACGCAGTCAATAGAACTTTAATTATGGAATAATCAAAACAGTCCTTTAGTTAGAGATATAGCACTGTATCTAAAGCATGTTTGGTTTGGTCTGCCAGATTGACTTTAATGTATCTTGACACGAATTGTTGAAAAAAAAGACTTCAATTTTCGGGAATGAATTATACCTGTCATTTAGAAGGTTCCGTTTAAAATGCGATTTTTATAAGCCTTAAAGGTATATTTATAAAGGTGGTCCCATCCTCTGTCTCCATTAAGTACTCAATGCTTTTTCTGCACAGAGCAAGGCAGTGCCGAAGCTCCCTCAACTCTCGAACAAAACTACCACGAATCCTTAGCATGTACAAAAGTATGACTTTCGGATCAAGGAACGGTTAGTTCCTTTCGCATTGAAATGACTCTCAGTATATAGTATTCTGCTAAGATTCATGCTTAAATAAATGCTTGTGCATGCTATTTTCGAAAATGCTTTTAGGTTTTTGATTCAATTCCTTAAAGTTTTTGAATATTCAAAGTTCACTATAGTTTTTTATAAAATTTCCCACCTCCTAAGAAACAGTTTCATGTGCGCAATAATCCTGTATTATCCTGCCCTTAAGGCGTTTCCTTAAAAAATTCCATAGCAACTTAAACAAAGACAACAAACAACTATAGAAATCCCACCTTTAGGCATGTCCTCATTTTTACAAAAACTCACACTGCCTATTTGCTCACATCCTTCATGTTCACATTACTTTATTTTTCCTTAATGCAATTATAGCAATTATATCTGAAAAGTAATTAAGATCCCGCAGACACAACTCCGGAATACAAATCACCCTCCGGAATATCTAAACAAATGTGCGTATTCTTACCATCTCTATCCCCGGAGGGTAGGTATGTTTCGCAGGATGATTTAGAAAATTGTGTTTTTATCCTCAAGTTTGTTGTTTCCTCTTAGCCTTTGGCTTAACTGTAAAATAATTAACTGGCATTGCAAAGCGGATTTGCAGATGGCATACGAAGGATAAAAAAAAGACTAAACAGGGTGAAGGGAAGAAGAAAAAAAAGAACACAACAATAAATGGCCAACTTCCTCCGACCGTCGCATTAAGTGGAAACTAAGAAATACTGCAGTCATCGCTCTTGGGTGTCGCTTGGATGCGGTGACAATCTAGGATAATCTTTTGTCAGGAGAGGCCAATCATTTTCGGAATTGTACTTTCATTTAATTTTAATTCCATTCATTATTGTCTTCACGATTTTTTTTAAACCTGTCAACTAACTACTTGTTAGCTGAACATGGCAAAAATTTTTGTGGAGTCTTTGAAAAGTTAGAAGTAAAAAGAGAAGCCTCTACCCCCCATCAGGTGTTTTACAACGATTTTTAACCTTATAGAAGTCCCTATAAATAGTTCACTAATAGATAATTATGAAGTGAAAAGTGATATGTTTTCGATCTGTATTGAAGGCTTGCGATAAGGCAAGGGAAGCATCCTTCCCAAACTCAATAAACGTGCGCTTATGAGGGCTTCGACAACCGATCAATTTATCAAGTTAACAAAAGCCTGGCCTTCGGGATTTTTTTTTTTCTATGTTGAAATAGAACAAACATACCAGCTCAAAGAAAATTGCTTTTGAAAGTACGGAAGGCTGGCTGGTCCTAAATGCCAAGAGGGACAGTCTCGTTGCGGACGAGTTTGATGGGGAAATAGATTTTTCTTTCTGTTTGCTTATCGATTCCGATATGAAATTGAAATTCTGTAAAGGCTGAATGCACCAGCAGAGAGAGTACATGCTATATGCACAAGCATAAAATTGTGTTTTTCCTCGTGCAATCATTTTTCCAATGAAGTGCTTACGAATCAGGCGTTTCAAACTTATTTAAAAAAAAAAATAACAAGTTTTTATCTTATATTTCAATGGAGCGATTCATCTTTAACTAAGTGATTGAACTACTTTTTTTATTTTTATTTTTCAGATGCCATTTGAGAAGATATTATTTGCGTTCAAGACCACTAATTAGACGCCAAAAAGGTAAAAAAAATTGAGTGCTATTTTCCTAATTACAAACTATGTGAGCTGTTGTTGAAAACCCCCATCTGGTGTTCACTATAATTTGATCATTTAATTGTTTTTATTAGATCTCGTAAATAACGCTGAAATCGATAAATTGCACCACAAACATTTTGCATGGGCTTGTTGCCACAACATTAATCTAATTATTAAGCGTTAAAATTATACCGCTGATGCCGATGAAGTTGTTCGAATAAAAACCGATGTTGAACGTTTGCAGGTGGATGGGAAAAATTTCATGTAAGGGCGATACATGGACCTTGTTTTACTTATACTTGCTTTATTGATAGACAATTGGCTTGACGTAATTTTCATAGCTATAAAGATATTCTCTGACGGTTTCGTCAGAACTAGTGACTATAAATTCCAGTATTGTGACCTCCACCTTCTGAAAATTAACCATCTTTAATTTTTACTATTTAAATTTTAAGGTACAAACTTTGCAATATTTTTGCGAGTTTTCTTAAGCGTAATAACGAAGTCAGCACTTGAACAGATATCGTCTGCGAAATTTATGGCTTTATTAATTATGGGTTCGAATCCTGCCATCGTCACCTGAAAAAAAGACTAGTTCTTTTTCACGGTCCCCACCTCCGCGATGGTCTGACAAGCCTTCCGAGAGTATCATTTGTCTTGAAAAACTTCTCAAAGTGCCGTTCGGATTCGGCAAAAAATTGTAGGTCCCCTTGTATGTGAAGAAATTAACACACACAGCATACATTGTTGAGAAGTTGGCTCTGGTTCACCTCGAGCTGTTGCGCCACTCTATTTTTTTATTAATTATGGCGTTATGAAATTTATGACAAAACTCTTCAAGTAGGTCAACCAAAAACAAAACAGCAGAGTACTAAGCACGCAGCCTTGCTTAACGCCGTCTACCATCGAGGGCGATTCCGAAAGTTGCTCTTTATTCCAAATGGCTGACTTTGTTTTGCTATAAATTGCCCTTCGGGACAAGCAGTTACTAAAACAGAATCTTGAACAATCTAAACTTAATACTAAACTTAAGTTAAAGAAAAACACTTGGAAAAGGATGAAGCGGAAAAGGAGAGGTTAGTTATGAGACGTAAGCGCACGCTTCATGGACAATTCGCTCTTGCTTACTTCAAAAGAATTGCCAGTTGCAATAGCTTTGCGAAGCATTCTGTTAAGGGAATTATTCTTACCATAATCAATGCGATGGGGCAGATGGACAAAAGGGACATGTCTCAGGCGGCCGGGGTTGGTGCTAACATTAATCTCTCGAAAGAGGTATGGACAGTCAATGTTTCCAGCTAGCAACTGGTGTACAAAAACTATGTCAGCAACTTCGCGACACGTGATCTGAAGGTTTGGAGATTGAGTGATTTTAGGCGGCACTCATGAGTGGGTAGGTTGAAAGGATCATCCCAATTGAGACCATGCAGGGCGAAATGAAAAAATCTTCGCTGTACGGCTTCAATTCTTCAGATATGGATTTGACCAAACTTGACTGCGGTATTCAAGAAGGAGCTTAACAAAGGTGATTTAGAGAGCTTTGGTAACATATGGATTGGAAATTTACTTGGACGAACGCTTGATAAATCCAAGACAAGAGTTGGCTCTTTTAATTATGTTTTTATAATGCATATGAAAATAGTCACATGCGATGCCCAGATCGCAAATTGAATTCAACCTAGGGATCAGCTCATTATTAAAGGAGTATGATCTGCTAGGAAGAAAAGCTGTCGGGACTTTTCCATATTATAACCTACATTTAGAAAAAAAAACTAGAAAACTGAAAGACAGTTAAAGCGGACCCCAAGCGGCTCACAGCTATGACTTTTCCCCTGGTTTTAAGCAGAAATGAAAACTAATTCGTCCTTTGTTGGCATATTATTACCTCTCGAAAAGCTCATCGCTCTTTTAGTACGAAGCTGTGGTCGAAGTTGGTATCGGTAGCAGAGAGAAAGGCCGAGTAATTTTGTTAAAATTAAAAAATAATTTTCTTTCTAAACCCAGAATTGTGCGTAGTGAGTTGCATACTTAAAAAACCGGAAGCCACTGCATATTTATAAAACCAGAATACCAAACGAATATTGTTTAAGACTTTCTTTATATTGTACTCAACGCCAAGGCAACCTGCACGCAAGGCTCTCAGGGAAAGCAGGGCACCAGATAAAATTCCGCGGGAAACACCACGCTTGATCGGTGAGTTGATTAGTCGATCAATCGAGGAGTCGCATGCAGTTGATTCTTAACCCAAATTCTTTTGTCCCCGCGACGATCTGGGCAGCTCACCTCGCCAAAAACACTTCTCTATTGGTCCTCGCATCCAGTTCTTCCAAATCAAATTATTCGGCGTACACGCGTTCCCGCAAGGGAGATCTCTTCGACGAGAGAAGGAGGAAAATCCTACCCAAATCTTGTCAGCACACGGGGGCGATCAACAATCAAGTGATCGTCTATCGTTGATCGGAAATCTTCAAAACCACGATAGTGTTGCATTCGACCAGCCAAAGTTTAATATACCATCATCATACTGAACCGACGATACCACCACGATCATCATAATCAGAGTCGATCGAAGCGGAGCTCATCATCCTCATACTTTGTACCCAACATGTCATGGATCTTTAGTACTCTCGCTCTCTCTACGTAATTGAATTTCAAAGTAAGAGCGTCGTTCTTTGATTGATTGATTTTTTTGTAATCATTCAAACAATAATAAATTGTAGAAATTCCCATTGATCACCAATCATTGATATCATTTTTATAGTACCGCTATTATATCAGTTTCATTTTCATTCCATTCTTCTTGATAGTATTTCCTTCATCAAAAAGAATATCAATTAAATTAATTTAAATTTATTTACATTTTTACTTAGGTAAAAAAACTACTGGGTAAGTGCAAGAGTTCATCTGTAACGAACTTCTAAATACCTGGCCGACTCTATTTACCGTGTAATACCAAGTTTGAAAGTTTTTTGGCCTAAATTCAGATGCTGTTTTTCAATTATTTGTATTGGCCACGCCCCCAATAATGGCTTTGGACTTAAAAAATAAATTAGTAAATTTTAATCTCGTTTAACTCATGAGAGGATGCGTAAAAAGCGAAAATTATTGCTTGAAAAAATGTCAAACCTTAAAACGCCCCCTAAAAGTAGGCGAAAGCTCAATACTTCGTATGTTACAAATATAGCAATTAGAAATATCTTTAATATATGTCATATTTTTTTTTTTTTTGATTTAGAATAAATTTTCGTGAAATCAGGTTTGTAAAATTCTAACATGTTAAAAAGTGGATATGGTCGATGATGTGGGCGGTCAAACTTTTACCTAATTAAAGGTTTCTGGCCATTTCTGTTTCGCACCAAATTTTGAGTTCGAATTAAAGGTAGTCACTTTGAAGTCAATCGTGGGGCGTGGTTGTGGACCGATTTTATCAATTTTCATACTTTGTCTGTACAAAATGTACAGACAAAGTATGAAAATGTTTGTAGTTTTAAAGACATAAAAACTTCACACATGCGGCCAGACGGACGGACGGACACACGGACATGGCATAACATAACTGACCTGGGTCTTTGAGAAAATTTGCTGCCTCTTCATATTATTTTCATGGAGCTGCTAATATGCTTTGTTAATTTACTGTTTTACAGGTATTTGCATATTTATTTAACTACTCACTCACTGCCGTGTACTTCGTTATGAAATATTTCTATATTTTGCTTTTACCTTTATAGCGTCAATTTAAATTTTTTCTTCATGTGTACAAAATCTTTCTGCAATTTTTTTTTTCAGCTTGTCCGTATGGCGAGCCATGTTCTATGTATAATCAGACGCTTCAGTCCTGTCTATCGGATTTATACTTTAGTCCAGAGGAAACTCACGTACCACCATCACACAGCGGTAGTCAAAGCCATGAAAACCAACACTTCGCTCTGTGGCAGGACTAACAGAAAACACCACATCCTCAAGCCTCAGCAATCAGCAACCGGCCACACGTGGATTCAATTGAAACTGAAGCCCGCAAGGATTTCCATTCACTTGGGTATTATCATTATGTTGGACATAATAAATCACCCAGGATAACAATGGTAACCCCATACAGATTACCTGTGCCTGCAATACATTAAATCTCAATGTTACCTCTGCCACAATCAAATCCACGTATAATTTGATTTCAATGCGCTACATCACACTCCAGGCGCAGTAAATGGCAGTTACCACGGTAATATCGGACTTAAGCCGCACACCCACACTCTCATTCGCGGTCATACAAAAGCAAAGCTCATGGCGGATGGACTTCCGCATAATCCCCGGAACAAGACTTCCAGTCGTTGAATGCTGTCGCACCCCCCATTGGTCACACTGCTGTTGGGCAAATTCGTCTATGCTGCATGAGATCTTCAGTTGCACAATCGAAACACATGTTCGTATGTATATGTTTTTTTCATGCTGTGCATGACTACCACAAGTGACGTTCTCTATTACCTTTGCTCCTATACCTCAAGAGGGACCAACTCACTTTGAACCGAAATTCAAAAGCTAAGCACAATACTCCAGGGCGACACACAATAAAAAAGGACACACAGGACAGAAAACACGGAAACAAGACCAGGGATGCGAAACAAGTTCTTGTTGTCATCGTTTTAGTAATTTTTGTTCATAACAGATTTCGATTTGGTGGTAATTCAACTGTCAAATTGGGATACTGTCTGTGGCCGAAACATCCTGTGTCTGGTGACCACCCACTTCTCAACTGCGTAACGTTGGTAGGTAGGTAGATATGGATGTAGGTACACCTATTGTAAGTTTTTTATTATCCGAAAGTAATTTGAGGTTCATGCTCTATGCTCCATCATACAATTTTCAGTCACATCGGTGGGCAATTACTTTAAGGACCATATATACAATAACTATAAAATCAAGCGAGCTGGAAGGAGGGGTGCTCAGAAACGAAACGAAACACATATGGAAACTCTTATCGTATACAACTGAACACTGTGGGATCTGAGAGAGGTCTCCACGTTTGTTCACACACAAAACACGATTAAGGAAACTTTTGAAGGGAAAAGTTTTTGCCTTAGCTTGCGTTTCTCGAAGGATATTTAACTTTTTATTTTATTTTTCAGTCCCTCTATTTTCAGTGTATGTGGAAAAGTTTAAAACCTATACATAACGTAGCTACCTACACTCAAGTTGTGCGGAAAAGTTTTCAAATACGAAAATAAAAAATAAAAACTTATTTTCAGGACTATAACAACGCTGTATGTAGCTGGTTGAGAGGTTGGTCAGATCTTGTCTCCATTGTAGCATTTGGTCCCCTTCAACCAGCTGTAGCAGTGATTGGTAACAACATGCTTCTTATCCCGATGACAAATGTGAATAAATTGTGCTTGTGACAAAAATTGAAAAGGAAACTCAAATCTTGAGAAGTGTTTACTTGTGTTTCTTAAGTTTATTTGAAAGTGTTTCATGGATGGTTTCGTTCTATCTTATGGCTAACCACGGATAGGTTATAGTGAAAATTTTGAGGAAAAAATGGTCGAAAGTGGAATTAAGATAAGCAAGAGTTGGGTACGATAAGTATGTTTCACTTTTTTTTATTTATTTATATACAAATCGTATATTTTTTTAATAGTCGATATTTAAAAGTCGATATTTAAATATTAAATTTAAAAAAAAAAAATTCTTATTCTCTTTCCAGCATATCCTAATATGGTTAATTTATTAGGATATGCAACACGTTTATTATTTTTTTATTTTTGTTGAGTACTGTTCGAGAAAAGTCAAAAAGTCAAAAAAAATGTGTGCAGATTGCATGTTGATTGGATAATTTTTCGGAACTCTCCGAGAGTTGGGTCTGAGCAACCGGAATGAGTACGATGCATGTCCGATTTACTGCAGAGCAAATGCAAATTCGTTACCAGTCATCGCCGCTGAGGGTGCAAGTGTCCTTCATTGATGGGTGCAGCCACGGTTGGATCTTGGGTATTGCTAACAGTTATAATCGGTATCATTTACAAAATTAAAAAAAAATCTATGTAGCAATGCTAATAACCCCAGAATACATTGCTTACATTTGTTAACAAAGCGCCCTTGTCGAAAATAAGGTAAGAAGAAAACAGGAAAACAGCTCACGAGATGAATGGGTGCATTTGGAGTTTTATGATTTGTCACCATTATATTAGCCATCCCAATTCTTATTTTGTGACAGGAATAGCAGAGAAAAGTTTTTATTGCAAGAGAGAGAAACCACCTATGCAGGTATCTACGAAACCAGTAGAAATATTTTGACCACAAGGCGGCGGTGTTTCACGATGATTCAAGCGATGTGTTCCACTAAAAATATTTAAATTGGAGTGCATGTCGTTGCAGTAAAAGAGGCATTTAGCATTTTGCCATGCTCTTACGAATGTACAATACATTAAGTGACCTAATTAACCCTCTCTCACATAATATGGATCCCAGGGCAGTGAACTTTATTATTTTATCTTTTCTTACTTTTCAAGTTCTTACAATAATATACTGGAATTTTAAAGAAATTTCTATAATTTCTTCTTAAAAAAAATATAAACACGACATGGAGTCCATAAAAACTTAAACAAATATAAAACTTTTTCTGTAAAAAAAAATCTCAGAAAAAGTAAAATAACTTTCTGAAAAAAAACTTCAATCAATGATAAACTTTGGTGCCTTGCGAGAAGTAAGAATTATTTGGCTTGTTTTATAGAGAAGTTTTCCACAAAAATGCAAAACAAATTCTTAAAAAAAAAAATTCAAACGTCATTCTAAACAAAAACTCTCGGCAAAATGTTTAAAGCTTGTTTTGCCACTCTCTACTTTAGTTTTAATTCTTCTGACTGAGAAATGTTTTAAAAACATGTAAGTATGAACATTTTAAATTTTGAAATTTTTTGCCCTTATATAAATATACCTACTTAGTTAAAATAATATGTTGGTTTTAAAAAACCCACAACAACATGGGGTCCATTGACCCCATTTCCTGCTTGTACTGTGTTCTTAGGCTCCTGCTATTGAGGGTAAAGACACTTTCTTCTGGAGTTGCTTACCCACAATTGGGCGCCGCCGCCTCCCTAGGGAATGAAAGGGAGGATAGGAAATGCACGCCAGATATTGTGGGCACCCGGTTTGAATATCAGGGCGGAACTAAACCAGAAAAAAATGAAAAATTAAGGATCATCTATCTGAAAACGAGCGGTTTCATTGTCATCGTGTGTAATCCTGGCTGGAGTCGGTCTTTTGGCCCAAAATGAAATGAAATGAAAAAGAATGGTCAACCTTCAAATTTTGGCCAGTGTAATTTTAAAATACCCTGTTGATAAATTATTTATTTTCTCCGTAAGGGCCATAGGCAATTTTTGGGACAAACTTTAGTGTTTCTATAGAGGGGTTTCGGGAGCCGTACTGGTTTAATAGCATTTGTAAGAGGAACGCTTTTTCTCCTAAAAAATGTTTATGGTCGCGCTATAATACGTAATTTCAAGGTAGAAACAAGCCTTAATCTTATTATATTAGCTTATTATACATGAATCTTATTGAGGGCCCAATCATGAAAATATAAATAAAAAGAAAAGATTATAATATAATCAAAAATATGCAATCACAAAAATATTAATTTAGTGAAAGCAGCACTCGGTGGCGTATGAGTGATTTTTTTTGTGCCGTGGGGTACAGTATAAATTCAGTTTGGTTGATGATTAAATCGAAAAGTAATTATTTTGCAAGCTCAGAGGACCTAGATGACAAAAAGATAAAGACCAATTGGCTAATCAAATGAGTTAAGTCCATTCATCCATCCATCTCTGTTCTTGGAAGTTTTTACGCTTTGAAATTTGGTTGAGGATTTGTGTGTTAAAGTAATGCGGGTAATGTCTTACTGATTCAATCTGCATATCAGCCTCATTCAGAAAGCTTTAACAGGCAACTGTTAAAGCCTGTTAATTTTAAAAACTGAAATTATAAATGAATAATAATAGATGTTATAAAATGAGCATACATATTTTGTTTTAATATTATTGTGTAAATATAAAGGAGGGTTATCACTCGCATTAAAAATAAAATAATTTTTTTATCTTAATAAGTTTGAATAGATATTTGCTGGTCACAAACTAAGTCTCGAGGATGTGGCACCACGAATTGCTTCAAAGACAGACATCATTGTAAGTGACTTTCGAAGTTAACTTCAGTAAGAAAACTAGAAATCCGTAGGAGGTAACTTTTTCCTCATGAAACTCCCAAACTAATCACAAAACTGCGTTTTTCTGGGTACTTTACATACTAATTGAATTGGCTGAAGAAACTTTACACGCGTAAGAGAAAAATGAATTTATCCAAAAAAAACATGGATTTTTCCTTAAACCTCATAATAGCTGTACATATTATATATTTTTTAATAGTTTTTAATTTCACAAATGTGATTTTTTTTTTGTCTTTTTCCCTTTCTTTTTCTTAACACAAATTTATCACAAAGGCTCGGATAGGATCAAAAATAGTTCTAAATTGCCAAATTATACTTTCAATAAATATATTGATCTTGCATGCGCCGCCTGAGTCTGGGTACTCCTCTACTGTGGATTCCAAGATTTTCCAAGTTGGTGGCAATCCGCTCTAGATGACCCAGCCGGCGCAGGGACATAACCCCCAGGGACATAAACCCCAAATTTATTTTTTGGCCTTTTGTCCCACCAATCTGAGACATAAACCCCAAATATTATTTGGGGCACATGTCTCACACGTGTGGGAAACAAGCCCCACATTTTTTCGTCGAAAATGGGACATAAGTCCCAAATTTACGAAGACAGTTCAAAACTGTAATATCCGGTTTAACTAGGAATCCAATTTCTTCCCACCATACTTTAAGGCAAAGCGATTTAACATTTTTATTTATAAGGGTATTTTTTTCAAAACTGTGACATGAAGTTTAAAGCTTTTGGATTAACAGTATTTGGGTGGCCCGCTTCGCGGGTTCAAAGGATTTAAAATCCCTTTTTTACAGGGTTTAGCCGTTTACGCGACTTCGTCGCTCCGCTAAGGGTAGTGGAGCTAGTGGTGCTAGTTGTCTGGCAGGCGCCTGTGGCCAAGTTAAAGTTGAAGTCTTCTTAGTTTTTTTGCCAGTAATTTTTTAAAAAATTGAGTCCGACATTTTTCCGAAACATATTCGGAATAAGGACGCTCAATTTGAAACAGGACATAATCCAAATTGGCATGCTATCGGCTGTCTTATCAGTTGACATATTATATCTTACCATTTGCGAAGAAGGACAAGATCCGTTTTTAGCCAAATGGTCCCGCATGCTTTGGA
The DNA here is from genome assembly GCA_947623515.1 of Neoascia interrupta. Classification (NCBI taxonomy): domain Eukaryota; kingdom Metazoa; phylum Arthropoda; class Insecta; order Diptera; family Syrphidae; genus Neoascia; species Neoascia interrupta. Next base: position 188,056,458 of record OX392462.1, read on the forward strand.
AATTTCTATAAAATTATGTTATATGGGACATAAGCCCCAGGTTTATTTGTTGCGGTTAATGTCCCACCGATGTGAGACATAACCCCCAAATGGCGTTTGAGGCTTATGTCCCAGCTGGGTGAGACATTAGCCCCAAAAACTAAATTTGGGGCTTATGTCCTTGCGTAGACATTGTGTTTCGACTCTTTTGGCTAGGTCGGTATCGCTGTACAGCCCGTACAGTTCGATGTTATATATCCTCCTCCACTCTCCGTCTATGCAGACGGGACCGTAAATCGTCCGAAGAATTTTCCTCTTGAAGTGTTTTCATCCGCCTTTTACAGGGTCCATGCTTCTGTATCGTTGTTGGAGGCAGACTTAGGCAAAAAGTCTTGAGCTTCAACCCTGTAAGCGAGCGCCTCGCGACGATCCGCATCAAGGCTAAATTCGCCAACATTAGCCTGATATGCGCACATGCCCCCACAGAGGAGAAAGATGACGAGACCAAAGATTTTTTTTTTTTTTTTTTTTTTTTTTTTTTTTTTCCGTGGGTAGGAAAAACCTTCATAGGCACTACGAGGACCGGCCGCGCGTGCTCATAGTAGTGTGAGATTCTTACTCACTAAAAAACCTCCCATTTTCCGTCAGACTACGACTAAGTTTCCTTAACAAGTAGTTCAAGCTTCTGTAATAATCGCGTGTGGCAGACTGCCTTCCAACGAAGGCACCTACAATACCGTCAATTTATGCGGTTTCATCTTATGCTGCTAGATCTAACGGTCTCATTCGTTGTAGTCGGCGCGTAAGATTTGTCTGATCCAAAGTTCGGATAATTTCATTGTTGCAGTGTCCGCGAAGACGAGTACTAAGTTTGCGAGCAAAGTTTGTTACCTCGTCAGACACGGTTGCGATTCCTAGATCTCGGTGTAGATCGCTATTTCTTATATACCATGGAGCATTAACGATTGCTCTGAGTGTCTTATTTTGAAAAGTTTCTAAAATAGATATATTGCTTGGTTTAGTACCCCAAAGTTGTATACCGTACGTCCAAGATGGTTTTAGCACTTGCTTATACAAAAGCAGTTTGTTATATATGCTTAGTTTCGAAAATCTTCCGATAAGCCAATTCATTTCTCTTAACTTGATTTCGAGCTCGTCGCGTTTCTTTTTAACGTGCGGCTTCCATTTAAGTTTTGCGTCTAGAGTCATTCCTAGATATTTCGCTTCATTTGAGTACGGGATTTGTACCGAGTTAATGAATAAAGGTTTGTTGTTTATCTTTTTGTAAGTAAAGTTAACATGCGTTGACTTAGTCTCGTTAAGGACAACTCGCCAGCTCTTCGTCCAGTCGCATATTTTGTCTAAAGCGCGCTGGAGTTTCCCTGTTGATAATTCAACTGTCGTATCAATAGCGAGAATAGCAGTGTCATCTGCGAACGTAGCTAAAATTGTTCCCTCATCGTGGGGTATGTCTCTTGTATAGAGCAAAAATAATATTGGGCCGAGAACGCTTCCTTGCGGGACACCGGCATTTATCTCTTTGAATTCCGAGTACTCATTATCGTACCTTACGCGAAATATTCTGTCTTTAAGGTAAGACTCTAAGATTCTATAGAGTTTTTCTGGTAAGCAAAGCCTTAATTTGTACTTCAGGCCTTCGTGCCACACCTTATCGAAGGCTTGCGATACGTCGAGAAAAGCGCTAGTACATATCTTTTTCGCTTCCAGAGCTTTTTCGATTTCGTTTGTTATACGATAGACCTGGTCGATTGTTGAATGTTTTTTTCTAAATCCGAATTGGTGATCCGGAATCAATCGTCTTTCTTCAATGATTGGTTGCAATCTTTTAAGCAACAGTTTCTCGAACACCTTAGCTATAATCGGCAGTAGCGAAATAGGTCTGTATGACTTTTTGTCGTTTGGACATTTTCCTGGTTTCGGAACCATTATGACCTCGGCCACTTTCCATTGCCTTGGAACGTATAAAACTCTCATGGAAGCGTTAATGATATAGAGTATCTTGACCAAAGCTTTTTTCGGTAGCTCCTTTAGAATTTCGCTAGTAATTAAGTCGTAGCCAGGGGCTTTGTTGTTTTTCAGATTATTTATCGTTTGACGAAGTTCAGCCAATGACACGGTTTTTATTCTATAATTATCTTGTACCGCATAAGGATTGAGCTCCTCGACCAACGGTTCCCCGTCAAACGGTTTGAATGTTTCTTCTAGGTAATCTGCAAATAAATCCGCTTTTTCTTTGTCTTCTCTTGCCCATTCGCCGTTGGCTTTTCTTAATGGCGCAGAGTGTGCTATAGGCTTCTTAACGGACTTGACTGCTTTCCAAAGAGAGTAGTTCGAACCTTTATCGGCAGTCAAGCTTTCGAGGTAAGCAGTAGTCTCGCGACTTTTAAAATCTTGAAGTTCGTGCTTCAGTTTGTTAGAAAGGTGGTTCAAGATTGTCTTATCCGGGGGTGCTCGCGAACGTTGCCATCTCTTGCGCGCTCTCCTCTTTTCGCATATTAGCTCTTCTATTTCTCGCGGATATATTGTTCCGCTGTTCGATAATTCGGACCTCCGAAAAGAAGTGTTATTCCACGCAGCGCTCTGAATAACTCTCACGAGTTTGTCTAATTCGTCTTCTATTTCAAGTGGCGTTTTGAGCGGTACATTTAAAGCTATGTTTTCTTTGCAGTATTTTCTAAAGCCGTCCCAGTCGGTGTTGTTGTTAGTTAATCTAGGCGCTCTATTCTTTTTCGCTAGGCTTCCGCCGATTTTCAAAAGAACTGCCGAGTGATCTGAACAGAGATCAAAGCGTTCTTCTACGTTCGTAAGGTAACGAGGTACCCCCTTGGCGATAAAGAAGTCGACGAGATCAGGTATTTTATTTCTGTCGGTTGGCCAATATGTTGGCTTTCCCGTCGATAAGAAGATCACGCCGCATTTTGTACTTGCTTTAAAGAGGGCTCTGCCTCTTGTTGAATTGCACCGTGAGCCCCAAAAAGTATTTTTCGCGTTAAAGTCCCCGCCGATGATAAAGTTTGACCCAAGTGAATCAAAGAGCAGAGCAAGATCTACATCTGCCAGCCGATACTGCGGAGGAAAATAGCTCGTCGCGATGTTGTAATTTATGTGACTTAATTTTACTGAGACTGAGGTTATTTGCATAGAGTCAAGTTCTATTTCTTCGTTTTTGGAGTGCTTTATGCAGTCTTTAATGTAGAGAGAGGATCCACCTCTCGAATTTTCTGAAGGATGATGCGCGTGATAGTCAATGTAACCTTTTATTTTGCGTGCTGAACCCTTTTTAAAGTGGGTTTCCGAAATCAGGCATATGTCTACATTATTCTTCCGTAGGAATACTTCTAGTTCGTCAATTTTTTGCAAAAGGCCGTTTGCATTCCATGTAATTATTTTGATTGACTTTCCCATATTCATAATTTTTTATTAAATGTTTTTCGAGGTTTAAACTCGAGCTCGCTCAATTTGTTGAATATTACTTGATTAAGTTTCGCCTGTTGCTCAAACTTTTCTAAAATCATGCCTAGAATTTGAGAGACCGAATCTGATGCGGCCGATTGTGGCTTACTTTCACGTGACGCGACTTGAGCGTACGATTTTGGACCAACAAGTGTGGATTCTCTCTTTTGACTCCGGTGAGAACTAGGACCAGCGACGTTTTCTTGCGCATTTTGAATTTTGCCTTTAATCAAACCCTTATCCCTTGTCGACTTAGGGGTTTTTGGCTTATCTACTTTAGTAGGTTTTAGGCTTGAGCCCTTATTTTCAGTATTTTTCTTCGGAGCTTCATGTCGTTTTTGCAACTCAATGGCAATTTCGCAACCTCGGTAGCTCGCTGGGTGACTTCCCCTGCAATTGGCACAAACCGCGGGGGCCTGACTGCTGACATTGCAATCCGTCGAGAGATGTTCGCCGGCGCATTTTACGCATCGCGGCTTTTTCTGGCAGTACGCTTGCGTATGTCGGAAACCCTGGCATCGCTTACATTGGGGAACTAGCCTGTTGCCCTTCCGCTTGGGCTCGATTTTTACCTTGATGTTAAGGATTGATTTAATTTTGTAGATTTCGTTAATATTTTCAGTTCTATCAAAAGAAAGCATAAAAATTTGCAGGCCGCGTCGGACAACAGCGGAATCTTTGCCTTCGTCCGTACGTTGCTTCTCTTTCTTTATTATGTTCACGGCGTCAAGAATTTTAAAGCCTTGGGCTTGAACGTCTTGTATTATTTCGTCCTTGGTACAGGATGGGTGTAGTCCCCTCGCTATAACCCGCAGCGGCTTTTCGAGGTGATTTTCATAAGTAAACCATTGGATTTTCTCTAAATTTAACTTTTGTGACAGTGACCGATAGGCATCAGAGTCATCGACGTTAACTTTCCATACGTTGTTTCGAAGTGATGTTAAGTTATATTTCGTCCCAAGAGTATTTTTAAGGATGTTTCGCAACTTTCCGTAGTCCGCGATCCCAACGACATTTATTGCAGGTGGTCGGCGGTTTTTTTCTTGGGGTATTCCTGTCGCTTTGTTTGATACGACTGGTGTTTCTTCTTTTTGCTGCACGGTTTCTACTTCGGGTGAAGAACCGGCCTTTCGTTTCTTGGTAAGCCTTTTCCTAAAGACCGGATTCGTTTCGCGTGCAAGTTCTTCCTCGTCCGTCTGGTATTCACATTGACGTTTCGGCGTTTCCTCGCATACTATAGTACCACGGGGGTTCCTTAAGGCTTCATTTTCTTTACGTAAGGAATCTACTTCGCTTTTAAGCTCATGGTAGAGACGTTCCATTTCATTAAGCTTAGCACGGAGTTCTTTGTTTTCCGTTTCAAAGCATTTAATTTTCGCTGAGTCCTGATTAACCGGCGGACTTCCTTTCCCGGAGACCTTTGATCCAGCTGGTGGAGATCGAGGCACCCTTGATTTTTTCAAAAAGGGATTTATAAGCAATAAATGGCTCTCCCCAGAATCCGTAGAGCCTACCTCCGAAGAGGGTGGATTTGCCAGTGAAACTGGATTGCCACCTGGGGTAATAAAATCTTTTGTTTTGTCCATTGCATAGTTTGTATGCGCTACGCGCTCGGCATACGGAGGGTGGATTTTAGTCGCCTCTTACGACAGGCATGCCTTACCTCGGGTAAATTCTAACCCCTACCCGAAGGGGGATAAGATATGTTAAGACCAAAGATATGTTCTACGAGCTCCTGGACAAAACTTATGAGCAGTGCCCTAGCTACGACATTAAAATTGTCCTAGGCGATTTTAATGCCAAGCTAGGAAGGGAGGGCATCTTTGGTCGTACTGTCGGAAAGTATAGCCTGCACGACACGACCTCCGATAACGGATTCAGGCTGATCGACTTTGCTGCGGGGCGACACGTTGTGGTAGCTAGTACACAGTTCCCGCATCTCAATATCCACAAAGGGACATGGAGATCTTTTTTTTTTTTTTTTTTTTTTTTTTTTTTTTTTTAGATAGATAACAATTCAAGAGCAATTTAATTACTCAATATAAAAAGAAATATAAATGACAAAGTTATTTTTATAAATGAAAAAATAGAGTTTTTGTCACTCAAGCTAACTATTAACACAAGTATGTAATTTGAGACGGGTGGGGTGACCCATTTAAAGTGTAAGTTTAACAAAGTATTGACAAAGTATTGACAAAGTATAACAATACCTAGGCATAGAAAAATTTCAACACTTGACCAGGTCTATCGAATAACTAATGAAATTGAGAAAGCCTTAGAAGCGAAAATGATATGTTCTACCGCTTTTCTTGACGTATCCCAAGCCTTTGATAAAGTTTGGCACGAAGGCCTAAAATATAAGCTACGGAAAGTTTTGCCGGAAAAAATGTATGAACTCTTAGAGTCTTATCTTGACAACAGACTATTTCGAGTGAGATACGGGAGCGAATACTCAGAATTCAAAGAAATACAAGCCGGCGTTCCACAAGGTAGCGTCCTCGGTCCAACACTGTTTTTACTTTTTACAAGAGATGTACCTCAAGTAGAGACAACGACTATAGCCACGTTCGCTGACGACACGGCTATCCTCGCTACGGATAAGACAGTCGAACAATCAACGGGAAAACTCCAACGCGCTTTGAATAAAATATGCGAATGGACAAAGGCCTGGCGAATCCTCCTAAATGAGACAAAATCAACGCATGTAAATTTTACTTACAAGAGGGTAATCAACTTACCTCTATTTATAAGCTCGGTACAAATTCCGTACGCAAACGAGGCGAAATATTTAGGCATGACCCTAGACGCAAAACTTAAGTGGAAGCCACACGTTAAAAAGAAACGCGATGAACTTGAAATCAAGCTACGAGAACTGAATTGGCTTATCGGACGTTATTCGAAACTAAGCGTATATAACAAACTGCTATTGTATAAGCAAGTGCTAAAACCATCTTGGACGTACGGTATACAAATTTGGGGTTGTACCAAACCAAGCAACATATCTATTTTAGAAACTTTTCAGAATAAGACACTAAGAGCAATCGTAAATGCTCCATGGTATATAAGAAATAGCGATTTACATCGAGATCTAGGCATCGCAACCGTGACCGACGAAGTAAGAAACTTTGCTCGCAAACTTCACACTCGCCTTCACGGCCATTGCAACCACGAAATAATCCGAACTCTGGATCAGACAAATCTTGCACGCCGACTACAACGAACAAGGCCGTTGGATCTAGCGTCGTAAGAGGAAACCGCACATAATGACGGTATTGCAGGTGCTTTCGTTGGAAGGTAGCCTGCCAAACGCGATTACTATACAGAAGCATGAACTACTTGTTAAGGAAACTTAGTCGTAGTCTTACAAAGATTGGGAGGTTTTTTAGTGAGAGAGAATCTCACACTACTATGAGCACGCGCGTTCGATTCTCATAGTGCCTATGAAGGTTTTTACCTACCCACGAAAAAAAAAAAAAAAAAAGAAAAATTTCATTAAAACATCAGGTAGAGGTATTTAAAACTAATTCCAAATTTTTAAAATCGAGACTAAGAAGCCATTCTTTTACTTGCTTCATAAATTGCGAATGAGAAGTTTGCTGTCTGATAAAAAGAGGCAGTTTGTTAAATATCCGACACGAGGCAATGCTATAAAAATTTCGATAGGCAGTTGTACGAAATATGGGTATGGACACTTGGCTCAAAAGATTTCCACGTAGGCTATAGCTGGCAACAAGTCTAAAGTTAAGGTTGCCTGATCTTCTGTAAAAAATGTTTAGAACTTTGTAGCAGTACAAATGCCGAACAGGAAGAATTCTCAAATCCTTAAAAAGTGGAAAACTATGGTAGAGTCGAGGTTTACGGCAGATATTTCTCAAAACACTTTTTTGCATCACTAAAAGGGGCTGAATTTTATTAAAATATACACCTCCCCAACATGAGATTCGAATGAAAAATGCCATGGTATATCTTTAGCATCAGTTGAAGGGAACAAACACTACGGAGAAAATAAAAAATTCTCAGGGCGCCTCGAAAATACTGTCTCAGTTTTTCTGTGTGGTTAAAGAAACTCATTCTTGAGTCAATTGTAAGTCCCAAGTATTGAAATTCCTTGACAATGTCCACCTGAAAGCATCTATCACAACAGTTGACTGAATTCAAAAAGGTGCAAGAGGAATCAATCGAATTGCAATTACAATTAATCAGTTTGAACCTTTGACAATCAGTAGCATGAAAAAAGAGATCCGCATCAAAACAATTTTGAGCTGAAAGATTAAAAAACATAGCCTTTGTTTTAGAACTTATAATAAGTTTATGCTCAGCAAACCAGATCCTTAACAAGCTTAGATCCCAATTCATATCCGCTATAAGATTCAGACTACTAACTGTTCCATAGGTGAAACCCACATCATCTGCAAAGGCAGTCAATAAACCTTTAAAAGGCAATTTAAACAGAGAGTTAATATAAATCAAAAAAAGTATTGGCCCCAAAACTGATCCCTGTGGAACACCCAAGTTTATTGATTTTTCACCACTCATGCTACGGCCAAATTTAACTCTTTGAGTTCTGTCTTTCAGATAAGACCGGAACCATTCACAAATAAACCCTCGAAAGCCAGCATTTTCCATTTTTTTTTAGCAAAATTTCATGGTTGACCATATCAAATGCTTTTGATATGTCAATAAATAGAGCGGAGGTATTCATTTTTTTATCAAGACTAATAAAAATTTGTGAACAAAAACGCAATAGGGCATCTTCAGTTGATTTGCCACTTCGAAAACCAAATTGCACATCACTTAAAAACATCGTTTTGTTTAAAAATTTTACTATTCTATTTTTTACAGCTTTTTCAAAAACTTTACTCACTGATGATAGGAGTGATATGGGCCTGTAATTAGTTAATTCACTTGTTGAGCCTTTCTTGAAAAGGGGTAAGATATTTGCACACTTGAGTGCGTCTGGAAATACACCAGATAAAATACTTTTATTAAAGATATGTGCCAAAACATCAATTATAAACCAACTTATATTTTTTAAAAATTTATTGGAAATGGAATCAAAACCAGAAGAGTTTGAATTTTTTAAAGTTCGAATTATTTGAGAAAGTTCCAAACCAGTTATGGGCTCAAACAAAAAGCTTTGACTTTGGGATGGCTCTCCGGGAATGCTGCAACAAAGGGAACAATGAGGATGGTTTGACCCGACTTCTTGATTATTAGATATTGTCGAAAAATAGTCATTAAAGGCATTAGCAATTCCTATTTCTTCTGAGACAACGCAGTCTTTAAAATTTATGGATGATGGTTGTTTCCTACCTTTTGTTTTGTTGAGAATGCTGTTAATAATCTGCCATTCATCTCTTACATTACCTCTAGCTTGATCAAATTTGTTTCTGTAGTAACTTTCACGACAAACAGGGATTTCCTTCTTCAATTCGGCACATATTTTTTTATATTTATTTTTAAGATACTCACTGCATGTTGGCTTACTGTATTTTTTTCTTAGTTTATTCTTGTATTTTACTTTAAGAAGCAACAAACGTGAAATCCAGGGCTTTAAGCGCTTTTCAAACTTTTTTCGGGTACTTCTAATCGAGCAATCCAATAAGTACGTTTGAAGAATTTTGTTAAAAACATCATACGATTTTGAGGGATCGCTTTCTGTAAATACTTCTTCCCACAACTCAAGAGACAAATGAGTTTTAAGCATTCCAAAGTTAACTTTTGTAACAAAGTCACGGGAGTCTGCATCTGGAGAAGAGGAGGTTTCAATACATCTATTAATTTTTAGTCCTACATCAACCAGAATTCCAGTCATTGAGTGATCGCTAATTTTCAGGTCAAAAACACACTTTTCACATGAATTAACAAAAGACAGAGCAAAACGGCCATAAATGTGATCCAAACATTTTCCGGAAATGGGTCTGGTAGTTTCTTTTATAAAAGAAGCAAGTCCATGGGAAGCCAACAAATCGAGATAAGTTCCAACGAATTCACAATTATCTAAAACATCTATATTAAAATCACCTAGTATAAGTAAGTTATCCGATTTCTCACAAACCAGAAAATCTGAAAATTCCTCAAAAAAGACCGCAGGACTAAACATATGGAGCCTATAAAAGCAAACAATAACAAAAACCTTTTGATTGGTTTTAAATGAAATTTTTAAAACATCCGCACTCCGAAAGTTTGGTTTCAACACATCAATCTCACAACACATCAATTGATCTCCCGATCAATCAACCGTCAACCAGATTGACCATATTGCGATCGACGCAAGGCACTCCTCCAGTATCATGGATGTCCGAACTTTCCGAGGGGCCAACATTGACTCGGATCACTACCTTGTTGTAGCCAAGGTACGGCTGCGGATATCCCGACCAGCGCCAAGTAATGGAAATACTGTGAGGAAGTTTGACGTCGGCCGACTACAATCGCAAGAGATCGCCAGGTCCTTCTCCAACCGAGTCTCTCAAAACCTTCTACGAAGTCCTATGCAACCATCATCAAGTATTGATAGCCAGTGGCAACATTGCCAAAATGCCATCAGAGACGCCGCCTCTGAAGTGCTGGGTTTCACACGGCGACCACAACGAAACCCCTGGTTTGACGATGAATGCCGGCAAGCACATGCAGCTAAACAGGAAGCACACAAAGCGGCGCTGCACAGAAGGACTAGAGCTGCTCGCGAGCTCTACGAGCAGAGGAGGAGAGAGGAGCACCGGCTTCTCCGAAGGAAAAAGAGAGAGCACGAGAAGCGCGCGGTTGAAGAGATAGAGAGATGTTACAACAGGAATGAGGTTAGAAAGTTTTACCAAAGGATCAAAAGGTCCTGCCAAGGGTATAAACTTCGAACTGAAGCCTGTAAGGACCATCAAGGGAACATCGTTGTAGAATCGCAGTCGGTGCTGAGGATTTGGAAAGACCACTTCTGCAGACTGTATAACGGCGAGGAAGAACCAAATACCGCTGTCAGGCAGAACGAACCATTCAACCCGGGCGAAGACGTTACCGACGAAGCATACGAACGATACCGCCCACCCGACCTGGAGGAGGTGAAAGTAGCTGTGTCTAAGCTCAAGTGCAACAAAGCAGCCGGAGCAGACGGCCTAGCTGCCGAACTTTTTAAATCCGCTGGCGATGAGCTGGTTAGGAGCATGCACCAGCTCATCTGCAAGATATGGTCGGAAGAAAGCATGCCCGACGAATGGAACCTCAGCATTGTTTGCCCGATCCTGAAGAAAGGAGACCCTCTGAGTTGTGCCAACTACAGAGGCATAAGTCTTCTTAACATCGCATACAAGATCTTTTCTGCTGTACTGTGTGAACGCCTGAAGCCGTTTGTCAACAATCTGATAGGCACATATCAGTGTGGCTTTAGGCCAGGAAAGTCCACCATCGATCAAATATTCACACTGCGGCAGATCTTGGAGAAAACCCAGGAATTCCAAATCGATACACACCACCTCTTCATCGATTTCAAGGCCGCGTATGACAGCATCTATAGAGACGAGCTAGTTTTGGCATCCCTGCCAAAGTCGTCAGTCTGTGCAGGATGACGATGGAAAACTCACGCTGTTCCGTCAAGGTCGGCAAAGACCTCACCGACCCCCTTGATGTCAAAAAAGGATTTAGACAAGGCGACGCGCTGTCATGCGACTTCTTTAACATCATACTTGAGAGAATTGTGCAGAACTCTCGCGCCAACACCAGAGGTACAATCTTTCAAAAGTCCGTTCAACTACTTGCATACGCAGACGACATTGACATAATCGGTAGAACAAAGCGTGATGTCAGTGAAGCCTTCGTGAGTATTGGGACGGAAGCGGCGAATATGGGTTTAGCAGTCAATGAGGGCAAAACCAAGTATATGCTGTCATCAAGAAAAGACACCCAACACCGACGTCTTGGACAAAACATCACCATCGACAGCTATAACTTTGAGGTAGTTAGGGACTTTGTCTACCTTGGTTCCGCTATCAATTCAGACAATGACACCAGCGCTGAAATCAAACGAAGGATAACTCTTGCCAATCGCTGTTTCTTTGGGCTAAGAAGGCAATTGAGTAGCAAAGCCCTCTCTCGAGCAACTAAAGTGTCCATGTATAAGACCCTCATCATCCCAGTCCTGCTTTACGGTGCAGAAGCATGGACTCTGTCAAAGGCGGATGAAAACACTTTAGGCTGCTTCGAGAGGAAAATTCTTCGGACGATTTACGGTCCCGTCTGCATAGACGGAGAGTGGAGGAGGAGATATAACATCGAACTGTACGGGCTGTACAGCGATACCGACCTAGCCAAAAGAGTCAAAACACAACGTCTACGATGGCTGGGTCATCTAGAGCGGATGGACACCAACGCCCCGGCCCGGAAAATCTTCGAATCCACACCGCAGGGACGACGCGGTAGAGGAGCACCGAGACTCAGGTGGCGCACGCAAGTGGAAGGGGACCTCAGCCAACTTCACGTGCGAAACTGGAGACGGCTAGCTAGAGACAGAGCTGGCTGGCGAAGCTTGTTGGCCGAGGCCCAGGTCCACCCCGGACTGTAGCGCCACCTTAAGTAAGTAAGTAAGCTTCTGTACCGTAAAGAAAAACTGGGATGATGAGGGTCTTATACATGGACATTTAAGTTGCTCGAGAGAGGGCTTTGCTACTCAAATTTCGTTCTTCGCCCAAAGAAACAGCGATTGGCAAGAGTTATCCTTCGTTTGATTTTAGCGCTGCTGTCATTCTAGTTCTGCACAACTCTCTCAAGTATAACGTTAAAGAAGTCGCATGCCAACGCGTCGCCTTGTCTAAATACTTTTTTGACAGCAAGCTCTATTCTGCGTTTGTTTTCAGCGCGCTGTCTAATTGCAGAGCCAGGAGCATTCCCCACTATTCCCCACTTATTTCCAACTATCCTAGGGATATGTAGTTATCTTTATGTGTGGACTTGACAGCATTGGCTTAACCATTATTCACTACTTAACCAATCACTTTTCCTGCCAATACTCACGAAGGCTACACTAATTCTGTGTTCCTTCCTCTGCGTATACGGGGACTTGTTCGCACTTAAAGTATATCCATTTTTTTGGTGTTCTGCATCACTCTTTCTTGTATAATGTAATGTTGATAAGCTACAAGGCCCAGAGAGTCTTGTCCCTTTTTTGACATTAAAGTTGTCGGTGAGGTCCTAACCTTGATAGAAAGACGTTAATCCTCCATTGTTATGGGAGCATAAACTGAAAAATTTGGCAGGGGTTTTAAAACGAGACATTCCATCTAAATGCTGTCATAAGCGATTTTGAAATATTTGAAAAGCTCAATAAAGGCATCGTTTTGGAATTCCAGTTTTTTTTTTAATCCTAAGGTCATGCTTAAATGAACAAATCAGGTTAACAAACAGCTTAGATCGCCTACGCCTACGTACAAGGGACTTGTACGCGATGCTCAGGAGATTGAATGTACAATGAGCAATTCAGAGTTTCTTCTTTAATGGGCATCGGGCAGTCAAAGAGGTTCCATTCATCGGGCCTTGACTTAACTCCGACCATTTATTACAGATGAGCATGCTCCAGCTTATGAAAAAACATTCGCCAACCTGCGGTTACCAACCCGTAGGACTCTACTGTCCATTTGTTTTTAACTTTCCTGCCATTTTAGGTACCGAAGCTGATGATAAACTATCCCAATTACTCCACCCCCCGTCAACGCAAAAAAAAAGCAATTTTTTTTTTTAATTCCTGACTCGCCTATTGCGAACTAAGGCACCTCGACCTGAATAGATCTTTTGTGCCGTGAAACATCAGGATAGTTAGGCTAGTAGGTCTTTCACCTTCCGTGCGAAATGGATAACACTACTAGCAGAGGAGGTCTTTATGTCTTCCGAACTCAGTTGTTCTCTGAAGAAAAAGGTTCGTCTAATACCATTTAGGGATGGACATTCACATAGGATGTGTTCTTCCTCAAGACAAAGTCGGCATTCAGAGGAGTCAACTATTTTGATTTTAAAGAGGTGATACCTAAACCTGTGGTGCCCAGTTAGGTAACCTACTAGGTTTTTAAAATCATGCCTGTTTAGATTGAGGCAACTCTTGGCATTGTTTGTGAAGGGCTGAATGGCCCGTTTGGCCTGTCTTAGGCCTGGGGTTTCCACCCAATATGAGATACATCTAGTATGCTCCCAGTTTTTTAGCTAAGGGCTTTTATAGCTGCTTGACTGTCCGTGTATATATGGATGTTTGCACCTATGATACCAGAGATGTATACGTGGCTGGCGCATTCTTGAATGGCTTGGAGTTCTGCCTGGAATACACTGGGCAATTTTCTCATCGCAATAGTGTATTTCACTCCCGACCCCATTTTAGAACCATCCGTATACCACTTAAGGCCGTTTTGGCTATTTGGTGAGTTATTGCTAACCCATACTTCTCTAGTAGGGATCTGCGTGGAGAACCTTCTGTTGAAGCATAAAGTTTTTTGTATGCGGTCTGTAACCGTGCAGTGCATTTCAAGTTCCGGGAGCTCAGAGAAAAGTGAAAGCAGGTCCGGATGGTCGCTAAGACTTAACTCATTAACTTGTAGTTGACTTGCCATGCTGCGTATTGCCATTTTTTGTACAAAAATGTGCAGAGGTGTAAGCCCAATTATAGCTTCTATAGCAGCTGTGGGGCACGTCCGCATAGCTCCTGATATACCCAGGCACGCAAGACGCTGTACCTTTTTGAGTTTTAGGATGGCCGTCTGCTGGGTGGTCTAAGTCCACCATACTATGGAAGCATAAGTTGGGCCTGACCATCATAGTGTAGATCCAATGAGCAATCTTTGGAGAGATTCCCCATGTGGTGCCATACATACGTCGACAAGCCCATAAAGCGTTGGAAGCTTTATTGATTTTGCTGTTTAGATGTGAGTTCCAGGTGAGTCCCTTGTCTAGAATAATTCCCAGATACTTGACTTCATTGGAGTACTCAACGATTTTGTCGTAAATTGAAATTGAACCTAAGTTGATATCTCTTCTTTTTGTGAAAGGAACTATGACAGCCTTACTAGGGTTTATTGAAAGGTTTTCTCTAGAGCACCAGTCAAGGACTGTCTTAAGGGCGTTTTGCATACGTGATGTTGCTTCGTTTGCTTGTTCACCCCTAATGATGATGACTAGGTCATCGGCGTAACCAATTATGTTTAGGCCTAAATGACTTAAAAAAGCAAATAGCTATCTTACAAAAAAACCTTTTCCAACTTCTAGGGTATTAGCTGTAAGCATTATTGAGTAACATAAAAAAAAAATCTAGAACTTGGCAAGAGCTCGGAAATATTTCTGTTGCATTGATGGAATCCAAGGACTTTTGTTTTACTATCCGCGAATTAGTGGTCATTAAACATATGCCGCCTTACAACATTGTTATAAGCGAAAAATGAAGATATTTTGCCACCCTTGGTTATGAATAGAAGTTCAAAAGACTGCAAAACTGCAAATAACAGACAATTATTTCTCATAAAGAGCAAAACAAAAGCACAAAAGAGCAAAACAAAAGATTTTTAAGAGCTCCTCCACCGCTTCTTAGATTTCAATTTAATTAGACATAAATTACTCAAACACACATCCAAGAAAATCGTTCTTCTCCTCGGCTTTTGTAGTCCAATTAAGCTTATTGCATTTCGCGCAATTTTCTCATCCTATCCAATTTCCCACTCCGAATTTTGCGAAATTTCTTTAATCGACTGAAAACAGTTGCACGAGATCCTTGCTACAGTCTATTGCATCAGCAAAGAGGATTTTCACTTTAGTTTCATCGTGCTTTTCAGTCGTTTCGTATTTCAGGTCTTACATCTCCATCAGATTGTGTCTGGACGTGGAGGAATGCATCATATCCACCCCATACCCGAAGCTTGAATTTCGGTTTATTGTTTCAGCCGAAAATTCTCTTGATTATAATTGTGAGCTATGCAGGATTTACCTGCGGATACCCCTGTACGGATGTTATTTCGCTTTGTATGTTGCTATGACAATTGGTTCTATGGACCCGGATGATACGTGTTAATAAATTTGATGTCGAATTTATTCCCTAAAAGACGTAAAGGAAACGTTATCTGATTATGCGTCAACGTATCTTGAATCAAGCGGAAGTGAAAATGGTTATTCCCTTAGAAAGTACTGCAATACACCTACAAAATCGTTGACAATAGAAAAGAAGACAATTATTGCAGGTAGAAAATAGAAAATAATCATTTCGGAGTGCTTCCTTCAAAAGACATTTAAACATTCCTTCACAAGAGACAATGACTTGAACAGATTTCAGGCACTCAAAATATTTTAGATGAATTGGAAATTTGTAAAATTTTTAGTCTAAGTATTATAAAGTTATCCTTAGCTCGACGTATTTCGCTAAGGCGCAGATATACCCCAAGTAATGAAGTATGTTGCAGACAAAAGGATAACAAAACAATGCTTTTGTCTTGAATGATTTTGGATTGCAAATGAATCAGAGATTGACATTTATTTGAAACTTGAAATGCTAATCAAAGAGATGGGATATCAATTAAATTAGTTCGATGATGAAAATAGAGAAAATAGAAATGCATATAGATAGGTTTGCTTTACTACGATGATGTCAGAGAAAGTTATTTTGGTATTTTTTTTTAATTCTGCATAGGTATTCTTAAATCAATAGCAAAGATTAAGATATCCATTGATAGAGGCAAGCATCCTTATAACAAACACATACTCCTATGCTCGGTACAATGGTAAAATTATTCTAGTTCTTCTTTTAAATCAAATTACGAAAAGGTAAAGACCGACAAGCTTACTATTATATAGCTTACTATTATTATTAATCTTTAATATATTCAGCATAGTAAACTTTTAGCCTTAGCCAACTTAATATTCTTTAATACCTAATTCAAGGAATTTTTAACGAGATTTTTCAATGCTTTGTTAAGCCCAGCATCTTTGCCAAGATGCTTCTTCTTCTCTCAAACTAAATAAGCCTGAAATTTCCTATCCCGCCTACATTCAGAGGCAGAATTGAAGAAAAGCCTTAAAGTTTCCAGAAAAACGTGGATTTCACCTTATATAAGCCAAATTTCGAAAGGCTTTTAGGGAACTTTTTAAGGAAATTAAATCCCTTAAAAAGTGGGCGTGGTCAATGAAAAGGCTAAACATTTTTGGCAGCCTCAAAGACAATTGCAAGGCAATGTCACATACAAACCAGTGAGTAAGTGCTACAGTGTGTACCCAGAAGTTACAGTCCGTAAAACGGACCGTTGAATACCCTATCCCATCCCACATTGTAAAATGCTGATATCAAAGTTATTTTTTGACATTTTATAAGTAAAGCCAACTTCAAAAAGGGGCGTGGTCCAACCGCCACTAATTACAAACTAATAATTATAAGATTGATACTTCCACAGATATTTCCAAGTTACACTTAAATGTACGTAAAAATGCAATTTTTTCGTTCAAATTCAATATTTTTGAAAAAATCGACTCCTAAAAGGGGGCGTGGCTAAAAATGTTATATGAACGAAATCTGGACTGAAGTCTCGTTTACCTAACCTGCTACTTTTTTGTTGCATGCTTTCCTAAATTAGGCTCAAGGCCAGTCGAAATTAAGTTTTTCTGGAAAATTTTAGGTTTTTTTCAATTCTGCCTCCAAATGTGGGCGTGGTCTTGTATGAACAAAATTTAGAACTAAACGTTTTCTACATAAAATATTCATTAGGAGATGCTCCTTACATTCATTAGGAGTTGCTAAGTGACAAATTTCAGCCTTTTAGAACGTCTTACAGTTTTGAAAACTCTGGAGGTAGTTGCACATTTAGACCGATTGTGGGCGTGTCTTTCGGCGGATTTCAAAAATTTTTACACTTGTACTGCTTCGCATGACGTGGACTTTATGTACTTGGTCTTGGTGGTCTACCATTATTATTTCACCGTGTTACAAACTATGTGACAAACTTAATATACCTCCTATCCTATGGGATGGGGTATAAAAATGAATGCGCTACCGCCATTGTAACATAGCTAAAATTTGGGAAAAATATTTTTTTAATTTAGGGGTGGTCGCACGTACAGGCCTGTAGTGGGTCTGTGGGCGGATTCAGCTAATTTTTAAACTCGATCTTGTCCAATGGGCTTCCAGCTAATCCACCAAATTTCAGCTCTCTACCTTAAAACTTAAGGCCTGAAAGTTGTTTACATACGGATGGACGGACGGTAAGACGGACATGGCTTAATCGATTCTCCTGTCCCATTCATATCCCTTAAAGGTCTTAGGGGTCTACGGTGATTATTTCACTGCGTTACAAACTATACATCAAACTTAATATACCCTGGGTCGGGTATAAATAGCACCTAGGATAAACCAAGCTCTGTTCAAGATTTTGCTCATAAAATTTTTTGACCACGCCCCTATTAGGGGTTAAAGTTCAAAAAAGTTTAACCCCTAATAGGGTGGCCCAAAGATTACATATTTACGTGCATTTAAGACTTAGAGCTTGTAATAAAGGATGGTCGGACCAATCCACTTTTAAAACAACTAAAAAAATTATAAGGAACTTCTGTCGTTTCTAAGGGCTTGCAATAACCACAAATAGTCGTCAAAAAATAACAATAAAATCAGCAATTTACAAGGTGGGATAATAGGGGGTATTCGGCGGCCCGATTATGGGCTTTAACTTTTGTCCACACACTGTAGCTCTTCTACACTGATTTTAATATCAGAACTTGAAACTTTCGCAAATTAACTACGGGATTCCACATCTTACAGTAATCAAATAGACGATTAACCTTTAGTTGGGGAATTGTGATGAGTAAGCCAGTAAGACAATGTAATTATTTAATGTAATTTTTCACCATACGAAGAGGAATATATAAGGATGTATAACAAAACTCCAAAAATCAAAAATGTTTCTGTTTTTCGTGTTTTTGACAAAAAATTGGTAATTGCTTCAAATTGCGCAGCAGAAATGCACCTTCAGCAAATTATTGAGCTTAGTATACGCTTTATAAGTAGCAACAACCCTTTAATTGAATCCACCAAAAAAAATGCTGATTTAATTATTTTTTGAAAACATTTATTTATTTGTACCAAGCCCATGATTGAAAATACTTACTTTTTAATTCAATTTATATTTTCGCTATGTATTTACTTTTAATAACAAATGTACTAACTTTTTTCTTTCCGCAAAAATCCTATTTGAACGGATATAACCACTTACGCACTGTTCATGCAAGACCTGCATAATAATAATTGCAGTTGCGAATATGCTAATCAAGCACAAAAATTATTTTTCAGATTTTGAATTCCTTAGTTGCCAAATTTTTTTGTACTTATAAGGTTTGTCCTTCTCCAATCCAGTATCTCAAAACCTTCTACAAAGTCCAATACAGCCAGCATCAAGTATTGGTAGCCAGTGGCAACATTGCCAAAAATGCCATCAGAGACGCCGCCTCTCAAGTGCTGGGTTTCACAGACTGCCAAAACGAAACATTGGTTTGACGAAGAATGCCAGCAAGCACATGCAGCTAAACAGGAAGAATGCAAAGCGGCTCTGCACAGAACAGCCAGAGCTGTTCGCGAGCTTTACAAGCAGATAAGGAGGGAGGAACACCGGCTTCTCGGAAGGAAATAGAGAGAGCACGAGAAGCGCGCAGTTGAAGAGATAGAGAGATAATTCAACAGGAATGAGGTTAGAAACTTTTATCAGAGGATTAAAAGGTCCTACCATAGGTATAAATTCCGAACTGAAGCCTGTCAGGAATATCAAGGGAACATCGTTGTTGAATCGCAGTCGGTGCTGAGGATTTGGAAAGACCACTTCTGCAGACTGTATAACGGCGAAGACGAACCAACCATTTCTGTGGCTTTAGGCCAGAGAAATTCACCATCGATCAAAAAAATTCACACTGGGGCAGATCTTGGAGAAAACCCAGGAATTCCAAATCGATATGCACCACCTTTTCATCGATTTCAAATCCGCGTATGACAGCATCTGCCATACGCGGGGGGTGCCGTGGCGTAGTGGTATCCTCCTTACTACGCCGGAGGTCTGGGTTCGAATCCTGCCGTCGTCACCTGAAAAAAAAGACTTGTTCTTTTTCACGTTCCCCACCTCCGCGAGGGTTTGACAAGCCCTCCAAGAGTATTAATTGTCTTGAAAACTTCTCAAAGTGCCGTTCGGACTCGGCAAAAAATTGTAGGTCCCCTTGTATGTAAAGAAAGTAACACACCAGCATACATTGTTGAGAAGTTGGCCCTGGTTCACCTCGAGCTGTTGCGCCACTCTATATTTGTATGACAGCATCTATAAGGATGAGCTATATAGCGCACTGTCTAGTTTTGGCATCCTTGCCAAACTCGTCAGTCTGTGCAGGATGACGATGGAAAACTCATGCTGTTCCGTCAAGGTCGGCAAAGACCTCACCGACCCCTTTGATGTCACAAAAGGATTTAGACAAGGCGACGCGCTGTCAAGCGACTTCTTTAACATCATACTTGAGAGAATTGTGCAGAACTCTCGCGCCAACACCAGAGGTACAATCTTTCAAAAGTCCGTTCAACTACTCGCATACGCAGACGACATTGACATGATCGGTAGAACAAAGCGTGATGTCAGTGAAGCCTTCGTGAGTATTGCGACTGCAAATTCGGGTTTAGCAGTCAACGATGGTAAAACCAAGTATATGCTGTGATCAAGAAAAGACACCCAACACCGACGTCTTGGACAAAACATCACCATCGACAGATATAGCTTTGAGGTAGTTAGGAACTTTGTCTACATGGGCTCCGCTTTCAATTCAGCGCTGAAATCAAACGAAGAATAACTCTTGCCAATCGCTGTTTCTTTGGGCTAAAAAGGCGATTGAGTAGCAAAGCCCTCTCTCGAGCAACTAAAGTGTCCATGTGTAAGACCCTCATCGTCTCAGTCCTGCTTAACGGTATAGAAGCATGGACCCTGTCAAAGGCGGATGATAGCACTTTAGGCTGCTTCGAGAGGAAAACTCTTCGGACGATTTACGGTCCTGTCTGCATAGACGGAGAGTGGAGGAGGAGATATAACATCGAACTGTACGGGCTGTACAGCGATGCCGACCTAGCCAAAAGAGTCAAAACACAACGTCACGATGGCTGGGTCATCTAGAGCCCATGGACACCAACGCCCCGGCCCAGAAAATCTTGGAATCCAACCCGCAGTGACGGCGCAGTAGAGGTGCACCGAGACTCAGGTGGCGCACGCAAGTGGAAGGGGACCTTAGCCAACTTCGCATGCGAAACTGGAGACGGCTAGCTAGAGACAGAGCTGGCTGGCGAAGCTTGTTGGCTGAGGCCCAGGTCCAACCCGGACTGTAGCGACACCTTAAGTAAGTAAGTATAAGTTCCCTTATTTTCTGTACCATTTTGGTCAGATTTCCTTATTAGAAGAAGTGGGGGTAAAAATCTCTCACTGAGACGAAAAATTGACCAAAAGTAAGGGAACGCGTTGTGAATCAAAAACTGGACAAATTCTAAACGTCAAAGCCAATGTCAGGGAAAAGTTATAGCGATAGATAAAACATGCATGAAATGAAAAGTATTTGAAATATCTGGATTATTGTCTGCAAATATTCACTGACTTTAGGCTTTTTATATTTAAAGTTGATAAGAACATTCGTTAAAATTCGAAACTTCACTTCGAATAATTATAAAAACAGAGAAAGTTGTTCAAAATTTCACAAATTCTGTAAATTTTTTTCTTAGCTAAAATTTAAACTTAGCTAACGCCCAAGTGTTCACCTAAATAACAGCTGCTGTTGTCAAACTCAACTGTCGCCGCCACAAGAATTTTCAAAATTCTGCCCGAAAAAATTTCCTGGGCTTAATTTTGTGGGGTGGGGAAATTTCAAACTTTTATTTTTGCTCTCTCTCCTATCCAAAGCTACACAAAAACTTTGTACGGAAACAGGATTTGGCAATTTTCATAGGTTTGGGTCGTTTTGTGTAGTTTAGGACAGGTTTGGGAACAAACCTATAATTTTGTTATTAAGGTACGTTAATATTAATGTATGCAGGTACGAAAAAAAATTCTTACGCGCTTTAAAATACAAAATATCTTGAAACCGACCATTAGTTCACACTTTCAAACAAAGACATTTTCGCTAAAAACTCTTTAAAGAAATTACGGGAGCGGATGCCGAGTCGAGGGAACCGAGTCGCCTCAAATTTTTCTTGCAGGGTTAATGTATAGGTACCAACGAATTAAGCATAAATTCCTGTGCATAGGCCTGGATGTTCTTTTGTGAATAAGTGTGACAGATTAAAGGACAAAATGCCGAATCTTTTCGCTGTTTGAAATATTATGTACCAGATTTCAGGACACAATCCACTTATTTGAAAACAACCTCAAAACAAGGAACTATCGGTTTAGGCACACAGCCCTTTAATTTACGGTATTTCATCTTTCCACACTGTTTTGTATGCGCCGTCGCATCTAGTATAAATAACTTTGCAAACTGGTTTCTTATAAAATAAAAAAAAATATTTTTTAGCTGGCGCTAAAAAAAATCCAATCCTTTTGCGCTTTCAATTATGCAAGAAAGCTTACGAAAGGTATTTTTAAATACCCTGAACAAATAAACATTTCGCTTGAACAAAGGAACTGTTAACGTCGAATACATTTTTAGGCTTTTTTAATAAATTTTGGACTACAAACGGAGCACACCTCAAATGAGGCTTTGGACAACTTTTTTTTTAATTTAAATTTCTCCGCAGTAAAAAACTGGGTAGATTTAATGAAAACCTAATTGATCTTACGTGATTTAACGCAATTAGATAGCCCTTGTAGAAGCAATAATTTTTCTGAGGTCTTAAATCAATTTTTCATAGTTCAGTCTATCGCAGTCTTTAAAAATGGTGAATTTTGCCTGCAGACTACAAAAGGTGCACAATTAAGTACATTTTCAGTATAAGTAAACAAAAAGTATTTTTGCTGCAGATGATACTGGACAAAAAGTATAATTTGGTGTATAAAAGTTCCTTCCTTTACCTTTTATTGGTAGATTGCTCTACTCCCAGTTTATTATTGGTCTTTTCTATCAAGGAGCCAAGGAACTTTGATGCAGACAAAAATTATAAGCGTTTTTATATTTTCCAAGAGAAATCATGTTTCTAATCAAAAAAAATGTAAATTTTTGTTCATTTGTCATTGTAAAAATTTTGATTACAAGCAAGTGTGCAAAGTTTCAAAGTTTTCTAATTTTATACAACCTACAGATGCTTCATTGATTGGACTTCAAGGAAAGACTGCGAACTCTATGTCATTTGATATGATACTCAATTATTTCCTCGATAAAAAGTGCAAAGATACTAAAAAAATTTGTTTTGGGAATTTAATCTGTCATCTTATCTCTGCATTCTGTGATCTAGCAGAGGCTGGAAAAAATATACGAGTGACCGCTGAAAATTTTGCATTTAATATTAAATTTCTACGACGCCTTTCAGTAACTGTCACAAAAATTGGATATAGATAAAGTGCAATGCTTTACTTATGAGAATTACCTCAAAAGGGAAGCAGTAATAGAAGATGTTCAATCCTAAGGCATTCGAATTCTTGACGCCGTAAACATAATAAAGAACCAACGTACGGACGAAGAAAAAGAATTAACGAAATTTGCAACATTAAAGCAATCCTCAACATCAAATTAAAAAAATTAGTACACCAATTCAAGCGATGCGTAAAATGCGCCGCCGAACATCTCTCGACAGCGAAATTCTAAAGGAGCTACCGAAAAAAGGTTTGGTCAAGCTACTCTATATCATTAACGCTTCCATGAGAGTTTTATACGTTCCAAGGCAATGGAAAGTGGCCAAGGTCATAATGGTTTCGAAACCAGGAAAATGTCCAAACGACAAAAAGTCATACAGACCTATTTCGCTACTGCCGATAATATCTAAGGTATTCGAGAAACTGTTGCTTAAAAGGTTGCAACCAATCATTGAAGAAAGACGATTGATTTCGGATCACCAATTCGGATTTAGGAAAAAGCATTCAACAATCGACCATGTCTATCGAATAACAAACGAAATCGAAAAAGCTCTGGAAGCGAAAAAGATATGTACTAGCGCTTTTCTCGAAGTATCGCAAGCCTTCGACAAGGTGTGGCACGAAGGCCTGAAGTACAAGTTAAGGCTTAGCTTACCAGAAAAACTCTATAGAATCTTAGAGTCTTATCTAAAAGACAGAATCTTCCGCGTAAGGTACGAAAATGAGTAGTCGAAATTCAAAGATATAAATGCCGGTGTCCCGCAAGGAAGCGTTCTCGGCCCAATATTATTTTTGCTTTATACAAGAGACATTCCCTACGATGAGGGAACAGTTTTAGCTACGTTCGCAGACGACACTGCTATTCTCGCTATTGATACGACAGTTGAATTATCAACAGGGAAACTCCAGCGCGCTTTAGACAAAATATGCGACTGGACGAAGAGCTGGCGAGTCGTCCTTAACGAGACTAAGTCAACGCATGTTAACTTTACTTATAAAAAGATAAACAACAAACCTTTATTCATTAGCTCGGTACAAATCCCGTACTCAAATGAAGCGAAATATCTAGGAATGACTCTAGACGCAAAACTTAACTGGAAGCCGCACGTTAAAAAGAAACGCGACGAGCTCGAAATCAAATTAAGAGAAATGAATTGGCTTATCGGAAGATTTTCGAAACTAAGCGTATATAACAAACTGCTTTTGTATAAGCAAGTGCTAAAACCATCTTGGACGTACGGTATACAACTCTGGGGTTGTACTTTACCAAGCAATATATCTATTTTAGAAACTTTTCAAAATAAGACACTCAGAGCAATCGTTAATGCTCCATGGTATATAAGAAATAGCGATCTACACCGAGATCTTGGAATCGTAACCGTGACTGATGAGGTAACAAACTTTGCTCCAAACTTAGTACTCGACTTTGCGGACACTGCAGCAATGAAATTATCCGAACTTTGGATCAGACAAATCTCGCCGACTACAACGAATGAGACCGTTAGATCTTGCAGCATAAAAAGAAACCGCATAAATTGACGGTATTGTAGTTGCCTTCGTTGGAAGGCAGCCTGTCACACGCGATTACTACAGAAGCTTGAACTACTTGTTAAGGAAACTTAGTCGTAGTCTGACGGAAAATGGGAGGTTTTTTAGTGAGTAAGAATCTCACACTGCTATGAGCACGCGCGGCCGGTCCTCGTAGTGCCTATGAAGGTTTTTCCTACCCACGGAAAACAAAGAAAAAATCTCTCGACAGATTGCAATGTCGACAATCAGGCCCGAGCGGTAAGTGCCAAATGTACGGGAAGTCACGCAATGAGCTACCGGGGTTGCGAAATCGCCATTCAGTTACAAAAATGACATGAAGCTCCCAAGAAAAATACTGCAAATTAGGACCCAAGCCCAAGACCTCTCGAAGCCGTTAAGCCCAAAAAACGAAATCTTATTCAAAGCGCTTAGTGGAATAACACTTCTTTCTAGAGGACCGCATTATCGAATAAGAGAACAACATTATCCGAGCAAAATAGGAGAGCTTTTACGACAATTATTATTCCTCAACTCTGCTGACAGCGGTTCACACCGAAATGGTTACCCCCAGCCTTCATTACCCTCAGGTATGTCTCAACCAATCAAACTTTGATTGGTGACGTTCGGTACAGGATTATACCGTCACTGATTGCCAAGACTCCTTCCACCCAAACGGGTAGCTATAATTAAGGTCCTCGGACTGTAAACTCCGGTCCTACAAGTGGTATCACAATGGACCTCCATTGGTTTAAGTGTATCGCTGCCTAGCGAGGGCACCCACCCAACCTTGCCTTAGCTATACACAAGTAGAGGAGAGCGCGCAAGAGATTACAACGTTATCGAGCACCTCCGGATAACACCGTTTGGAATCACGCCTGCATAAGAATGTTATACTAGGAAAGCTGCCGAAGTCATAGGGTTTAGGAAAAAGCATTCCACAATTTCCAAATTTATCGAATGACATCATCATCGAATGACAATAAACGAAATTGAAAAAGATCTGAAAGCGAAAATATATGTTTTGCTTTTGTCGACGTATGGCATGAAAGCCTGAAATATAAAATGCGGCTTACCTTAAAACTCTATAGAATATGGAAGTCTTACCTTGAAGACAGAATCTTTCTTGCAAAGTACAAAAATGAGTACTCGGAAAGATATAAATGCCGGTGTCCCGCAAGGAAGCGTTTTCGGCCCAATATTATTTTTGCTGTATACTAGAGACATACTCCACGATGAGAACACATTTTTACTGCGTTCACTGACGACACTGCAGTTCTTGCTAATGATACGAACGTTGAATTGTCAACAGAAAAACTTGAACACGCTATGGACAAAATATGCGACTGGACAATGAACTGGGAAGAACTGGCTAGTCGTCCTTAACAAGATTAAGCCTCGAAAAAAAGACAATAGCAAAGAAGGTTGATATTTAAATCGTCGTTTTTTTAAGTGTATAAATAGTTTTATTTAATGGTTTGGAATGAATTAACTTATCTTGTGCTTTCTAAATCTTTTGTTGAGTGCACTCTTGCATTGGTGCACAAACTCAAACTCAACACTAATTCAAATAGTACGCGCTGGTAAAATATCTATCTTCTCAACAATAGTGTACCAAAAAGATCCAATCATATCTGGCAGTCAGCTTACAAAATGTTAGATAAAGCATTCGACTTTTTGCAAACCGAACCGTTCTTCAATAACTTACCTGAATCATGCAAATTATCCTCTCATGCGTGTTTTACCTTTGCCACATGCAGGATAGAAACATGATAGAAATGATGTTTTGCCTCAAAACGAGCAACTTTAAATTAAACCATTTACTGCACAACTCACACCGTATGCATTCTTGGGTTTGTGGTACAACTTATTTCTTTAACTTACCCTCCTCGAACACATCCTTTGCCATATCACACCTTGAGGAATTATTGTCTGCTATATGTGTTCGCTCGGTGTGCGCTAATAAACGTGCTTGCAGTAATGGTGCCATGTAGTGCCTTGTAACACGATACGTGATACGAGCCAGTGATTTAAGGCGATTCTCTTCATTTGCATAGCACTCCATTAATTATACAGGTCCTGTGTTAGTCTTCAATGCGATAACCAGGCTAAGTGTGTGTACATTTCTTGGAAATTACTATGAAATGCCTTCCCCCGTCTACCCGTTTTATCGAAAGCCTTTCCTGTAGCAGTTGAGGCAGATAATTTCCTGCGGTATAGAGGGTCTGAATATTCTCTGCCATTCAGGATATCCTTACCGCGTCCTGATGATTACATGGGTTCTACGGGTAGTTGGGTGTTCCGCACCCAATTTCGAAACCTTGTGGTTTTTGTGGTATGCGGCGGTCCATTTAACTCGGATTAACGGTAATGTCCTTATTCAATTATTTTCCATTCAGCACAACGATATCCTGTCACACTATACAGTTGATCTTTTGTAATGCAAGCACAAGCGTATGGTTTGTATGTTCTGTGAATGTAATTAGCGAAGCTGCTATATGTTTCGTGGGTGTTAACAACTTTACCAGAAAACAACAGTCTGTTTGGAGTGCTCCCTCGCTCCCTAATGTTCCCGCCGCCGCGCCAGGACCAGAAAGATGTCTTAACATCTGGTGTAGTAAAATTTTTCAATGTGTTGTGCATAATATGGAGCGAGAATATTTTATGTTTTTAGCTAATTAGAAGAGTTGTTTGGCTCGTGTGATAACACAAAAGCGCATTTGTATTCGCTTTTCGCATGATAGTAAATTGTGTTGTTTTTGTTAGGTATACATGCTTTATGCTCGGAGGTATGTGACTTATTCAATTTCGGAAAGGTTGGCATGGAACCTGAGTAATTTGAGGGCTTTTCTACTTTACCAGACAAAACTATGGAGTAGTTTTCGATACCTCGACAAGAAGTGCTGAAGAAACATTTTCCAGAACAGTATATTCTGTGATTTTTTTTTGCAACGAATGTGCATGCAATCAGCATGAACCAAAATGCCCCATTTACTTATATCAGAAATGGCTCAATAATTCAATTGTTCCCTAATCTACCGCATGTCCTGCGGAAATATGACAATTGTCATCTGGATTATTTCCTGCTTACATAAGTTGCCTGCGCCCAAAAGCGATGAGTCTTCAAAGACTGAAATTGAATTACCCAGGAAGGGGTCCTGTCAACAAAGAGATGGAAAGGATTTCATGTCACATGCTTGAGTGGTCAACGGCCATTCCTTATCGTAGACAAAAATTGAAAAATAACATTATAATGGATTGTCAAATTATAAAATCTTTTCTTGTGTGCACATCATAAACTCAATGATGATTTGGCACAAAATAAGCATTTTCTATTGCAAAGGACACAAGCGTATTTTGGGTACATTTAATATTGAAGTTTCTCGATTCCATATAAAAAAAACTTTAATTTTACAACTCATACATTTAATTTTAATTTAATTTTAAATAACGAAAAAAAAAAATGCCTCCTCTCATTAAGTAGTAAGGACACAAAAACTTTTAATTGTCCACTAAATTTCAATGCAATATAACCGTTATTTCCAATTAAGAGCACAAAGACGAACGAAATCAAAAAGAAAAAAAAACTCTTTCCGGTATTCATACTGAAACCGATCCATGGGGCTAGGGCAATGCTAGTCGCAGATAAATACAAAAACGCCTGAAAGGATGGAATAAAATTCAAAAACCATCGTCTGAAAGGACAAATTCCAGTTGATGATACTATGCATGAAACGGTGGCAGCGGCGACTACCGCAATTGCCGACAAAAGACCATGGTGATGATGTTGGAACGCTGTTTCATCTAAATTAGCATGTTCGTCTTGTATTGGCCAGTTAAGCTGGACGGAAGAGGGATTTCCAATGGAGAATAGAAGGATATTGGGCATGCATCATTAAACATTCAGAATGTGTAATGAAAGATTTTTTTTTATTTCTACGCTGGTCGGTCGTGGCGACTTTGTGGCATCGAATTGATTTGAGATGAATAAGGAGAATCCAGTTTAACATCAGTCTGGTCACTAATGAATTAAGTAGAGAGGAACGGTGGCGGCTACAATTACGTGGAGATTCTAAGTAAAAAAGTTTTTTGTAGCAAAGTTCATTGCGGAAGGAAGGTTCTATGGAGATAGCAATCTAGTTGATCCCTGCGGGTACTACTAGCCCTGCTTTAAGTCGCCTTGATACCTTAAAAATGTCTGGAATAAACCATGGGGTTTCTGCCCGTATTTAAAATTTGAAAAGCGCAATGTTTTTAAGGCTCTTCAGTCCCCCTCCTGTAAATCGGGAAAATGTGGTAGATATTATGTGTGTATGTCAATTATACTCTCATCCGCGCAACTAACAACTGCGTCTTCGGTAAAAATTTTCATGCAATAATATTCCTCTGAAATTGTCTGATTCAGAATCCTTCCCAGCTCAAGAGTGCATATTATACACGAGCTTTTAATAAACTGGATAAGTGGCTTGGATGCAAAAATTCATGGTGAAGTATAAAGTTTGCAGCATAGTAAAACACTGGCCTAAACCTGTGTAAGATATCAATAGATTCTGTGTGCATGTATAAAGACCTTAAATCTTTCAAAGCAAGGTAGAAAGTTAAGAAGATTAAAATTGTAAGATTAAGATTAAAATCGTAAGATTAAGCTAAGACTAGAAACATTCCAAATCCTGCTCTGTCTCTTTAGTTGGCGTTTGTTTTCCAACTTAACAGACATTGGAAACATCCAAGGATTGAGCGAGAATTAAACATTACGAATTCAAAAAAAGACTAGCGAGTAAGTGCTACCGTGTGTACGTGCATAAAAGTGACAGCTCTTTAAATGGACGGTTTAAATGGACGGTTCTATCTTACAATGTAAGTTTCTAATGCCATTTTTATTGGCAAGCATAGGATTCCTATGAATACTGACGTTTCTCACTCTCCTTTTCGCGATTATCACCAGCAACATACCTCGGGAATCCCGTTACGACATTTTGCAACACTCTTTCGGTAGCAAAAGAAACTTCATGTCCTTAGGTTTCACTCCAAGAAACTTAGGTTTCACTCCAAGCTCCGCTTTGCTGATGGTCCGGTGCAATTTCTTTACTATTGCTGCAATTTGCATATTATACTATGGATAATAATTTAGTATCACTCCATTTATGTTCAGCATATAATGAACAGGAGGTCCTTTACTATCTACTCCATTTATGTTCAGGATATAATGAACAGGAGCTTGGGATTTGACGCCATGTATCTGAGTGTATCTCACAGAACATCCATTCACTTCACTAAATAGTCTTGCAAAACTTTTCAGATTCTATCTCTAGAGACCAGGACATTGGCCAAAATCTACAAAACATTCCCATGCCCTCCCAAGAATAACCTTAAGCATGCAAAGGTTGTCAGCTGTACTTCTGCTGGGTAAAAGGCCGAGCTGCTCTTCCCGTAATACAATGGCTCGATTACAGCTCTATATAGCGTTTCCAACACCTTTACGAATACTTTTCCCGAAAGACTTCCAGAGAGATATATCTACGCCTATAGTTAAACCAATTTACTTTGTCCCCTTTTTCAAAATAGGCACTATAGCTCCTGGTTGCCATTCTCTAGTGTCTTTCCTTCATTTAGCACCTTCAACACTGATTCAAGACCATCTTAAGGACCCTGTTAGAGGATGAGTGATTTTGAGAAGTACTCGCTTTATCTGCTTAAGACATCACTCTCATTAGATAGACTTATTGTACCGTCCTTGGATTTAAAATCTTGTATTTTTTTTAAAACTCTTTCCGCTAAATCTTTTATCTTCTCGCCAAAACATCTTTTTGCAGATCTGTAATCGTGCGCCAACTTCTCGGAAAACTTTTTTATGACTCTTTCTTGGATGTTCTGACTACCAGATTGAAAGTTTGTCACGGCTCCGTATAACGGGTTCGGGAAGTTGATTTCATAGCTTGTTCTCTCTAATGGTTTCTTGACCTCCACGTGTTTTAAACCATAAAGTTCTTTACTCACCACGTACCGCCACTAGCTGCTCAATCATTTCTGGCAGAGCCAACGACTGCCTACAGAAAGCCAGCCTACAGCTGCCACTTTTGCTCTTCATTGAAAGCCTAAGATGCAATATAACGAAACTTCACCGAAGCGTGCCATGCAAGTCGGTGTCTGAGCTCCGAGTCAGCATTCTGTAATCTCTTTTCCCACTCTGGTCACCAGTCTAGATTTTCGTTTGGGTGGAAAAAAAACTGTCGCTCACGTGCCATCTTCTAAATTGTGATCAGTTAACAGTACAGCTCCTATGAAAACCTGAAAATCGCAAATCATTATGTTGAAAAAAAATGTTCTTGGTAAACAAAATGAACATAGCAAAAGTCCAACAACTTCTTATCGTTCCTGTTTTTAACCAGTCCGGGCCACGGTATCTCCCAATCATACTCTTGCATTTACCTACTGTTCTCTGTACACTATGAGTTGAAGCTTTCCATTAGGAGGAAGAAGTCCATCTCTGTCACTCTATCTCAATATAAGCTTTGTTCAAGAAGCCTTTATACTCTGACTTTGGATTTGGTGCATACATACAAAGGCAAAATTGATGTTTTAAGCTTACACTTTAAGATCCCAGATCTCACCCCAATGGAAAAAACTCCAGTACCAAAATAGCTTCCCCCCATCAGTCGAGTTTCTGACTAGAGATCCCTCCCACTTAGTTGGAAGGTGCCAGTTGCATAGAGCTGAAACCTTTTAGCCGCCACATCCAGTTCTAGCTCCGTCCCGTATAAGCGATGACACGTTTCATGTGTCTATTTTGAGTTGATGTCGTCGATTTTAGGAATCTCCAACTTAGCCCTCATTTTGACTTGACGCCACTTGTAAAAGATAGCGTCACCATTGCCGGGCTACTCGTAACTTCTTCAGGGTAAAGCTGAAGAACCCCCTTGTTGGTCAAGATGCCAACCAGAACATTCTGACCACCAAGTGCTTGCATACTGAAACCCCTCAGCCTAGCCCCAAAGATTGCGAAGATCGCTTATAACCAAGTCCGCTTCTTCTCTTTTCTTAAGATGATGTAAGCCACACAATATTTATCAGACGCTGCTTGTTTTTTTTTTTAAAGCCTTAAGGTTCATCTATTAGTTAGAACTTGACTACCAAGTGTTCCCCCCTTTCAGTACGGTATACTCTTAGAACAACGCTTAAAACATCTTCAAGACAGCATCTTTCACTAAATTTTAGTCAGCACTTACCACTGGCACATCTCAAGGCTATTCAGGCAGTGCTGAGTAAAATGTTGCCTATGCTTCAAAAAATTGTGCGCTTTCCATTGAAAACTAATTTTTTGGCATTATTGTACTTCATTTTTTTTTTTCAATAAGTTCGTGGCAACTGGCGATGGAAGATGTGTTTGGGCCTTAAACGAGACTATTCGTCTCCTGCATGAAAGTAGGAAACGGCGAATTTTAGCTGTATAGGGTGTTATGGCTGGGGTACCATTTTACCCTCTTCGTAGTTTTAGATTTAGGAGTATTTCGGCTTCCTTTTTCCAGGTAGTTTCGGCAGGAGATGACAATGGATAATGAAATGAAAAAAAAACAACAATTTTTTGGCAAATTAATTTTGTAGTGTAATTTAACAAAAAAAAATCACAACCCAAGCTCTGACTTCCCAAAGCAACACGGAACAGCAAAACAAAAATTTAAATCAAAAAGAAAAGCATCAACACAAAACATTTTCTAAATTTATAATGTTCTGGCATCCTTCATCTACAAAATCTTTTACAAATCCAAGTGGGAAAGGAACACGACGTATCTCCGGTCCATGAGACCGGGTATAAAGAAAACCTTTGCGCAGGATTATAGGTTGGACTACAATATACCGAGAGAGAAGTTTTTTTTTTTTTTTTTTTCCGTGGGTAGGTAAAAACCTTCATAGGCACTATGAGAATCGAACGCGCGTGCTCATAGTAGTGTGAGATTCTTACTCACTAAAAAACCTAACAATCTTTGTAAGACTACGACTAAGTTTCCTTAACAAGTAGTTCATGCTTCTGTATAGTAATCGCGTTTGGCAGGCTACCTTCCAACGAAAGCACCTGCAATACCGTCATTATGTGCGGTTTCCTCTTACGACGCTAGATCCAACGGTCTTGTTCGTTGTAGTCGGCGTGCAAGATTTGTCTGATCCAGAGTTCAGATTATTTCGTGGTTGCAATGGCCGTGAAGGCGAGTGTGAAGTTTGCGAGCAAAGTTTGTTACCTCGTCAGACACGGTTGCGATTCCTAGATCTCGGTGTAGATCGCTATTTCTTATGTACCATGGAGCATTTACGATTGCTCTTAGTGTCTTATTCTGAAAAATTTCTAAAATAGATATGTTGCTTGGTTTGGTACAACCCCAAAGTTGTATACCGTACGTCCAAGATGGTTTTAGCACTTGCTTATACAATAGCAGTTTGTTATATACGCTTAGTTTCGAATAACGTCCGATAAGCCAATTCAGTTCTCGTAGCTTGATTTCAAGTTCATCGCGTTTCTTTTTAACGTGTGGCTTCCACTTAAGTTTTGCGTCTAGGGTCATGCCTAAATATTTCGCCTCGTTTGCGTACGGAATTTGTACCGAGTTTATAAATAGAGGTAAGTTGATTACCCTCTTGTAAGTAAAATTTACATGCGTTGATTTTGTCTCATTTAGGAGGATTCGCCAGGCCTTTGTCCATTCGAATATTTTATTCAAAGCGCGTTGGAGTTTTCCCGTTGTTAGTTCGACTGTCTTATCCGTAGCGAGGATAGCCGTGTCGTCAGCGAACGTGGCTACAGTCGTTGTCTCTACTTGAGGTACATCTCTTGTAAAAAGTAAAAACAGTGTTGGACCGAGGACGCTACCTTGTGGAACGCCGGCTTGTATTTCTTTGAATTCTGAGTATTCGCTCCCGTATCTCACTCGAAATAGTCTGTTGTCAAGATAAGACTCTAAGAGTTCATACATTTTTTCCAGCAAAACTTTCCGTAGCTTATATTTTAGGCCTTCGTGCCAAACTTTATCAAAGGCTTGGGATACGTCAAGAAAAGCGGTAGAACATATCATTTTCG
Organism: Neoascia interrupta; assembly: GCA_947623515.1. Classification (NCBI taxonomy): domain Eukaryota; kingdom Metazoa; phylum Arthropoda; class Insecta; order Diptera; family Syrphidae; genus Neoascia; species Neoascia interrupta. The sequence goes on from OX392462.1 coordinate 188,090,010, forward strand.
CTTCTAAGGCTTTCTCAATTTCATTAGTTATTCGATAGACCTGGTCAATTGTTGAATGTTTGACCCTAAAGCCGAATTGGTGATCCGGAATCAATCGTCTTTCTTCAATTATTGGTTGCAGTCGTTTGAGCACAAGTTTCTCGAAGACTTTAGATATAATCGGCAGAAGCGAAATCGGTCTATATGATTTTTTGTCGTTCGGGCATTTCCCTGGTTTCGGAACCATTATTACCTCTGCGACTTTCCATTGCCGTGGAACGTATGAAATTCTCATTGATGCGTTTATGATGTAGAGAAGCTTGACTAACGCTCTTTTCGGTAGCTCCTTCAAAATTTCCCCAGTATTTAGGTCATAGCCTGGAGCTTTGTTATTCTTCAAATTTTGGATTGTTTGACGAAGTTCAGACAGTGTCACGGTTTTCATTCGATAATTGTCTAGTTCCGCATTGCGATACAGATCGTCAACCAACGGCTCCCCGTCAAACGGTTTGAATGTTTCTTCTAGGTGTTCTGCAAATACATCTGCTTTCTCTTTGTCGCCTTTTACCCATTCACCGTTATCTTTTCTAATTGGCGCCGAGTGTACTATGGGCTTTTTAATGCACTTCACGGCTTTCCAAAGTGAATAGTTTGACCCTCTATCGGCAGTCAAGTTTTCGAGGTAGTTGGTAGTCTCGCGACTTTTAAAATCTTGAAGTAAGTGCTTTAATTTGTTAGATAGCCCATTCAGAATGGTTTTATCAGGAGGAGCTCGAGACAAATGCCACCTCTTTCGAGCCTTTCTCTTTTCGCGTATGAGCTCTTCAATTTCGCGCGGGTAAATTGATCCACTTTTCCTTACTCCAGTCTTCCGAAAAGAAGTATTGTTCCAAGCAGCGTCTTGAATAGTTCTAACGAGTTTTTCGACTTCGTCTTCTATTTCTAAAGGGGTTGTAAGTGGTACATGTAGAGATACATTTTCTTTACAGTATTTCCTAAAGCCATCCCAGTCGGTGTTGTTATTCGTTAGCCTAGGCGCTCTCTCATTTTTTGCTAGACTTCCGCCGATTTTCAAAACAACTGCCGAGTGATCCGAACAGAGATCATAGCCTTCTTCTACATTTGTTAGGTGGCGGGGAACCCCTTTTGCGATAAAGAAGTCGACAAGGTCAGGTACTTTGTTTCTGTCGGTTGGCCAATACGTTGGCTTTCCCGTCGAAAGGAAAACCACGCCACGTTTCATGCTAGCTTTGAAGAGTACTCTACCTCTTGTTGAATTGCACCGTGAACCCCAAAAGGTGTTTTTCGCATTAAAGTCCCCGCCGATGATAAAATTTGACCCAAGTAAGTCAAAGAGGGGAGTAAGATCGTCGTCCGCTAGCTTATACTGTGGAGGAAAATAACTCGAGGCAATATTATAATCTAGGTGACCTATTTTTACCGATACTGAAGTTATTTGCATAGAGTCAAGCTCAATTTCTTCGTTTTTGTAATGCTTAATGCAGTCTTTGATGTAGAGAGAGGATCCGCCTCTCGAATTTTCTGATAGATGATGCGCGTGGTAGTCGATGTAACCTCTAATTTTGGGTCCGGATTCCTTCTTAAAGTGTGTTTCCGAAATCAGGCATAAGTCAATATTTTTTCCCGTAGAAATACTTCTAGTTCGTCGATTTTCTTTAAAAGACCATTTGCATTCCATGTAAGTATGTTAATGAGCTTCATATTCATGATTTGTTATTGGTTTTGCGAGGTTTAAACTCTAGCTCGCTCAGTTTGTCAAATATTACTTGATTAACTTTAGTTTGTTGCTCAAGCTTTTCCAATATCATAAATAATATTTGAGATACCGAATCTGTTGTGGTAGGTTCTGGAGGTTTGCTTTTGTGTGACGCGACTTCAGCGTACGATCTTGGGCCGATGAGTGATGATTTTCCCTTTGTACTTGGACCGGCGACGTTTTCTTGCGGAGTTTGTATATTTTTTCTCGTCAATCTCGTATTTCTGACCGATTTTGGAGTTTTCGGCTTGTCAGCTCTAGAACGTTTTGGGGTTGTGGCCCTATCTACAATATGTTGCTTAACAGTTTCGTGACGTTTTTGTAGCTCTATTGCGATTTCGCAACCTCGGTAGCTCGCCGGGTGACTTCCATTACAATTGGCGCAAGTCGCTGGGGCCTGACTGCTTACGTTGCAATCTTTTGAAAGATGTCCACCGGCGCATTTGACACATCGCGGTTCTTTTTGGCAGTACGCTTGAGTATGTCGGAAGCCTTGGCATCGCTTACATTGAGGTACTAGTCTATTGCCCTTTCGCTTGGGCTCAATTTTTACCCTAATATTTAGGATTGTTTTTATTTTATATATTTCGTTTATGTTTTCAATCCTATCGAACGTCAGCATGAAAATAGGAAGACCGCGCTCGACCACGGTGTCTTTTTCTCCTTCCGTACGTTGTTTTTCTTTCTTAAGTATGTTCACGGCCGAGAGAAGAAGTTTGATTATAGTCGCAGGGTGTTCTTTGCAAAAAAAATTTTCATGGCAAATAAACTGCTTCTAAACAAGTTTGTTAAGTACCTAAGGCAAAATAACACAAAAAGCTCAAATGCGCCAAAGCAATTGATAGTCACCATATCACCCTTCTTGCTTTTTGCAATTAGTTGTTTTACAACTATTTCGCTGAACGCACAGAAACACCAAAGTTTTCCCCCGCAAGTGTTATGCCTTTACGGAGTATGGCAATCATATTACCAGCAGAGTATAATAATAAAACATGTGGCATATCCCCTCTATATGCGTGAGGGAAGAGGAAAATATATTCAATATTCGGCCGATTCTAACTTGGATTAGAAACACCTCATTTTGAGACAGACGCTCCTGGATTTTCATTAGTTGCTGATTTTGATCCCTGCGATATTTTCAGTAGCAGCACTCACCAATATCAGCTGGTGAGCGTTCCTCTATCTCCTAATAGGGGTTGAACAAAGTGACAACTTTTGCATCAAAAAATCAATGCAAGAACATAATCTCCATTGCAAGGTGTCAGCACCATCCATCAAAACCTCTTTCCGCGCCTTAGTTGAATCCAAGCATTGTAGTTTCTTTGGCTGGCACTGACCTTGTATATTTTTTTGCAACCAGGCGACACTTTAAGCCGCTCCACTTCACAAGAAAATTATTTGATTTTTTGAAAACCTACGAATTATAATGGAAAATAGCTTGAACGATGAATAAACCTAGCATCTTCTTACTAGCTAGCGTTCTTTTTCTTGTTTCATCTATAAAACATACGTTTTAAAGGTGAAACTTAAAGCATAAAGGTCTAAATATAATAGGTGATAACCGGTTTTAAACACAAAATTCAAAATTTGAAGTACCCAAGCAACACAAAAGGCTCTTAATGATGTCTTCAAGAACACGTTTTCAAATGCAAACAAAATCTTGATGATATCTGAAAGAGCCTCTAAAGACTTAAAAAGGCCCAACGGGGAGGAGCTTATTGTATGGGAGCAAAAGTTCTTTAAGATTAATATTGCGTACATTATTAAGAGGTCATTAAGAGGCGCTATAGGTACCATCTTATATTTTATAGTTAAAAAATATTTTCCTTAAATAACTCATTTATTTGGCAAAACATTAGGCACAGTGTTTTTGGAAAACACATGCTGAAAAAAAAATCCACAGGACTCAAATCAACAGACCGTGGATTGTCCCAAACCAGTTTGGTGTTCTATCCCCAGGACATACATACTTAAAATTATACACTTTTCGATGCAAACATGTTTGCGAATTTCACGCTCCATAGCCATGACAAAACCGTCATCAGAAAGCGCCCCCCTGAGAGGGTGGAACTGCGTTGCGTCTGTGTGTTCCTAATAACAACATGGAAATTTTCGATTTTTAGACTTGAGCCGCCCACCACAACCAGTGCCGCCACCTTCTGCGATATCACGAAAAGCATGCGGGCTCCAACCGATTCGACAGCGAACCGTTTTCACCGTAATCCACTTTCGAAAACCAATTCCAAGCGACAACGACGAAAACCCCCTTAGTTAGTGGTAGCTACTACAGCTTTATACTAAAGCGATACGAAAAAAACACATTCCAGATCAGTAATAGCGCGGCCGGCGTGGAGCTGAATAACGACGTCACTGTAGTAGCCGCCACCAAAACCCTCGCACGTAAATCAGCGAACAAAGTAAAATTTGTCTTTTGCATCCCTCCCTGCTGGTTTTGTTGTGGAGAACAAAGCGCTGTATTCCACACCACCCGCCTGCTGTTGTTCGCGACACAAGGGTGCCACACCCACACCCCTTCTACCAACGGATTTATATGTTATTGAATGGATACGCTGTAGTGGCGTTCCAAAAAGATACCCACAAAAAAAGGATATCTTCCTCTAGTGTTTTACAATGATGAACCCGGTTATATCAGGAACTACTCCCAGATCGCCTTATGGCCATACCCAGACCATTTGTGGAGCGATTTTGCAGCCATTACCGTTGTTTTAACATCAAAGCTGCTCGTAGTATACCGCGCCGATATGGTAGTGGTAGGTAGTGTTCCGTAGTAGTGCACCCCACTTTGGTTGTTGTTCTTGGACAGTGTTCAACTTTAGTGAAATTGGAGTTCGCTGAAGCAGTGAAACGGTCGAGGCAAAGTTTTTCGGACGACACTTTCAAAATCATCGTTGCCCGTTGTGTATAGTTGGAATTGGAGATTTGCCCGGATAGGTCTGATGTTGGGATTGGGTCGTGTTGTCTCTGGGAGAAAAAAGTTTATTTTTCGTTCGATTTAGTGTTACGCTTCTGTTCGGGTGATGATGCGAATGCAAAGTCAATTTATTCTGGAGTTGACTTATCCATACCAGCCAGGAAGGAAGAATAAATATTTTGTTGGATTCTCTGGCGTTCCTATTTTCTTGTTTTAAGTTTGGTTTTTTTTTTATTGGGGTTGGTGTTGACGATGACAGAATGATATCGCAATTTGTTCTCGAGTTTTCGATGGCATCGGAGATCGTTGAAGGTTGGGAAGTGCTTGACTAATGGGGAAACCAGAGCATGCGATAAAGAAATTTGATGATTCCTTAGAAATTAGTGGAGGCAAAAATTATTCAAGCTTAAGGCACGTTAAATAACTTAAATACTGAATTGAGCAGTCATCGAAAGACTCTGTTAGCCAAAAAAAAGTATAACTTTGAAATAAATAGTGCACATTGCGCATCTTCTGAGATTTTAGCCAAAACTATAGCCAACTTCGAATATTCAAAAACTTTCAAGATTTTAGCTAAAAACGCAAAAACATTTTCGAAAGCAAGTTTTTAAAGGTTGCTTGTCCGTTGATGCTAATGAAGACGATCATACTTAAATTTGGCTGAAGAATGATGCGTAAACAAAGCAAGCTAACTGCATTTAAAAAGTTCAACCTCAGATTTTTAAAACTTTTTATAGAAGAGAAATAGAAAACAACTGATAAGACAGAATTTATTTTGATTTTGTTAGAAATCCATGTTCGCAGAATTAAAGAAAAGAGGGAAATGGAGCACAGCTAGATGTAAAATTGGAAAAAAATTAAAAAAAAAAATGGGCCACTTATTTTACATCAACCAAATTTGACGCACACGACGGTTAACCGGTACAAGAGCTATGAAAATAAAATAATAAGCATATAACAGTTCATTAAAAAAAAAGCAAGTAAGTAAGTGCAAGAGTTCGTCTGTAACGAACTTCTAAATACCCGACCCTCTTTACCCATTAACACCAAATTTAAAATTTTTTGGTCTGTTTCATATGCTGAATGTCAACGTTGGCTGAAAATTAAAATCAATTAACTCTTATTTTGTTGGAATCACGAGAAAATGCGTTAAAAGCGAATATTAATACTTAAAAAAACAGTTTTATTCCCAAAAATGCCCCCTAAAAGTGGGCGGAGCTCAATGCTTTGTATGCAACAAACTTAGCAAATGGTAATATCTTTAATATTTGTCATATAATTTTTTCTAAAATTTAGAATGAGGGTCCCGAGAAATCAGGTTTTCAAAGATTTCAGATGTTAAAAGTGGGCATGGTCAAAAGAGTGGGCGGTCCAATTTTTGTCTAATTAAAAGCTTCTGGTTTATATTGCTCTCTACAAAAATTTGAGTTCATATGTTTGGTCTATCTTGACCAAAAGAAATTTTGGCACTGACGGACATGGCTTAATTGATTCTTCTCTCGGTCCCATTCATATCTCTAAAAAGCCTCAGGGGACTACGGTGATTATTTCACTGCGCTACAAACTATAAATCAAACCTTATATACCCTGGGTCGGGTGTAAAAATAAAATTATAGGAAAAAATTTATGCCAGCCTCATTTTTTGTTACAAATTTAAAAAAGACCGTCAAGTATGAAGACATACGCGGAGCGGCCCGTCGGCTTTTGTTGAAGGTTATGGTCATCTATATTGCGCAGTTCGTGTAACTTTCTATTTATCTATTAAAATTATTTCTGGATATATTTTACAGTCTGTAATATGCTAGCATTTTCCACTTTTCTCAAATTCTGCGGACATGGATTTCTGGGAAAAAGGTAAAAATATGCTGTTTTCATTTTGCTTGTTTGAAAGCCCATTCAAAACTTAGGGTCGAAAACGGCAATTTTGAAACATTTTTGATGCAGTTCAAATTTAAACAAGGTCGTGGTAACCGTTAAGGAACTAGAAATCTTTAAAAAATAGTTTTCGAAAATGTTTTCAAGTTTTTCAGTTTAATCTTCGAAGTTTTTGAATATTCGAAGTCTGCTATAGTTGTGTATAAAATTAAAGAAGATGTACTATGCCCGGTGTTAATTTAAAAATTTTGCTTTATAACGTTTTAATACTTTTTTTTAATACGTTTTAATACTTTATAACGTTCTTTTGACCTTTTTTATAATTTTTTAAATTTTAAATTTATAAGACAACTATTTTGAAGTTTTTTCCAGTTCCCGTAAGACTTCTTTTCAATAGCACAACCACCAGCACTAGCCTTGGATGCTTTTTTTTTTCAATTCTATGGCCACCGGTTTTATGGCCATGCGTAAACGGTAAAACAAGCTCCTTTTTTATTTCGTTTCTTAAAAAGGCTTCTAAAAACTTAGGTTAAGAACGGCAATCTAAAAAAAAAAAACAATTTAACGGAGCCTTCCTTCTTTTCGCTACTAGAAGACTTAGAAAAATTGTTATTTAAAATGCTCTTGAGTTAAATGTTTTTGAGTTAAATCTCAGAAGATTTTGAAATTTCAAAATCCGCTATAATTTTCCTTAAAATTTTGAATTATTTCTGATACGTGTGATGTTTTTTTATCGAATTCCACCAAACAGAACCGAAGATTAGGGGGACACACACACACACGTTTTTTCATGCATTTTTGCGATTTTTTTTCGAAAATGCGTCAAAACCGCAGTACTCAAACTGTTTTTGAAAAATAATTACCAAAGCACTTGGTTGACTTTGAGTTGCTTTATACGTGTGTTCAGTATTGATTTTGAGCGATAAGCCGTTCAAAAGTTATGGCCTCCAACACTTTGAAAAAATATTTTCAAAAAGTTTTCTTTTTTAATTAAAGCTTAGTATTTTTTACTACTAAACTTCTTGAAAAAAACACTGAAAAGCATTAAGTCCATTTTCACGTTAAATTTCAAACTGTAATTAAACCGTTATTTGTGCTTAAAAAAAGTTGCCCTCTTTAGATTCTTTGACCATTTCCGCAGTTTATACGCACACCAAATTTTGTCTTTCTACGACTTACCGTTCAGAAGTTATAAAGCGATTGGACGGACGGACAACGTAGCGATACCATAAGAGGTCCTTTTTCTATTTTTGGACGGACCGCTAAAAATCACACAAAATATAAGAACAGTAGACTCCACTACGAAAAAGTATACAGCAGAATGTAAGGCAGGTTAGAAAGTTAGGTAGGAAAGTGGCTTTTTACATGCACTTAGGCCAAAAAGTAGGCCCATTGTACCGCCACGTGGGTATATTACCAAGGGAGTAGGTTGGCGTGAATTCTATGACAGCCAGCCAGTCTTTTCGATGAATTTTTGTAGCTTTTTGACCGGTGTTTTACTAAGTTCGCTTAGGTAGTCGTAGAAGTAGGAGCCTAGTATGGATTTCCTGTACGACGCGAGTGCCGGGCAGCAACAGAGAAGGTGTTGTACACTTTCTTTCTCTTCCTCATTTGAGAATAGACCTAGTCTTTTTGCGTAAAGACCTAATAGGCAGTGTCCGGTGATAATTCCCACTGCAGTGCTAATTTTGGATCTCTTTAAGGAGATCAAGCTATCTGATCTTTTTGGATCGAGGCAAAGCCAGATTTGCTTGGAGGTTAAAGAAGTGGTGCCTGTTTTCCATCTGGCGTTAGTTTCTTGTTTGCTGTGATTTTTGAGCTGTAATTTGAGGGTAGCTAGGGGAATACCTATATTACAGGAGATTTCATCTTCTGGCAGTGTAGTGGTGTTCTTAGCGAGTTTATCAGCCTCACAGTTTCCCATGATGTCTCTATGATCTGGCAGATGTGAAACTGTTCGGACATCTCATCAAGAGATGTGCGACAGTTAATAACTAATTTAGAGTTTATAGAGATCGATGTCAGGGATTTGATGGCAGCCTGGCTATCCGTAAAGATACAGATATCGCGGGCGGATATCACGTTCCACTTTAGCCAGGACAGGGCTTCACTAATTGTCATTATTTCAGCTTGGAAGACGCTGCATTGGTTGGGTAGGCCAAGGGATTTATTTAAGTCAAGGCACTCAGAGAAAACTTCTCTTCCTACACCGTCTTCCGTCTTGGATCCATCTGTGTAAAAGTGTATGGCGTTACCAAAAGGTATATTACCGCCGTACCACAGGTCTCTGTTCGGAATCTGGGTTTCGAAGTTTTTATCTAGGAAATATGAAGGTGAAGTGTAATCCAGGTTCGTGGAGGTGAGCTGCTGTACGTTTAGAATATTGGCATGTCCGTAAACGAAGTCACGCCATTGGGAGCATGTTTTATGTCGAATTGCGCAGTTGGTAGCTGTTTGCTTACCAAAAATGTCTGAGGGGGTAAGGTTCAATAGGATTTCGAGCGCATCCGTAGGAGTGGTTCTCAGGGCACCACTAGTACAGATACATGCTTACCTTTGTACCTTTCTTAAAACAGAATATAAAATATTTCCAGAAAAAAAAGTAGGTAAACAAATAGCTTTAAAAAAAACTACACAATAAAGGTTAGCCTCACCTACAGCAAAAGCCTACGGACCGCTCCGCGTACTTGGCGGTCTTTTTTATAAAGATTTGCAGGGGTGTATGCCCAATTATAGCTTCTATAGCAGCTGTGCGGAACGTCCAGGCACGTAAGACGCTGCACCTTCTTGAGTTTTAGGATTTCGGTTTGTTGGGTAGTCTTCGTCCACCATACTATAGAAGCATAAATGTTATGAAAACACCTTCATCTACTCCACATATGCAGGCACATAATACAGTCACATGAGCAGACATTTTTTCTGCTGGGGTATAATCAAACCTCGCTGTTGTAAATTTTGGTGTTTTGCTTTTAAAAGTGACCTTATTGATTTCACTTGCATTTTAAAGAAATAAACAAAAATTTAAAATTAAAATCCCTTTGCACATTGCAATAAATAATCCTTTCGATTGTAGACAATCTCATGGATTCAGCACTTAAGGAGTTTTGGGGATCACAATTTTTTGTGACAGCTATTAATTATATAGCAAATATGGATTTCCTGTTAAGTTGGCAATGTTTTCATTTGAGCAAAATTTCGTTAGTTTTATCATATTTTATGCTGAGAGGTTTTATTTGATTTTCAATGGCAGTTTTCGACCTAAACAGCATATTTCAAATGCATCATAAAAATACCACTGTTTCTTGAAAGTTTGAAAATGATTACTTCCAATAGAATTCCAACGTAAGACATCTGCAATACTTGGTGGATAAATGAATTCTGCTCCAACATTTTTTACATAAGAACTGGCTTCTGCTGTTCTAACCTGTCTTTATATTTGTAGGAGCAGGTGAAATAAAAGCTCTAAGCTGTCCAACAGAATTTCCTGACTTAAATAAAGTTTATTTTCAAAATTGATCAAACGTTATTTTTTCGCAGCTAATGATTTGAAAAAATAACTTACTGATTTGCTCAACTGCCTTTTTGCCGATTAAACAAATATTTTTCAATAAATATGCAAACACATGCACCTGCACCAAAAAGTACCATAACAACTGGGCTATTTGTTAGCTTCCGTGATTTATTAAACTTTATATGGGTGCATCACTGCATACCTATGTGAATAAAAGGAAAATGAGTCTTGTGCACCTACAACCATACAACGTTATCGAGTCAATAATAATGCAGCCAATGTATTGTAAACGACATGTTTTTGTGTGTGTTTTTTTTTTTTATTGCAATGTCCTCAGCCTCATTCGATTATTGGAAGGGTCTACAACACATTGTGGCCAACAACAGCCGGCCAGAAGGTATAAAAAAAATTTCGAACTATTTGCACGTTCAGATGCTTTTGTTTATCTTTGTAACTGATTGAGTGTGACCGTAGTCGCTGTACGAGTAAATATTTTAAGGTTTATTGTTGGCTTAAATAAATTGGCCCAAAGCTGTTGTATCGGTGTGTATACACGAGGTTGATTCTACCAAGGTCCCAGCAAGTATAAAAAGGGTCACTGATTGGATGCAGGAAATGCCTTTATTATTGTCCAATCAACTGAAAACTCAATTGTAATCTGTAACAAGTTGTGTCTGGAAACAAATGTATCTCTACATATTCAAAAGACTTCAATTGGAAAATTGTTCATTTACAATTTTATTGCTTGCTATGTTACGAGAAGGACCTGCAGGTGTTTAAAATGTGTTTCTATTTCTATGGGAATTCAAAGATAAGGTTTTGAATATTATGAGCGTGTTTCCTTTTTTTCTTTTGTCAACACAAGTTTTTTTTTTTTAATTAGCAAATGATGAAAATACATAAGGTTGTTGCCAGTTATTCGTCTTGTTTTTATTTTTCTATAATCGCATCAAAGAATTTCTTCCTTCACATGTCGACAGACCAGATTTAATCTATTTCTTGACACATCCTGATTGGAAAGTAAAAAAAAAATACTTTAAATGTTAAAACCCACACACTCACGCTCCTGCAACTAGTATCCACTCCTTTAACCTTCCTAGTTCGATGTTCTTGTTTTTCGAACGATAGACTCAATTAAATTTATCCCATTGATTAAGCGTTGCAGCACTCGCGATCCACTTATTAAATCAATACCCTAGCCCTTGCCCGCCTTAAACCTTATTGTATCGCTCCTGTCTTTGGTTCTCGCCTTCGTGGAGCTCCAACTAAAGAACTGTGAAATAGTGTTCATCCTCCCTGAAAATTTATACGAATACACTTTTCGCTTCTAAAGTTTGCGGTTCCGATAGAACACAATTTCAACATGCTGAGGTGCAGTTGTTGTAGGGAAAGCTACTCGTCTTTTTGTGGTGTACTGCCGCACGTGCACACCGCACACATATATAACCTTAGAGGGGGAAACCTCCTCCTTTTAAATGCCATCCATCAGTCATGGCGCAGGTATTCAGTATGCAACCAGGGAGCAGCAGGTGAGCTCAGGAGTTTATGTACATTTTGTTTATAGTTTTTATTTGAATTTCTGTTTCAACCTTTTAGGTGCCATTAAACTAAATCCCCCGTGCTATTTTTGGTCTTAAAGTTTCTATTATGATGCGCAACAGTGTTTAGCTTGACTAAAATTGGACACCTCTGCATTCAAGGGAGCGCGAGAGAGCATGTGTCGTATGCCAGTATAAACCTCATTAAATTATGTATAAAGACCTTGAATAGAGGATGCTTAAGATTATTTGGACTTTTCAAAGTACCTGTATGCACATTAGTCCATCTAAATTCTTTACTTACCGCTTATAAAGTCACATATCAAATCTTGTCTCCGGTTTCCTCTTAGCACTAACCTCAGCTTTGTTGCTTCCTTAATGTACTTTTCGTTTTATAAGAATAAGCTTTCTCTTTTGTTCAAACTTATTTTCGTTTTTTTTTTGTCCTGTCACATAAACTTTTAAGATTGATAAATTTATTTCAAGGACTTAGCTAACTAAGTTTCAATTTAACCTTTAAAAAAATAAAACGATTTCAAGTTAAAAAGCATTCTTTTCTTAATGTATTATACAGTAGTACACTTCTTAGTTCATATAATAAATAATTGCTCATCACTTTTAAATTATCCAACAAAAATAAATAAAAACATTGTACCCATCTCCTTCAATTAATTACGAAGTTTCTACCTTGCTTATAAAATAAGGGTTCACCATCAAATTTAAAAACTTATTAATTTCTCACAATATGTAAGTTTATAATGTTTTGACAGCTATTATTTAGCGAAAGGATTATCTTTGCCCTTCGACCCTACGGATAAGCTGTTATCATTTAGATCGACTGAAATGAGAATGCTGTGCAGCTAAGGTTTTACATTGGTTAACTTAAGTAAACCTTAAAACTTTCATAAATATACGGGGATGATGTCGCCGTTCTTTCTGTCGGCTCAAACCTAGGGACTGTGTGCTCTCAGGCACAGAGATCCCTAGACTTGATCGATAATTGGTGCACTAGGAATGGACTTTCAGTGAATCCTCTTAAACTTACGGTTCTTTTCTTTGCGAGAAGGAGGAATGTCACTGGTCTGACTCAACTCGTGCTCAAAGGTGCAACTATGCCAATGTCCGATGAAGTCAAATATTTGGGAGTAATCCTCGATGGAAAACTTCTTTGGTCCAAGCATGTTGAATCCAAAACCGAAAAAGCGCTGTCTACTTTATGGAATTGTAGAGGGGCTTTTGGCAAGACATGGGGCCTGTCTCCGAAAAGGGTCTTCTGGATCTATACGGCCGTGGTAAGACCACTCCTCTCCTATGCATCGGTTGTTTGGTGGAACAGGCTTTCGCGGAAACATGTTACTGCCTCTTTTGTCAAACTCCAAAGAACGGCTTGTCTTGGGTGCACATGGGCCTTCCCTAGTATGCCGGGCTCTGTTCTAGATGCTCTGATGAACCTCCCTCCTCTTGATATATTTATCATGGGCTGAAAACCATCTTTCGCTTACAGAGAGGTAGTTTGTGGTACTACACGCATTGGAATTTTGAAGAACTTGTTCGAGAATTGTCCTTCGACCACTGTCTTATGGACATGCCCTCTGACGCAATGACCCTAAAAATCCTTTGCGACAAAACTACCAAGTTGACTTTCGTCAGGTAATGGAATGGCTTCGGCCAGACTCTGAGCCAGGGAAAGAATGCCATCGTATTTGCACGGAGGGCGAGAAGCTTATGCGTTTGCAGTGACAACCAAGCCGCTCTAAATGCGTTGCTCACCCCTCTTACCTCGTCCAAAATAGTGCTCGAACTCAAGTATTCGTTGAACTTAGTCGGAAGGCTAAATGCAGTGAATCTTGTTTGGGATCCAGGTCACACTGGTATCCAGGGAAATGAGATCTCTGATGAGCTTGCCAGACTAGGCTCAAAAGAGGTTTTCTCAGCACCCGAACCTGTTTTAGGCCTGCCTGCATCTATTGTCACGTCTGCCATTGATACTTGGGGTTCTCGTGAGCACAGCGCTCGTCGGCGTGAATGGGTGCAGACAGACTAAACTACGACTACGCCCATACATCTGCGAGGGGTCAGCGTCCTTTCTTCTATCTCTCAGGAAAATCGATTGCAGACTTCTTGTAGGCGTCCTTACGGACCACCAAGCTTTCGCCAAGCACTTGAATGTGCTAGGCTTGAGCGAAGCTACCACTTTTCCTGCCTGTGGAGAGGACGACGATACAGCGGAACATTTCCTATGTAGTTGTCCTGCATTTGCTCGCATCAGGTGGCGGATTTTTGGAGCTGACGTGGTGAGTGCCGAACACCTAAGCTCTTCATCACTGAAGCTCCTTCTAGTTTTTCTTCGAAAGACGGGTAAACTAAATTTAAATTAAGGTGTCCGCGTGGTATTACAATGGACCAGTAGTTGTGTCTGAGTGCTCCATCGGATAGTAGCAATAGCAACCTCCGACAAACGAATGAATGAATTCATAAATAGTTACCTTCAATGACTTGGCTTCAACTAACTTATTATTGCCTTAAGCTTTAAAACTTTCTTAAATACCTTCAAAGGCTTGTCTTAAACTGATTTATTATTGCTTTTAGCTTAAAAACTTTTATAAACCAGTGAGTACTCGGTCCGTCTGTAAAGGATGCGGTATACCCTATTTCTTCCTTTTCTCATTTCCATTCCTACTTTCCTTTCCATTCCTATCTCCATATCTTCCATATTTTTTTTCGAACTGCGTCCGGTTACTTTTCATTTAAACTATTTTAACATTAAGATGAATCATTTTAAAAAGAAACAAAAAAAAATTCATTCCTTATAAGATTTTGTTTAAATTATTTTTTAAAAGGGGCGCGGAATGTTCAAAAATAACCAAAAATCAGTATTAGCATAGAAATGTCCAAGTTTGCGGCCAAAATGTACGCAAAATGTTAGTTTTTTGGTTCAAATTCAAAAATTTTGTAAAACCTCCAAAGATGGGTGTGGCCAAAAACTTTATTTAAACAAAATCTAGATAAGAGTCCGGTGTACCTACTTCATTTCTAATTCTTGCTTTTTAAAGGCTAAAAAACAGTCTAAGTGTTTGTTTTTCGGAAAATTAGAGGTATTCCTTGAATTCTACCTCTTGATGTAGGCGTGGCCCATAGCTTTGCAGGATGCAGAAATGTAAAACGAGATATTAGAACGAAGTATAGTACTAAATAATTTTTTTTTCATTTGGAACAAAATTGTTGAATAAATAGCATTTGACCGGTTACCTTTTAATTCGATGCTACGCCCACATAGGCCGTTCTGCATTTTTTGTCTATAGTTAATTTTTTTCTTACAATTGTTACAAGATGCTAAATGTGAAATTCCAGCTTTTCACGACGTCTTACAGTTTGTTTGTGTGTCGGGGCGGATTTAAATAATTTTTATCCCATAGGATAGGAGGTATAGTAAGTTCGCCTGTCTGTCGGTAGTTTTTAGGCCTTAAATTTTGAGCTAGGTAAATAAAATCATACCTCATATCTGAACTTTATGGGTCCCGAAGAAGTACAAGTGTAAAAATCAAGTTCTTTGATAGCCTGGACGACCTGGCATCACTACTCGACCTTAAAAGATTTATTAAAAGATCAGGCTGGTTCAGTTAGCACGGCATATGTTCATATTTGTCTACCTTACATGGTTAATCAATAATCATACATTGGTGTAACAAAACACACCAAATTGTAGATAAATTGTAGACAAATTGTAGATATTACTATTTCTTAAGTTTGTTCTGTATAAAGTCTGTGGTAATAAGTTAGAGTAGCTTATGTCGACTTAAGTGAAAATCGAGCTTTTTGGTTCACTATGTTCTCCTTTTTCATGCATTCTTTAAGTCTGAGTTTCTTTATTCTACGTCGGTTAAAAACCGCTAAATTTAAAAAAAAAAAAAAATAAAACGGCTTAAGTGTTTTTGGTATACTGTTGCATTTTTACTTTTGTAATTATTTTTATGTCAATAGAACTTATTCCATTATTATGTCTAGCAGAACCTATCCCATTAAAAGGGGCTAGTTTTGAACGAAACTGCATCATCGTATAACTAACTTGAGAAGGTTTCCCAACATTTTTCTCTTTTTGAAGTTGATGGTGATGATGACAGCGTAAGGGATCCTGATTTTCTTCCCAGTGCAGACAGTGAGAGTGAAGAAAGTGTCATCAGTGAGAACACAAGGCAGGAGCTGGAGGCAGAAACTGGAGCCTGGGCTCATTCTGGAAAAACCTCTAGCGGCTCAAACTTCCTGTGAAAGCCAGGGAGTTTAAGCCGCTAGGGGTTTGTCGCGAAAATTGTAGATCGAAAATAATTACTGAGGATTAAGAAAATATATTCGAAAAGTATTGTGCATTGGGCGACTATAACTTGCGATACGCCTACGTATGCGATTTCATTGTTGTTGCGGAAACCAAGTTTGAGCGGACGTCAAAACATCTAACTAGACCAAGAAATTGAAATTTTTCGAACTATTGCTTCTTAGAAGCCCATGACAAAAGAACTTCAGTTTTGCAAAAATGTTTTCGTGCTACTTTATCCGAAACAGAGCAATTTATCAAAACGGTCGTAAAGAAGAAGATAGTCAATTCATCGGGGACAACAACAGAACCTGACAAACGAGGGCGTGGGGTGTCTAATAGGATTACGATTCAAAAAGAAAAGGTGTTCCGAGATCACATCAACAGTTTCCCAGCGTTCGAATCGCACTATACTCGAAGAGACAGCAGCCAAAAATACTTTCACAGTGACTTAACACTCTCTACTATGTACAACTTGTATTGCGAAAAATACGAGACAGTGGCTTAAATTTTTACTTTCTCAAAAATAATTAAAACTATGAATATCAAATTTAAAAAACCAAAACTCGATTAATGCCATAAATATGAAATTTTGAAGTCGAAAGATGAAATGGGAACTGGTGAAGAATGCCTTATCTTCAAACAAGAGCATGAAAGGCACCATAAGGCTTCCGATCTAGCATACGAATCCAAGAACAAATACAAAGAATATGCTAGGACAATGGATTCAGTTTAAGTTAATGCATTCGACTTGCAACAATGTCTGCCCACACCGTTTTTAAAAACAAACGTGTCGTTTTAGAAAAGGCAACTACGGACATACAACTTAACCCTTCACGATTGTGTTACTTCAAGCTTAAGCTTATTTTCTGCATGTGCGATGAATCTTAGAGCTTATGTAAGATCATGATTTGTTTTGTCAGTTTTTAAAATAGCTTAAGTTGGCATAAGCCCCTAAAATATTAAATAAGATTTTATTAAAACACCTCCTGTGTCATTTAAGCGAGTGTATTCACTTTTAATTGTTTTTTTCAAAGTAGCTTAATTTTAAAAAACAGTTTTTGCGGAAAATTGGACAGAGATATAAATAAAATAAATATAAGACTTAGTGAACATTGTTACTGTCTCTTCGGAAAAAAATGCATGTGTCCAGCCCTTAAGGTTATTTTGTTATTAAATAAAACATATGTTAAAAAAGGGGAAACCAAACTTGTTTTGCTTATACTGAAAAGTGATAAGCTACTTTAAATGACTGCCACAGAAGTTTTGACCTCCACCAACTTTAAGGGGGCGTTTTTAGGAAAAAACTGTGTTTTTCCGTAATAATTTTCGGTATTCAACATTTTGTCAAGATTCCAACGAAATTACAATGAATCGAGTTTAATTTTTTACCCAGACCCACTTTTTGGGGCGTCGTCTATACAAATAATATATGAATTCGGGACAAGAAATTTTATACTATGTCTCTACACATTCAAGTGGCAGTGGCTTTTATATATGCATTGTTTAATTTTCCCACATGATAAATTTTGAAAAATATCCTAAAAGGATGAAACCAAGGTTCTCTTGACTTTGGAGGTAGAATTTTACAATAACCTTTTATTTCCATGAAAAAAAGTATTAAAGTATTTCTTTATTTGGAATTCAGTAATAATACTTCAGTCAGAAAAGGTGCGAAAAAAAGAATAGGAAAGGGAATATTTTGTGCAGGTTTAGCAGACATTTTCTGCTATTTACATTTTTCGTCAAAACTTTCCATGGATATGACATCGACAGTAAATAAGCTTCGGTCACTTTTCCGGAAGCAAGGAGATAACTTGTGCTCGAAAAAATATACGAACATAATATAGCTGTGTCACCTCATAAACAGGATAACATTGAAGCAGGATATTATGTATGGAACAGAATAGGAAGAGGAAATATCGCAATCGGTTTCTTAAAGAAACTCTAAAAATCTTTTAATTTAATTATTTCAGCACAAATAGGTAGCAATTCACCAGTCGAAAAAATGTTTAAGCTTTATTAATTTGAACTTATTTCCTGCACAATGGCAACACAAACAATTTTTAATGAGCATATTTTAATTTTAAATTGAACACATTAATAAAACATGCATTTGATGATAATTATTATTATTATTGTGTGTTGTGTGTAGTGAGGCAATTTTAATAGATCGTTGCTTTTAAAATGCATATAATCTTATTGACAGTATATTTTATTAATGGTGCAGCCCATGTATTCTCGTATTACAATGACATTTATATTATTATGGTTGATGGGAATATGTCATCTGGGTCGGAATGCAATCATGTCTATAATATATCGGATATAATTTTAATGAAAGTTATAGGCCAATGAATCTGGCATAAAAATCATTTTATTATCTGTTTGTATGACATAAATAAATGGTGTTTCATTTTTTTTTAATAAGTGTAAAGGTGATGCTATTATTTATTGATTTATTTCCGAACAATATTAAGTCACTTAAATTATTCCCTTGTACGAATTTTAATTAAATGAATATTTTTTGATATTCTTTGTTGTGTTAGTTTTCAAATTTTAGTCATTAAAACTAGTTTTGTGATTTTAATTATCCTGCATTGAAATCAGAGGCACTTTAGATCCTGTATTCCCATTATTATGATATTCCATTTTTGTAGGTAACATGTCATACGGCAATCCAGTAATGGTTGAAATGCAATATTGGCTTTGTTCTTTGCTATGAGGATATCATTATCGAAAAGTTGCATTCAATTTCGCCTCAACTTAAAATATCCACTTCTACGTATATATTGAAAGTATGTTAAATTGCTGAATCGCGTAAAAGTTCTCAACACACCTTGGTAAAGAGAAAACCCTCAACTCAGCAAAAACTCGATGCTGGAAAAACTTTACTAACACACAGTGATAAAGTAATTTTACTGCCTTGTTCTTTTTGCATCATGTGATTACTATGGCAATGACGGGAACTTTATCCCTTAGCTTATAAAAAAAACGTATACGCAGCTACCTACTTCGTATTATGAAATTGAGAAAAACTTTATTACCTTGTCTCGACATTTTTTAAAGTTATGATTGCATACCTTGGCAAGTATTTCAGGAAAGCATTTCTTGGAAAGCGTATCAGGTAGCAGACTTTTGGTTTGGGGTAAAACGCGTATGGAGACGCGTATTTTTAGTATGAAAAATGTGCCTTTGGTAGAAACGCATTATTATAAATTATATCCAAATAATGGTGCAAGGCTCCTTACGCCTAAAATCTTCATCTTAGATGTTTGCCGTGAAATAAAGCTCTTGATTTCAAAAATACAGTGCTAAAGTGTGCTAAAGTTACAAAAAGCAACAAAATATGATTGTGTATATGTTTTGTGGAGTACAAAAATGTAATTTTTGATTTTAAGTGAGATTGGCCTCAACTCTATAATATTTTGGTCGTAAAGAACAAATAAAATGCGTTTCTTCGCTGCCTCTGCCATAAGTTATCAATGATCGCAAGAAGGCAGTTGCTCAGACTCAAATTTTAAAATTGTTTTTTACGATCAAAATATTAAAATGTGTATTCAAGTGGAAGTTGATAGATGTGGTAATGTGAGATAATGTACTAGTGGCCAGTTTTTCAAAAGTTCTACTAGACTTTAACGAAATATGCCTTTTCTGAGTTCAATGAGTTGACAGGATTTTAAGTAAACTTTTGTGGAATCAGGAAATTCAATGGATGTTTAGGAAGGCTAGCGGACAAAGTTAGGAAAACTGAAGGTCTGAAAGTCCAAATCGATCCGACTCTATCGTGTCTGGGTATACTAAGCCTAAGTCGGCTTGAAGAATTTTTCTGTTTAGCTCCAAACAAAAGCTAGAAATGTTAGCGAAATACGGTACGAAATATTCTATAAATATATAACAAAAAATATTCTCGAATAAGTCTCGAAGACTACTTCCAAAAAAACATCTTCAAAAATATAAAAAAGCTTAGTTTTAAGTATAATTAAAAGTAACTACTATTGTTAACGTACAAATATTGCAGTACTCACACTTTGTGTTTTGCCAAGGTTTTGAGATTTATCTGAAGACACGTGCTGTTACAACAAATTTAAACCTACAAATGGAGCCAAATTATTTCGTGAATTGATTTGTCGAAGAATGTTATTTTAAATGAACATGGTTAGGTATTTTAATATCACCATTCAAGTGATTGAAAGTGGTTAATAGTACAAAGGAAATCATTTGTACATTTTATAAAGGATATCAAGTAAAATAGTTTGACTTCATAACTGGACAATGAAATTGAAGTTTTCCATGACGAAAATAATGTTTTCTGGTTCCAAGAATAAAGTTTGAATTAAGGTTCTTGCCTCATAAGCATAACTTCTTGGTGCAACCATATTGTTGAACTTGGGGAGAAATTGGTAATCATCCTTCAGGATAGCACTAGCCATTGTAGGTGGCCGAATTTCATTCGTCTTGGGTGCCATTGCGATTGGACATCAGTAGCTGCACCAGCAACGCATCTCGAAAGCTCAGTTGATTTTTCTAAATTTTTCATCGATTTATTTAAATGCTGAAAAATTTGCAATGGATTTATTTGAATACTATTGACAACCGCCTACAATCTGTCATTTTGCTTTCAAAAGTGTCATTAAAAGCCAAAACGTGTCCTTAAGCGCCTTTTAATAATTGCAAAACTTTAAGAACAATTATGTCGATAGACCTCCCCTAGTGAGCATAACATCGGTTTCAACAGCAATTTATAAATGCGTTTGATTCCAAATTGAAAAACTTTTAATAAATATATAAAGAGGACAGCTAACGCTTAATCTACTTTTTTCTCATATAAGCTTTAAGGCAGATTTGGGAACACCCATATTTGGGGTAAGAATTCAGGAAGAACGTCTTATTTGCCAGAAAAGTTTGGATTTTAATTGCCCTTTAGCCATGTTTTGGAAAAAAATAATGAATAAAATTTATGTCTTGCCACGCCCATTTTAGGAGTCGATTTAAAATAAATAGTTGAACTTGAATTAAAAATTACATTTTTGCGTAGATTTAAGCCGCCAACAAGGACATCTCTAAGCTAATATAAATTTAAATTATAGGGTTTAGTATGCCACTCAGTCATATGGCATACTAAACCCTTTCCACTTTTCCTAAAATATTAGTAATAATAGATAGATAGATCTATAGCTTCATTTTGTATTGTATTATACACTTGGTTTGCCTCAGCGCAGTTTACATACAGAGAATTGACATAAATAGTTATCTCTTTCTACTTAATATTTATTTTAATTAGTACTAAGAATTTTTAAACAATGATCAACTTTGAAGGAAAAATATGTTAAAAACCTAATAGCAAAACCTAAAGTAAAAATTTGGAATCTTACGGCTAAGCAGCTATAAACATTTAGTAAATCAATTTTCTATAGAGATGGATATATATAAAAACTAAAATAATTAACATATAAAAAAAATTAAGTGATAAATAAAATATAAAAACTAGAATAATTAACAGTTAATAATTAATATATTATAATAATTAAATTATTATAATAATTATAATAATTAACTCAGTTTACATACAGAGAATTGACATAAATAGTTATCTCTTTCTACTTAATATTTATTTTAATTAGTACTAAGAATTTTTAAACAATGATCAACTTTGAAGGAAAAATATGTTAAAAACCTAATAGCAAAACCCAAAGTAAAAATTTGGAATCTTACGGCTAAGCAGCTATAAACATTTAGTAAATCAATTTTCTATAGAGATGGATATATATAAAAACTAAAATAATTAACATATAAAAAAAATTAAGTGATAAATAAAATATAAAAACTAGAATAATTAACATATAAAACTTTCAAATGACAAATAAATTCTTAAATAAATGAATAAATATATAAATTAAATCATTAATAATCATGAATGAATGAATGGACAAATAAATAAATAATTACATAAATTATAAGTAAAATAGAATTAGAAAAAAAAAATCAAATAAATTATAATAATAAATCATGACTAACAAATAAAATAAAAAAAAGGTAATCGCTGTGAGACAAACAAGTTTTTTATTGTAATTTGGGTTGTAAAATTCTTGTTCTCATTTTTAACCACGTTTTTTAACCAAGTTATTAAAATAACATGAATACATTAATAACCAGTGTGGTGTTACTGGATGTTCCGATGTAACGATCCAACGTAAGAAGAAGAAGACACCGAGTTAGAGATATATATATTAAAATTACTTTATTAAATTATATGTAATGCAATTGATATTAGTTTCGATTTCAAGACATCTGGTCGCCGTCGCTGTTGGAATAGAAAAGAGAACGAGTCAAGGCAAAGTGACAGCTCGAAGCCATGCTCGCAGTGAGGGTTAGCCATCTTTGTAGTAGTTGGTCATGTTCGCAGTAGGTGCGTCCGTCTTTGTTGCAGTTGATCATGCTTGCAGTAGGAAGTGTTCTTAAACCGCGGCTGTGTTCACGAAGCATGATTTTTAAGTGGAGAGTTTTATTGTGGGATCGCCACAGTACTCCCCCCTTAAGGAGTAAAGCGTACGGGAGCTCTGATGGTCCGTCCGGAACGCTTGGTAACAACTGCGGCGTCTAGGGCTGGATTGTTTGCCGGTGGATCCGGCAACTTTGGCAATGAAGATGCTTTGACGTCAAAAAGCTGGTAGGCGGGTTTCAAGCGTTGAATGGAAACGTAGACCTCCTTACTCGGCATGGCCAGTTTGTATGCGTGCGGGCGCCGATCCAGGACTGGATATGGTCCAGTGTAGGCTGGCTGTAGGGGGCGTTGGATGCTGTCGGTGCGTACATACACATGTGACACGGTGTTGAGGTCCTTGGGAACGAAAATTGGTTTTGTCTGGCGTATTGCGACAGTAGGCGATGTTTGTTGGAGAGCCTCCCTCAGCTCTTGAAGAAAAGCGATGGGTTCCTGGATGTTTCTGGGTGCCGATAAAAAGTCTCCTGGGAGTCGTAGTTCCGTGCCGTAAACCAGTTGCGAGGGTGACGTATTCGACTCGTTGATCATTGATCGCAACCCAAGTAGCACGGATGGGAGTGCCTGGAGCCAGTTCTCGGGCAGCTGAGTGATGAGGGCAGTCTTCAATGTTCGATGCCACCGCTCTACAAGCCCGTTTGCCTGCGGGTGGTAGGCGGTTGTGTGGATGCGTTTGCATCCTAGGAGCTGTGCAAATCTTTCAAACAAGGCAGACTCAAATTGTCGCCCTTGGTCGGTGGTCAGCCGTAGTGGACAGCCAAAACGTGCAACCCATTGCTTAAAAAATGCGTCAGCGACTGTGGTAGCGGTGATGTCTTCTACAGGAATCGCTTCCGGCCATCGTGTTGCGCGGTCGATACACGTCACCAGGTACCCGAAGCCAGAGCAGTTCGGTAGTGGACCGACGATGTCGATGTGGACATGTTCGAATCTTTCAGCGGCCGGAAAAGTTCCAAGAGTTGGGCTTGTGTGCTTGTTAATTTTGCTTCTCTGACAGGCAGGGCAGGCGCGAACCCACCTCCCAATGTCAGAATTCATCGATGGCCAGAAAAAGCGTAGTGCCACCGATCTTCGTGATGCTCGTATTCCGGGGTGGCTGAGGTTGTGCACAGACTCATAGGCGTTGCGCCTAAAAGCCAGTGGAATGTATGGACGAGCGCGACCGCTAGATGTTTCGCAAGCGACAGCTGTTTTTGATTCAGGAAGAACAAGGTTAATAAACGTAAGTTTCTGACTCACCGATCTTAGATTCTGCAGCTCTGCATCACTAACTTGCTCCTTTGCGATGGCGGCGTAGTCCAAAACTGCGGGATTAGCGATTGCTGAAATCCGGGACAAGGCGTCCGCAGCAGCGTTGTCCTCGCCCTTGACATAGCGTATATCCGTAGAGAACTGAGCTACGAAGTCCAGATGGCGTCGCCGACGAGGTGTTTCTGTTTGGGACGGTGGATTGCAGAAAGCAAACGTCAGCGGCTTGTGGTCTGTGTAGACTGCAAACGGTCGACCTTCAACATAGCGGCGAAAGTGTTCGATCGCTAGCTTAATAGCCAGCAGTTCCCTGTCGTATGTGCTGTAATTTTGCTGTGCAGGCGACAAGATTTTGGAAAAATATCCAAGTGGTTCTGCTTTGCCTTGAGCGACCTGCAGCAGCACTGCGCCCACCGCAGTGTTTGATGCATCGCACATGAGACGAAGTTCTGCATCCGGCCGGGGGTGGCCAAGTGAAGCTGCCTCCGCAAGCGCATTGCGGCAACGTTGGAAGGCGGCTTGGGCTATTGAAGACCATGAGAGAGGCGATTGGTCCTTCTTGGTGGTACCCTGGAGCATCTGCGCAAGTGGGGCTTGGTCTGCAGCTGCATGCGGTAAGCACGGACGAAAAAAATTTAGTGCTCCCAGAAATCGTCGAAGTTCACAGATTGTCGTTGGCTGTGGAAACTCCGACATTGCCTTGATTGAGTCGTGTGGTGGGCGGATGCCGGTACCGTCGACATGGTAACCTAGGAACACTAGCGCATTTTTACCAAACTCACACTTTTCCATGTTGATTGTGATGCCGTTGGACTGAAGGCGACGAAAAATTTCTTCGAGATGGTTTTGATGTTGTTCTGGGGAGCTTGATGCGATGAGCATATCGTCAATGTACGTGAAAGCATAATCCAAGTCGCCGAACACGGAATTGATGAAACGTTGTTGGGTTTGTGCTGCGTTGCGTAAGCCGAACGTCATGCGGGTAAACTCAAATAACCCAAATGGCGTAATTATAGCCGTTTTTGGGATGTCCTCCGGCGCCATTGGGATCTGGTGGTATGCTCGGGCGAGATCGATTCTGCTGAATATGGTCTTGCCGGGCATGATGAGCTGGAAATCCGTCAAGCGAGGCAGCGGGTATCGGTCCGGCAGCGTGACGGAGTTGAGACGGCGGTAGTCGCCACATGGACGAATGTCTCCATTTTTCTTAACCACGATGTGGAGCGGGCTGGCCCATGGGCTACGTGAAGGTCTACAAATACCCATGTCCAGCATGCGTTGAAACTCGACTTTGGCCATTGCGAAGAATTTTGGCGGAATTGGCCTCGCACGGCAAGAAAGTGGTGGTCCTGAGGTTTCAAGATGATGGCGCACATTGTGTGAAGGTACGCACTCGGATGAGAATGGAAGCGTAATCGCCCTGTAGCGTGTGAGAAGCTCCGCGTACGTATGAGTGTGGTCAATAGAATCTAACACGGTATAGTCTGTGGAGATGAGCGCAGCCGGTGTGCCAAGGTTCGTGATTTGATCGATGAGGCGGCGGCCGTGGATGTCCAATAACAGGCGGAAATGCTGGAGAAAGTCTGCTCCTAAAATAGACTGCGGAACTGCTGCGCGAACAAATGTCCAACGAAAGGTTCGGCGCAACCCCAGATCTAGCTCTAACGTGACTGTACCGTATGTGTTTATTTTTGTGCGGTTCACAGCATACAGCACGTATGGTTGTTGTTGTAGATTGTCAGTTTGTTTGACGGACAAAACCGAGATAGCAGCGCCGCTGTCAATTAAAAACGGGTGGCCAGTATTTTTATCGGAGATGAAGAGGCGATAAGACCTGCCAGCAACCGAAGACGCCTCCACTAACGTTGCTGGTTGCCGTTTCCCTGCGAAAATGTGCATGGAGATGAGCATTTACGAGCCTGAGCACCGTAGCGTTGATGGTACCAGCAGCATCCGTTGTTTCTTAGCTGGTGTTGGCGGTCACGGCTGGCTGGACGTGAGCGGCCGTTCGAACTTTCACTTCTGGAGAAATGGCGTTGTCTACGACCTCCTTCTAGCGCGTCCAGTCTGCGTTGGATGGCTTGCAATACATCCTCACTAAACGTTGATGATTGTTTTGACCTTGAAGCTTGGTGATGCATCGCTGCTAGTGAAGCCGTTGGATGGCAGTGACTAAAAACCTTGTCGGCGATCTGAGCGAGGGCGTTTAGGTCACCAGTGACCGCGGACAATACAGCTCGCACGTGGGATGGCAATTTTGATAGCCAAAGAACTTGAAGGACTGCATCTGGCGTGCCTGACGAACCTGAGAGATCTCTAATACGCCGGAGTAGCTGTGAGGGCTGTGCATCGCCTAGCTCGATACCTTCGACTAGCCGTTGCAGCCGGAGTTCCTCACTCTCCTCGTATACTTGCATAAGTCTTGCCTTAACTGCACTATATTTCTCCGTCGCTGGTGGCGACAAAAGAATATCCGAAACCTGCTCGAGGTCCCGCCGCTCCAGGTTGGCGATGACGTATTGGTACTTCATGTCGTCTGAAGGCCTGGAGGGAGCGAGAATAGCCTCCACCTGCGCGAACCACAGTGACGGACGATCGCGCCAAAATTGTGGTAGGCGTGCCGCAATGGAGAGCCCCGAGATGTGTGATGGTGGTGGCGTGGTCGACTCTGCACCCGATGCAGGTGAGTTGTTTTCGGGTAGTAGCGCGCCTTCTTGTTTGTCGGTCATGCTATCCGCTTGTACCTATATGCCACACGAGAATGCGATGACCGCGAATGAAGAGCAGAGTGGTGGTGTACTACAGCTGAGTGCAATATAATGTGTGCACTTGTTCCGCGTGTGCTAGCGACGGCGACGATGCTTTGATTTTTTTTATAAAACAAACGCAACCGGTTTTTTTTTTTTGTTCTTAGCGGGGTCACCAATGTGGTGTTACTGGATGTTCCGATGTAACGATCCAACGTAAGAAGAAGAAGACACCGAGTTAGAGATATATATATTAAAATTACTTTATTAAATTATATGTAATGCAATTGATATTAGTTTCGATTTCAAGACATCTGGTCGCCGTCGCTGTTGGAATAGAAAAGAGAACGAGTCAAGGCAAAGTGACAGCTCGAAGCCATGCTCGCAGTGAGGGTTAGCCATCTTTGTAGTAGTTGGTCATGTTCGCAGTAGGTGCGTCCGTCTTTGTTGCAGTTGATCATGCTTGCAGTAGGAAGTGTTCTTAAACCGCGGCTGTGTTCACGAAGCATGATTTTTAAGTGGAGAGTTTTATTGTGGGATCGCCACACCAGTGAGTAAGTGCAACAGTGCGTATGTAATAGCTTCGGTCCGTCTGCAACGGACCGCGGTATACCCTATTCCTATTCCGATTCCTATTCTCCTTTCCATTCCTATTATCCTTTCCATTTCTATTCTCCTTTCCATTCCTATTCTCCTTTCCATTCCTATTCTCCTCTCCATTCCTATTCTCCTTTCCATTCGTTTATTTTCTTGTTTTCCATCCCCGTCCCGTTACCATTTGCATAATTTTAAGAGAAAAAAAAAATTATTCCTTATAAGTTTTTGTTTACTTTATTTTTAAAAAAAGGGGCGTGCCATAGAAATATCCAAGTTTGCGCCTAAAACGAACGTAAAACTGCAATTTTTTGGTTCAAATTCAATAATTTTGTGATATCGACCTCTAAGGATGGGCGTGGCTAAAACCTTTATATGAACGAAATAAAAGAGTATTAGGTGTACTTTATGTGCTAAATTTAATTTCTTATTCTATCCTTAGTAAAGCTAAGAGCAGTCGAAATCCATGTTTTTCTGGAAATTTAAAGGTTTTTATGGAGTTCTGCCTCTAAATGTGGGCGTGGCCCAAAACTTTGTGTGAAATAAATGTAGAGTATTTTCTACATAACACATTAAGTAAAATTTTTTCGATTTGGAACAAAAATATTGAATAAGTTGCATTTTATCAATTACTCTTTAATTCTATGGCAAAAATGCAATTTTTTGGTTAAAATTCAACAATGTCGTAATATCTACCTCCAAACATGGGCGTGGCCAAAAACTTTGTAGGAACGAAATTTAGTATAGAATACGTTAAAGCTAATGTGCTAAATTTTATTTCTTATTCTTACTTAAGTTAGGCTAAAAAGTTGTCGAAATCCAATTTTTCTGGAAAATTAGAGGTTTTTCTTAAATTTTGCCTCCAAATGTGGGCGTAGCCCAAAAAAAAAGTGTTTTCTACATAATATATTAAGAAAAAAACTTTCGATTTGAAAGAAAAATATTGAATAAATTGCATTTAAAAGATTGCACTTGACTTATGACTTGCAATAATTAGAAGGTGCTAAATAGTAAATTTCAGGTTTTCACGACGTCTTACAGTCTTAAAAGCACCGCAGGTTGTTGCACTTTTAGACCGATTGTGGGCGTGTCTGTGAGCGGGTTTGAAATATGTTAACATTTGTATTGCTTCGGATAACAGAGACGTTACGTACAAAATTTCAGCTTCCTAGCTCAAAATTTAAGGCCTAAAAATTGGTGACATACGGACAGACAGACGGACGGACGGACGGACAGACATGGCTCATTCGACCCAGAATTCGGTCTCGATCATTTGCCCTTAAGGTCTTGGGGGTCTATCGTCATTATTTCTCTATGTTACACTTTCACCTGTATCAAACTTAATATACTCCATTCCTCTGGAATAGGGTATAATAACGTGTCTTTATCTGCGGAGACTTTTGGCACTGAGATTAATCTACATAATTAGAAGACAATGTAAATTTTAATAATGCTGTTAAAATTGTTTTCAATATTAGTAATACTAGGGAGTTCTTATATTTCATATATTATATTATTTATAAATATATCCTCTATAATTAGTCTAATTATAGTGCTATTTGCAAGGATATGTTTTTAATCTAGTGCTATATGCAGGAAGTACAGAGAGTAGGGCTATTTTTGGTGAGAAGATACTGACTACGATGACTGATTGCCGTGTGTTCAGGGCCCAGTTGCACAAAGTTTGGAATATTGTGCTTGGAGATGCCTGGCTTACTTTCTTGTCGTGCTGATGGTACAAGCTCCAGACGTTTTGAGTTGCTATGGCTGTAGCTGTTTTCGCACATTTGAGCATGTCTTGTTTGGTAAAAATGTTTAAATTATTAGCAGGGGCTCTATTCGATAAGTTTGCATAGTAGGTATCTGCGATTTGTTTTCCTCGTTGATACCACCATGTGCAGGAGTCCAAATTAACCTTATGGTTTTTGGCAATATCATGAGTTGATAGCTACCTTATCAGGGATATAAGTTCAATACCGTTGTTAGGATTTTTACGGCGCTAAGAATGCCGAAATTGCGACTGTTTTCGAAATTTCAAAATTTTTAAAGTTTCTCGCATATATAACTAGATTTGGAAACATCATTGGCAATCTTGAGCAAGCTCTATGTTGATCCGTTTATTTGCGAATTGTGGCAAATAAATTGTTCACCGAGTGCCTTTTGATAGACTTCGAAACATCGTTCTAGTGGATAAGCCAAAAATTGAAATTAGTACTACTAGCTTTTTCTCTTGCAACAGTCCGTATTGATGAGCTCCCGATAATTCCTGTAGGATTGAACCAGTGTGTGGTCTTAAACCTTAATCCCACCCCAAATTCAAATCTCTGTTTGCTCTTAAAATGTCAAATTTGAATCTATGTGGTAAGCTTACCTTAAAAAAAAAAATTAAGGACCAAAAAGACAACATAATTACTCCTGCATTTAAGCTATAAAAATCAATATCCAACGACTCGCTAAGCGGATTTTAAATTTGTAACCCACTTACTACTTCGAATTGAGCGCAATTAAAGGTATTATTCTCCAATGGGTAAAAACATTTCATTATAGCCAGCACAGACAAGCGCGGATATTTACTTTCAAGTAAAAATATTTTTGTTTCCTGATAAAACTTTTTGGATAATTTTTAATTGTGCAATAATTATTTATTTAACTTATTCAGGGAAAGTGCATTTCAGCAATAAAGCCTTATTTTCAGCTGAAAAAACAGGAAAAAAAATTTAGCAATTAAAAATCCATCAGTGCATAGTGAAGATTCACAATTAATTAAATAGTATTGTGCGCAATTAAATGAGATGAGTAGAGTACTTTATATTGCCTTAATACGGGCCTTAATCACGGTATAATATTTTACAAAAAAATATGTTATGCTTCGTTTTTTTACTGCAAACACAATTTATTAAAAATGTATTGTATGCCTCAGGATACATGTTTAACCTGCAACAGACGGCACCTCGTCTCCTTCCAAAAAACTAAGCGACTTAATATATGCATAAAATCCATATTACCAACATCCTTGATACGAACCGGAATAATTTTCATAGGATGTGCCATATGAGTTAAGATTTATTTGCACATGGATGAGTGTGTACAGAGCTTTCTTCAACCTCATAGCTCACAAAGGATTAAACATCTTTGCTGCTACTGATCAGCTTAAGTAGATCTCATATGCAACATTACACGCATCTTTGTACATTGTTTCTATTATCGAAGCATATGCTACACAATTACTAATAAGGCTGTTGATGGTAATGATGATGACAGCATTCATATCTTCTTACAATAGACCGGGAAGATCCCACAGGAGCCCCATCAAATCTCGTCATACACGCTAGAGTACAACATGTGGAAATAATGAAATAACATGATGGGCGGCGGTGTTGACTATGATGCATCCATTGCCACCCCTCAAGGCTGCCTTGTATGGTTATTCAAATCTAATTCAATGGCACGAAGCAGGCTGGCATAATACGAAAACCCCTTCGTCTCCCCATATCAGAAGCGTTTTATTGAATGCACCCTTAGCAGGATGGTCGTTCGCATGGAACGCCATACATAGAACCTACTTGGCAAGGATGTCCTTAATGGTAATCATCTCAGGCTGATTACAAAATGGGACTCATGTAAGAGAGCCGTAGACCATGTTGCAAATCGGCCAACGAAAACTGCAAGCCATCCGACTCCCAGTCAGAGTTATAGGGCCAACAGGCAAGACCAACCAGATGCATAATTTGCCAAGCAAGGTGCATTTAACGAGGGAACCGACTACGGCGGCAGAGGTCGTCGGCTATCTGGGTAAGCAAACCCATATGTAAATGACTTTGGTGGCATAGTTGCGCTCATTTCGAAGAGCCACCGAACATATGCACAGGTACAGGTAAGCCGGCTTAATGGTTTTGGGGCTCTCGAGCAGAAAGTGGCTTCGGTTGGTTAATAGGCTCTTCTCAGTACTCGATGTCTATCATCGACCAAGCGATAGAAGGCGAACGTGTATATGAAGGACATTATGTCGCTGATACTGAAGGCGATGCCTGTGAGTTTAGGCTAAGCTAAATTGTCATTCTGAAAGGTTAGTCCCAGCTAAACACATATACTGACTAAATTTATCACCAAGTCAAATATTAATTACAGAAAAGTAGGCTAAGGTATTAGTGAAAAGAGCACCGTGCCCGAAATGTTTTGTTCTCGTAACAATGTAAGGTGGTTTCAAAGGGCAGGCAGACTTGTTTGTTTAGGCGTATTGTATCTTTAAAAACTGTTGATCCTTTTTGGGTAGAATGAAAAACAATGTGTTCTGCTTTTCATGAGTGACTTATAGTTTTGTACTGCAAGAAGCTTTCTTTGTACAGCAGGCTCTTTTTGGGAGTTTTACGGTTTTATTAACCATTCACAAACTTCAGATGATTAATGAAAAAACGGTTTAGGACTCAAAAGCGAAAGTGTTTTGTCTATCAGCAATGCTAATGGGTTTTTTGAGTAAATCATGCTGACACTTTTTCTTTGTCAAAAGATGACTTGAGCGAAAATGTGTTTTTTCAAAATTTGGTGAAGCTACAGTTTCTGCGCTCTTTCGGCGTTCAACGTTTTCTTTAAGACAGAACGGTTCAGGGCACGAATGAAGGTTGAGGTTGTTCAGTTTCAAACAGTTCACTCCCAGAAACAGTTCACTCCCAATTATTGGGTGCCATCCCATGTATCGAATAGCGAATCACTCTCAAAACATGTTGGGTACGTAAATCTATGTCTCAAAAGACTGCAAGAAAAATAAAAACGAAGCGAAACTGTAGGCATTATCAAATGTTTTATGTTATCCATATCAAAGTTGGCTGATGACTAGCATCAGAAGCTCATTTTCTTTTTTTCAACCAACATAAGAATAAACGACTTAACATGCACATATCTGTCGGGTGTAAATAAATACTTTGGAGGGTATAGCTTTAGGGCAGAAGGGTACACATCGGAGGTAACGTGCGTCGCCTTTGACTACGCAGAGTTTTATTCCTCCAACAAAGGAGCCAATAAGCCGATTCTTGATATTTTATCCAACAAATAGAAATTGGCCTTATTTTAAGAGTTTTATGCTACACTTGCCTTTTGCTAAAATAAGTTTTCACATCAATGTTAAAGGGGGCCAACAGAAGGGGACCATGAGAAGTCACGGACGTTCTGGTATAGTTCACCACAGAGCACCAGTGACTTTAGTTCCAAGCCATAATTGTCCATTAAATTAATAACTCCTATCGAATTTAATTACACTTTTAGCGAGTCCCTTTGCGTAAGCCCGAACATCAAGTTTCCATTATTGCTGACAACCACTACTACCACCCAGGAAACTAACAATATTCCCTTCTTCTTTCTTGTTAATGCATACAGTAATACCATCATCCTAGTACTGTCCAAAATTAATTTCCATATTTCCTGTGAAGAGGACAATTCCAACAATGGGATAAAGCGTCCCATTGTTCACTTTTATTTGTGCTGCAGTTTGACTTGCGTTCCATTGTCAATTTTTGCTTTATTTTCACTGCACTGCAAAACCTTTTTTCGGGGGTTATGGCTTTACTGAATTTTCAAAAACAGTTTTTCAATTCTATAAAGTGCACATGCTTGTTCACTTAACTTGACTTCCCTGTGCGCTTTGTCGATTAAATGGTGTTCTTTCTGGCATTGCCTTTTATAACATTGAAATTGTATGATGTGCGATCAATTTGGCTGGTGTGTGTTGAAATCCCATTGTGAATATACTATGATGTGCACTTTTAAATTGTATGCTCGATTCTTTTTTTAAATTATTTTCTATTCCGTGTGCGAAGTAAAGTAAATCTTGGCTTAAACCCAAAATCTCGAATTACTAGTAGAAGGAGGGTAAGACCATATCCACCATACCGAAATATTTGTCTGCCTACGGGTTTGAAGTGAAAGAACCTTTCTCCAGAAAAATTGAGCACAACTTGCTTGGTTGGTATTGCCATGTTCAAAGGAGAGGATTTCTACGAGCCCTGTCAAAAAGTCAATATCGATCTCCAATCCGCAACACAATCTGAAAGGAGTCGAAGGCCTAAACATTCATGGATCACACACATGCAACGAAAGCAGCATTTGATTGAACCAAAACAGTGATCCAAAACCGCGTGGCCTATGTTCTGAGTTCGGCGTATACCCCACAAGCGGACCATAAGCAATGCAGTTGGAGTGGATGGCTATGATTCCTCAATTCAGATCAGAACCTCGCCCCCAAAATGAAAAGAAAACAGAAAAAGTCTTAGATTCCTCCTTTACCGGGGGACATGGGTCAATGCTGCGCGGAAACCAACAGCGTTTAATGTTTTTGGTAATATGACGCAGCCTTTTTTTTACACCATTTTGAATTTAAAAATCCCTACACAATATTTCCCTATAAAAAATGCTACAAGTCGATCATTGAAGGTACGCCTTATGATAGCACTAAGGAATGCTGTACTATCCCTCCTATATGTAAAGCATGGCATAATAAACTCTCTCTTGACGTTCTCAAGTCTATAAAGAGCCGGTAAGTAGTGATCTGAATTCAACACGGGGGTGTACCACGTTAAGTCGAAAATCATTATCTCGAAAGTAAAAATCTCGAAAACAACGAAAATCTCGTAAACAAAAATCTTGAATACCAAAAACTTCGCAAAAAAATCTAGAATTACAAAAATCTCGAACGACAAAAACCTCGAATCAGTGTACCTACCCATGGCGTTATGTCGAAAGACAAAAATCTGGGACTTTTTTTTTTAAATCTCGAAAGTCGATATCTCGAAATCGCCTCGAATAAAAAAAGTTTTTCAAAATTTTTTCAACGGTCGAAGTTAGCAATCCTAAGGGGTGGTAAAAAAAAAAGATCGGGCAAGGGGGTTTATCGCAGCATGCCCCATACTATGTATTTCCCTGTTTGGCCATAAGGCGTATCGCATGGACAAGCTCGCACTAGTTCATATCATTACTACCCTACACCACTCTTTGAACATAGAAAGTGTTTGAAATTCGCCGCGAATTTTTAGGGTGTACCACGATATTTCGAAAAACAATAAATTCGATGGCAAAAATATCGAAAACAAAAGTCTCGAATACCACACTCTGCCCAATTTTGTTTGTAAAACAAAACATTTTTGCATTCGATGTTTTGTCGAGATATCGTCGTTCGAAATTTTTGTTTATTCGAGGTTTGTACCAGGGTAGGTATATTAAGTTTGATGTATAGCTTGTAACGCAACGAAATAATCACCGTAGACCCCTAGGACCTTTAAGAGATATGATCGAGACCACCGGCAGGTGAAACGATTAAGCTATGTACGTCTGCCCGTCTGTCCGTCTGTCCGTCTGTCCGTCTGTCCGTCTGTCCGTCTGTCCGTCTGTCCGTCTGTCCGTCTGTCCGTCTGTCCGTCTGTCCGTCTGTCCGTCTGTCCGTCTGTCCGTCTGTCCGTCTGTCCGTCTGTCCGTCTGTCCGTCTGTCCGTCTGTCCGTCTGTCCGTCTGTCCGTCTGTCCGTCTGTCCGTCTGTCCGTCTGTCCGTCTGTCCGTCTGTCCGTCTGTCCGTCTGTCCGTCTGTCCGTCTGTCCGTCTGTCCGTCTGTCCGTCTGTCCGTCTGTCCGTCTGTCCGTCTGTCCGTCTGTCCGTCTGTCCGTCTGTCCGTCTGTCCGTCTGTCCGTCTGTCCGTCTGTCCGTCTGTCCGTCTGTCCGTCTGTCCGTCTGTCCGTCTGTCCGTCTGTCCGTCTGTCCGTCTGTCCGTCTGTCCGTCTGTCCGTCTGTCCGTCTGTCCGTCTGTCCGTCTGTCCGTCTGTCCGTCTGTCCGTCTGTCCGTCTGTCCGTCTGTCCGTCTGTCCGTCTGTCCGTCTGTCCGTCTGTCCGTCTGTCCGTCTGTCCGTCTGTCCGTCTGTCCGTCTGTCCGTCTGTCCGTCTGTCCGTCTGTCCGTCTGTCCGTCTGTCCGTCTGTCCGTCTGTCCGTCTGTCCGTCTGTCCGTCTGTCCGTCTGTCCGTCTGTCCGTCTGTCCGTCTGTCCGTCTGTCCGTCTGTCCGTCTGTCCGTCTGTCCGTCTGTCCGTCTGTGCATCTGTCCGTCTGTGCGTCTGTCCGTCTGTCCGTCTGTCCGTCAGTACGCCTGTACGTCTGTGCATCTGTCCGTCTGTCCGTATGTGTGAAGTTTTCAGGTCTTCAAAATTGGTTCGTATTTTGTTCACGTTCGTATTTTGCATAGGAACTCAAATTTTGGTATAGAGCAATAATGGCCCAAAGCTTCTAAGTGGGTAAAAATTGGACCGCCCACAATAGCGACCATGACCATTTTTAACATGTTAGATCTTTAAAAACCCTGATTTCTCGGAAAGTTTACTCGTAATCGAAAAAAAAAAATTATAACAAATATTAAAGAAATTACTATTTGCTAAGTTTGCTCCATACAAAATTTTGAGCTCTGACCACTTTAAGGGGGTGTTTTTAGGAAAAAACTGTTTTTTATGAAATAATTTTCGGTTTTAACGCATTTTGTCATAATTCTAACGGAATTACAATTAATTTATTTTAGTTTTTTGGTCCATGCCCACTTTTGGGGGCGTGGCCCATACAATGAATACATGAATACGGGACAAAAAATTTTAAGATTTGGTGTTACACGGTAAATAGGGTAGGGTATACAGAAGTTCGTCACAGACGAACTCTTGCAATTACTCACTTGTTTATTCTATCTTAGCTATCGTAGGTAGCGCTGATGCCTTCCGAATTTTTACAATCAGTATGATTTCCTTTATTTTTGGAAGCTTTGACGATCATCGCTTTTCCCTATACTTCTCGCGGAAAAGTTCTGCTACTCATGCTCGCTCGATGAGGGGGTGCAATGTCTCCGACGATGACATTATGGGCATGCTTGTTTTATTTCCGCTATAGTCCCGTCAAGTCGGATGTGATTGCAGTTGTTGTCTCTCCCTTGCTTGATGCTACGATCCGTATCGGAAAATTCTTGGGATCACGTCAGTTGAAAATACATTATTGATGGATGTGAAGTGTTCGTTCCACCGGTTGAGTTGTTCCTCATCAGAAAGAAACAGAAATCCACGTAAGCCTTTCGCTAAGGTGGATCTCTGTTTGCACAGAGGTGCTGGCACAGATCTATGGCCATCTCAGCTTCTTTTCGGGTTCTGGTAAACTACGATCGCGGATCCGCAGCCAAGTACCTTTTGTCAGCCACGCACTATGTCTTATCTGAAATGGGTCAACAATTCGATCCGCACCGCTCAGGATATCGGCTTTTACGGCAGCCCAGTGGTCTCCGATTGCCATTGCCTATACTTTGTAATAGTCCCATCTATTACCTTTGTTGGCCTGGCATGCAATGCGTTTGCTTATGTGCTGGATTTTTGAGTGGTTGTACTGCACCTTTTATGGATGATGCTTCATGGTAGGATTGTTAGCCCAAATCGCAAAATCCCCAATATTGGAGGGCAAGTGCAGATTTAAAAACTTGGAGAAAACCCAGGAATTCCAAATCGATACACACCACCTCTTCATCGATTTCAAGGCCGCGTATGACAGCATCTATAGAGACGAGCTATATAGCGCAATGTCTAGTTTTGGCATCCCTGCCAAACTCGTCAGTCTGTGCAGGATGACGATGGAAAACTCACGCTGTTCCGTCAAGGTCGGCAAAGACCTCACCGACCGCTTTGATGTCAAAAAAGGATTTAGACAAGGCGATGCGCTGTCATGCGACTTCTTTAACATCATACTTGAGAGAATTGTGCAGAACTCTCGCGCCAACACCAGAGGTACAATCTTTCAAAAGTCCGTTCAACTACTTGCATACGCAGACGACATTGACATAATCGGTAGAACAAAGCGTGATGTCAGTGAAGCCTTCGTGAGTATTGGGACGGAAGCGGCGAATATGGGTTTAGCAGTCAATGAGGGCAAAACCAAGTATATGCTGTCATCAAGAAAAGACACCCAACACCGACGTCTTGGACAAAACATCACCATCGACAGCTATAACTTTGAGGTAGTTAGGGACTTTGTCTACCTGGGTTCCGCTATCAATTCAGACAATGACACCAGCGCTGAAATCAAACGAAGGATAACTCTTGCCAATCGCTGTTTCTTTGGGCTAAGAAGGCAATTGAGTAGCAAAGCCCTCTCTCGAGCAACTAAAGTGTCCATGTATAAGACCCTCATCATCCCAGTCCTGCTTTACGGTGCAGAAGCATGGACCCTGTCAAAGGCGGATGAAAACACTTTAGGCTGCTTCGAGAGGAAAATTCTTCGGACGATTTACGGTCCCGTCTGCATAGACGGAGAGTGGAGGAGGAGATATAACATCGAACTGTACGGGCTGTACAGCGATACCGACCTAGCCAAAAGAGTCAAACCACAACGTCTACGATGGCTGGGTCATCTAGAGCGGATGGACACCAACGCCCCGGCCCGGAAAATCTTCGAATCCACACCGCAGGGACGACGCGGTAGAGGAGCACCGAGACTCAGGTGGCGCACGCAAGTGGAAGGGGACCTCAGCCAACTTCGCGTGCGAAACTGGAGACGGCTAGCTAGGGACAGAGCTGGCTGGCGAAGCTTGTTGGCTGAGGCCCAGGTCCACCCCGGACTGTAGCGCCACCTTAAGTAAGTAAGTAAGTGCAGATTTAAAAGTGTTGCTATTTCTTTCCTGCTTATAACTTATGCTTACAAGTTCAGCAAGTCTTATCCAAGACCGGTACTCGGTGGTTACCACGTGAATGTAAATTAAGCTGTTGATAAGTTATCCCAGCTACAAAACTGGGCGTAGCCCGGCTTATGTCGATTAGTGGCGATCATATTCTTAAACCTTAGGCGCCGCCCAAAACATGTTGTTTTTCCTCTTATTCGGGATAATGCGATCGTGTCTTTCATAATGTTAAGTCTTGGTTGCCGCAGCACAAATTTATCCTATAACGAACTATTTTGCTGACTTTTACATCCGGTGAGTTAAAAGGGAACTTTTTAATGCCCTTAATTTGTCTAAGCCCTGGCCGTATTATGATACAAAGGCGCTGGACCTAGCAAGAAGCATTAAAGTCTAAGAAGCGTTCAAGTTTAGTATTATAGGGTGAATGAACACCAATCCCCCAGCCCACAAGATCTTTCAATACACGCTGCTCAAGATTTAGATAGCGCCCTTAAGTGGAAGGATAGAGCTAACTGGAGAAGCGTGTTAGTTGAGAACCCAGATGTCTACCTGGAATGTAGAGCTACAAGTAAAAATACCGCATAATAAAACATTATCAATCAACTCTCCTAGACTGACTTGGAATGCGTAATAAAATTTTAGGTACTAAAAAGTTTCGGTTATCATTTTTGCTTAAATAAACTCTCTCCTCGAACGAAGTCGAATCTTATTTCACTTTGTCTTTAATTGATTCACAAAAGCAAAATGTTGCTGTCATCCCCTACCTCCAAGAACGAATGTGCCCGTACAAAGTCTATCTGATCCTGTTTGTGTATAAATTCATTACAACCATGGACCACATCTGTAATTTCATTTGAATTCGTTGCGAGTCCATGAATTAAAATACCCAAGTCAGAAAACGGTATAGGGACGCCACAACATACCGACACCATAAGGAAATTCCACCGTTGGAATGTTAGGTTTATTATTTGCAAGTATAACAAACTAGTCTTACACAAAACATACACTACACACTGCGCACACAACACACACATATTCGTGGGTAACTTCTGTGATGTGTGTTACGTACGAGTGAGTACAAGCCGGAGTAACAAGC
Organism: Neoascia interrupta; assembly: GCA_947623515.1. NCBI lineage: Eukaryota > Metazoa > Arthropoda > Insecta > Diptera > Syrphidae > Neoascia > Neoascia interrupta. The sequence goes on from OX392462.1 coordinate 188,128,785, forward strand.
ACCAAAGCAAGGAAAATTATTAGCCCAGAGGTCGGTTTTTGTTTGGATACTGCCATGGAATGCGTTGTAAAAATATTTTCCCTTTCTGCAGCTGGATCCTTGTCTCAATCGGAAAATATGTACGACATGCACACGTAAACTTGAAAGAAGTACAAATTCACGTTGCGAGGATGTGTGCTGTAAAAGTTTATGTTCTTCGGATGAAATTGCAGACAAGTGGTGAGGGCTAGACGAATAGGTTTTTAGCTCAAGGATATTGGAACAAGGAAATTGTATGCAATTTGAAATACTAAATATCTACACGCCATATCCTTGGGATATTGCTGGAGATATAATAGTTTGTTCCAATGACATTGTTGCACAAATTGGAGGTCGATTGGGTGGGTGGGTGCGGTATATTTTGTGGAGTCAACTATGGCCATCAGTAAGATTTTTATTAGACGTACTGCACATGGGTTTATGTGTTCGTAGGGATCTAAAAAACTTTTCAATTTTATATTCAATTCGGTTTAAAAATTCCTCATAGTTCAGCATACTTTTTGCCTGAATAAAAAAATAAACTTTCCTATTTATGACGAATAAAACATCCATTTATGAGCAACGGTAAAAGTCCTTACCTTAGTGAATCAGGGATATTTTGCTATTCGCACTAGCCAAAGACCACAATTTCAATTTTGGTTTTGATACCGTGACACCTGGGCTAGTTTTGATGAACGTTAAGCGCAATTAGCAGTAACGAGTTGATTGAAAACTGAGTTTATGGTCAAGGGAAACGTGCGGTATCGTAACCGCTGGTATATTGCCTGAAGTGTGAAAACAAACCAACCAATTCACGTAAAACGCAGGAAGCAAAAAGGACTTTTAGCGCTATTATATTGCGTTTGGATTTTACAAAACTAATTAAACTTTGTTCATATTTGCACCAGCTGAGAAGAACTAGATTAATCGGTAAAATAAATTTTATTTAAACTTTAAATAGAAACCACTGTTGACATGGACAAAGAGTTGGCACTTTTCTATTATTTTTACGACCCACGACGATGGTCAAAAGAAGTGCAGCCGAGAAAACACCCACTTAAACATCCATGAAAGCACCATGCCATATAAAAGAACCTCTTGCAATGTAATGCTCATTAAGCAGCACTAACCTCGACTAAATGTAATTTATCTTTTTCTGTGTTGTTTTTTTTTTTTTTTGAAAAGTAAAAGATAGCTCCTCCATTTTTCACTTAAGCAAAGCACAAAGTTTGAAGTAACCTCCCAAGCTTAATAACTATTACAGAAGTGTCTACACGAGTAAGCTTAACAGCAATAATTTTTAATTCACTTTTCCGTTTTTTATCGCGTTCATTCGAAATGCACTTTTCTTGAAGTTTTGACTTTGTCTTGGTGTGTTTTTAAAAATATACTGACTTGTTTGAAGTTGTTTTTAAGTTGGATATTGGATTCAAAGGAAAAGGATAAGCACTTGAAGAGTCTATTGTACCAAGGAAACAAGAAACTCTTATTACGAAAGTTTTTTTTTAATATCTCTGTTAACACTTTGATCAGAATTAACAAAAAGTAGCTACTTGTTGCTAAGTCTCGAAATTAAAAAAGTGGTAATTTAAAGGTATTAAAAATGCAGCAAATTTAAAAAAAAACAGAGATTTTGGTGTGCAGGCTTAAAATTATGTATACGAAATCGGTTTGATATTTTCGATGTCTAGGTACACCACTGAAAATGACTATTATCGACCCATGAGCATGGTAAGATTTAAGTCTCGTAGCAGTCTCAAGTAAAATCTGTCGCAAGAGGGCTTCTTCACCGCGCTCTCTATCACCAATATAATAAGCCCTTATATCGCCTGCAACTTAATAAATTTGTGGTCAAAACAAGGCTCAAAGTATGCATAGTTGGGAGATGTCTAATGGAAAGCCGATGTGCTGTAAAGATGTCAGTCTATTTTGACTTTACTTCAAAAGCAGCATATGTTTCCGCTTATTATTTAAATATATCCCGAGGGCTTAAAACCATTCTCATAACATGTCTTGATAAACTTAAATTCAAAACCCGACAACCCAACACAAAGAAGCTGCGAAATGCCCATATTAGAAAAATCAATGCTGAAAGCCATTTTTGGCATCAAAAAACGGTTTGATGCCAAACCAAACCTCGGTACAATGAAAAGCCAAATCCACTTGGGGTGTTCAGTGTCTCAAAAACAATTGTCGTTGTTACGATGCTGATTGCACAACATTTAAGCGCAACCCAGGAACAGGACGGGACTATTAAATCAAGAGGAAGGAGAAACATAGAGAATCAGCACCCACAAGGATGCTTCACTTAGGTGAGGAACCTTAGACGACCACTTGAAATCAACGCCTTCCACACATAAAAAATCATAAATAATGGAGAACCTATTTTTTTTTTTTTTTTGTACTCCATACATAATTGGCATTGTGAAAATCCACCCGCAGTCCACTAATGCTGTGGAATGAATTTTTGATGCCCCAATATTAATTTATGAAAAAGGGAAGGTCCATTTGTTTCAAAATCTGACGACACTTATCGACCTCTATGGTTAAACGGGTTTCAAAAGAGGCGGACAGTGATTTGCGCCTAACTGAGGCGTATTGGAAGAGGAAAATTAGACAGTTGACCGATTGACGGCGCAATGAAAGTTTACTGGCTAAAGGCGTAACAGCCGACTCTAATCAGAGGAGTCCATTAAGTAAGGCAGGCTGTGAAACCAACTCTCACCAACTGAATAAACAAACCTTTCACTTATATCGGGCCCCTAATCTTTTTCTGTTCAACCGAAAAGCAACAAGAAGCAAGTAGGTATCTGGAGATGACGCGGTGAGTGCCGAATATCTTAGGCCGATATCAGTGAAGCTAAATTTAAACATTAGTGGTTGAATGGTGATCAAATAACTTTAAAGTGCTGCATCAGTAAGTAGCAACCTGCGGAAAACACCAACCTTTGGAAAAAAAATCATCAATCAGCTCCATATGCAGGTTAGGTTATAGTTAGTTTGAAGTGGCAGTCGAGCCCGAAGAAACCGATACACTTACCCCCTTTATGGGTCCATTCCGTTGTGGTACTACGTCTAGAAATTTTTCATTCTCATTGAACTATTTTGAGTTACTAATTAATCGTGTGATATATATTATGGGTAGGTCGTAATTATATCGTCAAGATGATTTTAAAAGGAAAGATTAAGTCAAGGTTTCGGTTCTTAGAGTAGAGAGTGCATGTGCAGAGGATATCTTCTCATTTCGCTGAATCCCATTTCGCCTAATCCTCTGCAAATATTTTATGTCCCATTTCGCCGGAACACGTCATGTCCCACTTTAATAATAAATCAGCCAATAATCTACCAATTTGGATTTTATCCCGTTTCGCCGAACGCCAAATGTATAAGAGCGTCCTGAATTACAAATTTGTAACGAAAAATTGACGAATTCAATTTTTTTAGAAGTTATAGGAAACAATAAAAAGGCTGCAACTTTAACATACCCGTATACATGACAACAGGTGCCTGTCAAGCAACTAGCACCAAGCACAAACACCATTTTATACAAAAGTACTCTTGTCTTGTAGGGAGCTAGTTAAAGGACTCAATTAATTAAGAAGTTATTGGTGAAAATAGCTCAAAAAGACTGCAACTTTGACATGCTTTTGAAAAAAACACGCAAACGAAATTTGAAACAAAAACAGACAATAAAAAATGTTCCTAAACCAATTTTCTTAAAGAAAATCTGAGTTCTAGTGAAATAAAACCTTTAAAATTTCTTGATTTAATAAAATTTCACATAGATATGGCTTTGGCTTAAAACACATAATTTTTTAATTAAAACACATACAAATGGAGTGTATCCATGCAAGCCTTGTCGCATGCTTGCCTATAAAAAAGTGACTTGTAATAACACCGATCGTTAGCACTAATGTCCTTTTTTAAGAGCGTTCAAACTCTAAGAGCGTTCTTAGAGTGGCCAAATCTGTTTCGTCACTAGACAGGTAATATAGCACCTGTCCATCAAACGTTTGCGCCCTCTATTGCTTATAGCTTTAGCATGAGTATTGAAATCGAATTGAAATACCTAGGGGGTCTTTTTCAGGGAATATCGTTCCAAGTTTGGCGAGTTCGTTAGCCTTGCAGTTACATTGAAAGTCGCTTTGCACTGGTACTATGCACAGGTGGATGCTGAACTGCTCCGACATCTTCATTAGGGACGATCGGCAGTCTTGGGCCACTTTAGAGTTTAAAGGGACTGATGCCAGGCAGATTGATTGCCGCATATGGAAGTCAGAAAAGACCCTTGGCGGATATAACGTTTTTTTTTTTAAGTATGGAAAGAACTTCCTTAATCGCCACTATTTAAGCTTCAAAAATACTACAAGATCCAAAAAACGGAAACAGAGACTAAGATTCATTCTTTCACATACCCCATTTTTTGTCTTTGACCCATCGGTGTAGAAGCGTTAGCATTCCAGAGGAGTTAAGACACATCGCTGGATATGGCGCATAAACATGGACACTTTCATCGTCTTTGAAGCTACACCTGGCAGCATTCATCTTCAGGAGATTTACGTGGCGATGCCCGAATCTGCGGGATCATTACGAAATCCGAGAAACTGTGCTAAATTATATTTTAAAAAAATCAAGTTCTCAAATATACTCTGAATGATCCGTCAATCGTTGTTGAAGGCTTAAAACTGAAGGCTAAAATCTTCTACATACGAACTGTTGTACTTTCCCACTTGTTTAACCCTGCCCTACACAGTGAGATAATCACCGCAGACGCGTATAAGACCTTTTAGAGATATGATCGATACCAAAAGGTGAATTAACTAAGTAGTCCGTCCGTTTATTGCAAACAATGTGATAAAATTGGTTAAATCATCTAACGGCTACGCCTACCATTGACCTTAATTGCAATGGTAGGCAGCTTCTAGAGACAACTTCTAATTCACATTTCATTTCAAAAGACCTTTTGACCAAGTCAGACAAGGCACACGGACTCAAATTTTGGTTTAAAAGAATTGCTGCTAAAAGCATGTAATGCGACAATAATTGAACCACTCACACCATCGACCATGCCCAGTTTTACAGTGGTATATCATTAAAAACATGATTTCTCTGAAAATTCACTTTTAAACCGAAAAGTTTAGTATAAGTTTGTTGAAAATTTTAAGATGGATATTAAAATATCAGTTCTAACATCATTCACTAAAAAGACCGCGATATAACTCAAGATTAATTATTATACTCCATCCAACTTCAATCTGCTGAATTTATGTGCAGGGTGCACTGTACAGGAGCTCACGTTGGCTTCTACCCCGACCGACGCGACATCACCACAGCCGGCCAAGTACTCGCTTCAGTACTCGCTTAAATCAGAATGCATCGAGCTTAAACATCAGCGAAAGCTGCTCGAAACATTCCTCGTCAGACTGGACTTCGACATCCATAGAAAAAGACGACAAGGCTCTACAAATTGTATCCCGAGGAACGCGGTCCTATTCCAAATCTACAAAACACTTAAACAGGTTTCACCAGTTTCACAGGTCAATTCCTTTGCCAATTCGAGTGAAAACTGGCCTCTCCGGTAGCCACACCATTTTTTGCAGTACTTGTCTTATTACAGCTCTGGAACACGTTTCCAACACCTTTGCGAATACTTTTTCCAGAAGACTGAAGATATATCCGCCGTAACAGTGAGACCAATCTCCCTTGTCCTCTTTTTTGAAGGGTACCTACCAACCTACTTCGTCCATAATCTTTTCGTTAGCAGCTCCGAAAAGTATTCCATCCATTCTATTTTCTAAAAAGTGTATGCTGTCCTTGAAATCAATTCCTTGTATAATATACAACTTTCTTCCTCTAAAATGGCGAATCGTCAGCTCTAATCGTCATCTCCGGCGCCTCTTTCCGATTGTAATTGCTAATATCTAAGTCCTGTATGCGCTTTAGGGAACCTTACTCGGGAAGTAAGCCTCCCTCATTGAAATCACGCAATGTTGATTCACACCTATTCACTGATAGCTCCTTGACATGTAGGTCCTTTATATGCGGACTTCATTGGTCCATTAGTCCAACATTCTCTTCACCAGTTGCCACACCAAGCCGCTTCATTCCACCGTCTTATACTAGCTCAAAGCTCAATTTGTTTTGGAATGTTTTTTTGTGAACCTTTTTTGATTTGAAAATCCTTTCTGCACATCAGTATGTTAGACTAGTGCCCTGCCCTTACCCACTAGTGATACTGCTAAGAACTCTGCAAAAAGTACCTTACAACATCAAAGAGCAGGTGTATAAAGCGATTCTCCATAATTTATTTTTAAATTTCTTTCAATCTGGGTATGTACCTATCTATTTATTTTTTGAAGTTCTCCTTGCATATATTTCAAACTCAAACAGCAAAATTGCCCCAAAAACTAGGTGAACACTTACTTTCTAAATACTTCAATTTAAGTGTGCTATCACCCCTACAATTCCTTTCTGTTAACCTCTCCTTCTGTCAACCTATTCCGAACTTCTGTTCCGAATCTCTAGAGCGAAGCATTATCGCCGAAAGTATCGCGTTTAGTACTTTTTCTGTTTTGTTTCAGTTCTCCTGGGAGTTATTTATTTTTTCTCTATTTTTTTGCCATTACTTTTTACCTCACGGGTAAAAGCAGGAAGCACTGCAAAAAAAAAGTACAAACGGAACTCTTGCTTATCTTACCTACAGATTCAATAGAAATTTCTTTTAGAATTTAAATATTTCGTTGCCATAATGGACGTGTATATAGTGTACACTCTCACATAGTAGCCTCGTTCGGTGGACCGAGTTGTGAAAGCAATTTTACCTCCCATCACAAAAAAAAGGACACGACCGTATCACCTTTTTCAGTTCGTCAGTTTCAAGCTATGTCGCTATGCCACCACCACCATAGGAATTACTGTTCGTTTTCCATGCTGGCCATGGCCAGGCCACTATACCAGGTCTATGGCATGGGATACATTACGCCCCTCAGTTCGATAATGTCGAAATCATTTCGGAATGCAAATTTTATTAGAGAAAAACATTTAAGGAGTCCTTCCATTAGCATTGTTTGGCATTCGAATTCGGGTTTTTCCCGTTTCTCTTTGTGTGGGATCTTCTGCTTTGCGGATGTTAATGGGTAGGCGTAAATAAATCTGGACCGCAATTACTTTAATTTTAAATTTATTTAAGGTTCATGTAGCACAGAGATTGGTTTTTGGGGAGAGAAGACTTTGGGCGGAAATTTGGGATGAAATTTTTAGCAGGGTATGGTACAGAGGTGGAAAAATAGTTGAAATTGTGTCATGCAAAAATCATCTGCGTGTCTACGTTTTATGTGGGTACGTAAATTAACTAATCGTCTGTCAATGGTCTGCAAGTAGTAGACGTAAATTTTATTGCGAGGATTGCCATCGCGATACAAGCCCGGTAGATCGTAGGATTGTATATTTTCAGGTCTCAAAGCGGGCTTTTTGTTCCAATCGTACTAACTTCATCTTTTCCATTGCACAGGAAATGGCAAACAGAAATAACACATCGGCCATAACTTTGAACGCGCATACAAATCGCCTTTAAAAAGCCATCTTTTCCCTTCCAGCTCTCCTTCGCTCATACATCAAATTTTCTGACAATCACCACCCACAAACGAGAGCCAACTTTTGTTCGAGAAATTGTGTGGAAAACCAACCGAACTTTGTCCTTAATAAATGCTTCCAAATTATCATCCATAGCCCATTTGCGTCGTCAACTGCTGTGTACTTTCTAAACTACTGCTCCTAATTGATTCTATCAGTTGAGGAGTTTTTGCTCATCGTCGTCGTCGCTCTGGATATAAACAGTCTCTCGACAACGTCCCCATACGCGTCCAGAACTCACTCGTAGAGATATTCTGAGCCTTAGTGACATTGCGACGCATCCAAGAGTAATGAAGACAATAACTCTCTAAGGACCAAAATGAAATTGTGACTTAAATTTATGTCCAGCACTTAACCAAGTGGAAGCACTAAGAGGAGGACAACAGGGCAGAAAAAAAGGAGCCCGTAAAGTGCTTCTAAACTTTCTCCATTTTGTGCAGAAACGTTTCACCATTATCTGGAACGGGAGATATATCAGGAGTAAAGGCAAAAAGTACCAACATTATACCTACGCACAGAAATCATCCCGGTTCTGGGAGAATAATTTGCAATAATATTGCTGAAAATGCCGAAAGGGGAAAACTATTTCTACAAATCACAAGAATATATAGAAAAAAAACAGCGTTAACCCAGAAGCGCAGTTGCATCCTGGTTGTGGTTGGAAATAAAACTAAAGTTCTTCCCACGGCCATACAAAAGTTTCACAACTATCCAAAAAGTAATTGTCATTTCAAATGAAATACGGTTTGTCCTTGGATTGTTTGAAGAGGATTTACCTGTTTCAGTGAATGTCTTCCAAATGAATGTTAGTTCAAGTGGAAAACAATGAATCTTCATTTTCATGGAACAAGTTCATAAAACTAAAGTCGCTACCGAATAGGAGAGGCAAATAAGCCTTAAATTTTCATTAAAGTTTAATTTTTGGTTCAACTATCATTGAGAAGTCGAGAATAGTTTAATGAGAGTCTGACCCAAACACAACGTGAATATGAAACCTATTTTTATAACAAAAAATTGGACAACGGAGAACGATTAATAGAACTTGTCGTATACGCGAAAAATTTAGTATCTTGGTTTAATGGCGCAGTCGATAAATTTTTTCATTCTCCGATACAGAAAAAACCGTTGTCAATATGTAAATGTTTAGTAAAATAGTGCATGCGAAAGGCCCCTACAATTCGGGTAGGGCTCCCATAGATAGATGGGTCTTTAGCCCCCCAAAAATGAAAAAAAACGAAACTTGTTTTACATTAAATAAACTCCATTGGGAGTTTATAGAGAAGTTATGTATGTTGTTGCAGATCCGTATTTTCAATATCATATTTTTTGGTGCTGCTTTCCATTCGATCGATTAGAGAGGGAGTGCTTAGGGGTCTTGGTAATCTGCCACCAACTCAGATATTTCAGGCACAATCTTCAAGCGAGGAAAAGTATTTAGCTCAGTTTCGTTACATCATTATTGGTCTACTCACAAAGGTGCACTTCTGATTGCCTAGAAGAACAGTTTTTCACTCCATCCCTACATGTAACAACCGGAATATACTTACTTACCTACCTTAGGTGGCGCTACAGTCCGGGGTGGACCTGGGCCTCAGCCAACAAGCTTCGTCAGCCAGCTCTGTCTCGAGCTAGCCGTCTCCAGTTTCGCACGCGAAGTTGGCTGAGGTCCCCTTCCACTTGCGTGCGCCACCTGAGTCTCGGTGCTCCTCTACCGCGCCGTCCCTGCGGTGTGGATTCGAAGATTTTCCGGTTGGTGTCCATCCGCTCTAAATGACCCAGCCATCGTAGACGTTGTGTTTTGACTCTTTTGGCTAGGTCGGTATCGCTGTACAGCCCGTACAATTCGATGTTATATCTCCTCTTCCACTCTCCGTCTATACAGACGGGACCGTAAATCGTCCGAAGAATTTTTCTCTCGAAGCAGTCTAAAGTGTTTTCATCCGCCTTTGACAGGGTCCATGCTTCTGCACCGTAAAGCAGGACTGGGATGATGAGGGTCTTATACATGGACACTTTAGTTGCTCGAGAGAGGGCTTTGCTACTCAATTGCCTCCTTAGCCCAAAGAAACAGCGATTGGCAAGAGTTATCCTTCGTTTGATTTCAGCGCTGGTGTCATTGTCTGAATTGATAGCGGAACCCAGGTAGACAAAGTCCCTAACTACCTCAAAAGTATAGCCGTCGATGGTAATGTTTTGTCCAAGACGTCAATGTTGGGGGTTTTTTCTTCATGATAGCATATACTTGGTTTTGCCCTCATTGACTGCTTAACCCATATTCGCCGCTTCCGTCCCAATACTCACGAAGGCTTCACTGACATCACGCTTTGTTCTACCGATTATGTCAATGTCGTCTGCGTATGCGAGTAGTTGACCGGACTTTTGAAAGATTGTACCTCTGGTGTTGGCGCGAGAGTTCTGCACAATTCTCTCAAGTATGATGTTAAAGAAGTCGCATGACAGCGCGTCGCCTTGTCTAAATCCATTTTTGACATCAAAGAGGTCGGTGAGGTCTTTGCCGACCTTGACGGAACAACGTGAGTTTTCCATCGTCATCCTGCACAGACTGACGAGTTTGGCAGGGATGCCAAAACTAGACATTGCGCTATATAGCTCGTCTCTATAGATGCTGTCATATGCGGCCTTGAAATCGATGAAGAGTTGGTGTGTATCGATTTGGAATTCCTGGGTTTTCTCCAAGATCTGCCGCAGTGTGAATATTTGATCGATGGTGGACTTTCCTGGCCTAAAGCCACACTGATATGTGCCAGATCAGATTGTTGACAAACGGCTTCAGGCGTTCACACAGTACAGCAGAAAAGATCTTGTATGCGATGTTAAGAACACTTATGCCTCTGTAGTTGGCACAACTCAGAGGGTCTCCTTTCTTCAGGATCGGGCAAACAATGCTGAGGTTCCATTCGTCGGGCATACTTTCTTCCGACCATATCTTGCAGATGAGCTGGTGCATGCTCCTAACCAGCTCATCGCCAGCGGATTTAAAAAGTTCGGCAGCTAGGCCGTCTGCTCCGGCTGCTTTGTTGCACTTGAGCTTAGACACAGCTACTTTCACCTCCTCTAGGTCGGGTGGGCGGTATCGTTCGTATGCTTCGCCGGTAACGTCTTCGCCCGGGTTGAATGGTTCATTCTACCTGACAGCGGTATTTGGTTCGTCCTCGCCGTTATACAGTCTGCAGAAGTGGTCTTTCCAAATCCTCAGCACCGACTGCGATTCTACAACGATGTTCCCTTGATCGTCCTTACAGGCTTCACTTCGAAGTTTATACCCTTGGCAGGACCTTTTGATCCTTTGGTAAAACTTTCTAACCTCATTCCTGTTGTAACATCTCTCTATCTCTTCAACCGCGCGCTTCTCGTGCTCTCTCTTTTTCCTTCGGAGAAGCCGGTGTTCCTCTCTCCTCCTCTGCTCGTAGAGCTCGCGAGCAGCTCTAGTCCTTCAGAGATACATCAGAGATTTATTCCGGTTTTATTGCCGGCACACACAAAAGGATAAGACTTGGCGTAACTAAGGTATGCGAACAGGCCTCTTGCGACTTGAATGTATACTGATGCCCTTCAAAAAAGGACATATACGACCTTAGACCTGCAAAGTAACATAGTTTTGAATCTATGGAACGCGTGAAGACCGGTTTGGCATATACCATGCGTTTTTCTACTTCAATTCTAGACCGTAAGGATCTAATCTGATCTAAGGATCACAGCTATCATCGGAGAGCATCATTGGCACAAATCAGTGGAACAATGCCTTCGGTTTTCTGACAAGTCATTCATAGCAATCATTCAAGATTTCTAGCAGTGTCAACAAACAGCTAGAGGCATTTGAGGTTTGAGTTGATCAGAGAAGGGAAAACTGACAGTTGAGAATGGAAAGAGAATGGAATGTTTTTCAGTGGAACAATTTTGTCGCAAAAGCACAAATCAAAATCAGCTGTTCCTTAAAATCGATTTCTGTCAGTTAAATAGTAAAAGCGAGTTAACATAAGAGTTTTAACACAATTCATGTATTTTTGTTACGGGAAAAAGTCTGCAACTCATAAGCTTAATTTTGATACCAATAACAGCCAACATTGTTTGCCCAAACGTCTAAAAACATGAAAACAAATTTTTCAATGACGCAATTCGATGATAGCCATGATTAGACCCTAAGTCTTATCAATCTTACTTTTACCTGAGCAAAAACTACATTGTTCGTCCCCTAACGATGCTTTTTGAATAAAGAAAGAACTTTAGGGACTTCCTCTACTGAAATCTAAAAACTTATCTATAAAAACGTATAAAGCGATATTGACGAAGCCAGAAAGATTCGGAATACAACAATAGCGAAGACAAGGGCATCTAGAAGAAATGGACAAGACACCAATCGTTCGTTACAGAAAATCTTTGAATTTTATAAAACTGCAAATCTTTCACAAAGCTGGCTGCAAATCTTATTTCCTAGCTTGCTGACGCATAAACTCCTTAACCACTCTCAAAATTTTTCCCACTCGACTTTTCTTTTGCCATTCTACGAGACTTTCGTGGAAACTTGTAAGTGCTTCTTTTGACAAACTGCAAAAAAGGTTTGTCTTGGCTGCACAGGGGTCTTACAAAGAACGCCGGGCTCTGCTCTGGATTTTCTCATGATGACATAGTGCCTTGACATAACCCTTGATATATTTACACCAACTCGATGTGCGACTTTTGGTACCACACACAGTAGATATTTAAAAAAATTGCGTACGAATTGTCCCCAAACTCCTATCTGATAGAAAACTCCTATAAAATTCGCTGCAAATCCGAACAAAAGTCTTGGAGTCTCGGTGGAAATAAAGAATATTAAACTATGCCCCTGTCTTCCAAACAGAGGCATTCGCTATCCTAATGGTTACCGATTAGGATTGTGAGCAACCCGTGAAGAGCCAGAAGCTTAATAATGCCTTTAAACGATCTTACCTCGTCGAAAATAGTGTTTGAACCTAAGTTTTCGCTGAGCTTGGCTGGGGGCTTAAGCCCAGTAAATCTTTTTTGGGTCGAAAGCTTCTGCAGACTACTTGTACGTGTTACTTAGACAACCACGTTTTGCTAAACAACTACATAATGAGGATGATGGATGACCCTTTCACACAAATCATTTAGACGGATTTGTATACAAGTAAGTGGATCCATCAAATCCACAATGCTTAGACCATCGAGCTCATTGAGAAAGTAACTACCGAGGGTACTTCACCTAATGCTTTATAGGGCTAGACAGTCACACACCAGGTCACCAGCCAGGTCAACGTCCCTGACGTTTCTGCAGTGATCGTTTTCCAGTCTGCCTAGCCGCTCTGTTTGTATGCTTACAGCACAGTGCCCCGTTAGGACCTTTCTGCAAGTACGTTTTTCTTTACCGCCAGCTAGAGCTCTCTTGTGTCTTGTGTGTCTGCATCTTTCAAGTTTTCCTCAGGTTAGTTCTACTCAAGAACTCACTTTATAACTAACGTGCTCGAGGAAGTTAGAAACTGATTGAGCTCAGAAATATTCCTACAAATTTAAGGGCTTGATTCATCTTGGACCCTGTGTTACACATCTGACTTCGCATATCCTTAATGGCCGCTTTGCTGTCAAAGTAGTATTGCTCTTCTTCAGTTCAATAGCAGCTTTGAGTATGGCCGCTAGCCTTAAAACTGCTACAGTTTTTGTTAATCCGATCCAAGTACCTAACAAATAATGGCTGCGCCTGCATCAACTTAGAGCCGTTAGTATAGACAGTGATATGGTCATTTACTGTGACTGTCTTTCTCTCCCATTCACGGCGTTTTGGTAACCAGGTAATGAATCTACAGAAAGCAAATTTCAGAGGTAGACAATATTCTTAAAGTATGCTACTGAGATTCCACAGAGGCGTGTCAATAAGGATGACACTGTGTTATTTCCATGCAGTTCTCCCTTTAGCCTTGGGTGGGGCTAGAGAAATTACACTTTTTTTTAAGTCTTTCAACATACAACCGCACTGTATGTTATAGGCACAACCGCTATATGCATCCAGTGTATTAGTTTGGTTTAAGTTCCCATGTGCTGCGAAAAGTTCTGCAGCAGGCTTATAGAGCTGGCGTAAAGGCCATTGTGTGTGCCTATCACGGTAGGTCTGGGTTCAAGTCTTAATCTGCCACATTAAAAAAAGCCGTCGAGAAATCTTACACAGAATGGTACGTTATCTTTAGGTCATGACTAACGTTATCTTTATCATGAAGTTTAATTTCTTCATTCAGGAAAGTCGAAGCTATAACACTGAAGATGTAAGGAGATATTTATTTACTTTATTTTTAAACGTTTGCAGCTTATATGTGTTAGGAAATATGTATTCAGGTAGTTAATTCTATTGAAGAAATAATTTTGAAAAAGTGTAGTGTAGTCAACAGGAAATTGATGAGCGCTTAAAGCCTGCCTTATAGATCGAACAAAAGAAGGGTTTTAAGGAATTAAATTTTCTCAATCTTCAGAGAATTTGCTATTATACAATTTATAATAAGGAATGGCTCTTTTCTGAATTGAATCAAGAAGGCAGAGAGAATGCTTAGGAGCAGAGCTCCAAATATGAAATATGAAAGCAAGTAAAATTAACTGAGGAGGGTCAGTTGCATTTATTCATTGAGTAATTGTAATAGCGCGTATATTATAATGGAATACCCTATTCTCATAGCTATTCCTGTACCTATTCCTATTCCTATTTCTATTCCTTTTGCTGTTCCCATTTCTATTCATATTCCTTTCCTTTTCCCAATCCTATTCCTACTCCTATTCCTCTTCCCAGTCCTGTTTCTATTCCTATTCCTATTACTATTCCTTTTTCTATTCCTGTTCTTATTCCTATTCCTGTTTCTATTCCTATTCTCCTTCCCATCAATATCTATTTGTTTTCTATACCCTTCCCGTTGTTATTCATGAATCACTTATTGACTGAAAACAATTTATTTCATTTATTTATAAGGTTTTTTCATTAAATTTTTACTAGGGCTAGGTACTTCCAGCCCCTCTAACTTAAACCAACATTAGCATAGAAATATCCAAGTTTGTGGCAGTACGCAAAATAGTAATTTTTTGGTTCAAACTCAGTAATTGTGTAAAATCGACCCCTAAAAATGGGCGTGGCCAAATACTTTGTACTAACAGAATCAAGAATCAAGTCTGGTAAACCTAATATGCTTAATATTATTTCTTGTTCTTTCCTAAATTAGGCTGAAAGGCAGTCGAAACTCTTGTTTTTCTGACAAATTTTAGTTTGGCCTAAAACTTTGGATAAACAAACTGTAGAGCCAAACGTTCTCTACGATATAACGTACAAATTTTTCGACTTGAAACAAAAATATTGAATAAATGACAATTGAAGTATTACTTTTTAAATTGGAGCCCGACCGAGACAGTTGATACCGCCACTTGATAGATCGCTATCGACTTTTATTTATACCCGACCGAGGGTTTATTAATTTTAATGCATAGTTTGTAACACAGTGAAATAATCTTTGTAATTTTTAGAGGTCTTAGGCAGTGGCCCAGAAATAAAGACATATTTTCTAGTGGTATCATTTTAGTCAGTCAACCAAAGTGTTTTTCAAAAACATCTCGGAAACTTTTTACCATTTTAAAACTGTTTTAGCTCTTTTTCTACTGGCCTTCGCCCGTTGTTTATTTCTTTTACCAATTTTTTGTATCGGAATTGCGGCTAAAGACGTCGACATTTTGTAATTTGATGTCCCAAAATGTCGCATGTGATGACCGCATGTAAACTGGAATTATTACTATGTAAATACAGAATGTGTTTGTAGTCTTCCAACATGTTAAGTTTTTCAAAAGTTCAAAACCCACTTATGAACATACGTGGGTTTGTAATATATACGAATTAATTTAAAAAAAACAAATTTTTTTCCGTCATCCAGTCGGTTGTCATCAAAATTGAGTGACAGCAATCTTTTGACGTCTAGAAAATTGTTCTTATTTTTATAAGCTTATATTATATCAATCATGATAATTTTACTTCATGGCTGGATTACTTAGCAGCATAGATTTCGCCTTAAATTCCCAGAATTATTGAATTCCTCGTCCTTATCTTTAGGGCAGTTCCGACGGCTTTAATTGTGAAACCCACCACAGTCCAAGTACTGCGTAATTATTAATTCGAAACACTGTCATCACCAAAGTGCATATGAAGTTGCCCTAGGCCATCAGAACGGGACACACATGTAAGGTACATTGGGATGAAAAAAGATTCAATACTTTGCATTAAGCTTTTACTGATCGTTCGGAAACGCTCTCACCTGACAGCTGCTGTTAAAGTAAAGTAGTCTTAAAATCAATCACGAAAACCTCATTTATTATTTCCATTTCCGTGGCATGGAGTTTTCACTTATTATCACATAAAGTAAATTTTAATTTTTTTCCCCCCAGGCATCCTTTCAGCTCATCAAGTGCTAATTACACACTCATTCGTGTGCAGGAAAAAAAATAAATAAAAAAGAAGAAGAAATTATAATGTAAATCGTAATTTACAGACTCGCCAGAGGCCCACAATAATAATGCTCTTAAATGCACTTATTCAAATTGAAGGCGAAAGACGTGACCACCTGCAAAGCAGGTGGCATGGAAACAGACATACCAACAGACAGACAGTAACCAAATTGAATGTCTTTCACTTTGCACGGCGAAAATGTTTCATTAAAAATTCGTAAACAAGAGCGAAGAAGACTCTGTGTCACCCAATTTGTTATCCTTTCTCGCGCACAAAGTCCTGATTACGACATTTTTCAGTGCCGTTGCGAAAGCGTGTAGTCCGTGTATAGTGATATATAAGAAGTCTGAAAAATCCTGGCAGGGACACGAATATTCGTCCACATACTACACGACTGAAGGTGAGGATGGTTCCGAAGAGACGTATGCAGGATTTTTGACATTGGGCCAAATTTATTCGACATAGACAAATGGGAAGGGGCTAGCTATATACTCTTCTGCACCTTGCTGGCGGAGTTTGCCTTTTTCATCTGAGGTATGTGCCCCATGTCTGTCCTTTTTTTTCGTATAGCTAACCTGTTATTTTGTAGATAGATAGTGTGGTATGGCTTGTGGAGAAGAACCAGCCATCGGTTTTCGTGCTCGTGCTCGTGTAAGCCCAGCATTTTGTGCTATTGGCATTTGTTCAAAAGGTTCCTCTTTCTTCAGCCTGCGTTGCTCCCCGACTTGCTTTGTCTCTCTAATCCGTGCAACGCTTGTCTTTATGTGTTCTTCGGTTCTTTCATTTCGTTAGTGTACCTATAGACACAAGTCCTGGGGTTGCTGTTGACTGCTGACTGGCTGAGTGACTGGAATGCCAACTAATGCTTGTTACGGGCGTTACGTATATTTAATTAAAAGTTAAAACTTTGCCTTTAAGTAGGAAAGAAGAAAGTTTTCCGCTAGCTACCACTTTACCGGAGGTCCACTGACTTTCAATCGGATAGGGATTGGTGTACGGGTGGGGTCAATCTAAGGGCACATATACAAGGAGCTTAAACCTATGTGTGGGTTGGTTAAAGTTTCGAAGAATTGGATTTATTAGACTTTTTCATGATTTACATTGCGGTAAAAAATGATGGAAACAATTTTAAAGAAACATATACAGTTGAAACGAAAACACTTTGTTAAAAAAAAAATTATTGATGTTTCAGAAAATTCACATGTCAAAAAAGAAAATCGGTCCTTCGAGATTTTGCCCCCCAGTGGGTAGGAAAAACCTTCATAGGCACTACGAGGACCGGCAACGCGTGCTCATGGTAGTGTGAGATTCTTACTCACTTAAAAACCTTCCATTTTCCGTCAGACTAGGACTCAGTTTCCTTAACAAGTAGTTCAAGCTTCTGTAGTAATCGCGTGTGGCAGGCTGCCTTCCAACGAAGGCACCTACAATACCATCAATTTATGCGGTTTCATCTTATACTGCTAGATCTAACGGTCTCATTCGTTGTAGTCGGCGCGTAAGATCTGTCTGATCCAAAGTTCGGATAATTTCATTGTTGCAATGTCCGCGAAGTCGAGTACTAAGTTTGTGAGCAAAGTTTGTTACCTCGTCAGTCAAAGTTGCGATTCCTAGATCTCTGTGTAGATCGCTATTTCTTATGTACCATGGAGCATTAACGATTGCTCTGACTGTCTTAATTTGAAAAGTTTCTAAAACAGATATATTGCTTGGTTTAGTACAACCCCAGAGTTGTTACCAGAGTTTTCCAAGATGGTTTAAGCACTTGCTTATACAAAAGCAGTTTGTTATATACGCTTAGTTTCGAAAATCTTCCGATAAGCCAATTCATTTCTCTTAACCTGATTTCGGGCTCGTCGCGTTTCTTTTTAACGTGCGGCTTCCATTTAAGTTTTGCGTCTAGAGTCATTCCTAGATATTTCGCTTCATTTGAGAACGGGATTTGTACCGAGTTTATGAATAAATGTTTGTTGTTTATCTTTTTATAAGTAAAGTTAACATGCGTTAACTTAGTCTCGTTAAGGACGTTTCGCCAGCTTTTCATCCAGTCGCATATTTTGTCTAGAGCGCGCTGGAGTTTCCCTGTTGATAATTCAACTGTCGTATCAAAGGCGAGAATAGCAGTGTCGTCAGCGAACTTAGCTAAAATTGTTCCCTCATCGTGGGGTATGTCTCTTCTATAAAGCAAAAATAATATTGGGCCGAGAACGCTTCCTTGCGGGACACCGGCATATATCTCTTTAAATTCCGAGTACTCATTTTCGTACCTCACGCGAAAGATTCTGTCTTGAAGGTAAGACTCTAACATTCTATAGAGTTTTTCTGGTAAGCTAAGCCTTAACTTGTACTTCAGGCCTTCGTGCCACACCTTGTCAAAGGCTTGGGATGCGTCGAGAAAAGCGCTAGTACATATCTTTTTTGCTTCCAGAGTTTTTTGATTTCGTTTGTTATTCGATAGACCTGGTCGATTGTTGAATGCTTTTTCCTAAATCCGAATTGGTGATCCGGAATCAATCGTCTTTCTTCAATGATTGGTTGCAACCTTTTAAGCAACAGTTTCTCGAATACTTTACATATTATCAGCAGTAGCGAAATAGGTCTTTATGACTTTTGTAGAGTAGCTTGACCAAAGCTTTTTTCGGTAGCTCCTTTAGAATTTCGCTAGTAATTAAGTCGTAGCCAGGGGCTTTGTTGTTTTTCAGATTATTTATCGTTTGACGAAGTTCAGCCAATGACACGGTTTTTATTCTATTGTACCGCATAAGGATTGAGCTTCTCGACCAACGGTTCCCCGTCAAACGGTTTGAATGTTTCTTCTAGGTAATCTGCAAATAAATCCGCTTTTTTCTTTGTCTTCTGTTGCCATTCGCCGTGGGCTTTTCTTAATGGCGGAGCGTGTGCTATATGCTCCTTAACGGACCTGACTGCTTTCCAAACTGAGTAGTTCGAACCTTTATCGGTAGTCAAACTTTCGAGGTAAGCAGTAGTCTCGCCACTCTTAAAATCTTGAAGTTCGTGCTTAAATTTGTAAGGTGGTTCAAGATGGTCTTATCTGGGGGTGCTCGCGAACGTTGCCATCTCTTGCGCGCTCTCCTCTTTTCGCATATTAGCTCTTCTATTTCTCGCGGATATATTGTTCCGCTGTTCGATCATTCGGACCTCCGAAAAGAAGTGTTATTTCACGCAGCGCTCTGAATAACTCTCACGAGTTTATCTAATTCGTCTTCTATTTCAAGTGGCGTTTTGAGCGGTACATTTAAAGCTATGTTTTCTTTGCAATATTTTTAAAAAGGTAACGAGGTACCCCCTTAGCGATAAAGAAGTCGACGAGCTCAGGTATTTTATTTTTGTCGGTTGGCCAACATGTTGGCTTTCCCGTCGATAAGAAGACCACGCCGCGTTTTATACTTGCTTTAAAGAGGACTACGCCTAAAGCAAGTATTTTTCGCGTTAAAGTCCCCGCCGATGATAAAGTTTGACCCAAGTGAATCAAAGAGCAAAGCAAGATCTTCATCTGCCAGCCGATACTGCGGAGGAAAATAGCTCGTCGCGATGTTGTATTCTATGTGACTTAATTTTACTGAGACTGAGGTTATTTGAATAGAGTCAAGTTCTATTTCTTCTTGCACGTGACGCGACTTGGGCCTTCGAGATCGAAATAAGTTTTTGATGGCTACAAAAAAGGTATTTATTGTCTTTCTGTTTTTGGTCAAAACTCAGAAACTTCTTTCAAATTTATTCAAACTCTTGCCACACTACGTAAAAAATTTTAAATAGGTATGTCTGAAAAGTTAGATTTTAAAGCTTTTTTTGAAGGAATTAAGAAATCCAAATAGAATCCAAATAGAATAGGCATAAGGAAGATACATATGTCGGAATTACAGTTAACTGAAATGACTCGGATCAAGAATCAACAAAATTCCGAATTCGGTTTCATAAATGTCGAATGCAAAAGGGTCGGAAAGAGCACAAAATCAAATTATTCCGAATAGAATCTAAAACACACAATTTTTCGGTTTTCTCATTCTTATTAATCCCTTCATTTGGCTCAGAAATAAAATCGGAGTTTAAAATTTGTTAGAATGACACAATAATGTCACGTAAAAAAAACTGAATACTCACTCTCAAATTACAAGAAGACCAGTACGTTTATAAACCAAGATCTTGGAGTTTGCCCCTGAATCTTAAGAATACACTCTACACAAGGCCATTTAATCTCATAAACCTCAAAAACTTCCGTCGGCTCTGCATTAGCTAGTGTAATACGGATGAAACGGCGCGGCGATCCTATGATATGAGATGCATAGGATCCGTAAAAATCAAAAAGGACTCGATATCCTTGAAACTCCATTGCCATCTTGCTTATAGAAGTTATATTCGCTGTGAGGAAGTCGGTTGAGGTCAGCATTTAACTGAGATCGCGTTGCTTCTTCGCCGTAATAAGAAGAAATGATAACCTACTGACGGGCTCTGATACCGTCGCGAAGCACAAGATTAGATTAGACTGTTTGCCAGTAGAGCCTTCCTGGGACTCTGGCACTGCGGTCTCTTAAAAGGAGCTCATTGTGCCTTCCCTGATGAAATCCTATAGCCGCATTCTTACTTCGGAGGCAGGCAGGAAGACAAGGATCTTCTGTGGCGGGATATCGGCTAGGTTTGCCGAAGGAATGATTTCTACGCCGAGTAAATTCTTCTTCAGACGCAGGAGGATTATGTGCACATGTAGAGAGGACTCACTGCCCTCTAGACAAAGTCTGCTTGTGGCGTCCGGTTAAAGGCTAATGCGATGAAGATGCTTTTCAAGTGTGCAATGGTCGCTGAAAATTTCAGTGTGTCAGGGTATTACACTTCCTGCGGAAAAATTTTTGGGAAACAATTTTTTGAAATAAAGCTGTCCAGATATGTTAAGCCAGACCTCGTTGGATTCAGTTCCAGCTAGGTTCTTTATAGAGTGCTTGAAGAGTCTTTTTAATGACTCCAAAGAACGGTGCAGGCCCATTGAGTAGTAAAATTGGACCCGGTTTTAGCGAGAGTTACATAATACGATAAGTTCTATTTTTTACAAACATAACATGCTCCAGTTAGCTTAGCTCCGACTATTGAGCTCAATCTAAAGCGGGAAGAGTTACATAATACGATCCACTCTAATATGTACATATTATGAAGAGAACTTTATGCGATCTCACATGCCTCGATCGGTGCTCAGCCAGCATACACAAATGTACCTTATGTATATAGTATACAAGATTGGAATCTACACGCACATGGAGAGAGCTTCGTCTACAGCGGCGTCTTACCTGGCTTGATGACACACTTGAAGACGGGAAGTCGAAGTGGACAGTTGAACACAACAGGACTGTAGTGGAATACAACATAAACTGTACATCCTAACTAATTGTAAAAGCTTAAACCCAAGAAACAAAATAAATAATTATATTAACTACTTAAGGAATCTATTAAGAATTATAACTCGAGCGAGTCTGCTAATTGGTTGCCTTCAAAGCCTTCAAAGCTGTGGGCTGGAATCCAGTGAAGGATTAACGCGCGGGATACAGTCTGCGAGAGCCCAGAAAATAATAAAAAAATGTCACTATTTGATATTCTGTAAGCTTCCGCTCTATGTGCTTTTATTATGGGAGTGACACCAACCTCTGAGTAGATACAGCAAGGTTCATAGGGTGGGTAAAAGTCCCGAAACCAGACCGCTAATCAATAAGAAAGGCCATGAGAGTTAACGGGACTAGTTTTACCAATTCTTTTCGATAAAACTCAAGAGCACATGCGACCAAACGTCGTAGCAATCGATGTTAATAAAGGCTTTCGAAAAGACAATGGTCATGCAAAACTTTGCGCTAACTTAAGCGTAGTAAAAAAAACCGCTTTCCCAAGATGAAATAAATATCTCTTCAATCTAAGGACTAGAGAGACTTTAAATATCTGCCACAAACACAATAATTACTGGTATAGCCTTCTTATAGTGATTGTACAAGTCTGCTAAAGAAAACCATGGGTTTGGGTTAGGTTGTAGTGGTAGTCGGGTCCAGAGGTCCATTGTGATACCAATGTGCATGTGCATTTGCATAGAAGGTGGAGAGTGGTCCCTTTCTTCCTCCTCATCAACGCAACTCCTGCAGAAATCATTGGAATACACACCAAGCCTTATTGAGAGCGATCAAGCTTTTGGAGCATCTAGACAGGTTTAAAAAAAAAAAAAAAAAAAACTAGACAGGGGCAACCACGTGTCCATCTATCTAAGATTTGTTCTTTCTGTTGCATTAATTTTAAGCAAAAGTTTGTACGTGGAAATTGCAACGCATAAGGCTTCTTTTTCAGGCAAGATTGAGAGAGTTTCTGAATGAAAACCATAAAGACATCCAAAACAGGGGCCTGGATGGATTGCTGCCAATCGATAGAAACTCTCAAAGCAGTGAACTCAAGCAAGTGTGAACTTTGTCCAAGAAACACTCCAATCCTTCTATTTTTAAAGGTTGGATGGAGGATGAACAGAATCTTCCGTGGAGACTTTGGAGCTTTTATTAAAGATTAAACACAGACTTCCCTAGTATAGCAGCCTCCAGTTAATGCAAGTCTTTATCGCGGACAAGAAAAGTGACGCGTTTCGCAGCAGTTGACACAAGCCTGCAGCTTGGAATAGCGGAAACTCCAAGTCGTACCATCGTAGACGATTCGATGGCAATCGATTTCAAATCCATTTAAAATTAATTAATGGCAGCTTTGCACCCTACACGCTTGAAGAACTCACCATACTCTGCATAGATCCTGCACTTGACATGGCATCTATAAATGCGAGGCAATTGATGCTATTGATTTTTCTAAATCCTTTCGAATTGTTTCTGGGCCCGAATGCTGTAATAATCGATTAAAATCTCAGCAGATCAGTAAAATGACTCATACAACAGCAAAAAAATTTAGGATTTCTTTTGTATAGGCCTGAATTGATGGGCGATGAAGTCTTGCATTTACTTCTCATAATCCAATGTCACCGAAGAATGAACTTAGCTGAACTTAGAGATCTCCCTGATACAAGAGATTCCCATTTCGTTGCAAGGCGGTTTCACTCACATGATGGACAGAGACAGTTGAACACAAATTAGATTTTCGGTAGCACTCTGATCGCTTCAACCAGTTCATTAAAACATCTTAAGTGGTGCTTTTGATAATATGGCCATGTTAAGACTTAAGACATTTTTACTCAAGTCAATCGCCTAATAAATGTCGAAGTTTTTCAATGTCTAATTACCGACATAATAGATGGCGCACCCGTTACTTGAAATAGGGTGCATGACTATGAGTCAGGAATTCAACCCCGGGTTAATGGTGTTGCCCATCTGTAACATACTACCTACTTACCAAATCTATAATGCGTTCATACGTTATTTTATTTAACTATGATTTCTCTGCACAAATCTCCTTGACAAAAGCCAAGCCTAAAGAACATTATTTAACATGTCATGCAAATTAATCGGATTTGTGCTTCAAAGTAAAATCACTTTTGTAAACAAAATCCGAATAAGCCTAAAATTTGTTGTCCTGATTAATTCATAACACTATTTTGTACATGCAACCAACATAAAGGCAGTATTCTGTGTTTGGCAGCA
This sequence comes from Neoascia interrupta, assembly GCA_947623515.1. Taxonomy (NCBI): domain Eukaryota; kingdom Metazoa; phylum Arthropoda; class Insecta; order Diptera; family Syrphidae; genus Neoascia; species Neoascia interrupta. The sequence continues at coordinate 188,152,536 of OX392462.1, forward strand.
TGCTAAGAAACAAATTAAACAACTGTCCGTCTCAAACAAATCCTTACCACAACAACGTATATCTACAACTATAGTATGCCACCATCGCATGTTCCTTCTGCAGTACGATCTAAATCGTGTACAAATGCAAACGGAGCACTATCCACCGAAGCATTAAACTTTCCTCCAACTAAAGCACAAATTATTTTCACCAGCAGATTCTCATTTTCGGCATTATTGTTATCCCCCCTCCCTGAAATACCACCACTCTGCCACGCCCAGTGTGCACATGCAAATGCAAACTATAAATTACGAAATGTTTTCCCACTCGATTTGCTCGTAGGATGATATGGTAAATATTTGCTGTTGGGAAGAGAGTTGAAGACGCACTTGGAGAGCGAGGATTTCTTGGCTTTTCCATTCGGCATATCCCGAGGAGCCTGCAATATGGGGGGTTTTATGGGTGGTTGCATGGTATTAAGGACCCGTGTCTCCGAAACTTATGTCTCTGGATCCATTTGAAATGAACGATGTGTTTGAGGGAGAAGCGCCTTCGGTGCTGATGTTGACTGCAGAATTGTGGTAGACCACCCCGGGAGATCAGAGTGCAACTGGAGTGTTTGAGTTTTCGCACGAAACTCCTCAATCATCTGAGCGCCTCGGGTGGACCATACGCTTGTCCTGGCAAGTACTGAATTGTCCGCTCTGGCTCGAGGAACGAACGACTATATTGTAAAAGAACATTCGAAAGGATTTATGTTAGAAAATGTGTGCGCACCACCACAATAACTTGTAATGTAAGTGCCGCAAATATTCATTCCTTTCAGCAGTGTTCCTTGTCGACATCGCTGCTAACTTTAAGCAATATTAAAATGGGTAGACCGTCCAGAAACACAACGCTCTCTTCTTACTTATAGTCTCTTTATCAGGTAAAGCAACGGTCTGCTAAGAAATTGCAGTTTCTGCCTTCCTTCCTTTAAAACTCTTATCAAGGTACGGGGGATGCAGGTGATTGTGGTGGTAAAGTCCATCTACACCAGAACTTTTTGGGCACACGGCCCATTTGCAGAGATGATCTGAGATGTTCCGGAAATATTTCCGAGATTTTTTTTCTAAACCTCAAAGTACAGCGCGTTTTTTGTAGTGTGGAGAGTTCCGATTTCGAATCCAGCCACTCTGACGATCCGCCAACGATACATCGCCAAGTATAGCTCCTGACACATTTATGCACATTTGATTGCAACAACACTACAAGTAGTAGTTACAAAAGTAAACGTGCTAATTTTTACTTTAAAGCAGTTTTTTCCAATAATCTGTAAAGTTGCCTCGTCTGTTGGTCGTAGGTGTACGCACGATCCGCAGAAGACTGCACAACCTCACCTCCCAGGAAGAATCGCCGGAAAAGCTCCACTCCAAAGAGCCAGAAAGCGACGGTCCCGAAAAGTATTTGCCCAAGCCATGGAAGTGGGAACGGATTGAAAGGAGTAAAAATATGGCGGAATATTCTGTAGAGTGATGAAACTAAAATGAATTTGTTCTCCTCGGATTGTGGACGTAACGTTAGACGACATCAAGGAAAAGAATACCATCCTCGCTATGCACTGAAGACCGTTTAAAAATTGTGAAGAAAATATAATGGTATGGGGCTGTTTTTCCTGATATGTGGTCTCGGTCCTATATTTAGTGTCAATAACACCATGACAAAATATGGATATAGGGACACCTTGAAAAATTACGTGCTTCCATTTTCCGAGGAAAACATGCCCTCACATGAGATTTCCAACAGGACAACGAACCAAAACATACGGGCGGATCTTATAGAAGATTGGTTTCGGGATCAAAACATCTCTGTCGTTCCATGTTCAAGCCAGTCTTCAGGTCTTAATCTCATTCCGAACTTATGGGATGAACTGAAAAGAAAAAAATCAGGGGGTTGTCAGTTCGTTACTAATAGGAATCAACTGTGGGAGGCATATGCAAAAAATATAGTCCTCCTAGAAAGCGCAATAAATTGGTTCGATCAATACCACGCCGAGTGCAATAAGTCTTGAAAAACTATGGAGGGTACTCATGTTATCAGAGTATGTTAAAAAAAAAACTTAAGAAAATATTAATAAAATCTATAATTAATGATTAGTTAGAAACACACCTATTTTTTGGCCAAGTGGAAAACATAAGGCACCCACTCCAAAAGTTTTCGTGAGGTTTTTTTTTTTAATTATTTGAAAAATCTTCAGATTATTATTTTCCATATTTCTTAAATAATGTAAACGTTATTAAAATAAAAGTTAAAAACTTTTTTTTGGAAAAATATGAAAAAAATTTCGCACACGAATTTTTTTCGCCAGCTGTGTATACATACTCGTCGACGACATCAATGCTTTCGGCATGAGTCCACTAAAATAAGACCTTAAATAGGGCAAACCCAAACATTAGCTCGTTTTTACCATAGGAAGAGTTATAAATCTACCAAAATATGTTTGTGCTTTTCGTGTTTTTGTGGAAAAAAGACGAAAAAATGGTAATTGCCTTAAACAGGGCAGCAAAAATACGCCTCTAGCAAATTATTGGGCTTAGGGTACGCTTGGTTAATGCCAATAATCTTTTCATTGAATCCACAAAAAAACTTGCAGGCATATATATTTTTTTTTAAATGAAAAACTCTTTTTTGTTGTAATTTTTTCAGGATAAATATTTCATTAGATTTTTAGATAAGACACAGTAATATACTGTGGAATGAAATATACATAAGGACAAAAAACAACACAAAATCTAAAAATGCTTCTGCTTTTCATGTTTTTGACTAAAAATGAATGGAAAATGGTGAAACTGCTTTAAATTGCGCAGCAAAAACACATGTCCAGCAGTTTGTTAAGCTTAGTGTACGCTTTATTATTAACAACATCCCTTTTATAAAATCCACCAAAAATTTTCAGGCATATATCTTTTTTTAATAAAAAGCAGTTGTTGGCTGTAACTTTTCCAGTTAAACTTTAAAGTCAACATTACTGAAGCATGTTTAAATCATCGTCCAAAATTGTTGGTGTACGAACATCAATTTTTGAGGAGAATCTTTAAATATTTTTGCCCTAAAGTATTCACTAGCTATCAAGCTTTAGTAACTTTCTTTAAAACCGCTTTGAAGAAACCACGGTTTGTGGGAACGGATACCTAAAAAAAGGGAAAAGAGTTGCATCATATTTTTCTAAGAGGTAAATGCGCTTTTGTATTAAGTACAAATTCCTCAACCTGGACCTGGATATTCTCTTGAGAATCAGTTGGACAGAGTAAAGCACAAAGGAGTGTTTATAACCCACATATTTTTAAAACTCCTATGTTTTCACTCTTTGAAATATAGGTATAAATACAAGATTTCTGGACATGTTATGTAGGTAACTTATTTCATTTGAAAACGCTTTCAAATGAAGAAGCTATAGCTTAAGGCAGCCAGGCACTTGATTGGCAGTACTTCATTTCTCGACATTGTTTGGTATGCGCCGTCGCATCTTACTAATATAAATTCCTTAGAGAAATGGTTTCTTAGGAATCAGTGGGACAGAGCAAAAATAAAAAATATTTTTCTGACACTAAACATTTAAAAAAAAAACTCCAATCCTTTTGCGCTTCCAAATATGCCAGAAAAATTTCTGACCTTGAATTGTTTGTATTAGAATGGTGCATGTTTCATTTTCTATTGATGACACACAAAGCCTTTGGACAAGACTAAATATTATTATTATTATTGATTAATCAATACATTTATTTAGAAGACTAATCTTAAAACTACTGCACCTGTTACAAGGCCTTTGGCTGAGCAAGACTAAATAAAATTAATGTTTATCGAAAGATTGTATGAAATGCCATGCGTTTTCTTCAAACCAGGCTTTGGGAAACCTTTCTTAAAATTTAAATTTCCCAGGAACTTCCCAGGAATTTCCCATAGAACTAACGCCATTAAACGAAAGAAGGCAACCTTTGTGGAAGCAGTAATTATGCTGAGGTTTGCAAACAACTTTTCTTATTTCTCGAAGTTGCAGTCTTAAAAAATGGTTGATTTTGCTTGGAGACTAAAAAAGCTGCACAATCAAGTGCATTATCAATATATGTAAGTAAAGCAAAGTGGGGTGCCATGGTGTAGTGGTTAGTGTGTGTGCTTACTACGCCGGAGGTCTGGGTTCGAATCCTGCCATCGTCACCTAAAAAAAAAAGACTTGTTCTTTTTTACGGTCCCCACCTCCGCGAGGGTTTGACAAGCCCTCCGAGAGTATTAATTGTCTTGAAAAACTTCTCAAAATGCCGTTCGGATTCGGCAAAATATTGTAGGTCCCCTTGTATGTAAAGAAATTTACACACCAGCATACATTGTTGAGAAGTTGGCCCTGGTTCACCTCGAGCTGTTGCGCCACTCTATTTATTTTTTTTAAGTAAAGCAAAAGTATTTTTGCTACAGACGATAAGGGACAAAAAGGATAATTTGCCTATAAATCTTTCTTCCTATACCTTTTTCGGGTAGATTTCATCTACCTTCAAGATTCTATCTACCTACAAGCCAAAGAAATTTGTTGCAGGAATTGTGCCACAAAAATTATAAGCGTTTTGAAGTTCTGCAAGTAAAAACCAAAATGGGAGATTTTGTTCATTCGTCATTTTTTGATTAGAAACAAGCGCATAAAGTTTCAAAGTTTTTCTGATTTCTTGCAACCTCCCGATGCTTTATTTATTGGACAACATTTATAACCCATCTCTCATTCCTACAAAAAATGTTTATGGTTGAGGATGTTTGATCGATTAAGTTTATAACTTGGTGTGTTTTGAGGGTTGGATTTTGAAAATCTAGGGCGCTAACGCAATAGAAGCATATAAGTAGGTTTAATATGAATTAAGTACTTTTGAGAAATAGAGGCGGTCGTACATGCAGTTCCTTAGGGTGCGTGTCGATGGGCAGATCGAAATAATTTCTTAACTTGATCTGAAAAGCAGGATTTCCGGCTTAACCAGCAAATTTTTATTCTCTGCCTCTAAACTTAAGGCCTTAAACATATTTACATACGCACGGACCAACGGAGACGGCTTAATCGATTCTCCTATTGGTCGCGACCATATCTAAAACGTCTTCGGGGTCTACGGTGAATTTTTCACTGCGACACGTACTGTATTTTAAACTTAATGTACCTTGCATAGAGTTGACTTTAAAAATCTTACTTCATAGAAGTTACTCTTTACCCTAATCAAATAATGGCAGCAGTCAGCGTCTGCACACACAACTTTCTTGTCAAACACACTGTTTGCCATTTTTACATTCAACGAAGATGCAAGTAAATTTGCGGGCATTTGCCTGAATTTAAAAAAATTAAAGTTTCTCTATTGTTTTCGTGTGCAAATATTCTGCTCGTTGCATTGTTTAGAAAATGAGTATAAATGAGACGCTGATTAATCGCGGTTACATTTTGGCTTCGTGAGCGGTCCTTTAACAGGGTACAGTGTATACTCGTATATACATCTACAAGATGGGGTTTTGCTTTTCTATTTAATGCAAGATCACAGGATAGATTGTAATTCAGCGTCTGTTTGGCTGCTGCATACTTCTTTGGCACAGAATCCTTGACAATGAGCAAGCAGCAAGGATGCGTTGAATAAATGTATTGCGGGAAATCCCAGATTATATTTCATTGTGAAAGACAGTGTAGCCATGCGTTTGGAAATGCAGATCCTTTTGTTTATTTGTTTATTTGGTAGCTCGTTTGACAATTTTATATGCATACACTCAGCACGACAATGTAAGTATGTATACTCGGAGAATGCCAGGCAACGATTAAACCAGGATGCTTGCTTGACATTTCGTTTGGGTTAAAGTCAGAACGACACAGTTGGAACTGCAAAGCCATTGTTGTAAAGTCTGCAATCTCATTTGTGTTACATGAAGTTTTTATTCGTTTAACTTTGGGAAAAGACCATGGACCAGGAGTCATTATTTCATTGCTATATGGGGAGGACGGAATGCATATAATGCTGTCCAGCGTAATCAATAGATGCACTCAGTTGGTAAGTGAATTTGAGAATTTCCATTTATTTGATTCTGTGAGAGATTATTTGTATTGTAATTACTGACACTGGGGGAGTATTATTAAGGTTACAATGTTTTACTTGTTCTTGCTGTTACGTTGAACGTTGCGCATAGTTTGAAATTAATGACAATCTCTGTACAGTGGCAGAAAGTGTTCTTGAAAATGTTTTGTTTATATTAGTTATTTTGATGTAACTACAACCCCCTAAAAGAATCTCAAACAGGATCTAGAAAGTGAAGGACAAGCTTTTACTTTGCAGTTACATTGTTTGTGTACATATTGAATTCTGCTCTTTCTTTTGGGATAGTTTAGTTTGAAAAACAAATTATTAAAAAACAAGTTGGAAGGTGCAACAGTGCGGTAATACCCTCCCCTTCCCAAAAAAAAAAACTGGTAGGGTAAACCAAGCCTCTAAAAAGTGGGCGAGATATAAAAATATAACTGTTGAACGCTTTGTACTAGGTGCTTGCATACATTTCGGACTAAAACTCCGCCTTTTTAACTTAAAAATAATTTTTCTTAAAGCCACGCCCACAAAAGTGTCGGCGTTATATACTATATATACAAAAGAGATAGAAAATGTTAATATCTACAACTTTTGTGGTTTTAAGGATTTTTGTCAAATTTTATAATATATCAAAAATCCTTAAAAAATTGGGTGTGGTCAATGAAAAGGTAAAACTGTTTCTACTACCTCAAAGACAATTAAATTAAAATTAGCTGTTGTAACATAGCTAAAATTTGAAAAAAGTATTTTTCAAAATTAGAGATGGCCGCACTGTATGCGGATTCAACTAATTTTCAGATTTGATTTGAACGACTGGATTTCCAGCCCACTCACAAGCTTTCAGCTCTCTAACTTTAAATGTAAGGCCATAAAGTTGTTTACATACGGACGGGCGGACAGATGGACATGGCTTAATCGATTCTCCTGTCGTTCCCATTCATATCTCTAAATGGTCTTAGGAGAATACGCTGATTATTTCACTGCGTTAAAAACTATTAATCAAACTTAATATACCCTGGGTAGGATATAAATCCTTTATATTTATGCATATGTAATGTTTTTGGCAAAGGCAAATTAAAAATGTTTTCCTTCTTAGTAGCTTAGACGATGGGTTGAGTTTCCCACCTTAAGGCCCATTTCACACATAATCGGCAGCCGGCTAACCGGCACCGTCAACACATTATCGATTGTGTGCCGCTGTATTTAACCAATGGCTTCACAAATATTGTCCTTTAAGGCATCAATTGCCTCTGGCTTGTCGACGTAACACTTATCTTCTACAACACCCCACAAATAATAGTCCAACGGTGTCAAATCGCAGCTCCAAGGTGGCCAAACGACATCAGCTCTACGATAATGCGATCGTCAAAAACAGGGCGCAAAACATCGGGTGTAGCTTCGGCTGTGTGGCACGTAGCGACGTTCTGTTGAAACCAAATGTTGCCAATATCCTCTTCAATTTTTGTGAGGTTGTCGTTCAACATGGCCCGATAACGGCCGCCATTGACTGTAACGGCCACTGCTTGCTTATTTTCGAAAAAAATGGCCCAGTTATGCCTCTGGACCAAAATCTGCACCAAACAGTGACTCTTTTTATGTGTATCGGCTTTTCAATGTATGCGTGCGGGTTTTCTTTGCCCCAAATGCGACAATTTTGCTTGTATACATTCCCGCCAAGATCAAAATGAGCTTCATCTGAAAAGATGATTTTTTGCCAAAATAGGCATCTTCTTTGAGTCGACCGCAGGCCCAATTAGCGAAGCGAAAACGCATTGGATGGTCAGTTGGCTTTAACTCCTGCACCAATTATTTGTTCAGCGGAAGGGTAAAACTAATTATCTGCCAAATCGGAGATGAGCTAAGTGTTACCATTCACGAAATAAGCACTAGTTGAAAAAAAACGATAGATGGCGGACCTTTTAACATTTTAGTTTGTAGCTGAATGGCCAGAAATTTATTTTGCATACAGACCACGCATGCCTCAAACGGTTATGCAGGCTTATGACTAAAAGATGTAGCATCGCAAAAAAAAACTTCACGCGCTATCCCGGAGACAATGTGAGCCCAATTCAAACATTGCGCGCAACCGGAAGAAAAGGACGGAGGTATTTCAATCCAGAGAATAAGTGTTGAACGTACACAAGGCTGGAGCAGTGAGGAACTTTGTGAACTTTGTGAACGCAACAAGAGGACCCTGACATCGAGGCATTCCTTGTGTGGAAGGAATCTGTTGAGAAGCCAAAAATATCTTAGTCGAATTAAGAAGTCCTATCTTTAAGGCATACTGAGACTCTCTTCATGAAAAGGATGGTTAAATTTTAAGGGCGGATGTTGTATGTGAGCCACACCCAAACGTCAAGTTTTTTTTTCTGCATTTCATTTGACCTTTCTCCATTTTAAACTAACTCAATTTGAGCCATATAAAGACACACAATCGAGCAACGCGTTAAAGTTATTCAGGCTTATTATGAAAATGAGCTTTCAAATCAAAACGCATATCGTGCACTTCTTGATTTTTCGGTCAATTTAATAGTCCAAATGTGCGTACGTACAATCGCAAAAATCGTGCAAAAAATTGAGCAAACCGAGTTTGTAGGAGATGGGAGAACACCAGTGCATGCTCGTACAGCTCGTCCTGCAGAAAATATTGCTGCTGTTCGCTATAGTGTGGCTGAAGAGCCGTCCACTTCAACTCGTCGTCGTGCCCAACAAAAACACCTCTCACGCAAGGTGCAATTGACTCAAGAACTAAAGCCTCTTGACCATTTCAAGCGTCGTCAATGGTCAGAATTGTGGCAAGAAATGGCAACAGTGGATGATCAATTTTGGAAGAAAATCATCTTCAGTGATGAGGCACATTTTCACCTTAGTGGATTCGTCAAATAAGTGGATTCGTCAAATAAGTGGATTCGTCAAATAAGTGGATTCGTCAAATAAGTGGATTCGTCAATTTTCTTTAGGGTAATTTGAAAGAAAAGGTGTACGTCGATAAGCCAGCAACAATTCAAGAGCTAAAAGATGAGCTGATTCGGCACATTAACGGTACCTATAGAACCTCAATACCGTCAGCGTCATCGAAAATTTGCACCATCGAATGGAGGTGTGCCGCCGAGGTCGTGGCGGCCATTAATGGCCGATATTTTGTTGCATACTTAATTGAACCATACCAATATTGTCATAATAAAAAGAAATGACAATAATTTCCTAAATAATTTGTGTTTTATTTAAAATCAACATCGGCTCTAAAATTTAACCACCCTTACCACCTTTACAAGATGGTGTTTCTTAAGGATGCAGCTTTTGGACCCATGGTTGAAAGTGCAGGAGATTCAATGCAATGCACGATGACAATGCATGTGGGCATTTAAGAACCAACAAGGCTCTTGGAAAGTTTGGAGAACGCTTTTATTGGCTTATAAATAAATAAATAGAGTGGCGCAACAGCTCGAGGTGAACCAGGGTCAACTTCTCAACAATGTATGCTGGTGTGTTAATTTCTTTACATACAAGGGGACCTACAATTTTTTGCCGAATCCGAACGGCACATTGAGAAGTTTTTCAAGACAATTAATACTCTCGGAGGGCTTGTCAAACCCTCGCGGAGGTGGGCACCGTGAAAAGAACAAGTCTTTTTTTTCAGGTGACGATGGCAGGATTCGAACCCAGACCTCCGGCGTAGTAAGCACATACACTAACCACTACGCCACGGCACCCCACCTCCCCCCCCCCCCCCTTTTATTGGCTTAGTGCAAGAAAAAATGTCAAGAAGTGTCAGAAGTGTCAAAAGTGCACCATGTGCGCAAGGTACCAGGTTACGGCTTTGGCAAGGTACCAAAAGTCCAAATATGAGGTTGAATGCACCAGTACAACGAAGATGCATCATTGGAAAGGATCGCCATGGACATCGCAGGCCGTTCCCGAAAACTTCCTTCGTAGCATTTTTGTTACTGCCGACCTCTTCAGCAAGTGGGCTGAGCCTTTCACGATTCCAAATCAAGAGGCTAAAACCCTTGTCGCACAGATACTGGACTTGTTTGGGTGTGCTGGTTTGGTGTGCCAACGGAAAAATTTTCCGACTAAGGACAAAACTTTGAGTCCAAGATATTCCAGGAAGTTTGTGCATCGATCTGAAGAAGACACGGACCACACCCCTTTACCCGCAATCAGATGGAATGCTGGAACGCTTTAAGAAGACCCAGATGGAACATCTTTCCGTAGTCGTAAACAAGAATTATAGCGAGATACCGAAATGTGATTCATAGAAAAACAAGCTACGCTCACAGTTTCAGCTCTCTAGCTCAACTCCTAAGACCTAAGAACTTCACACATACGGACAGATGAACAGACGGACGCCGGCGGGACGGAGATAGCTTAATCAATTCATCTATCGGCCTCGATCTAATTTCTAAGGCTAAGTTTCCACTTATCGATTAATTGACAAACTTTGACAGTTCTCCTGTCTATCATTTAAAAACACTATTGGCAAGGCGTAAGCCAATTCATATGTCAATTCAAACACATTTCTACTTGCTAATTTTTTAATAAAACCTAAAAAAAAGTCGTTTATAATATATAAAATAAATAGATTAGCGCAACAGCTCGAGGTGAGCCAGGGCCAACTTCTCAACAATGTATGTTGTGTGTGTTATAATTTCTTCACATACAAGGGGACCTACAATTTTTTGTCGAAACCGAACGGCGGCACTTTGAGAAGTTTTTCAAGACACGTGATACTTTCGGAGGGCTAGTCAGACCCTCGCGAAGGTGGGGACGGTGAAAAGCAGGAGTCTTTTTTTTAGGTGACGATGGTAGGAATCTTCAGGCATAAGTGATGCTGTCTAGGAGTATAAACTCCTTGTGGGGCCACCCTTGGCAGTAAAGTTATAACTGAGAAAGATGAACCCGAAGGTTTAAATAAAATCCAGCAGCGTCTGATACACATTGTGCGGCTCATTGGTCAGCGTCTGTTCCCAGAGGGACGGCTGAATTTCAAATAACAGAAATCCAGGAGCGTCTGTCTCGGGACAAGCGGCGTCCTGGTCGGCGTCTGTTGTCCGGGTTAGGACCGTCCGAATTTAAACCTGGCAGCTAGGTATAAAATGCGAAAACCAAGACTGGTGACCCGCATACGGTGGGAAAGGTTGCAAGATGCTGACTCTGATTTCAGAGAGCGCTTTGCACAGCATGTTTCGGAGAAGTTTGAACAAATTCCAACTGACCTTTTGAATGTAGAGGAGGAATGGCAGCTGTTTTTATCGGCAGTCATTGCCTCTGCAGGAAATGTTTGTGGAGTGAAGCGGCTTGGGGTAGCGGCTGGTGGTGAGAAAAGAACTGCTTGGTTTAAAACGCCTGGAGTTCAAGATGCCATCAGAGAGAAGAAGATTGCCTACATTACGTGGATCCAATGTAGAAACTCAACTTCTCGAGCCCGGTACAATGAGGCGACTCCAATCTGGCAGTCAGAACAGCCAAGGAACAGTCGTGGAAAAGTTCGGCGATAAGTTGGAGCACGATTACAGATCTGCAAACAAGATATTTTGGCAGACCATTCGCCGGCTAAAGGGGTTAAATCTAAGGACGGTACACTTCTTTCAAATGAGAGCGATGTCTTGCGCAAATGGCGCAGATGGAGAGAGTACTTTTTGGAGTTGCTCGAACCCCAACAGGGCACTGAAGATGGCATTCCCACTACTGACGAGATAAGGGCGGAGAATAGTCCACAGTAGACGAAGTCACTGAAGCGATTAAATCGCTTAAAGTTGGTGCTGGAGTTGATAAAATCTGGCCAGAAATGCTCAAGGCAATGGGTGAAGACGTGTTATATGGCTAACACGTGTCATTAAGGTGGCCTGGGATAGCGGGAAGGCACATAGCGATTGGCAAACAAGAGTTATAGTGCCCATTTTCAAAAAAGGGAACAGGAGAGATTGCGCCAACTATAGGGGCAAATCTCTCTTGAGTCTTCCGGGAGAAGTATTCGTGAAGGTGTTGGAAACGCGTTCCAGAGCTGTAATCGAGCCTTTGTTACGGGAAGAATAGTGCGGCTTTCGGCCTGGCAGTTGCACAACCGACCAGCTTTTTACTCTGAAGGTTATTCTTGAGAAGGCCTGGGAATATGCCAAACCGGTCTATGCATGTTTTGTAGATCTGGAAAAGGCGTATGACCGAGTCCCTCGGGATACACTGTGGAGAGTTTTGAAGGACTATGCGCTGAGTGGGCCTCTTCTGAGAGCCATCCAGTCTTTGTATGGAAACTGCAAAACGCTGTGTACGGATAAATGGCGTCAAATCCCGTCCTTTTCATGTGCGCGTTGGACTTCGCCAGGGCTGTGTTCTGCCGCCGCTTCTTTTCATAGCATATATGGCTGGATGGTGAAGCGCAGTCTTGGCGAGGAATGTTTCGAATTGGCTGGCATTAGTATGAGCAATCTGCTTTTCGCAGATGATTTAGCCATCCTTGCATCATTCAAAGAGGAACTTCAACGAGCACTGGATAGGTTTGCAGCCGTCTGTGGTGATGCTGGGATGAAAGTAAACGTGAACAAATCGGAAGTGATGGTTGTTTCCTGAACTCCTGTGCAGTGTACCCTGCACATAAATGGAGTTCCATTAAAACAGCTGGAGAAGTTAAAGTATCTCGGGGTCTTTTTCATGAAAGAAGGAGTGGTTTTGAGTTGTCCTGTAGAATTGGCCAAGCTGGACTAATAGTAAAGGAACTGCGCCGGCCGGTCATCAGGAAAGCTGAGCTTGGAGTGAAAGCAAAGATCTCAGTTTTTAAATCAGTATTCGTTCCGACCCTCATCAATGGTCATGATATTTGGGTTATGACCGAAAGAATTAGATCGCGGGTACAAGCTGCCGAAATGAGTTCCCTGAGGTGCGTTGCTGGTGTTACTCTAAGGGATAGAGTGAGAAACGTCAGTATTCGTGGGAATATTAATGTTGAGCAGCTACTTCTCCGAGTGGAGCGATAGATTCTTCGATGGTTTGGACACGTTGTTCGCATGCCCCATGACAGACTTCCTAGACAGGTCACGCTAACCGAGATGCGAGCGCGTCGCCCCCCTGGTAGACCAAGAAATAGGTGGTGGGATCAGGTGAAGAACCTCTCTGAGTCCCGCCTGGGGATTGCGCCGGAGTCTCTTGAGTTGGTGGTTAAGGATCGAGAAAGATGGAAGACCATTTAGCCAACCTTGCTCCGCGACCCTTTTAAAGGATAAGCGGCATCCGAAAATGATGACGATGACAAACTCTGCGTTAAAATTATGTATATACCCTGGGTATAAAAAGTCCATAGACTGCTACGTGCATAACATCATATATGTCGGTTTTGTAAAAGATTTTTATAACGCTGCATGAGTTTTTCATGAAAGATGATCGCTTTATTTGACAAATGTTAATTTAATTTAACATCAAAGAAGTAAAAACTTTTTTGTTCAATTGAATCGCAGAAGCACCTTTTTAGGCTCTCAAGCGATAAAAAAAAACTTTTAATTAACTTTAGTTAATTTCCCAATTAAAAGAAAACTAATTTATTTTGGCCAATTATTTATAATTATTGAGTTATTAAGATAAGAGTTTTTTTAATTAGGCTCTAAGGTAGGGGTAACATTGAACATTGTTTTTTAAGATAAATAGATTCCTTTTTCTCAATCAAACTCTTTTTTAGCTTGGTACCAATATGCCATAATAATATTATATAACTTAAACCAGAATCATACATTTATTTATAAGATATATAACTTCTGTTTTTATTTTCGAAAATGAAGAATCAACATTTGTTTTCGATGAACTCCATTCTATTTACAGCAATTGCTGCAAGGATCAAAATTATTAGATTTGTTTGCTTATAGTCTCTCTAGATAAAATCCATTTGGGCAACTTATCAAAAGTTGCTTGTTTGAACTCCGTTGGGTGTTTGCAGGCGCATTTATTGCTTCGAGCTTGATTGGTAATTTTCAATATTCCCGAGATTCACTACTATATTGGTATACATTGTGAGACCTTTGCGGATGCACTCGAATGCGAAGCATTGTGACGAGTCGGATGCACACACAAGTGGTAATATTGTATTTCGCCTCCTTGTTCGTTTTAGCCAGCCAAACGACAATGCAGTGGCAAACGTGCGACAAGAATTCAATCAGCAAATCCTCCACAATTCAATGGCAACATCACACGGATGATGGTGGCGGCAATGAATGCAACGACACAACGTTGGCCCGGCTGCTACTCGCCCGCTCCCACCCCACAGCCTTACATAATAGATTTCCGTGTATTTGTTGCCGCCGATGGTATCACGTTTTGCCTTACTTGTACGTGTATGCATCTATTTCAATCGAAATGATTTTTATGTTTTCTTTTTTTCTTTCTAGTCCTGGATTGAATGTAGTTCAGGGACAACGTTGGTGTATGGCGGCTACAAGGGTGGTCTATGTCATTGCGATGAGGGTAGTTATGCGGGAAAATAGTTTTAAAATCAGTCGAACGGAATTAATCGAAAAATTATTGCCATTTATATTTATACTTGATCGTCCCGTTTGCCTATTTGATACGATGGGAAGGGAGTTTGACGGTGCTTGGTCCAAAAAGACGTTTCTATTTGTTGTGCAGTACCGCACATTCGAGTAGGTATGTGGCATGAATAAGAAACCGGGTTTCTACCACGTTCTGTGGATGATAGAATCTCTTTGAAAATGCTTCGTTTTTCCTGTTTTATACTGTTGCACATATTTTACGATTACGTTAGAGAATAAATGTAGTGGAATGCATATAAAAGGCTTTTGTTGCCTATTGTGACAAATGAATTCATTTTAGATCAAAGATTGTGACCTGGTGCATATTCCTTAGGAGCATATTTCTAGTACTGAAAAAATAGGATTGTAAAATGTATGTGAAGTTCTAAGCTCATGATTTGAAAAGCCTGCTCTTTCGTTGTTTTGATTTCAGATTGTAGTGATAAGCGATTGAACTTTTTGTTATTAATTTTTGGACAATATCTGTGAATTTTTAAGTAAAATGACTTAAAATTGTATCTGATTTCATCGTTTTTTTTTAGAGTTATGGCAAGGGACATAAAAAGTGTATCACAATCAGCACAATTCTAGACATACAATGGACACCATGTTTGTCGACTATTAGGTATCACCAGAGCTTACATCGTATTGCAGGTGAATTATGTGCACAAATATCATACAAAAAAAGGTCAGTGACGCTGGTTGTAGGTGTAATAACCACTATAGTTTTTCCACACATAGGACTTCTACATGTATAGGATTTAGCTGGTTTCTAGAAGCTAGTTTCTATAGGATCTGGAACCTCTTCTGACTGGTTTACACCTCGGCTAGACTTCTAGTTACCTTAATACTGAATTGGTGAATTCCCCGGGCAGCTAAGAGGGAATCGGTGGCATTCTTTGCGGGATCCAGCTATAATTCCTAATCCAAATTATTTTGGGTGCAATTTTTTTTTATATTTCGGCTTTTAATTCAGTCCAATTAAGACTTTACCTTGAAAGTTGTTTTGGAAGAGCTCCGATTTGTTGTTAGGTGCAGAATCCGAATCTGAGATTTCCCAACGCAATTTCGTGGCCAACATTGAAAAAATGCATTACTCGTAAACTACTAATTTTTTGTTACATTCGTATACTTCAAATAAAACCAATATTGCCACAAGCTTTACCTTAGCAGTTTTTGGTTCTTACTAAACATTTGCGATTTAGCGCCAGCTCAATATTAGCACGTTAAGGCTGTATGTCTATGCAAAAATCTGTTTTTTTTTTCCTAAACCTTTTTCCGTCCGAACATCAATTCCACGAACTTAAAGGCCTTTCTTAAACTTATTTTGGGTATATTATACAGTATGAACCACGGGATCAGTTTGGCAGCAAAGTGCAGAACATTAAGAACGCACCCAAGTTATTGTGCAGCGCATACACTAACAAATATCCAAATATCGGTTTCGCAATATGTATAGGTCCGCTCAGATCTTGCTGTACTTATTACTGCCTCCCATGCTGCCGCCTATTTGCGGGTTTAAAAAAAAGACATCATATACGACTAAGGATATTTTTTTTAACCACAGGGGATCAGGCAGCGGTGAACTATCAGGCGCTCATGTTCTCATCAACCTACTCCTACATGCCTCATAACTTAAACTTGACGATGCACCAGCATATACCAAATCCATTGCTCTAAAACACAGATCTGAGAAGTGAGTGGACTGTGAAGTATTGGGAAAGCACCGCCATCGAAAAACGACGTGACTCACATTTTTATACCCCGAGCGTATATTAATTTTAATGCAAAGCTTGTAACAGACCTTAAGAGATACAATTGGGACCGACAGGTGAATGGATTAAGCCATATCCGTCCGTCCGTCTGTATGCGCTAAGGTTTTAGGTCTTCAAAATCAAGCTAGAGGCCTGAAACCTGGTACGCGGTTTGGTTCTTCTATTGCACAAACAAAGTGTAAAATTTTGATCAATTCGTAAACGGCTCACTACTGCTTTCAATGTGAGATAACCTCTGTTTCACATTTTCTTTCAAAATGCCTTTTGGTCAAGTTAGACATGGCATAGGAGCTCAAATTTCGGTACTGAGCAATTTTGGCCCAAGACTTTTCACAAAGCAAAAACTGGACTGCTTACAATATAGACCATGCCTACTTTTAACATATTAGATATTTAGAAACCCGATTGCTCGGAAAGTTCACTCCAAATCGAGAAAAAAATTTATGACAAATATTAAAGTCTAAAAAAATACCGTTAAGTATGAAGTCATTCACAGAGCGGTTCGTCGGCTTTTTTATAAAAGAAAATTATTGCTTAGTTTGCATATAAAATGTTGTTTAACATATTTGCGACTTTGTCTTGTTTTTCTTTTAATGACGATTTCGGACTTTGCAGCATTTTTGTCAAACGCATATCTCGACAGCTAATTTTTTCGCTTATATAATATTTATAGAATATTTCGAGTGCAATTTCAAGAAGATATATGCACAAAATTTGTGTGTATGAGTTATTAAATGCTGCCATTGCAGTCTAGTTAATTAAGGGGACATTTTTGACTGTTTGTTAATTTTATTTAAAACCGGTATTCGGGTTTAAAATTCCAAAAATAGATATGTTTTCATTAATTTTACTCTAGGAAATGTTATTTTTTTTTTTTTAAAACTACTGTACTTATTTTAGGTACTCAAATTTCAAAACGAATGGTGAAAAATAATATTTTGATTTATTTTTTTTTAAAAATAAAACTAAAAGAAATGACAAACGGTTTTTTTTTTGGTTTTAAATTTTTTTTATATATTTTGCTTTCTGCTACAGGGGTTTGTGCTTGTGTTTGATTTATTAGATTAACTACCATTTTAGTAAATCGACCTAAATGATATTGGGCGTACTTATTTCAAAAAATATGCAAAATTTCGAACCCCAAAAAATGTTCTGCTTGATATTTTTTCAAAATGGTATAATGTTACCGTTACCAAGATATTGCGGCGGGACATGCGGGTTTTTAGCTTTTTTCAGCATCTTTTTGATTTAAAATCCATAAAACGTCTATTCGGGACATTTGGTTGAATACGATTACATTTTCTTTTGTTTTTCATACTATTTGCGCTACCAACGGTTACTTTTTCGAAGCACAACCTTTATAGTTATCGGTCAAAAAGTTGGTTCTTTAATTTGGTTTTTTAATCCGTTTAAGAAAATTTTAAGTTAGAAACCCTATTTTTGAAAGATCTTAAAAATTTTAGAATTCACTTTATGTATATGTTTTATATACAAGCCAATTGGAAAAGTAATTTTTGAAATTTTTATGAAGCTTTTGAGCTTAAACTCAGAATCTGCTAAATATTCAAACAATTTCTGTATGGTCCAGTAAAATTAGACAAAAAATAGACCTGAAAATTTCTTCCCAAAAATTACAAATAATTCTTGACGTGTATGAACTTTTCAAATCATTTGGCAGATGCTATATGGAGATGCTATCTAGTGGTGGGGACACAATTTTTCAAGTTTTTTTTTTTTATACGCCAACACAACAGCTCAAAACCATTTAACCAAAATTTGATTCTTCTCTTTGCTTAGCCTGCGGCTGTTTTATATGTTAGGGCAGTATCTGTTTTTTTTTAAATAAAGTTATGAAAAAGTTATGACCCTAAACACGTTGAGAATCAGTATCAATTTTCCATTACTTACTTTTCACAAACTTTTCAATATATTAAAAAGTTCGATTTTGTTATAAAAGTCTGATATTTTTTGGTGCATGTTATTATTTTCTTTTTTCTGTCCGTAAAATTTTTGAAGATAAAGACAAAACTCATTTTGTTTTTTTTACCGCCATTATTCAAACTGTAATTAAACCATGTGTATGTGTGCATGTAAAAAAAATTGCCCTCTTGCATGCGTTCTCATATCACGGACCTTATAAATGTGCCAAATTTCATCTTTCTACGACTTACCGTTCAAATGTTACGGGTGCAGACGTACGGACAACGGAGTATACCAAAAGAAATCCTTCTTCCATTTTTGGAAGGACCCCTAAAAATTAGTTTAACAGTTTTTATACCCTAACCAGGGTATATTAAGTTTATTTTTTTTTTCAAAATTTTGAGTTTGAAAATTAATAATCCGAAAACTATTCCATAAAACTATTCCATGGCCTTACAAAAAAGGTAAATCATGTCATTGTATGAGTAGCCGATATTTTTAGGTAATATTTTTCTGTGGCAAATCATTTCTCTTTAAAATCGCCCCTCCCGGCTTAAAAGGTGGCAATAAGCCCCCCTCCCATACAATTATTTCCTTGTCTTGATCCATACTACACGCTCTAGTTTTTTGTCACACATAATCTAATTCACCCCGTATGGCTGGTGTTTTAGCGCTTGAATGATGCATCTGCAATGAGAACTGAATTGCACCAACATTTGACTACCTACCTATATAATTCAGCAAGAATCTCCTGACAAAGGCGGTAAAAGGCTCAGTCAGTCACCTTATTTTATGCATATTCTACATATAGCTTCATAGGAATATTGGGATCTCCTCCGTCTGCAAGTCGTTTTTGAGAGGATTTTACATACCCTTCCCTAAATGCATAGTTTACGAAATAGTGAAATAATCACCCGTAGACTTTTTTGAGATAACATCGCCAGGTAAATAGATTTAGCCATGTCCGCCCGTCCATCTGTCCGTTTATGTGAAGCTTTTAGGTCTTTCAAATTCAGAAAACTAAAACTTGGAGCCTGATTTTGTACAGACAAAGTATGTATATTGGTATGATACGCCCAGAGCCGTGCATGCCATGGACTTGGATGGCAAACAAGCTTTACCTTTTGTTAAATCTAGACTAGGCAAAAAAACGACTTCGCTGTAAGGCACCCTCAAATTTAACCTTATTTCAATGCCTTTTATTGGTCAAGCTAAAGAAAGTTTAGGAACTCATATTTTGATGTATAATGAAAGTGGTCAGAAACCTTTAACTTCAACCTTTAACGACCAAGCACACTTTGACATATCTAACTTTAGAGTAGGTCCAAGTGGAATTTATTGAACTGTTTTATTTCAATCTACATCTATTTGGATGTCCAGATTAAATAAGCCATACAGGGTTTCTATTTTGACATTTAAACTTAAAGTGGGGTTGAGCATACTAGCAAACAAAATGTGAACGGAAAAAAATGATTTTTGGCTCAAAATCATGGCCTGAACATTTAAACCTCGCCTATAGGGGTTATGCTGATTAAACAAATTTTCTATTAAAAGTGTAGTCGTTACAATGTTCTAAGACATCGTCTTTCAAACCAAGACAGCTAGAGATCTAATTCTTCAGGTTGAGGTTCCGAAAAACGAAAACCCAACATCCGAAAACATCAGGGATGTTAAAAAAAAAAAAGTACGGCGTTTGCATCAGGGTGCTTGTAGGGAGCAGTTTGTTGTAGGTACTGTTTGCATAATATAATTTTTTGAGTATTCGGCTTTCGAGCTTTTGCCTCCAGCCCTATGAATCGAAATCCCGACCATGATCAATGAATTGCATCGAGAGCACACCACACTTTCTGAGCTTTTCTCCTACTCTAAGTAAGTTGAGGAAAAGACCAAGGTACTTATTTAAGGATAAACAAAAAAACTTTCAATTGCGCCACTACCTGCCACTGTAGATTTGCTAATATTGGTCACCCAGTCACCCAGGGCGCCCTCTTGAGTAAATGTCCGCGATTAAAGCCAATGAGAATCTACGAGCAATCTTACGACGATTAACATTTAAGCCACTGACCTTTGAGAAGTCTGGGTGGCGATAGCACTTAACCAAGTAGGTGTCATGCGATTCGAAAATGGTATACCCTAGATACTCTTCGTTAATAATAGTTAACTATTTAAGGTTAGGTTAGGTTAGGTAGGGTTGCTGGCAGCAGAAGCCACCAGCTCGCATAGGCCTACGAGGGCCCTTAGCGTCACCCCATGGAGACAACCTGAAAGGAATAAAGACTCTAATTTAACTTTGATTCTAAGTCAGTTGAAGTATCCTGAGCGTTGAAGAGAAACTTGTCCCAGCCGGACATTCTGCTGAAATTTACAATATTCGCCACCGCTGTACTTGCAAGCTCGTTGAGTTCCTCGAAGAATTATTGGCCCAGAAGTCGAAAACGCTGTCTGCTGCCACTTGGACACTGGCAGAGGAGGTGTTTCACATCTTCCGCTTCTGGATCATGACATCCCCTGCAAATGTAGTTGGTGTTAGTTATTCCCAGTGTGGCTGAGTGTTTTCCCAACAGGTTATGGCCTGTTATCACTCTTGTGGCTATGGCCAGTTATGGCCTATTCAATGCTATAAGCTTTTTTGATTTGCTGCCATCTATAGATGGCCATAGCGCCTTTGTGTCGCCACAGCTTTGCAAATTTTCCCATCTGTTTTGGGCTATATTGTGTATGGTCGCAGACATTTCGCCTGCTATAGAGGAGATGGCTCACATTTATGTATTACTACAGCGAACATATTCTTATGTCCGCTGTAGTAATACATAGATGTGAGCCATATTTCGCGAGCTCGTCAGCCTTTGCATTCCCGATAAAGTCACTATGGCCTGGTACCCAAACAATGCGGAGATTATTCTGTCTGCTTAGAGCCCTAAGTTCTCAGCGACAGAGTCCTACTATACGAGCTATAAGTATTGCTGAAATTTCGGCTTGGAAGACACTGCATGAGTTCAGCAGTCTTCTGCTTGTTAAGATACCGAGTTTGTCAGAGCATACACCTGCTCCAGTACCTTCACTTGATTTGGAACGATCTGTGTAGATTGCTACCTCGGAGTTGGATATAACATTATTAAGCCTCCAGTCCTCTCTGCTGGAAATGTGAATGGAGTAGTTCTGATTGAATTCGAGGCAAGGTGTTATATGGTCTGTCAATCCTACACGGCATCCTAGTGTGTGTAGGATTGAGCTGTGCAATGTGAATTGCATACTCCAATTGCCTGTGGCTTGAAGTCTTATAGCGCTTTTTGCTTCGCTTTCTTTTGTAAAGGGATCTATAGGCGGAATGTTAAGGATTGTCTCTAACCTTATGGTAGGCGTAGATCTCAGAGCACCTGTAGTGACGAGACAAGCCAATCTTTGTACCTTAGCTAAAGCTTTCATATTTTTCTGCTTGGTTATAGCTGGCTACCAGACGCAGCATCCATAGGTGAGTATAGTTCTTACTATGGCTGTGTAAAGCGATTTTGATATTTTGGGGGGAAGACCCCCATATTTCCTCGCATATAGGAATGTGTACGCATTTTTAACTCTTTCATTAAAGCTAGGATTCCAGCGTAGCTTACTGTCTAGGATGATACCCAGATATTTGGCACTTTTAGATAGTTGAGCCTTCGAGTGTTGGCAGCTCTACAACCGGTATCGACCTCCTTTTCGTGAAGAGGACGAGCTCTGTTTTTAACGGGTTGACGCTGAAAAGACATGACCCGGTCCATCGGCTTAGCTTATTCAGCGCATCTTGCAACAGATCAACAAGTGTTGGCAGGAATTTTCCACACACTATGAGCACAAGGTCGTCGGCATAAGCGACGGGTTTTACCGGTGAGTTGCTGAGCTTCAATAAATTTGTATTCATTACTAGAAGCCATATGAGAGGTGATAGCACTCCACCTTGCGGGGTTCCTCTGGCGGCAGACATTCTTTTTATGCAGTCACCTAGTTAAGATGTTATTATTCGGCGCTTTAGCATTACAACTATAAAGTCACATAACACTTTGATGGCACCAGTGCCTTTGAGCGCAATCTCAAAGGCTTGGGTGGTATCATTATTAAACGCACCCTCAATGTCAAGGAACGCTGCAAGGGTGTACTCTTTAACTTGCAGTGACGCTTCTATGCTAAGAACCACGTCGTGTAGCGCTGTTTCTACCGACTTGCCTTTCAGGTAAGCGTGTTGATTAGAGGACATATTGATTGGATTAAGTTTGCTGCGAATATAAATATGAGACGAATATTTAAGGTTGGTTGGTTTCTTTGCTTTATAGCTAAATTGCAAATGTGAATACGAGAGAAACATGAATCAACCAACCTCTCTGTGAAAAAGTCTTAAATGTTGAAATCTGCTAACAAAAAATGAAGTTTGCTATCTATGCATTCCTACGCGTAAATATAAAAAAGGGGTTTTTTTTATTTACGTACCTACTTGACCATCAAAAGATAGTAGCTACCTCGAGTACAAAAGCCTCAAATTCCTCCGTCAACAAACCCGAATCTATAAAAACACAATCTCAACGAGTGCCATTCATCATCACCTTAGAGCGCATATAGCTACCTCCCTCACATATCTGTCATCCCTATTTGGCTTTTTTTTAACCGTTCCGCCTTATCAACGGAAGCACTATAAAGTTTCTTCTTACACTTTTTCCGCTTTCCGTACATTCCTTTGAATATTAGAAAATTATGTGGTTTTAAAAATTTGCAAACAAAAAAAAAATTTCCATTTTGAGAATAATGTGATAGCTCTTCCGTAGAAACTTCTTGTGCAGCTATTTCTTTTTTGTGTGCTAAAAATATAGGAAAAGAAAAATCTCTGAAAGCTGTAATAAAAAAAGATCAATCTTCAACCCCCCCAAAGCAAAAAGGGTAACTGATTACCATTTAAATAGAATTCATAATAGTATGACTTTTTTTTTTGTTCTGCATGTAGGTACATAGAGGTAAGGGTATATGGAGGATATAAGGGAAAGCTTTTGATTTATCTCTGCGGAGAGACATTTTAAGGCGAAACTATTTGGGGATACCCAAGTTATGAGTAAGGTTGTGCATAGCCGGGCCTTTCTCTAGTTCAAATTTGTGGCAACACACAAAAAGAGCGAACATAGCTCGTCTCCTTTTCGTTACCTTTTTCTGCCGGAATAGATGTCACGGGGTAAATTATTGGGGTAATTTTATAAGGGGCGTATTAAGGTCGCTTTTGATTAAGGAAATATTTGGAATATGTTGAATATGTTAATTGGGTAAATAAATAGGATGCTTTGAAAGGGAATGGTACGTAAAATGTTATCAAGAGTCGACGGTATTTGATTAAATTGCGACGAAGCGAAAATAATCTCGGTTTTGTGTGTTTTTTTTTTAAATCTTGATTTGTAGGAATATGTGGTGATAACTTTTGAAATGTTATTGGCTTATTTATTCGGTTGGGTTTGAATTTTTCTGAAACAAATGGGTATTTCTCGGGCTACAGATGTTAGATCTTTTTTTAAGCTTATGAAAGCATGAGCAGGTATTAAGAGGTGGAATGTAATTGGGACAAAAAAATATGGGTGACGTTGGAATTCACGATGGTCTAACAAAAATATTCATTTTGTCATACGGGGATGTGATTATTTTCAGAAGTTGCAATTGATTTTCGGCGAGAAAGTTACATGCAAGAGGCACCGAACTTACCTCCTTATCACCGACAGTTGCACAATGAAAGGGAACTGGTCAAAGCACTTTACTGCAACTGTCGCTCAAGATCGAGAGACCGATTCATTCCTTTAAAAGAAAAAGTAAGTATGTCTCGACTAGTTAAATCTTTTTGGTCAAGATTGGTGCAATGGGTCGCCTTACTCAGTAAAAGACATCCTTTCTGGAAGGATTTTCTGTGGAAATAAAAAAGAGGTTGCAATTTTTCGGACGAGGGACTATATGGCTTAATGATTGCTGATGCCCACTTTGTACAAGGAGCACGAGTTTCTTTTTTGGATCTTCTCGTACGGTGCAAAAAGCATGTACAATCTGGAAAGACCAAAATTACTAAAACCAAAATTTATCTTTACTATTCGCAATCCCTTAACCTAGCCCATTAATTTTGCAATTTACTTAGTTAGTCTAGTACAAAAAGCTCCAAAAATTGGCAGCGTATTCTTCACTATTCAATGGAATACCAATTTCCGATCCGGCCATCATGTACCCGACTGCACCATCCAAAAAGCCATCCATTTCGAACCAGTCACAGAACCCCTCCCTACAGTAGAGGACAATGCCACCTCGATACAAGTGTATATTTTTGTCGGTAATGGAATTACAGCCACAATGACAGTGAGTGGCCTTAAATTGCTCACCCCTGTCATAAAATCAATTTGTAAATTTCATTAATTTAGCCTAATTATCGAAGTAGAGGGCGCCTTCGTCCCGATGGCTATACTGTCGCGTATCTCTCCATGCTACACAAGAAGCGAGCATAATAAATGACATGCGAAGTGAGGCATTGCCGAAGGACGAACGAGCGACCCGACCGATATTAGTAAATTGATGCCAAGTTAGTTGAAAATGCTTTGCGTTACAGGCTGGTTCAGGGCCCGGGCAATGGTTCGCCATCTGCCATTAGGGTAATTAGCATCAGTTGATTTGGGTGGGAAAAATGTAAAGGAAATTTGGGTTTTTTTCCCCGATTCCTTTTTTTATCCTTGCAGAGTTGATGAACGAGCTCGATGATGGGCGGACGTTTCTTTTAATTTAGTATGCAGGGGGTGACTTTTAATTTTTAATTTCTAAGAAAACTTTTAGGCATTTCATGACAGTCCTTAGAGAATGTTTTTTTCGTCTTTTTTAACAAATGACGTTGGCGTCCTCAACACAGTCCCTCATTCTCAAACAGAATGAGGGACTGTGTTAAGTGAAGTCAAATAGACTTGCGGGATGAATGGTAACTATTTGATTTGAGGTTGGCTTTAGAACTTGTGGCAAATTGGTTGAAAAAAAATGGAGGTGTTCATTTAAGGAGCGGTTTTTCGCTCAAGGCTGAGGCTTTCAAAGGATATCACAATTGCAACACTTGTTGCTGGCAACAAAAGGTTTCTCCTCACAATACCCATTTCAATGAAGTGTTACTGATTCGAATTGATAATTTTTTGAAGGGATCATGTCTGTAAGTTAGTGGGCGGGAAGGCAAAGTACGGTAAAGGTCAAGTATGCTCAGTAAGAAGTTAAGAATATTCATCAAAAAACTGGTACAGTGGTACCTTGCGGGGCGTCACATGAGCTCAACTCCCACTTTTGTCAGTTCGAAACAATATCCATTTAACGATGGACTGACACCTACATATCCTTCAGAATAACAATTGGCAAACAAATAAGATAAACTCACTGACAAGATAACCAAAAACAAGTGGATATGTGGAAGAGTTTGTCTGTAACGAGCTTTTAAAAACCCGACCCTATTTACCATGTAACATTAAATTTAAAAGTTTTTTTGACTGAATGTCAATTTTTGTATTGGCCACGCCCCCCAAAATAAGTTTCGACAAAAATCAAAATAAATTAATTCTAATCTGGTTAAAATCATGGAAAATGCGTTAAAAGCGAAAATTATTACTTAGAAATCAGTTTTTTTCCTAAAAACTCCCCTTAAATTGGGCGGGTATTATCTGAATCCAATAGTTCAACGAACTTTGAGGAAAGCCTCGTGCAATGTACACTAAAATGTCACAATTTAAATGAACCATATCACCTGAGAGAGTGCACCATATCACCCATCATTGGGACGATATGGTTTTTAGCAATAGTTTTTCTTTAATTTATTTTTTTGCCCTGAATCAAAATTGTATTCCTTTTTACTTAAGAAGCACTTTGAAAGAATTTTGGATAAAGCCTTGTACATGTACGATGGAGGACTACAGTAGGTAATAAGTCTCGGAGCTCCTCTACCGCGCCGTCCCTGCGGTGTGGATTCGAAGATTTTCCGGGCCGGGGCGTTGGTGTCCATCCGCTCTAGATGACCCAGCCATCGTAGACGTTGTGTTTTGACTCTTTTGGCTAGGTCGGTATCGTTGTACAGCCCGTATAGTTCGATGTTATATTTCCTCCTCCACTCTCCGCCTATGCAGACGGGACCGTAAATCATCCGAAGAATTTTCCTCTCGAAGCAGCCTAAAGTGTTTTCATCCGCCTTAGACAGGGTCCATGCTTCTGCACCGTAAAGCAGGACTGGGATGATGAGGGTCTTATACAAGGACATTTTAGTTGCTCAGGAGAGGGACTACGTCGTGGCCACGTTTGCGGACGATGCGGCCATCCTGGCAACAGGTGAATCAGTCGAGTCATCAACGAGAAGCCTCCAACGAGCATTGGACAGAATTTGTGTCGGGACGAGGACTTGGCGAATCGCTCTTAACGAGAACAAGTCAACGCATGTGAATTTTACTTACAAAAGGGTTAACAATTTACCTCTGTTCATAAATTCTGCACAGATACCTTATGCGAGTGAAGCGAAATATCTAGGGATGACATTAGACGCTAAACTAAGGTGGAAACCACACGTTCAGGGAAATTGACTATTGACTTAAAGGAAAATTTTCAAAACTAAGCACGTATAACAAACTGCTCTTGTACAGGCAGGTGTTTAAGTCGTCCTGGACATACGGAATACAACTTTGGGGTTGTACCAAGCCAAGTTCAATTAGGACCGAAAGATAAGGATTACATATAAATGGAACCTTCTTGAGCAAAGGCTGAGAACTGTGAGGCTAACTGATTATGGTGTACTATGTTGATGCCAAATGCCCAAGGTGTTCAACCAGTTTGATCATGGGATGAAGCTTGAGATCTTCAAAACAACACGGTACCACAAAACATTACTTGAAGAGGACATTATCAGATTGTACGAAGTATATTCTAGCAAGCAGTCTAGGGTTTTGGGCCTCTATGTACCTCCTGAGACCTGACCTAATTTTATGATGCTGCACCGTAAATATAATCTGCCAGAAAATTTGATGGTAACGAACTACTGGAGGCGCTGACGAAAGCGAGAAAAAAACGCTTGGGACGGAGTCCTTTATGATATATTTTTTGAACATTGCAAAACAATCGGAAAAGTTGCAAAAGTGTAGCCTAAGTTGTAGCAGGTTTTAAACTGAGTTCACTTACTGAAAATTCAAAAAGCATAATCAAAATGCTCCTGACGTTCTATAGATATAGAAGTGCCTCCTCTAGTAGGGTACCTTTTCTATGAAAATCATGGAGTGAAAAAGAATACAAAAATATTCCAGTGGCAACAAATAATAGCAATAATAATAAACATAACAAGTTCTAACTGAAAGCTTAAAATACTTTTCCTTAGCACAAAACTAAGCGAACCGAATATCCGCAGCAGGTGCTGAACATAAATTTGTTTGGTCAAAATAGCACCCAATAAAGTATGTGCTCGAGTACTTTTACCAAAACACTCCAAAAGGGACTTTGGTATCCATTTAACGTAAGGATTTTTGCTGAATATCCGTATTACGTTCGAAGCAGAAAAATAGTGCGTGTGCAAAATGTTCAGGGATTCCGAGTCAATGAGTTCACCCTACCAGGATTGCATTAAAACCAACCCCGCAGAGAAGAAAACGAACACAACATCCTAGCATCGGAATCTGGAGACTTAGAACGGCGACACTATGCATTCCGTATCCCTTATGTCTGTCCGAACTCGAAATTGTGCAACAAATTTTAATTTATTTTCTGTTCTGACACAGTGCTTCCGAATGGCATTCATTACACCGCAACACTCCATGGTGCGGTGGTGGTTGAAGTAATTTGGATTCTAGCACAGCAACTATCCGGGTAAAGCCATGGTGACAATTACAGTGGCGAGCAATGGTTGCCTCTGCAATTTGGCGATAATTTAAGCGACACCACAGCCATTGCATCTGGGCTACCCAATATAATGGTTGCAAGTTAGCTATCGATTTTTTTTTACTACGCTTCTCGGTATGAAGTTTCTCTATACATGGTTGTGTGTATAATGTCCAGCTGAGGGATTTTGTTGTGGGCTTACGAGGATAATACATTATTTTGTGTGCCGGCGTTGGGCGCCACTTACTCATTTACTCACTGGTGGAAGTAAATTTCATTGCTATACGAATTGTAACGCATAAAATTTGCATTTCGGCTGTCTGTCCGAGATCGAATTCAAGTTGTGTTTGCCTTTTTGTGCCGATATTGCTTAAAACGGTTGATGTAATGAAAGCTGACCCTTGACGCGCGTGCACACATTATTTGCCACAACATTCACAAATATTCATGTAGCAGTTTTCATTATTCGGATAATTGGAAACAGAAGTACAATTGATAGAATTGATGAGGTAACATATCTTTTAGCTGATATGGTCGAGTAATGGAAAATGGTGGCAGTGAATAGGAAACATTACTTTATATTATTGTAGCGAAATAGTTATTAATTAAACCAAAGTGTTTACACTGTATTAATGAGTTCTGGTAGCTAAACACACTTTAGATCAAATCATTTGCCCATCGTAGCTTGTTCATTGTACGATACATTCATCCCCTCCGCATACACAACTTAAAACTAAAGTTCCAACTCAAAGTATATACTTGGATACGGTAATTTTTATGCTGATAATAAAGATCGTTTTTGAAAAAATCATGCCTTGGCCTTCATTCAGCTGTCAGCTTCTCTGGACTCTAAATTATGTTCAGGTCATGTTTGAGGCCATTATATGTTCCTCTTCATGCAGTCATAAATGATCTGTAATCGGATTCAACCAATTCTATCGATTCCTTTACTGTAGCAGACTATAAGAAGCGATAGAGAGATGTTCGAACGAGGTTCGAAAGTTTTATTAAACGATCAAAAGGTCTTGCCAAGAGTTTTTTTTTATTATAAGCTGCGATCAGTGGGTATGACTGCATTTCAAATGCGTTGCACTTCGCTAGCGGAAAGAGTTTGAGAATAAAAGAGGAAGACAAGAAAAGGAGTTCTCGACAACACAAACGCTAATGAGCTAATTTAAGCACAGTAAATGAAAAGGATTTTCATGTCACATGCTATAGATGCCAAGCTACCAAAAATACAAACGTTAAATCTGCCTTCTGTGAATAAATTCGCGTTCTTATTTGCAGTTATCAAATTGTTTTGTGAATAAAATATATTTGTTAAAAACATGTAAGTCTAATCCCCTAAAATGGGTGTGGCCAAAAACTGTGTATAAAAGAAATCTAAAATAGTGTCTAGTGTACTTAATGTCCTGAATCTCATTTCCTATTCTCCCCTTAGTTGGGCTAAAATGAAGTCGAAATCTATTTTTTTCTAGAAAATTATAGGCCTTTCTTAAACTCTGCATCCAAATGTGGGAGTGGCCCCAAATTTAGTATGAACCAAATGTAGAACCATGTATGTCTACACATATATAATATATTAAAATAAAATTTTTCGATTTGGAAGAAAATTGGAGAATTAGGAGATGCTAAATTTAAACTTTTAACTTTTCACGACGTCTTACAGTTTTGAAAGCACTGGAGGTAGTTGCACCAGACCGATTGTGGGCGTGTCTGTGGGCGGATTTAAAAATTTTAGAGAGCTTACGCACGAAATTTTAGCTTTCTTACTCAAAGCTTACGGCCACAAAATTGGTGACATACGGGCGCAGGGACGGACATCGCTCATTCGACTCAAAGTCGGTCTCAATCATGCCCTAAGGTCTTGGGGATCTATCGCTGTTATTTATCTATGTTAAATTTTTGCCTGTATCAGTTTAAACCTACTCCATTTCTGCGAATAGGGTATAAAAAGACCATCAAGCCTTTCTGGGGCTTCTGGTTCACGATTGGGCGCCTCCCCAGGTGGCGGATAGGAGAATGCTCACCAGATATCTATGGTGGGTACTGGTATGGCAAATATTCGGGGCGGACCAAAATCAGCAACAACTGAAAAATCCAGAAGCGTGCTAATCCAGAACCGCTCAAATCAAAATGAGCGGCTTCCTGGTCGGCGTCTGTAACCCAGGTTAGCGTCGGTCGACTACAAAACACCTTTTTCTTTTCCAATATGCAAATAGAATGGGCAACAATTAGATACATGCCAGGTGTTTTCATGAAATATTCTTCTCGTTAAACTATTGCTTTTCTCCGTAAAAGCACAACACGTGCGGGGGTAAGGTTTGGTGTTTTTGTGCAAAGGTTTAATTTTTCATCTCGATCCAACATAAACGCTCAACAGCGTTGGATCAGTGTGAATCGAGAATTATTTTCTTCTTCTATCTTTTCTATCCCCGATTCTTTCTGCTCGCGAAGTGCTACGCATTTAAGTGGTAATCATATCAAGCATATTAAAAAAAAACATTGTCGGCCTCAGGGGAATATTAGTTATTAAATATAATATTATTATTATATCAGACAAATATTAAACCTCCCTTAAAATATGAAAAAATATACCAATTATTTTATAATCGATCCATCCAACAAAAATGCAAAAATTTGATAAGCAACTAAGGGAGGGTTACAATCCGCTTAGGCGAATCGTTGGATACCCCATCCCAATTGACCACTTTCAAGCTCCGAATTGTGTCATAAATCTTGGTTGTTAAATTTCAGTTTCTATTAACTTCAAATGAATTTAGAATTCCTCAGTTAAAGAATCTTCTTTTTCTAAAAGAGGCGTGGCATCAAACTTTTTTCAATAACATCCTTTGTATACCCCATCCCATAGAATAGGAGCTATATTAAGTTTGATTCATAGTTTGTAACATAGGGAAATAATCACCGTAGTCCCCCAAGACCTTAAGGGCATATGATCGAGACCGAATTGTTAGTCAAATGAGCCATGACCGTCCGTCCGTCCGTCCGTGTGTCGGTAGTTTTTAGGCCTTAAATTTCGAGCTAGGAGCTTGAAACTTAACATCTGTTCTTTCTAGGTCCCGAAGCAGTACAAGTGTAAAAAATTTTAAAATCTGCCCAATGACACGCACACTTTACTTATTAGCTTCAAAATTAGAAGTTGTCGTAGGAAGCTGAATTTTGGTACGCGTTATCCTCGCTTAAGTGCATTGCGGTTGACATTTCAAAATAAAGGCAAAACCCGCCCCCTTTTTGGGCGTGGTCATATATCATTTGCATTTTAATAAACGGTTTTTATTCGATATATTTTCTTTGAATCCAACATACTTGCGCTATAAAATGTTCAGATATGTGTGAAAGCTATCAACTGAAATGTATAAATTTTGGCCACGCCCACTGTTGGGGGCTTTTTTAAGTATAAACCAAATTTTTAATGTGAAAATGTAATGAACACGTGTATACCACTTCCGATAAAAAATATAAACCGGAGAGCCGGATAACTTGCTCCTTATAGGTCTGAGCTTGGAATACGTTATAATATAGCCCATAGAAAATGTTCACTAAGTAGTTCAGCCTTAGAGCTGTGTCAATCGTGATTGATTCGATCCTTTGGACTCGTTCCCCTAAAAGTATTGGTGATTGCAATCCCGGTTGGGCAAACCAATCGTTTCTAATATCAATCCTCTTTCCCGTTTAAATGGACGAAACCAATGAAAAAGTAAAACCAAACGTTCCCACAACATTTATTCATTTTTCTTTCAAATGAACGAAACGAATGAAATCGATACGAACCAATACTTTTCTCTCTCCATTATCTTTGGTCAAATGAGTAAAACGAAAGAGAAAGGGTCATTTCAATCATTCACAATATTAACACGTTCCATTCCAACATCGATGAACGCAGCGAAACTGCTACAAGATTTCGAAAAATGTGTATTTGCCGCGCACACGCGGGCTGCTGTTAAAGTGCTAATCCAATCCGGATTGAACGGAGGAACAGTGATTGACTTTGGATCGAGCTGAAAGAAGAACGAAATCGGTAAGAACGATGACGGTTGAAAAAGGAACGAATGAATGATTGACTGAAAAGATCGGGTCTTTTTTTGAAATCAATCCTGGATCGATTCAATCCGGGAAAATAAACGATTGGCACAGCTCTTTTCAGCCTGACTGGAACCACAGCACGAGGTGAACCAGGGCCAACTACTCAGCAATGTATGCTGTGTGTGCTCATTTCTGCTCCATACAAGGGGACCTAAAATTTATTGCCGAATCAAAACTGCACTTTGAGAAGTTTCTCAAGATAAATGATCCTTTCGAAGGGCTTGTCAGATCGCGAAGGTGGGGACCGTGAAAAATAATAAGTTTTTTTTCAGGAGACGATGATAGTATTCGAACCCAGAGCTCCGACGTAGTAAGCACACACACTGAAACTGTCCAAAAACTATGAACGCCACCATTGGATTCCATCAGGGGAATTCCTCCGCTACCATACGGATGCAAGGAGAAGTGCCTTAGTGGAAACACTCCTTCCCCACTCTCTCGTCTGCTACCGCCAAACAACCTAACAAAGGGTTTAGATAAAACCCAACCCCAGTTGAAGTAGGTACTAGGCCCCCGGTATTCACCACGGGGAGTTGAGAGTAGGAGTTGATAGACAGAGATAAGCTTAGAAAACCTGTGGATGTCTGTATCCTCTTGAATGTCTTAAATCCTTTGACCACCACAGGATTTTACCTATCCTCGAAAAAAAGTGAGTTCAATATCAATTTTGGGCACTTAATATGTATAAATAGAGTGGCGCAACAGCTCGAGGTGAACCAGGGCCAACTTCTCAACAATGTATGCTGTGTGTGTTAATTTCTTCACATACAAGTGCAATTTTGGGCACTTAGCAGTTCAAAAGTAATGGCCTCAAAGGCTTTAAAAAACACCACATTTTAACAGTTCATTTCCCAAAAATTTTCAATATTTTCAAAAAATTGTATTTTTTTGTTGGGGCTCAGAATGTACTGGACCTAAGTTTTGTTTTTTATACTTGCCTGCTAAACTTCTTAAAAGAAGTATTAAAAAACATTTAATCCATTTTCCCACGGAATTTCAAACTGCAATTAAACCGTTATTTGTGCTTGAAAAACATTGCCCCGATTGGGTTCCTTGATTTTTCCGCAATTTAAAAGCACACCAAATTTTAACTTTCTCCGACTTAACGTTCAGAAGTTACAACGCCATAAGAGGTCCCATCTTAAAAGCCTGAAATTTGGTATATATTATTTCCTGTTTATTGTAAGATACGTATACGAAATAAAAATTTAATCGGTTTAAACGGTAATTTTTCAAATGTATTTTATTCAATATTTTCTAAAAATCAAGAGTTAAGTGTTATCTATATAGAAAACACTTAGTTTTAAATTTTGTTCATACAAAACTTTTCCAGAAGAACTAATTTAGGAAAGAATAAAAAGAAAAGTTAGCAGCTTAGATAAACGAGACTTCATCCCAGATTTTCTTAATACAAAGTTTTTAGCCACGCCCCCTTTTGATGGTCGATTCAAAAATATTGAATTTGAACCAAAAAATTGCACTTTTACGTACGTTTAAGAAATAACTGGAAATAACTGTGTTTTACTTGATAGTTTGAAATTGGGGGTGGTTGGACCACGCCCCTTTTCGAAGTTTGCCCTACATATAAAATGCCAAAAAATAAAAAAAACATCAGCATTTTGTAATGTGGGATAGGATACTGCGTATGTGGGCTGTAACTACTGCGTACACACTGTTGCACTTACTCACTGGTTTATTCTTTATTTTCCTTTTGGCGGAAAAAAACAAAGGTTATGATTATGAGATTCGGACAGAAATATTTTTTTTTTTTGTTAAATGAGCACCCGAAGTGTAACCCAGGTTTTTGTTTTAAATTCAACTCTCAACCTTAAGTTAACAACAAACGACGAAAACTATACTTCCTCAAATTTTTTTGTCCTTGAAACTTTTCAATGGTTTAATTTTTTTCTAAATTTTTTCACTAGAAAACGATTTCTAGAAAAACACAGAACGAATCCTGCTTTGACGTGGCAAATACCTCAATGTCAAACGCAATGATCAAATAACAAACATTCTGGGATGTCACTGCTGGAAATGCAACGGACTTGAAAAGACTTCATGGCATTCCTTTGATGGCTGCAACATTAGAGCCAAAAACGTTTCTTTTCTTTGCCAAAAACATTTTGGTGATTTTTCTTTTCTGTCATTTATTTTTAATTTCGTTTTGAAAAATTTTGTATAGTACGAATGTGTCATTATAGGTACGTATTGACTACAGATCATCTGTAATGAGAATATTAAAACAAATGGAAATCCGATAACCCATCAAACCAGCTTAATCAGCTATTTGCCTCGCTTCTGCCCGTTTTTGGAAAACTCATAAGAGCATTAAAAATGTTTTCTTTGTACTAAGCAAATAAAGAACATTGCATCCTTATGCGAACACAGAAATGTATTAATTTATTATACTCATGTATTCCGACATACATTTTTATGCGCTCCTTAGCAACCACCAGCTCGGGGAACACGAAAAAAGCATGTCCTTGAATGCCTACTTTCGTGAAGCCGATGCAGATTATATGTTCACATTTGGGTACATACTTGTATGTACATCGTTAAAAAGGACCACACGTTAGCAGGTATTAAACTACATGTTGTAATGTGTCTGCTGTCATAATAATATTTATAATTAAGGACTTTTGATATTTAATCTCTGATAAGTATTTCATTCTGGATTCCAGTGTTATTAAAAATATTTAACGAAAAAATATAATAAAAAAACTCGAAATAATATGCAAAAATAATTTTGCACAATTTAATGAGCCGCCGAAATCAGCTTTCGCAACATGCGGACGAGTATATTGTGCTCCTGTAATTGCATTAATTTCGTTTATGTGCAATTAAGTTTTATAACGTTGACTGTAGCACATGTAGTAGGTGTGCATTGCGTATACGGCTTAAGCGTGAAATATAAATGTACGTAGTAATTGAAATTTGTTGAGAAGTTCAACTCATGCGGGTAAAATTAAATTTGCCTCTGGGTGTGATAATTCTTTACGAGCAATCGTTAAAATTTATGTTCCGTCTAATAAATTAACAAAATGTGTGAAATAAGATGAAAATGCTGATTAGATTAGTTACATAACATGGAACTCAAAATCCTTTTAAATTCATTTGAAGGCGCAGGTCATAAATATATTTTCCCAATTCAATAAAAAATAATTCTTATTGCCTTAACAAAAATGCATTTCTATTTAATTCCTTTGACTATTCTGCGTATTTTACCTTTGGCCAAAGTAAACAAACCAAAAAAATTCCATTTCAAATACCTACTCCCTTGCTCTCTTCAGTCTCAAAGCTACACGACAATTTAATCCGTCCGAAGCACAATTTTTGGTCGAAATAATTTCAAAGTCTAACCTCGTCCTCGTATACAGATTCATTTTGAGTTGCAGAGGTGATAACACAGCGTTATCTCATAAATAAATGCATCTCCTTTTGTTTACACATCTTCGGCCAAAGTGTCCACTCTGCCATCTAACAGCTTAACCGCATAGAAATGAGTTGTTTACGTTTGACGCTAAGAAATCCACATCCTTTGCCCAGGAAGCAGCCGGTACATTTTGGCTGTAACTTCGCCCAGTCAAGTGTCCTTTTGGTGCAGACAAATGCACTGAAGTGGCATAGAAATGGTACATTGAGGGAAATTCCAAAATTATCATTATTCATGTATTCACTTGGCAGGACTAAGGTTTGTTTCCTTTGCTTCTCTGTGCGGATGAGAGCTTTTGTCCAAGGGACCAGGTCCCAGTTGGGCGGAAAGAATAAACATTTTCAAGAAAGCATTTTCCTTTTCTTCTTATTTGAAATTTAATTTCTTTTTAGTTGAAAGCGGAAATTCATTTCATGTCAGTCGGACTTGCACCTCGTATAGTATTTGTACGACTCTGCTGGAAAGGTAAGAGTCTTTTGCCTACGACTTCATGTTGTTTTCGAAATATTACATCTTAACGTTTGCAGTTACAGAAATGTCTCTTATGTCAAATGCATAACGATTTCGAAGCTTGTTGCTTTTAAGAACTTTAAAATTTTAGCATAGAATAGGTAGTTTTTTTCCTATAATGGTATCTTATCATGGTTTGTCACTATCGGGTGACACTTGTCTATCTTGAAGGTGAAAAGGTTAAAAAAAGGTATTTATAGGGCAGAACAACGCATGTACATAGATTTAAATTGTGTAGAAAGGATTTTTCGTTTTAATGTTGAGAAAGCAAAGACAAAAAAATAGGTTGTGGCAAAAAGAGTTTTCGAAAACAGATCCGGCGTTTCGATGTTTCTTCTCAGGTAGTTCCGGATTAAGCATTTCGGCTGAAGACCTTCGTCCTCTTGTAAGATTTTTTTTTTTTTAGGTTGTTAATTATAAATTTTTTTGTTTGTCAATACTCTTTTCGTTTTGTTTATTATTTAATCAGTTTATCCACATTTAATAGCTTAATATTAAATTATCATTTATTTATTTATTTTTTAGTTATTTACTAATTTATTGATTTTTTTGTTTATTCATAGTAATAGTTGCAATATTAAAATAATCAAACTGCCTAAGCCCATGCTCAGGATCGCGAGTTGAAAAGATGGAAGCATGACTCGTTCGTAGGAACGATCTTGAAGAGATGATGGTAAGAGGGCGAGTGAACATCTTGTTGTCCGATAGACGAAATGGCGGAACACCGCAAATCAGGCCGTTTCTCGGATATAACGACAAAAGCTTACAAGATGTACGTACTACTACGGAACCAAACAACGTAAGAACGGAAACGGTATCATCCTTGCTGCAGAGCCACTTGATGGCATCTTGAATTTTTCATAGCCGGTTTATGTCTCTCAAGCTGGTGATGCAAGGTGTGGTGTGTAATATCGTTAGTACATATGCTCCCCAAGTGCATTCTGAATAGATTTTCATAAGAGCTTTTGAAGAGAGCTTCTGTTTGTAGGCGGAGACTTGAACGGACAAGTCGGAAAATCGAACGCGGACTATGAAGTTCATGAACTAGGAACTCTTCTGGTGAAGTAATCCTAAGCGTTTGCAAGTCATACGGTCTTATAGTTCTTAATACCACGTTCGTCAAGGAATAAGACTCAAATTGACTATCATTTGGTTCACAGTTCCCTAAAACCGCGGATAAGAGATTCTAGAATGATTTTGCGTAAGGCGCTTACAACACAATACCGCCTGCAGCTGACTGTCATTTTTATTAAACTAGGCAAGCAAAGGTATATCAACTAGGAGAATCCTCTGGTACAAAAAGGCCCATTTTTAAACACGATGCAAGACTACCTCTGTCAATTCATTGACGAAACCGAAGATGTAGAGTGCAGAGCACAAAATCTACCGCGAACGTGCATAGAGTAGGCCAAATTACTTCTAAGGGGCTTCAAAAGGCCACTGCAAACA
Source organism: Neoascia interrupta (assembly GCA_947623515.1). NCBI lineage: Eukaryota > Metazoa > Arthropoda > Insecta > Diptera > Syrphidae > Neoascia > Neoascia interrupta. The sequence continues at coordinate 188,190,152 of OX392462.1, forward strand.
GGTTAAAGAAACATGGTAATTGTCAGATGAGGAGAAACCATTGATCAGTGGAAGGAAAGTGACATTCGAGGCATGGAAGAAGTGTTCAAATAACAGACATGTGCTTCGGCAGGAATTGGAATATAGCCACCCAGTCTCGCTAAGAAGAAGTACGCCCAGGTTCAAGCGAAGAGAATAGATGGCCTGTATCAGGAATTGGAGGAAGTTTCTTCTTCCACTGCCAATGCACACCCGGCCACAGAGGATCTTCGGCAAAAGCTAGAATAAGCGGGCTATTTTAAGTATATATATTATATATACTTAATACTAATATACTATATTAAGCGCCCAGGAGATTTGTTCGCCAAAGTTCATCAACACCGCTCAGGAACAGCTTCTAATGGATGACGACAAAATTTTTCACAGGCGGCGGCAGTATTATGAGGCACTTTTGAATGATCAGTTTCCAAGGCAACACTTTCCAGAAGACAAACTACTCCTAACCGAGAAGAAGAACCAGAAATCACAGTCGACGAGGTTGGGAAGGCGGTTAAGTACTCCAAAAACCGAAAAGCGGTTAGACCGAATCAGATACCTTTAGAATTCTGAAAAATATAAAGGAAACAGCGGGTCCAGATGGCTCACGAACTTCATCTCCAAACTAATAAGAGGAGAACCAATGCCTAATCAGTGGAGGGAAAGTTATCTTCTTTTTTTTTTCATATGTGATACACGAAGCTGTGACATTTATCGTTCTATCAAGCTAATGTCACAATGAAGATCGTCGAGCGGGTACTAATAGGCGACTGTGAAAAATTATCAGGCTGTCTGAAAGCCAGTGCGGGTTTGTCGCGGGCAAATCAACCACTGATGCAATAAAGGTCATAATTTAAAAACATCGGGATGCCCTTCAAGATCTGCATATGGTGCTGGTTGATTTTGAAAAAGCCTTCGATAGACTACCACAATATCTGGTATTGGTGGCCCTTAAAAAACGAGAAGTTCCAGAATCCTACGTGTGGATAATCGCGGACATATATGATGGAGCCAAGACAAGGTTAAGATGTCCTTCCGGAGTCACTGATGAGTTTCCAATTAAAGTCGGTGTACACCAGGGAAGCGGCCCTAAAGTCCTTTGCTCATCATTGTAATTCTTGATTGCGAGCACTTGATGTAAGGGTACCGTATTAACCGAAAGAAGACAGAACTGTACTGCCCATCTGCTGACCCACCCGAGCCCATTCCAGAGTTTAAATTAAATGGTAATTTGCTTCCCATGAGTAAAAATTTTAAGTACCTGGGATCTATGATCAATAGAAAAGCAAACTGCGATGGCAACATCCACCATCGCATGAGCGTAGGGTGGATGAAGTGGCAAGAAAACTCCGCAATCTTCTGAGATCGGAAAATGCCCCCTAAGCTGAAAGGAAGGCTCAACACCGCAGTTGTGCATGCGGCGCTCACATATGGACGGTTGAAATGTTGGACAGCATATAACAAATATGAAATCAAATTGACGGCAGCTGAGATGAAGATGCTTCGCATGACAGCAGGAGCAACAAATCGAGATAGAATAAGAAGTTCGAAGATCCGAGGAAGCCTCCGTGTAAGAGAACCTATCTCCAGAAAAACTAGTGGGAGGGTTAAAATCCACCTAGGCGAATCGTTGGATACCCCATCCCAATTGACCACTGTCAAGCTTCAAAATGCTTCAAAAATCTTAATTGTTCAGCAAATAAAGCAAATATATCAAATAAAAGCGGTTTATTAGAATGCATATTAAATATGACCATGCCTACAAGGGGGCGGTTTTCGCTTTTTTTTAATTGCTAATCACAAAAAACTTAAGCGAGAATATTGCATACCAAATTTCAGCTTCCTACGACAACCTTGATTTTTCATGCTCTTAAGTAAAGTAGGCGTGTCAGTGGGCGGATTCAAGTCTCAAGTTCCTAGCTCAAAATTTAAGGCCTAAAAACTACCGACAAACGGACGGACGGACGGACGGACATGGCTCATTCATCTTACAATTCGGTCTCGATCATATGCCTTTAAGGTCTTGGGGGTCTACGGTGATTATTTCTCTATGTTACAAACTATGAATCAAACTTAATATACCTCCTATCCTATGGGATGGAGTATAATGAAGCACGACCGGCCCAGTTGGTATTGCCATGTTCAAAGGCGGGATCCTAAGAACCCCGTCAAGAAGGCAATGTCAGTTAACATTCCAGCGCAATCGCGAAAAAGAGGAAGGCCGAAACATTCATGGATCATACAAATGCAACGACAACAGCATGTAAATCTTTGACCTAAGTAGCAAAGAGATCCAAGACCGGGTGGCCCGCCGCTGGTTTATTCCGAAGTCAAATCGGCCTACATGGATTATAACCCTGTGTCAAATCGGCGCAGATGATGATATTTTTTTTTTACCAACAAACAGGTTTTTTTGTTTTCAAAATTTTAATATATTTTTTTTTTCTACTCCAGTGCTTTGTGCTTGCGTAAAATTTAGTTGATAAGATAGAAACATAGAAACAGCTTAGAAGTTATAGGTATTTTTTAGCATTATCAATCTAGTAAATTAACTTAAATGATTTTCAGCTTATCTCAAAAACCACGCAATAGGCCCCTCTATATTTATCTATTAACCCCAAAAAATTGTCTATGCCAGATATTTTTTTTTCAAAACGGTATATGTTACCATTATCGAGATAGTGTGGGGGACACTCGGGTTTTTGGCTTTTTTCTGAATTTTTTTGATTTGAAATCCATAAAACGTCTATTCGTAACCTTTTGTTGCATTCCGTTAAATTTTTTTTGTTTCTCATATACTTTGCGATAGCAACGGTTACTTTTTTCTAATACTCAGAGCACAGGTTTTTAGTTATAGGTTAAAAAAAACGCGTTTTTTAATTTGAAGATACGCCAAAATTACAATTCCAAAACCGTTTAACCAAAATTTGACTTTAGCCTTTACTTAACATTTCGCTGGTCTATATATTTGCCCAATATCGGCTTTTTAAATAAAGTGATGAAAAATTTATGACCTTAAACACGTTGAAAATGGGTATCTATTTTCTATTTCTTATTTCTCGAAAACTTTTCAATATTTTGCAAATGTTCGACTTTGTTATAAAAATCAGTGTTTTTTTATTGCAGATTTAAATTTTTTTCTTTTGGCTCTAAAACTTATTAATACTTTTGGTCTTACCAAAACATTTTTCGTCTTTTTTACCATCAATTTTCAAACTGTAAATCAACCGTTATGTGATTTGTGTATGTTAAAAAATTACCACTGAATGCTGTCTCTTTTTTTCGCGGTCCTTATGTTCCAAATTTCATCTTTTAACGACTTACCGTTCAAAAGTAACAGGTGCGGACGGACGGACAACGGAGTGATACCATAAGTGGTCCTTTTTACAATTATGGACGTACCGCCTAAAATGGGCAAAGTCCATCTTTTGAAATTGGAAAAAAACTTATGTGGGTTTGAAACAGAAGATAGTTCGGTGATGATGCTTTAAAATACTTTAGTTGACTGACTAAAATGATTCTACTAGCAAATATCTCGTAACTTCTAGGCTACTTGTTTTACATCAACCATATTTGACGAAAGCATCACAAGCAAACGAACGCTCAGCTTACAAATACAGTTTTGAAAAAAGCTAACAAACTTTCAAATTCTGCCATTCAAATTCAATTGACTTAATTGCTATATGAACAAAACGAAGCTGTTCGCCTGCTGTAAATGGCAAAGAGCTTTGCAGGATACACCAATTGTTTTTGAACCTACACACAAGCTTCAGAAACTTCTTTACTGCCGAAGAATCAAAGGCTTAAAGGGAGTATGCCTCGCGAGCGATTGACAATATTTTTTCTTCTTCTTCTCTTTAAGCATGAGATGAGTGCCAATAGGGGGAAAAAAATATAATAATAATATGTGCAGGTTACAGGCCCTAACCTATATCTAAGCGAACTTTTCCTTATAATAATTATAATTTCAAACTTAAATTAAAAACAGTTATATCACTCAAATGGGAGCATCATTTAAGTTTAATCCACATAAATTTTGGAAATTCTTCAATTCGAAAAGAAAGACGGACGGATATCCAGCGAATTTAACGTATAACGGTAACTCATCTAATGACCCTGCCGTGATTTGTAATTTCTTCGCTCACAACTTTTCTAAATCGTTCAGAGATGGCCCGTTTCCTGTCGACACGGAATACTTTGAATATCTTAAGCATTCAGCACAAGTCAGCTTTAATGGAATAGCAGTTGCTTAAGAGTCTATTAAAGAGTTTATGTCTAATATTAAAGAGGATTGTTCTGCAGGACCAGACGGGATTCCACCTATTTTGTTAAAAGAATGTAAGGATATACTTGCCTTTCCCCTCCAACATCTATTTAAGCTGTCGCTTTCTTCTGGAATTTTTCCAAACGCTTGGAAGCTATCGTATATGACCCCTGTTTTAAAAAAAGGGAGGTAAGTGTGATGTGTCAAATTACAGACCAATTGCAAAGCTATCATCCATACCTTAACTTTTCGAGCAAGTTGTTTGATAGTCTTGTCTTTTTCTGTCGCAATATCATTTGTAGAGAACAACATGGCTTTGTAAGAAACAGATCCACTGTCACTAACCTCGTGTCCTTTCACAGCAGGTGTACCAACGCTCTGGAGAGTCAATTTGAATTTGACTGTATTTACACAGACTTTTCAAAAGCTTTTGATCTAATCTCACATGAAATTATTGTTTTTAAACTTACATCGCTAGGTTTCCCACCTAATTTCATATCTTGGATTATATCTTATCTTCACTTGACAACTTATCAAGTAAATTTCAGAGGGACTAAATCAAATATCTTTTCCGTGGTATCAGGTGTTTCCCAAGGGAGCCATCTTGGTCCTCTTCTCTTTATACTCTCAATTAATGATTTCCCGTCAAGTGTGAAGCATAGTGATATTCTTCCATATGCCGATGATATGAAAATATCAAAAACAATAAAGTCAGTGTCGGACCATAGTTTTTTGCAGTCAGACATCGACAGTTTCACCATCTGGTGTGATAAAAATGGACTCACACTTAGCCCAAATAAGTGTCAGGTTATGACGTTCTCAAAAAAACGTACGCCGACGGAGTACATCCTTGGTCGTGTCTTTCGATTTAGTGATCTTGGTGTTTTCTTTAGCTCCGATCTTACTTTTTCCGAACACATTAATTATGTCGTTAATAAGTCTAACTGTATGCTGGGGCTTATTAAAAGATGGGCTAAGGAATTTAATAATCCTTATGCAACTCTTTCGCTGTACAATAGTTTCGTTAGGCCAAACCTCGAATATGCTTCACAGGTTTGAACACCATCCCAAATTTGTTATGCTAACAGGATTGAGGCTATTCAGAGGAGATTTATCCGCTTTGCTCTGAGAGGCCTTCCTTGGGAAGATCCATTTCACCTTCCACCTTATTCCCAGAGGCTAAAATTACTTAATCTGCAGAGCCTGTATTAACACCGTATTAACACCGATCTCGTTTTTATTCAGCAAATGTTGTAAGGTCACATTGACGCACCTGACCTCTTGTCCTCTTTCAATTTTAAATTTCGTGGTTGCTCTTATAACCTACGTAATATTAATCTGTTAAACGTTCCGAATCATAGATAGAATTACGGCATGCATGAGCCTATTACACGCATTAGTACCCTGTACAATTTATATAGTAGTGTTCTAGATTTCAATATTGACAAAGCGACACTAAAAAAGCTGCTTAAGCAATTGTAATTTTCTTTCTTAATGTGTATCTATTTTAATAATTTTTTCCTAATTTGTTAATTGTTGTGTATGTGTTAAGTGATCGTTACATTAACCACTAACACCTGCACTAGTTGATGAGCCTGTGTAAGCAATATTTTGCTTGGCAATTTTCTGCTTATAGTTGCTGCTTGCTTTAAGCACCCTACATCACAGATCTGATAGTACTTATAAAAAATAAAAAAATATAAAAGCAGAAAAGAAAAGCACCATCTCAACATACCATACGTATTCGCATTTCATCCTATACCCAGTTCTGGAAAAAACAAACTTTTCAAAACTTACTCAATATTGAAATTTGCATCCGTAATGTTGCCCGAACATAAGAAGTGTGAATTAATTTCAAACTTAAATTAAGAAACTTGAGCGTTCGCTGGAGACGTCAGTCCATAGTAATGATACTTCTTCCTTCCGAAAAGAATATAACGGCGCATAAGTATAAGGGAACGCATCTTGGAAATTTTCCCAATTTTATGCACATAATGCAGTGGTAACTGACAGATGTGGCTCTTGTGTGGCTATCATTTTCAGGAGAATGTACACAGAAAAGCACCACTGAATCATGAAATTTTTAAATTATGCAAGTTTTTTTAAGCTGATGGTCCTAGCAACATGCATGTGCGGGTATTACATCTGGTTTGCTGAAATTAAAATATTGAGGTGGTGTCTGTAGTCCATATCTTAAGGCTTCATATCAAACGAAAAAAATATAATAGACAATATTAGGGGTATATTCCTGGTATCTATTAAGAAAACATGTTGCGATGTTATGAAATTGATTTGTTTTCCGACATGTGAGTGTGCAGAGAGTTTGTTGATTCTGCAACTTTTTTGGCACTCGGCTCGGAGGTATTGCACATGAAGAAAAGTGTCTCCTTGATTAAAAAAAAGTCAAAGGAAAATCAAAAATTATATACGAGACATCAGAGCGCAAATGCACAAAAACTGTGCACACAAGTTCAAAATCGAAAAATTATTACCTGTCGCACGATCTGACGCAGTTTTAATATTTGACCCATTATGGACTTTCCTAGTTCATAGCCACAAAAATATTGTGATAAAGCGACATGTGATGATTTTCAGTTTTCAAAGGAAGGGTTGTGTTCCCACCTTGGGGGGGAAAGTACGTAGTGCAGGATACTCTCCAACCCACTCACCCACAGAAAATAACCACTCATTGGTCTATCATTTCAATCAGATGACAGCAAACTCACATTCGAAAAATGCCGAAAGGGTATTTTGTGAATTTATTTGTGGTCATTGATTTGAAAAAGTTAAAATGCTTCGATCGTATTTACCATCATCTTCAGACTTTAGGGGACGTTTATTGGCTAAAAACTATTTTAAAACTATCAAACAATGATTTGTTGTCGGTAATTTCAGTATTAAAACTCTTTTTAAGTTTAAAATTGTCAAAGAATTAAATTTAAATCATCTGTTAGGCAGTCCACATATTGATTGAATAAAATAAATTAAAAAGTGGAAAATTGCAACAATTAACAATTCTTCAAACATTATAATAATTGCTTGTGGTATGAACATTTAAAACGCTGCCAGGCGAACATCGTCAGGAAACTCTATATTATAATGATGCTGACATTAGGTGGCAAGTCTTCCTACGGTTTCCCATAAGAGAACAAGTATTTGAAAAAGAAATAAAAGCAATCAAAACACACAAGTGTTTCTGCCAATACTTCGAGATACCGACCTTAGATGGAGTTTTCCTTACTCATGTAATTAAACCGGCAGCACCCATAAACTTGATAAAGTTTCACCTGAGCACCATAATCCATAGAAGCTGCACAGACAAAAAGAGGAGAAAGAGACCATGGTTCTCCTTCTGTGTAAGTATCCCACCCTATGATTACTTCTTCGATGACCTTAATTTTCCAGCACGACTCGACTAAAAGAGGATCATGAGCTTTAACTCCGGGAAAAATTGGTGAACGCTTATTGGTGAACCACACACCCATCCCTCTACCACTTGCACCTGGGAACCTCCCCCACCCAACCACCTCCCCCCACAACCACTACACCCCAAGTTTCCCCGATAGGACCAGCCTAGCAAGGGCTCATACCGCTTCGGCAACGCTCACTTTTCCGCTCTTATAAAAACACCGGTACGTGCCTATCCCCCCTATTACGGGCTCATTCCGTTTCGGTTACGCCATTCCCCCTACGGTCAATTGCGACGTGATTCATACCTAAGGCCCGTACCCTCCATCAGCTTGTTTTCCATTATTGACGATAATTCTTACGGACTTATACCGAAATCGGTTGCCCTTGCAGTATCTTCTCATTTGAGAACCACTCCTCACTGACCTCCCACCGCCTTGTTTACGCGGGCTTACACCGAAAATTGTTGCCATCAACCTCATGTTAATTTCTCTAATTCGTACCTACCCCGCCCTCCCATCCTCGAGGCAAATTCCCATCTGGAGTTCAACAGTCACCAGACCCGTTTCTTTAGGAAGTCTCGCACTGTCCCCCTCAACCTTGCTGATAGTGGTTCACACCGAAGCGGTTACCCCCAGCCTTCATTAACCTTTTCGGATAAGTCCCTAATCAATCAACTCTAACCAATTGGTGACCTTCGGCGAAGGCATACCTTTACTGATTGCCTCTACCGTTCAAACCCAAAACGGATAGTTATCAAGTGTGATTTTTGCCCATGACTAATCGCCTCTGACAATTTTTAATAAACAAATATTCGGAATCAAGACGCTCAAATCCATACATTAGGAAAACAAATTCAACTTACTCAATTCCACCACGGTGAACTTATGCCCCTTTTCATTTAATAAATATCAAATTTCAACTATGTAACTGCCCAATGTATTTCAGTGTCCAGATTCCGACTATGCTGCAGGAAATTGGGGGACTCCATTAGTTTAGAAATTATAGGAAAAATAGTTCAAAAAGACTCATTTTTCAAAAATAGAGTGGCACAACATGGAGCCAGGACCAACTCCTCAACAATATATGCTGTGTGTGTTAGTTTCTTTTCATACAAGGGGAACTAAACATTTTTGCCGAATCAGAACGAAATTTCCAAGACTATAGATACTCTTGAAGGCCTTGTCAGACCCTCACGGAGGTGCGGACCATGAAAAAGAACGAGACCTTTTTTTAGGTGACGATGGTGGGGACTTCGGCGTACACACACAACCAAAACGCTACGGCAGCACCCCCCAAACATCATTTAACTTTGGCTTTAAATACATAATTTTTAATTCAAATTGGCGATGAGCGGGTCATAATTCTGCTATTGAAAATTCTTCTTTTAAAAAAAAATCAGCTTTTAAAATTCTGCTTTTTAAAATTATTCTTTTTCCAAAAAGAATTCTCCTCTCAAAATTCTTATTTACGAAATTCTGACATCTTTACAAAATTCTGACTTCTTTACAACATTCTGAAGCAACCCCCCCTCATTTCACTGTGTGGCGTATATATATAGCGTTTTATAAAACAGAATTTTGAAGGGGAGATAAAGGGCAGATAAAGCAGAATTGTGAAAAGCATAATTTTGAAAAACAGAATTTTGGAAAGCAGAACTACCTGTGATTAATAGGCACACGCTAGGGTGGGCAGAGGGGACATTTGCGTATTTCTAGAATGTCTACAAAAAAGTTTTTCTTATGTAAATTAATTAATTTAAAAGCTTGCGGGCGCCGCCGGTGCTGCAATGCCACTTATATGTTCCACTGGTTGTCCTTACAGGCTTCGGTTCAAGCAGTTTTTTCACCCTATGGTATATTTTTCAAGCCTCGCCTCTGATATGTCTCTAAGGTCTCTATCTGTTCGATTGGACCTCTCGACACCTCGTCTTCCTTTTGAGACGCCTGTATGCAACTTTTCTCTTCAGTTATTAAAGCACGAGGCTTAAGTATTATGTTGACGATATGACGTGACGCGCGAGAGCGCGTCCGCTACCCTTATATCCACTTTTTACATCAAAGGCGGGGGTGAGGTTTGATCCTACTCACCAGAGCATCATCAAGCTCTACAGATGGATTAGTTCGGAAGTCAAGAGGATGTCGAAACTAAGCATTGCTAAGTCATGCTAATTACGAATCAAGTTGACAACAACAGACCCAAAAACCTAGATCAAGAAAAGGGGTGCCTAGAACTCTCCCACACTTTCTTTCGGAAGACGAGGTATTGAAAACGCCAAGCTTTATGTGCCATTATAATGTCCATACAAACTTTCTGAAAACGCACCATAAATCTATAACGAAACAAAAAATCCAAAAACAAGTTGGAAAATCCTATTTTGGAAAGCTCCCAGCAATCGCAAACTTTATGCAACCTTCCTACACGCCACATTCCTCACCAGCCATCAGGGCAAAATTTTAAGCTTCCTTCCCACTTTTGAGAAACAAAAACACAAAAAACAATGTGTGCAGATGGACGAAAACACAATTCAACATCACCGCACAACCTCTCGAGGGGAGGTAAATTATCAGCAATAGCTTACGAACCAAGACAAGGATGTTTGAAAAACTTTTCTCCTCCTTTTTTGTTTTTTTGCAAATCTCATTTATCATGTTCGTCGTGGTATTTCAGTGCACTGCAGATTCCCGAAACAAAATTAACGACATAAAAATTTCCTCGCCATCTTCTCTATGGCCTTATGTGCTCTGCGGGACTATACTCGGTAAGTGTCTGTTGACCCCATCCTCTTTCGCCAAAAAATGGGAATTAAACTGCCGTTCTGCTTCCATCAACATGAGACGAAGGAGAAAAACATTTGAAAAAATAATAAATACCCTGTTGAAGCAGTTGCTGCTGCTGCAACTTCAACGCACAACAGAATACAATGACAGCTACAGCAAAGCCATTTGCTATAGTCTGTCGCTGCTCCGTCACCGTCATTGTGCCAGGCCAGGCAGCAAGGACATTTAATGCTTCAACACCCCCCATCTGAAGCCCACACCCTGGGCGGAAGTTTAAGCTAAAGTAAACATAGTCTAGTGCTGCGACAGACAATATGATTTTCTGTCGAGCTTTACTTGTCGTGCTCTTTATATCCTACTCGACATTTCTTCATTTTAGTTTTGTCAAGGATTTACGCCAAACACAACTATGGCAGAAGGCACACTACCAAACCCTGGCCAGCAACGCCACCGCACTATGCGACACATACAACACATTATAAGAGCACCTCCTACAAGCATGACATTAAAAGTTAGGGTGACATCTGGTCAAGACATCTCCTGTCTTAATAAATCAAAACCAATGCAGAATTATGTGACAGGATATGCCGGCCAAATATAAGTTACTAGCGTTTGTAATGGAAGTGTTTTCTACTAAATGGTCATCGGGAACTTATCATTATATCAGACTACCACTTCTTCCTTTTTTCAACACTCTCTTCTACTCTTGTGTCTTTGGTTTTTCCTTATCAGTATGCTTCTGGTGTTGTTATGTTCTTTAATATTTTAACCGCCTTAAAGGCTCTTGCAAGGGGAATCCAAAGGGGAGGCAAAAAGGTAGGTATCCTGCGAGCTTGTGAACTTTTTAATGACCACAACCAGAGGGAGAGTATTGGGTGTAGTATGTGGTGTTTTGTATGTCCAGGCACACCATGTTAGAGTACGAAGGTGCGATGTGTCACAGAAGTTCAACCTAAACACCTGGAGTCTTTTTAAATTGCTTTCGCAATCCTCGCTCCAGGATACTTCCAAGGATTTCTTTTATATACAGCTGTAAGTTTTAGCACTAAATGAAATATGTCAGTGGGATATATTTTATTTTCCTAGAAACCTTGTCATGTGTGGTTTTAGAGATTCATGTGTTTGAAATCACTTCCCTTGAGAAGTTTTCCGTTTTTCAGCTGAAACTAAGCAAAAAGTTTTAAATGAAATGGGCTGAAAAAATGTCGTATATAATACGACGACCGCCCGACCCAATTCGAATCTCACACGTTATTTGTAGCTCAAAATTGTTCAATGAGGGACCTTTAAAGATTCTTCAACCTAATCCAGCATTACCCTTTCCCTGCAAGAAAGGGAAATTTTTTCATAAGAAATTTTTTCCACAACAGAGACAGGCATAGTTTTACCGCAGTTCCTAGTTGAATTTGCTATGATTTTGCTATGACCCGACAAATACCCGACGATTCATAACACAGTGAAATAATAACCGTAAACCCCTTAGACCTTTTAGAGATACGATCGAGACCGAGTGGTGAACTGATATGTCCATGTCCGTCCACCCGTTTATCTGTCCATATGTATGCAGTTTTTAGGTCTTTCAAATCGAGCTTAGTAAACTGAAGCTTGGAGAGCAGCTTGATACTTATTTTGTGCAGCCAAAGTATGAAAATTTGTATGATCCGTAAACAGTCACGCCCACACACAATTGTCTTGCATGTCAGATAACCTAAAATTTACATTTTATTTCAAAATGCCTTTTGATCAAGTTAGACTAGACTCTAAACATGAACTCAAATTTTGGTGCAGAGCAATAGAAGCCAGAATACTTTTATCAGACAAAAACATGTGCGGCCCACACCTTCGAACATACCCACATTTAATAGGTTAAATGTGTAAAACCCGATTTCTCGAAAAATTCATTCTAAATCTAAAAAAAAAGAATTATAACAAATATTAAAGATATTGCCATTTGAAAAGCTTCCCACTTTTTGGGGCGGTTTTAAGAAAAAACTATTTTCTAATCTTCCAAGTATAAACTAGGCAAGGCTTCTACGTCAGGCCATATAATGCACGTTTCATTAGATAGTCAAAGGTGGGCGAAGCATTGCACAAGCAAAGTTACAAAACGGTATACTGTCGTGGTCCATTTTGCATTTGAAGAGGTCTTCCATATTTTGGAAAACCATTTCGCTCCAGAAGTATATGTGAAAGGTGTCACCTGATCGAGGCAAATGGTTCTCCTATGCACGACCGATGATCACTGCCTGTTAAGCAGACGATGCCTCCACGAACTTTTCGAGCTTTTGAAAAGGCCTCCTTTTTCCACATTGTATATTTTTCCTCAGCCTTCAGTTTTTTTATACATGGAAGTCATCAAGCAAGTTGGTGAATCAACCTGACATCTTAAACTATACTGAATGTTGAATATAATGAATTAGATCGCAATGCACGAGTTTAATCACTTTGTCAAATTTTGTGTTGGGCGCAAAGAACAATTCACGCCCGGCATTAACTGTCAAAATAATTGCAATGAACATCGACATTTTAATCATTTGGGCTCAAAAGCTTTACTGGCATGTTTTATTATTGTCATTGAAGTTGGGTATTGCACTACGACCTTTCTCCGCCTCTTATCTGGTGTTTTCTCATTCTCAGACATTTTATCCTTTTATTGTTTAATACCATCTTTCTATCGGGCACTAATCCGAGATTAATTTAAACCTCTATTAAATCCTCTACAAATTACGCTATTAATTATAAAAATTTAAATCCCCTCGGCAAGCGATTAAAAGAAAATCCACTCATAACCCTCGAACCACTTTCAGCCATTCAAACAGTTTGGGAATCGAAAAAGGACACTAAAACTGTCCACGTATAACAGATCTGTCAGAATTACGATTTCTATTGGGATTTTTACAACGGAGTTTGTTTTCGCTTGTGGAAACTGTCCACTAAAACTGTCCACGCATAACAGATCTGTCAGAATTACGATTTCTATTGGGATTTTTACACCGGAATTTGTTTTCGTTCCTGGAAACTGCCAACATATAACAGATCTGTCAAAATTACTATTTCTATTGATATTTTAACAATAGAATTTATTTTCGCTCCTGGAAACTGACATCGCCACTCTCTTTTGAGAGCCAAAATATGGAAAAAGACTGCTCATGTCAAATTGATCCTGTATTTGTCTGGTGGATCCACTTTGGGATTTATTATTAATCATCTACAGCTAGTCCTCATATTATTGCCGGTGGAAACATAGCATGAAGCTCTACATGATTTCAGAACTTGTCCTGGAGTCTCATTAACCCCATCGCAAAATATAGCAAAGTCTTGCTGGAAACATGTTGTTCCTTGGCACCTGCAAAGGTAAAAGCAACAGAAATCTTCTTGTAACGGGTGATTTTTTAGCTGGTTTGGTTTTGGCAACACTGGTTTCGACAGCTGACGTGTGTTTAGTACCTTGTGTCACTGTCAAACAGCTTCAATTTGGTTTGCAATTTAACCATGGATCGTCTTACAAATGAACAACGCTTGCAAATTATTGAATTTTACTAACAAAATTCGTGATCGGTTCGAAATGTTCATCGCGCGCTGCTTCCATTTTATGGTCGGCATTCTCGACCTTCTGAGCAGTCTATTCGGAAGATTGTGACCAAATTTCGCACCAAATTTACTTTGTTGGACATTAAACCACCAACACGTTTACGTACTGTGCGTATTGAAGAAAATATTGCGGCCGTATCAGCTAGTGTGACAGAAGACCGCGAAATGTCGATTCGGCGCCGTTCCCAGCAGTTAGGCCTTTGTTACAGCACTACGTGGAAAATTTTGCGGAAGGATTTGGGCGTAAAGCCTTTTAAGATACAGCTGGTGCAAGAACTAAAGCCAGCCGACCTACCACAACGCCGAAGACGGTGCCACATGCCACACAGCACGCGAAACAATGGCGCAATTGCGAGGCGAGTTTGGTGAACAGTTAATTTCACGTTTCGGGCCGGTCGATTGGCCGCCTAGATCGTGCGATTTGACGCCATTAGATTATTTTTTGTGGGGGTATGTCAAGGCTAATGTCTATAGGGACAAGCCCTTCGATTGACGCACTGGAAGCCAACATCCATGCATTCATTCGCGAGATACCGGCCGATATGTGTGAAAGAGTATGCCAAAATTGAACTCAGCGGATGGGCTACCTGAGACGCAGCCGCGGTTAACATTTGCTTGAAATTATCTTTAAACATTAAATTGCAAGGTTCAAACTAACGATTCAAATAAATATTTCATTCATTTTTTCGAATTTTTTGTGTTTTTTTTTTAAAAAAAAATTTCTTAGCCTCTTAAAAAAGATAAGAAGAACCTTAAATCCTAAATGCATGAGTATGAGAAAATTTTAAAAACCAACTGCTGTGCAAATACTAAAAAAAACTGGTTCCCGTACAGTTACACTATTAATCGTTCATCTCCGTAAAACATAAACATTCCGAAACTTATCAAAAATGGAATTGATTTATTTGGCTTGTGGCCTATAGAGTTCATAAAAAAAATTCAAATCGGATCAACCTCTATAGTTTATTTATTCGATTTAGAAAAACATTATAAATGCATTTAAAAATATAATTTAATCTTCAAATCCCGGAAGGATAAAATACATGCAACATCAATCTGCAATATAAATGCGACGTGTTGCTCACAAAATGCAATCAAGATAGCTCTGAGGTGATTTCCAAGTACAAAATCAGCTCTAGATGCTTAACTTAAACATTCTTGCTTGAATCTTCCGACCACACAAATCAATTTAATAACGGCTGGCAGCAATGCATCTTGTACTTCCGTAAGAGCACCTGCAACTGAATAGTCCGCCCTGAAGCGTATAGAAAATATTGCAACAGGAATTCAACAATTCATTTACACTGATTCATTCCTTTTTGAAATCCGATGAAACGAAAGATTAAATGCGTCCTTAGGTACTCTGAGACCCCACACACAACCCAAACACATGCTCCACCTACCCTCTTAAATGAAAACTAAAAAAAAAATCCCTAGCTCTCTCTAGCACACTTCAGACAATGAAAGAAATTGATTTTCAACAAGGACACACAGGCAGAGAACTACAAGTGGAGCACATAAAGTGTTCGAGGATAGAAATCTTCACTTGATACATGTTGAGAGTGTTTTCAAGCTCAGGGTGTCCCACCCATGCTCTAGAAAATTTATACTCGTATACACAGTATGGCAGGCACGAGAATGAAAAAAAAAAAAACAAAAATCCAATCTCTAAGGACGAAATGTCGCCATCATCTTCTTAGTCAGCTCCCTTTGGTGGGGGCCACAAGAGGGAGAATTCAATTGAATTTCGATAATAATGACAAATCTGAAGACATCCTTATGCCATACACCCAAAGACAATCGCAGTGCAGCAATGAAATCCTTGCCATTATGTTCGAAGGGCTGAAAATGAAAAACTGCTGCAAGTAGTTGAGCATACTATAAGAGAAGACTCACACATAGTATCCAGTAGATATAGCTTCTAGTTAGAGGAACGAGAACGGTTCAAAGACAAAGTGATTGGCGAGAGTAAGCTTAAGTTTTTTTCGGCAAGGGGCGATAGAGCTGCTAGCTGAAGGTTTCGATATTAAAAGGATAAAATCGTTTTTATGATGAGGAGATTTTCGAGTGTATAGAAGGATTCATTCTATTGACTTTTGATTTTCGATTTCTTTCCTAGGTCGTTCCATCTTTATTGTATATTGTGTGTAGTGTGCTATATCCCTATGTAATATAGTTTTTGATGTTCATGAGGGTTAAACTAAAACTAGACACATGATGAGAAAGGATTTACCAAATTAATTGAATTAGGTGCAATCAAGTGTAAGCCAAGACCTTGTGCATGGGTTTTGCACTGTATGGTGGGAGTTTGTGCTTCTTCACGTTTTTGGCTCCTACAGCGCTCTAATACGTTCAGTCGTTAAAAGGATTTCGTGCAGCTTTGTGTATTTGTATTTGAAAATTACTTTGTTCGAGGGTGTAGATTTTCAATTAAGATTGAAGTCGGCTTGCACTTATACGTGTGTCCCTTACGTTATCGGAAAGCACCGCACTTTGTTTTATAGTTACTGCATGTGCGAGCAGGATACTCTTATGAAAAGGCAACCAGAAGGGAAAGAATTGTGTTCGCTTAAGTCCAGGACAGGTTTCTTACTAAAATAACTCAGGTTAATATGTGGTCGTTTACATTAGGGGCAGATTGCATCTTGTAATGAAAGTCTCGAATGCCATGTTTTCTTTACGCAGATTGGGTGTAAAAAAATCGACGAAACGTTCCATGAAGTAATTATCCACATATGGTATGGAGTCTTTTAAGTCCATAATGGATATCAAAACAGGCAAAAATTCAAAATACCAGGATAGTGTGTTGTGTTGTGTTGCTGCAGATAAAAAAAAATATCATGCAGAGTTGTTTTTAGTCTAAAAAATTATGGGGACTTTTGGGTTTTTTAATTACAAATTTTCTTTCAGTCTATTTAAACAAAGAGTTGTTTGAATAGCTATAAGGGATTATCATTTCATCAGGAGTCATCATTTCAGAATATGCCTAAAATTAAAGGCAAATACAGTTCTGTTTGACGACAAAATGTGATTATTATAAGGGGATGCAATGTGTGCTTCCTGAGTCCGAAGAGCGATAAAAGACAGACAAAATTCTCTGTAATTCGCCCAATGACCTGACATTCCTGTTAAACCCCATACAGCATCTGACATGAAATTAAGTTTTGCGACAAGAATTACTGGGTTCAATTCAGTCGAAGGGAACAAGATACATTGCTCCAAACAAGATGACGACAAGGATATAAACAATTAATAAAATTGCGAATAGAAAACTGCAAATGGCAGTTAGAATTACAGGTAAGAAACCGCTGATGAAGCAGGATCAAGCTTCGTAAAGAAGCCAATGCATCAAGCGAAATATAGTACGGATAGGACAAGGAAATCAAGGAGATGCTGAATTTGCAATAGACCTACTGGCAGTCAGAGTTCACAAGCGCAGATGGAAAACACCTGGGACAAGGAATTTTAATGCGGTCTGAGGAAGGATTGTAGAAAACATAAATCCTGTAACAATACAATAGCAATGTAAAATGCATCAAATTAAGATAGCTGAAGAGCTGCCCACATTTGCGGGAAAGCAGGCATGGCTCTTCTAAAAACCCTTATTCATGTTTCTCAAGCTGAACGCTGTAATAAGAGCTTTAGACAGTCAACGCAGTAGCACGTAGTGTGCTGACTATATCGAGATAGACAACAGGTGTCACTGAATCCAATTTTAGGAGGGATCTAGTCCAGTTGCCCTGATGGTTTTGGAAAATATAAATAAATAAATAGAGTGGCGCAACAGCTCTAGGTGAACCAGGGCCAACTTCTCAACAATGTATGCTGGTGTGTTAATTTTTTTTTACATACAGGGGGACCTACAATTTTTTGCCGAATCCGAACGGTACTTTGAGAAGTTTTTCAAGACAAATGATACTCTCGGAGGGCTTGTCAGACCCTCGCGGAGGTGGGGGCCGTGAAAAAGAACAAGTCTTTTTTTAGGTAACGATGGCAGGATTCGAACCCAGACCTCCAGCGTAGTAAGCACACACACTAACCACTACGCCACGGCACCCCACGATGGTTTTGGAATACCTTCTACAAAATAAGGACGGCTGTTGGGAAAATGGCTTACGCATTGAAAAATTATGCTTATGACAGGCAGGATTATGATTTCTACATGGTCTACGTGACATACGCACCGTAGAACTGGATTTCATCTCAACATTTAAGATCTTCAAGTGCAAGCCTCAATCATTGAAACATGCACCGAACCATTTCTGAATATACCGAAATTCCTGAAAATTACGAATGGAAAAAAATGCTTTTATTATTTGGTTAACGAATCGGAAGCATGTCATGCAAAAAAGCACAGGTTGGTCAGCAGGGGCAGACCTGCCGATCACATTAGTACCCACCATCATCAGGCATCAAATAAGAGACCAGGATGGGTGCAAAATCAGTAGTGGCGAAGGCGAAAAGAAATACGCATCAGATTACAAAAGAACGATGCCTCTGCACAAAGAACAATGTAGAGAATTTCAGCTAAATCTTAATCGTTTAAAAGGTAACGTCATAGCTTAAGAAAGGTTTTTGAGAGCGAAAGACGACGACAAAACGCTGGCTTGACTTACCTCTGTGCCGGGAATAGCGAACAATTAAAAAAGATGTTTTCAAATTATGACATCCATACAAACCAGTTAGCATCGGAAAAAACATTAGTATTTGCTGTAGAGGCTAAAGCCAAACATAACAACTTACTCTACGGAGATGTTTTCCCTCTAGATTTTAGCTTTGAAGTATGCAAGCATACAGAGCTTTGTTATACGCAGAAGAAAGAGGCATGTAGTTTTTTTATTATAAGGCATACACCTAAGATCTATGTTAGCTTTTCTGTTCTATAATCTTCTGGTATCTTTCCGAGTAGATCGAATACAGCACTCGTGTCACCCCGCACCGAACATGGGTCCAGACGAACTTTCTTCTCCAAGCAAATCGTGGAGACGTCTAAGCCATCTGAAATCTTATTCTTGCGTTTTCTTTGTGAAGGAAGAACTGTTGTTCTTGCTATTTGAAAGAGTTTGCGTCAGGCGTCAGGCTCGACTGTTGAAAATATTTAATCCACGTGGTTCTGGGCGTTTTAATGTCTGACATCCACCTTACAGTGTATGCCCCAATGCTCAGCCACAGGTCTGGGTGTCAAACTTTACTGGACGACATCTGGACGTTGAGAGGTATCAGGTATATGAATTCCTGTTCTTATGATGGATCCATTTTGTAGACACAATAGTTTCTCCCGAACTCTTGTGAGTCCGCCCTGACTCGTTTTATCCTTAAGCGTTTGAAACGTCTGGGCACGTATGAGCCAGGAAGACAGAGTTCAATCTGACTCTGTTCGTTTTTACGCGTTTATGCAGCGTGGATGTGGGATTGTTTGATACTTCGCGTTCATTTAAAGCCACACGTACTTCGTCTGCGTCAGCTTCCCCAAACGATGAACCAATTCGCCAAACGTCTGCGTCAGCTTCGCCAAACGCTCCGTTGGTCTCGTCGTTTGGCTGTGAATTATCTGGATTGAAACAGGAACTTGGATTAGTCAAAACGAATTGCATACTTGCCTGGATTCTTGAACTAGTTTGTTGATTTCCGTAGACTATCGATTGCGAATTTGATTTTTATGACGGCTCCAAAACTTATACATCTTCCTTCCCATCACAATGAGAATGACTGCTCGGATTCATCTGCCTTTATCTAGCGTTATCTATTCCGAGCCACCAGCAATATCGACGGGCTATCTGCTCGTGAAGTAAGGCAAGAGCTTGTGACTGAAGACATCTCGGGACGACTACTCTGGTGTGATCACTGATTAGACTGTCCTAAAAGAATGTAAAAATGTAAGCACATGCAGACAAAAGCTTAACTGTCGTCTGAGAAACGAAATAAAAGCGCTCTCGTTGGTTAGCAACTTGGCTTGATATAACATAAAACTGAACTTAGAATCGGAGCTTTGTTTGTATTAACCGCGATCTTTGAGGCACTGTTTGGAAAGTCATCAACTACTGAGCCGTAAATGTTATCTGCAACTTGGCAGGTTTCCGAATTATCAAAGTCCTCGCCCACGGGTCCCTTACCCGAGAATGGTAAGCAGGGAATATAATCTGCGATGGAGAGCTGTTTCGTCGGTCGATATCGGATAGGATACTTGAAGGCTTTAACGTTGACCCACACTGTAGACGTTGACGATTGACTGTAACAACGAGGGGCTGATGGTTATTGGTTTGAGAAGCTTTGACCACAGACTATCTACAGTGCCTCTTACCTTTTCTTCCTTAAAAAATTCCTCTTCAATGTCCACGCAAGAAAATGGTTAATCAATACACCCTTGATTGAGCCTAATTCTGGAAGTACTACGCTGTACCATAGAGTTTTTTCAATAGCAAAACATCACGAATGTGGAACGGACTGCCACAAGTGGTTTGCCATTCGGTTGTTTTAAATCAAAGTGAACTAGTAGGCGGTAGGAAATAAGGACCCAATGAAATCCTTAGAACATGATTTCATCACACAAATAAGAAGGTAATGATAATGAAGAAGACACTTGTCTTAACTGTAGTATTTTTTTCCGTGCAGTGCACTACCTGAAACGCGTCTAATTACTAAGGATTATCATTATCATTTACCATTATAAAATTTACCATGGCTTACACCAAAGCTTCATTATATTTGCATAACTGAGATTAATTCCCTTGAACAACTTTTATTCCTATCCTCAATTTTTTTTTTATTTTTTTTTTCATAAATTACTTTCCCTTAGCTTCAAAAAGCCTCAAGTGCGCAATAATCGTTAAAATTATGCATATCACCCTGCCGAGGCGTTCTATTCCATTAGCGGGTGTAATTTTATAATTGCGAATTCATACTCTAACGACCTGAGCACTTATCCAAGAACTCCTACACATGAGCTTAAAAAATATCGCTTTTACAAGCGAACGCGAGCACATTATACTAGCTCATTTATATGTAAGCACTCGCGTATATTTTCGCAAATAGGATACACCATTAGCTTCAACCTATAAGATTAGGAGATAAGTCTTTATACTGCAGTCAAACCCCTTCAGATGGTTAGCAATTTAAATAATTTATTTCCTACTTGATCCAACTTGATGCAAGGGGACTCAACCGTGTCTATCCCTACGAGCAAGTGAATCTATAAAATAGCCAATTTCGTAACTTTCTATTGAATGCATTTTCAATTCAACAGATATTTGTGTTCGCATATGTTATCTCCAAAAGGGGCGGGAAATACAGGAAAAAATTGCATCATCACCATCATCATCATCATCAACGAAAACATCAGATGGTGTTCTTCCCTTGTATAGTTGCACGAACCTGTCGAATCGCTGTAGAAGCTGATGCTGCATCCGAAAGTTCACTTATTACGAGTACTTTGGAATATATACTTCCAAAGTTAGACTCGTGTGTATTGTACACCTCACCACGTCAAATGGTGTTCTGATGCCAGCCAGAAGGGATCAAGTAAGGACAACTATACTAAGACCAGTCACATAGAAACGAAAACAGAAGACAGCTCCCCTAACTTGTGTTCCAAATCAAATAAGACTGATTACCCAGAGCTCCTAGAGACGATAGACGTACGCTATACACGGCGACAACGACAATAAATATACCACCGCCATGATGGTACTAAGATGTATCGAACTTTGTATGTGCATCAATAAAAGAAGAGTCCTTGATTTTTGTTCATTTGGGATACTTGTCTTGAGTTGAGGGCGGCATACTGCATCTTTTGCTGTATTGGTTCCCTAAGCGTGGCCATCAACTATGTAGCTAGCAACCCCTGGGAAATGAATTGATTTCACCGCATCTTACTTAC
Source organism: Neoascia interrupta (assembly GCA_947623515.1). Classification (NCBI taxonomy): domain Eukaryota; kingdom Metazoa; phylum Arthropoda; class Insecta; order Diptera; family Syrphidae; genus Neoascia; species Neoascia interrupta. Next base: position 188,212,086 of record OX392462.1, read on the forward strand.
GTCGAGTACGGAATAGTTTAAGAGACTGCATGCCAAAAAAAACTAGACAGTGGGGTCGTATAGGGAAAAGAGGGTCACTGGAAAAAGAGTGCCATAAATATAGTTGATATAGTGTTTTTATTTTTCATATAAAAATTTTAACATCATGATACTTATATAGGATTTGTCAGTAGTTTAGTTTTTAGTTTTTAAGGACTTTTATTTAATAAATTTAAAAAAGCATACAATATTTGTTAACAAAGTCGTTTTGGTTTGTAATAATTCTATTTTTTGATTTGTCAGTACAAAAACTGAAGTTTCCAGAACTTTTCATAATAATATGATTTATCAGGTCATACAAGTGTTTTCCAAGAGTTTCATACTTGATTTTGGCTCTCTTCTTATGTCCTTGCACACTCCCAATGAAGTGAATGTGGTGTGACTATCTTAAACACTACTTAAACAATTCATCATGCTCCCTAGCTACACAGTCTATGTTTCCAATGCAATAACGATGAGTCGAGGTTCATACATACATTGATTTTCTGTGACCACTTTTCCTTAGAAATGTCGCGAAGCGAGGGCAGCTTAATTATCCTTCCATATCATCCCGATCTTCACCACCAACTCAAGAGACACAGGCGCGATCCCAGACGGGTCTCGGAAATTCTTGATCTGATCCCACCATCTTTTTCTTGGCCTACCAGGGTAGCGACGCGCTAGCATCTTCGGATGAGTCAACATAGGTACAACACTAAAGCATCGGTTCCAAGCACTAACTTACTCAATTGGAAAATTTTCTAAGTCAATTATTCTCAATATATGATGCTGATGCTGATGCTGATGCTGATGCTGATGCTGATGCTGATGCTGATGCTGATGCTGATGCTGATGCTGATGCTGATGCTGATGCTGATGCTGATGCTGATGCTGATGCTGATGCTGATGCTGATGCTGATGCTGATGCTGATGCTGATGCTGATGCTGATGCTGATGCTGATGCTGATGCTGATGCTGATGCTGATGCTGATGCTGATGCTGATGCTGATGCTGATGCTGATGCTGATGCTGATGCTGATGCTGATGCTGATGCTGATGCTGATGCTGATGCTGATGCTGATGCTGATGCTGATGCTGATGCTGATGCTGATGCTGATGCTGATGCTGATGCTGATGCTGATGCTGATGCTGATGCTGATGCTGATGCTGATGCTGATGCTGATGCTGATGCTGATGCTGATGCTGATGCTGATGCTGATGCTGATGCTGATGCTGATGCTGATGCTGATGCTGATGCTGATGCTGATGCTGATGCTGATGCTGATGCTGATGCTGATGCTGATGCTGATGCTGATGCTGATGCTGATGCTGATGCTGATGCTGATGCTGATGCTGATGCTGATGCTGATGCTGATGCTGATGCTGATGCTGATGCTGATGCTGATGCTGATGCTGATGCTGATGCTGATGCTGATGCTGATGCTGATGCTGATGCTGATGCTGATGCTGATGCTGATGCTGATGCTGATGCTGATGCTGATGCTGATGCTGATGCTGATGCTGATGCTGATGCTGATGCTGATGCTGATGCTGATGCTGATGCTGATGCTGATGCTGATGCTGATGCTGATGCTGATGCTGATGCTGATGCTGATGCTGATGCTGATGCTGATGCTGATGCTGATGCTGATGCTGATGCTGATGCTGATGCTGATGCTGATGCTGATGCTGATGCTGATGCTGATGCTGATGCTGATGCTGATGCTGATGCTGATGCTGATGCTGATGCTGATGCTGACGCTGATGCTGACGCTGATGCTGACGCTGATGCTGACGCTGATGCTGACGCTGATGCTGACGCTGATGCTGACGCTGATGCTGACGCTGATGCTGATGCTGATGCTGATGCTGATGCTGATGCTGATGCTGATGCTGATGCTGATGCTGATGCTGATGCTGATGCTGATGCTGATGCTGATGCTGATGCTGATGCTGATGCTGATGCTGATGCTGATGCTGATGCTGATGCTGATGCTGATGCTGATGCTGATGCTGATGCTGATGCTGATGCTGATGCTGATGCTGATGCTGATGCTGATGCTGATGCTGATGCTGATGCTGATGCTGATGCTGATGCTGATGCTGATGCTGATGCTGATGCTGATGCTGATGCTGATGCTGATGCTGATGCTGATGCTGATGCTGATGCTGATGCTGATGCTGATGCTGATGCTGATGCTGATGCTGATGCTGATGCTGATGCTGATGCTGATGCTGATGCTGATGCTGATGCTGATGCTGATGCTGATGCTGATGCTGATGCTGATGCTGATGCTGATGCTGATGCTGATGCTGATGCTGATGCTGATGCTGATGCTGATGCTGATGCTGATGCTGATGCTGATGCTGATGCTGATGCTGATGCTGATGCTGATGCTGATGCTGATGCTGATGCTGATGCTGATGCTGATGCTGATGCTGATGCTGATGCTGATGCTGATGCTGATGCTGATGCTGATGCTGATGCTGATGCTGATGCTGATGCTGATGCTGATGCTGATGCTGATGCTGATGCTGATGCTGATGCTGATGCTGATGCTGATGCTGATGCTGATGCTGATGCTGATGCTGATGCTGATGCTGATGCTGATGCTGATGCTGATGCTGATGCTGATGCTGATGCTGATGCTGATGCTGATGCTGATGCTGATGCTGATGCTGATGCTGATGCTGATGCTGATGCTGATGCTGATGCTGATGCTGATGCTGATGCTGATGCTGATGCTGATGCTGATGCTGATGCTGATGCTGATGCTGATGCTGATGCTGATGCTGATGCTGATGCTGATGCTGATGCTGATGCTGATGCTGACTGCTGATGCTGATGCTGATGCTGATGCTGATGCTGATGCTGATGCTGATGCTGATGCTGATGCTGATGCTGATGCTGATGCTGATGCTGATGCTGATGCTGATGCTGATGCTGATGCTGATGCTGATGCTGATGCTGATGCTGATGCTGATGCTGATGCTGATGCTGATGCTGATGCTGATGCTGATGCTGATGCTGATGCTGATGCTGATGCTGATGCTGATGCTGATGCTGATGCTGATGCTGATGCTGATGCTGATGCTGATGCTGATGCTGATGCTGATGCTGATGCTGATGCTGATGCTGATGCTGATGCTGATGCTGATGCTGATGCTGATGCTGATGCTGATGCTGATGCTGATGCTGATGCTGATGCTGATGCTGATGCTGATGCTGATGCTGATGCTGATGCTGATGCTGATGCTGATGCTGATGCTGATGCTGATGCTGATGCTGATGCTGATGCTGATGCTGATGCTGATGCTGATGCTGATGCTGATGCTGATGCTGATGCTGATGCTGATGCTGATGCTGATGCTGATGCTGATGCTGATGCTGATGCTGATGCTGATGCGATGCTGATGCTGATGCTGATGCTGATGCTGATGCTGATGCTGATGCTGATGCTGATGCTGATGCTGATGCTGATGCTGATGCTGATGCTGATGCTGATGCTGATGCTGATGCTGATGCTGATGCTGATGCTGATGCTGATGCTGATGCTGATGCTGATGCTGATGCTGATGCTGATGCTGATGCTGATGCTGATGCTGATGCTGATGCTGATGCTGATGCTGATGCTGATGCTGATGCTGATGCTGATGCTGATGCTGATGCTGATGCTGATGGATTTTTCTCAAACAAACGATGATTTACACATGCATACATTAATACAATCCTCTCATACCAGTCGGGCAAGGTGTTTAAAGATACGATAAGCCCTGTGCTGGACATGCTTGCCGTTATTGAATGTCAGCTGCATTTCTCTGCAAATAAACCTTATTCTCAAAAGGAGAATAGTCTTTGACAACAAGAAGGAAGAAGGATATTCTATACTCAAGACGCGATATAATATTTACCCTAGTTGACTTTCGGGCGGATTTTGGGGAAGGGACGCTACCTATAGTAAGCCATTCTTTACTTTTACAAGCACGGTTAGTATAGGTGGATGTATGTACGACTGAGGTCAAGCGGTGATAAGGAGGGGTTATTCTCCTCATATATCCCAGAAGTATTTTGAAAGTGATAGTAGTGTTGACTCGTTAAAGTGGGCTTCTTTGGTTTTCAAGTTCTGCTTTAATCTTTAAGACGGCATATTGGGTCCTTATGTCAATCACTGCCAATACACAGAGCTCCGGGGTGCAGTAGACAGATTCGGGATTTCGGGTGAACAAAAGTCTTCAGACCGTCCATCTGGGTCTTAGTTAAATCGCGCGTTGGAAGCATCCTGACAGTCGGTCTTGCTCCAGGAAACCTATATAAAGAGGGAACACAAGTGGGAGAGGAAAGATGGGGAAGGCTAAAAGTGAAGTGGAAGCATGGGATGAATGATGGAGTGATTTTTGACCACAACAACTCCATTCTTACCTCCCGTGAAATATAGTACACATTTTAGTAGGGCACCTGGAATCGAAAGGCAAAACAAAACGTAACAGAAGGAAACATGGCTAGGCTGACAAAAGATTGGCCGATGGTATGGAAACGCTGGTTGATCCTAAAGGTTGTCGATGTATAGCTTAAGGTCCTTCATTTGCCATGTTCCTCGTTCCTTTCGGTGTCATCTTCTAACACGTCCAAGAGGAGAGTCACGTATTTTGGGGCTAATTTTGAGGAGTAGTAATTCGATGCTCGTTTGGGAGATATTGAACATCTCGCCGCCTAAAATTGTATGCTTTCAAAGCTTGCTTGGATGCATCTGCTTATTTCCTACCGATATCTTCTCTAAGCTCCTTAAAACGTTTTCCTAGCTCAGTCACAATTGATTCCCCTAAGTCCAAAGTTTTAATCACTAATGGCCTATAATTTTTTTTGTCACTGTCTAAACTATAAGTTAAAGCACTGGGTGGATCCTGATTCCCTACTAAGTCCCTATCTAACCTGTCCGAGTTGGTACCAATCGGGGTCGCAGACATAGGACCCAAAGTAGCCATCTCCTTCCCAAAATTCGCGTATTACGGGATAACTCCTAACACGTCATGTTGCGCAGTGCGAATGCAACATGACTTCTTTTCAAAATGCGTTTTCAACCTCCTATGGTTTTCCGACACATAAGCTCGCAGGACCGCTTTAAGGGGGTGCTATTCATCTTCATCCTCCGCATCAGCCTGGGGGTGGTTATTCGTCGTAAGCAGTTGCTGTACGCTTCGCCTAGCGCTTTCAGATCCTTTGCATCGAAACTCGGGACCATTGCCACAGAGGGTCCACTTGGGTACACCGAAAAGCAAAAATATATGTTTTATTCAATAACCTTACAAATAAAATTCGCCTTCCCTGTCCTAAGAGGAAACAACAGGATGTAAAACAAAACCCTTTTTATCCATAATATCGGGGCAGTCACCAAGCACCTGTTTGCTTTTTGAAAACTCCCATGGCACTCTCCAGACTAGACGAACCTATTTCCATTCTTAAAAAGGTCAATCAACGTTTTTACGAAAACTGCAGAGTTTGGTACAAATATCCTATGCCCAGGATACCGTTCCTGTTAAACTCCTAATCTGTTAGATATTTAGGTCTTCAAAAATATTAGACAAGGTGTAGGAGCTTAAATTTTGGTTTGAGTACATCTTCTACCATGCCCACTTTTAACAAATTAGTTTTTTCAAAACCTGATTTCTCGGTAAATTCAATATGAGCCAAAAAAAAGGATAAAACTGTATTTTTTAAGGCTCTGTTTTCACTTTTAACGCGTTTTCTCATGATTCTTGCAAAATAAGGATTAATTACTCTTTTATTACTTGAAAATTGCAAATTGTCTTAGTGACGTAATATAATTCGCTCGGTCCCACTGTAAAAATTACAAAGCTTGCATATTCAAAGCGGAAAAAATAACCAAAGCAAAGTGTTTCAATTTTCTCAGTACTCAAGATGTAATACCCTACCATTTTCGGCAGAGAATAAAAGGACACAATACCATCATAGGGGTTGGTGGGTGATTTTTAAAAATTCTTTGATGCCTTAAGTCGTAAGTTATCATCGTTAGTTCGAACTTGAAAAGTGGCGCAGCATAGAGAAAACTTTCTCAGGTTTCTTAATTACGGGTGTTTAGTATTTTGAAGAAAGACAAAGTTGACAAGGATTGGAGAGCTTTTGTTATTAAAGTGTTTCATAAGTGCGCCAAAATGTAGACATGTTCGTAAGACACTACTGGCCAGTATTTTTCGTGTACACGGACGAACAAGACTGTTTTTACGGTGTCATTAGGTTTTGTTTCTTTTCGTTGTAAACTAATCTTTTAACTTTATATACCCTATTCGATTCGGAATAAAAACTGATAACATGGCTAAAAAGATTGAACAAACAACGGCACAAAGCAGCCAATGCGCTTTGGAACCAAATCGCAGGACAAGACCGCGTTAAGATAGCACACTACGATATGTCGAACAAATTTTAAATTAACCTTTCATTTTATTTTATTTAGTCCTTTTCTCTTATCCTTAAGTAAATTCTCTGCCTTGGCACTAAGGAGGGTTGGCATCGGCGGATAAAGTTGAGCTCATTTCGACTGAAGTTATATTCGAAAATATCGTCCCCCTTGATGTTTATGCTGTGGGTATAGCGTTGAATGAATTCACAACTGGGAACTTCAGTCCCAGTATACAAGACAGTTTCTTGGCCATCTGCAGTTCCAGAGTATCATGCCAAAAGAAAGGGGTATTCACTTCACAACAAACTACCATCGCTGAGGACTTGGGATTAACAAGCAAAAAGTTGAATACCTCTATGCACAAAGTGGATGCTGCCATCCGATGTCCTCTTGATGTATACAAACAACAGTGCACATCCAGAGGGACTAGCTTCTTGGAGTAATTTCATTATCTCTATTCGCATTTATTTAGATTTGGTTGTTTGCTTGCTTACTATGGTCCTGATGCTGGTAATGGTGACTTAAACATGAAATATGCTGACATTGCAACTTGTTTGAACGCTTTATTTACGATGCTGAGAGTAAAATTAAATGCCATCTACATGTAGTGAGGTTAGGTTTAAGGTTTTGTAATCAACGTTTTATAAGTAACAATTAGTTTTACAACTCACAACAATTTTTGCTGACCGTACAAAAGTGATTTTTTAGTGACATGCCCCAAAATTTAACACCAGCGAAATGGCGTTTTTGCAGTCATTATCGATAGAGGATTTGGTCAGTTTCCCTCGGAGAAGAGGGACCAATGTGCTCCGAATTTTCCAATTAAATTTCAATAAACTTCCATTTTCCGGTGGTGCAATCGCGGTCAGTATACCTACGTTACAAGCCAACGAACAGCCCTTAGCAACGATCAGGACGCGCCGGCTAGTATATTATATTCCAATTACACCCGAAACACCAGCGCGAAATAGTCGCCTTTACGGCACAACTACACTCCAGGACCCAAGTAGTATTTCAAAATTATTAGTTATGTAAATTTACCAGGGGAAAAGACCCTCCAGCAGTGGATACTTAACCACACTTTCAGCAAACTTTAAATGTACACACACTTGCGATTGCTCTCTGCTGGAGTGGTGGAAGGAGGGCCATCTCCACCAACATGTATGCAAATTGCGTCGCCTTGTATCCTTGGGTGCATATTTGCTTATGAGTGCATATGACATTGTGTGTGCGTTGAGCGGCAAAGCCGCTACCTCGTCATCGCATCGGATTCCATTGCAGCCTGGGTAAATATGCAAATTAAACTGTAACGAGCGACGGGATCTATCCCGAAAATGTGTGTATATGTGTCTTCCGAGCGTGTAGCTCGCTGGTGCTCTTTGAAAAGTTTCCGACACGCGAAATTTTTCCTCTAAATCTCACTTTCTTAGTGGAGCGCGAGGGCGGATGTTCAGCAAACTTTCACGTAACGCCCGCCGCCGCACCGAGCCTTGAAAGCGGAAAAAATGCTAAATCTGTATGTAGCACAGTCAGAAGCAGGAGTGCCTAGTAGGAGGAAGGCAAGTAAATTCCGGTGGAAAATCTCTCTCCTTCTCGGATTACTTGAGTTGAAGTTTTAGTTTTTTTTTATATTTTATTTTTTTTTTTTAAATGCCAGTCAAGGATGCTGATACAAGAGCGCATACGAGTAAAATTTGTGGCACCGTCATTGCAACGAGTTACCTCTTGGCAGCTGTAAAGTAATTAGATAGTTACGTGTGTAATTTATGTTTCAAGTGCTTGAAGGATAATTCGGTGGAAACGTTTCGTTGCGCATGCTATAAGGTGGCTGGCTGGCTTTAAAATAAGAGGGCGCTCATGAGGTGTTGCAGGCGGAACCTAAATCTCATTTGCATGCGTTTGCATTGCCAAATGGATTTTTGTTTGTTACGTTGTCTAATTGAAATTAAGTTACTTTGTTTCGACGAAGTTTACAAAGTTAGTTGATGGAGATCGCACAACGAGGACTGCAGGAGTTGCTTACTTGTGTTTTGGAAGAGGGTGTTGTAAAAAAATAAGAGTTGCGAGATTTTTTACTGGCCACAGAAAAGAGAACAGGAAATCTTTGTGGTGGGCTGAGAATTAAAATTTTTTATAGGTGCGATGAAGACTGTCATAAATTTAGGTCTCTCACTCATTTGGACAATATGTAATCCAAAGTTTGCAGATTTATGGCGATTTTTGGTGGAATTTTCAATTTTCACATCGCCTTAGCCAAGATCATATACGAATCCCTCCCCTAAAAAGTTTAAAAAAGGTATTGAGGCCAAATTTCCGTTTTTAGCAGAAAAATTTCGGTAATGACAAAGTGGTCTGTCAAAACACACCTTCTTTGTTGTGGACTTCCCGAATTTCGTCATGCTCTTAGTATTTGAATTACATACTGCAAAAGATGGAAAAAAAATGTGCTGTCATCAGTATGCAATAGTAGCCCGATACTAGCGCCGCTGTTGAATCTAATTTAAGCCCCATTCTATTATTGTTCGTGTTACATGAAGAAATGAAGCCCTCTCTGTTGTGCTACGACTATTTCTCCAGAGTCTAGAACAGATCCTGCGAGTGAGTGCATCAGGGTTTTATAGTTCTCTCTGAATTGGTCAAGGTTGGCGAGTTGCTCACTCTTCAGGTTCATAAGCAATCTTGCAGTAACTATCCTATGTAGTCCTTGTAAATTTTCGCATAAAATATATTCAAATGGTGCGTCCACCAACATGATCGGTGATAACTGATATGACAGAGATGTCGTGGAGATAAGAGCTTACCACAAATAAGTAAACTTTGTCTTAAACTTGTCCAGAACTAATCGAACAATAGCTCATAAAGCTTAATTAACAAACGGCGATCTTGCGACTATAGGTAATTAATGAAAACAACAATTCAGTTAATTTAAGTGCACGCATTAACAGAGTTGCAAAAAAACAGTGAGTACGTGCAACATCAGTGCCTATGGAATAGCTTTGGTCCCGTTACAGATGGATAAAGGTTTACCCTATACCTATTCCTTCTCTCTCCTTTTCATTCCTATACTCCTTTCCATTCCCATATTTTTTTGTTTTCCATGCCCTTCGCTACCATTCATGCATCATTTAAAAAAAAAAAACTTTATTCCTTATTAATGTTATTAATTTAATTTTAAAAAGGTTTGTTCAGCTTCTGTAACTAAAAACCCATATTAGAGGAGAGTGGGCTATAAGTAACACTTTTTACAATTTTGGTAAAAAGTCAGCCAAACGTTTTTTAAATTAAAACGACAGGTTTTAACTACAATATTCATATAAAGGATCAGCAACATCTATTCAGAATATGTACCCCGCATATGGGGCAAATTGTAACACAGAGCAGGATATGTTGTTACAGGACTTATAAGACCAATAAATCTTATTTAAAACATGAAATTTCGTTTCATTTTCAAGATCATCATCACTTTCGGTGACCGATTATCCTTAGAGAGATTGCACAGCGATGGCGGCTGAAAAGTCCTTCCATCGTTACTGATCCTCCGCCACTAACTCAAGAGACACAGGCCCAATCCCCAGACGGGTCTGGGAGATGTTCTTCACCTGATCCCCCCACCTGTTTCTTGACCTACCAGGCGGCTCGACGCGCTCGCATCTCGGCTAACACAACCTGTCTAGGAAGTCTATCGCGGGGCATGCGAACAATGTGTCCGACCCATAGAAAAAAATTGACAAGCAGATAGCTTGTCCTTACGTCAGTCATGTCGAAAGATTGAAAGATTCCTCACCAGAACTGCTGTTCACCATCCAGTCCCTATGCTCTGAAAAGGAGAGGCAACAAATGAAAATTTTGGGTTTTGATCCCATTTGAGGCAACCTTTCGCCAAACTTCTTTCATGCCTGTTGTTTGGCTGTTCTGATTGCCATATTGAAAGTTCTTCGCGCCTCAATGTAGGATTCCTACATTGATTCCATACAACATAGGCTCTCTTCTCTTCTCTCTCGTGGCTCCTTGAACTCCAGGAGTCTTAAACCACCCAGTTGTTTTCTCACCACCAGCCGCCACACCAAGCCGCTTCACTCCACAAATATTTTTTACAGAGGCAATGACTGCCAAAGAATATAGCTGACATTCTTTTCTCTACATTTAAATGGTCTATTGGAATTTGATCAAACTTGTCTGAAACGTGCCGTGCATAGCGCTCCCAGCAATCAGATTCAGCATCATATAACCTTTTACACCGTGTGCGGGTCACCCGTCACGGATTTCGCCTGGGCGGCAAAGGAATACTGTCGCTAAAACGCAATTTGCATAACACTAGGTGGTGATCAGTTGACATCCCAGCTCGTCTCAAAACGCGAACATTACAAATCATTTTTGAACACACGATGGTACGACAAAAAAATCAATCAAAGATCTCTAATTTCAATTGTGCCAGTACCAAGTCTATTGACATTTTGAAAGAAAATGTGAAATAGAGGTTGCCTCACATTTAAGACAGTAGTGGGCGTAGCCGTTGACGAATTAAGCCAAATTTCACACTTTGTCTCTGCAGCAAAAGATCCAAACAGTGTACCAGATTCCAGCGCTCTAGCTTGATCTTGAAGACTTAAAACCTTAACACATACAGACGGACGGACACCGCTTAATCGATTCACATGTCGGTCTCGATCATATCTCTTAAAGGTCTTAGGGGTATACGGTGATTATTTCACTGTGTTACGAACTATGCATTAAAACTAATATATCCTCGTTCGGGTATAAAAATGTACAAAAAACGGAGACTATCACATATATAAGGTATACACCCAATTATTTTAGACAAAACACAATCGAATGACAAAAAAATACATTGGGCAATGCATCTCTTCCATACTATGAGAAAGACTAAAAATTAAAAAAAAAAAATAAAAGTTACAAACCATCTATTTTATGGCACCAGCCATAGGTTAAGGTTTGAGGTTCAATCTGCAACTAGGGTATTTATGCCTGTTACTGTTCAGAACAGGAAATTTTTTCTATTTCAGGCGATTCTTAATTTTCCTAAAATCAACTCCTGTAGATGGGCGTGGCCTAAGACTTTGTGTGAACGAATTCTAGAATAGTGTTTGCACCTTATGTCCAAAATTTTATTTTTTATTCTTCCCTTAGTCAGGCTTAAATGCAGTCGAGATTTATGCAATTCTGGAAAATTTAAGGTTTTTCTTAAATTCTGCCTAATGTGGCCCAAATATAAAACTAACAATTTTCTACATAATTTATTGAGCAAAAATTTTCCGATTTGGAACAAAATTTAGAGAATTTGGAATTTAGAGAATTCAAAATTCTTTCAATCGATGTCACGCCCACAAGAGGAGGTCTGGGGACTATATTTGAATTTTTAATGACTTATAATCACTGAGATGCTTAATGTTAAACTTTAGCTTTTCACGTCTTACAGTTTTGAAAGCACTGGAGGTTTTTGCCCATTTAAACCGATTGTGGGCGTGGCAGTGGACGAATTTGAAAAACTTCAACACTTTACTGTGTTGCTTGTTTGTAAGTCCAAGAATCATTATCATCAACTACATTTGCAAGGGCTTTCATGGTCCAGAAGCTGAAAAAGATGTGAAACATTTGGTCTGTCAGTTTACAAGTGGCATACAACGTTTTGCAAGTTCACCACTGCGTGGTTAATATTGTGAAGTTCAGTAAGGTCTCCGACTGGACAAAGTTTCTCTTTAAAGCGCATCCTTCAACTAACGAAGTATCATATTGACATTAAAATCTTAATTCAAGCCACCAGCTTGAGGCCTATGCGAACTGGTGGCTTTTGCTGCTGCAACCCTACCTGACCTACGTAAACTACCCATGGTTTTCTCATCCTTTTAGTAATGTAAACGTGTCGGAAGCAACTTTTTAACAATGAAAGGTTTCATTTTATTCTCGTTTTCATTCTTTAAACCTGGATCCTAATGAGAATTATGGGCCATTATTTGTAAAAGTGAGAAGTTGACACTTTAGCCCCTATTTGACGTCCAACTCTTAATCTTACTCAAAGGATTTCCACGACAAACTAATGCAACATGGTTTTCAAATATTTTTTAATCTGCAATTTTCTTACACAAAGGTTTCCATGGCATCCACGTACTCATCTGCCTCAACAGTTTTTCCGCATTACTTTTAAGGATTTTTTTAAAGCCCATATAAGTCGCAACTATTGTGATATATGCCGCTCTGGATATTATCCTTTATCAGGTAATATACGGTATAATTCTAGACCTTGGGAATATAATACAACTTTACGCTGTATTTGAGACATTCTTTAACCATTTTTAAAATCCTTGTATTTAACCTAGAAAGTAGACAATTCTCAGTACTAAGGAGGTGTTGAAAATTAATTGAAACTGAAAATTCGTAACAAGTTCAGGCCACCTTCTGAATGAAAGCTATATGAGACCCAAATATCTAAATGAATAAAACTCCTGGTTACTTACCACAATTTTACAGAGAAAATTTTATATCGTCTTGTTAAGTTCCTTTGGGTTTCACATATACCTAAATAAATAGGAGGTAATTTTTACCTACTCAATAGAAGATTGAAATGTTTAAATAGATTCTTCATTGGCAAGGTTCTTTATTTAACAAATTTCAAATATACTCAAATTTTGCTCAAAAGCTACCTTAATACTTGAAAAAAAAAATACGCTTATTCTTTTTGGAATTTGAAAATAACCAACTAAATAGTCCCCTAGAAACGACACCTTATCTCGCCGTAACTCGCAAAATTATGCATACGTTACCCGTGTCAAGCTTTCGAATGGAACTTTTTCATATTTAAGCCACGATGCAGGCGAAGCTTCCCATATCACTGCCTTCCCATATCATCCCTGTCGCAGACTTTAGACCATGAATATTTGTTATAAAAATCCCCAAAAGCCAACTCACATGTTTGTCTGAAGCATTATATAGAAAAATGAAGGGTGAACAAAAACTTTTTCACTGTACGGATATGTAAATTTCATAATCCTTTTCACCAACACAACTTTTTTTTTTGTTTTTTGATAAATTCATTACATAAATTTGGAAATATGCAAAACAGAAAAGTGCTCTAGGTGCTCCAAAGGACATTCAAGCTCGCTCACCGCATACCTATATTCACAAAGGATTCATCTCGCCGGGTTGCGGTAATTCGAAACCCTCATCCTATTTATAAAACTGTCTCTGGCAAAAATACATGTTGAAAAAATTCCGGATTTCCAGCAACAGAAAGCATCGACCAATATATATTGTTGAAAAACTTCCGGGAAACAAAAATACCGCTCTGTGACTAGACAAACGGAACAAAATTTTAGAACATCGATTTATTTGAATTTTTTTCAAATAAATCGCTGGCCTGTCACTGTGTGCATTTATCATTGGCAAGTTATTTGAGGTGTTCGTTCCGGCTGACGAAACTTTTTAGTGGCGATACAGCCCAAGGTGTCGATGCCGTTTGACTTTTACCGACCGTGCTCCAACCTGTGCAAACGAAAAATGGATTGGCCTCGTTTGTGAAATCATCAACAGACCCAGGAGGAAGTTCAATGAGAAATGTGTGTGCCCCACACCATCCGAAGTGCCGTCATCATGAAAAAGGACATTTCCGAAAAATGGGATAGCGCTCAGATAATCAACACTTTCTCGTTCTACTTCAGTCTAATTGCTGTAAACTTCTTCGGAAAAAGCGTAGGAATGCGAAATGGAAAACAGAAAACTCTTTCAAGTCTTTCGACTCCTTGGACGGTGCACAGGGGTGACCCCACCCCAACATGATTTATGCTTTTAATTTCTTCTAATCCGATTAATCATTGCATGAGTGCATTCTTCCTTGCCAACGACGACGTTGGCAGGCCTTAAATTAACTGAGGATTCCTGTTGGAAGAGAGGTTCGTAAAATAGGCAAAGAAAAGAAGGCACTTTCGCCGGGAGGTAGGTGTGGTATACACAGTCGAACTTTGTATGCGCTTTATTTCATGTGGGCGGATACAGCGCACTAAAAACTTTTCACCAAATCTTTGCAACTTTTTTTCTTCATCTTTGTGCGGAAATAAAGTGAGGTATCCTTGCACCGGGTGATGAATGCATTAGGAGTGCGTTGCCGGTGCTTAAACTCCAAGTCCTATAGCTTCTATACCCTTTGCGTGGGCGAAAGTGGGCGAGAAACGTCAGCGTTAATTTTTGTTTCAGATTGTGCAAAAGTTCCTCGCTATGGAGTGTTGTGTTAGATCGTCTGAGCATAAATTTCTACGTTGAAATGTTTCCGAGTTCTGGCGAGTGAGTTGGTCCTTTAAATTTAAGCAAACACAATGTCATCAAGTTGAAATTGAGTTGTTGAGTTACCATAAGCATTTGCTTGTGCACTTTCGAATAGTGCGAACACGCTTTTAATTATGGAGTTTACTTAGAGAGCAAGGATGTTTCGGAGAGTTTGTAGGGCTCGGAAAAGTGCCGATTTAAAGTTAAACTTTCTACTGTTTGTTTTTAAAGTGCAAAGGAAAAAATGCAGCTACCCAAGTCTAGTCTGTTAGAAATAAGAAAATAAAATGTTCAGCTAAAGCAGCACTTAGGCTTAGGGTTACGGAATCCAAACAAAAACGCCTGGTAGGTGAGCTCCTAAATGATTCTGCAAGAGAAATCTGCATAGATGGGTGACAAGAATTTTTTGGGATCAGGGCCAAATCTTGGGATCTACAGTGTACTTAACTTGGAGTCTCAAAAAAATTGCCAGATCTCTTTTAAGCGTAAATCAAGCATAACTTACAGCTGTGCCAGAAGTTTCGACCTGGCTTTCAAGTCACTCGATTGAATAGCTTTTATTTTGTATATAGACAGCCAAGCTGCAGTAGAAACCTTGGATTCGCAAAAACCAACAGCAACGCCGCGGATCTTTAACCGTGATTGCTGTTGTCAGGTATGATATATTCCTGGGCTGGATTGATTTCTCACACGGGCCGTCATAACCCCAGGGTATTGGCTTACGCCGAGTATGATTAACCTCGCCCTCGTTATATCACTCGGCAGTTCCTATGTAGATGATCGATAATACCCGCTCTATTTTATAAGCACAGATAATATGAGTCGTCATATAGAGTGTATCCTTATAGGTTTCGGGTTCCAGTGCTCAGCCTTTCCAAACAAGTGTATCACTAACAAACAAACTATTGAGAATCGAGATTAAAGACTTTGTAAACCTAAAATCTATACAAGACAGTACTAGAGAGGCAATACAAATCTATACAGTTTGGTACTCCCAGGCCTTCTTAAGAATAACCTTAAAAGTAATAAGTTGGTCGGTCGTGCTGACACGTTTTAGCCCTTTAACACCTTTTTACCCTTTACCCTAAACATTTCTTGGCAGATTGAATCAACTCCACCATACATTAAGCGATTCAACCACGAGTGACTTTATCTCATATGGGACTATTCTCCGTTCCTATCTCGTCAGCAGTATGGGATTGCCATCTTCAATGCCCTACTGAGGGTTGAGCAACTCTGAAAAGTATTTACTTCATCTGCGCAAGCCAACGCTCTTATTTGAAAGAAGTGTATTGCTCTTGTATTGCTTCTTCTGACATGGCGAAAAGTCTGCCTTTTTCCAATCTACTCTCGCCGAACTTCTCCATGACTGTTTCTTTGCGCTCCTGACTTCCTATCTGGCTGTTCTTTGCGCCTATTAGTACCGCAAACGGGAAGCTGTGGTCCTGTGTTTTTGTTGGTCCTACTCTTCTTATCTGGGATAGCTTCCTGAACTCCAGGTGTTTATTTCAGGAAGTATATTTCTCCCCATCAGCCGCTACCCCAAACCGTTTCACTACGATGACTGCCGATGAAAGCAGCTGCAATTCTTTCTCTACATTAAGAAAGTGAGTTGAAAGTTGTTCAAACTTCTACGAAACGTGTCGTGCAAATTTTTATCTGAAGTCATAGTCAGCATCTTGTAATCTTTCCTGCACTATGCGGAACACAGGTCTTGTTTTGCGGCTTGGGGGTCGCTAACTGTGGCTAAAATGTGATTTTAATAGGGTTGATCAGTTCACAGCTAAGATCCTCTCAAAAGTGAAACCTGAACAAAACAAATAATTTTTTTAAACACGGTTTTTCGAATTAATCAGTAATTTTATTTAAACTGGGGCAGTACCTTTTAAAAGTATTACTGTGAACTAGTTGAAAATTTATTAACTTGTCTAAATCAACATTTAAATAGTTAAGGATATAACTTCAACCAACTTTCCTCAGTTTATACCAATGAAAACAAAAAAAAACTCAAATAAACTCTAGAACTGAACGCTCTTCTGGGGTTGATGGTACCTAATTGAGCGCCTCCCCAGATAGTGGATAGGGGAATGCTCACCAGATATGGTGGCTACTGGTATGGAAAATATCCGGGGCGGACCAAAACCAGCAACAAACAAAAAATCCAGGAGCGTTTGTCTCAAAATGAACGGCTTCTGGTCGGTGTCTGTTTTCCAGGTTAGGGTCGGTTGAATATTAAACACCTCTTTCTCTTTCAATATGCAAATATTGAACGGACAATAATTCGGTGCCTGAATGAAATAAAAAATATAAATAGAGTGGCGCAACAGCTCGAGGTGAACCAGGGACAACTTCTCAACAATGTATGCTGGTGTGTTAATTTCTTTACATACAAGGGGACCTACAATTCTTTGCCGAATCCGAACGGCACTTTGAGAAGTTTTTCAAGACAAATGATACTCTCGGAGGGCTTGTCAGACCCTCGCGGAGGTGGGGGCCGTGAAAAAGAACAAGTCTTTTTTTTCAGGTGACGATGGCAGGATTCGAACCCAGACCTCCGGCGTAGTAAGCACACACACTAACCACTACGCCACGGCACCCCACGCATGAATGAAATACTCTTCTAGTAATATTATTGCTCTTCACCATAAAGGCATAACACTTGCGGGGGTAAGCTTTGGTGTTGCTGTACAGAGTTTTCCGTATTGTTCCGTACTGGCTCATCAGCGCTTGCGTGTTGGATGGAGAATTACTTTTCTCTTCTCTTTCTTTCTTTTTTATCGTCAAAATCTTTCCGCTCGCGATGTTTTGCGCATATTAAGGGTAGTCGTAACCCCTTGATCGCGAGTTAATTAAAAAAATTAAAATTAAATAAAAAAAAAAAAACTTTAGAACTAAACACATCGTTTACTTTTTCTAGCGCTCTTCAGAGCTAAATACATATTGTAAATGTCTTTTTTTATATATATATAACAAGTTTATTGGTACTTATTCAATAACAATGATTAAGTCAATACAAAAATACAAGAAACAAATATTTTGAAAATAACATAATATAAACAAATATGGCATTAATGCACTCAAATGTTTTTCTTTATCGAACTAAATTTAAATATTTGTTAATATAAGTATGAGCAAATGTATATCATTTGATTTAATCAAATTTCTTTAAAATATTTTTGGTTTTTTTCCTTTTACCAAATGGAAAAATGTCTTTGTGTCTTTGTGTAAGAAAAAAGTGTTGATGATAGACAAACAAAAATTAGTACAGCAAAAGTCCAGTTAAATCCCTCCGTTCCTATTTCGATTTATCACAGACAGCAAAACTTGAGTGTTATTTAGAGACAGTCTAGTACTGTTGTCTGTACTCGCATGAGCATTGAAGTCACCCATCAGAATCCATTTCTACCACTCTTCCCAGGCCAGCATCAACTTCGTTCAAAGGCCGCATACTCTGACTCTCAATTTGGTGCATACACCTGCACTAGAGCTTAGGCTAAAGTTCCAGCTTAAGCTTTAGAATCAAACATGTGCCAATTAGTGGTTGATGCCGTTGTCGATTTATAGAATGACCACCTTATCCCTCTTTTGGACTTACCGCTACCACCTTCTTAATTAGTAGTGCATAGCGTCGCCATTGCCGGTATGCTTATAACTTCTACCCGATTGTATACCGATCGGGATATTTCGACCATCAAGCGCTCGCATGCTGACACCCCTCAGTATAAACCTCGAAAGGGTGCCCTGGATAACCACGATCAGTAGGTATATATTCGAGGCTATTTCTTGTTTCTATTTCTTGTTCATGCTGCAGGGGTTGCAAGTACACCTAGCTGCCAGCTTTAAATTCAGCTGATCCTAACCTGCACAAAACACACCGTCCAAGAAGACGATGACCCACTCATGGATAGAGCCCCACAGGTCAGGTTTATCTTTTAGTTTTAGTTTAACGAAAGGTTATTTCACTCTACAATGGCCCGTGGGGAATCGAGTTGCCAACCTAATATCCCTTTGATCCTTTTTCTGCATTATTTGCCAGACATAACTTATGAGCCGTTTAAAAAATAAGGTTTGATCCAGGTATTCAAACCGGGACCTTCCGATTGTCGCTCATAGGTGCTACCATCTGCACCACAGTCCCGCTTGCATATCGGGTATCTAATTGCATCTTAAATAGCCCATAAAAGCTGCATAAGTTGTAGTCACAAGGAAAAACCGCTAAAGCCATTTTAGCTCATTTTCAGGAGAGCAGAGTAAAAGATTTTGACAAACGGAAATGTCGAAATAAAAAACCGTGTGCAGTTCATCGGCAGGATACGATCCTGCAACTCTTACTTGTCGCGAATAATGCTCTACCAGTTGAGCTACAGTGAACAAGATTGATTCTTTGTCCAGTTTCGACCACCTCACTGGTTTTCGCCTTACGTGTCATTTTACATTTCCGTTCGCTAAAATTTCAACTCCACTCTATGACTTAACGCAAGAATAGAGGGGCCTGTTTGGCTTAGTTGTCATCATAATTGTTATAATTTACTTAACAAGACAACGTTGGCAAAAAATAAACGCGTGAAACTCCAAATGACTATTTTGGGCGATTGGGACCTTCGATCGGGTTGAAACAAAAATTGAAATAAATACATTTTTACTTTTTCTTAGTCTAGAATTATTAAAAAAAATAATAATAACTGCAATCGTTTTTTTTTTTGACAAAATTAATACCTAAGCCGTCAGAGCCATTTAGGTTTTTCATAATGATAAATCATATCTGGAGCTTAGTTCTTTTTTCCATTTTAAAGAAATTTTCGTGCTGATCTAAAGTCTGCTTTCGCTGTTTTTTCTGGTCTATTGTGTTAAATTATCAATTTTTTTTCGACTTTAGGTCTTATCCTAAACAGAAAACTCTTTTTGTTCATTCTTCTTTTGGGAATAAACACTTAACTGAAGTTTGGTCGTTATTCCCTTTAAGAAAAAATGAACGAAACACTGAATTGAACACGGAAAAGTAGCTAAACTCAACTTTAGCTATTTTTTCTCGAATAAAAATTATTTATTTATTTATTTATTTATTACAAATCATAAATTTAATTTGAAAAAATAACCGAAGGTAGATTAGGTTTTTTCCCTTTTGTAAACTAAAAAGAAAATTTATCTTAACTCAAGTCTTAAGTTTGGTTGTTTTTCCTTCTTCTTAACTAAAAAATGTGATTAAAGCTGTTATGTTTTTTTGAAACTGTAATCACATTTTTAAAGATAAAAAGTTGAAAAAATGTACGAAATAGACTTGGGTACGCTGAATCTAATGCCATCAAAATCGCAATTTCGTCCAAAGTCGACCTTAGATTTGTGAGCACTCGTTCAACAACATTTTAAGGAAGATTTGAGCCTGACTGTAACTTTCCTAATTGATGAGCTTTTTTGTTCAGCCAAATTTTTATACATACAGTTGACATAACTATATTGGCATATGAAATTTAATGCTCCTGCTCCTGTTCTAGCAAGCAGGTCGTTCCTTTCGTTAACTTAATAACATTTATCCAGTAAGGGTCATTGTGCAGCGACCAGCCTCAGTTTCTTCGTCAGCCCATTTGGTTATTCGGTTCCCTTAGTTCCTTTTCGAGACTGTAAGTGGAACCTACCGGCCCTGCTCTGATTACAAAAAAAATAAATTTTGAATTTAAAAGACCATACAATTTTTACTAGAACTTATTTGTATTTTGTGCCCTTTTAGGTCTTATTTCAATTCATTTATTTTTTTGTTTCCTTACACATTCGTTCTTACTTATAGCCCTTAAACCACTTTAAATCGATTTCTAGCTCATCCTCTAGAAACCCAATCAATGTTGGTTCGACCTGCTGAAACACAAGTCATTCAAATGTTTACTCTTCATTTCAATCTGCAGAGGACGTATAGCGGATACACATGCAAGCATCCTGTACAATCAGTGTACCTATGTTTATCCTTTAACTTGATTAAAATTGTCTCACCGCAGAAAATCTCTCCTGCAAATCCTTGCTTTATACCTTTCTTGCTTGCGGCCAATGCCAGTCATTTTAAATCCAGGTATAACGAGACAACAGACAGGAGAGAAAACAAAGGCAATGTGTCCATATGTGTAATTCCATCAGGGCAGCACGGGAAAAGGGAAATTGGAAGTTCACCTAGTATATCGATTCCAATAACAGATGAAGTACGACTGCCCAACAAACGTATGCCTCTGAGTATACGCAACTGGGACAAGAGTCTATGCCTTGGTACCCATATTCGTGCAAAAATATATATCATCGACCCCACCAGGAGAAAAAAAATATCAACAAGGCACTGTACAGCCATCTGGTCATGTCCTGCGTTTCCGTTCCAGACAATAAGTCGCACAATGTTGCCCTTTTCGCTTTCAGCCATTCTTCATTTGTGCCAGCTACACTGACCTTATCCCTTTTGGCGGTACCATACCAGCACGTCGCCAGCCTTAATCTTGTAGTCGACATTTTACGAAAGTTATATTTACTACGAGAGCCAATTTCCATTTTTGGTTACGTATACGCCGTGTCAGCCCTCGTTTACTGGCAACACTTTGAAATGGGAAAAGGGTCTAAGTTGGATTTAATTCGTTTGACGGCACATGTTGCAAGGAGGCAACACTGAAACAAATCGACTTTTCCATTTGCTCATTGTCCATAATATTCTTTGTCAGGCGCATCCTGCCAGTGGAGTATAGTGGGGTGTGGCCATCAGAGGGCTGCAAATTGTACACTTCTGTAATATTATGCTCATTACGTGGGGCTGTTGTGTGTCATATTTATGCTCAGCAGGCATTTGCCAGCAGCACCGGTCTGCTGAAGGATTTCACAAGGATTTCACAAGTGTCAGCAGCTGTCGAATGGGTCCGACTGGAAATGCACAATCTACTCGTATTTGCCGAGAACAATTATTCGAGTTATTGGTGCTATGCAAGGACGTTTTGATGTGCGTTGGCCGCATGCTCCCCTTATATGGAGCGCATAATTTATAGGCAAGCAGATGTGCTGGCCGGCCAGCATAGTAACTATACGTGGAATATGGCAATTGAAAGGTGTAAATTACTTAACAGGTTGCTGAAGTCGCTTCTGATGGGTGATGGAGTGGATTTGAATCAATACTTAGCAGTGGAAGGGGATGACGCACGGCGTCGTCTGTGCTGTTAAGCAAAAGCCGTTCATCAGGACTATTATGGACGTGTTGGCATATGTGATGTCAGCAATTGAATGAGAAACTAGATGTGATGACAAATTACTGGGTTTGTACCAATATGTGGGCACAAACCGTGAGATAAGCCTATAATTACTTTGACCGATGTTCTCGGTAATTAAGGTATGTTTCGACAGAATGATAATACGCACATGTATTTTTAGGATGATGATATTGATCAGCAGATGGTGTGTCTAATTGAGTCTCAGTTTTGCAGTTTCTATGGGAGAATAGTTCCGAAGAATAGAAGTTATTTTTTTGTTGGAGGAGGAAGTGAGTCTTTTCGATAACAAATCCATTGAAGCCCAGGAGGATTCCGACTGGCAGAGTTAAAAAAAAATACGAAGAAAAAAAATCAAATAGGTCTGCTGTTTTTTGCGTTTTCCACAAAGCATTACGTCTGCAAAACGTCATAGCAAAACTATGAAGAATGTTGAAGCTTAATCCTAAAAACTGACCTGTTATCCCATTTTCGTCGTGTTAAATGTTTTTAGTCACATTGTCTACGCCTCGAAATTCTATTCACCCAAACTGCCAATCAATTTCTCATTGCTCCTGGAACTTTAAATGCTCTGCACGGTCACAAGGCGCATTCAAAAAAATTTATGAACTTTATAAACTCGACAAATGGAGATTCCTACCAGAGAAGAATGGGTTAGCACTTACTATAACCAAACACTAATGCGGTCTTAAGTGGTATATGGATGGTTCTAAGATGGTATACGGGGTGGAAGCCGGCGTATACGAGCCGAACCTGAAAACCTCAATCGCATTGGGAAAATGCAGAAATTCACGCTTTCGAGAATGCGCCGACCAAATCTACATCACTGGCTCAAGGTAGAAAACCAAACTGTGGTGAGTTCCTGGGTTACTAAGGCATTGATGGCAATGATAAAGCCGACGAACTATCCAGAAAAGGCTTGGAAACCCCTTTCCAGGGACGTGAACCTTTCTGTCCCCACCCCCAAATTGGTGATAAACGAAGTTTTAAAAAGCTGGTGAATACCCCAGGCCTAAGACAGGCTAAACGGACTATAAAAGCCCTTTAACAAAAATGGCAAAAGCTTTCTTAATCTAAACGGGCATGTTTTTGAAAACCTTGTAGGATACCTTACAGGACACCACCGATTAAGTAATCGCCTTTTTAAAATCAAAATAGTCGATTTTCCAAAATGTCGCCGCCTTGTCCTGAAGAAGACGAAAGTGCTAAACATATCCCATGTGAATGACCAGCCCTAAGCGGTATTTGACGGAAATTATTCTTCAGAGAACAATTGAGTACGGAAGACATTAAGATTTCCCCTGCTAGCAGCGTTATCAAATTCGCACGGAAAGCGGATAACCTCTCTAGCTTAACTGTCCTGACGCTTACAGCACAAGATCTCTTCAGGTCGAGGTGCCATAATTCGCAATAGGCAAGTCAGGAGTTAAAAAAACTTCCCGGGAAATCACATCAACACGTGCTATCTATTAGTACCGGCAACTGTGTCCATTCTAGAACCAACTAACGAGGCTAAGCCGGTACATATATTGGATTAAAAGTGGTGAATGATGATGCTATCAGTTATGCAAGTATTGCATCCTTTGAAAGTTTCAATTCACCTGGTCCAGATGACGTTTTACCAATTGTGCTTAATCAAGGTATAAGCTGTTCCCGACGCTGGAAAGAATGCAATGAATAAGCAAAGGCTTACAGTGAATCTGCGAGCCTTGCCATGTTAAACGTACACCCTGCGGCGGCGTATGGTTAAAGTCATGTTTTTACCAAATCGTAGTGGTTCTGATTTAATTGTAGGGACCATCTGCTCTCATGCGCAGAGATCCCTGAAGACTTAATCGGTGATTAGTGCATTACGATTGGGATGTCAGTCAATTCTCTTTACGGAAAGGATGATGGTCATTGGGCTAACTCAACTCGTGCTTAAAGGTGTCCTTATCCCGATATCCGATTAAGCCAAATATTTGGGAGTAATCTTGATAGGAAACTTCTTTTCCAAGCATTTCGAATCGAAAACATAAAAAATACTGCCCACTTTCTGGCAGTGCGCAAAGACACTTTTGGCACGTCGACTGTGATAGTATTTAGCTCAGGATAAAGAGGTTGTTCTTGTGATTACCATTAAAATGCGTAGCAAATCGCGAGCGGAAAGAATGTGAGCATACCAAAAAACTTTCCTGTATTAATTGAATAGGCTTGGACAGACTCTGAGGCAGGGGAAGAATGCCATCGTATTTTCAAAGATAACTCCAAAACCAGGCAGGTCATGTGTTGAAGTCTTTGTTGATAGTGAAAACAACTTCTCTACCCTTAAGGTAGATATGTGCCTGTCCTTGAAGTGAAGATTTTCGCAAGCCTATTGGGTATGCGCTATATTGTGACTAATAGCGAGAGAACTTGAAGCATACGTTTGCAGTAATAGTAAAGCTGCACGGAAAGCAAGCTTGGAAAGCAATTTCGAAAAGATGATTTCTTAGGTCTTTGTCCCAGGGCTCCTGGACTGCATTGAGCGAAAAAAGATTAAACGACTATCCCCGGCCACCTGCAAGGGGGTAGCGTCTTTCTTTCTATCTTTCAGGAGAAATCGACTGCAATAAACTTGAATTTGATAGGCTTGAGCGAAACCACCACGTGGCCGGCGTGCGGAAAGGACGACTAGACAGCAAAACACTTTCTCTGTAGTTAACCTACCTTTGCTCACATCATAGCTTGCTGACGTGGTGTGTTGAGTGAGTGCCGAACACCTTTTTATCACTGATGCTTCCTTCCTAAAAACAAGCTATAGCTAAAAGCATTAAAATAAAGTGTCTACATGGTAAGACAATGGACCAGAAGTTGTGTCTGATTGCTCCCTCAAACAGTAGCAGCCTCAGACAACAAAAAAATTGTTTTTGTGCTTAGAGGGGGATAGATCCCAAGCTATATGTAGAATATTGTTGCGTGATAGATTGCTAACAGCTGGGCTTACCATAAACTTGTCAGCAAATCTATCAGTTCTGGTAGCTTTTTTCAATTTTCGTTGTCGATGTAAGTTTCGGTAAGCCTTGCGACAGGAAGCCTTATACAAGTAACACCTTTGGTAAAATTAGAGACAGGAAGCAATAGATTTGGTAGGGCTTACAATGGGGAATTTATGCAAACAACAATTTCAACCTTCTACAAGAAGTAGCTTCGCTAAAGCTTGCAACAAAATGCCTGTTACAGGTAAAGTGCTACCGAAACTTCTATGCATTAGAGACGTAATTTTAAAGATTTTAGGATATACCACGTTTAAAATAAATTATGAGTGTAAACTGTACTCACACCGAACTTTTCGCTTAAGTTACATTAAGCGTGGACACCGGGAATCTGCCTAAAAATACTTTTGGCGATTAGCACTACGCAAGTTGTAGCGGTGAGGAGGCGGTCGAGCTGTCTCGTTCTCGTCTCTCGATCTCGTTGTTGTGCGTCAGGTGGCTGAGAGCAAACAGTGCTCACTGTGTCGCTGCGCTGGAGCTGGTTAGCTAATTAGCAATCGACGGTGATGAGCCTATTATTGGATCCCATGTTCGCGACAATTTCAAATTTTTGTAGCGTTTTATCTCAATCGCTTCACGAACAAGCCGTGGGATGTAATGCGACTCCCGAGACAGTATCTTAGCCTGGTCAAATCTGATCCAATGGTGTTCGTTGGGGTGGTCTAAGACATGCTCCGCTAGAGAGGTTTTTTCTCTCTGCTGGGTCGAAATAATTCTCCGCGTTTGTCCAATGTATGATGACCTACAGCTGCAAGGTACTACGTAGACACCTGGAGTTTGGAGAAGAAAGCGATCTTTGGGTGATTATAGATAATTTATCACCTTTTTTGCGGTAAGAAGATCGTTTTCACACCGCATCGTTTTAGAATTCGACCGACTTTGTCCGTGACACCTTTCACGTATGTTAGAAATTCTCTTTTGTCCAACTCATTTGCAGTCTTCTTGTCGCGACGAATTTGGCTTCCATGAACGTTGTCTTTTCGAGTAGCCGTTCGATTGAAGGACGTTGTCCACAAATAAGTCGCTGAATAAGTGTGGAGACAAAAGGTCTCAAATTTGACGGATAATGGTGAGAGGAAGCATGTAGGTACCCGTTTGTTTGTGTACCTTTTCTGTAAACTGTGTGACCTAGTGTCCGATTTCCGCGTTAAACATCCAAAAACGCAGTCGATCCATCTATTCTTGTTCCATTGTGAACTTTATTTTCGGATGTTGTGAGTTCAGATGGTTCAAAAAACTCATAAACGCGCAACGTTTAATGATGCAGAAAGTGTCACCATTCATCAACGTACCCAAACCACACCTTTGGTTTCTCTTAGAGACGTAGTTCACATTCTACACTGAAATTTCGAAACTGCTCTAAGCCTCATAGAAAAAGGAGCCTTCATCACTTTACAAACAGAGGAGATTAACAGAAACTTTTCGCTTTATACTCGTTATAACTTCTTTGACGTCTTCGTTTTGTCTAAAATTGCCTCGGAAATGATCAGCAAGTTCTATAGAGAACTTTTACATGCAAAAACCACCGAAAATCTTATATCTAAGCCTATCAGCTGTATAAATAAGTAATCTATAAAGCAAGAAGCATATTGAGCACCCAATAAACCTTGAGCAGCTTCTTACTAAAAATTTGATTTATACATCAAATTACTTCGAACTAACACATACATCAAATTTATTACGTGCCATTGTTAGGCAATTTCTTCGAAGTAATCTTCCCCTAATGCGTCTCCTGATGAAAGCATAATTTTCCTGCATTGCGCAACACTGTTACGTAATATGTATTAAGGACCACAAATCCTATCAAATGCCCAATTCCCCAGTACTTTATGCCGCCAACTCATAAACACCTCAAACGGAAGGAAGCTACGTTCTCGCCCACCACACAACTGCACAGCACTACAACAGACAAACGGAAAGGACCTGCGAAAGCTCCACAGCAATTACGTATGCAAATGGTAAGCCCCACACGCAGTGGCCAGCAGCATAATGGAATTCAATTAATTCCAGAAATTCCAATATAATGCGAGCCACTTGGTCGATCTGGTCAAATACTAACGCACACAATAAATCAAATTAATTGTGTACCCGAGATTTACGTGAATATATACCTATGTACCATCATCAAACTGAATTGGCCCCGTTGCTCCTGCCAAAGAAGAAAAGAAAACACTTCATCTTGGGTCGTGGCGATATGGTCAGCCAGGTCAAGACACTCCGGCTATGTGGTCTTATTGTGAGACAGGGAATCGAATTAGACTTCCGGTTTCCCATGCGCTCGTGCTGATGAGTCTCTGATTCCATTCAATTTGTGTGCACAAGGATATCCATCCAGGAAGTACTAGCAGAGAGATATGTAACCGCACAAGCTCAGTGGAGACACCCAGCAACAATGTTATCATGAAAGTCTGTATAGAAGATAATAGGTTGTAGTGGGTATATGTTTGAATGGATCAGGAACCTGGTCGGTACTCTTTGGGTGCTTGTTTGTAGTCAACCGGATTAGATGCGTTCCAATTTATTTCCCTGACATCCAGTCATAGTGTCTTCGAAAGGGACTACCGGAGCAATAAGTTACATCGGATTTGCCATTCTCAAACAACTGTTGTTGGTACGGCGGCTGGCCGTAAGGATCAAATCCAATACAAATTGATGAGCAAATAATAAGCTGAACCTGTGGCTTCTGACCACACCACCCTGTGGACTTCTTTTGTTTTTCGGTGTTGTATCACTACGGGTCCCGTGTATTGTTTCGTGTCGATGAGTTGGCTAGAATTATAGTGAAGGAAGAGTCCCTTGTTTGCGATGAGTGGTATGAGACTGTCAAGGTTTTGTGCTGGAATCAGCATAGCACATAGGGCAGATGCTTACAGTGTGTTCTACAGGTCAAGAGGCTACAAGTAACTAAAATAAATGCACCTTACCGCACTAAGAGTTTTAACAAATATTTAAAAATACGAAAATTCTCGATAAGGCTCTGCAGTTTGTATGGCATGTTCAAAAAGGATATTTATTAAATAAATTTTTCGAGCAACAGCTCAGCATGATTCTGATTGCGATGTCAATGCTGGAAGTTGATGTTCCTTCTCGATTTTGTCTCTGGTCATTGTTTCTTGTTGACGGTGTCCCCAGCTTACTCTCATAGTTTTTTTTTAACCTTATTTAAAACTCCAATGAAATCAGCCAACTTTCGTTTCTCACACACTGTATCAAGGACTCAACCACCTTTAATTTTTCCTGTAAAATATATTCCTTAAAACCAAAACTCCACACAACTCTCGTCCTTTGGTAGACTCATTGTACCTATAAAACCTTGTGAGGACAACAGTTTTGTGTCTTGTAACACCTTAGGTACAATTTTGTTGTTTATTTTATAGATCTACTTCAGAGAGCCAATCTACCCGGCAGGACAATGATAAAGCTTAAGTTTTGATGGGAAGTCTCTGTAGGTTACCAGGTGTACAAATGATGGTGTCTTACTTGACGGTGCTTAATGAATTAATCAATCGAGATGTATACAGATGCGGATGATTCTGCCTATAGTTGAGTTTGTTATTATCAGGACACATGAAGACTTTCCACAAGCACAGTTGTAGTAATGAATATGCAACCAGGTTTTCCTTTCGATTTTTTTTTGTGCTTTGAACGGTAATAATTATTTGATGATGACTCAGCAATCTAACCGTTGGGCGAAGCTGTGCGCCATGGCTGTAGGTCATTTGTGGCTATGCTTTTGGTTAGCAATTAGCATTTGAACAAGAAAACGTAATAAATATTCAATATCCTTGATGTTAACATTTTGCTGACACAGAAATTCCGACGTTGAATGCCTGCGTGTTCATTTGGATGGGTAGAGTACTTTTTAATATTCAATATTATATTTAATATAACAGCCTTTAAATTACGTCCTTAGTAATTTTAGTAAAGGCTTTAAGTGCATGTTTTTAGCGGTCCGTCCGAAAATGGAAAAAGGACCTCTTATGGTATCACTCCGTTGGCCATCCACCCGTCCGCACCTGTAACTTTTGAACGGAACGTCGTAGAAAGTCAGTTAAAAACAATGATAACGCATACAAGGGCAATTATTTTGTATGCACACGTAACGGTTTAATTACAGTTTGAATATTGATTGTAAAAAACAAGCAGAATGTGTTTTGGCTTTACCTTAAAAAGTTTTACAGCCAGAACGAAGAAAATTGAAAAATGCGCCAAAAAAATTGGGCATTTATAATAAAATCGAATTTTTGCAAAAAAAAATTTGAAAAGTTTTTTTGAAACAAGGAATGGAAAGTAGAAACCCATTTCCATAACGTGCTTAAGGTCATAACTTGCTCATGACTTTATTGAAAAAAAGCCGATATTGGGCAAATATATAAACCAGCCGAAGACTAAGCAAAGGCTAAAATCAAATTTTGGTTAAACAGTTTTAGAACTCTAGTTTTGGTGTATTTTCAAAAAAAAAAAACGTAAAAAATTGTGCCCCCACCACTATCTCCGCTACAACATCGGCCAAATGATTTAAAAAAAATCACCCACATCAAGAATCGTTTGTGATTTTCGGAAAAACTATAGAAATTTTCGAATATTTAGCAGATTCTGAAATTTAGCCCGAAAACTTCAAAAACATTTCAAAATTATTTTCCAAAATAATATTGGAATCTTAACGATGGTACCGATTATAATGAAATTTGGTTTGCATATAGAACGTATGAAAGGAATTCTAAAACTTTTAAGATCTTTCAAAAATGACGTTTCTAACTTAAAATTATCTAAAACGGTTTAAAAAATAAATTAAATTAACCGAAAACTATGTTAGGTTAGGTTGTTGGGCTGATGGAGCGAGGTGACTCGCGCCTCGTCGCACTTAGGTCTACTTAGACCCATTGTGATACCCAATGGGGGATAATCCTATTTGTGTGGATGTTCCGCTTCCTTCTTACGCCGTGCTGAGTTCCTGGAGCCACCTTGTTGATTTAACATACCTGGAAAGAGATGTTAGTGGTGCGTTTGAAAGTTCTGAGATGTCGTGGAAGAAGTAGCTTCCTAAAGTTCTTTTCCTCAACTGACTTAAACTGGGACAGTGGCACAGAAAGTGAGGTGTGTCTCCGCAGCAATCCGTATCGCCACATCCTCTGCAGATGTCGTCATTGTCGAGATTTAGTTTCATAGCATGGTGTCTCAAAAGATTGTGGCCAGTAAGTATACCTACTAGTAACGACAGAGTCTTCCTGTTGCTCTTGATGAGCGCGTTAGTTCGGGACTTATCATATTTAGGCCACATTTGTCTTGAGATTTCACAGGTGGACAAGGATGTCCATCTTGAATTTGCTTTCATCCGAATCTTGTTTTCCACCTGCCTTCTAAGGTCACAGAGTGGAGGTTTGATCCATTGAAGTGCTTGATGAGGATCCAATGTTGATCCATATCGTGCAAGTTCATCGGCTTTTTCATTGCCACGAAAGTTCCTGTGGCCAGGAACCCAGCAGAGTCTTACATTGTGCTGTGAGCCAAGAACCTTTAGCTCTTTGCGACAGCACTTAACAAGTTCGGATTTGATTTCAGTCGCAGCTATTGCCTTTATGGCTGCCTGGCTGTCTATAAATATGGTAATATCATCCTGTGGTATTGCCCTTATTGACAGTTGGCTGGCTGCCTCCTTGACTGCAAGGACCTCCGCTTGGAAGACACTGCAAGAATCGGGCAATTTTATTGATTTTTCTATAAGTAGGTTCTCAGAGTAGAGACCTGCACCCGTGCCTATGCTAATTTTTGACCCATCTGTGTATATGGCTATCGATAAATTTCTTAACGGTTCTCCCGATTCCCACTCATCCCTGCTAGGATACATGCAGGCAAAAGTCCGACTATCTTACCCCCCCCCCCCCCCCTTTCGAAGTCAAGGTAGGGGGTAAGGTAGTCGGAGGAGGTGTCGGTTCCTATAACGCTGTGAAGAATCTGCGCATGACCAAATGAGCTTGGGATCCATTCAGGTGACTGACTGAGCCTCAAGGCGCTTTTAGCAGCAGATTCTTGCCAATAGAGGTCGAGGGGTAGCATATTGAGAACTGCCTCCAGCCCTGAGGTTGGTGTCGTTCTCATAGCTGATGTCGTACCAATACATGCAGCTCTCTGTATTGTTGTCATGTAGCGTAGGTTCGCGTTTTTTCCAGCTGCTTGCCACCAGACTAAACACCCATATGTCAAAATAGGTCTAACAATTGCAGTGTACATCCAAAGGACAATTTTGGGTTTGGGACCCCAATTTTTCCCGAAAATGCGACTATAAGTATAGAATGCGGTTGAGGCTTTCCTTACTCTTTCCTCAACAGTGAGGAAAGAGTAAACCGAGAACTAAAAAACCTGTGCTCTAAGTATTAGAAAAAAGTAACAATACTTTTTTTATTTGCACTAGCGCAAAGTATATGAGAACCAAAAAAATACCTATGATGGTATTCAACAAAAGGTCCCCAATAGACGTTTTATAAATTTTAAATCAAAGAAATTCAGAAAAAGAAGCCAAAAAACCGCGTGAGTCCCCACTGTTTTTCGATAACGGAACCGTTTTGGAAAAAATATCAGACATAGACAATTTTTTGAGGTTTGAAAAAAATATATAGAGGGGCTGAAATATTGCGTGGTTTTTGAGATAAATAAAATAATTTAAGTTGATATACTAAAATGGTAGTGCTAAAAAATGTCTATAACTTTTAAGTTGTTTCTATATCTTAACAACTTAATTCTACACAAACATAAACCACTGAAGTAGAAAGCAAAATAAATAAAAAAAATTGAAAACAAAAAACCCATTAGTATTTCAGGGTCTTTTTCACAAAAGATGGAAGGGTGATACTGCGTTATCCTGAATGATTGGCCAAGATAAAAGAGTAGTGTAGGAACTGCGGTGTGCTGCCGACTGATCATAAGGAAAGCTGAGCTTTAAGTGAAAGCTAAGATTTCAGTTTTAATTCCAACCCTCATCAAGTCAAAACTAATGAAATGTGGACAAAGACCGAAAAACAAATAGATCACGGGTGTTTCTACCTACATCTTGTGCTTGATTTATTTTTAGTGCTTGGATCATTAACGCGACATCATTAAAAACATCATTAAAACAAGCTCGTTTTTTATTTTGTTTTTTTTTAAATAAGCTTCTAAAAACTTAGGTTAAAAACGGCAATTTAAGAAAATTTTAACGCAGCCTTTCTTCTTTTTGTAAGCTTTGTACTTTAACCGAATTTAAAAAAGTACGCTTGTACCCTTAAGCTACTAGAAGACTTAAGAAAATTGTTTCTGAAAATGCTTTTATGTTTTTGAGTTAAGTCTCAGAAGATTTTGAAATTTCAAAATCCGCTATAATTTTCCTTAAAATTTTGAATTATTTCTGATACGTGTGATTTCTTTTTATAGAATTCCACCAAACAGCACCGGAGATAAGGGGGGTGGGATGGACACGATTTTTCATGCATTTTTGCGATTTTTTTTTTCGAAAATGCGTCAAAACTGCAGGACTCAAACTGTTTTTGAAAAATATGACCAAAGCACTAGGTTTACTTTGAGTTGCTTTATACGTGTGTTCAACATTGATTTTGAGCAATAAACTGTTCAAAAGTTATGGTCTCCAACACTTTGAAAAACGTCATGCATTTTCGACTCTTCATTTCTCAATAACGTTTTGATATTTTCAAAATGTTTTATTTTTTAATCAAAGCTTAGTATTTCTTAAACATAAGTTGTGGTTTTCTGCCATCTTCACCTGAAAAAAAAAGACTTGTTCTTTTTCAAGCAGATACAAGCCCTCCGAGAGTATCATTTGTCTTGAAAAGCTTCTCAAAGTGCCGTTCGGATTCGGCTTAAAATTGTAGGTCCCCTTGTATGTAAAGAAATTAACACACCAGCATACATTGTTGAGAAGTTGGCCCTGGTTCACCTCGAGCTGTTGCGCCACCCTATTTATTTTTTTTAAGTTGTGGTTTTCTAGTCTTGCCTTCTAAACTTCTTGAAAAAGCACTGAAAAACGCATTAAGTCCATTTTCACATGAAACTTCAAACTGTAACTAAACGTTATTTGTGGTTAAAAAAAATGCCCTCTTTGGATTCCCTGACTATTTCCGCAGTTTATTAGCACACCAAATTTTGTCTTTCTACGACTTACCGTTATAAGAAGTTATAAAGCGATTGGACGGACGGACGAACAACGTAGCGATACCATAAGAGGTCCTTTTTCCATTTTTGGACGGACCGCTAAAAACTAATAAGGTTCCTTACACATAACGTGAGTCTAATGAGGTTTAGGTAAAAATTAAACGCTCGCACTCTTACCCTGGTATTCATATTGTTTTATTGCTGCTAATGCCATTAAGTACACTCAATAAATCTCTATGAACTCCATGGCAATAGAGGCCTAGTTAGCTCCCACCAGGCAGTATAGGCAGTTAGCGAACATAAAAGTATCCCCACGCAGCGCACATTAGGCTCCCATATGATTTTCAACAAAAAGAAAACCAAATATAATAGAATATGCACGTAGGGATTACTAGGCTTGCGAGGGAAAAAAAAAGCTTGAAATCGTTCCCCCAACCAGCCCAAAGCAGAGAGAGCTGGAGAGAGATATAATATAAGATGTAAAAACTCACTTGGTGGCTTACTCCACACGATATCCTTCGAAGTTAATGCCTTTTCGAGGGATAATTTCCTCCGAGGTAAACGACGAATTACGGGGAATAACTTTGTTTATCCTCCCCCAATGCAAAAGCAGAGTGTTATATTTGCCCTTCACATATGCGGGCTGGTATATGCATAGCTGGGAGGCATTATGGATATATTGTAGAGGGAAGAAGCACGACGACGTCTAATTTTATGATCGAACAACTTTTCGTTAAGCTTTTTTATTTTATGATAAATAATACGCCCCAGACCATGAATATGCGGGCCACATCGCATAACATGGGCGAATTTAAAATGAATGGCAAAAGTTTTACGTGAATTCACAGGCTTTTGCTACTGGCGACGACGGAACCATTAAAATGCTCCTTTGGTATATCGAGATGATACCAAATATCAGAGGTGCCTTTCAGTGGACGGCCTAGCGTGGTAAGCACTTAGGAGTCTGAAAAGGCTATAGTGCAAGCTCGAATTTAAAAGAGAAAGTAAATCTAGGCAACTAAACCTGTGAACATCGAAATAGAATTGGGGCCTTAATTTCGGGAAAAATTATTTATGCCCACCAGGACAACGCAGAACGTTTGTCTACAAAAAGCTAGAGAAGGAAAGGCAGCGTTACATAACTTTACATCCCAAAAAGTTCAAATCAATTTAGGGAACATCTCATCTCCAAGAATTTCTACAACGAAAATGTATAGAGTTATCGTCTTGACAGACCTACTCCAAGCATCTCTTTCAAGCCACCTCCAAAGATGAATATTCAGGGGCCAAACTGTCCCTTGATAAAACCTTTTTACTACATGTATCTTTTACCAGACCCTGCTTTCAGTCTTGGTCTATAGAGTGATGAGACCTCTCACTAATATGCACGCAAACGAAATGTCTTTACAAACGCAACAAGCTTTGCAAAAGCATAACTGACCCACCCCACTGTGCGGCAATGAATCTTCTGTACTTGTCCTTTATCTATGGATAGCTAAAAGATCCATTAAAATCCTTCCTGTTTATGGATCATACATGCATTTTTATTGGGTTTCAAGCCCTAGTCCTTCTTGCGTGTGTCTAAATTGATTTATTTCCGTCAGGAATTGCCAAAGAATTTCCATCTGAATGGCACACAGCAGCCATCATGTACCTAATCCCGTAACCGAGACAATTTATGAATTATTTTTTATTGCCACGAATCTTTCAAACTTTATGGAGCTCTTCATTTGAGGGCTGGTAAAATGCCCCTAAGCATCAACTTTATGTGTACATATTTGGTCAGATTCTAATGCAATAAAAAGTGAAATATTTACATTTCGGTGGTGAAAATTGCAATTTAACCGCCCTGTCTATGGGCCCGATGATTTAGACGAATATTTTGGGGGATCTTAGATGGACTTCGATGAGTGAAATATTAAACTTTCGTCCTGTCCAACTTCTAAATGGGAGTACATAACTGTTTTCTTTTACAGAAAATAAATTGCCTTGGCTTAGGACAGAAGCTATTATAAAGATGTGGAATGATACCAGGACATTTATATGGCTACGATAAGTATAGGGGGGCGATCAAAAGTATAAGCTCAATGAAAGAGGCAATTGGGGGGCGGAGAGTTGCAACACAGATTTTACCAAAGTTGTACAGCATCACCACGGTGCGATGAAGTTGAGTTTCACTCTGCTGGCAAACATGCTAATTACACAAAGTATGCATTACGGGAGGGCTGGAGATTGCAAGGGAAGTCATTACTCTTACACGCTGTAAAGTTTTTGGTTGAAGTTTTTACGTTGCGATAGGGAGCGTTGAAATGCAAATGCAAGTGTCACACAGAGATAAAGTTTTTTTTTTAAAACTGTATAGCATTGCAGTGATGTTTTAAGGCTGGCACCCGTGCGGATGGGGACAAAGATAGGTTAGTCGTTGTTACGGACGGTATAAAGTTGTCACTATCTGCTCATGGTGCACACAACTCTCATAAGAATAAAAAGCCTCAAGGAATATCTGCTTAAAGTTTATGACTTTTTCATTTAGCAGAACAGGAAAAGTTTCTGTTATAGTTCAATAAAAGTCCGGAGCGATGAACGCATTGGATGATGAGATGACATAAATGGTTACCCATAGCGTTTATTCTGAAACGGAGCTTAAGTCTCCAGAAAAGCCAGATTTTAGCGAGATATACAGTGAAACTGAGTAATGAAACTATAAAAAAAAACTATCATAATGGGCCATAATTTGATAGTTTTTATTTTTTTTTAGGCTGGCTTGGTAGAGAGCAACTAAAATATTCGGTTTTAATAATTAAAGGTGCTTCGAAGCAGGACAAGCAATTTATTGCCTAAAGAGCTGGTTAATAACTATTAAGTATGAATAGTAAAAGGCCAAAAACAGTGACTTTTTATTATGTCTGAAGGGCATTTGACGCCGCCTCTGAAGTGCTGGGTTTCACACGGCCACCACAACGAAACCCCTGGTTTGACGATAAATGCCGGCAAGCACATGCAGCTTAAGGAAGCATACAAAGCGGCGCTGCACAGAAGGACTAGAGCTGCTCGCGAGCTCTACGAGCAGAGGAGGAGAGAGGAACACCGGCTTCTCCGAAGGAAAAAGAGAGAGCACGAGAAGCGCGTGGTTGAAGAGATAGAGAGATGTTACTACAGGAATGAGGTTAGAAAGTTTTACCAAAGGATCAAAAGGTCCTGCCAAGGGTATAAACTTCGAACTGAAGCCTGTAAGGACCATCAAGGGAACATCATTGTAGAATCGCAGTCGGTGCTGAGGATTTGGAAAGACCACTTCTGCAGACTGTATAACGGCGAAGACGAACCAAATACCGCTGTCAGGCAGAACGAACCATTCAACCCGGGCGAAGACGTTACCGACGAAGCATACGAACGATACCGCCCACCCGACCTGGAGGAGGTGAAAGTAGCTGTGTCTAAGCTCAAGTGCAACAAAGCAGCCGGAGCAGACGGCCTAGCTGCCGAACTTTTTAAATCCGCTGGCGATGAGCATGCACCAGCTCATCTGCAAGATATGGTCGGAAGAAAGCATGCCCGACGAATGGAACCTCAGCATTGTTTGCCCGATCCTGAAGAAAGGAGACCCTCTGAGTTGTGGGCATAAGTCTACATGGGCATAAGTCTTCTTAACATCGCATACAAGATCTTTTCTGCTGTACTGTGTGAACGCCTGAAGCCGTTTGTCAACAATCTGATAGGCACATATCAGTGTGGCTTTAGGCCAGGAAAGTCCACCATCGATCAAATATTCACACTGCGGCAGATCTTGGAGAAAGCCCAGGAATTCTAAATCGATACACACCACCTCTTCATCGATTTCAAGGCCGCGTATGACAGCATCTATAGAGACGAGCTATATAGCGCAATGTCTACTTTTGGCATCCCTGCCAAACTCGTCAGTCTGTGCAGGATGACGGTGGAAAATTCACGCTGTTCCGTCAAGGTCGGCAAAGACCTCACCGACCCCTTTGATGTCAAAAAAGGATTTAGACAAGGCGACGCGCTGTCATGCGACTTCTTTAACATCATACTTGAGAGAGTTGTGCAGAACTCTCGCGCCAACACCAGAGGTACAATCTTTCAAAAGTCCGTTAAACTACTCGCATACGCAGACGACATTGACATAATCGGTAGAACAAAGCGTGATGTCAGTGAAGCCTTCGTGAGTATTGGGACGGAAGCGGCGAATATGGGTTTAGCAGTCAATGAGGGCAAAACCAAGTATATGCTGTCATCAAGGAAAGACACCCAACATCGACGTCTTGGACAAAACATTACCATCGACAGCTATGATTTTGAGGTAGTTAGGGACTTTGTCTACCTGGGTTCCGCTATAAATTCAGACAATGACACCAGCGCTGAAATCAAACGAAGGATAACTCTTGCCAATCGCTGTTTCTTTGGGCTAAGGAGGCAATTGAGTAGCAAAGCCCTCTCTCGAGCAACTTAAGTGTCCATGTATAAGACCCTCATCATCCCAGTCCTGCTTTACGGTGCAGAAGCATGGACCCTGTCAAAGGCGGATGAAAACACTTTAGGCTGCTTCGAGGGAAAAATTCTTTGGACGATTTACGGTCTCGTCTGCATAGACGGAGAGTGGAGGAGGAGATATAACATCAAACTGTACGGGCTGTACAGCGATACCGACCTAGCCAAAAGAGTCAAAACACAACGTCTACGATGGCTGGGTCATCTAGAGCGGATGGACACCAACGCCCCCGGCCCGGAAAATCTTCGAATCCACTCCGCAGGGAGGGCGCGGTAGAGGAGCACCGAAACTCAGGTGGCGCACGCAAGTGGAAGGGGACCTCAGCCAACTTCGCGTGCGAAACTGGAGACGGCGCTAGCTCGAGACAGAGCTGGCTGGCGGAGCTTGTTGGCTGAGGCCCAGGTCCACCCCGGACTGTAGCGCCACCTTAAGTAAGTAAGTAAGAAGGGCATTTGACCCCACACATCGTGTCGGGCAAGCTTATGGGGGAAAGAAGTGAATGTTTTAGGGTATGTATACAGTTTTTTTCGGAGGATGCTACTTTCCTATGGAGCTCTCTGGCACAACTACGGGTCCATTGTATTGTAATGCCGAAAAGAAAGACGAGAAGTAGCTTCAGTGATAAAGAGCTTCGGTGTAAGGTTTCCGCTCTCTCCACATCAGCCCCAAAGATCCGCCACCTTATGCAAACAAAGGCAGGCCAACGACAGACATACTGATAGTTTCAAAATTAGTTCTGCTTCTTTTGTGAAGCTCTATAACTAACAGCACCTTCAGCATTTTGAACAAAGTTTTAGGAAAGTGCGGCAGAAAATCTTAATCTTTGGCGAAACTAAAAAAGAAAGATACGCCAATTCGAATTCTACAAGGACTGCATCATGAGATGATTGCTGCCTCCAGAGCAGATCTAATTCTATTCACAGGCAGTTCTCATAAGGACGAAATCTCATCTTATGCTGTCATTGAACTAAAACTTAATGGACAAACTGAGGTTTCCTATCTAGATTTGCTACCAGAATTTACAGGCAGCTATATTGCGGAGCTTACAGCAGTGAAGAAGGCTTTGTCATTTGCCCTAATTCGCTCACAGACTACTATCATTTTTACCGACAGTTTGAGTCTACTTACGGGACTATTTTGTGTGGCTTACAATCTGGCATATGAAGAAGGTCCTATCAGCATTCACGAACTGATGAACCCTGCGGACACCGTCAAAGATCCCTTCACCACGAAAAAGAAATCTAAAACTTATCTGTAAAATTATTTAGATATATCGTTATCTTAAAAGTATTTCGACTTCACCTTTGGAAGCTAATCAACGACGTCATATGGCATCTCTAGCTCTATGTCTTAACTTAAATAGTTTACAAATTTAGTCTTTTTGTAAATTATTTTGCTTTAAATGAATAAATAAATATTTTCGGAAAGAATGCCATAAAAACATTAACTTGACGTTCCCTTTCAGATTTATGCCTTGCCGTACGCTTTCCACGGAACGTAACTACCAAAAATCGGTAAAGCTAATGCCGTCATCTGAGGAAAGAAAACCCCAAGTAGGGGGAATGTGCCGGATGGTGCGGAAAAGACACATAAAATTGATCTTGCGTACATTCTTATTATATCTGACCCAGGGTATATTAATTTTAATGCATAGTTTGTAACACAGTTAAATAATCACCGCAGACCAACAGGTGAATCGATTAAGCTATGTCCGCTCGTCCGTCTGTTCGTATGTGTGAAGATTTTAGGTTTTAAAATTGAGCTAGGACGCTCTTACTTCGAGTGTATCTTGGTTCTTATTTTGTACAGACAAAGTGTGAAAATTAGTTAAGTCCGCACACAGCCACGCCCACTACTGGCTTCAATGTAAGACAACTTCTATTTCAAGTTTTCTTTTAAAATGCATTTTGTTCAAGTTAGATAAGGCGTAGGAACTTACCAAATTTTGGTAGAGAGCAATAATGGTCCAAAACCTCGCAAGATATTGGACCGCCCACAATATCGACCATGCCTACTTTTAACATGTTAGAAAATCATGTCAAATCTGTCATGTCAAATGTTTAAAATTCTTTAAAAATCCGATTTCTCGGAAAGTTCACATCAAATTGAAAAAAAATTCTATGTCCAATGTTAAAGATATTACTATTTACTAAGTTTAGTCCATACAAAATTCTGAGCTCCGCCCACTTTTAGGGGTCGTTTTTTGGAAAAAAAAACTGTTTTTTTCCAAAATAATTTTCGGTTTTAACGCATATGGTCATGATTCTAACGAAATAACAATTAATTGATTTTAATTTTTATTATACAAATAATATATGAATTCGGGACAAAAAATTTAAGTTTTGGTGTTGCACGGTATATAGGGTCGGGTATATAGAAGTTTGTCACAGACGAACTCTTGCAGTTACTCACTTGTTTTTCTGCAAATTTTATTATGCTCATAAAATTAATCTTTCTGCAACTGACCAGACAACGAAGCGTTACCATAACATGTACTTTTACCATTATTGGCCAAACCCGCAAAACACCGTCAAGTATAAAGCCATACAGGCAGCCGTCGCCCTTTTTTTTAAGGTTAAGGGTATAATTAATTGCTTGCATTTGTTGAAAATATTGTTAAACCTGTTGTTATGCTTTTTTTAGATTTTTCAGCTAAAATTTAAAAAGTTGAATTTGAAAGCTTCAAAACTGAACAAGCCTAAATATTTTCGGAGAAATTTTTTGAAGAAGTCCTCTGCGTAAGATTTTTATACCCAACCTATGGTATATTTATTTTAATGCATAGTTTCTTACACTGTGAAATAACTACCGTGGACCCTTAAGACTTTTTAGAGATAATGATCAAAACCGTGTGAATTGATTAAGCCATGTCCGCCCGTCTGTCCATCTGTCCGTATGTGTGAAATTTTAAAGCCTTTAAAATTAGGCTAGGAAGCTGAAAGTAAAATAAAAAAAAAATCTAAATTTTATTGTGTGCAGAAAAAATATGAAAATTGGTAAGATCCGCCCTCAGCCATGCCTACAACTGCCTGGATGTGAGGCAACGTCAAATGTATGTACATTTTATTTAAAAATGTCTTTTGGTCAAGTTGGACAAGGCATAGGAACTCAAAGTTTGGGGCAGAGCAATAGTAGCCCGAAGCCTTCAACAAATTGGACCGCCCAAACCATCGACCATGCCCACTTTTAAAATTTTAAAAGTTGAAAAACCCGATTTCTCGGAAATTTCATTCAAAATGAAAAAAAAAATATAACAAATATTAAAGGTGTTAACATTTGCTTTGTTTTTTACATCCAAAACATTGAGCCCCGCCTACTTTTAGGGGGCGTTTTTAGAAAAAAAAATCTATTTTTAGGCGATAATATTCGTTTTTAGGGGTTTTCTCATGATTCTAACGAAATTAGTTTTATTTAAGTAGTTTTAACTTTCGGTCCACGCTCTTATTTGCAAGGGTAACCAAGTCAAATAATTGTCATACAAATTATGGAATCAAGCCAAAAAATACTTTAAAATTTTGTCTTCAGTGTAAAGAGGGTTGGGTATTTAGAAGCTCATTACAGGCGAACTCTTGCACTTACTTACTAGTTTTAAATGATGTCAATAAAGAATTGAAAACAGGGAGAGGATATCTTTAAGTTAACCCGATTTTAAGATTTAAGCCAGTGTGTAAGTACTACAGTGTGAAAGCAAAAGTCACAGTCCATAGAACGGGCCGTTGGATACCCCATCCTATCGCATTGTAAATTGCTGATGCTATTGTTATATTGAATATTATTATGAAAATTACGGAAGTAGTTCCTTACGTTCTTTTAGATGTTTTAAAAGAAGTGTGATCTACCCGCCTTTATAACAAACTTTGAATATTGAAATAAATATTTCCAAGTTAGGTTTAAATGGGCGCAGGGTCATAAGTCCATGGCCCGAAAGTCAATAATGGACTTGTGACCTGGGGTGGGTTATAATTTCACAATTAGATTATGGACTTATAACCCACTCAAAGGGGCCAAAAGTCCACAAAAATGTCTGTGGACTACTGACCCGTCGATTGTGGTCTTATGGCTCACTAGACCTTACTACACAGTAAAATATGTATGGGGGTACAAATTGTTGTCCGTGGGGTGCCGTTGCGTAGTGGTTAGTGTATGTGCTACGCCGGAGGTCTTGGTTCGAATCCTACCATCGTCACCTGGAAAAAAAAGACTTGTTCTTTTTCACGGTCCCCACCTCCGCGAAGGTTTGACTAGCCCTCCGAGAGCATCGTTTGTTTTGAAAAGCTTCTCAAAGTACCGTTCGGATTCGGCAAAAAATTGGAGGTCCCCTTGTATGTAAAGAATTTAACACACCAGCATACATTGTTGAGAAGTTGGCCCTGGTTCACCTCGAGCTGTTGCGCCACTGCATTTATTTATTTATGACTAATTGTTGTCCATTCCATTTGCGTATTAGAAGGGAAAAAAGTGCTTACTATTCGGGTAACCCAAACCAGGATAGCAGACGCCGACCAGAAAGCCGCTCATTTTGAGGCAGACGCTCCTGGATTTTTCGTTTGTTGCTGGTTTTGGTCCGCCCCGGATATTTTCATACCGATACCCACCATATCTGGTGAGCATTACCCTATCTGCCACCTGGGGAGGCGCTCAATCGGAGACCAGCAACCCCAGAAAGAAATATGCATTGCAAGTTATTTTCGCCGGATGCATGAATTCCCGTCATTAAGCCAGGCAAATGCCCCAGTAGGGATATTTAGGTGCTAAAGTGTTGTGGTTGGGATTGTTAATCATCCCAACTTTTCTAAAGCTTCAACTTTTTACTAATGTATACGCGTTCAGAATGTGGATTCAACGTTTTTTCGTTTTTTACTTTCTTAAAAGCAAACTAAAAGCTTCAGTCATCATCCATGAATGGTTTTTGAAATGCTTAATCGAAAATTTTACTTTTCTCGCTTTACCTTTGTCGAAATGTTCTTATTACGAAAATTTTTAGGAACGCTCCGAGTTGAAGAAAAATTGTCTAGAAAGGGGCTTCTGAGAAGGCCTTCCATCTTTAATGTACCAACATTTTCTTCAACAGGAAAGCCGTTAATTTTAGTATGTATGACGCAAGCAAAGTGACGTCATTTTTTTTAGCAACATACTTCTTTGCAACATCATAATCGTAATGACTTTTTCTTTTACTATTTTGCACTTTGATTACAAGTTAATTACAACCATTAAACGTAAGTGAATTAAAGTAAAAAGCAAATCTTTTATTCATACAGCTCAGGGATATAATTAGTCAAATGAGTGGGTATATGTACGAAAGAAGACAAGAATTTAATACCAAACCTTTTACTTCGATTTCATTTCCTATAAAATATAGTTCAAAGCCAAGTAGTAGGTATCTCCTTCCCCGGATCCTTTTTACTTTTATTGCTACTTGTTATAAGAGCAGTCATAAGCCCTTGAACGAAAACGTCTTAATAAAAGAAAAAAGTTTTCATATGCTTCCTTATGCGTTCATATGCACACATGCAATCTTAATATACCTATACCTACCTACACCTAACAATCCCTACATAAATTTTTAATTTTTTAATTATTGTATTCAAAAAATAACGCATACAATCGTTGGACATGACTGCGCAATAGACTATTTCGCGATTTAAACAGAGTCCTTTTGTCGTGTAGATGAGTCGTTTGGTAAACTTTCCCACAGCTAAGCACTTTGTAAGGCTGTGCTACTTTCATAATAGGTACTGAACCTAATTGGAAGAAAAACCCTCACACATATAAATGTTTAATGGCAAAAAAGACCAGACGATGATAGAGGTGCTTAAATGTTAGGGCTATTCAAACAAGAGTTGATTATAATGAATGGCCTCC
Source organism: Neoascia interrupta (assembly GCA_947623515.1). Classification (NCBI taxonomy): domain Eukaryota; kingdom Metazoa; phylum Arthropoda; class Insecta; order Diptera; family Syrphidae; genus Neoascia; species Neoascia interrupta. The sequence continues at coordinate 188,255,545 of OX392462.1, forward strand.
ACTGAAGAACATGTGACTTAATTCTCACCACTTTGAAGTTTACATTTTGACCCAGCCAGCTAAAATTGTTTTTAGTTGATGGAGAAACCTTGAAGTGAAAAGTTGGTAGTGAGTTCCTTTTTTTATTAAGCCGACAATGAGACGTGAAATCATTTTCGAAAAACTCTTCATGGCTGGTGCAATTCTAGTGAAGGACTCAATTGGGACATTTCCACGTAAAAAGGTTAGAAGAATTAAAATTTGTATTTTGATGTTGGGAACAAAGTTAAGCATGGAATTAAACATTTGAATATAAATTAAACACAAATACACACTTTTATAATTTACGTTTATTCTAAAAATTGCTTTCCCAAAAATTGCTTAGCCCTTGACAAGACTCTAGGCACCTGTTATTTAGTATCAAGACGACAACATAAATTTATGAAAAATCCTCATTATATAGGTAGAATAAGCGTTGTTCACTTACGAGATTTCGTTATGACAGACATTTTTTTATCTAAAAAGTTTTTTTTGTGTACTCAATTAAGATTTTTTTCAGTCAAATATTATAGAAGCGTTTCTGGAAATACCTTAAACGTTATCATGAGTACAAGACAAAAACTGTTGGTCTTACCGAATTTGACGCAATCGGTTGATTTTCTTTCTGCCTTCACTAAGCATCACAAAATGATCGTCCATGAACTTATGTGTTGACCATGGTTGCATATCAAAATCATTTTTTGGAATCCGGTTAAAAAGCGGATCCAATAATTTCTCGCGACACTCCGTTTTCTTTTGTACAATTGGGCGTGTCGTATAGACATCTCGATAAGTTGTACTTAGTGGGCCGCTAGCTCCAATGCTCGGTGGTAGCTTCAGTATACCAAAACGAGAACTGAAATTGATTGCAATATTAAGTTGACTGTATAGACAAAAATTAAAACAAAAAAGCGCTTTAAAAACTTAAAAATTTCGCTACTTAAAAACGCCTGAACTGTATGTAAGCAGCTTTATATTTTACGACTTAACTCATCCATCGGATATGTCATGTAATTCATTTGTTTTTTTGCAGGTTCACGATCGCAAAGCTTGATCTCATTAATCGATTGCAAACACTCTTGAGCTGTAGTCTTTGGAATATAGACTTCATCCGAAAATCCAAATGTTCGATGATGGGACTCAGATACCCTCTAAAAAACAAAAAACAGTCTAATAAGTTACATTACTTAAAACGAAAAAAAAATCAATCTTGTTTCGGTCTTAAATTAATTTATACATACTTTTGGATGCTCAATATCCTTAGGATCTGACAGCGTAGCGTTAAACCAGTTTGAAACCTTAACACGTCTATCGTAGTCTAGGGTCGTTTTGTCTGACATTGTGGAGTGCTTTTTTAAAGCATTGGGAAGTATACTTCAGGATATTGACGAAATACAATGTACTTACGAATACTATACAAGTTTTGACTGATTTGATGTATACATATTTTTTTCCCCTTTGCTCTGATTAATAATTCGAATGTTTCTGTTTCATTAAAATCAATGTTCAAAATAAAAAAAATAAGAAAACTCTCTAAGCTCCAGTTGTGGCCTAAGACCCCTGCTTTCTGGTAGTTCATGAGGCCGGCCCATTTTGGCTGGGATTTGTTTCTCCAATTGTTGGAGTTCACCTTAGATACCATCTTGATTTTTCCAAATTTTCGCCAAACGATGTATTTGCTATTCCCCAATTCCACAGAATTAGTCAGGGTCCAGCGGCTTTTTGCCTTGCTTAAGGGTCCACAGCTTTGCAGTTCTCTATTCCGAGTGACACTTTATTAACCTTGCCCAGATCAAGAAATTGGACCTTTCGAATTGCACCCACTAGAAAGATCTTTTCTGCTTTGCTTTACAAATGCCTGTCTGTTGTATGAATTTCGCCAAACAATGTCTTCTTATACTAACTTACTTATCGAACCCTTTCTGACCCATGAAGGGTATTTTCCTCGTTAACAGAAGCCTTCCACCCCCTACAGTCCTGGGCATGCTGCTTCGAGTTGCCCAGACGGGACGTTGGCACCCATGATGACTTGATCATTAAAACGGAGTTTTAAGCCTCCTCCTCCGAAAATCAATCATTAGTCTTGAAACGGAAGCAATTTCAAAATTTTTAGCGCCACCTTTTGCTATTTTTGGTTAAAAGAAACTCTTATGTTCAAATAGCTTTAGCATGCTGCATAAGCTCTTATCACAGACAATAAACATATTTATTGTCTGTGCTCTTATTTTGAGAAATGAGAACTTGATGAGCTTAAAGAGCTTTGTGCTTTTAACGAAAATGTCGTTTCCAAAAGCTTCGAAAATTCGTGCGTTTTCTATTTGACATGGCAGATGGCAGATGTTAAATTTAAAACCATCATTGGACAAGAATTAACGTTAATTGATTTAAAACATTGTTATGTTTTTTTGCCTGGAATCAATTTCACTTTTATAATTACGCAATGAAACACTTTATTTATCAAACAAAACTTATTTACATTCAAATCACACTGTTTTTCCACTTTACAACTTAGAATTCAGCACTTTATTTCAATTCAATCACTTTTTACTTTAAAACCGAAGTTTTACTTATTACTTTCGTTTTTTTATGCAAATTCAAGCACCTTCTAGTATGTCCCATACTTCCCCTTTGGTAATATTCCATTGGTACTCTTCCGCTGAATTCCAAGGAGGGGAAATCGAAATTCGAACTTCGAATATAACAGCTGCTGTCAGATGACTGGAATGACAGTTGGGTATGTTCGTTTAGTGAATCGAGCAGATAGAGTGAATCGATGGGTGCATTCAGCGACTCCTGCGTGTTGTTTTATTTCTTGTCGCCACATAACAACATGTTACAACATGTTACATGAAATCTAATTTATAACTTTTAAATTTCAAATCATACTTCATTTTTGTCGCAGAATTTTCATACCCTACAAGACAGGAATGGAGTATGTACGTTTGTATATTAGTTTCGATACAGGCGAAAATGTAACGTAGAGAAATAATAACGATAGACACCCAAGACCTTAAGGGCATACCTAAAGATTGAGACCGCACTCTAAGTCAATTGAGCTATGTCCGTCTGTTCGTCGTCCGTATAACACAAATTTTTAGGCCTTAAATTTTGAACAAGAAAGCTGAAATTTTTTACTCAACCTCTTTGTCATCAATTTTTCAAATCTGCCCAGAGACACGCCCCCAATCGGTCCATATGCGCAGCTACCTCCTTTGCTCTCAAAATTACAAAACGTCGTAGGTAAGGCGCTGAAACTTTACATTTTCTCCACCTCTAATGATAAGACATGTGACCTGGGCATCGCTTTAAAGAGAAATTTTTGAAATTCATTTAATTGAATAAATTTATTCCAAATCGGAAAAAATTGCGAATTTTATTTTCTAAAAAACACCTAGATCAATATTTTTTTTCACACAAGTTTTCGGGTCACGCCCACAGTTGGAGGCAAAATTTAAAAAAACCTGGAATTTGGCAAAAAAAAAACAACATGGATCTCGGCTACCCTTAAGACTCATTTAGGAAAGAAAAGGAAAACACACACTCCATTCTCGATTTTTTGGCTACGCCCACTTTTAAGAGTATATTTTACAAAATTATTCATTTTTAACCAAACAATTACATTTTTGTGTACATTAAGGACGGTTGTAGATATAAGCATTTTCTAACTTTAATGTATGTGTTGTATGTATCTCTGCCCACTTTTGTGGGCGTGGCGTTAAAAAACTAATTTTTGTAAGTTAAAAAGGCGGAGTTTTAGACCGAAATGTATGCAACCACCTAGTATAAAGCATTTTACAGTTATATTTTTGTATCCCGCCCACTTTTTGGAGGGGTGGCAGCTTTATTTTGGTATGGTCGGGTATTTTGCAATCCGTCGTAGATGGACCGAAGCTTTCGCATACGCACTGTTGTACTTTCCCACTTGTTTTTAATCAAATTTCATATGTATTTATTGAAAAACAGTCATTTTAAGCTAAAATCCCTTAAAAAAGTGGGCGTGGTCAATGAAAAGGCTTTAATTTTTTAGCCAGTTCAAAGACGATTACAAGCAATGTTAAATGCCAAAAATGAATGCGCTAGCACCATTCTAACATAGCCAAAATTTGGAAAAAGTATTTTTTTTTATATTAGAAATGGTCGCACATACAGGCCTGTATTGGGCGTGTCTGTGGGCGGATTCGGGTAATTTTCAAACTTGATCTGGTCAAATGGACTTTCAGCTAAGTTCCACAAAATTTCAGCTCTCTACTTTAAAATTTAAGGCCTAAAAGTTGCTTACATACGGACGGACGGACGGGCATGGCTTTATCGATTCTCCTGTCGGTCGGTAAAAGGTCTTAGGGGTCTACGGTGATTATTTCACTGCGTTACAAACTATACATCAAACTTAATATACCCTGGGTCGGGTATAATTAAAGAATTTATTTGTAGTTAATTTATGCTTCATGAATGGCAACGGGGAAGGAAAAAGAAAACGAATAGGACCGAAAAGGAGAATAGGAGTAGGAATAGGTAGGAATAAGAGAAGGAATATGATACCGCGGTCCATTATAGACGGACCTGACCTATTGCTCTGTTGCACTTGGGATTGCCAAGGTTAGGTAGGGTTGCTAGCAGCCAAAGCAACCAGCATGCATAGGCCTTCGAGGGCCCTCAGCCGTCAACGCGTTGTCCTAAAGAGACAACCTGTAAGGGATGAAAATGTTACAATAAATTTACTAATTAAGTAATTGAAGTATACTGAGCTTCGAAGAGAAACTTGGCTAAGCTGAAGTCCCTGCTAAACTTCACGATATACGCCACCATTGTACTTGCAAGCTCGTTCAGTTCCTCAAGGAAGAATTGGAATAGGAGTTTAAAACTTTGTCTGCTGCCATTTGGACATTGGCAGAGTAGGTGTTTGACATCTTCTTAAACTTCGGACATATGGAAGCCCCTGCAAATGTAGTTGGTGTTAGTGATTCTTAATTTTGGTGAGTGTTTTCGCAACATGGCATTATTACTCTTGTGACTTTTTTTATATTATTGACTCACGATCAAGGGATTATAACTACCCAGTTATGCCAGTGATGGCCTTTTCAGTACTTAAAGCTTTTTTGACTTGCTGCTGTCTCTGAATGGCTATAACTAATTTTGTCTGGCCGCAGCTCTCCAAATTTTCCCATCTATTTTATCTGTCTCAAAATAGAGTGAAGGATGAGCCCTTTTGTCCGCTGTAGGGATACGTATGTTTCGGTAGCTTGTCAACCTTTGCATTTCCGGTGAAGTAACTATGTCCTAGTACCCAAACAATGCAGACTCTATTCTGTCAGCTAAGAACCCTAAGTTATAAGCGACAGAGTCCTACAAAACGAGATTATAGGTACTGTTGGTTTTGCCAGAGCCTTAATGGCTGCTTGACTGTCGACGTAAATTGCAAAATCCTCCTGTGACAGTTCCAATGCTCTATGGCCTTCTCAGCGGCTATAAATATTGCTGAAAGTTCGACTGCCGACCTCCGACCATTGCAGGAAGTTGGCAGTCTTCTGCTTGTTAGGATACCGAGTTTTTCAGAGCATGCCTCCAGTACCCTCACTTGATTTAGAGCTATCTGCGTAGGTTGCTATCTGGGAGTTGACTACAACGTTATTCAGCCTTCAGTCTTCTCTGCTGTGAATACGAATGTAGTACCTATAGTCTTGATTAAAGGTTAAGATAAAGCGTTATTAGGCCTGGTTGTTCCGACACAGTAGCCTTCTCTGTAGGATTGAACTGTGCCCTGTGGATGGTGTACTCCAATAATTGCTTGTACCTTGAAATCTTATTGAGCTTTCATTTATAAAGAGATCTATAGGCGCACTATTGCACTTACTCGTTGTTTTTTTTTTGGCTCAGTGTACAGAGGGCCAGATTGTAAAGTTGTTGAAGGAGAGGGATCTAGTAACATTGAAATGATGTGCATGTAATTTTGCTAAAAACTTTATTCATTCTTGAAAGTGATCTTATTTCAGCGCGATAGACATTTCCCAATGGTACCCAATTTTTTTTAGTCCTTTCGAAAAAAAAAAATGAAAAGCTCTGCAAAATAGGCCTATGTTTCATCCAAACCAAATTTATTAAATCGATGAATTGAAAAGCAATTTCTTCGTATTATATAAACAAGAAATAATCAAACAGGCCCAAATATAGAGAATAGAACAAAAACAGCAGCATTTCATGTGGCGATTCAACTAATTTTGATCCTGATCCCGCTTACCAACGTACGGTCTATTTCGTGTTTATAGAGCAATCTTTGTTCTTCAAATAGGCTCTTTTTTCATTAGTTCCACCTTAATAATTCTATCTTGAAAATTGTCGCTTAAAATCGCAATGAAATGCTCCAAATTGGACTTTTAAATCTTATCCGAACCCATTTTGCGATAATTTCTTCATGTCGAAATATTCATGCATGATTTAAAACACGGTTTCGCTTACAATCGCTACACGCTACGATGTTAGCTTTCTCATAAACCTTGAGTCGGGGATCGTCCAACACTATACCTATCGTGGAGATTTCTGGATATCCTTGGAGCTCAGTCTTTTTTGTGATCATAGGACAGCAATTATCCAATTGGGCACTTTTTGCAGTGATTTGTCTATCAAGATGGTTAAAGTTCTCTCAACTGCAAAGTTTTAAGGCCAAATTGATTATCGTGGGTAGATAGAAACCTTCATAGGCACTACGGGTATCGGACGAGCGTGTTCATAGCAGTGTGATATTCTAACTGACTAAGAAAAAAAAAAACCATTTCCCGTCAGACTATTTTCAGTTTTCATTAACAAATAGGTCAAGCGTGCGTCCAAAAAGTACCGACATTAGAATGCGGTTGCGTCTTACCACGCATGATCGAATGGTGTTGTTCATTGTAGTCGGTGCGCAAAATTTGCCCGAATGCTTAGAATTCTTCAAGCGATGGACAAAATACTTTACTCCTTCGGAACTGGGTAACATCAACAAACCAACCCGAACTGAAGTATAATTCCCAAGTATTGACATATAGTTGCACTAAAGGCCACTTAACATCTACAAGTAAGAAATAAAAATTAGGTGTTAAAATTTATGGGCGACTTATAAACATAACGATTTCCTTTGACCATGGAACCACGGCACAATGCCTTATGTCGGCTATCAATGACTAGCTGTATTCCTCAGCCTAAAGATTACAACTGCAATACCGACACAGGAACAAGTGGAGTCTAGTTTTGAGCATACCGGGACATGAGATTATTTACTTATATCAGCAGAGTTTCATGAATGCGGAACAGACTTCCATTTGACATGGTTTTCTCCTCAGTACTCAGACCAACTTGAAGCAGTACCTCTTCTCTTTCCCCTTAGATCGTTTGCGCTGGCGTTGTGTTAACACATCATTAGGGTAGGAAAATTCTTGAACAGGGGTTAATCTAAAGAAAAATGTATCTTCTCTGCTTTTGCTAAAACATCTTTCTCTATTGCGTCTCGCTGTGAAAAGTAAATTTTGAAACCGCAATATTAACAACGAATCCGGGAGACTCGACATGAGATGTGTAGTCCTACTCGACATCATGGCGTATGAGTTATGACTTCTGAATATTTTTAGAAATTAAAAAAAAATGCCATTTACCGTCATGAAGAGGTTGGAGAATGCATTGTTTAGGAGGCTTTTGTATAGTTCATATTGTGAATTATCCCACATGCAACAAACGCCTGTCTTATTATTCAACTACCCAACTACCTCATTTGATTTTAACACTTCTGGAGGGCATTTACGTATAAAAGCTGACTTAACGCTTCTTATGATGGAACTTGAAGCATTATAAATAATATGTTTGTTTGGTTTTGTGGTTTTCAGTGTAGTTTGTATAAATAATTTGAAAAATACCCACATAAGTAAAATTAAACCACTTATTTAATTTGTAATGCAAACCTTTTGCTGTGGCCACAATTTTCAGGTCCAAAGCACACACCAACGACCATATAATATAGTACTGTTAAGCTTTTTTGATGTTTTTAGATTTACAATATTTATCTTTATAATGTGTACATTTTAAATTACTATTAATTTACCAACGTTATTGAGTGTTAAATCGCTGTTAACCGTGATTTATGTTAAGTTTAACGTAAACTACTTTGTATGTAGTCGCACTGGTGTACGAATTAAATAGTAAATTTTGTTTAAAATTTTTCAAAGACATATTTTTCACGAAAAGGTGTTTATAAACAATAAAGAAATACACAAAATCAAGCAGCCAATAAAAGTTTTTAATGTATACACAGCTGTTCGACAAGACTAGAAACATTCCGGTTATTTTGTACAATTATTTCCTTTGCCTCAGAAAAGAATTGCTTAGTCTATTGGAAATAATGTTTTTAATTTACAATAAAGCGAATTCACTTTGTAAACAAAACCACTGACAGACAATGGAATGCGTAGTATTTTTTTTTAAGTCTAACTGGGTAATTCGTTAAGCGCATTTATATTTCTTAATATACAAAACAAAAATTAATTACTGGAACTTATACACCGGACAAAGGAACTTGATGAGCTAAAAGCTTAAAGAACCTTTGGCTTTTAGAGCATATATTTATACTAGATTAGTATTTTAGCGATCTGGGAAAAAAGTATAATTTACACAAGTGTGACTCTTGTTAGGAAAGATGACGACCATTGAGATAGCTATTTTTGGAATACGCACATAATACAAAACATAAAATTGCATAAAATTGCATCCTTGCCTGTGGTTTGTCAAATCGAACTCAATTTAAAATAGAAACACAGCTTCTTTAAAATCTTATTTCCAGGTTAGCTAATTGATTATCTACTGCTGTTCTAAAATTGTTGTTTCAGTTAAAAAATTCTGAAATTCTGAATTTTTGTTTAAGGAAGGTGAATCTTGCACATGCTATCCTCAATAGGTTGAAGATAAAAGTTAGAATATGATCTGATCCTGTTGAGAGGTGGAGCACTGAGGAGCTTCGTAAAGCACAAAAATAACATCCTGACATCGAGCAGATTCTTGCATGAAAGGAAATTATCAAGAAGCCAAGCGCAAAATATATCTTTGTCAGAATTCCTGTCTTGAAGAGGTTTCATCTCCATTTTCTATACAAACAGGTGTTCAGCGGAGAAAATATTTAATGTCGGACACGGAAGATCGTTGACATAGAGACGATGCAGCTTGTAGTTAGATTTGATGGGCAGATAAGAAAAAACACTTGACAAGGGGCGGAATCGCTAAGTACGTTAACCAACGTCAAGATTTTGTGTCAAAACAAGGACCCAAAGCCAAAGCAAGATAAAATGGAGGCAACGAGAATGTCTTGCTCACAAGAATCGCGTCATTAGTCGTGACACACTTCTTACGTCCTAGCGAAGCGAGTTACGTAAGACTTTTACAACTCCAAACCAAGAAACTTAAAACCTTATCGAACGGGGGCGGGGGCAGTTTTGGGTTTTGTTCTTTGTCCGTGTGGAATTACATTCCAATCAAAGGCACAACTTCGACTTCCCTTCATCCACAGTCGGATAGAACCTTGAAGGAATTTTTTCCTCTTCCCTGCACTGTAATTTCAATTATATGTAATATGTTAGGATCGGCCGAATGCAAAACAACTTTTTCTATTCCAATATACAAACAGAATGTACAACAATTAGATCTATGCCAGATGTTTTTATAAAATATTCTGCTGGTTATACTATTGCTTTTATCCGTAAAGGCATAACACTTGCGGGGATAAGCTTTGGTGTTTTTGTGCAGAGGTTTCATGTTTGGCTCATCTTTCTTCTTCTATCTTTTCTATCCCCTAATTCTTTCCTCTCGCGATGAGTTACGCATTTGAAGGGTATTCACATCCCCTTGATCACGAATATATTAGAAAAAAAAATATATCGTTATATGTGAAGAAAAAAGTACTCCCTCTGCTTGGGCTTTCAATACTTGGGCTTTCTTTCTAGACTTGGAGTAGGTGCGAGGTTGGGTGTATTGAAATTTTTTTTTTCTTGTATCAGCTTAAAATTTGACCTTATGTCCTTTATAAATGTACCCTTTTATAATTTAAGAGGCAAAAATGAAGCCAATTTGGTCGATTTTTTTTCCAAATAAAAATTAGGGCAAACCACTATTTAGACCTGATACACGCGGCGCGACAGAAAAAGTGTGATAAAAAAAGCGCGATTTTCTGCAGAAAGCATACTCAACACAGGGCGCTTCCTGTCAGCTCTGATGAAAGTTATATTTTTCATCAATGAAAAAAAAAAAAAGAGTTTGCAAGGTTTTTGGGGAAAACTCAGAAAACAAGCATTCGTTTGCCGTACTATTCCTGTGAATTTTGGTGAAAACCGTAATTTTTCTCATATAATAGTGCAACAATGCGTACGTAATAGCCGTTGTTCATAATTATTCTCTGTTTTGAACGCATTTGAACGCATATTTTGTAACACAGTGAAATAATCACCACAGACCCCTAAGACCTTTTATAGAGATCCGCCCGTCCGTCCGTATGTATGCAGCTTTCAGGTCTTAAAAATCGAGCTACGAAACTGAAACTTGCAGTGCTGCTTGGTTCTCATTTTGTACAAACAAAGTATGAAAATTGAAAGGATCGGCCCAGAGTCACGCCCACAATTGACTTAAATGTCAGACAAAAAATGTCTTTTGGTCAAGTGAGACATGGCATGCAGAGTTATAAATAACGGCCAGAATATTTTAATTAGAAAAATATTAGACCCCCCACCATTGTCCATGATGGACTTTCAACATGTTAAATCTTTAAGAACCTGATTTCTCGCGAAATTCATTATAAATCGAAAAATATTATATGACAAATATTTTAGATATTACCATTTGCTTAGTTTGTTTGTTTTTGTTTTTTCCACACAAAGCATTGAGCTACGCCCACTTTTAGGGGCAAATCTTAGCAAAAACAGTTTGTATTAATATTCGCTGTTAACGCTTTTTCTCATGGTTCCAACGAAATTAGAAGTAATTGATTTAAGTTTTCAGCCCACGTACTTAGGTTAGGTTAGGTAAGGTTAGGTTGGAAAAGGTTGTTTGCAATAGTGCAAGTTCACTCGAAAAGGGCCCACGCCCTTTCTCGGGGGGGTTTTGAATACAAATAATTGATATATGGAATCAGGTCAAAAAAAAAACTTTTAAATTGGGTGTTAACGGGTAAAGAGGGCCTGGTATTTGAAAGTTCGTTACAGCCGAACTGTTGCACTTTAATTTTTTTTTTTTTTTTCATTTGCCGGAGGTTGCTACTATCCGATGGAGCACTCAGACACAACTACTGGTCCATTGTACTACCACGCGGACACCTTACTTTAATTTAATGTATTTAGTTTACCCGTCTTTCGTAGAAAAACGAGAAGGAGCTTCAGTGATGAAGAGCTTAGGTAGGTGTTCGGCACTCACCACGTCAGCCCCAAAGATCCGCCACCTGATGCGAACAAAGCCAGGACAACTACATAGGAAATGTTCCGCTGTATCGTCGTCCTCTCTACAGGCAGGACAGGTGGTGGTTTCGCTCAAGCCTAGCACATTCAAGTGCTTGGCGAAAGCTTGGTGGCCAGTAAGGACGCCTACAAGGAGTCTGCAATCGATTCTCCTGAGAAATAGAAAAAAAACGCTGACCCCTCGCAGGTGTCCGGGCGTAGTCGTTTAGTCTGTCTGCACCCATCGCAGTCACGCCAACGAGCCCTGTGCTCACGAGAAACCCAAGTATCAATGGCAGACGTGACAACAGATACAGGCAGGCCTAAAGCAGGTTCGGGCCCTGAGAAAACCTCTTCTGAGCCTAGTCTGGCAAGCTCATCAGAGATCTCATTTCCCTGGATACCAGTGTGACCTGGAATCCAAACAAGATTCACTGCATTAAGCCTTCCGACTAAGTTCAACGAATACTTTCGAGTTCGAGCTAGGAGGGTTGAGCAACACATTTAGAGCGGCTTGGCAGTCACTGCAAACGTATTTGCTTCTCGCCCTCCACCTGTTAGTCACAATATAGCGCATAGCCATTAGGATAGCGAAAATCTCCGCTTGGAAGACAGACGCAAGTACTGGAGGTAGTTGCACATTTGGACCGATTGTGGGCGTGTCTGTGGACAAAAAAATCGGACAATTTAGCACTTGTATTGCTCCGGATTACAGAGAGCTTACATACAAAATATGAGCTTCTAGCTTAAAGTTTAAGGCCCAAAAATTGGTGACATACAGACGGACGGACCGACGGACATTGCTCATTCGGCTTAAGTTTTATTTTAAATCACAACAACGTTATTGCTTCTGACCCAGCGAGGACGAAAAGCTATTCATAACTATACGAAATGATGGTAATCCATGAGGATCGCCTCTTTTGTAACTCCGGAAGGAATAGTGATACCCTTTTTTGAAAAAAAAAGCGGAAAGAGGAAACTACGTGTTTCCGGTCTAAGGCGATAAAATGCATAATGAAAGTAGAACAGTACCTTCAGAAAAAAACTCAAATATATTTATTTAATTATTTTTAATTTCTTCTCTCAGGGAAGGCGACCCTTTAACACTGAAACCGTGCCCTGAGATGTAAGGACATACTTATTTACTTTATTTTTAAAGTTTGCCTTTTATTGAAGACGAGTCAAAAGTTTGTAGGCTTGATATTTTGTCAACTTTAAACAGCTGTGTTTAAGCATTGGTCTTCATATAATGTAATTCAAGAGTGACTGCTAGATACCACAGACTAGCGAGCAACAAGTTCTGCGAGATAAAAACATTCTCTGTCAAGATGCCTAATTAAGGGAGCCAATTTTTCCTTACTCAATGTTTTGCCATTTACTTTAAGAAAATGCATCAAGACAATGCCGGAAACTCAACGATCTTCACAGCATTAATCGCGTCTAGCTACAAGGTCGCATAAAATTGAAATTTAATTGAACCGTGTCGTTTTCTCAAAATTCACCCACACAATACTTTTTCAAAATAGAAATCCGCTTGCTACATTTAAATAATTAAACATAAGCAATTTCGCTTGCAGCCAGCAGCGCAGTTGCAATCGAAATAGATCTTTTACTATCTATACCTAGACCTACCCAACCCATACGTTTTATGGACCCATGCATACAAAATTGTAGTATACCTAAACCAACCTAGGTACAATTGAAAAAAACATTTAAATCACAAAACTACTTACACTTCTACCTATACCTGGGTACTTATACCTATGCGCTACGCCATTTAATTGCGCGGAAATCAAAATGAAGATCGAAGCTTGCTCTAATTTTAGAACGGAACCAAATTAACTTCAACCGGAATAAGCATTCATCAATCGCTCGGGCAAAAAAGTATAAACAAACCATCGGACAGCCAGCGTAAGTAAAGAACACCTTACGAGTCAGCCATCATCATCTAATCAACTATTATAGCAAAGGCACACACAAACACTGTAATTACACGGTCCGTTAGACGCACGATATGTTATAAAATTTATTCGCAGAGTCCGGTTGCCGATGCCGGGGCGGTTTAGTATACAGAGAATTCTTAATCAACAATAATGACAAGTCAACATGAATGATGTCGTCATGGTTAGTCATCGAAAGCATTTTATAAGTTTCGTCATCGTTTCGCCGAACTGCGATGGAAATGCCTAAATTGGGTTCTCAAGTCGCTAACCCGCGCACAAGGTGAACATGGACGAACACCTCCGTGTCTTGTTGAATCACCTGTTTTGACAACACGACACATTTGACATTTGCTTGAGAAACTTCGAATGGGCTGGCGCTAGGCTACTCGTTGCTTTGGTTTGTTTTTGGTAGGTCGTCTGTTCCTTGGGCGAATTGGATACACTGAAAAAGCTTTTGTTGGTATAAAGTACAGTGGTGTGAAAAAGTTAATTGATTAGTTTTGTGGAGAAGCTAACGGCTCCCTTATAGGCTGATAATACAGCAGAAAAAATTAGTCTTTTAAAAAACATGCAGCATAAATAAATAGGTATGGTTCATTAACAACCACACCTACATTTTTAGAGCTACAAATTGGGTAACTCAATTCAAATATTCAATGTCTAAATGCGTCAAATACCAACGCAAGGTATTTGCGTGGTTTAACCGCCCCTAATTACAAAATATCAATTATAACACAGATATTGCCAAGTTACGCTTGAATGTATGTAAAAATGCAATTTTTTGGTTAAAATTCAATATTTTTTAAAAATCGACCCCTAAAGTGGTCGTGGCTAAAAATTTTGTATGTACGAAATCTGATATAAAGTCTCATTTACATAACCTGTTGATTTTTTTGTTTCATGTTTTCCTAAATCAGGATTAAGGCCAATCGAATTACGTTTTTCTGGGAAATTTTAGGTTTCTCTTCAAATGTGGGCGTGGCCCAAAGTCTTGTACATATAAAATGTAGAACTAAGCGTTTTCTACATAAGATATTATGCAATTTTTTTTCAATTTTGAGCAATAATATTGGGTAAACTGCATTTGAGAATTTACCCTTAAAATGGATGCCACGCCCTGTGGAGGAGGAGGTTTACCAATAAAATTTCTCTTTTTTGCGTCTTACATTCATTAGAAGATGTTACATCCTAAATTTCAGCCTTTTAAGACGTCTTACAACTTTAAAAGCTCTGGAGGTAGTTGCACATTTAGACCGATTGTGGGCGTATCTGTGTGCGGATTTAAAAAAATTTGGCACATGTTTTGTTTCGGATGACAAGAAGCTCATGCACAAAATTTCAGATCTCAAGCTTAAAATTTAAGCCCTAAAAACGTATGATACACCGACAGACGGACGGATGGACGGACGGACATGGCTTATTCGATTCAGAATTCGGTCTCTTATGCCCGTAAGGTCTTGAGGGTCTGCCATTATTATCTAACCGTGTTACAAACTATGTGACAAACTTAATATACCTCCTATCTTTTGGGATGGGGTATAAATAAATACAATTAACTAAAAAATTCGTTGAAACATTTTGAGCTGCGAATGAAGCATGAGAGACTTCTCCAAGGTGAAGATTTCGTTTCTTAGATAGAGCCGACACATGTTCAGAAAAGGCGGAGAGAGGTCCCTTCTCCTCATCCATGCAGCTCCTGTAAAAGTCATTAGGATAAACATAAAACTTTGTTGTCGCCCGCTTGCCTATCAGACAGTGTCCTGTAGTGAAATCGATTGTAGCACTAATGTGCGTTCTATTAGGAGCGATCAAAGAGCGTTTAAGATCTAGATTTGTCCAAATCTGTTTCGTTACTAGATCGATATACTACCACCAGTCTATCTTAAAATCTTTCTTTTTACTGCGTCCAGTCTAAGCTTGCGTTTGCTTAAATTCTAATTGGAAATTAGAATTTTGCCTTTTTCAGGCAAGATTGAGAACTGCCCTCTTAGTTCGAGTTTGTCAGCCCTGTAGTTGCCTCCAAGGTCGCTATGCCCTGGCACCTCCTTTAGAGATAATCGGCAGTCGAGGGCTACTTCAGAGTATAGAGACTGATTTCGGGCACTTGATGGCCGCCGGGCTATAAGGAAAGATTCGTATATCCTTGGCGGATATAATATATATATTCCTTTATCGTCATTAGAAACACAACAATGATTCAGAAGACGGAAAGAAAGACTTAGATTGAGTCTTTCTGAGAAGTAACCCCCACCTATCCGATCATTTCTCTTTGATCCATCGGTGTAGAAGTGGATCGATTCGCATTCCAGAGGCGCAAAATCATCCCAAGAGGACCTAGGGAAGATGGTTGTCAGGAAACTCTTGTCTTTTCTGTTCAAATTAAGCGGACCTAATTTAATTGGGCATAATACCGAAAGGTAACCTCGTGCTTCAACTTGAAAATAATGTGGTGCCTTCATTATTATTGCTGTCAAAAATTTCACTTTAAGAAAAGATCCACCAATCGCTGCTTCTTAGGGCGTTTAAGGCCATTAAGGTCTTTTCTCAAGCAACTAAAGTATAAATTTATAAGACCTCGTCATCATCCCATTAACTTTACAGTGCAGAATCATAGGCTCTATCAAAAGCGTATAAAAGGGCTTCAGGCAGCTTCGGAGGAAAATCCTTCGGGTACAGCCTGCATTGACGGAGACTGGAGAAGGATATATAATATGTTACATCAAACCGAACTGTTCAGCGACATCTATCTAGGCAGAAGAGTCAGAAATAAAACATCGGTGGCGGCTGGGTGATCTTGAACGAACGGAGTAGAGGAACACAGACACAGTTGCTGGTTAGCTGAGGCAGGCAAGACTGCCGAACCTAAAGTTAATGATGATGATAGCGCCACCTAAAGTTAATGATGCCTTAGCTTTAAAGCTAGAGAGCCGGAATTCGGAAACTTACCTGGAAGTCTTATGAAGTCTAGTCGAATCATTCTGCAGACACGCCCGCTACAGAGCTGTGTTTGTGACCATTTCCATTAAAAAAATGTAAGGTATGTGACTATTGCATCAGACCAACTGTTTTTGATATAATGTTTGTTTTGAAGTTTCGGTTAAGGCGATACAAAAAAGAAGTCCCCGGGCACTGACCAAGCCAATATTTTGATCAGTTTTTAATAAAAATTCAAATTTTTGAAGATTAGGTTATTCTGATCTTTATACCCGACCCAGGGTATTGTTAAATTTAATGCATAGTGTGTAACACAGTGAATTAATCACCCCTTAGACCTTCTAGAGATATGATCCAGATCGACAAGTGAATTGATTAAGCCATGTCCGTCCGTCCGTATCTGTATTGTAGTGTACCCACTCACGTCCAAAAACATAAGATAATATAAACACAAGTAAAAGCTTCTGTTTTTGGACGTGAGTGGGTACACTACAGTAGGTGTGAAGGGTTAAGGTCTTTAAAATCAAGCTAGAGAGCTGAAACTTACAGTACAACTTAGCTGTTCTGTTGCACAGGCAATGTTTGGAAATTGGTTAAATCCACCAAAGGCCACACCCACTGCGGGCTTTAATGTGACATAACCTCTATTCTACATTTTGTTTCGAAATTCCTTTTTCTGGTCAACTTAGATAAGGCGTAGGAACTTAAATCTTGGTACAAAGCAATATTTGCCAACAACCTTTAATAAGGAAAATATTAGACCGCCCACACCATCGACCATACCCAATTTTAACATGTCAGACTTTTAAAAATCCCATTTCTTGGAAAGTTAAAATTTCCGAATCAATAAAAAAAAAAAATTCTAAAATTATATTTGCTTGGTTCGTTACTTGCAAAGTCTTAAGCTCCGCCCACTTTCAGGGGGCGTTTTTGGAACGAAACCGTTTTTTTGAAATAATTTTCGCTTTTAACGCATTTTCCCATGGTTCAAATTGGAATTAAATGATTTTCATTTGTGGCCTTCGCCCATTTTTGGAGGCGTAGCCAATACAAACAATATATGAATTTCGGCCAAAAAAACTTTTAAATTTGGTGTTACAGGGTATACAGAAGTTTGTCAGACAAACTCTTGCACTTGCTCATTTGTTTTATATACTCATAAGTACAATATATGAGTCCAATGTCAAATATCACCGCCCCCTTTTGTGGGCCTGGTTAAAAAATATAGATTTTCTAGTCATAAAGCAGGGTTTCCAATCCAAAATTTATGTAACCGTTAGTGTCTGTGTCAACGATGACAAAATATTATGAAGTTTACTCCAAACCTTTTGCATTGTAGATGACTTGGATTGTTTTTTGGAAAATGTTCAATTAAAATTTTGGTCAAAGCTGTACGGTTAAGACTTGGTCCATAATCCACAAAGTATTCTATCGCTATCTTTATTGCCTTTCACTTTTTAACTTGACTGTAAAATGGCGAAAGCTCTTCATCTCCCCCACGTAGAGAAAAGCTTTTATTAAAAACAGAAACACGTTCCTCTGGCATCGCAGCTGCTGCTGGTCTTGGCCATGTCAGAGTGCTTTTTTCCTCCACAAACCGTAGACGTGAAAACTCGTAAGCGCATCGAAAAACGTTAAAATACAAGAAACTGTTTCGTACATAAGAAAACTAAAAAAGAGGAAGAAAACCCGTTTTCTGTGTTACACCAAGGAAAAGGTGTCAAACATTTCCCCATAAATTCCTTGAAGTTGCCTTATTGTTAATTTTTTTTTTCTTATTGTGAAGTTCAAATGAAAACAAGTGCATTTTTGTGGTTTGGTCAAGGCTCCTAGTAGTAGAATGACAAGACAACCCTTGTAAAAATATTGAAATTTCCCCCGAAAAATTATAAGTTTTCCCTTGCAACAAAGGACAATCCTTAGAAAGGGGAAAAAGCCCCTCCCTCGCAACCAAATCCTTACTCCCTCGCCGTGTTGGGAGTAAAAATAATCGCATTGAACGCGATAACAACTACACTGGTAATGTTATGTCATGGATATCCTGGTCACTGTGCTGCCACCAAACAACAATGTGTGTATTGAAACGGCTCATATCCTTATCGGTTGATGGCGGTGTGTCCTTGAAAAGGTACGACCCACAACGAAAGTGTATATAATATCAACCCCCCTGAGTAAACCCAACGTATAGCGAAAAAAAACCGTGAAGATGTATAAAATTCCAGGACATTTCGCTGAAAGAGGTTTCCCTTAAGTTTTCTCGGAATTTTTCGTTCTTCTTTTAATAAAATACGTGTTCCGGATGTTATGAGTGTTTGGCGTTCTTCTTCTATCCGAAAGTAATCCTTGTGCCTAGTAATGAAAGAGTTTCTTAGTCCTAAGTGCTTTGTAATTTTTTAAAAATAATTTCCGAACAAACACATATTGCCATCCTGTCGAAGTTTCTAAGCAAAATCTGTGCAATCTGCACCAACAAGTGGAGTTGTAGTTGTGGCAGTGGCAGTTGCAGCAGGAGCAGGCATATCAAACGATACACCACCAACATGGCGATGCTGGCGGCAGAAGACGGTGATTCCTATTTCAAAGGAAGTGACGATAATGTAAGTGTTTTAACTAGATTATGTGGCCATTTCCACACAAAATTTGGAGGTTTGTTTTTCAATCATCCATCAGGATAATTGGGATGACAGGCTTTGTTTACCCCCGCACGTTTGACCGACTAAGAGAGAGAGACGTTTCCTTTTTGGCAAAACCAAAACAATGCGTTCTACGCAGATGCTGGGGCCTTGTTGTTGTTGTGTTAAGTGGGAGAGATTATGTGTCATCATCTGGAGCGGATGCAAGCGACCTTCGTTTCGGTGCTAATTTTTTTTGTTTGTGTCTATTCAATGTTTTCGTGGTGTGCGAGATGAATTTATTTTCCCTTAAAGCTGTTGGTGGCCATATTTGCATTTCTCGACAGCCATGCAAGGAATGCACTGTGGAACCGACTGACTAACCGAAAGTCCTTCTTTTTAGCCTTTTCTTGCGAACAATCGATAGCAGGGCAGTAAGTCAGGGTGGCGACGAATACAAATGAGATCATGAATGCATTCAGGCGAAGACATTTCTTTGCAGGCGAGTAGTGCACAGTAATAGTGTGTATTGTTTTGCAATAAATTCACTCAGCTGTAAGGGGGGGAGGGGGGAACGAGAACATCATTGCTGAGTCATCGATAGAAATGTTAGGATTGACGTAAACCGTTTTGTACATTCACAGCAATGCAAGAGGGTTGCAAATGTATGCACAAAGAGGGGCGTTCTAATGGCGAGAAGTGCTCTGATAAAAACAATTTCTGTTTAATTGTTTTCTTTTTTT
This sequence comes from Neoascia interrupta, assembly GCA_947623515.1. Classification (NCBI taxonomy): domain Eukaryota; kingdom Metazoa; phylum Arthropoda; class Insecta; order Diptera; family Syrphidae; genus Neoascia; species Neoascia interrupta. Next base: position 188,275,227 of record OX392462.1, read on the forward strand.
TCTGACTTTGAATCTTATGGTCACTGTCAATGACGAGAGTAAAACATATGCAAATCAGTGTCTAGGTCAGTTCTATAAATAAGCCGGTAAAACAGTGAGAATGTCGAGGGAGTGTAGGTTTTACAATTTGTTGCATTAATCATAGATTAACTCATCTTCATTTAGAGCCACCTGATAGCAATCATCACGCAAGTTTGTTTGAGCTGCTCACGCTATAAATGGGATCTGCACAGTATAGGTGAGATCTGCATTAGAGGGCATTTCGTGAGTTTGTACCTACAGCTCATACCTTTGGGATTCCAAATATGACTAATATTGTCATACACATATGTACATGGTTTACATATGTGTATGACAACCTTTGGTCATACGAAACATGTGTACCTACATAGTTTGTAGCAATGTGAATTCATAGTGATAGAACCGCAAGATGTTAAGGGCATATGATCGATACCGAAATATGCGGGCTAATTAAGCCATGTCCGTCTGTTTGTGTGTCACAGGTCTTGTTTTAGGTCTTGTATTGTTAGCTATGATCCTAAAAATTTGTTTCAAAAATTCGTAGGTCCCGAAACAGTACAAGTGTACCTTATAGTTAACAAAGGAGTGCTCTAATAAAGCCAACTGTATTTCAACTCTGAAAGAATTCAACTGTACGCGTGTAAGAACGATAATTTAGCCTTAGCCGTTCTGCATTATATTGGAATTGCTACTTAAGCAAAACAAAACGGACGTGAAATGAGCTTCCATGCGAAATTTTTCCTTCCGAAATGCACCTGTCTTTTTTTATTCCATTTATCCTTTATTTATCATTTATCCACTCGCGCATTTATACTTAACTCATCATTAAGGTGGCCATAAACCATTTTACAAAATCGGATTCATAAAAATAAACGTTTTCGGTGTAAGCCCGCCCCACAATCAAAGTAATGTGGGCTGCAAAGGAATATTGTAAGGATACTAGCTTAGCCTTTCTTTTCCTAGGTCTTTGTGTGAAGATTCTGTAGCCTAAGCACAAACCTAAATTCCCTTGCAGAAAGGGTCGCAATAGACTACAGACTCAGAAGCAATGAAACTAATCGCCCGGCGTCAACCTTCCAATTTTTCGCTGGAAGGCCACTATTCTATGAAGGCCACCCCTATGAGGCGAAGAATGACTTAAGGTTCCCTGGGACCCGGGGGATTTTTAGACTCTTGCTCTCTTGGCCCAACTGGAATATCAGGTTCCTATACCGCCTTTAGCCTCGGCAAGATAAGGTCGATCTCTGAGATTGTCGATTTGATATAGTCAGCCAGCTATAGAGTAAGTATCTCTCGTGCGCTCTCATTTCAATTCGCTTTTCTCTTTTAAAGAAAAGGCCAAGCTTGGACGCTCCCGGAAGCAAGTGTTGTACCGGGTCAGAGTTCTAGAGTCTAGTTCTAGCCTAGCCGTATGCTTTTGCAGCTTTTAAAATAGTTTCGCTCGGCACTCAAATCCGAATCGGTGTCCGTAGAGAAAATGGAGACATGGTCATCACCTCCAATCCTGTAAAGCTATTTCTCCGCCTTCTTATAATATAACGTCTTGTCTGGTTGTAGAGTAGTCAATGTCGTGACAGCAGTGGTCGTTTAACTTGCTAGGGCTTGGTGACGGATAGCCCCAATAATTTTCTAGTCCAATTTGTTTTGAGTTTCTTTTTGCGATCCTACAAGCACAGACAATATATTTTTGTTGTCTACAAGTAAGCCGGTATGCCAACCACAGCAGACCCATTCTAGCTTGGGTAAGGCACTTATACGACAAGCCTTGCCAAGACCCAGGAAGCTTGTTATATGCTTATTATCTCAGGCCTCATGTCTTATACACTTGTATCATACCTGGAAACAGCTTTGTTAGATATTACTTTATCCCGTCTCAGCTGCCCGTTGCGGGTCAAGTCATTTCGATTTTAGCCTCAACACCAGCATCATTGAATATAACGCCCACGACACAGTGTCAGCCCAAAACGGAGAAAATAGAGGTAAAAGTATCACTAAGCTATCCTTGGTAGTACAGTACTTGTAACATTAAGCATGTTAAATCCAAAAACACAAAGGAACTGCAACCTTCTGGCGGTGTGAGGTGATTTTCCTAAAGACATATTTCTTATCTGCGAAAAGGTTCTTTTGAGAAAGTTTTGGTAAAACCACTATACGCTTGTTTAGTCACCCGCTGTTAAGTGAACTTGAATCCAAAAACGAACGTTAAAACGAGCGTTATAAAAGTATCAGATGACCCAAACATTGCGAGCTCGATTGACTTTTTCGAACACCATGTCGCAATGTGTCATGCCTTTCATTGTTTTATCATTTTTTCTAAAAAGAGTGGCCCAGTCAAATATCCAGGGGTGAAATTGGCTATGGTGATCTGTGATTTTCACATTTTGTGACAGTCAATGTGATCAAAGCAAATAATCCGTAGGCGTGGTCGTTTAACTTGCTAGGGCTTGGTGACGGATAGCCCCAATAATTTTCTAGTCCAATTTGTTTTGAGTTTCTTTTTGCGATCCTACAAGCACAGACAATATATTTTTGTTGTCTACAAGTAAGCCGGTATGCCAACCACAGCAGACCCATTCTAGCTTGGGTAAGGCACTTATACGACAAGCCTTGCCAAGACCCAGGAAGCTTGTTATATGCTTATTATCTCAGGCCTCATGTCTTATACACTTGTATCATACCTGGAAACAGCTTTGTTAGATATTACTTTATCCCGTCTCAGCTGCCCGTTGCGGGTCAAGTCATTTCGATTTTAGCCTCAACACCAGCATCATTGAATATAACGCCCACGACACAGTGTCAGCCCAAAACGGAGAAAATAGAGGTAAAAGTATCACTAAGCTATCCTTGGTAGTACAGTACTTGTAACATTAAGCATGTTAAATCCAAAAACACAAAGGAACTGCAACCTTCTGGCGGTGTGAGGTGATTTTCCTAAAGACATATTTCTTATCTGCGAAAAGGTTCTTTTGAGAAAGTTTTGGTAAAACCACTATACGCTTGTTTAGTCACCCGCTGTTAAGTGAACTTGAATCCAAAAACGAACGTTAAAACGAGCGTTATAAAAGTATCAGATGACCCAAACATTGCGAGCTCGATTGACTTTTTCGAACACCATGTCGCAATGTGTCATGCCTTTCATTGTTTTATCATTTTTTCTAAAAAGAGTGCCCCAGTCAAATATCCAGGGGTGAAATTGGCTATGGTGATCTGTGATTTTCACATTTTGTGACAGTCAATGTGATCAAAGCAAATAATCCGTAGGCGTAAGGTGATCACAAAAATATTATTCCGAATCGTTGCTTTATTTAGGCTTGTGGTGTAAGAACACTGATTTTTATTTGTACATGCAGAGAATCAGCCTAAGGGTAGGCAAAAACACTACCTTACCAGAAAGTTTGAAAACTAGTGACCAGCTGATTTTGACGGTGATTGATCGGGATCTGTCACAAGAAAATTGTGATGATCACAGTTTACGCAGACGAATTTTTGTGATTTGTGACATCACTTATCATAGATCACCTTAGCCGATTCCACCCCAGGTGCATTTCACCCCGCCAAAATATTCAACTGCTATACCCGCGGTAGCTGAAATGCTACTTAGTTTACCCTTAAGTCGTGTTTCGGACGTACCGCATTGTATATGGAGCTCTTTTATAAACAGAACTTTAATTATATGGAATAGGCTTCTGCAAGAGGTTTCTCCACGCCAATATAGTTCCGAATCCAAGACGTTAATGCGGTATAACTGATGGACAACATCGCACCAGCCAATAGGGTTTCCGAATCCTAGCCCCCAGGCTCGAAATGGCCAGGAAGACCGAATCTCTATTTTAAGGAACACTCCGTTTTGAACTAGAAGCAGAGCTCCTAAGATAGAAGGGTGGAACGGACGATCCCCTACTCCATGGTGGAACGGACGATCGTTAGGTAAAGTTAAAAATACAAGTTTGGCGTATTTTTCGGTATAAATATTTTAATAAATTTCTTATAAATATTTCAATTTTTAACACCTTCTTTTTCAACTGGAATGATCTTCACTTGTCCGCTTTGATGGTTTTGGACACGTTATTCGCGTGCCAAACTGACCAAAAGTAGATTGCCCAAAAGCAACTGCCCACATTTTAAACGTCAAAGCCAAATGTTAAGGAAAAATTAAAGATGAAATATTTGGATTTTTGTGTGAAATATATGCACTGACTTTAGGTTTTTTATGTCTTAAGTTGGCAAGAAAAAAGGAAGAGTGAAAAGTACAAATTTCAGGAGTCGCTCTAGCTAACACCTTATTTTCCACCAAAACAACAGCCGCTGTCCAACTCAATTGTCGCCGCCATGACTTTTCATAATTCTGCAAAAGTAAATTTCTTGGGTTTAATTTCTTGGATTTAATTCATTCAAACCTTCAAGCCTTGTCCAAAGCTGCACAAAAACCATGTACGGGAACAGAATTCGTCTATTTTTCTTAGGTATGGGTCGTTTTGCATAGTTAAGGACAGGTACGGGAACAAAACTTTTGCCAGCGTAATCGCCGTCTTGAAAAACCTCGCCGAGATCAGCGTTTATTTTGGCATTCGCTGTTGTAATTCGTATTCTCCTTTTTTTGTTTTTAAGGCTGTGGTGTCGTTGTTTGAGTTTGTAGTGGAGCCTAGGCAGGCAAAGTCCCCAATTACCTCAAAGTTAATGCTATTACTATGCTAATATTTTATCCAAAACGTTGGTGTTTGTTGTGTACTGTCTCTTGGATTGTTGATGACAGTCCTTTCAAGCATGATGTTAAGAAGTTACATGACAGCATTGTCTAAAGCATTTTAGTGTTACCGCCCTTAAAGAACGGCGTCAAACGGGTGCAAAATTCGTCCATTTATCTTGCCAAAATAGTCGAGTTTGGCAGGGACGCCAAAAGTTTGCGATGACCTATATGTCTATAGCTCGTCTCTATAGCACAGAATCTATAAAGCAGCCTTGAAATTAATTAAAAGTCGCTGAGTATCAATTTGGAATATCTATTTTTCCTATTTTTGCAATACGCAACCCGTAAGAATACACAAAGAACTGCAAAGCAAAATGATGTTAATCCGATCATTGGTGAAAACGTTAAGTTCCTGCGACGGAAATAGGACTTTGGCTTAATGTTTTGGTAGTTGATAAGCACCTCCGACTCAAATTCGGTAACTCATGGGTCCAATCCATGGCCGAATCATTTTTTTTAATAAGGTTTTTTGTGGATTTACATATCTTAGTAGTCATAACAATTTTTAAGACAAATAACCCCCTTTATTTTAACGCAAAATCTTGGAGTGAACTTGAAATACCAGTGAACTAAATAATAAAGGAAACCTCTGTTTAAATACTGCTTTGGTTGAATATTTTGTTTTATTTAAAATTCTATTCATTTCACAGGGAAGAAGTTTTCCAGAAAAATGCATTTCTTTGAGAACTACAGTTGTAAATTCAATCCCGAAGCCTATTTGAATGGCAACATGTTTCTATTGCATAAACAAACAGCTCCACAGGTAGCTCCCACATTATTTCCCGCCCTATATCAACACAACTCATCCTATTACCTTGATTGAATGCAAAACAAACATTTACTCATACTTTTACTTGGATAAAGGAATGTGTCTATGATGCCCTATAAATGTTCGACGCACTTAATCTGCTCGTAGACAAACAAATGATGCGAGGTGATGGGGAAATAGATTCGTTGCACCACCCTCTCCTCGCATTGCGGTCTAAACGAGAACCTCTATCTGCTGTCTCAAGTACACATGGGCATGAAACGACCCAGAATAAACACTCGCATATGATGAAAAGTGAAAAATTCCGTTCCCTTATTTGTTTATATTACACTTGATACACAAGACCTACTGCTACACTTCTATAATTAGGTCAAAGTAGAGTACCCTTGAAAAGTGCACATTATCCAGCTCAGCTGGGATTTAGGTCACATAGACCCTTAGTAATCGACAATAAATGCATTTTGCTTAAGTGATGCCAATGAGACATCGATACTTCATAGTGCTAACGAAAATCTAGCCCGCTTTCCTAGTTTGAGGGCCACTAATTTTTGAACCAGACTTTCTATAGGGTGTGTGAAAATGCATTGACAAAGTAATCTCAATAGTGTATTCTTTATGCTTGTGCGAGTTAAATTAGTTGACCTTATTCGGGCAGTTCTGGTTGATTCCAGAGTAACCAATTAACGCTATTTTTCTCCGCACTTAGGGGGCTGACATAAAGTTCAATCACACACTTTATGGCTGGCATTGATTTTGTTCAAATCAAGTCGTGTTTTGGAGCTCTTTTTGCATCACGTCATAATACTTAACTAAAAGTTTCGTTTCGTTTGACTGTGTTTTTACGAATAAAGGAAAAACTATTTTCAGTAAGCACCTTGTCGCATGGTTTTTCATCTTCAGGGTAGAAGACAAATTTTAATTAATATTCAGCTGTGAACAACCAAGTGAACTTATGTTCCTCTTTTCTACATTTTCTACATAAGATGATTTAGAATATTGTTTTAAGCACCAGCCCTACTAAGTTTCGGTGCAGTCCTGTAACTGCACGACACATTCAATAGCAAATGCGGAAAATAATATTTCCAGCAGGTGCACCATAGTGTCACATTTTATGCACTAAGCAGGCATAAATTTAACATGACCTTAATATTAAATGTAAATACTTAATAAATATAGCTTATATTGATAGAACAAATTAGCATTCAATCTGCAATCATCTTGATTTAATTCGTTCGCCAACTAGAATATAAATTAACTATTATTTGTACTATATACACGACTCTTAATGCTCGATATAATTGTTCAAATGTGCAATCATTATAGAATTGCATTTAAGTCAGACAGAGTTCAGGAAGGTAGAAGTATGTGCTGGAATGTAGCCCTGAGAAGTGAACCAAAACCGTGTTATAATTGATTAATCCGTCAAACTGAAAGCTGCTGTTTTTAATAAAAATTGGTTTGCATTACAATAAAAATCAATCAAAATCGATCGAACTCATACCAAAATCAATATAGGAAACTGATTAAGATTCTAAGAAATCTTTACTTATTATTATTGTTATTAACAAGGGAAGTACTATAAAGGGAAGTACTAATTTTACTTCGTTAAAAGTCCCGGAAAGCTGAATTTTGGAGTAAAGCTTGATACATTTTGTCATTCTCAAGAAACAGAGTCCCACTCGGGACGAGATCCGCTTAAAATTTTAACGGCGCGGTACAGAAATCAGTTTTATTAGTAAATTTTACAGAAAAACGAAAGGAAAAAAACTTTCTGTGGTCCTTGAAAGTTTTTCTTTAAAACTAACGCATTAATTGTCGCGATACTGCCGAAAGACTGATTTCTCTAAATCTTGACCCCCGTGAAATTTTTACCGGCATTAGCATCGATGGGGCCTTTTAAAATTTTATTGAATACGACAATACATATCAAGTTTCGTTCCGAAATTCAGGTTTGTGAGACTTTAATAAAAGTTCAATCTGTATTTTGTCTTATTTCACAAAAATTTCTTATTAACGAACGAAAACTTATTCAAGGCCAAAAGAGGGGCGGACATAGCTAAATCGATTCTTCAAATAAAAAATTCTTCTTCTCTAAAATATATTGAGGGTCTACGGTGAATTTTTCACTGCGTTGTAAACTATGCTTAAGAATTAGTATTTGCACCCAGGGTAGGGTACAGAGATTGTGGATAAATATATTTCCGAAACCGTTAATATTAAGAAAAAAAATTATATATTTTTAACGGTACAACGATTTGGTCATAGTAAAACGATCAAAGATGGCGCTCGAAACGCTTAAAACTTTTGGCATTTTGTAAGAGCTACATTATGTAGTTTATGTAGTAATCCAGCATCACTGGCAAATCCACCCTCTTCGGAGGCAGGCTCTACGGATTCTGGGGAGAGCCATTTATTGCTTTCAAATCCCTTTATGAAGAAACCAAGGGTACCTCGATCACCACCACCTAGATCGATCATCTCCGGGAAAGGAAGTCCGCCGGTTAATCGGGACTCAGCGATAACTAAATGCTTTGAAGCGGAAAACAACGAACTCCGCGCTAAGCTTAAAGATATGGAACGTCTCTACCATGAGCTCAAAAATGAAGTAGATTCGTTACGAAAAGAAAACGAGGCTCTTAGGAATCCCCGTGATACTACAAAACGTGAGGACACGCCGAAGCGTCAAAGCGAATACGTGATAGACGAAGAAGATCTTGCACGTGAAACTAATCCGGCTCTTAAGAAAAGATCTACCAAAAAACGAAAAATTGGGTCTTCGCCAGTAGTTGGGGCCGTATATAAACACGATGAAACACCAACCGTGTCAAAAAAAGCGACAGCGAAAATTGAAGAAAAAATTCGCCGACCGCCTGCAATAAATGTCGTTGGGGTCGCAGACTACGGAAAGCTGCGAAATATCTTAAAAAATACTCTGGGGACGAAGTATAATTTAATTTCTCTTCGAAATAATGTATGGAAAGTCAATGTCGATGACTCTGATGCCTATCGCGCACTTTCGCAAAAATTAAATACCGAGAATGTACAATGGTATACTTACGAAAACAAATTCGAGAAGCCGCTTCGGGTTTTCGCTAGGGGACTTCACCCAACCTGCACGAAGGAAGAAATTGTTGAAGATGTTCAAGCCTAAGGCTTTAAAATTCTTGATGCCGTGAACATACTTAAGAAAGAAAAACAACGTACGGAAGGAGATGAAGACACCGTGGTCAAGCGCGGCCTCCTATTTTCATGCTGACGTTCGATAGGATTGAAAACATAAACGAAATATATAAAATAAAAACAATCCTAAATATTAGGGTAAAAATTGAGCCCAAGCGAAAGGGCAATAGACTAGTACCTCAATGTAAGCGATGCCAAGGCTTCCGACATACTCAAGCGTACTGCCAAAAAGAACCGCGATGTGTCAAATGCGCCGGTGGACATCTTTCAAAAGATTGCAACGTAAGCAGTCAGGCCCCAGCGACTTGCGCCAATTGTAATGGAAGTCACCCGGCGAGCTACCGAGGTTGCGAAATCGCAATAGAGCTACAAAAACGTCACGAAACTGTTAAGCAACATATTGTAGATAGGGCCACAACCCCAAAACGTTCTAGAGCTGACAAGCCGAAAACTCCAAAATCGGTCAGAAATACGAGATTGACGAGGAAAAATATACAAACTCCGCAAGAAAACGTCGCCGGTCCAAGTACAAAGGGAAAATCATCACTCATCGGCCCAAGATCGTACGCTGAAGTCGCGTCACACAAAAGCAAACCTCCAGAACCTACCACAACAGATTCGGTATCTCAAATATTATTTAAGATATTGGAAAAGCTTGAGCAACAAACTAGAGTTAATCAAGTAATATTTGACAAACTGAGCGAGCTAGAGCTTAAACCTCGCAAAACGAATAACAAATCATGAATATGAAGCTCATTAACATACTTACATGGAATGCAAATGGTCTTTTAAAGAAAATCGACGAACTAGAAGTATTTCTACGGGAAAAAAATATTGACCTATGCCTGATTTCGGAAACACACTTTAAGAAGGGATCCGGACCCAAAATTAGAGGTACATCGACTACCACGCGCATCATCCATCAGAAAATTCGAGAGGCGGATCCTCTCTTTACATCAAAGACTGCATTAAGCATTACAAAAACGAAGAAATTGAGCTTGACTCTATGCAAATAACTTCAGTATCGGTAAAAATAGGTCACCTAGATTATAATATTGCCTCGAGTTATTTTCCTCCACAATATAGGCTAGCGGACGACGATCTTACTCCCCTCGTTGACTTACTTGGGTCGAATTTTATCATCGGCGGGGACTTTAATGCGAAAAACACCTTTTGGGGATCACGGTGCGATTCAACAAGAGGTAGAGTACTCTTCAAAGCTAGCATGAAACGTGGCGTGGTTTTCCTTTCGACGGGAAAGCCAACGTATTGGCCAACCGACAGAAACAAAGTACCTGACCTTGTCGACTTCTTTATCGCAAAAGGGGTTCCCCGTCACCTCACAAATGTAGAAGAAGACTATGATCTCTGTTCGGATCACTCGGCAGTCGTTTTGAAAATCGGCGGAAGTCTAGCAAAAAATGAGAGAGCGCCTAGGCTAACGAATAACAACACCGACTGGGATGGCTTTAGAAAATACTGTAAAGAAAATGTATCTCTACATGTACCACTTACAACCCCTTTAGAAATAGAAGACGAAGTCGATAAACTATTAGAACTATTCAAGACGCTGCGTGGAAAAATACTTCTTTAAGGAAAAGCCGATCAATTTACCCGCGCGAAATTGAAGAGCTCATACGCGAAAAGAGAAAGGCTCGAAAGAGGTGGCATTTTTCTCGAGCTCCTCCTGATAAAACCATTCTGAATGGGCTATCTAACAAATTAAAGCACTTACTTCAAGATTTTAAAAGTCGCGAGACTACCAACTACCTCGAAAACTTGACTGCCGATAGAGGGTCAAACTATTCACTTTGGAAAGCCGTGAAGTCCATTAAAAAGCCCATAGTACACTCGGCGCCAATAAGAAAAGATAACGGTGAATGGGTAAAAGGCGACAAAGAGAAAGCAGATGTATTTGCAGAACATCTAGAAGAAACATTCAAACCGTTTGACGGGGAGCCGTTGGTTGACGATCTGTATCGCAATGCGGAACTAGACAATTATCGAATGAAAACCGTGACACTGTCTGAACTTCGTCAAACAATCCAAAATTTGAAGAATAACAAAGCTCCAGGCTATGACCTAATTACTGGGGAAATTTTGAAGGAGCTACCGAAAAGAGCGTTAGTCAAGCTTCTCTACATCATAAACGCATCAATGAGAATTTCATACGTTCCACGGCAATGGAAAGTCGCAGAGGTAATAATGGTTCCGAAACCAGGGAAATGCCCGAACGACAAAAAATCATATAGACCGATTTCGCTTCTGCCGATTATATCTAAAGTCTTCGAGAAACTTGTGCTCAAACGACTGCAACCAATAATTGAAGAAAGACGATTGATTCCGGATCACCAATTCGGCTTAAGGGTCAAACATTCAACACTTGACCAGGTCTATCGAATAACTAATGAAATTGAGAAAGCCTTAGAAGCGAAAATGATATGTTCTACCGCTTTTCTTGACGTATCCCAAGCCTTTGATAAAGTTTGGCACGAAGGCCTAAAATATAAGCTACGGAAAGTTTTGCCGGAAAAAATGTATGAACTCTTAGAGTCTTATCTTGACAACAGGCTATTTCGAGTGAGATACGGGAGCGAATACTCAGAATTCAAAGAAATACAAGCCGGAGTTCCACAAGGTGGCGTCCTCGGTCCAACACTGTTTTTATTTTTTACAAGAGATGTACCTCAAGTAGAGACAACGACTGTAGCCACGTTCGCTGACGACACGGCTATCCTCGCTACGGATAAGACAGTCGAACTATCAACGGGAAAACTCCAACGCGCTTTGAATAAAATATGCGAATGGACAAAGGCCTGGCGAATGCTCCTAAATGAGACAAAATCAACGCATGTAAATTTTACTTACAAGAGGGTAATCAACTTACCCCTATTTATAAACTCGGTACAAATTCCGGACGCAAACGAGGCGAAATATTTAGGCATGACCCTGTACGCAAAACTTAAGTGGAAGCCACACGTTAAAAAGAAACGCGATGAACTTGACGTTATTCGAAACTAAGCGTATATAACAAACTGCTATTGTATAAGCAAGTGCTAAAACCATCTTGGACGTACGGTATACAACTTTGGGGTTGTACCAAACCAAGCAACATATCTATATTAGAAACTTTTCAAAATAAGACACTAAGAGCAATCATAAATGCTCCATGGTATATAAGAAATAGCGACTTACATCGAGATCTAGGCATCGCAACCGTGACCGACGAAGTAAGAAACTTTGCTCGCAAACTTCACACTCGCCTTCACGGCCATTGCAACCACGAAATAATCCGAGCTCTGAATCAGACAAATCTTGCACGCCGACTACAACGAACAAGACCGTTGGATCTAGCGTCGTAAGAGGAAACCGCACATAATGACGGTATTGCAGGTGCTTTCGTTGGAAGGTAGCCTGCCAAACGCGATTACTATACAGAAGCATGAACTACTTGTTAAGGAAACTTAGTCGTAGTCTAACAAAGATTGGGAGGTTTTTTAGTGAGTAAGAATCTCACACTACTATGAGCACGCGCGTTCGATTCTCATAGTGCCTATGAAGGTTTTTACCTACCCACGGAAAAAAAAAAAAAAAAAATTATGTAGTTTGTATTATGTAGTTTGTTTAATTTTTCCGAAGTTTGGGCTTTTTTTTACCCAACTCTTATAAGTTGGGTATAAAAATCATCTTCGCCTACTTTTGCGTAGCCAAGCTTTTTCGCAAAGCTTTTGGCAAAGCATGCCAAGTTAAGTGCCAAATAATGAGCTTTGTTAATTAAAATTGCAATAAGAATTTATAAATTGATTCGGTGCGACGGACATGGTTCACTCGACCTACAGTTCAGTCTCGATAATATTATGCTCTTAAGGTAATGGGGGTCTACGATGATGTATCTTACAATAAACAAGCTTTTAAGACGTCAGTTGCACAATTGCACTGATCGTGGGCGTGTCTGTGGGTGGATTTGAAAAATTTTTACCTTTGTACTGCTTCGGATAACAATGAACTTATGTACCAAATTTCAGCTTCTTAAAGCTTAAGGCCTAAAAAAGTGTGACATACAGACAGACGGACGGACGGACCGCCAGGAGCCATCGTGCAGTGGATCGCAAAGAATGTGAGGCTATAATTTATTATAAGTATGAAACCTTAAATATATTTTTAGTCGTTTTCTTATTTGATGTCATACTTGGGGACTTGATTCTTCAACATAATTTGAGAAAAAAGTCTTATTATAATATCATAGCAAAAAACCTACTTTGGTGTACCCTGGCCCATGTTTCCAGGAATTGCGCTGTTCGTATACTAATCGCAAAAACTTTTTCGTGGCTTTTGTGCTTAGAAAAAATCCAGCATTTGTAACTGCGTTCAATAAATTTTGATATATTACCTCAGTCTTCAGATATCCAGTTTCTAGGCTGCTCCCTTTTTTCTACCCATGGAAACTGTTTTTACTTTGGTGTTTTTTTTTTTTTTTTCAAAAAATGCGTAATAAAAACAATATTTAACTATTTTTTGAATATACATAAAAATGGTGACAGTTAAAGCCCAGGGCAAAATTTTGGAAAAACCCACTGATTTTATAACACTTGGGAAAACGTGCAAGCAGATAAAACTTACAATAAAAGTTTTTTTTTTTCTCAAAGCTTTAAAGGCTATCAAAAAAATTATTTTGTGGATTTATTTAGAAAATAAGTTAAACATAAGTGTACCAAGTTTGCTTAAGCACTCAAGGTATCGTTTTTATGCATGCAAGATACTGTTTTTGAACTGGTCTCTCAACGTTTGTTGAAGTTAACTGCTACCTTACTTGTTATGAGGCTTGGAGAATATACCCTCATCTTAATCGGGTGGTCCGAGATTTCACACTGCATAGGTTGGCCACATTCCTTAACTGTGGTTCAAAGTGTTTAAACACAAGTAACAGAGAAAGTCTATTGCAGAGAGTTAAATAAGTAAAAAACTATACAAGCAAGCAAGCCCTTATCCAGACCATTCAATGCTTCTATCTCAGTAGAATAAAATTTTTTTTCATTTTTCCGCACTCTGGAGATATTTCACCTCACTGAACTGGTTCGATTATTCCTTTCCAGCAGCCGTCGTCCTTTTCGTCTAACCAATTTTTCGCCCTGTGACCGTAGTGGTCTCCATGTGTGCTCCGTTGTAAGCTCCATCCTGTTGGAAATACTCCAGCCTTGGAGCTTAAAGCAAAAAACACACACTTTTACATGCTGCAGGTTTTCCTAAGTTTCATTAAATCAATGGGGTTTTCAACAAACGCCGGGGACTTTATTTTCCCCGGCTTACCAGACGCCACTTAAAAAGAAAAACAAAAAAAAATTACTTTCAGTGGTACGCTCTAAGCAAATTTCCAAGTCAATTTTTCTGAAACCGATTTGACTTGTTTCCGATTTGAATAACTCTCCACAAATGAGTTTTTTTTTAGTCGTGTTTAACATCCTCACACACACACGCAACCACAAATACTCAGCGTGCATTAACACACCTTTTCTCTTAACAAAGTTCCGCGTCCATTTATCTGAAACCAATTTGACTTGTTTCTAACTCTAGTCCCTCAAACAATGACTTTTTCTTCATGTTCAATATGCTTACACTCACACACATATCCTACCACGAATACTCATTCATAGGCAACAGTCATCCTACATCTACGCATTAATTTTAAAAATTAAGTCATATTAATGAAACCAAACTAACACCGAAAATTGTTTCAAAATGGAGTCAGATTTTTGAAACCAAAGGGACACCAAAAAGCGGTGTTTCAACCTAGGAACAGCTCTTTACTCAAAATTGACTTAAAATTGACACTTAAATTTGACACCGAATTGATATCATGTATGAAGAGGAGATTTAATTTTTGTGTTAATTTTATTACCGCGTGCTTAGAGGGTACATATCAAAAGGAATGCTGAACTTAAAAGGTCCGAAACCTGAATACCAATCAGGACAATGCGTTCTTTATTATAGGTCTACTTTGAAGTGGGTACACCCTATATAACAAATGTACCATTCTTAAGTTAACACTATTTATGCCAATGCTAAAGCAAAAAGCAAAAAAATAGACCTTTCAAGTTAAACATAAGAACTCCCAAAATGTGCTGTAGGCTCTCGGGCTAAATGTCATGATGAATTATATGGTCAATCTTTCGAGCCCTAAGATTGGTATACGTGCACTGGTACGTTTTCGCCGACCGGTTGTAGAAGCTCACAAACAAAGTTTGAAAGAGCATTGTAAGCGACTTTTAGCCAGGAACTACCGGGATAGTTCTTACTTGCCGTGACATTATGTGACAAATCTCTAAATTTGGCTTAAATTCACTTTGTGACACTTAATATTTTTGGCCTGGGGCTCGTTAAATAAAACTCAATTTCACTTTTATAATCACACAATGAAACACATTTTTATCAAACAAAACTTATTAAAATTCAAATCACACTTAATTTAACTTCGCTATTTAGAATTCAACACTTTATTTCAATTCGATCACTTTTTACTTTGCTACCGGGTTTCACAAGTCAACGTTTAAAATATAACTGTGCCGCACAAGTCTGTCACCCGTGTATTTATAGAAAACTAAGCACCTTCTAGTACGTTCCATACTTCCACTTTGGTAATTTTCCATTGGTCCTAAAGCCGAAAGTGACTTTGTGCCCAATTGGCCTTATGACACTTTACCCAAACGACATTAGACCAAATGTTATGTTTCGACTTAGGTCTGTTTGAGGAGAATCATTATTTGGCACAATAAGTTTTGGTTGGAATAGCTTAATTTTGATTTAAAATTTCCTAAAAAAAACAGATGTGGCGGTTGTGAATGGATTGAAAGAAATTCCAAGCTTGATTGGAGCAGATTTTCCAGCTCTGCTGCCAAATTTCAGCATTCTAGTTTAAAATTTTAGACATTAAAGCAGTATACGAGCTGATGAACTGACGTTGCATAATCAGTTCTTCAATGTGTAAGAGAGGACATATAATATTAAATTGTCTCAAGACAGAAATTAGGGTTTTCGTAAAAACTGACAGGAATTGCAGGAAATTATCATTCGTGTGCGAAGTCAACAACAAAACAATTGAAAATTTTTTTTTTCAACAATGATGACACAGTTTTATCACAATTGACAGGAGTCACAAGGAAATTTTTGTTCGTGTGCGGCAAAAAAATCGTGCGGCTTTTAGCCGCACATTTTTCTGTCGTTTCTATGTCCCAGACCAAAGAGCACAACACATAAAACGTAATGAAGTGAGCGTAACAACAGCCTATATTTTAAGGCAATTCGCCCTCATTTAACACATGCAAGACGCTCCTAAAGGACATGCCTTCAGACATCTAAGTAAAAATATTACTTAAAACACACCCAGGTTTTTTGCCTTTTTTCACCGTCAACACAAGGGAATTGAATTTTTTCTGCTTTAAGTCTAATGTCGCGCAAATGAATAGTTTCCTGTTTCAATTGAGGAATACTGGTTGAACATGCCAGGAACTACGACATATGGCTGTAAAGAACTTTTCGTGACACTAGCATACACAAGCAAAGGTGTGTTCGTCCTTGAATAAAGGCTGGCTTTTAAGTGCTTTTACTTTACTTGTTACATCATGCTGGTGAAATGGCAATGTGTAAATTTGTCGATAAAAATGGCCGACAATAAGCGATGCATCCGTTTTAACAAAAAAAAAAAAAAACTGTGGATTTAAAGTAATTTAAGGAGCACATTAATCTCGGCCTTACTATCATGTTGTCACTGAAGTGTCTTATGTAATGCATTTATGGAAATCACAGGATTTTTCAAAATAGCAATAAAACCAGCTTAACCAAACTCATTTCTAAATCAAGTTGTTGTCGTCCACATGTTTACATTTCTACGAGTATTAATGTCCTTCTCTTTCCACTGTCGTCCAATCAGTGTTTCACATAATTGCTAGGTCGTTTATGTCCTGATATAGTAAACACCCCTACGTAAACATCAATGTGGGTATAGGTACCATGGTAATTGGCGTTACTTTACTGATTTTATCGAACGTTCATTTCATTGCCAGCTTTCGTTCGAATCCTTGCTGCCTTTATGTGTCTTTATGTGTACATGATAGTCACCCACATTCTATATATACGACACGGAAATATCCTATACGTTTCCATTACTGTACTCATTGCCAAAAGGCGAGATCAATTCAACCTCCGCATGCTGTGTTCGGTGCCAGTTGAGTGATATTTGCTTATGGAATATTCATTAACCCGAGGCGAGCGAGAAAGTGAGCTCCACCTTATCCTGCCAGGAAGAGGGCAGAGGGGTATTAACACAGAAACATTTGTCATTTAGCACTTGGACTTATTATATGGAGTCACTTTAGGTTCGTTACCGCCCTATCCCCTCTCTGATTTGAAGGGGCCGAATAGAGAATGAGGTCAAATGCGATACCCATATGAGAATGGGGATTGAAAAACGAAGAAGGAAGAATAACAGAGAAAATAGTGAAACCTTAATCCAAACCAAATAGCTATACCTACCAGCCGTATCGTGTCCTTACCTTAGTCGTTTTCGAAGTTTTATTTTCCGCCGCGATTTACACTGTTACGAAATTAACCCAGTTGCAGTGTTGCAAAGAAATAAGGACGGTTTCTCTGTTGAAAAACGGGTAGGTATTACCTCAAGGATCAGGTTTCCGCAGCCAGTTTTCATTGCGTTACTATAACATTTGGCGGTGCTTTACGTGAATCTATAAGTAGACTCATGCATTCTATACCTTTCAGCCCACATTCAATGCTATGTACTGAATTTGCATAAAAGCTTATTTAGTATAACAGCAGATAATGGTGGATTGACAAAAATACATAAAACAAGAAAAAAGCAACAAGGACACAGCAAGTGGTCTAGCTATTGTCTGCTTACTTCTCCCTAAACGAGCAACAGTCTTATTCGCTTTGTTGTATTTTCTCTGCGTATTTTTATGTGCACGTATCTAGGAACGTCTTTTTGTTATAATGGGTAGTTGTATCCTTTGCCGCATTGGAAGAGCTACAAAATTCAGTGCACGTTCCTTCATTTTGCATTTTTTTTTTCTTCAAAATTATAGATATTGGGTCAAATAACAATTTTGCTGCCAATGTAAAAAAAAAAAGAATAGATGCGATGAAAAAATTTAAAGAAAATCCAAGAGAACTTTTCTGCTGCCTTTGTCGTATTTGGATCTTTTTGACAAATCCTTTTTGAATTTTTTCTTCATCGCGTATGCAAGTGCCAATAACAGTCAAAATCTTATGAGCCATAAGCTTCTTCTCAATGGTAGTGACGCAGGCATGTAAAGGTCACTTGTCAAACATTTTATCTTATTGAATTCAGAGAAAAGAAAGATAGGTATAACTTTTGTAGGAAGATACCCCTACTCATGTTTTGAAATAGCAGCATTTTGACTTGCCCTGAAAGTGACTGGAAAGCCTGAAAAAGGTCTAGAGAAGACACCAATTGCCAAGCACAACTTTTGTTGGCATCTTTCTGTTATCCTCCACGTTTGGAAATCGGTAAGTAATGAAGCTGACCTTTAGTGACGCGCCTTTAGGTTAGGTTCGGTGGCTGTCTTCGTCACTGCAGGGATACACTTAGACAAAAGGAGGTCCATTTTGATACCAATTTTTGCAAGACCGGAACTATCAGCCCGAAGACCTAAATGATGACTACCCGATTTGGGTGAGAAAGGTTAAGGCAACCAGTAACGTTATAAGCCTCTTCCGAAGGTAACAGATCGATGGTTAATTGGCTAGGGACCGTTTCGGTGTGAACAACTGTCAGCAGAGTTATGGGAGTCCAGCGAGGGACTTTCGCTATTGGAATACAGATAGTAGTTCTCCTTGAGGATTGGGGAGGGATGAGGTTGGTATTAATAGATGGGAATACCTTGAGGTCGAGGATAACCTCTTTTGGTGCGAACTCGCGTCAACAAAGTAGTAGGAGGTCAGTAGACCTTTAGGAGCAAGCAAGGCAAGGGCAACAGACTTCGGTTTAAGTCCGTACCTATTTCCCTTTATTTAGAATCAGCCTCAAGGATGGGAGATTGTAGGGGTAACCGATTTCGGTACGAACCGAATTTTTGGTTGACTTCAGAGTTGTGAGAGTCCAGCGAGTGACTTTCGCTCTTGGATCACAGATAGGAATTTACCTTGAGGATTGGGGAGGGATGAGCTTGGTATGAATTGGAGGAATTCGGAGGGAATAATTTGGGGTCGGGGATTACTGTTTTCGGTCTGAACCCGCCTCAACAATGGAGGTCAGTAGTCCCTTATGAGCAAGCAAGTCCGTACCTATTGCCCCTCAATTTAAATAAGCCTCAAGGATGGGAGAGTGCATTGGTAACCGATTTCGTTATGAACAGAATTCTCAGGCATTCTACGAGGGAGAATTCTTAGACAAGATGCTGTCCTGGGTAACTGATCGGCGTAAACCCATACTTCAGGCAGCTCGAGTTAGAATTGGGGAATAGAAGAGAGGTTTAACCGAATTGGGGGGAATATACCGGAGTTCCCCTAAGGACGGAGCAGTGACTCATGCCTCTTGGGGTGTGGTTAGAGGCATAATTGGGGATTCAACTTTTACTATTTCATATTTATTTATTTGAGATCATCTTTTACAAAAAAAAAAGCTTACAGCCAATCAGAGTAAAAGTACTAAGTGCTCTAATTTATTTCTCGGACGGAATAAGGGACGGGTTGTATGAATAACCATTAAGGCGCTTGCCAATTCGACCTGGAGACTGCAATGAATGGCAACGATTGCCCTTCTTGGGTTGCTGGTCCTCAATTGGGCGCCTCCCCAGGTGGCGGATGGGGGAATGCTCACCAGATATGGTGGGTATCAGTATGGATAATATCCAGGGCCGGGGCGGACCAAAACCAGCAATAAACGACAAATCCAGAAATCCAGGAGCGTTTGCCTCAAAATGATCGAGTTTCTGGTCGGTGTCTGTTATCCAGGTAAAGGTCGGCCGTATATTAAACCCCTTTTTCTCTTGCAATATGCAAAGATGTTTCTATTGAATTGCTTTTGTCCGTTAAGGCATGACACTTGCGGGGGTAAGCTTTGGGGTTTCTGTGCGTGGTTTTCATGTTCCATACTGACTTATGAGCATTTGTATTGGATCTTCAAATTCTCTTCAAATTCTTTCCGCTTGCGATGCGCTAAGCACTTTAAGGGTATTAAGGGTGTTTCTATTGAATTGCTTTTGTCCGTTAAGGCATGACACTTGCGGGGGTAAGCTTTGGGGTTTCTGTGCGTGGTTTTCATGTTCCATACTGACTTATGAGCATTTGTGTTGGATCTTCAAATTCTCTTCAAATTCTTTCCGCTTGCGATGCGCTAAGCACTTTAAGGGTAGCCTTAACCCCTTGATCGCAAGTCAAATGTATATAAAAAAAAGAGTAACCCGACTCTTGTATAGAACTTAGCATGGAGCTCGTCTGTCGAAGTTCGCTGCGAAGTAGCTCTTTCAAGAGGCTGACCGGTGCGTCGCTGTTTCTCTTTAAGTAAATTCCCTCTGGCACTTCCCCACTCAAGGGGAAAATTCGATATCAAAATTCGAGTTTGTTCGTTTGCTGTAAGCTGACTGGAATGATAGGTGACTTTGTTCGGTGAATGAGTAGATAGGTATGTTCAGCCTTCTCCCGCCTTAACGTGATGGAAATCATCACAATTTTCCACCACGTCACATTGCCCCCCTCTTAGTTTTGTTCGTCCCGAAAAAGAACATTAGATATTTCTCTACCAAAATCAAGACTGACGTCTTGGTAGAAACTTCACATCGCATAGCAAAGGTTCAACTTTGTTACAGTAAAAGTCTTTGGTAACAATTATCTTTTTACCACGTATACATACGTGTTTGCTATTTCAATGTTCTATAATACTTTTGGTGACGCAATAATCTAAAATTAACCCACGCTTTAGCATTTTGCAATTTATAAGCCTTACCGCTTATAGTGCGCAGCTAATCCTCACTCCCATTCCCATGCCACCAGAAAACATAGATTTATTAGGAAAAACTGTCATTTGTTGAAATGTTTAATAGTAGTTCCCATAAACCATAATAAAGCATTCAAGTACCTATAATAATACTCGAGTGTGTCACTAAATTAACAATCGATCATCTTTATTTCTTCTTCTCAATTGCGCTAAACAATAAAGCCAAATTGACATTTACAATCGTCCTTGATCTTTTGCCTCGAAGTACAGTTCCCGCGAAATTTCTTCGTGAAACTGCAAATTTGTCAAAATGGCGTGTCACAAAAACAGTCAAGAAAGATAATTTCATTTATAATCCTATAAAATACCGACATTGCTTAGAAGAGTGAGTAAGCTACCTTCCGAAAATATCTACGAAATAAAACATCAACGAAACACTTATGCACACATAAACACGCTAACCGATGTAATATTACCCCAACTGACCCAATTTCCTTTAAGGACAACAGAACGATGATGATTCAGCTTACTTTACCAACTGACCCTAATGTCAAGCATGAACACCAGTGCGATTTTACGTCAGGACGCACGCACATGTTTCAAGTATTACAAAAAAAATGTAGATGAGAGCTCGGGTGGTCTTTAATGCCTTACACCATCAGAGTCCTTCGTTAGACGTCTAAATATAACATTAACGTGCACGACCACGTCGATGATGACATTTTGCCCCAGATTGGGTCACTGGTAAAAGAATGAAGTGCACATTTATATTTAAATCCTTTATTGTGATATTAAAACGAACATGGTCCTGCTTGATTGGTGTTTTTTTGCTGATTTATGTGTGTTTTATATTGAGTCAATAAAAGTGTTTATCAAATGACCTACAAGCTTTGCAAGTCTCGTAAGCTAATAAAATTATTATAATCGCCTCTCATAAAATTAATTGTATATCTATAAACTTGGGAAAATTATTTTAACATACTCTTAATGTCAAATTCCTTAACATGGAATATTAAATTGAAGTGTTATAGACTATTCGGTTAGTATCGTTGTTAATAGATGTTAACAAATTTGTGTCGTTGTAAAAAATTCTAAAGTTTTTTTAACACAATTTTTAGATAAGGGCAAATTCAATTAAAAAAAAAAAGAATTGATAAAAGTATTTGCAAGACGCCGACGGGGTCAGTAGTTGCTTAGATAATGTATTGCTAATATATAACCCTATAGGTACCGATAAAATTTATCAGTTCTATAAATAGGCGCGTTTAACTTCAGTGGGGACGTAAACTGCAGTGTGTTACCTTTTTATAGTAATGAAATTCCTTATCTCGTACCAAATGCTGTATTGTTATTATTCTATTATCCTAAGCTTGTGAAGCGATTTCTCTTTCTCAACAACCTTGGAAGGACGATTTGTTTGAAATGGGAATGACACCTTCAGTCGTGTACATCATACACTGATTATATTTTTAATGGCATGTCACATTTATTATAGGTTCGATAAATATTTATTGCTGGCTCCTCGTTACCTCCTTTAATGTGTTGACGATAAGAGTTATGCATTGTGCAAATTGCATTGGTTGCCATAAATGATATTTTTTTACTGTCAAAGGATCATGCCAATTTTCTTTCTGCGACGCAAAAAGGTAGTTGGAATATACAATCTAATTCATTTCCCTACAGACGCCTGTATGCTCACAAACAAATTGCATGCTTTAAAGCAATTTATAAAAGTGAAAAGTTGAATGCATTGCACAGTCCTACACTAAGTCGATTAGTGTTAATTAAAGGTACTGATGGTGTCATAACTCCTCGTCCTCATTTGCCTTGAACTGTAAGGCCGTATATTAAGTTGACTTTGCCCTGGTTTAAAGAGTATTTTTTTGGACCTCATTTTAAAATGCCAACTTTTATACCTATACCAGCGCAAGATTTCACGTTTGATAAAGCGTTTGAGTGAAGCCCTTAACACGTTAATGGCCGACTGTTGTTGACATCCCATTTGTCAATTTTAGGAATGTTCATATCATTCCTAAAATTTTTTGTTAAGGAACGATATGAAAATATCATTTCTAATCTTCTAATTTGCTTTTTGTGAGTAAAACTACTTTTTTTCACAAATCAAGTTGTTAATTCGGGAAAACCCGAATTCGTTCATCAAAGGCAGGTTAACTTGTCAACCTCGAGATCTGTGTTGACAGCAATAAGTCTTCACATATTCCAAATTCTGACTTTTCCAATCGTGAATAAGGAACAGTCTCAACCCTTATTCGGGGTCAATGTGCTCGACTCATAAGTAATTCCTCGAGACTTGGTTAGCTTTTCTCCGAATCCGACAATGAGCATGATTTATCCTAGGTACTTCCGAAAGAGTATTTTTGACGTAAAATTCCCGCAACTTGATTGAACGAACTTGCCGAAATTTGAATCAATTTTTTTAAACTTAACAACCTTACTTTAACTTAACTTAAACAATTTTCCGGTTACCGATGCTCCTCCATCAACTTGAGCTCTTAATGCGCAAGGTTCCTATTCCAGAAAATGCACTCGACTTGGTCAAACCACCTTATGCGTGGCATACCTGCGGGCGCATTTATTTCAGCATTTATTCCCTTTCTTTACATCGAAAACATATTTATACCCAACCCAGGGTATATTAAGTTTGATGTATAGTTTGTAACGCAGTTAAATAATCACCGTAGACCCCTAGGACCTTTTAGAGATATGAATGGGACCGACAGGAGAATCGATTAAGCCATGTCCGTCCGTCCGTCCGTCCGTCCGTATGTAAACAACTTTTAGGCCTTAAATTTCAAGCCAGAGAGCTGAAATTTTGTGGGTTGGTTGGAAGTTCAGTCCTTCAGATCAAAATTGAAAATAAACTGAATCCGCCCACAGACACGCCCACTACAGGCCTGTATGTGCGACCATCTCTAATTTAAAAACATACATTTTGCAAATTTCAGATATGTTACAATAGCGCTAGCGCATTCATTTTTGGTACGTAACATTGCCTTATAATTGTGTTTAAGGTAGAAAAAAAATTTTTGCTTTTTCATTGACCACTCCCACTTTTTAAGGGATTTTAGCTTAAAATGACTGTTTTTCAATAAATATATATGAAATTTGACAAAAAATTATATGACAAAAACTGTAGATATTAGCATTTTCTAACTTTTATGTATATATTGTATGTGCCTCCGCCCACTTTTGTGGGCGTGGCGTTAAAAAAAGTGATTTTTTTAGTTAAAAAGGCGGAGTTTTAGGCCGAAATGTAAGCAACCACCTATTATAAAGCATTCAACAGTTATATTTTTATGTCTCGCCCACTTTTTGGAGGCGTGGCAGTTTTCTTTTTTTATGGTCGGGTATTTTGCAATCCGTGGCACTGTTGCATTTTCTCACTTGTTTTTTCTCTTTTAAAGATTAAATAACTAAAGCACTGGTGGAAATTCGATTATGAACAGCATCATTTATTTGATTTTGTTTTACTTCAGCTTCTAGCGGTTTTTCTAAATATGGTTGATTTTTTTTTTTTTGCAAAATGGCAACCTTTATGAAGAATGGAACCGCCTCTATTTTCTAGCACATCCGCAAGGTGATTTGGAATTGACATGGTAAGACCTTTAAGCTTCTCAGCTTCTCTGATTGACAACCAACCACTCGAATAGCTTTTTAAGCTCAAATCGCCTAGCTACCTATAAATTTGATGTTCACTTTCTATATCGATGTGATGGATCTCAATGTAGTGGGCATTTCCGAAGAGCTTTTTTTACAAAATTTCATATAAAAAGGATATTGCGCCAGTCCGCAACACAAGGTCCAGAAAATAATAGCAAAGCAATTTTGAGGTAATGACGTGGCTGGCGCGAGGTTTAAGGCCTTTACTCCATCGAAAATTTGTGAAAGACTCTTGAAGTTAGGTTTTCTTTCCTGCATGTGAGACAATTTGAAGTTAAGCCTTGAGCTTAAAGAGGCTTGGTCGCTAGTCAAGAAGCTTAAGATCCCTATCATATCAATGCCAAATCTTCTTGGTAAGTTACTACAAAATATATGAGGCCCCATTCGTTATTTATATTGTAGTTTAAAAAAATGAATAAGTCAGCGAAATTTAGAAAAGCCATTAAAAGCTGCATTTGTTCATAATCGAACTTCCACCTATTTTTCATCATTTTAAAAAGTTCGGCTTCTGTATCCTGAAATTTTTTATCTAACAGAAAAATTTTGTGTTTGTTTTTTTTTAACTTATCAATATGCTTTTATTTACATCCAAATTTTATAATAAATAATTCAATTTTATTAGAAATAAAAAGAAATGTTGCTGTTCATAATCGAATTTCCACCACTGTACCTACATAATCTTAAAACCATACAAACTTTTTGGACAAATAAAAATGGTTAAAACAAAATAACACGAAAACTAGAATTCCCTTTATTTTTGACCGTTTGGGACTGCATCTAAAATGCGAATAAATTTGAAGATACAAAGTTTTAGCAGAATCTAAAAGAATTTCAAAGGTTTCAGATTTCGAAACGAGCGGTAATGACTGACCTGCTGATTCGGCGTAAATATAGGTACCTGCCTTACATACCGGGAGCAGGTCCCCTAAATGTCGAGACTTACGAATTTTAGTCACAAAAGCTTAAAAGTTGATCTCTTAAAAGATCTCCTACACTACTTGAAATCTCAAATCAAACCGTACAGAATTCTATGTTATTCTAAAACACTTCTTTTATTGACAACTGGGTGTGGTATCAACTCAATAGTGATAAATAAATAAAAATAAATAGAGTGGCGCAACAGCTCGAATTGAACCAGGGCCAACTTCTCAACAATGTATGCTGGTGTGTTAATTTTTTTACATACAAGGGGACCTACAATTTTTTGCCGAATCCGAACGGCACTTTCAGCAGTTTTTCAAGAGAATTATTATAATACTCTCGGAGGGCTTGTCAAACCCTCGCGGAGGTGGGGACCGTGAAAAAGAACAAGTCTTTTTTTTTCAGGTGACGATGGCAGGATTCGAACCCAGACCTCCGGCGTAGTAAGCACACACACTAACCACTACGCCGCGGCACCCCACAACTCAGTAGTGATACATACTTGTATTTCGAACCAGTGAGTAAGTGATACAGTGTGTACGCAGAAATTACAGTCCCTTAAACGGACCGTTAAATACCCCACCGTTCCCCAAATTGTAAATTACTGCTATAACTGTCATTTGTTGACGTTTTGTTGTTATTGCAAACTTCGAAAAGGGGCGCGCTCTAGCTGCCCTTATTACAAACTATCAATATTAGCATAGATATCTCGAAGTTTCGCTTAAATGTACGCAATAATATAATTTTTCGGTTCAAATTCAATATTTTTGTGAATTCGCCTCTTTAGGGAGGCGTGGCTAAAAAATTTTCAAGAGTTTAATTGAGAATGGAGTCTCGTTAACCTAAAACGCTTTTTTTTATTTCTTATTTTTTCATAAATTAAGCTTTAGGCCTGTCAAAATTGCGTTTTTATGGAAAAGTCAAGGTTTTTCTTCAATTCTGCCCCAAATGTGGCCGTCGCTCAAAATCTGCTATAAATGAGATTTAAAATTTGGTGTTTTACATATGTATAATACATAATGATTTTTTTTTTCAATTTGGAGCAAAAATAAAAATTGAATAAAACGCATTTGAAAATTTACCATTCAAATCGTTGCCAAGCCCACTAGGGGAGGTTAAGCGATTATATTTTGATTTCGTATACCTGAGAATCACCAGGAGATAATTAATGTCGAATTATCCTTTTAAGACTTCTTACAGTTGTTAAATCTCTGGAGGTAGTTGCACATTTACACCGATTGCGGCCGTATCTGCGGGCATATTTCAAAAACTTTAACGCTTGTACTGCTTCGAATAACCAATAGCCTATGCACCAAATTTCATCTTTCTAGTTTTAGCTAGGGACTAAAAACGTGTGAGATACAGACAGACGGACGGAGGGACATGGCCTATTCGACTCAATTTGTAACCCATTTTGATATTTTTTTGTACGAGTGAGCCAAAAATGGAAACATTTTCGAAATAAATAGACGTAAATAGATATACATATTAGCTCATCTTAATCTCTTCGTTTACTTTATTTATTTATGGCTTTGCCATAGAAGCTACTCTCTCTCCAATATAAGCACCAGTACGTGCGGTCAGCTTTTGAATTCCAAACTTAAATCAAAGCCGAACGGCGACATTCCATCACCTTCATCTCAAATTTTTTAAATGTGCAATAATCATCATTCAAGCGATTTTCAACCATGGTTGAACAAAGCCAAGTCTTCACTCGTCTTAAAGCGTTGGACATCCTTTCAACGGAGTGTGTAATATAGGCACATTTAATTTGTTTTCTTTTCGAAGCTCTTGGGAACAAATTTACAATATAAGCGTGGTATTACCTCGTTTATATGCATGTCGCATGTTGTCAAGAGATTGAGTTGAGTTGAATCTAGCTCAACTCAATTCGACGCAGGGTTTCATAAAGTCCAAAACGCAATGCGAAACAACGGGCGCATATGGGGCAGAACGAAATGTTACTTCAAGACTTCACCCCGCGTTTGACCGTAAATATCGTAGACGCATCTACAACGCAAAAGTAGATCTACTTTCTACTTTTGCGTCCGTTGAATAACCTCATGCTCATTCATTTTGTGGTGTGTGCGTATAGTTCTCTTGTCGTCAGTAGTAAAAAAGGTTTTTTTCTGTTTATAGTCAGAATAAAAACAGGTTCGTGTAGAGTAGAGAGGTTTGAGTAAAGAATATGATGTTTTTCGGTATTATTTCTATTATAAATTTTTCTCGATAACTTGCAATGTGTTGGTTTTAAGCATGCAAAAGACACGAGTGCATCACCTTGGATTTATTTCTGATGGAATAAACACAAATAATTTTATTTTTATTGCTATCCAACTTGGTTCGTTTTTAAAAAGTATCTTTTCTGCTCGTTCTTTTGCAAATATTTTTTTAAATTATCCTTAAACAAAAATTGAATGTTTATGAGCTTTACGCAAAGCCGCATTTCGTTTCGCAAATTTGTTAGGTGCTTTGTTTGACGTAAAGTATCGTAAAGCTTTGGAAAATGATGACAACGCATATTTACGTACGCACACAGCAACGCAGCATTGCGATTCTAGCTTAAGATAGAAATGAAGTTGAAGTGAGCTGCTGGATATAATCGAGATAGGTAAGAAAAGTTAAGTGCACTTTTGACACTCTTTTGGCCTTAAGTTTTTTGCTGCTCTATTGGCCAAGTATTGCTTTGATGCAGGAGAATTCCGAGACAAAATCATATTTTTTGGTTTTTTGCTGAAATGTTGGCAGCAGAAATTGGGTTGTATTCAAATGGTCAGAGGTCCACAAGAAGCAAGTTTATATCGCTTGATAAGTTGTTTTAAAATATCTTACAAGTTAGCATTGCATTTTTTTAGCTTACTGCTTTTATAAGCTCTCTAAGACAATGTTTTTTTTTCATACTCTTCTCAAAAACAGTTCTAACAATTTTCAAAGCTTAGTATCTGATTTATTGGGAGTAGGTACCAACATTATTTACAAGCAAACTGTTCGACTGGGTCACACTTACTTGCTCTTATTATGTATAGTTGCTTGGAGATATGCATTTTATGAAAAGAAAAACCATTATTTATAAAAAATTGAATTTCTTAATGAATGAGTATTGAAAATTTCTGAAAAAGGTTTGAATTTTGTACCTTATTGGCTTGAGCGATGTTCCATAAGAACCAACTAAGAATTCACCAATGCTTTTCTAGCAAATGAAATTTTTTTTTCTTAAAACATGAAGTAAGTAAGTATGTACCTACTTACTTACATATTTACTATATAAAGAGCAGTAATTTTTCAACAAGAAAGAAGTTAGTTTTTAGAGACGATAGTTTTTTTATTACTGTCATTTTTGTATACGTAGGCTCATCCAAAAATATGAGATTATGCCTCTTTGAACTGTCGTTGTCGTCGTCTGTCGTAAGACTCAATGTTTATTATTCAAGTTTATTTACATAAATTGTCCTCTGTTGCTCGAGTAAAGAGAAGTGAAATTCAGAGTCAGTTAACAAACCACTGACACAAATAATTACAATATTACCTATCAGAAAACAACAAGTGGCAGCACATTTTACCTGCTACACCTATATTTCATAGCATACCTCCAGGCTTTTCATATATCAACGCGTTCAATTGCAGTGGATCGTGGTCGTGAACGTGGTTTTTTTTGTGGATGCTGCTTCTGTTATCTTGTTTTAAAATTCATTTTGCCGCTTTTATCGGTGATGCTCTCAACTGGCTTACTAACACCGTTGCATGTAATCGACTAAATGCGACGATGGTAAAACAAAAGAGACCACAAACACAGTCAAGATCTTGGCACATTGCAAAATGAATTTCGCTATACCCCGCATCCGCCAGTGCCGTTTGATTTCATTTTAAATACTTTCCTACCTTTATACTTCTTCCTACTTCACCAGTTTACATCATAAATTAATAATAACTGCATTAGGAACACTGACTCATTCGGTCATTCCTTTAAACCCGCGCGCACATACGTAGATGCCCTACTCGAAAAATGCAAATATCCCACACACACGAGAGAAATGCATAATTCACTCACACTTCTTTTCCTACTCCCCTTTCTTGCTTGCATTGGGAAGTAGCCGTTGTCAACCTGTTGTAAAGACTGGTTTTTCCTTGCACCATCGCCATAGCTGAATACGGCGCTGAATAAAATGAAAATACAACCTGGTGGCTAACTACCGCTTCTGTAATAATAACGTTACAAGAACGCGTTTTAGCCCTCGTCTGTCATCGCGCTGCGGCTGCCGTTGCCATCCACAACAGCACAACAAAAACATACGGTAAACCATCGAAACCAAACCAATCTAAAAAAAAACTGGCTTCCCTCTAGTTGTTTACTACATCGGCGGCATCAGTCGTTGTGAAGATTTCCTCGATCAAACGTCGCAGTTGACGGTGATTTTTTTTTATTTTTATTTTTCGAGCAGTCCGTTTGCATTTTTTTCCGTCGCTGGTTGTATTCACCTCCGCCGCCCAAGTAACAAGCAAAAAAAAAAAACGCCGCACCGCTGTTTTTTCTCGTCTAGTGGGATTTATTCTTTGAATTTTCCGAGTTTTTCTTTGGATTCTCGAGTTGCCGTTCATTGCACCTGGATTTCTTAAACATGTGTTAGAAACCGTGGTTTTATTTTCAACCTTCAGTGTGTGCGTGTGTGTATGGGTTTTCAAAAATTTTAAGCAATCGAAGCACAATAAAATAAATTTCCTTCCCCCCTGTGTGTTGCAGAATACTTGTATATTGTTTTTCTTGTAACATTTTCCCCATTGGAACAGTGTTAATTTTGTGTTGCCAAGTTAATAATGTACATAAAAAGATTGTGATCACTTTTAAGCACCCTACACAATTAAGAGCATAGATAATTTATAATTAAAAATAAAAATCAGTGCCAAGAAAAGTGATTTGAATTTTTTCCCCCCCTACCCACTTCTTCTTTGTTTCTCCTCTCCCTTTCACTTTAAAAATATTTTCATAAAAGTGGAAAATAAGATAAAAAAAACACATTTCGCACCAACAAACAAAGGAAATGAGTAAATTGTTTTAACTAAAATAAAACCAGTACAAGAAAAAACGCAAAATTTTTATTTTAAAAATAAACCGTGTTACAACGAATTTTAAATTCATGGCATCACCAAATAAAATACGCAGGGACTTTATTAAAATGCTCAACAACAACGGATATTTGAGCTGTGCGAGCACATCGAAACGAAGAGAATACGAGGTTAGTTCGACCGAAGTACGTTTTAAGTAAAGTTTTAACCCTCTTTTTTTATTTTTTGCTTCCATTCGCATAATCACTTTTTAAATGTAAATAAATTTTCCTTGTCATGCAGTTGAGTTAACTAATTCATATTGTCATTAAGCAATTAAAAAAAAAACAACAAAACCGCTTTAATTAGATCAGAGACTCGTTTGTAGGCAGTTTAAACGTAAACTGACGTGCAGGACGTGTATGAACAGGTTATCTAATGATCACCGCTGCGTAGTTAGACGGTGAAGCTAAGGTTAAACTGTCATCGAAAACCGTCACTTCAACTAGGTAGGTAGCTACCACGTGTCATCTGACGTCAAGGACTGCCACGAAGTTGTTGAAGGTGTAAATAACCTCATAAGTTGTCACAGTAAATGCAATGGCAGCAAGCGCGTTGAAAACCTCATCAATGAAGCCACTTTTGCTTTCGTAAAAATAGTCAAAATTGTCTTATTTGCCAGTGATTTGTGACGTGCTTTGTTTGGGCCGCGCCAATGCTCCAACAACGTCACAACCTTAACCCGGTGAAATATTGTTCGTCAATCATGGTCATCGCATTGACTTTGCCTTCGATTGACGCAGAACAAAATATCCTGAAGAGGAATTGCTTTTCGGAGTTTAGTCTCCTCTCGGCACTAAGAATGACAATCAGTAGATTAAATCCGTCCAGCGCAGCGTTTAAATTTATTCAAGTCAGGAAGTCTCCTACAGTTACTGTACTGGATGAAATCTCCTCTAAAATATATGGTGCGATGGTGCTGTTACTGCTAGAGATAGAGTAAAAAACGTAAGCATTTATGGAAATATAAATATTTCGGTTGGACATGAAGTTTTTATGCTCTTGGACAGATCAGCCCCTGATAGGCCGAAGGTGGAAGGCCCTGATCAGTCCCTGATAGGCCTAAGGTGGGAGGCCCTGATCAGTCCCTGATAGGCCTTGAACTAGGACTAGAACCTCTCCTGGACCAGTTTGGGACCTCGTTTGAAGAACTTCAGTTAGTGGCGGTAGGTCAGGGAATATGAAAGAAACACTTAGTCGGCTTCGCTCGACGGTCCTTGTATTAGGGTAGTAAAAGGGTTTAAAAAGGGCCAGATTTTTAGAGGATCTCGCCAAAGAAAAAAAAAAATTCAACTAAACTAAAATACTGGTTTCTTTAAACCAGAGATTGATCTTTAGCATTAGCATTGAATTTTCAGTGGCATTAGTCAATGCCAATGCTAAAAGAAAGTTAGTAGAAAGTTTATTCCATTGAATAAAACAAGTGATTAGCAAAGTTTTTAATTTAACGCATATACATAATTTATTTATTAGGAAGAAATAATAAAAACGCCAAGTACATACCTAATTTCCATTCCACAGTGGATTTAAAGGCAACGAATTAGAAGACTCTCTAGCTAAAGTCGTGGCAACTATAACAACCTGGACCATTCTTCGGAGTTAGTAAAAGACACTTCAAGAACTTTACAAAAAGCCTAGCTAGAATCGAATCTAACGAAGCCTGGCTTAGCACACCTAAACAGTAATTTTTCCAAAAAACTCTTCCCAATTCTCCCTAAGGAGGTCTAAAACCCTGATCAACATGATGGACAGGGCTAATTTAGAAATCGTCACTGGAATTTCCATCGATCACTGCAGGCTGAGAAACATCTCCATCGCATTAGCATTCACATGCAGACCTTGTCTAGAGAGTAATTAGTCATCTTTCTTTACGCATTATTATCGTGCATTGCCCAGTCCCTCTTCGTCTGAGTAAGAATATCCTTGGCAAAAAAAAATTATTCCTTCGGCAAACCTAGCCGATAACGCTCTGGAAAAGATCCTTGCCTTCCTAATTACCTCCGGAGTTAGCAGATGGCCGGACTTCATCTCATCCGGGAAGGCACAATCGTCTCCTTTTAAAGAAACCGCAGTTTCAGAGCCCCTGCAAGGTCCTACCGACTAACTACTAATCTAATCTAAGTGCGCGAGTCCATTTGAAAGTTTAACTACGAGCAGCTCTCAGGCCACTCTCGAGAATCATAATAGTAACTCGCAGAGAGAGACTTTCAAGGAGTTGGGAAGTTGGGAATAGAAAATTAACTTTCTGCGAGTACTCTCAGGACTGAGAGCTACTTAGAATAGTTTTACTGTTTTACAGTTATTACTGCGAGCAGCTCTCAGGCCACTCTCAAGACTCACGAGAGAAACTTGCTAATAAAGACTTTCAAGAAGTCGGGGAGACGGGAACTCTCGAGAGTGGCCCGAGATCTACTTGCAATAGTTTTACACTCAAGTGAACCTAGACGCGCGCCCTTAAGTTGTTTTATTTGTTATAATATTTGTTATTCATAGGACTGATCTTTAAGGCGCTTGTCCACGTGAGAGTAAAACTACTGCGCTGCGAGTAGCTCTCAGGCGTATCTCGAGAGTCACGAGAGTAACTCGCAGAGAGAGAATTTCAAGTGTTAGTCGGGAAGTCGACACGAAAGTTGAAAATCAACTCTCTGCGAATACTCTCGCTCGGGACTCTCGATAGTGGCCTGAGAATTTCTCTCAGTAGCTTTACTCTCAAGCTCAAGTGGAAGCGCGCCTTAAGCACAGGTACAGTTCTCTGAGTATATATCTAGCTGAGTCTATTAAGAGATCGTCCCAAACTGCTTATAGTTAACTGTTTAAGTCCTTTTTCGTTGCTTCGGTTTTATTGGTCACAAAAGCTTCGAAGAATCCTCATGGTGTTGGAGAAGAGCGAGTTCTGCAGATAATTTTTTAATATAAGCTGAAGAAGTCGCACAACACGCGGCGCATTGTTAAGATGGAAGGCAGAGCGTTGTTTACGGAAGTAGGGTTTGTCTTAACCGACGAGGACGGAACAGGGTTTGATAGGGATGTCAAAACAAGAGCTAGTCCCGTATAACTAGTAGATGCTGCCATATGCATCTTTGAGTTCTATAAAAAAAAAGGGGGGCTCCTTTTTTTTGTTTTTTGAAGCTCTGCTGCAGTGTGAATATTTTATTCATGGCCTAAAGCTAAGATCAAATAAATTGGGCTCACAACGTACAACAAACGAAGGTATTGTATTTAAAGGACTCATGTTAACGAAACTTTGGTTCTAAACTATGAAACAAGTTGGCACACTTCAAAAGATCAACACCTGCATGCGATTTATCGCATAACTCTTACTCCACCTTCCAGTTCTTAAGGCAACGACACTTACAATTCAAAAACTTCATCACGAAAGCTAAAATTATTTTTACTTTACATTTCCCGAGGAGGCATGTTAAGGTTGATAGATTTATATGACGATTTATCCGTTTAAGTGTCAAGACTTCATGACTGTCGATAATTTGTAGCTGAAGCTGAAGATGCAGATAAAGAATCGTTGCCTGACCTCAATAGAAGCCGAAATCTAACAAGTTCTAGTTGTACAGCTAAAGTTGCATCTTGAAACAGGGCATAGAGCCTCTGGATCCCTGGCATTTCACCTATCGTTAACTAGGTATATACTTCTTATAAGGCCACAAGACTTGGAATGTAAAAAGCAACAGTAAACCCGGAATACCTAGTTACGTATTTAGTAACATTTAATGACTCTTGCGCTCACTTGCTCAAATCGGATCACCCTTTTAAGTTTGCCTAATTTATTTATTAAGCAACATCTTAATTTTCTTGATTCCTTTTGGGATCGTTAAACTTAAAACAAATTGTTGAAATGCACCTCTACTTCCCTACTTGCTTGCCTTATCGTAACAGAATTGTGTTTATTTTTTTTATTCGTTTTTTATGTTTTTTTTTTTAACTAGGTAGATATCGCTATCCTACGGGAGGTATTTTAATTAGGTTCGTTTTGCATTTCTGCTGCCAATCAGCTAGTTAACAATTTGTCTAGAGAAAAAGCACGATAAAATGAGAAGAAATACTTACTAGACTAGAACATATTTTTTGTGTTTTAAACACTTTCAACGGTCGCTCGATAAGACACGTGACTAAACGTTATTTCCATATTTTTAATTAATTAGGTGTACCCTGTTTGTTTGCTCGATTGCAAGACTGCCAAGTGCCTAGCTATGCGGCATATTGTACTTAAAATAGTTATCTGCTATCTAACTTTGACTAAAGTAAAACATTAAAAAAACGTGGAAAAAAATACATAACTGCGAAAAAACGCAATGACGGATAATGTGATATCGTAAAGGAAGTGGGTAGTTATGAATAAGAATTTTGGAAAGTGTCCACGCAATGGGATTTTTTTAACTTACTTTTTTTTTAACTTAGCAAGTAGGTGCCAAACTCACTTATTTGGTATACAAGCACGTGTAAAGTACAATTTCGTAGCTATACTTGTTCTCTATCTGCTTGGTGGAATGAAAAGTTTGATATACATAGTTTATTTGTTGTTACTTATTAGAATATATTATTCAAGTCTAGGAAAACTGCAAACTTAAAGAAAACGACATGCTAGCTACTATGCGAACATATTGTTTTGCATGTCTCATACTATGCACCTCATATGCGCCACTCATATGCAACTAATTTTTATGGTAACGCCCCGTTCGCATGGAAGCACGTATTATTCGAGGCTGTTAGCATCCAACCTCATTGCATGAATATTTCTGGGCTTCTGGTTTTGGTTCTAGATTAACGGCCAGACACAAAGTATTTATACATAATTTACCTGGTTTTCAAGGGTTGGCCATTTCCGTGAAAGCCATAAAGACAGTTGCAGAAGAGTTCGAAATCCTTTCTGATATGATTTACAATTTGTAAAAACTATCTTTAATTTTTTCTGCCAGCTGTTGTGACTATAAAATCAGTTTTTGAAACTGAATCGATTAAAAATTTATAACTATTCAAAACTAAATCAGTTTCCATGCGACAGGTCAGGCTATTAAATCCGTTTCATTGTACTTAGCGAATAGCTAGTAGGTACGAGTAGATATGGAAGGAAAAAAAAAACTTTGTTAATAAACGAACAATGTCTTTCAATTAATAATTAATGGCTCAATAATTGATCATTGCATTTATTCTTTATTGAATCCTTGCCATGTCTGACCACATAATGATTCTTGTGTCTGTCACAATAATCATTATTAAATCTTTACACATTTACATTAGTTGAAATGTAGTCTAGACTTGAATGTCATCGGTAGATTACTTTTAAATCATTCGCCAATTATAGGCAAGAAAAAGACATGCCCATGCATGTAGAAGTTTCGCCTTGCCTTTTTAAGGTTAGCATTTTCCCACTCAACTCAATTATTCTCTTGTGAATAACAGAAACAGAATCAACGACAAGGTATTTTTCCAAAAATTAACTTCCGACCAAGTGCCCATCAGTGTCTCCAAAGTAAAAACCCTTTTGCTTAAAATAAATAGAGGCGAAACAGTTCGAGCTGAGCCAGGGCCAACTTTTCAAAAATATATGCTGTGTATGTTGATTTCTTCACATACCTACAAGACGACCTACAATTTTAAGCCCAATTCGAACGGCACTTTGAGAAGTTTTTCAAGACAAATGTTACTCTCGGAGGGTTTGTCAGACCCTCGCAGAGGTGGAGCCCGTGAAAGAGAACGAGTATTTATAACTTGATGTCAGATGACGATGGTAGGATTCGAATCGAGACCTCCGGCGTAGTAAGCACACACACTAACCACTACGCCACCGAACCCCACAAAAAAACAAGAAGGTAGTCAGTAAAACTCTAAATTCCGTACACAGTGCTTGAGACTCTTATTTTAAAAGTCGCTAGGCAAAAGACATAGAACAAAACCGAGTCCTCCAGATCACTCGCAGTAGAAGGTCCTAAGTTTTCGGCAGCAC
This sequence comes from Neoascia interrupta, assembly GCA_947623515.1. Lineage (NCBI taxonomy): Eukaryota > Metazoa > Arthropoda > Insecta > Diptera > Syrphidae > Neoascia > Neoascia interrupta. The sequence goes on from OX392462.1 coordinate 188,311,570, forward strand.
TTCATTTTACAAATAAAAAAAACCTTGTGTTTTTTGCTCCAATTTGTTAATCGATGTGTGTTTCTCTTAGCGAACTTGGTTTGATGCTCATCAGCGGTTGTATTCAATACCCTCCACACAGACACACATTTTGCGACTAGATTTTTCTTATTAAACACACGCCAACAACAACGCGAATTATAAGACCAATATTCACAAAGTACGTGTCTGTTAGTCAAAACGTTCTTGACTACACCGCCTGATGAGCATCAGAGGCCAAGGAGCGAAACACACATCAATCTGGAACGTCTTTCATCATAAAATTGATAGCTTCCGCAATGAAAACCTTTCGCCTGTGGTTAAAGAAGTGCTAACACAAGTCTGTAAAAGTCTTTTATAAACTAGAGCCATTTGTTTCAAAACTTAACTGTTTGAAAACAAACCATGAACCATTGGTAAAGTTTTAAAGTGAAGTTTGAAACTTGCGAAACCTTAAGTAAAATTTTAAATTCTGTTGAACTTGCTCACGGGGACATTTTAAGAAGTTTCAAGCCACGGTGAGGAATTTTGGATTAAATCACTAACACGAAGTTGAATAAAAACAAGCGAGTAAGTGCAAGAGTTCGTCCGTAACAAACTTCTTATTGCCCGACCCTATTTACCCAGCAAAACCCAGACTTTTTACCCAGCAAAACACAAACTTTTCATGCCAAAAAGTTTCTTGGCATGAAATTAAGTATCGGAAGTCAATCATCTTTATGGGCCACGCCCTCAAAAGTAGGCGTGAGCTAGGCAGAAATACTTTAAAGCTTATTTAAAAACCAATATTTCACTATACTAAAAACTATGCATTAAAATTAATATAACCTGGCTCGGGTATAAAAAATGCATGCAAACCCTCAAAACTTCAAGCACTTTCCGATCACTCTTCGAATGCCAAATATTTTAAAATTTTGCCTTATGGAATACTAAGTGCGCAAGATTACCACTTGTAGATACGGTATTGTGACTAAACACCTGAGTTTATTGACATTTTTAATCGGAGGCATCAACCATGACCATGTTTAAAAAAAAAACACACTATCACTTGGCACTAACAATGCACTTCCATAGCAAATGTATGTGTGTATATAGTATACATAACCAAGTTCAATAATTACCCAAAGTGGCCATGCACAGAATCGTAATCGAAATGGCAACAAATTTGTATCTCACTAGAATTATTAATTCTCGCTTGGCCCAACACACCAGCGCACTCAATTGGAGTATGAGACTTCGAACGAGCGCTGATTGAATGAAGGGTCATTCAAGTGAAAAACTTTTGCTGTCAGCCATAGAATGCGAATGTATTTGAAAGTCATAGGATTTTAATAGAAACAATTGGTTCAATAAATGCCAAGAAAGTGGTTTTATATATATTAGTTAGACAATTAATTAGAAAGCTTTTGTTGTAGTACCCATACCTAACTCACTTCCTATACATTGCGGTGCCTATTTTTAAAAAAAGTGTATAGCCTAAGTATACTACATTTAAGTGGTAACGAAAAGTTATAATTATACCGTGCAGGCTACTAGTTACATAACAAAATGCTATTTACGTTTTGGTTATTTCGAACCAAACTTCAAGGTCAAAGCAAAATTTGTTTTTTTTTTTATAAGTTTGTACCGATTCAGTGACCAAGTGTATACCCCAGCTTAAAAGCGTATGGGTTTTTAAACAAACTAATTGGAGTTGAAAAGTTGGCCCTGGTTTACCTCAAGTTGTTGCGCCTGCAAGCTTATTATCTTTTCTTGAATGTTTAAAATGAGTAACTTTAGTTATTATTAAATTTACTCCTGGAAAAATGTTGCCTTAAACTTTTTACGTTTACGACATCAACACGAAGATCAAATTTTGATCAGGCAGTGCTTCTGTTTAGTAAGCAAACTACCCATTGAAAACAGTGCAATTTCTGAGCATTTCAAGGGTTTCTGACTCTACCTAAACCTTTACGTCCTTATTGTCACATATCAATAAATCGCAGGAGGCTGAGGAAACCACTATCAACTCTATGAATCTTCTTCTTAAGAACACTCACACCATACTATTCCCGACGCATTTGGACAATCTTTTCTAATCAACAAAAACAAAGATAAGATTTTGCGAAGGCTTAAACGTCCAAAAATTCACTGCTGTACAATAAGATCCGTGTTAGGATGGTTGCTAATACCATAGAGATTATATGTGTTGAAGAAATTGTCAGGCCAATTCGTCTTACATTACCTTTTACCCTTTCTATAACGTTCAATAACGTTCGATGACTTTATAATAAGTTTTGAGTGGTTATCTCAGACTTAACTTGCCGAATGGTTGTCGAATCTAAATGAGTTAGTAAGCCTGTTAAAGTCCATCACAGGAGCAGACCAAGGAAACTTGCTTCAATCCTTAAACTTTGCGCTACCTACACTTAAACCACGTCGAAGACCCGCTGTCTTCTCCTAAAGATCCACAACTTACTCCTTAGTGGTACAGACAATGGTAGCTACTTTAGAGCCAACGAACACCACGCGGCTTAACTGGTATACTGAATCCAGGATGGTGACTGATGCATCTTTTGAGAGTTTCAAGTCACCTGGTTCATTATGGATTTACCCGCAGTTAAGCTTAAACTAAATCAGCTGTTGCCCTCGCTGAAATACCCACCCTTTGGCGTATGGCTAAAGTCATTATCATACCAAAATCTGGTTAGTTTAACTATAACCTGGCTGAAAGTTTCAGGCCCACTAGTCTGTTTCCCTTCCTGCTGAAAAGCTTGAAGAGATTGCTTGAGCTGCGCGTGCGCAATGTTACTCCTCAATCGCATCATCTTTCTGAGGCACGGCACGCTTATAAGCCCGGAAAAGCTGAAAAACTCCGAAACAAAATCTTGTTAGCATGTGCAAACTCTTTGTAAGCATTTGCAACTTAGTCAAAGGAAGACTTGTAATGGCCCGCGCCAAAATGTACCTAGCGTAAAGCAAAGCTCGCATTTAGTTTCGATTCTTAATACATGAAAATAGAACGAAAAGAAACGAGGCGCTTGAAATAATAAATATTACATAAAATTTAAGAATGTTACGTTTTATGCAGAACCATTATAGCACTATTATAACACTATTATAACACCTTAGGTGCTCTCCTAACTATTTTATGTACCACTGGTTAACTTTTTGTATAACTATTTTATGGTTTTGCGCTTGTCAGTCAGGACACCTTTATAGTTTCAAATTCCAAGGATAACTATTTTTGAAGTTCGCGAGCAAATGTAAAACTTGTAACAACTGCTTGACATAACTTAGTAAACTCAGTAGATCAAAGAAAGAAAAGTGAAAAAGAAACAATTTTTGTATATTCTTCTTATTTAGCTTTAAAATGTAAGCTAGCTAAAATTCATATCATTCTATTAAAAATTTTAAGGTCTTATAATATAATACATACATATTTGGTATATCTAGATTAATTTCTTAAAAATTCTCACAACAATTCCAATTTTGTACATTATTTTCTATAGTGTGACATCTGGCGACCCCCAAGTGCTCTATAAGTGTGCAACGTAGTACTACGGATGGTCAAACCTATAGTGTTGTGCTATAAAAAAAAGTGCTATCAAGGTGTCAAACACCTGCCACTATAGCACCTAACTCTTCAACACTTTAGACTTATAACTTATAGTACTAAGTTTAAAAAACTAATGGTGCCTAGCACCTTCAGTGCGATGGTGTTTTTCTTCTGAAACCAAAAGCACTCATAGAAACCTTAACAAGTTTCTACGACCACTTTCATAAGAAAATAAGTTGCGTACCAATGAGACTATAACGACGCATTGCACAACATTTTGAGTGTCTTATAAGTCCAATATTCAAAAGCCAATGCTTAAGGCTTCACAGGGATTCAAAGGGTGCTAATTTAGCGCTGTAGATGAAACATTAGTTCAGTAATTGTTGCTTGTGCGTCATCAGGCGCAGAGGTGTCTAGACGGTGCCGTGACATAAGACCAAGCGACATAAGACCAATTTTCGAAATTTGGCCTTAAGTCACTTTGTGAAAGGGTTAGACCTGACCAGCGGAACAGACTTTCATGGAAACGCCTCCTTTGCCAAGCTCGAAATGCTGCTTGTCTTGGCTGAACAGGGACCTTCCCTAGAACGCCGGGCTCTACTCCAGATGCTATGGTGAACCTTTGTGATTTCTTTATCAATATTATCGATTTCTTGCAAAAAAACAATAAGAAGGGCCTTAACACTGCGAACAGCAATGAATTTTTATTTCTAGGTCTTTGATAGGCTCAGAATAGCAAAACATTACGCTGTACAAGTCTCCATTGCTCCCCTCTTTTATTTTTTTTCGCTACGCCTGAGTGGTTGGAAAAATCGGATAAGTAAACGGACCGTAATTTTCCCCTTAACTTCAAAATAAGCAGTTGATACAGAATTGCTTTACTTAGGGCCGGTTTTTCAGTGCTGAGTTAAGCCCAGCTTAAACCAAGATCTGTTAATCCCGTTACAAAATGAATCTAGAGTTAACCCAGCGAACAATTTTTCAGTGCAGAGTTAACGCCGTCAGTAAAGTTGTCAAAATCTTCGACTCTCGAAACTATTGACTCCTTCAACTCTCATTTCACTTAGAAAAACACAGGAAAAGATTTTTGAGTCACTTTCAGATGCCATTTTTCACAGAAACACGCAAGTCCACTTCCATTTCACATAGAAAAAAATTTAAAGAAATTCATTCTGTTCACTAGAGTTTATCCGGGATTAACTCACCATATTTAAGCCAGAGTTAAGCCGAGATTAATATCGGACCAATATTCACTGAAAAAATCAGTCCTGGGGTTAATCTCAGATTAACTCGGAAACTCGGATGCTCTCGCACTGAACAAACTGCCCCTTAAAGATCTAAAAAAAGTGTTTGTTATTGGTAATCTTTGAGTTTGCAGACCTGTCAAAAATTAAAGCGATTTCTAGGCTTTTGGCCTCACTGAATGGTTCAAGTAGGATATAAGGTAGTATGCGACATCCGGTAGTATTCGCCGAACAGGGCACTTTTTTGTCAATATTACTCGTTTCTAAAAAGTTTTGTATATAGACAATATTTGTAGAACGGAAAATGTAGATGATTGCTTTACTTTAAGTATTTGGAAAATTAATTTTGCAGATTGTGTTTAGTCGCATATTTATTGCAGAATTCAATGGCGGATATAATACTAATATTAAAAACTAAAAAAACTAACCTGCCACTTGTAGCTCAGAAGAGTCATCGTCTTACCTCTCATACTTTCATGTGTGCTCTGTGCGTTACACGTTTTTTTTTTTACACACATGAAAGGAACCTGCAGTTTTTTGACCTTTCCGAACGGCGTAGTTGAAACGTCTCTCATGAAAAATTATACTCTTGGAGGGTTTGTCAGAACCTCGCGAAGATGGGACACCAAGAAAAGCTTTATGGCCCCGGTTGGGATTCGAACCCGGGACCTCGTGCATAGTGGTCCTACACAGAAACCAATTTTTTTAATCAAAGGCTTCTAGCCAATATTGCTCTACATTTGAGTTCCCATACATGAGGAAAAGGCGTTTTGTAATAAAATGTAAAATAGAGGTTTTCTCACATTGAAGCCAATAGTGGGAGTGGCGTTTTGGCTGATTTAACCATTTTTCACACTTTGTTTGTGCAAAAGAAGAACTAAGCCGTGCTTTAAGTTTCAGCTCTCTAGCTTGATTTTGGAGACCTAAAACCTTCACATACAGACGGACATGGCTTAACCAATTCACTTGTCGGTCTCGATCATATCTCTAAAAGGTCTTAGGTGTCTAAACTGTTTTACAAACTACGCAAATCAATATACCCTGTGACCGGTATATTAACACATGATCCACCCTAATAAAACGCGTTCTTGGTATTACTTGAACGCGTTTCAGGTTCACAGTGATTTCAGCAGCCTAAACTAGATGGCGCAAGAACCCAACCGAAATACAGACAGCGGAACTAAAATAACTAACAATGTTACCACTTCTGAAAACTAAGAATGTATAATGCTTAAAAAAATAAATAAAAAATAGTGTTGAACAAGATCAGTATGGGAGTTGTTATGTAAAACACTCGTTAGACCGCATTTCACACACCATGAATACTCCAAGATTGATAGGTAGTATCTATCTATTGACTATTACATAACATTGAACCTGCAAAGTTGCATTACAATTGCCCAAGATCATGTGAGCTGATACCTAAGCAAGGCGTAATATGAAGGCATAGTAAAGCATGACAAAAGATGCTGATATTGTTTAAATACGGATCCGCGGCATATTGTCTATTGTTTATTTGTTTGTTTTTTTTTTCAAATGTGCAACGCAAGGGATAAGAATCAGAAAAATGTCACGAAACGATGCCTGTCTATCTTAATTATTGCAATGCAGTTTAGCATTTTCGCATGCCGAACTGTATAAGATAAGAATTCAAGAGATAATAAAACAATAACAAACGATAACCTTTTTCTAGAGATAGATAAATTTGTATCTAAGTTGCTGTATATATGTAATGTATGTATGACAAAAGCTATAATTAAAAATTTCAAGCTCCCTTCGGCCCTACAATCGAAATTCAATCTGCAACACTTTGTTAAAATGAATTTTGCTCTCAAACACAAAAAGGCGATACAAAATTCACTGAAACCTCAGTTTTTCCGGTATTTCCTTAACATACGCAGAGGTAACCTATACGGGATCTTTTGAAAACCGTAGTTGTGCAAAATAAAAATAAAGTGAAAATTACCTGGCCTTTACGGTCAGAATCTATTGAAGATGTCGCATCAGGTGAGGAGCTATCCTAGAGCGACTGCATCAGTGTGGAAAATTCTCGGGGCCATAGGAGACAGGTTGCAGGAGGCTTCCAAGGTCTGAAGCAAAACGGCATTAAGGCTTTTAAACTCTTGGCGCAGAGTTTTCAATCTAACCGAATTTTAGCTTAAAATGTACCTAGCGTAATTTTTAAGCAGATCGGTTGCGCAACGTTAAATAATTTTGAAGGTTCTTTTTTAAGCAGCCGTAACTTCTTCGAGTCTACATATATCAATTAGAACTCCGCTGTATGACTTGAAACTCAGTCCCTTTCTTCTGTTTTTCATTAAGTCTTCTCAAGCTTTAAAGAGAGAGTTTTTTTTTAAGGCAGAGTGTTTACTTAACTTACTTTTTTTCGTGAACAGGGCTTAGATAAGTTTTTTTGTTTTATACCTGTATGGAAATGAAAAACCCTACGATTTTTCGACACCTTTCGAAAGGTTTCGCTTTCTTATACTGAATATTCCTTGATTTAACTTGCAGCCTGAGTGTTAACACTGCGGATTAGATCATCCTTTGGCCAAGTGTGATAGTTTAAAATGTATTAACGTATTTCATTAATGATTCTTACTGCCTTTTATCAACTTTGTACATACATATGATATTTCTCAGGCACACTTGTCAATTAATGACTCACACGTTCCGCGACAATTATCACCCGACAACTAAACGATGCACTCCAACCCTCAAGATGATGTTAACTATGACCAACTTAACGCTGTCGTCGCGTCCGGCCACTAATCAGTGTCAATGACTGGCTCGGCGTAAGTTCCAAGGAATTTTCTTCTATTCTCTCCATTCAAAGACAAACAAAACACCCAAAACGATGTGGTGGACAGCCTTAATTCGTATTTATATTCTCGTATCAGCTGCGTCACGCCAATTCAGTGCACACAAAACCCACAGATTTGTGTTTTTTCTAATTTTGGTATATATTTCGTGGGGCCATATAAATATAGCGCACCACACCAATCAAAAAAAGCGTCTGTAAACAAAAACAATCTCACGTCATCAAGTGCGTCTGTACTAGAAAGTTCACAAAAGTGAACCAAAAAAAAAAAAAGAAGAAATATGAACAAACGAACCGAACTTGTGAATGTAACTCGCGATTGTTAAATGAATCACGTTGCTTTTTGATTTTGATTTGTGTCTCGGAAGTTGTTTTTTTCGAACCAAAAGAATGTGTTTATAGACAGGATCGAAATATGTATGCGGTGCTAGAAATAAATGTGTAAACAAACAAGTATGCCATCGGTTCCACGTAAATGTGTGAGCTGTGAGCATCTTAAATGTTATTATGGCCCATTTACACGAGTAAATTAAAGACATGTGGGAATTGGAGCTTCTAATTTTTGTTTTCGGCGCATTAATGGATTTAATTTAGTGGCCCAGCCATGTGTGTTTGCTCTCGAAAAACTTGTTGGGATTTTTGGAAAATACTTTGAACGAGTTTAAAAGAGCCAATACCTACCTATAGGCGTAAAATGTTTCAAGGTTATTTTTATTAGAAGGTATGTGTGCAACTACCTAGCTTTAGTATAGAGATGCTGCCTGACTAACTATCTTGCTGGCAATTTGTAATTTTTTACTTTAATTAGCATCTTACTGATGCTTCACTGCAATATGCCATTAGTTTGTCGTTCTGCTTTTTGTTAATCTGCCTTAAAAGTGTTTATTTTAAACTCGATTTGAATAATTCATTAGATCTTGCTTGTGTGTAGGCATAACGCGACACACGAGGAGGAATGCGACAATCTTAGATAAGTTTTTCATAATATTTACACCTACTTACGAGAACTACCTACCACGTGTTAGATGTTGATGTAAACAAAAAAATTACCTATATAATGTTTTTGAGAATTTTACGCAACAAGAACTAGGTAGGTACCAATATAAATAAATGTAGGCATGATTTTTTTTTAAATGCAAGTATTTATTGGTATAAATTGGTACAAACGCTAAGTGATTTAGGATAAGCTCCTTTTCATCTTAATTACAAAGTTTGTATAGGTACCTTTAATGATAAAAGTAAAGAAATGACGCAAACTTACTAACGCAAAAATAAAAAAAAAACAAGTGTATAAATGCAAGAGTTTGTCTGTGACAAACTTCTATATACCCGACCCTGTATACCATGTAACACCAAATCTTAAAATTTTTTGGCCCGAATTCATATATTATTTGTATGGGCCACGCCCCCAAAAGTGGGCATGAGCTTAAAATTTAAATCAATTAATTGTAATTTCGTTAGAATCATGAGAAAATACGGTAAAAGCGAAATAATAATTTAAGAAAAAAAAAGTTTTTTTCCTAAAAAAGCCCCCTAAAAGTGGGCGGAGCTGTAAACTTTGTATGGAGCAAACTTTGAAAATGGTAATATCTTTAACATTTGTAATAATTTTTTTTTCGTTTTGGAGTCAAATTTCCGAGAAATCGGATTTTTAAAGATCTAACATGTTAAAAGTTGACATGGTCGATATTGTGGGCGGTCCAATTTTTGCCATGTTTAAGGTCTTAAGCCAATACTGCTCAGTACCAAAATGTGCCTTGTCTAACTTGACCAAAAGGCATTTTGAAAAAAAAAAAATGAAATAGAGGTTGTCTCACATTGAAGCCAGTAATAGGCGTAGCCGGATTGAGCCAATTTTCACACTTTGTCCAAAGAACCAAGTCTTGTACCAAGTTTTAGCTCTCTAGCTTGATTCTTAAGACCTAAAATCTTCACACATACGGACTAACGGACGGACGGACAAACCGACATGGCTTAATCGATTCACATGTCGGTCTCGATCATATCTCTAAAAGGTCTTAAGGGTACGGTGGTTATTTCACTGTGTTACAAACTATGCATTAAAATTAATATACCCTCGGTCGGGTATTTTTTTTTTAAGGTGGCGCTAAAATCCGTCCGAATCCGAGGCTTGTTTCTGCTTCGTGACTGGTGTTTCTTTACGTGGCCGGGAAGTCACCCCGACGGCACGGCCCCCAACCTGGAGGACCTGATCCTTGGATTAGCTCTAAGGACGGAGAGCCGGATAGCCCGCTCCTTATAGGCCTGAGCTCCGAATACGTCGTAGTAGCCCATATAAGGTGTTCACTAAGTAGTTCGGCCTGACTGGAACTATGGAGGCCACCGTTGATTCCATATGGGGAATTCCTCCGCTGCCTTCCGGATGCAAGGAGAAGTGCCTTTGTGGGAACACTCCTCCCCCCCCCCCTCTCGTCTGCTACCCCCTACAACCTTCCAAAGGGGTTGGAACCCAATCTCCAGTTGAGTTACTAGGCACCCGGTGTTCACTACGGGGGAGGTGAGAGTAGGAGTTGATAGACAGAGGTGGGTTTAGAAAACCTGTGGATGCTTGTATCCTCTTGAGTGCAAATGTCTATCCTTTAACCACCTCGGTCGGGTATAAAAATTGGAAATCTACTGGTTGGTAAGGAAAAGAGCACCTAGACAAATAGGTAACTATAGGCCCCCGGAATCGAGTGAATTACAGCGAAATGGCAGCCGATATGTTGGAAACGGCAATTTAAAACTTTTTTTAACTCATTTTTTTCTTTTCGTACGCTTTGTACTGAAACCAAATCTCGGTTTTGAGATCGGTTTTGTCGTTAAGATATTGTCGTTGTTAAAAATGTTTTTTATGTTTTTGAGTTAAATCCTTAAAATTTGGGATAATTTCAGAAATGAGTGATTTTTTCATATGGTTCCTTTCTTCAAATAGCACCGTTGATAAGGGGGGGAGGGCAACACGTTTTTCATGCATTTTAGCATTTTTTTTTCGAAAATGCGTCAAAACGGTAGTATTAAAACTTTTTTAGAAAAATATGACTAACTCTGAGTTGTCATAAATACTTGTTTAACTTTGAGTTGTTTTATAGGTTGTTTGTTCAAGATCGGCCTTGTGCATTAAGCGGTTTAAAAGTTATGACCTCAAACACTTTGTAAACGTCATCCATTTTCAACATTTCAAAGTTCATTTTTTGCGTTCACTAGACCTAAGTTCCGTTTTTTTTGTTCCTGCTTGCCAAACTTGTCAAAAAAGGTACTAAAACACATTTAATACATTTTTGTTAAGAGGGCCGAGTATTTAAAAGTTCGTTACAGTCGAACTCATGCACTAACTTACTTACTTTGAGTTTAAAAAGAGTAAATTCATGACTACCTAGCAGGTATAGCATGTGCGCGTAAAACTCTATAAAGAGCAGACATATAGACTTGGTAAGCTCTTAACAACTTAAATAAGCAGCCACAAAAAAGCTTATGGAAAATTGCCACTAAGTTTACTATGTACAATTAAGTTATTTATTTACAGTAATATAAAGCTGATTTTTTTCTCTTAAATAATTATTTTTGGTTGTTAAGAATCGTAGCACCTGTAATCAAGTTATGAATTGCTTTATAATTGTACATATATTTATAATTGTGTACAATTGTGTATATAATTTATAAATGTAAACCTACACAAACACATTGAATAAAAAAACCTAGCATTATTAAGGAAGCTGGTTTTAAAACAGGCTAAGAAAAATTGCTTAATCTATAACCGCAAACATTTTTTTTTGGTTAATCAAATCAGTATTAAAAACCGATAAACATTGTAATTGAGAAAACACAACGCTCATTTTCGATTTAATTTTTTTTTATATTTGCTATAAATTTGGTTAAAATTAATATGTGCAAATTTTTAAAGCTTAACCTAAAGGCAAGTAATTCCGATAGTGTAAAAGCTTTGCTGGACTGCTACAGGTCTTAAAATTTACGAAACTGTCAAGAAAAATAGTAGCGCTGTTCGGCAAAGAGATGTGAGAGTTTTTCCTTGCTGACTTATTCAATTGATTTAACTTATTCAATTGATATATTATTTTGTCACAACACCACCCTGCTTTGATGAGGTCACACAGATTTTTTAGTTTTTTTAGTTTTTAATTTGAGTCATTTACTCTTCAATTTATGTAAAGAAACGCAATATTCGCAATTCTTTCATGCAAGATTATCAACTCATTTATAAGCACACGACCTCCAGTAGGTATAGGTACATTAGAGATAGTGTAAAGACGTATGGAAATACTAAGAAATTCTTTGTCAATCTTTTCAGTGATTAAATGTTGTAAAGTGATAAGAAAGAATCGATGATGACTCACTTGCATCGTCAGAATCCAAAATTACACAATTTAAGTTTCGTGATATTTATTAAAAGCCCCGGACATGGGAAGTGAGTCACTGATTTGAAAAAGTTAGATCACTCTTGGAGCACAAACAGTCTCACGTGATTTGGTCTTAACATTTGACCTGTTTGTAGATGCTCGAGTATTTTATTTTTTTTTGCTTTTTTTTTGTGAAACTTGGAAAAATTTTATCTCGCAACACGTTTATATTACGCCTTGCACCGGAAAGCTTGGCGACAGTAAACAAGCACCTACCACGGAAAAAATTTGGCAGAGATATATTTAGCAATGAGAGCCTGACCATTGAGAAGCATTAAAGCGATTTGTGATGAATTGTTTGGGTCAAGGTCTTAAGGGTCTACTACAGTAGTTAGGGGTTGATGAGGCGGGATTACTCGCTTCATTAACTCAATCGCACTTAGGTCTTTTGAGACCCATTGATCACAATGGGTCGAGTGGGGGAATATCCTTGCTGTTGTTGGGAAGTTCTCATACCTGGAAAGAGAAGTTAGTGAAGCGTTTGAAAGTTCTGAAATGTCGTGGCAGAAGTAGTTCCTAAATTTCTTTTCCTCAACTGACTTAGACTGGACAGTGGCACAGAAAGAGAAGTGTGTCCTCGCAGCAATCAGCATCGCCAGATCCTCTGCAGATGTCGTCATTGTCGAGATTTAATTTCATTAAATGATGTCTCAGAAGATTGTGACCAGTAAGTAACCGACTTTAACGACAGAGTCCTCCTGTCGCTCTTGGTGAGCCCATTAGTTAGGGACTTATCATTTTCAGGCCTCATTTGTGTTGCGAGCAAAGTTTGTTACCTCGTCAGTCACGGTTGCAATTCCTAGATCTCGGTGTAGATCGCTGTTTCTTATGTACCATGGAGCATTAACGATTGATCTGAGTGTCTTATTTTGAAAAGTTTCTAAAATAGAAATATTGCTTGGTTTAGTACAACCCCATAGTTGTATACCGTACGTCCAAGATGGTTTTAGCACTTGCTTATACAAAAGCAGTTTGTTTCGAAAATCTTCCGATGAGCCTATTCATTTCTCCTAACTTGCTTCATTTAATTACGGGATTTGTACCGAGTTAATGAATAAAGGTTTGTTGTTTATCTTTTTATAAGTAAAGTTAACATGCGTTGCCTTAGTCTCGTTAAGGACGACTCGCCAGTTCTTCGTCCAGTCGCATATTTTCTCTAAAGCGCGCTGAAGTTTCCTTGTTGATAATTCAACTGGCGTATCAAAAGCGAGAATAGCAGTGTCGTCAGCGAACGTAGCTAAAATTGTTCCCTCATCTTGGGGTACGTTTCTAGTATAAAGCAAAAATAATATTGGGCCGAGAACGTTTCCTTGCGGAACACCGGCATTTATCTCTTTGAATTCCGAGTACTCATTTTCATACCTTACGCGAAAGATTCTGTCTTTAAGGTAAGACTCTAAGATTCTATAGAGTTTTTCTGGTAAGCTAAGCCTTAACTTGTACTTCAGGCCTTCGTACCATACCTTGTCGAAGGCTTGCGATACGTCGAGAAAAGCGCTAGTACATATCTTTTTCGCTTCCAGAGCTTTTTCGATTTCGTTTGTTATTCGATAGACCTGGTCGATTGTTGAATGCTTTTTCCTAAATCCAAATTGGTGATCCGGAAGCAATCGTCTTTCTTCAATTATTGGTTGCAACCTTTTAAGCAACGGTTTCTCGAATACCTTAGATATTATCGGCAGTAGCGAAATAGGTCTGTTTGACTTTTTGTCGTTCGGACATTTTCCTGGTTTCGGAAGCATTATAACCTCGGTCACTTTCCATTGCCTTGGAACATACAAAATTCTCATGGATGCGTTAATGATATAGAGTAGCTTGACCAACACCTTTTTCGGTAGATTCTTCAGAATTTCGCTAGTAATTGAGTCGTAGCCGTTATCTTGTATCGCATAGGGATTGAGCTCCTCGACCAACGGCTCCCCGTCAAACGGTTTGAATGTTTCTTCTAAGTAATCTGCAAATAAATCCGCTTTTTCTTTTTCTTCTCTTGCCCATTCGCCGTTGGCTTTTCTTAATGGTGCTGAGCGTACTATAATGTACTACTTCACAGCTTTCCAAAACGAGTAATTCGATCCTTTATCGGCAGTCAAACTTTCGAGGTAAGCAGTAGTCTCGCGACTTTTAAAGTCTTGAAGTAATAACAAAAAAAAAAAACACACAAAAAAACTAAACAATTTATTTATCTAGGGCGGTACCAAACAATCTTATTTCTTATGTATGTTCCTTTGATCTCATGCCACGAAAATTGCCGACTTTGAATAAACATCTCCATGGGTTTACGAGTGCCTATATGACGCTTATTTTATTAAAATATTTCAGCACTGCGTAATACACACTGTCCCAAGGCAAATATGAACTTAATACGGCGGTTTTTTTATATCATAGACTTTAAGGCAAAACTAAAAGCCTTCGAAGGAGTGATCTATCGGCGGCTCGAGGAATAAGATTTCGCATTTCTACTCAATGCGAAACTTTTGTTGCTCCCTTTCCCATCTAACCCAAAGTTAGCCAAATCTACCAGTGTGGTGCGACTAAAACATTTTTTATTAAGGTGTTGGTTAAAGAACCTTCGGATTGAATAAAAATAAGATCTGTCAGGAAATACAAAGAGCGTGTAGATTAGCTTGCAGCGCATTCATATATAAACACATCAGTTGTCTTATGTATAGCATATATAGTTTTCACAACAACGCCCTTAAGCTGGCATTCAGTGGAATATGATAAAACCGCTGAATGGCGTCTTTGTTTGAACGAGGAATAAAACTGATAAGAACTCGGAATAACAGACAATCAAATCAAACCGCCTCGTATAATTTTTGTTGCACAAAATGTAAAGCTAAGGAAAATTCCTATCACCTTTTTGTTGTCATTATTTCTTATTTCTCAAAGTAAATGTCAGTGTACGAGCAATAAACACTAATCCATTCAGTAATTGGATCCAACTCTGTGTAGAAAAAAAAAACCTCTTTAATTTATGACTTATGGTGCAACGAAAACAGTGACAATTCACTTTGCACGTAGGAACCTATTTAGCTTCTGACAATCTTTCATTTGCATTTTTGTAAAAATCCTCATAATTCCTGCTTAGCCATTATGTTTGTTTTTTTTATTTATTCTGCTTACTAATCAATTTTTATTGTATAAAAACTGTTGAATTGCATTGCTTTACAATACACCTTTCTATCTATCTCCAGTCATTTTTTGTTTATTATTATTTTTTTCATTTCATATTTTTTTTTTTAGCTGCAAACATCCTTTAGTTTTCAGAACACCACAAAAATTGCAGCCTCACTGCTTAGAAGAAGAAGGCGAAAACCCACAAGGTCCTTTAGTGCGAATGAAGCTGAGAATCATCCACTATTCCATATAAAATTAATTTATCATTATAGCTCACAAATTCTCCAATCCAGAGAAGTATATCATTCACGTATATATTTAACTATACATGTGTAATACATATTTCTAGAGCCGTAAGTTAGCTGAGTGACTTTTGGATGATTCTCAAAATTGTAAAGGAATTTTTTTTGCTATTTATATTTAAATGATTATTTTTAATATAATTTAACATATTTTTTTTTTTTGCTTAACTAAAATTTTTGAAAATAAATTGGCTAAATTCGATACAAGCAAAGTTTTTGCAAGAAACTATTCATCGATTTATATATATCCAAAGGGGTGTGAGAAGGTGATAAACCAGGCTTTGCCTTGTAGGCTCCTACCCAGATAAGTACGATTAGCGGTTGGAACCATTAAACCGATTGTTACAGTTCTAAAAATTTGGGAACTCTATTTTAAGAGTTCTTTACAGCATAGCTTGTTTCGTTAAAAAAAATCTATTAAAAAGTCGGTGCCACTAAGTTCAATCTCAAAAAATGAAATTATGTTCTCCTAATTTCTATTCACTGACCAGTCCAACCTTTAAGAAGTGCTTTTTTGATTTGGTAACCCACCGCAGATGGTCCCAAAGGTGACTAAATCGATAAACGATTGTTGTTGAGAGTATTTCAACTTTAACAACAAAGAAGCAGTTCAGAAAATCCGCTGTTGTCTTACGAGGGAAGGATCCTTTTGATAGAATTCGATGGGTCCTTAAATTAATCACCTTAAAGAAAAGACAAATAATAAAAACTTCCTTACCTCATTGCAATTTGTTCATGAAACAAGTCACTAGAAATGGATCCGATTAAAATCTGGTACGTTCAAACTGCGGGTTCGCTAATTTGATAGTGTCTTGCACTGATGGTTAAAACTCTTGCCCTCTCTTCAATAAGCGACATGTTTCCCCAAGAGATAAAAAAGTTCTGTTGTTGAATTCGAAATTTAACCAAATACATTGGTACTTACAGGCGCAACATAAAAAATTGGGTTTCGGTAGGGTATAATGCACTCGTGAATCGACGCTAAACCTGGTATGTGAACATCTTGAAAAAATGCCTAAAAGACTTGCGAGATGGTACTTACCTATGTATTTTTTAAGTTGTCCAGTATTTTTGTCTATACGATCACGGATCGACTTCTACATAAATTTTTTTCTTTGTCTTCTATCCCGATAAGAATGTGGCTTTCACCTTTCTTTTATACTCATAAAAGGATTTTCACGAAGCAATTGCTGTGAATACTATTTTATTTGTCTAAACATTCCTCGTTTTTAAGAATCAAATTTTAGTTCTATTCCCCAAAGAACAATATTTAAAAAAAAAAACAATGTTGTGAAGAAAGTGGTATAGGTAATGATGATTTCGGCAATCACTTTTTTGTTTCTTCCCAACAAGGAAAATGTTTCTATTAAAAAAGAGGATCAATCTATTGATCTATTCCCCTGCAATTATTTCCATAAAATTCAACGCTTATTTTTTTTGTCTAAAGATTTTGTTGTGATTTTTTTAAAGTTTTAAACGATCCTTGTAAACACTGAGAAAAAGAAGAAACTTTTTCAGCTTCCAGTAATTATTTGTGCATTTTCTGTGAAGCGAACGCTTGTAAACACTTGAAAGCAGTTTTCACTGTGTAAATCAAAGGATAAAATGATCGCAGTCTCAAGGATCCCAGATTGATCACGACCTTTCGGTTGTCAGTCCAAAGGCGTTGGAAACTTAACCCAGACCGTTGGTTAAACTAACTTACTGGCACTTGCAGCTTAGAAGAGCCATCGCCTGACCTCTCTTACGATTGTAATCATGCATGCAGATGCTGTGTGCGTTACAGGTGCTTTTACAAACATGAAAGGGCCTATACAGTTTTTGCCGATTCCGAACAGTGAATTGAGAGGTCTTTTATGACAATTGATACTCTCGGAAGGTTTTTCAGGCCCTCGCGGAGGTGGCGCACCGTGGAAAAACTTTTATAGCCTCGGTCGGGATTCGAACTCGGGACCTTGTGCACAGTGGTCCTACACACTAACCACTGCACCACGCCCACTATGTCGTCGGTTAATGTGCATTAATTATTATCAAGAAAGAAAAATTATGTTCTTAAGGTTCCAATATGGAAGTGTGGTGTAGAATGGTAGCAACGCTTACTGACAATCGAAAGGTCCTGGGCCAGGTCAAAATATTTTTTTTTAACCACCACGTGTTGTTAAGTAAATTAGAATAATTATGATGACAATAAAGCCGTGCAGGCGCATATATTCTGACCTTGGAATAAAATTATACTGGAATTGAAAAACTACCGAAGAATTTTTATAGGTTCAACGCACCGGCAGGGCACGATCCTGCTACCTTCACCTATTGTACGTACTGCTCTTTGCTCTTATGAATTGAGCTATCGGTGAGCAATTTAATCTTTGTCCAAGTTTGACCAATTCACGTGTTTTGCCTTACCTATGCTGAATATTCGTTGTATTTTTTATAGTTCATTTGGAATGGCGCTTAGAGTTTGATTAAGTGATTTTCTATTATAAGAGCATAAAGTACTCTGTTCTATCTATCTACATACTTAATGCACAGCAAACAAAATGTTTGTGCCGTACATTAAAAAGAATCACACCATAATAAAATGTGCGTAGGTATTGTATAAAAAAAAATCTAAAAAATCCTCCATAAAAGTATAGGGGAAAGCGGGGCTAGTTGGGTGCAGTGGTAAGTCAACTCACTTAAAAGCCTCCAAACATATACATCTAGAAAATAAATAAAAAAAACTACTCAGTGCTTAACTATTTGGATACTATGCACGAACGTCCAAGCCAACTCTGAATAGGTTAGTTATTTTCTAAGTAATAAAGAAATTTGGATCAACCGTTAAAGGACCTTTCGTACCAGTAGCTGCTGCAGTTTCCGTGGTCAGAAATGCGATTTCTTACTTTTATGTTAAAGTAAACTAACAAACCCTTATTATTTTGTCCAGATTGTAAGTTTTAGTGAGACTTTAGTGTAACGAAGCTTGAGTCCACATTCCCAATAGCGTGAGTCGACTTACCTCAGCAACGGTGTTAATTGACCCACTCGCGATGCTTTTGTAAAAGTAAGAAAAAACATTCTTTAAAAACTTTTTTTCTAAATCGAACGATCACTTTTATAAAAGCCAAATGAAACTTTCATGGTGTAAAATTTAACTTTTCTCGTACCTGTTAACATAGTTAAAAAAGAAAAATAGAAATACATTTTTGGGTTTATTATCCCCGCTCTCCTGTATGAGCTTCAAAGTATACTATATAGCTCAACCCAAAGTTAAATAAAAATTAAATGCACGTATTCTCATAAATGCTAACATGATGCGAGTAGCTGAAACTTCCAACTTCAAGCATGACAAGTTGAAAAAATGTCAACAGTGGCAAAAACTTCAAAGTGGCAAAACTTCAAATATCTGTCTGAGTGTCAGTCTTTAGACTTTTTCGCCAAGCTGGCAACTAGGTACATTGGAATCGAATGATAAACATGGCAAACTTGTACTCAACTACAAATTCGCCATTCTGATCTGAAATATAAACCTCACGCACGCTACGCTGCAAGCCTTAGCAACTTCTGCTCAGCCCCCTCAACAAAGACTTTTTTTGACGTTACGGAACTGAAATCTTAATTTCCCCTCTCATTCAAAAGATGTGGAGTATTTAGACAAAATTTTGACGAATCTGTACCAAATCTGTATCAATCCATCTAATAAATTTTGAGCCATTTTTCAAACAATCACAGAGAAGTGCTTTACTTTTTGTGCCCAAGGCACAATCTTTTTTCGCTTTGGTTAAGCTGTGATCGGAGCTGAGGGATCATAACCCCTGAATTGTTTAAAAAAAAACGAGGTGTTTCCAAATCGTTTAGGCGAATAAAAATATAAATTAAACTTCAAAACTGCCTCAGCTCAATTTTCTTTTCTTCTGTGTACACCTATGAGCTCTAGCTCAAAACATTAGGCTACTAAGATGTATTGAATTGTCTTAAATGGCTTTGTAGTTAATTCAATTTATTAACACGTTGTACTTTAAAGTATCTACAATCTGTGCGTGCAGTGTCAAATATGTCGGGCTATTATGAAGAAGGTGTCGCGTTCAAATCCAGACTGGGAAATTAAAGTTTTTTCATCATCCCACCTCCGCAAAGAGTCTGACAAACTCTTCGAGCGTATCGTCATTACAGGCTTCTCTCGATTTGCCATTCATAATCAGCAAAAAATTGTACGTTAACCCTATTTATGTGTGTAAGTAAATCTGTACGCATAAAGCACGCATGATTATGAGAGGTCAGTTGATGGCTCTTCTGAGCTTTACGTGCCACTTCAGTCTCAAATCTGTGTTTGCTCTGAATTACTGCACTAAAGTTGTACCATTCAATTAAAATACCTTGAGCTGTAAACGCGATCTATAAAGTTCTGGTCTAGTGCTAGTACCCAGTACCTTCAAATACTACTTACCTACTTGTCCTCTTAGCATATTTAGTACACACAATATTCTTCTTTTTATTTAGGTTGGAAGGTCCCTTAAACGATATGATTTCAGTCTCTTGCGTTATCTATTGCAATTTATTGCTGTACAGTGATATTCTTATCCGCTACAAATACAAATAGCTTCAGCAAAGTATGACAAGGGCCGACTTCAACATGAGGTGCAGACAACTCATAGTCGCATGATTCGTACCAGACAACCCCGGTCGTCGCTAGGGGTCGTCGCTATGCTATACAATCCACTTTTTTCGTTCGACTTATATTAAAAAAAAACACTGCAAATTGCGAATGTGTAAATGAACTTACACATTCGCAATTTGCAGTGAATTTACAATTTACAAGCCTCACTCTTAGTTAATAAGAGTTGATATGATCTCTTCGACCGACTTATAGTCGTCCCATCACTTTCCACTTCTCTGATGACACAGTTCTGCAGCATGGGCAAAAACTTAAACTTTGACTCCAAACTATATAATTCTAGTGACACCTTTACGTTTTCCCTCTACATTTCTGTAAGCCACAGAAAGCCCATTGCTCAGTGGCTCTCTTCTCATGCCGCCACCCTTGTTAGTCTCATCGTCAGTAATGGCAACTCGAATGAAACCCGAAACTTGAATTGAATTTAGGCCACAAGGAAGTTCATTAGAGCCAAAGCCGGCTCGCAATGGACGACATCCACACCTTGCCATCTATCGACTGAGAGTTGAGAGTAAACCAAGGCACATAAATACGTACCATACATACGTATACCTATACTGCATTTCCAATTAGTGTTAAATTCCATTTCCTTAGCCAGAGCCTGGTGAGGCCTCTTTGCAAAGCCACTTTGTAGTGGAATATTGCTAGCTTTGCAATTACAGGCGCGGTCTAAGTGTAATCGTGTCAAGAATGCTTGCGTTCAACCAGGAAAACTATAAGACGCAACAAGAAGAAGAAATCAACCCAAACCGCAAAGGCAATGAATAAAACACAAAAGAGAAATCAAACTTTTGTGATGAGCACTGCAAATACGACCTAATGGGGTGGGGAGATGCATGTCGTTGTATTTATACAGCATGTAAACTGACTGGCCCATAATAACCTACAACTGACACTGCACCCTATTGCTTGACCCATCAATTAAGACAGTGGGGTGGCAGTGCAAATTACACAGACACAATCGCACCACAGGCCATAGTCATGGTTATAATTAGTCGGTATGGCGGCTGTTGCTTACTATAGACGAGGGGATGAGGTTCTGTTTTTAATTAACCCCCGGGGTGGGAACAGATTCATGATAAGGTCAGAAATTGAGTACACAAATCGATATTATGCTGTCCCTATACATTCACCACTGCCATTGTCTTCAATACTAAAGATTAATGTTTTGTTATTTGTGCCATTACAGGAAGTACCTGAAGAGAACTACAGCCTGCCGTACCAGAACTCGAATGGTTCGAATAATGGAGAAGCTGTTATACTTAAACTAGATGTTCCAGTGCCTTTGCGTGAAGAACCAAAATTTCCTAAAGAGAAATGGAAAACATTTATTGGTAAGACGATGGCTCTTAACGATGATCTTCATGCTCTGAATTTATTTATTTTTTTTGCAGCATTTGTGATACTATTAGTTAATTTCATTTTGGCAACAGTTTCCTTGTCGTTGGTGCATGAAAGATTACCAGACCGACAGCGGTATCGTCCGCTGCCAGACGTATTCCTAGACAATATTGGACCACAGGATTGGGCACTAAATGTCAGCGAAATCCTTATCATGGTAACAGTCAACACGTGCATACTGTTGACGCTTCTACACAAGCACAGGTAAGTCAATAGCTTGAATGACAGAGTTTAAAGTTGTAGGTTCGCTGTTTTAAGATTAAGGCAATAGCTCGAATTGAAGTGGACATACATGCGAAAGTACTTGAATGCTTTATCAGGGCATAGAAAGCTTTATTTCCTCGTCTGTAAGAGCCTTGTGATTCTGTGGCGGTAAACCTGAATTAAATATGGCAACAATAATTGTTCAACTGCGTTCTTTATTTATGGTTAATGCTATGCTTATAAAGAAAATTAAAAAGACTAAAGATCGCTAGATATACACCCCTGTTTGTGTAAAAGTATTAGGAAATAGTACATTTATTACTATACAGGGGAGGTGTTTTCTAATTCGATTGGATAGATACTTTGCGATCTAGTCGGATACTTTTTATAAAAATATGGTAGTACACTAACACTACATGTAAATTCTGTCCCAAAATGCACACGTTTCTTGGCGCCCGCACGCTTTGCTAGTACACTACATGCAAAACTGCATGACATGCATGCTCGAAAAAAAAAACAAGTGGGAAAGTGCAACAGTGCGTATGCAAAAGCTTCAGTCCATCTACGACGGATTGCAAAATACCCGACCATACCAAAAAGAAAACGCCACGCCTCCAAAAAGTGAGCGGGATATAAAACAAGTGGAAAAGTGCAACAGTGCATATGCAAAAGCTTCAGTCCATCTACGACGGATTGCAAAATACCCGACTACACCAAAAAAAAAACTGCCACGCCTCCAAAAAGTGGGCGGGATATAAAAATATAACTGTTGAATGCTTTATACTAGGTGGTTGCATACATTTCGGCCTAAAACTCTGCCTTTTTAACTAAAAAAAACTTTTTTTAACGCCACGCCCACAAAAGTGGGCGGAGGCACATACTTAATATTCATGAAAGTTAGAAAATGCTAATATCTACAACTTTTGTCATAAAATTTTTAGTCAAATTTCATATATATTTATTGAAAAACAGCCATTTTAAGCTAAAATCCCTTAAAAAAGTGGGCGTGGTCAATGAAACGGCCAAACTTTTTTGGCTGCTTTAAAAACAATTACAAGGCAGTGTTTCATACCAAAAATGAATGCGCTAGAACCATTGTAACATAGCTAAAATTTGGAAAAAGTATTTTTTTAAATTTAGCGATGGTCGCATATACAGGCCTATAGTGGGCGTGTCTGTGGGCGGATTCAGCTAATTTTCAAACTTGATTTGGTCTAATGGATCTCCAGCCAACCCACCAACCCACCTAAAAGTTGTTTACATTCGGTCGGACGGACGGACGGATATGGCTTAATCGATTCTCCTGTCGGTTCCATTCATATATCTAAAAGGCCTTAGGGGTCTACGGTGATTATTTCACTGCGTTACAAACTATACATCAAACTTAATATACCCTGGGATTAGATGATATAAAAACAATACAAATTGGAGGCCAAAACTAATTAGTTTTTTCTTTTGCATAGAAAAGAAATAAGTGAATAGAGTGGCGCAACAGCTCGAGGTGAACCAGGGCCAACTTCTCAACAATGTATGCTGGTGTGTTAATTTTTTTACCTACAAGGGGACCTACAATTTTTTGCCGAATCCGAACGGCACTTTGTGAAGTTTTTTCAAGACAATTGATACTCTCGGAGGGCTTGTCAGACCCTCGCGGAGGTGGGGCCGTGAAAAAGAACAAGTCTTTTTTTTCAGGTGACGATGGCAGGATTCGAACCCAGACCTCCGGCGTAGTAAGCACACACACTAACCACTACGCCACGGCACCCCACGTAGCATAGAAGCGATGTCAAAATCTGAAGTCTTTCACATTTTTCGACCGCGGGATGTCAAACAAATTGTGTTTTCATATGAAAAAATGTTAGCATAAAGGATTCAGCCTGCAACTTTATGCTTCATCAAAACAAACGATTTATATTTTTTTAATAGTAATTTTGCTTCTCGCAGTTATAAAAGTAGGAGACGTCAAACTGTTAATAAATCTAGGCGTATCAATTTCTTTCCTGACATTTCAACCTAGGTAATATTAATATGTCAACAACATTTCAACTCAACCACGCAGAGCGAGTGCATTCGAGTCGACTCGAGTCAACTCAGCTCGATCCTGGTATTCTTAGGTACATGAGTCTTGAGCTCGATTCTACTCTGCATATAAACTTTGGTCTTTGTGGACTGAAATCCCATAAACATATTTCACGATTTGTTTTTCTGCTGTTGTTTGCATTATTTTACTTCGTAGAATCAAAAACTCAACGAACAATTAAAATAAAATTTCTTCGCCTTAAATTCAATTTCTTCGGGCCCTTCTTCGCGCAACTAAAAGAAGGTTTTTGAAAAAGAATTTTAATTGTATGGGTGGTAGCGAATTATAATTTGAATCGTAGAGTAACATTCTATTGTGCTCGCAATAGGCAACGTCCGCATCATCAAGAGTCAAATGCGGCGAGTCAAATGTTCGGACACATCAACTATTCAGCCCCGAGCTTTATTTGCGATCTGTGAGTTCTTTGTACCCAGCATGTGTTTTCCATGCGCATGGTCAACGATGTGTAGCATGTGTCCCAAAATTATAAAAGGTTGGCTAGCATACTACATGTAAAAACTGCGCATGTCTCCTTGCGATTAGGTTGTAGCATGTAGTTGCAAGTCCTTGGAACACTGCATGCGACTGACTCAAACGTGGGCAGTACACTACATGTAAGTAACATGGGGATCTTATGACAAATTTTAACGTGAAAAGGATTTCAGAAGCGCATGTACATGCTACAATTGGCGTGTAGTGTGCTACGCAACGCTACTTGGAGCTGTATAATGAAGTTTGTTTGAAGCAACCTTATATTTACTATGTCTCCATCGACAAGTAAAAGAGGATTAGCAGGAGACGATTAAAAATAAATCCCAAAGTGGCTCCACCGGACAAAAATAGCTCTCAAAAGATAGTGGCGATGTCATTTCCCAGAAGTGTAAAACGATTACCGCTGTAAAAATCACAATAGAAAACGTACTTGAACATACATACAGGATCCCATACAGGGACAGTTCCAGTTTCCTTTTTTGATTTTAAACTTTTACAAAAGTACATAAAATAGGTTTGTGAATAGGGTGAATGGGATTTATGAGAGGATTTACATTTAATCGCTTCCCGAGACGATTTAAATTTGTATGGCAAATCGCATGATTTGTAGAGGATTTAATAAAAATTTATATCAATCGCGGATTTTTGCCCGGTGGAGACATGCTTAACGTTATAATGCCTCTGAAAAAAACTTTCATGCTGTTCGTTCGTATCTAAAGTTCTTTTTTAAATAACTAAAATAGCTAATAACCATATCTGAGCTTGAAACATTGTTGCTTTGCTATCCAATTAAATTTTATTGGCAAAAGCTTCATTATCCATATATCCCACAACTCAACCATCTTGATTGATGTGCTCATTTAAACTATTGATTTCCCTATTTGCGCAACAAACACTAGACCACTTGGCATCACCCTTTAGTTATTGCGCACACCATTTCCTAATTACAAAGTAAGTGAACCCCTCCTCCTTTTAAGGTACTGCAATTGGGTCACCAGGGCCAGAGGTGTGTAATGCCAATGACTAAATACACATCAAACGCTGACTGCGTTTAAGTGCAAAATGTTCGGAAAACAAGTCCGGAAAACTCTGTTAAAAGTATACATGCAGTAGTCGTACCAATTAATTAGAGGTTCTGTTAAGTTTCAAGGTACAGTAGGTATACATGTGTATAAATTTTATTACCATGGCATATGTCAGCCCTGAAGGTGCAAAATAAATAGCCCTTGGGGCTTGGGGTGGCTGCTGTTCAGAACAAGTGGATTAATTAGGTACCACCTGGATGGTTATCGTGGGAAGCAATATATCTATCGGCCCCTAATTAGTATTAAAACTAACTCAATGGTTCCGTCGTCGTCGTGGGTCTCAATCAAGGGGTGGAATAATTTTTGAACAAATATTTATTTAATTTTGATAAAAGCTAAAACTGATTGATTTTGGATTTATGGTCGTCACACAATCTGGACTGACACAGTAATTGGTGTAGTTGTTTGACTTAAAATTATAAATCTCACTGGGGATTGTGTTTGCTTATGTTTCGATCAAGGGTAACAGATAGAAAGCGTAAACGATGGAATTTTTTGATAACGTCGAAAATGCATTTTTTTATTTCCGATTGGGAACAACAGAGGTGCAACCCATTCGAAACGTCGGGTAATCGTCCATAATTAATATCGCGGTAACTTCCGAAAAGTTCTTGTTATTATAATGAGGTTCTGGAAGTTAAGAAAGAAAAGGAAAAAAATTTAAACTACATTAATGTCGTGGATTAAGAGCATTAGTTTACTTAAGAGTGAGCCAATAGAGAGTTGAAAGTCTTAAATCAATTTGATACGCATTTGTTTGTAAATCAATTTGGATTTTATTTAGAAAATGGACTTCTTTCTGTGGCAAATATAAATTATTGCAATTATGCAATATGTGGCAATCACACATCTGAAGGATATAGTGCAAGCGACAATTTTAAAATTATCAAAAAGCTTATGCAAAATTAGGGGGTCACTGGCCGCAAATAGCGAACAAATTCTAATGTTTGAGATCCTGAGTTTCCGCTGGATAGATGGCATAGATTAGGGAGCTTTGCTGGCAGCCATCGACGCGAGCTGTCACTTCATAGCCCTTTTAAGGCCCTGCTAAGAGATAAAAATTTGAATGAACAATGATCCTTATTTTTTTGTTTTATGTATTCTGTTCCTAAACTTGAAAAAGAAACAGGGCCGAAACAATGGCTTGTGCGGATGGTAACAACGTCTGGTTAAAACGAGAGATTTTTTCTGACATAAGTCATTCCATTACGGGGCAAAACTTGCGTAACAACACGGGGCGAAATATGCCTTCACCAATTAAGTGGTGCCGGGCTGGTTTTGAACATTTTTGCTCTCAGTATGGCGATTATTTGACGTGCTGACTGCGATAAAACTTTTTCAAAACACATCACTATTCCATGGAGTCCGAAGTCCGAGTTCAATAAAGCAACTGTAGTTATCTGAAAAAAGCACGGATTTAAATTTTTCAAAATAGTATATTCTCGCAATACGATTAAAAAACAAATCTGTGTTGTTGCGTGGCAAACGAGTTCATGGCTAAAACTGTCAAATATTATGTTTGACATCAATTAAAAAAACCAACCAAATTTAATTCAGTAAATGACTGTTATAGCCAGCAAACATCCGCACCATCTATTGGCTCACTCTATGAACTTTTAAAATTTTCTCTCCTTATTTTCTTCACAACATCCCTCTTGGAAATGGTATTAGTACAAATAAGCACCCTTTTCTTGTTCCATTATCGGTTTTGAAATGTTTGAACAAAATTAATCTATATGTAAAACACTAAATTTGGACAGTTTATAGAGCTCGTTACCACCCATAAAAAAGTTGCACGCCTCTGAAAGCTTCTCATTTCAATTTCTTCCATATTCTCGTTTTAGATACATTGTCATGCGACGGATATTCCTAATCTTGGCCGTGCTCTATTTCATGCGTTCAATAACGATGTACGTCACAGTGTTACCTGTTTCCAGCACAACCTACTACTGCAGTCCCAAGTCGAACACAACAGCAACACCGGTGGTGATCGCTAAGAGGGTTTTTCAGCTAATGTCTGGCTTTGGCTTGTCTATTAATGGAAAGCACACGTACTGCGGAGACTACATCTACAGCGGCCATACGGTGATGCTTGTGCTGGGGTATCTCATCATTGCCGAGTGTAAGTAATTTGCGTTACAGTATCTGCGGCTTTCCACAGTGACAGCCAGGCGCCGCTTAATCTAATTCGTTGCCTAGACTAGCCAGCGGTTAATTTAATTTATTTAATTTTACCCTTTTGATTGTTATTTACAGACTCGCCGCGAAGATTTCTCGTATTGCATTGGTTGGCTTGGATTTCGACCTTTATCGGAGTGATATTTGTATTGCTGGCACATGGTCACTACACCATCGATATTCTGGTTGCATACTACGTGACAACTAGACTGTTCTGGACCTACCACACACTAGCCAATAACCATTTTCTACTCAAGGTAAATAAGACATTTTTTATTTTTACCCTTAGTTCTGTCTAACAATAATTTCTTAAACAGTCTGGCAGCAATAATTACATTGGTCGCGAATGGTGGTACACATACTTTAAGTACTTCGAGAAAAACGTCCGGGGACCAGTTCCACGTCAGTACGAATGGCCACTGCCATGGCCACGAAACTTCCACTCAAAGTTACCAAACCGAGAAAGTTAACAGCTAACACAAGTCTGACTTATAGTTACCAATAGCGTGAAAAAAAGTAGCACCTGCTCCCTAAAGAATCGCATAGAAAACCCATCCAGCAGCACATCTTCATTCGCAGACTGTCATGGCATCACGCAGACACTCCATCAAACGACATCTCCAGCATCATCATCATCGAATCCGAAACTAAACAATCGCTTCAAATCTGGCAAAAACAGCAAGAACAACGGTGATTCCATCATAAAATCTTATCCGAACTGTGTAGACATTGTCAAGGCTAAAAGCTGGCCACATCCCATTCGTGTCCAGCTGGCGGCTACTCTCAAAGCTGCACAAACTGCAATCCGGGATTACTGTGTACTATTGGTTATCATTTTAGGCGGCCAGAAAAAGTCTTAACCACCTCCGCCGCGCCGTTAAACTCGCAAAGTTTTTGTACTAAAACCCCTTGAAAAACGGGAATTTACATTCTAACTAAATATAAAACAAAAAATTAAATAAAAGTTCGTTATTACAAAAATAAAAACAGAAAAATGAAATATATATACATGTATATTTAATATATAAATGTGTTACTTATATATACTGCATAGGAATAAGACATATATATATATATATACCTAAATGCATAGACTTGTAATCATCCCATAAATTTCTGCGCCTCAAGCCACAACGCCACACACAAAAACATATTTTTCTATATTGCGTACTTGAGAAAAACAAAAAAAAAAACTTTGAATGCCAAAAATGGAATTGTTTTAACAAAATAAATATCTAAAAAACAAAACATAACGAAATGCGATACATGATTCGAATGAAGGATGTTAAAAATAATATTTTCCTTTTTTTTAATAATTTTGTATATAAACATTTACTTTGTAAATAATTTTAATTTTATTACATTAAAATTAAAAACGAATTGTTTGTAATTTCTTTTGACTGTTTTTTATTTGCGAAAAAATGTTGTTGTTTCAACCACACCCCTCCCTCATTTGTGATGATTGATCGAAGGAGACGCCTTTTTGGAAAATTGCCTTTTTGTACAAGAAAAAACAAAACACCAACTAAACACTACTATTGTCTGATTGTATTTAGAAAATGTTGAAATTGTTTTAGTTTTCTTTTTTATTCTTAATTTGTTTTTGTTTTTTTTTTTTTTTTGTAAAAAAATATAATATTTAAGGAAAAACATTTTATCCCACCCTTCAATATTATATTCTCAAATAGGGTTACTTCTTAATTTAAAAACAAAAGTACTTTTAATAAATAAAAACATTAAATCAATGAATAAATGAAAAATAAAAAAATTATATAATGTTTTCATAACATTTTTGGTTTAAATATTTTATAAGTTGTTAATGTTTAAATAAAGGTGAATTAAAAATATAGACTCATAAAAATCATTTGGAAAATGCGTTTTTATGATGACTTGGCCGTATGATACACTATGTTCTAAAGCGTTGCGCCCGTCACGTCGAAGTCCACTATACACATATAACTCAGTTAAAAGGATGTTCCCATGAAAAGTGACGTAAGTAATGATCGTGTGTATTTAATTGAGTTGTCAGTTATAAAATTTTACGTGACGGTCGCAACAAATACCTCTTTTTCCCGTTGAGCGTTATCTTATAATTTTTGGTTCATGGTGCGCATTAGATTTGAATCGTTTCTTTGTTATTAACGCTTATAAATATGAAACAAGGCAAACAATTTCAACATGAGTGCTACTATAAATTTACGTCACGAATGAATAACATAATATTGATAACTTAAAACCAATAAGTAAAGGTTCACAGATTGCTGTAACGAGTAGTCAAAGCTGCGCATAAGAAACTTTCTGGTGCCTTCTACAGTTTTATTCTAAACATTTAATTCAGTGGGAGCTACCACAACGTTGCTTCGACCATCCGTCGTTACGTTTTCTTACGTAAGAAAGTTTTGAGAAAGCAGAAAAATTCAACACGCTGAATTTTCGCGTGCGTTTTGATGTTTCTGCTAACCTGGAATTGTTGGCTCTCGTGGTGGTTTGTGTTCTTGTTGATTTGTTGGCATTCTTATTATTTTTAATCGTTATTCGAATGGTATATTTTCAACGCGTTGTAAAGCAACGGGAACGTAATGGGACAAAGCAAACGACAACGCAGCTTTGTGGCTTAGCCTTAATAGACCCACAAAACTTCTGATTCGCTTGTTCGAGTGAGAAGGATTTTTTTACACCTGAATTTTCTTTTGCTTTAAACCCTGGAACGCTTTTCACTCTCTCCCTTCCATTCGCATCTCAGTTTCTATACAAAATAGTAAGAACAAGTGAGTAAGTGCAAGAGTTCGTCTTTAATGAACTTCTAATTACCCGGCCCTCTTTACCCGAAAATTGAAAAGTTTTTTGACCTGATTCCATATACTGTATGTCAACTATTTGTATTGGCCTCGCCCCCAAAAGAGGTCGTAGGCTGAAAATTCAAATCAATTAACTCTTATTTCGTTGGAATCATGAGAAAATGCGTTCATAGCGAACATTAAACCACAAAAAAAAAACAGTTTTTTCCTAAAAGTGGGCGGAACTGAATGCTTTGTATGGAACAAACTTTGCAATTGGTAATATCTTTAATATTTGCAATATATTTT
The DNA here is from genome assembly GCA_947623515.1 of Neoascia interrupta. NCBI lineage: Eukaryota > Metazoa > Arthropoda > Insecta > Diptera > Syrphidae > Neoascia > Neoascia interrupta. The sequence continues at coordinate 188,342,208 of OX392462.1, forward strand.
TTTCGATTTAGAATGAATTTCCCGAGAAATCAGGCGTGAAATCCTCTTCTAAAGTGATGGATGATGGTTAACATGTTGAATATTAAAATTGACCATCACCCAGTTCTTGTTCTCAGTAAAATGATCACCAAATTATGTTTTAAACTTGGCAGCACTTACATTTTTATCTGTCAGTTGATGTCGTTTCAATACAGTGCTTCTCAAATAACCTTAATTTACTTTTGTTTATATTCGGCAAGTGCATTTACATTTTACTATAAATAAATAAATAGAGTGGCGCAACAGCTCGAGGTGAACCAGGTCCAACTTCTCAACAATGTATGCTGTGTGTGTTAATTTCTTCACATACAAGGGGACCTACAATTTTTTATGCCGAATCCGAACGGCATTTTGAGAAGTTTTTCAAGACAAATGATACTCTCGGGGGGATTGTCAGGCCGTCGCGGAGGTGGGGACCGTGAAAAAGAACGTGTTTTTATTTCAGGTGACAATGGTAGGGTTCGAACCCAGACCTCCGACGTAGTAAGCACACACACTAACCACTACGCCACGGCACCCCACATTTACATTTCACTACGGCGATGTAAAAATGTATGTACATTATTTTAAATTATTTTTTTTTTTCTTAAAATTTCTTTAATTTATTAAGTTAAAGTTTCAAGCAAATACACAAATACTCAAAAACAAAATGGGAACACTTGTGCTAGCAAATACACAAATAGTCAAAAACAAAATGGGAACACTTGTGCTAAGTAAAAATGGTTCTCCAAAAAAATTGTTCTCAGAATGAAAAATAAATACTTAGAATATTGCGTGAGGCGGTCATAAATTTTTAAGGTATCCACTATATTTTTTATTAGTTTTTGGACAAGAAACGAACACAAATCACATATAACAGGTATACTTCATACATAGGTATCACTAAAACAGATAAAGATAAGAAAAAACCATAAAAAGAAGCCAGTTATTGCAAAAACACGACTAGCCTTGATTGAAAGTGACATTAAAATAGGTGTCAGCTGAAATTCACCATCACAAAATGGTGATCATCACCTAACGGGGTCCCGATATGAAAAATGTGATGATAAAATATCAGGTTTCCACCCCAGATTTTTAAAGATTTTACACGGTAAAAATGGGCGTGGTCAATGCTGCGGGCGGTCCAATTTTTGATAAATTAAAGAAATCTGGCCTTTAGTACTCTGCACCAAAATTTGAGTTCATATGCCTTGACTAACTTATCCAAAGGTCATTATGAAATAAAATGTAAATTTGAGTTTGTGGGCGTGGCTGTGGCAGATCTTTTCAATTTTCATACTTTGTCTATACGAAATGATAACAAGCAAAACTGAAAGTTTCAGTTTACTTGCTTAATTTTAAAGACCTCAAAACTGCATACATACAGACAGACGAACGGACCGACATAGCTTAATCAATTCACCTGTCGGTCTCGATCTTATCTCTAAAGTCTTATCTCTAGGAGTCTACGGTGATTATTTCACTGTGTTACAAACAATGTATTTAAAATTAATTTACCTTTTCACCTTAAGCCGCGTTGTCACAAGGAACAGGAACAGAAACAGAATTTCCTATATAAGCAACGCAAAAAGCATTCAGCGAATTCAGGTTTCAGTTGCTAATGTATGGGATTCTGTTTCTGTTCCTGTTTTACGTTGCCTGTGACAACGAAGCTTTACACAGCAATGTAGCAATTTTTCAGACGCTGAAATGTTGCTGTTATTACCAATTTTTCTATTCCAATTTCTATTTTTCTATTCCAAGTCCAAGGAATTTTTCTATCCGGGATTATCCCAGGCACGAGTGCTTGCTAATTAAACGCAAATTCAATATTCCGCCTAATGAACTCGGAAGGAACAAAGAAAGCACACGGGAAAATTGCAAATTACGAAAATGGAATGAAGACATTATTATTCAAATCAGTGGCACCCTGTACGCAAGTCGCGCAGTCAAGGCAAACGTCATCCGATTTGGGTGTCAAAAGAAATTTGTTTTGTATACAAATTTTGACGTTTTCTTGTAAACAACAGGGCAAATCAACTTTTCGAGATTCGTTTTATAACAATTTCTCTTTTGCTAATAATATTTGTTCCCAAGATTAAAGCTATTCTAAATTAACTCTAAAATCGCTAAATCGGCTCTACCAAAAGCCGCCGAAGAAAAACAAAATAGGAAAACTCCGACATAAAATGGCAAAATACTAATACCTCCCGCGTTCTCATGAAGATGGTGAGAGGAAACAATGAATATCTCGAAGCTATCCGGATTCAAGCCTGGAAGAAAGTCACTGAATTCTCCTCAGGATGGTGTGTTGCGGGAAGAGTGCGATATAAGGAACAAGTTTCGAGTTTTCTTCTTCCTTTTTTTTTATTTTTTTAAGTCCTACTTTACCAAAAGTAAAAGCCGGTAAACTCCAATCCAAACTTAACACTTTTGTTTGACCAGATTGCACTAAGTATTATTGGAAGTGGGGCTGAGTCGACGGCCTCGAAGTTCGAACATAATTAGGACTAGAGCAGATCCTAAGAACGGGGATAAATAAATAAAAAAATAAAAACAGTTATTTATCACATAAGCAGAGTTGTCAGCACAATAAATTCTGCTGTGATCGAGATCCAGCGTGATATCAACGACCACTACCTCTCTATACACAAGAGAGTCGCTTACCAATATTGACATGACATCATAGACAGGACATCATTTACAATTAATGGCAAAGTTAACGTGGTGCTTATAGGAAAAGAAGACTGGAAAGAAATCATCAAATAATAATCATGGTGATTCACTGTATTTTAAGTACCTAAGCCTGCAAACTAGATGAACTCTGCAAAAAATCAAGTACAAATGTGCAAAAACCACAAGAACAATACAGAAGAAAAGAAACAGCAGCCCCTGGATAACCAATTTTCTCATCGCTAAATGCTAAGAAAAGATGAGAGGTAGAAAATTTTTAGAGGAAACAAAAACTGTTTATAAGAGTTAGCAGCTCAAAAATCCAACTTCTATTAAAGCAAAATTATTTTTATGCAATATGACGACTACCTATAAATCTTCGAACATATAAAAACATGGGGATTAATAAATTAAATATTAGAAAGGAGAAATTTAAACTAAACACACATTTTAAGTTAAAAATACTTTCAACTTACATAAGCTAACATTCAATATATTAAAACTAAACACATATAATCTCTTGCAGAAAGGCAAAGGCTTCACAGGGGCTTACAAAAAGTATTAAGACTACGTGAATAAACAACAATTTCGATTCAAAAAATATAAAGTAGATCTGAAGCTAATGACTAGGTGCTGGAAGATGAGGACTCTCCTGCTGTAAGGAACTGGACCACAAAGCAAAGCTAGAAACTGTCATCTTGAAGAAGCAACCGGATGAGATGAGCAACTTCAATTCATATGAAATGTCTATATAAATTCGAAATATGTATTAAATTATTGTAAAAATCTTATAAAGTCGATACAGCGAACGTTTTGAAAACAGTGATATCACATTTGACGGATTTTTCTGAATGAATTTAGACTTCAAAAATAAACGGGGATATTTATAAATTTGTTTAATCTTCTTTTCTTATACATTTCTATAAATCTGTACAGTAGGTAGGTACATTGGCTTACATTTCACTGTTGGTAAGCTCAGTGGGGTGCCGTGACGTAGTGGTTAGTGTGTGTGCTTAGTGCTTACTACGCCGGAGATCTGGGCTCAAATCCTGCCATCGTCACCTGAAAAAAAAGACTTTTCACGACCCCCACTTCCGCGAGGGTCTGACAAGCCCTCCGAGAGGATCATTTTTCTTGAAAGACTTCTCAAAGTGCCTTTCGGATTCGGCAAAGGTCTCCTTGTATGTAAAGAAATTAACACACCAGCATACATTGTTGAGAAGTTGGCCCTGGTTCACTTTGAGCTGTTGCGCCACTCTATTTTAAGCTTAGTAGGTAATTGGCTTACATTTTACTGTAGGTCAGCTATCAGGGTTACCCTTCTTAAGCGACTTTAGTCGCCTTTTGGCTACCTTGTTTACACTGGGCGACTAATGCGGCGACCTTTCATAAATGGTGACCATTTTAAAATATCTTATGGGAATACGCACACACCAAACCAATTTTGAGCAACTTTTAAATCTGTGTTTTGTCACAGATTTTTTAGTTGCTCGCCGTCAGAAATGACTCCTTAAGCCGCGTTGTCACAAGGAACAGAAACAGAATTTCACACACTAGCAACGCAAAAAACATTCAGCGAATTTAGGTTTCAGTTGCTAATGTATGAGATTCTGTTTCTGTTCTCGTTTTACGTTGCTTGTGACAACGTGGCTTAAAGCCGCTTAAATTTGCTGAATGCTTTTTGCGTTGCTAATGTATGAAATCCTGTTTCTGTTCTTGTTGCTTGTAGCAACCCGTCTTTAGCGCGGGCAGCTTTATATTCAAGCGTGGATGTGAAACCCTTTTATTTCTTCCAAGTCGCCGACATTTTAGAGAGCAAAGGGTAAAATATTTCATCTACATTTGTGTGTTCATCTAGAAAAATTGCTCATGTGAGCGCTGCTTTCGTGGATCGTGAGTAAACTATTGTTTCTTCAAAATTTTGTAAGTATGCGATTAGCCTAAAAAAACTCTCTAACAAAGGGAAACGTGTGAAAATATGCTAGCTTCCACAAATCTTATTGATGAGATGACTGTGATATAAGTGAGTGGGTTCCTGAAAACAGTCTTATTATAAAGAATAGAGAAACTATTTGAAAAAAAAAATAAAACGAAATATCTCTTATACTTTTTTAGCAAAGACTGTTTTCAGGAATCCACTCATTAATTTTAGTGTTTATGAAAATTAAAATGAATCCAAATATACATATGACTTATCTATTAAGATATTAGAATAAGAGAATTTATATAAATACTATCTATTAAGTTGTTTATGCCAAATGAAATGAAGGCTGATTCCTTATATTTTGTGTTTATTGATTTCTGTTATTTTAATGTTATTCTTTTAATAAAAAAAGTTTAAAAAATATCGAAGTGTTTTTCTATAGTAAAAAAAAATAAGATATGTGTTAAAATATATTTTAAAAAAGAAAGCAGAGCGATGAATCATTTATTTAGATAAAAAATCATTTAAATTTGTAAAAATTAAGTTTATAAGGCGCCTGAGTCTCTTGAGTTAGTAGCGGAGGATCGAGACCGATGGAAAGACATTTAGCCAGCCTCGCTACTCATACACGGAACAGTCCGCCGACTTTTATTATTGAAGAGACTCATCTTTATAATGTAAATATTACAAAGTACAAAGTACAATTTGTTTTATAAAATAACTACCTATTTGATATATTTAAGTTGTTTTAAAAAACAACTTTGTCATCCGAGACTATCATCCGTGTATTTATATAAATTCACCACTTTCTAGAAGTTTCTCACCTGGTAATTTTCCATTGCCATTGCCATTTTTCCACTGGTTCTTTTCCATTAGAGGGGAAATGTCAGTTTGGTGTCAGTCGACTTAGTATTTTTTTTCTCTATTAATAAAATAATTTATAATAATTCTATTAATAATTTGTTTAGTTAATCGATGGGTGCATTCCTTAAGTTTTTGGATTATTTCTTAAGTATACAATTCTTTAAATTTTTTGTCTAAATTGCACCAGAAATAGCACATACGTTTTTTAATGCATTTTTGAGATGTTTTCGGAAAATCAGGTTTTTAAAATTCTGCAGTTTATCAACCTTGTGGCATCTGCAATTAACAAAAGACACCTTATATAAGACAATTTATAGTGATGAAGTTCCGACAAAGCATTGGCAAGCGCACTATACTTATTTGGTATTTTAAAACAACTATACGTGCGAAACTCCTTAAAAGATAGCCGAAAAGAGTGAAGAAACAATTTATTTTTTAATGTTTTGAAACAATAATTCATCGTTTGTGGTATGCGAGGAAAGCGTATGCATCAGGAAAAGGCGTAATCGCGAACTCTACAGCTCCTAGAGGCTGTAAATGATATGTATGTAGTGCGGATGAGTCTGACGACTACACTGGCTCAAGGTTCGAGAATGCAAGGAAGACCGACTCCCTTCTTTGGAGACTAAGTTTAGTTAAGTGACCTAGAAAACTCGTCTGTCTAACTGTAAGCAGCGCGACCGGCCCCAAAATTAATAGGAAGAGCACGTTAAGTCAGGCTTCCAAAAGTCGCTGGTCTGATTAGTAATCAAACAGTTCTTGCCAAGTTGCCAGAAGTTACCAGATGTCATATTCATCTGGCCATCTGAGATTAGAGAGATCTGCAAAGTCCATGGACCCTGGGAGGGACTATGGGAGAACTATGTTTTACCGGGCATGAGGCTTTGATTGCAAGCAAATTTTAGGTACGGAAACATATTAAAAGCAAATTTTAAAGCCACCAATTTTTTAGTTGTCTTAATTTTTAAAATCACACATTGCCCTATCTATCAATCCATTGATCTTTCTCGGTGCTCAATTTCTTGTCACACGTATAATACTACAGCTCCATCGGCAAAAAAGGAGGATTAGCTGGAGATGATTTAAAGGATTAATTTGACTCTGTTTTTGTCATTTTGACTCGCAAAAGAGAGTGGCGATGTCATTTCCTAGGAGCTTAAAACGATTTTCGCTGTAAAAATCACAACAGAATGTCACAACGTTTGTACTTGTGCCAGATCTGTCGTACAGGGACAGTTTCAGTTTCCTGTTATGATTCTCAAACTGTTTTAAAGGTGCAGAAAATAGGTTTGTGAATAGGGTGAAAGAAATTTATGTGAGGATTTGTTTTTAATAGCTAGCCGATAGGATTTAAATTTGTATGAGAAATCGCGTGATATGTACAGGATTAAATAGAGATTTAAATTAATCGCGGATTAGTTCCCGGTGGAGACATGGTATGAGTTTATTAGCTCTCATCATGGGAAAAAAGTACTGTGCTTATATTTTTTTCAGGAACTATGTTTTTTAATCTACAAAAAAAAACTAGCCAATTAAAGTCTGTATCAAAGACATTTGTCATCTAATTATTCGTACGTAACTAGCTATGAATCTATTTTATCCTTTAGGATTTCTATCACGCGCTCCGCCGCGAAGTGTAGGTATACAAGCTTGTTTTATTTATTTGAACACCAATAGAGTCGCACAAATTGTTAAATCGCTTATCATTATGCACTCACGCCCCACGACATCAATTTGTATAGTACTGTGTGCTTCTCAGCATGGTGTATATTTTAACCGAACAATGTGAAGCAAATCAATATTTTAAAGAGTCCTGGAACTTTTCCTTATATAATGTGTCATTTCAGCCAGCCTTTCACGATCTAAATGAGAATGACGAGACAGTATACATAACAACTAACACTAGCGATCTCAAAGAGGGTACAGCATTCTCAATAACTGGATACCTGCTTCCAAATTGCGAAAGGTGTGTACCAAGCAATGTTTTTTTAATTATCATTTTAAATTATATCTTTGTCAATAGGATTGAAATTCTTCTGGTTGTTGACAACGCTAATCGAGATATTGCTATGCGGTTTAATCCACGCTTGCCACAAAACTATGTCATCCGCAATACTCGAATAAACTACCTGTGGGGTGAGGAGGAAGACTCCTCATTCTATCCATTTGCCCTGCAACGCGGTAGATATTTCCAAATACAGATTCTCATTACGGAACTTTGTTATATGATATCTATGAATGGTGACCACTTTACCAAGTTCAAACATCGTCTACCTTATAGAAGCATAGCCTCGATTGAAGTTCGTGGAGATGTGTCCAGCGTTGAAATCGATCGGGAAGAGGTCACCCAGTACCCTGATAGGCTGGCGAGTCTCAAGCAGAGTTTCAGCCATTTCCGGATGCACAGCATATACGTTCCAAATCTATACCAACGGCTGCAAAGCATAAACTATATTTCCATTCGCAAAAACATTGAACGATGCTTTGATCTGCCTTACTATGGTTTGTTGGGTGAAAATCAATTTGGTCACGGAAAGCAACTACGGCTCGAGGGACGAGTCAAATTGCTGCCATTGTCATTCTTGATTAATCTTCAAACTGGCCAGAATATTTGGCCGCATCCTATTGTGGCCTTCCATTTTCGTTGCTACTTTGCAAAGCATCGCAATTACATTGGCGAACATATCATATCCCAAACTGCTTGGCACGACGGTGACTGGGAAAAGGAGCATGTATATAAACTGACTACAGATCTTTGCCCAGCGAAAAGCTTCAGTCTGGTCATAGTCAGGACGTTGGAAGCTTTCGAAGTGTTTGTTAACAAGAAATTCATAACAGAATTTCCTTTTTGTGTGGATCCGGTTACTGTTGATACTTTTTTTGTGCTGGGAGACATCAAGGTGTTGGATGTTTTATTAGAAGATCATGATACCAATATTTTTATCAAATCTCCCAGTACATGTACCATTGGAGAGCAACCACGTAATGTCAGCTCGGAAATATCGAAATACTCAACCGTTTAAATAAAATGTTGACTTAGACTTACAAACTTACTTCAGTCGTATATTTTATTCCCTTAGTGCCTGTTTTCATTTGGTTGATCCTAACCTGATGTGTCAGATTTACTGAGGTGAGGGAAAGCGCCAGTGTGGTGGCCACCGTTCAACCTCAGTTTTATTTTGAGAAATAAAATTTGGGTTAGGTTAGGATAAACCAAATGAAAACAGGCACTTAGATGGTACATTGGAACGAGTTTCATCAGCTTAACTTGTCTTCTGCCTCCTAATGCGCCATAAATGTTCCCAGGCCAACCTGTACTATACTAATGGACTGCATTGCACTTGTATGGATAAGTCCGAATCCGAATATTCTAAGGAAAACAAGGCCTAAGTATAGGTAACCGCAATAACAATATTTTAATATTGTAACAATATAACAATATTTAAATATTGTAATATAACAATGTTTTAATATTGTTATGTGGCGACAAGAAATAAAACAACATGCACGAGTCGCTGAATGCACCCATCGATTCACTCTACGAAACACCCGCTCGATTCACTGAACATACCCAACTGTCATTCCAGTCATCTGACTGGCAGGCTGCCGTTCGAAGTTCGAATTCGATACCGAACTTCCCCTCCATGGAATTCAATGGAAAAGTACCAATGGAAAATCGAACCGTCGAGAGCATGGTGAATTTGTATATAACACATGGATGACAGGCTCGGACGGGACAGTTATATTTCAAAAGTTGACCTGTGAAAATCGGTAGTAAATTAAAAAGTGATCGAATTGAAATAAAGTGTTGAATTCTAAATAGCGAAGTTGAATTAAGTGTGATTTGAATTTAAAAAAGTTTTGTTTGATAAATAAAGTGTTTCATTGTGTGATTATAAAATTAAAATTGAGTTTTATTCGACGAACCCCAGGCCGATAATATTACAATATGTAGTTTTTTGTGAAGTACTGGCATTTCCATCGCCCTGTGTGGTACAAGTCTTGGGACTTGCGATCGATTTACTAACTTATACTTAACGACAAAGGTGAATCTAGAGTCCGTGGTATGGGCCTAGGCCCAAGCCAACATGCTTGTATGCGACGTTTTCTGAGGTCTCACCTGAGTCTGGGTACTCTTACCATGCCGTTTGTTTTGGGTGGATTCTATAGCATTTGCGGAACCGGAGCGTTGATTTCCAGCCGCTCTAGGTAGCCAAGCTCTGGCCAGGTTGCACGTGTCGTCTACTCTCGGTCTTTGTTTTAAAAGTTACCTGAAGAATTTTTCTCGGAGCAGCCTGGTTCATATTTCTGCGACTTTTAGCAGGATAGTCTTAAAAAAATGGACTATTAAACTGCTCGAGAGTCCTCTTCCTTCTTCAGCCCTGGTGTCGTTGTCTGCATTTATAGCGAACTCTGTATTAACGGTCCGTCCAAAAATGGAAAAGGACCTCTTATGGTATCGCTCCGTTGTCCGTCCATCCGCACCTGCAACTTTTGAATGGTACACTTATAAAATCCGTGAAAAAAATGAGAACGCATACAATGGCAATTTTTAAACGCATAACGGTTTAGTTACAGTTTGAATATTGATTGTAAGTATTGATTGAAAAGACAAAAAGTGTTTAGGCCAACTCTTAAAAGGTTTGAGAGCCAGAAAGAAGAAAATTGAAACATGCACTAAAAAAATTATGGATTTTCATAATAAAATCTTATTTTTGCAAAATATTGAAAAGTTTTTGAGAAATAAGGAATGGAAGAGAGATAAACATTTTCAACGGGTTTAAGGTCATAACTTTTTCATCACTTTATTTAAAAAGCCGATATAAGGCTAACATATAAAGCAGCCAAAAAAAATTAAAATAAAGTTTTGGTTAAACCGTTTTAGAACTGTAGTTTTGGCGTATTTTCGAAATAATTTTGCCCCCACCACTATCTCCGATACAGCATCGGCCAAATGATTTGAAAAAATCACACACATCAAGATGTATATAACCATTTAGTATTATAACCAATAACTAAAAAACCTGTGCTCTGAGTATTAAAAAAAAGTAGCCGTTGTTAGCCCAAAGTATATAAGAATAAAAAAAAAATAAAGCCGTATTCAACAAAAGGTTCCGAATAGACGTTTTATGGATTTTAAGTCAAAAAAATGCAGAAAAAAGCTAAATACCGCGTGCCCCCACAGTATCTCGATAACGGTAAATATGTATACAGTTTCGAAAAAAGTATTAGACATAGACAATTTTTTGAGGTTCGAAAGAAAATTACAGAGCCCGAAATATTGCGTGGTTTTGAAATATGCTAAAAATCAATTAAGTTGATGATTTAAGTACTACCAAAATGGTAGTACTAAAAAAATGTTTATAACTTCCAAGTTTTTTCTATCTTATCAACTTAATTATTACACAAGCACAAATAACTGAAGTTGAAAGCAAAATATAAAAAAAACAAGTGGAAAAGTGCAACAGTGGGTATGCAAAAGCTTCAATCCATCTACGACGGATTGCAAAATACCCGACCATACCAAAAAGAAAACTGCCACGCCTCCAAAAAGTGGGCGGGATATAAAAATATAACTGTTGTATGCTTTATACTAGGCGGTTGCATACATTTCGGCCTAAAACTCCGCCGTTTTAACTAAAAAATCACTTTTTTAACGCCACGCCCACAAAAGTGGGCGGAGGCACATACAATATATACATAAAAGTTAGAAAAGTTGGCTACCTTAAAGATAATTATAAGGCAATTTTACGTACCAAAAATGAATGCGCTAGCGCCATTGTAACATAGCTAAAATTTGCAAAATGTATTTTTTTAAGTTAGAGATGGTCGCATATACAGGCCTGTAGTGGGCGTGTCTGTGGGCGGATTCAGCTTATTTTCAAACTTGATCTGAAGGACTGGACTTCCAACCAACCCAAAAAATTTCAGCTCTCTGCCTTAAAATTTAAGGCCTAAAAATTGTTAACATACGGACAGACGGACGGACATGGCTTAATCGATTCTCCTGTCGGTCTCATTCATATCTCTAAAAGGTCTTAGGGGTCTACGGTGATTATTTCACTGCGTTACAAACTATACATCAAACTTAATATACCCTGGGTCGGGTAAAAAAAATTGAAAAGAGAAAACCCGTTTGTCATATTTTTTAGTTTTTTTTTAACAAAAAAAAAATCAAAAAAATTTATTTGTCAACCTGCGTTTCGATAAAAATTTGAGTACCTAAACCATAAATTACTGAATAACTAGATATTCAACTTACGTCCCTCTTACCCTCCAACACCCTTTTGTTTACGTCCCTTTTGTTTTTTATAAAGCATTTAAAACTTTTATAAAGCTTTAAATTTCCGTTTCGGTGAACACGTGTAAGAAGATACAACAACAATTTACCTAAGCGATCAGCTGATGTAAATGCTCCAAAACGAAATTGCATGGAAATGACGAGTTCATGAATTTACTCACATTTGTAAACAAATGGCAGAGCATGGGTAAATTCATCAATTTCAGCTTGTGGGCAAAGCTTTACATGTCCGAAGTTGAATATCTAGTTATTCGGTAATTTATGCCTAAACTTAAGATTCGGCTAAAATAAGTACAGTAAATTGTAAAAGTAACAGTACGTAGAGTAAAATTAATGAAAAAAATTTTTTAAAAAATTTTAACCCGAATACAGGGCAAACAGTGAAAAACCTCCCCTTTATTTAGTACACTACATTGGCAGCATTTAGTTTTAATAATAACTCGTATACAAATTTCTTATGCATATAATAATCTTCTTAAAAATATAAGACGCGATTGAAACAATGTCATAAAGTCCGAAATCGTCATTAAAAGAAAAGAAATACAAAGTCGCAAATATAATAAACAACATTTTATATTCAAATTTAGCAAAAATACTACGCTAAGCCTTTAAAAAAACCGACGGACCACTCCGTGTATGACTTCATATTTGACGTACAGGGTCTTTTTTTATTAGATTTGGCTTTACCTTTCCATTAACCAGTTTTCGAAATTTGTGACGGTTGAGTACTGTAAAAGCAGGTTAGAAACTGGCTGACAACCTGTTGACACCTAGTGCTGTAACTGGATTATAACTGTAATTGCAACTTTAATGGGATTTTTTCATTGAAGTTCATTATTTACTATACCTCAGTTTCGTTTTCCAGTTCTTGCCTCTTAAACTTTTTTTCAAAAAATAAGTACTAAAAAACATTTAATACATTTTCCCATGAATCTTCGAACCTAATTAAACCGATATTTGTGCTATATTAAGTTAGGGGTGTCTTGCAATATTAATGAGTCCGGAGCTCGAAAAGTGAGTACATAAGTTTTGGGGCTTGGACTTGCGCAACAGATTCGATTGACATGAGATCACCAATTGATCTTATAAGGCAGGCAAATATACTTTCGAGAGACTACTGCAGCAACAAAATTATTTAGGGTTTACTGTTACTTTACTTGATCTATCAAAGTAAAGTAAAAGTAGTTTTTCCCCGATTTAAAAGTCCGCAAAGCTTCTGAAGTGGAGTTTTCTTCATAAGAAGTGTATTATAAAAAAAGACGGCCCTGTTAAAAAGTGTCATTTTTAAAATATGCAAAAGAAACTTTTTCCATTATAGTGTAACAAGATTCAATATTAAGTTTTATTTTGTCGTTATTCTCAGCTTAGGCAATACATACAAATACAATATTAATATTCAGTGTTAAATACTTTCATTAAAAATTTTAATTCGTTTTTGTTTTTTGTTTTTTCAAAAGGTAGATTACGCACAAAGGTATAAATTGTGTATATATATGTTTGTGTTTAATAGAGCTTAAAAAAAAAAAAATGAAAAGAAAAAATGCAAAAAGACTTTTGCCTAACAGGAATAATAATATTTTTTGTTTCCCAACGTTTCAATAGTCAACATTATTGTCCTTAACCATCCAAGATGAGCAAAACAGAAGATTATAGTAACATCATACAAACAATAGCATCCGATGAAAAATGCAATAAACATCTCAAAAGAAGAGATAAAATTCTAACAATTACACATACAGAGTGTGTATCCTTACATCTAAGAAAACCTTATCAGAAGTAGGCGCGCTTACTTAATAACAAAAAACATAATCAGCTGGTATTGCGGCAATTAGTAGTCTTCTAGGTATGCAGGGTTTTGGTAAATTCTTTTTTCCCCGCCATTTGTTGAGGAGTGGTTTTCTAGCGCCACATCCCACAGTTTGATGTCTCCCTGTACGTAGACGGTGTCAACGATCTCTGGATCCACATGAAATCGAAACTCGGTGATGAGCTTCTTATTGACGTAGACTTCGTAGGAGGCCATTCCACAGACTATAACCAAGCTGAAGCTCTTTCCCGGACAAAAGTCCGTCGTCAATTCAGTGCGTTGTTCTTTGGCCCAGGTGCCGTTGTACCAGGCATTTCGGCAAACCACATGCTTTCCAATCCCACCACCTTGCTTCGCAAAGCGCGGATTAAAGTGGAATGCGATTATTGGATGCGGCCAAATGTTTTGTCCTCCTTGTAGATTTACGTAGAACGAGTGCGGGAGCAGCTTCACTCGACCCTCTATTCGAAGGCATTTACCCATACCAAAGCTCCTCGGCGGCAACAGACCGTAGTAGGGCAACTGTAAGCCGACATCGTTCCTTCCGTTCAACGTGATCAGCTTCCATTCGGGTGGGGTGCGTGGGGCGTCTTTTTTATCCTCTTGCTCGAGATTCACACGGATTTCTTTGGCTTTCGACTCGGGCATACGTTCGGGATACTCTGACGCCTCGTTACGGTTAAAACTGATGCTGTCCACATCTCCCTTAACCTCAAGGCACGCCACAGATTTATAAGGCAAACGATGGTTAAACTCGGCAAAGTGATGTCCATTCACGGATATCATGTAACAACTGTCCGTGATGAGGATTTGTATGGCAAATTTCGAGCCTCGATGAAGACTAAAGGGCAGCGCCGAGGAAACCTCTTCGCTGCTCCAGATATTTTTCACGCGGGAATTGCGGACAATGTAGTTTTGTGGCAGGCGCGGATTGACATGGAGGGCTATATCACGTGTTGGCGTCTCTAGAATTAAATTTATTGAAAATCTAAAAGAAAAACAATCAGAGATGGAGTTAGTTTAGGTGTTTTAAAATGGAATAGAATTTATTTAACAAACCTTTCACAGTTCGGAAGAATATAACCGGATACCGTGAAGCTAAGACCTTCTCTTATCTCGCCTAAGTTGCTGTTCGAGTACACTGGTAGTGTTTCGACGTAGTCGTAGAATGTCGACTGGAATGAAAATAAAAAATCAAAATTAGAAAAATTCGTGGCGTTATGGAAAGCAAAACAATTTTTGATCTTAACTCTAAGAGATAAAGGATAAAAATTTCTTTAGTCCCTAGCTTGGGTACTTGACGCCATTTATAAATTTCCAATGAAGTAGAAAAAAAAACGCCATCACGGTACCCCTTCTGATGTGCTGGGTTTCACACGGCCACCACAATGAAAGCCATGGTGTGACGATGAATTCCTGAAATCCATGTTGCTAAGCCGGAAGCATAAAGCGGTTTTGCTTAGAAGTACTAGAGCTGCTGGCGAGTTCTACGAGTACAGGAGGCGAGTGGAACACCAGCTTCTCCGAAGGTTCCGATGTTCGAAATTTTTGACAAAAGGGTATGAGGACCTGCCAATGCCAAGGGTATAAGGTTCAAGCTGAAACCTGCATGGAAGGACGATCAAGGGACATAGTAGTGGAATCGATTTAAAAAAAAACATTCCAGCAGCCTGAACTTAACCTTGATGAAGTGAAATTCTTTGCTATGTCTAGGCTTAAGCGCAACGAAGCAGCCGAAGCTGATGGCCTAGCTGCTGAACTTTCAAAATCCGCTGCAGGTGATCTGATTAGGAACATGCACCAGCCCATCTGCAAGATATGGTCGTGGTAGGGTACATATGCCCGATGAATTGAGTCTCTGGCATTGTTTGCCCGAACCTCAAGAAAGGAGACCCTCTGAATTGCGCCATACGGACCTAAAAGCTTCCTGAACAAAGCATACAAGATGTTTTTTGTTCCCATATGTCACCCATATCTGTGTGGCTTCAAGCCAGGAAAGTCCATCATCAATCTAATAATCATGCACTGCGGCAGATCTTGGAAAACCAGGAAATCCAAATTTGATACCCCCCACCTTTTGAACGATTTCAAAGCCGCATATAAGATCTATTGAGATAGGCCAATGTCTTGTTTTGGCATCCCTGCCAGACTCAATTTATGCAGGATGACGATGGAAAACTCACGCTACGTTTCGTGAAGACCGGTAAAGATCTCGCGCCGACCCCTTTGATGTTGAAAAAGGTTTTAGGCAACGCGATGCACTGCCATGTGACTTCTATAACACCATATGATTGAGACAATTATGCATAACTTTCGCGCCAGCACCAGAGGCACAATTTTTTAAAAGTCCGTCCAATTATTCGCAAACCCAAACGACATTGACATAAGCGAAAATACACATCATGATATGATGTCAGTGAAGTTTTCGGAAGTATTGGGACGGAAGCTGCGAATATGGGTTCAGCAGTCAACGAGGGCAAAACTAAGTTTATGCTATCATCAAAAAAAGACACCCAACACCGACCTCTAGGACAAAGCATTACCATCGACAGCTATATAACTTTGAGGTAGTTAAAGACTTTGTCTAGCTGAGTTCCGCTATAAATTCACACAATGACACCAGCGCTGAAATTAAACGAAGGATAAATCCTGCAAATCGCTGCTTTATGGGCTAACGAGGCAATTGATTGCAAAGCCCCCTCTCGAACAACTGAGGTGTCCATTTATAAGACCCTCATGTCTCATCATTCCAGTACTACTTTACGGTGAGGAAGCATGGACCCTGTCAAAGCCTGATGAGAACACTTTAGGTTGGTTCGAGAGGAAAATTCTTCGTACGATTTATGGTCCCGCCTGAATGGACGGAGAGTTGAGGAGAAGATATAACATCGACCTGTAAGGGATGTACGACACCGACCTAGCCAGAAGAATCAAAAGGCTACGATGGATGGATCATCTATGGGGGATGGACACCAACGTCCCGGTCCGGAAAAACTTCGAATCCACCCCGCAGGGACGGTGCACTAAAGAAGCACCGAGACTCAAGTAAAGCGCGCAAGTGGAAGGGGACCTCAGAAAACTTCGCGTGCGAAACTGCATAAAGAGCTGGTTGGCGAAGCTTGTTGCCCGAGGCCTAGGTCCACCCCGGACTGTAGCGCCACCTAAAGTAAGTCCAATTACTCCCATACGCAAACACACTGATATATGTAATCGAAAAAACACCGCGTTATATCAGTGAAGTCTTCGGAAGTATTGAGACGGTCCAGTTTACGGTGCAGAAGTAGGGACTTTGTTAGAGGCGGATGAATACAATTTAGGCTGCTTCGAGAGGAAAATCTTTCGGGCTCTTTATGGTCCTGTATGCACAGGAGAAAAGTGTGCATAGTACAGTGACACCGACCTAGTCAGAAGTGTCAGAATGTAACGGCTGCGATATGGCTGGGTCATCTCAAACTGATGTACACTAACGCCCCAATCCGTAAATTCTCGAATCCACCTGGCAGGTTCAGCGCAGTTCAAGAGCACCGATACTCAGGTGAAGCACGAAAGTGGAAGGTCCAGTTCCACCTCAGACTGAAGCGACACCTTAAGTAATGTAAGTATACCCACGAGGACTGCTGAAACGTTTGAAAACGTATTCGAAAATCATCAACTATAATGACAGTAATTTGTGTTTGGCTTTGTCATGGAAGTCCTCCCGAATATAAGAAACGATACGTTCGGTTTGGTATGCCCTGCAATCCTCCTGTTTGGGCTCACTATAGTCCTATAATTTGGGGTAGACGCGAATTAGAGTTATAAAACTCTTTCTCAGAAAAATTAACTTTATATGTGAGATTCTTAAAAAAAAATTGTGTTCTAAGTTTGATTTGAGATTTTGTCTTTCGAGATTTTTGTACTTTCTTTATCCCATTCAAGTTTTATGAAACCCATTTTATCCATTCCGAATAAACAATTAAGAAAAAAAAGCTACGAAGTTATTTTAAGTTGAGACCCATGAGCCAGAAGGCTCCGTAACTGCGGTCGAGTTTTCAATGTAGCAAGCTAAAATTGTAAATTTTTTCTTAATCTTAATTAATGCCTTATCATTACACATATGCACGGCCAGTACCTATATACGGACTGAGTACAGAAGTAGTTTTCATCTTTTTCGAATACTTTAGGTGTAAAAGAAGAACGATTGCGGTTTGTGCTATCACCTACTTTCGCGACCATCAAAAATTGAATGTGGTCAGGATGCTAAAAAGTTTGTGATATCTGGAGGTAATGGCGATTAGCCCGATGAGCTTCTAGGTTCAAACGATCCAGCTCAAAAACATGTAAATGTATCATGACATCTTAAATCGCATTCTACTTCATGAAACAGATTCATAAATCCTTCATGAACAATTCCCATAAGCATCCCGTATTCATAACGCAAGCAGATTGAGTAGTCAACATGGTTCCACATCATATACCTGCATATTGTCTGTTGGAATTAATGATTCAAGTGATGTCCCAGCATAAGTTTAGAAATAAAAGGTAAAAACTTGACCACTTCAATCCCGAAATTGCTTTATCAAAGTATTATATTTCTCGAGGGATGAATAATAACTGATAGAAGTATACTTTGCTTCCGAAAAGGGCATAATACCGCACTTTAACCTGGTTAATTCAAAAGCACTCCCAAAGGGCACAAAATTCACATTGCCAAACACAGATGATATGGTATTAGGCTCACACACAATAACAAATGTATATTCCGAATGCCAAGAACTTGACGCGTGCTATAGCCAAGGGTGTGATTACATCAACATGACTAAACCCTTACGATGAAATTACACTGAAATCATGTCTGCTGTTGAAAAACTTTGGGATGAAAGAAAACGAGAAGTAAAAAACACAGAATCCACTTATTTATATAATACCAGCCCTGAAGCTTGCAATTAGAATATACGTGACCTTAAGTAATTGGCTTAGTTTGAAACGAAACAGGATTGCAGACAAAAAAAAAAAGTTTTAAAACAAATTCAGTTGCCATATCTTTATTCAAACCAAGTGCATTATTAGAATAGGCTATCCCCAGGGCCAGGTCCTAGTTGTGAAGTCATCGCTCCAAAGATACCTCTTATTGCAGAAAAGAACATCTTTATTATGCCACCCCAAAAGAGGTTTTCAAACAGGCCCCGTTTTTCTCTTTGGTACTCAGGCAGTTCCGACGAGTCAGGAAGCGGTGATGCGACGACAAAAACGAACTGGAAGAAAGCTAGGAAAAACAATACAGTTCCCTTCAGAGGATTACTAAAAATATTTTTGCTATTTAACTCACTTGTTATGAGTAAAAGAACCACTAACACTGTATACCTCAACATGGTCGAATTACAAATGAATCGATTAGAAAGAATGGCGTGCAGCATGCGAATAAATTATGCTTAGCATGCAACAACTAAATGTCACGAAACTGCAAAACACTAAGAACAGTCGACTATGCAAAGATCACGTAAATTTGTCACAACTTTGTTGCATCGAAGCATGGTTTTGACTTCCTATTTCTTAGTTTAAATTTTTATGAAACCATGTTAATTATTTAATAATTGTTGGCTACTTTCCCCGGCTGACATGGAGCGCAAAGAAGAGAGAACTATTTGCCGATGCAGTATTATAGATTTTTTTTAGACGTCCATACATATTTGTCAACACTTCGCTCATCAAATGTAAGTGATAGAAATTTAATAAACGAACGTATGTGAAAAACTTTTATATAATCAACGTTTTTCTGTTTTATTTTAAACTACCTACGCATTTTGTTTGTTTTTTGTTTAAGGTGGCGCAGGCCTAGGTCCACAGTCCGAGTTGACCTGGGCATCAGCCAACAAGCTTCGCCAGCCAGCTCTGTCTCTAGCTAGCAGTCTCCAATTTCGCACGCGAAGTTGGCTAAGGTCCCCTTCCACTTGCATGCGCCACCTGAGTCTCGGTGCTCCTCTACTGCGCCGTCCCTGCGGGGTGGATTCGAAAATTTTTCCGGGCCGGGGCGTTGACGTCCATTCGCTCTAGATGACCCAGCCATCGTAGACGTTGTGCTTTGACCCTTTTGGCTAGTCGGTATCGCTGTACAGCCCGTACAGTTCGATGTTATATCTCCTTCTCCACTCTCCGTCTATGCAGACGGAACCGTAAATCGTCCGAAGAATTTTCCTCTCGAAGCAGCCTAAAGTGTTTTCATCTTTGCCTTTGACAGGGTCCATGCTTCTGCACAGTGGATGATGGAGGGTCTTATACATGGACACTTTAGTTGCTCGAGAGAGGGCTTTGCTACTTAATTGCCTTCTTAGCCCAAAGAAACAGCGAGTTATGCTTCGTTTGATTTCAGCGCAGGTGTCATTGTCTGAATTGATAGCGCAACCCAGGCAGACAAAGTCCCTAACTACCTCAAAGTTATAGAGCTGTCGATGGTGATGTTTTGTCCAAGACATCGGTGTTGGGTGTCTTTTCTTGATGACAGTAGGTACTTGGTTTTACTATCCTGATACTGCTTAACCCATATTCGCCGCTTCCGTCCCAATACTCACTGGGAAGGCTTCACTGACATCACGCTTTGTTCCTCCGATAATGTCAATGTCGTCAGCGTATGCGAGTAGTTGAACGGACTTTTGAAAAATTGTACCTCTGGTGTTGGCACGGGAGTTCTGCACAATTCTCTCAAGTATGGATGTTAAAGAAGTCGCATGACAGCGCGTAGTCTTGTCTAAATCCTTTTTTGACATCAAAGTGGTCGGTGAGGTCTTTTGCCGACCTTGATGGAACAGCGTGAGTTTTCCATCGTCATCCTTCACAGACTGACGAGTTTGGCAGGCATGCCAACACTAGACATTGCGCTATATAGCTCGTCTCAATAGATGCTGTCATACGCGGCCTTGAAATCGCTGAAATGGTGGTGTGTATCGATTTGGAATTCCTGGGTTTTCTCCAAGACCTATCGCAGTGTGAATATTTGATCGATGGTCGACTTTCCTGACCTAAAACCACATTGATATGTGCCTATCAGATTGTTGACAAACGGCTTCAGGCACTCACACAGTACAGCAGAAAAGATCTTGTAAGTGATGTTAAGATAACTGATGCCTCTGTAGTTGGCACAATTCAGTGGATCTCCTTTCTTAAGAATCGGGCAATCAATGCTGAGGTTCCATTCGTCGGGCATGCTTTCCTCCGACCACATCTTGCAGATGAGCTGGTGCATGCTTCTAACCAGCTCATCACCAGTGGATTTAAATAGTTCGGCAGCTAGTCGCTCGTATGCTTCGTCGGTTACGTCTTCGCCCGGGTTGAATGGTTCGCCCTGCCTGACAGCGGTATTTGGTTCGTCTTCGCCGTTATACAGTCTGCAAAAGTGGTCTTTCCAAATCCTCAGCACCGAATGCGATTCTACAACGATGTTCCCTTAATGGTCCTTACAGGCTTTAGTTCGAACTTTATACCCTTGGCAAGCCTTTTGATCCTCTGGTAAAACTTTCGAACCTCATTCATGTTGTAAACTCTCTCTTATCTCTTCAACCACGCCCTTCTCGTCCTCTTTCTTTTTCCTTCGGAGAAGCCGGTGTTCCTCTCTCCTCCTCTGCTCGTAGAGCTCTTGAGCAGCTCTAGTCCTTCTGTGCAGAGCTGCTTTGCATGCTTACTGTTTAAGCTGCATGTGCTTGGCACTTCAGAGGCGGCTGCATATAGGACTTCGTAGAAGGTTTTGAGAGACTCGATTGGAGAAGGACCTGGCGATCTCTTGCGATTGCAATCGGCCGACGTATTGAGATGCGGGAACTGTGTACTAGCTACCACAACGTGTCCCGCAGCTGAGTCAATCAGCCTGAATCCGTTATTGGAGGTCGTGTCATGCAGCCTGTGCTTTCCGATTGTACGACCGAAGATGCTAAAAAGGTCGCAGTTTTTCATCCTTCGTTTGCCCGGCCCATCCCACCGCAATTTCTTGGATGGCAGAAATGTCTGCCTTGTAGTCGTATATTCGTTTAGGGTCTCCGCTAGTTGCTCGGCTGCACGTGGTCTGTTAAGGGACCTAACATTCCACGTGCAGATCCGATGCTCGTTGGCGTTTTGTCGTTTGCATTATTCGTCAATAGTCAATCCGTCCGAATCCGAGGCTTGTTGCTGCTTCGTAACTGGTGTTTCTTTGTGTGGCCGGGAATTCACCCCGACAGCACGACCCCCAACCTGGAGGACTAGATCCTTCATTTAGCTCTAAGGACGGAAAGCTGTATAGCCCGCTCCTTATAGGCCTGGGCTCCGAATACGTCGTAGTAACCCAAATAAGGTGTTCACGTGTAGTTCGGCCTGACTGGAACTGTGGACGCCACCGTTCTATTCTGACCATTCTATCTAGACCACCATTCTATCTGAGGAATTCCTTCGCTGCCGTCCGGATGCAAGGAGAAGTGCCTTACTGGGAAACTCCTCCCTTCCCTCTCTCTGCTTCCCCCAACAACCTTCCAAAGGGTTGGAACCAATTACCTGTTGAGGTACTAGGCACCCGGTGTTCACCACAGGGAGGTGATAGTAGGAGTTGATAGACAGTTTGACAGTTTTGAGACAAGCGCTCCTAGAGTTTTCGTTTACAGCTGGTTATTATACTCATTGACTACATATAAAAGGTAGGTGTGAGCCCCACTCCGGGCGCCTATGTCATCATTTGCACAAATTTAGTTGAACGGTTTAAATCTTTATGTTGATTTGGTAAGACAGACTTAACCGCCCACTAGCTCCTCCATGGAGCTGGTGGTAGGTCCGTTCGTGACCCTGCGAACCGACTCCCAAATGACTTAACCCCCAATGAACAAAC
Organism: Neoascia interrupta; assembly: GCA_947623515.1. Classification (NCBI taxonomy): domain Eukaryota; kingdom Metazoa; phylum Arthropoda; class Insecta; order Diptera; family Syrphidae; genus Neoascia; species Neoascia interrupta. The sequence continues at coordinate 188,364,619 of OX392462.1, forward strand.
TCCCAACAAAAATCCGGGCCTATAATCTTTTCCGGGTTTCGAGCACCAATTAAACAACCCCCTTAATGACAAATTTTCTTTTTGGAGGATTTTTTAATGAAGGTTAAGATGTGAGATGAAATTTAAATACACGACTCCCGAGCACACTTATAACAGCTCCAAAATAAAGCCTAATACTTCATTTTAATCGCATTCGGCACCTAACCCATTGGATCATAGCTTTATGATAATCTTGTAGACACTGTAAATTTGAAATACCAAAGTCCAAGATTGGCCTTAGTCCTTCAGATGCTACTAGACATGAAAAAGTTTTTTTCAGATAAGAAATTTGAGACGAAAATAAATCACATTAACATAATGTCATCTCTTGATCGAAACATACAAAATTCTGTCCATCAAAAATTGTAAACACATTCGTAGCCAAGCCAGCCTATACACGTATGTATTTTTAAGCGAAATATCAGTGTTTGACTTTTGAGTGACACAGATTCGTATCAATGACTTCATTGCTGTTGGCGATTGTTTGTTTGACTTGTCATTTCTCATTGGAACAGGCATGTATGTCGTTCGTAATTATAAACAATTTATAATTATTTTTGGATAACCAACCGGTTTATAAGACATTCTTATCTCCGTAGTCACTCCTTATTAAAATTATCTCAAAGCTTTTTCGCCGATGAAATGTTTTATGAAGAAAATATTGTACCAGTCGAAGTAGCAGCTGTTTTTTTGAGAAGAAGTTAAGCCACAATCAAAAACGATAAGCAAGTGTTGACCCAAGGCGGTGTAATTACTTTTTTATAGCAACAAACATAGATACAAAGGTAGACTTACCTATATACTGGTCGTGATGTTATAAAAACTTAGAAATAATAATTATCACGAGTCGTTGCTTAAGGTAGGTATATAGTAGGTTGGTTTACTCAAGCTTCAGATCGCACTGCGCATAATGACGCAAATGATTGGAATGACTCTTAGTGTTGTGACTACCTTCAATTAGCATTCACGTCTTAGCGCTTTTTCTATAAAGTTAATGAAATGCCTGACACATTCCGAGCCAAAAAGAGATGAGCTTATTGAACGAAAAAAAAACTGTGCCGGGGATTTTTGGCTGAACTCCGTAAATGGCCAAGCACAATGATGAGCATGGAGGTGGCAAGTATCGCCCGATGAAGTCAGCATTTCAGAGTTTATTAACTGGTCAGGTCAAGGGGTGAGGTGGGTAGAAAAAACGTTAAATATTGCCAGTTAGAAGGAGACTTGTGCTTTTGAATGGAAAGTCAAGGGGATTCAAGGTTAACTTCATTACGAACAGAATACCCCAATTCTATTCTGTGTATATCTAGCGCATTTTTTTGTGCCAAAAGTAATGAATCATGACAAAAATCTATTACCATTATTGATCTTGGATTCAGATAAACAATTTCGAGTTGTATGAAATTTCACAATCTTTTATGACGTACCTTGCCGTAAGTTCGTTCTTCCATGACGGGCGGAGCTTCAAACTTCTGAGCAGCTACCTCAGTACGTCTAAGCAATTACACTCGCGAATACAAAATGACAAAACTAAGCTACGAGTGTTGTTTGCTCGTCAAGGGAGTAGGTAAATCTTTTATCGCACTTTGCTGTGTTTTTTTTTTTCTCGGTGTGTGCTTTGTTGCGAAAAAAAACAAATCGGTGCAAATTGCCAAAACACTTTAGCATATTGTTACACTGACAAACGGCCGCCCTCATCACACTTTTAGTCGTCGACTGAAACCCTGGAAAACTATATTTTAAGGAAAACGTCTTATGAGTGTATGATGTCAAGCGTGAAAATAAATAGGTTTAGACAAGCAATTTTCATCGTCCAATTGTTACAATTTTAAGGTAATACAGGTACCTTTTCATGTGAGAAATAAATAATGTCTGGTCTATTATAATCATATGCGTTACCCATGCTTTTAACCCAATGATGAAGAATTTTCAACCCCTATATTTTTTCTTTACCTAGTCTTCTACAAATCCAAAATTGCCTGCACTGTCACGGAAATATGCACTTCATAAGGCCTGAATCCTACTTCAGACAGACAACGATTTGCACAGCACAATTTGAAAAAGTTCGAGTAAATTCCAAATATTTTTATACCTGACCCAGGGTTTATTAATTTGTTTGTAACTGAGTGAAATAATCATCGTTGACTCCTTTTAGGGACCTTTAAGGGACTTTAGGGAAATGATTAAGCCATGTCCGTCCGTCCGTCTGCATATGTGAAGGCTTTAGGTCTTCAATATCAAGCTAGAGAACTGAAACTTGATGCACGGCTTAGTTCTTCTGTTGCACCGACAAAGTGTGAAAATTGTGTCAAATCCGCCAATGGCCAGGCCTACTACTGGCTTCAATGTGAGACAACCTCTATTTTAAATTTGCTTTCAAACTTGGCATTTGGTGTCAAGTAAGACACCATGTAGGAACTCAAATTTCGGTGCAGAGCAATATTGTCAAGGAGCATTAATTAAGGCAAAAATTGGACCGCCCACACCATTGACCATGCCCACTTTTAACATGCTTGATTTTTAAAAACCCGATTACTCGCAAAATTTGATACAAAACGAAAAAAAAATTCTAAAGAAGTAACAATTAATTGATTTTAATTTTCAGACCACGTCCATTTTTGGGGGCGTAGCCAACACAAATAATTGGCATACAGTACATGAATTCGGGTCAAAAAAAAACTTTTAGATTTGGCGTTACATGGTAAATAGGGTATGTATAAAGAAAATCGTTACAGACGAACTCTTGCACTTACTGACTTGTTCTTCTTGAATATCGCACCGCTAAGGGCCGGCTTTTCGGTGCCGAGTTAAGCCCAGCGCATCCCATAACAAAATGATTATGGAGTTAACCCAGCAGTTTTTCAGTGCAGAGTTAACTCCGTAAACAAAGTTGCCAAAATCTTCGACTCTCGAAATTATTGCCTCTCCCAACTCTCACTTCACATAGAAAAACACAGGAAAAAAAATTCGACTTATTCCTAGATGTAATTTTTCACAGAAACACGCAAATCAATTGTCATTCCACACAGAAAAAAACCATTTAAAGAAGTTCATACTGTTCTCCAGAGTTGAACTCCGGACTTACCTTCTTAATTTGTTGAGTTCTCCGAGATTAACTCAAGAAATTTGACGAGTAAAGTTGAGATTAACCCTAGATACAAGTTTACTGAAAAACTAATTTCTGGGATTAATATCAGTTTAACTTGGAAACTCGGATAATCTCGCACTGAAAAACCGGCCCTAAGAAGCTGGTTAAAAATGCGTAACTGAAGCCGAATAAAAATTAAATAAACGTCTTTTAAAAATGGGAACACAAAATGTCACAGCTGTATTCCCTAACTTTCGGCACCAATTTGGCCAGATTGCCTTATTTCAAGGAGTAGGGGTAAACAACAGATCTCAGTGAGAGGCAAAACTGCGAAAAAGTAAGGGATCGCTATGTACACAAAAACCCACATTTTAAACATCAAAGTCAAATGTTACGAAAATATCGCGTACGGGATTTGGCAATTGTTTACAGTTATGTATTTGAAAACCTAATGAGAAGCTGACATCTGATTTGAGGTTGCTTGCATAACTTTAATATGACATTTCCAAAATTTTATCAAAAGTGACAAAGAATGTAATTTTTTCAATTTTTTACCAAATGCGCCCTCTACACGATCAATCGATTGACGTAAATCACGCGCATGTATTTGTGAAAATGTACTTGTAGTCGTCACACACATATGATTGAAGCTGATTGATAAAAAAACAAGTGCGAAAGTGCAACAGTGCGAATGCAAAAGCTTCAGTCCGTCTACGACGGATTGCAAAATACCCGACCATACTAAAAAAAAATTGGAAAACAGTCATTTTGAGCTAAAATCCCTTAAAAAGGTGGACGTGGTCAATGAAAAGGCCAAACTTTTTTGGTTAGTTCAAAGACAATTACAAGGCAATATTACATACCAAAAATGAATGCGCTAGCGCCATTGTAACAGCTAAAATTTGGAAAAAGAATTTTTTTATGTCTGTAGGTCGAAAAGTTTACATATGGACGGACGGACGGTAGGACGGACGGACGGACATGGCTTAATCGATTCTCTCTCGGTCCTAATGCACGGTCAGGTCAATCGTTTGACGTCAATCACGTCCATGCATTTGTGAAAATTTATTAAAGAGCGGTTCTACAGAAACTAGACAAAAAACTAAAAGTTTTTCAAACGATTGAACTGGGTAGGTTTTATACCCTATTAATAGCGTTTTTCATTGAACTAAAGATTTGCTCTTTCTGTCAAAAGTTTGATCTTTTCAGCGGTCCGTCCAAAAATGGAAAAATGACTTCTTATGGTATCGCTACGTTGTCGGTCCGTCTAATCGCGTTGTTACTTCTGAACGGTAAGTTTTTTTTTAAACTGCGGAAATAGTCAGACAATCCAACAAGGTAAATTTTTTAAGCAGAAATATCGGTTAGGTTAGGTAGGCAAGAACAAGAAAAGCGAAACTTAAGTTATAGGAAGATACCAAACTTTACTGAAAAATTCATTTTTTCTTACGGATAAGGTATTCATTAAAAATAGCTTTAAGAGTAGATTATATAAAAATAAGACACGGCTAAAGATATAGCTACTGTAAAAGTCCGCTAAGAAAGCGATTTAACTATGTTAAACAATAGCCTCAGTGCAATTTATCAACAACGAAAAGTTTCACAAGAAAAGTGTTTCGAAAAGTGATAGAAACGGTTCAAAAACCTAAAAGCTGAGTATAAAAATTTACCATAAAATGCTTTCGATTGCGATTGCGCTGCAATGTTGATTGACATTGCCTTTTTGACGGGGTTCGTAGGATCTCTCCATCAATACCAACTGAGCCGGTCGTGCTCATTTTTCTGGAGACATAAGTTCATTTAAATGGAGGCTTCCTCGGATCTTCGTTCGAGATGAACTTACCAAATTTTGCGGGTTAAGCCGAGCCTAATCCCATATCAATATTCACTGAAAAATTTATTTTAGGGGTTAATCTCAGTTTAACTCGGAAATCTCGGATGATCTCGCACTGAAAAACTTGTCCTAAGTGCTGTAGATTTTCTTCACATGATATACGTAAATACTTGCTCTCTTATGAAAAACTGTGGAGAGTTAGTTACTGTAATCTGTAGTTACTTTGCCATAGGAGCCGCTCCCCAATATAAGCAACGATACGTTCGGTTAGCTTTTCAATTAATGATCAACACTGCAGCCATTATAATTAGCGATTGGTTTTCGGTTAGCACAATTGTAAGTTCTCGATTAAATACCCGAAAGTGGGCCAAAGAGGAATAAGGTAACTAAGTGCCAACGCAGAGGATACACCCTCTGTAAATATATTTACAAAATTAGGAAGGGACAAACTAGCAAATAATTAACTTTGACAGCTGGTGTGCCAAGCCACCAATTTCGATCAAACAAAATCCACAACTAATTGCCTCATTAAACTAACATAACACTGCCTGACAATCTAACATTTAAGAATGAATTAAGCCTGAAGAAGCTACGCAACTTTTACAGGTCACATAGCCGTTAATGCAACCGCAAAGTATTTGTCCATTGTTTTATAACAAACTTTTTTCTATTTTAATCACTGGAATCCTTTTATGGGTAGAGAGCAAAAATCATGGTTGTGAGTAGGTCTATGAACTACAACGGCACTGCATTTCTAATCAATTAATGGTTGCGCTGGTCCTTTTCCTGTTCGTTGTGAAGGCATCTCCATTGAAATACGACTTGCCGAGTAAATGTTTCCAATTCATTTTAAGGATGCAGTTTTTTTCAAACCTGCTATTTATTCAGAAAATAGAGTCCAGTATTTTTTGGTACCCAATTGACCTAAAAAGAATTTTCTGATGAAAATTTGTTGGTGGTTTCATTTTGAATAAGGGATGAAGAAAAGTAGGTTCTTGCTGCGTATTTTCCTTAAGCAAAATATTAAATTGGAAAGAAAGAAGAAGGCGTGTTACAAACAGTCTTGGTCCAAGAGTTGGCTTTAAGTGGAAGTAACTATGTAATGTGAACGCACCGAACATACAAACTATCGTATACATTTTGCTCAGTGTTGCTCCGAGCAACCTAAATTAGGAATGGAATTGGAACCAAGGCAAGCACACCATTACCTCTTCCAAATTACCATATACTTAATGTCCCAATCAATTAGTCTTAAAAGGTCACAACGCGGGTCACTCTTACTACACCCAGAACCACTTGAGGAAACTTATTTCAATTTGGTTACTTTTTACTTACAAATTGCAATGCAGTAAACTCATCGTCATCGGCGCCGAAAAACAGAAAAGCTTTTACCACCGGCAAGCGCTGCTTTGCAAGATATGAAGGAGGGTTCGACGCACCCCCTAATGTGTAGGCTCTACTTCACCGAAATTAATGTGTATACACGTCTCATTCTTACCTCATTTAATCCACCCCCCTTGGTCGATGAACAGCACAGGAGATACTTTAATGCCCTCTTGAAGCACATAACTTGTCGATTGTTATCCTCTTTTGTGAGTGTCTCAATGTTGGTTTTTCCCCACAGTTAGAATGTCATGCTTATTGTTCCTGGTATTTTTTTTTCTATATCCTTTTGTGTTGTTAGTTTTTCGTATATTTGACTTCTTGTAATGAGCAAAGTTGACAAATGAAGACGTTTGTGTTTCTGTTGTAAGCGAATACGTCATTGGACACAACCACTGCAATGCAACTGCATTGAAATCTATTTTAGTAGTTTTTTTTTTTTGAATTAATCTAGGGAAACGGAATTCCTTTCTCCAAGGACACACTACACTATTCTTTAAATTAAATCGTTTGTAAAATTTTTAAAAATCGTCTCGGAAAGAAAAAGATTATTTACTTTAGCACAACACACCCCGGATGTATGGTGCACACATCATACCCACTTGAGCGAGCAATAAAATATTCGATTAGTATTAATGTTTATCTACTTTTTGTTTACAAGTATAATATGGATCACAGATACATTATTTATGTATGAACACACAACTTTGTATGTACAACATTCGAGGCCCGTTTTTTTTTTTCCTTCAGGAGCAACGTCCTTGGAAGGAAATTACCCGTTCACACTATACTGTTACGATTGATTTTTGGACCTTTTGCATTTTAGGTTTAATTCTAGAGAGTGTGGAAAACGTTACGTTGCTTAAGTTGTGCTTTATTAAATACTTGTAGAAAATTGTTTATGTAAATATACAAGTTCGATGTAAATGGTCGCGACACGATTTGACAGTACAACTGTGCCAGGGGATATGGCACACGAAAAAAAAAAATTATATAGCAGCAACCTGTACCGCCAGAGGGGGAGTCTGTGTCTTCTCTGCAATTGTACGAAACTGGGAATCAGTCGAGACCTGCGTGTCGTGGCGGTGTGCTTTTTTAATGATACTGTTTTGTTAGGTTGGTTCGAACACCAAAATGACATTGGCGCTAGTGACGAATGCTTTAATTCCCTTGTATAAAACAGATGAAAGAGGGAGGCAGGCAGTGAAAGCCTAAGCAGCGAGTGGAAGTTGGGGAGCTTTTCTTTTATCAGCCAATGGGAAAAATTGATTTTGTGTTTGACTATGGCTGGTGCGGCAATCAGCTGTTTGGTAGTGTGGTGAATTGGTGGAATTTATTTTTAGAAGCTTATTTTGTTTACAATATTGCAGCTTTTTTGTAATTAATGAGCCTTGACAATGCGACACGTTTTTGTGGTAGGTTTTCGATTAATTTATCATGGTAATGGTAATGAACTTAGAAAAATTAAAACCGGCTTTTGAGTTAGGTAACATAAGTTTACTCAGAGAAAATTCATTATGGAAAGAAGAATAATGAAGATGAGGTAAGAAGGTCTATTATAATCGGTAACCATCACACTCGTGTTCTTCACAATTATAACACTAATAGAGGTTGAACAGAATACCTAGGCAATGATAAACTAGTGGGTTTCAATCCGCTTAGGCGAATCATCGGATATGAAACCCCATCCAAAACTTAAGCCCTATCAAGTTCGGAATCGCGTTATAAAACATTAAGGGCAACTTTAATATGTAATAAAAAATTAATGAATTAATTAAGGACATATATTTGGTTGCATAGACTTCAATTGCATATAGAATTTTCTTCGATAAAGAGGGCTTAGCATCAGCATCTTTTTCATGTTTAAATACATATCTCATGTTTAAATTGCATTTTTCACAACCCTCTTCCCCCAAAAGTGGGCGTGGTAAAATTGTTTAAGGTATTATTTATTGATTTCACCCAATAAATATTGCAGAATTCTAAAAAGATATTTAAGAAATAAGTTTCAGGTATTATTTATGCGGCCAACGCAGATTATATTAAAATTCAAGAACGACGTGCACACCAAATCAGGTGGCCGTATCAGTGCCAGTGAGCAGATTTCAAAAATGTTTACACTTTAGCTGTTTCGGGACCCAGGAAGATGGGTCATTCGACTTAGTTGAAGATTTATACAAATTTGATAGATATATCGGTTCTTCAAATTTTGACATAGGTCCACTAACAAAGGGTTCTCCTGTTGTCTACAGTTTTGTAAGAAGCATAAATTACTGAATAACTAGATATTCACCTTTAGACATGTAAAAGCTTTACACACAAGCTGAAATTGACGAATTTACCCATACTCTGAAATTTGTTTACAAATGTGAGTGAATTCGTCAAGTCGTCAGTTGCATGCAATTCCTTTTTGGAGCCTTTACATCAGCTGATCAAATAAGGTAAATTATTTTTGCATCTTCTCACACGTATTCACCGACACGCAAATTTAAAGCTTTATAAATGAAGATAAATCTTCTGATAAATAAATAAATCCTCTGATAAATCCCATTCACCCTATTCACAAACCTATTTTCTGCTCTTTTGTAACAGTTTGAGAATCTAAAAAGGAAATTGTCCCTGTACAACAGACCTGTCACAATTACGTTTTCCATTGTGATTTTTACAGCGGTTATCGTATATCGCTCCTGTGAAATGACATCGCCCCTCTCTTTTGAGAGTCAAAATGACAGAAACAGAGTGTTCGTGTCAAATCAATCCTATTATGTCCGGTGGAGCCACTTTGTGATTTATTTCTAATCGTCTATCGCTAATCCTCTTTTAATAGCCGGTGGAGACATAGTATGAGGCATTATAAAAAACGTAAACAACTGGGTATTGGAGGGCAAGAGGGACGCAAGTTAAATATTTTTGCTAGCTTCCGTGTCAAATCCTTGAAACTATACCTACAACATGATGACTTCCCATCCCAGCAAAAAAAAAGTGACGGAAAGGGGGACATTCCCTTCGTCCGATTCGTCGGATGTACGCGGAATTGTAGACCATTTAACACGGAAAAGGATGTACTGGGGTTAGTAGAGTATATACCGCTTCTCCGCGCATGCCGTTTTCTTTCCTCATGGTTTTAATGTGGGAGTGCGCACGATTTGTCGGGGCCTTTTTTGTGAATAATCCTTAATGAAACGGCTGCTTTTGCAACCTGCTTTTGGGTCGTGTTTTCAACTCTTACCCATGACTCAGCTACGCATAAAAGAAAAAATCCCTGTGCGAAATTACACATTTTTACTTTTAGTGTAAGAATACATAAATAATTTGTTTATTTCTTAAAAAAAAATACATTCTTGGAGCCCGTGGCACATGAAATTTGTAGCTGCTTTCTCCATCTCTGATTCTGCTGCACCAACCATGTTGCAGTGATATTGAAAATTAAAAACGATGTATATGAAGCTTAATTTTGCTGCTATTAGTACTTACATCCTACATAAAGTACGCTCTAGTTTGTAATGTACAAATAAATTTTTGAGCTGCAGAGTTTTTCTAGCCTTACAGAAAGGGCATGGAATCGGTAACGAAAACTGTGTGAGCTTGGGACATGAACCAAAATTGTTTGTTGGGTTCCTTTTTTATTTGAATTTTATCGAAGGAGTAAATTATTTATTTTATGGCTTATGGAAACCGAAATTGCCTAGATCAGTAAAGGGATCTAATGCATTAGCAACAGTTTTATCGGGTGACTATAGGTTTTCATTAAGCCCTTGTTTTCCTTCATATCTTCTAAATGCTTCTTTCAGTCAACTGTTACGTTTTCCTTGTGAATGTTTTTGTATAAACTGAATCTCCATTTTCGTTGGCACCGGCAACACTTTTTATATGTTGTCATACATTTTAAGGACAAAAACTTTTACCTGAAGTGGAAGGGCCACCTAATAAGAGCAACAAAACCGGTGGATTTGAGCGACAAAATGACGATGTCATTTTCTACGAGCGAAAAAAAGATTTCCGTTGTGAGTTGTATGTAAGCATCCCAAGAGAAATCGTTATTCTGCCAGATCAGTGATACGTGGACAGTTTTAGTGTCCTTTTTTATCCGTGGACGTACAAAAAGTGTTGAAAGTGGTTTCTGAAAAGGGTGATTGAGATTCATAAGATGATTCATTTCTAATTGATTGCCGAGGGGATTTAAATTTGTATGGTTAATCGCGTAATTTGTAGAGGAATCATTGAATATTTATATAAATCGCGGATTAGTGTCCGGTGGAAACATGGTATTAGACACTGTAGCACTTACTCACTGGCTTATTCTTTGATTAAATCCTTTAGATCTTATCTTATGCAGGGCGCAAAAATTTTATTTTTATTTTTAAATACACACCTACCTATTGTAAAAAAATCTGTCATTTTTATTGGTCAACAAAGAGTGAAAAGTCATGAGCTGACATGCTAAAAAGTTTTTTTTTTGACTTTTTTGAACTTTTAAAGACGTTTCAAGTGCAGAGTAAAATTTTAACATTTTGCTTTGAAACTTGAAATTCAACATTTCGAAATGTTAGAAATGTATGACGAAAGGGCGAATTCCAGACTTTACTCCAGGTCTTGACTGCATTCGATTTTTCACGAATCTAGATTTCCAAGACAGCTTATGCTTCCAAAAAACCTAGTCACTGTAGGTTTTTACGGCTTGAAAACAGTCCATTTTAAGATTTAGCTTAAATTTAGTGCGAATGTTGAATTTCGGTGGGGTTGTTCATCCTCTTTATTCGAATTAAAAAAGTAAAAACATATTTTTATAAAGCAAACTAAACTAGTAACATTTTCTTGCAATATTTCAAAAATCTGACCTTGTAAATATTGCCATGGGAAATTCTTAGTTTTACTATGAATAATGATTAAGTAATTTATGGTTTTACGTAGCTGTTCACACCACAGAGGTTGTTTATCGAACTCTACTGTATGCCAGCTGTTTACCGACCACTCTTCACACACAAATACAATCTTATTTTTGTAAGCTAATATAATAAAATACGAATACCATTAAGAAGGTGACTCGTTCTCTCTCGCAATTTACAAACAAACCAAATGACAGTATAAAAAGAGGCAATGATAATGATTATGTTGCGATAAAATCTAATCATACATCACAATAATCGTGACAACTACTCAATCCTATCGTTGAAAGCAAATTAATTGATAAGCAAAACAGAACACTACATACCCCATCGGTCACTTCTTGGCCATCGACAATTTCGATTTCATCAATATCATCGACCTGGTAATCACCCACTCCACCACCGCCATCCCCCCAGAGTTCTTCGCTGGGATACTCGACAGCGGTAAAATCAATCTCCTCCCTACTCATATCAGCTGTGGCGAATGTATCTTTGGCACTTTGACTAGCGATTTGTTTTTGTTTTATTCGTATGTCACGGTTTTGTCCCTTTTCACTGGACAATTCTTCAAGAATTTCACACTTTTCTTTCCACAATTCCTCACGGTATTTCTGGAAAAGGTAACGATCTCGTTTCGCCCGTAAATAGAGAACACTACGCCTCAGCGAGAAACCCGAACCGACAAAGAAACAAGAAAACTCGCAGATCTGGCGAAATGCATTACAAGCGAAAAACGTCAGAGCTGCCATGACAGTGTGCGTCTGTGTAGTTACGACTATGGGGAAATACAAATAATATTCTAGTTTTGCTTTTGATTTGCTTTTCTCTATTTTGCTGAATTGTGAATACTGCGCCGCGTGTTGAGTTTTTGATACTGTTGCATGTGTGTGTTTTATTCAAGGAGAATGGCGCCGCGCTGAATAGCGTATACTTGTGTTGGTATGCCAAAAATTATCGTAAATGTGTGGTGTGGGGTGTAGGTATCCACTTCTTAAATTTATGTTAACTTGACTTTGATAGATTTATGCTACCTAGGCTAGGAAAAGCCCCCTAAAAGAAAACAAACAGAAGGTGAGTTACAGTTAGGCCCTTACAGTAGATGACAGAAGTATGCGCTCAAATTAAAATTGTTAAAAGCTATGTTAAAAGCTAAGTTATGAAAACGTTGAAAACGAAAAGTAACGTACCTACTTACATAGGTAGGTGGCACCTACGGCTAGTATTAAGACATTTATCAGGGTCTTCCTTCATTTTCGTAAAATAAGCACAAAAAAGGTTACGTTACCTATACCTAGGTATATCTAATTACATATTTCCTAACAGCATGACATACAAAATCGAAGTTCGAAAAGATTGCTTTAACAAGTTATATCGCTGTTTAGATACCTACACTAATGTCAAATTGTTTTCAGAGCCGAACACCGAGTCGGTGTTACACCGAAGAGTTACTTTAAATTTAAAAAGCTGAAAACCCCTTACACTATCGCTTAAATGTTCCCATTCATAAAGACTAGCTCAAAACTTTGTATATAACAAACTTAAAGGGATGCTTATATCTTTAATATTTGTCATAAAATATTTTTGCGATTTGGAATGAATCTAAGTGCTTGTTTTCATTTGGTTTATCCTTACCTAACCCAAATTTTATTTCTCAAAATAAAAGCGGTGGCCACCACACTGGCGCTTCCCCTCATCGTCGTAATTCTGACACATCAGGTTAGGATAAACCAAATGAAAACAGGCACTAACGTAAAATTTATCTTTTGAAAAATAAAACTCTGTAAAAGTGGGAATGGTCGATGGTGTGGGCAGTTCAATTTTCGTCATGTTAAAGGCTTTTAGCCGCAATTTCTATGCTCCAATATTTGAATTTCTATGCTCTGTTTAAGTTAGTCAAAAGGTCTGAAATAAAATGTGAATTATATGTTGTTACACATTGATGCCAATGGTGGGCGTGGCCGCAGGTGGATCGTACAAAATTTAACACTTTGTCTGTAACACTTGTCTGTCAAAATTTAACACAAGAACCAAAACCCGTGTCCTAAGATTCAGCCCCCTAGCCACTGATCAGATATAATGAGATAGGCGACTTGCAATCCCCTTGCCTGAAATACCCGCAAAAAAAAGTAACGGGATCTCTCTCTCTTGACCCTGTCTGTGAATGCATGTGAAGTGAGCAATGGAAGTGTTCAGTGAATCCATTTAAAAATGGCGGAAGCTGAGATAATTTTCCGTCTCAGTCATTCAAAAAATATAAACAAAGCAATCAGCCTCCATTCTTTTTTGGTTTATTTTGTTTTACAAATAATTATTATCTTCTTAGTAAAGGCCCATTAGGAATAAATTTTTGCCATGCACAACGGGTCAAGTAAAAATCGAATATGTTTTGATTACACTACACAAATGTCAAAAGACATCTGATTCTGGTTTGCTGAGTTCAGTCCATAGGTAGAGTTCAGCACAATTGAGGTGGAAATAGGAGGTGAAAATCTTTGCTATAGGGATTTTTTTTCCGTTTTGCTTATTTTTTCCTTAAAATAAACAATCAAGCTATTTGATTGTGTGCATAAATTTTATTAATTAAAGCGTTTTCTTATAAAAAAAATTACGTGAGACTTTCTGGTCTAAACTTCTTATAAAAATTAGTTGCGAAAAGAATTTGATAAATTTTCCAGTAGTCCGAAACACATTTTGAAAACAGTTTTTTTTATACATGAATAGGCACATTTAAACAATACTCTGTTAACTTTGAGATCAATGTTTAGAATAAGGAGTTTTTTCCCTCAATTTTTTATTTGTTTTCGAATGATTTCATGAATAGTTTCAATAGTTCGTTTTAATTATTACTAGTTCATTTATCCAATTATAAATAGGACTCCAAATGAATAAATTGACGTCTCAAGTCGACAAGAAATAAAAGGAACAAACGTAGGGTCTAGACACGGATAACGTTTTTATTCACATGAAACAAATTACAGATCCCATCACCAAAAAAGAAATTTTTCGCGATTGCACACAAAATTGAGAAAAATGTATTTCAGTTTGATTTTTAAAAAAAAGTTTCAATCACACATGAATAATTTTTATTTGAATAGCAGGAATTTTAAGGAAATTTTATTTAGCTACATATTTGCGAATTATTGCAAATAAAATTGATGGCATGATTGAAATCAAGTCAAATGATTTATTTGAAAATGTATTTTTATTTCGTTATGGGAATTCAGATAACTTCGAAAGGTATAAATTTAAAAAAGTTCTTAAACTTTACAAAAATTTTAAAGCAAGAGATTTTGTATATTATAAGCTCTTCCAATAGTTGAAATTTTGACATCTAATCCATTATATTTGATTTCTTTGACATCATCTGAAAATCTGTTTTTTCCCCCGTTCTGTTCCTTGTGATAACACGGATTTACGAAGCGTTAAATTTTATCTCATTGGTTCAAAGTGTATTCAAGCTTATAAACAGACGAGCTATCCGTTCTTCTGTATTTCTCTCAGATGGTCCTAGGTCTTTATTTAAAAATATCTTTTACACGAATTTAAAAGACTGTACATTTTATACCAGTATATTTAAGGCGTCACTGACAAAGTCACTAGAATTTTAGAGCTATGCAGAGTGAAACAGATCTTACCACCAGAAAATGTGATCTTTTAAACAAGAGTTATATTCACTCAAAGACCAGTTCCCATTCTGGACAGCAGTATTTTATATGCTGTGCCCTTTAGTTGTCATCGGCATTCATTGGACAAACCCGGTGAAGTATTTCATTTCGTTTGAAAGAATGTACAAATGCTGTTAGCATTTACAGTTAGTTGTAGGTTTAATAAAGGCCAATTTATCTTGTGCAAACTATTTATCAATTTACCAATTTATCTTAGGCAAATAACAAACGTAGCATTTCTGTTTTAAATGCTGAACGAGCGTGATTTGTGTATCATTCTAATATTTAATATTTAATATTGCTTGCACAAACAAAGATTTCATCGTTTTTCGCAATCAATTTATTCGTTTCTTTCTTTTCCATGAAAGCGAACAATGCAGCATTAAAAAAATAATAAATAAATTCTTATTTGAAATGAAAAGTCAAACTTTCTTGCACGGGACTCGGAAAAGTCAACTTGTCTGCAAGGAAATCTGAATCAAAGCTCCGAACGATTGCCACGAATTCACCTCATGCGATCCTCGACATGATGACCTGAGACGCAGTCGATATCTAAAATGTGTAGCCTGAAACGCACTCAAAACCCAAAATGAGCTGCACTAAGCGCACTCATTTTGGCCTTGGACGCACAAATCTTGCTCCCAGCTTGGTTGACTGTGTTAGTGAATTTCTTTTTTTGCACCCCATAAAGTAGCATTGCAACCCACTAACACAATCATGATAGCTGGCAGCATTTTCCCTAGAGAGCCGAAAATCGAGCTTGGGGGCAAAAAGAGGCACCCCAGCGAAGATGACTACCTATCTCATTATACCTGATCAATGCTCCTAGCTTGGAATTTAAAACCTTCACACATTCAGACGAATGGACACACGGTGGCTTAATAAATTAACCTGTCGGTTTCTTTTAGGGACAGTTTTTCAGTGCAGTCGGAGCTTCGGATTTTAACTGACATTAACTCCTGAAATGAGCTTTTCAGTGAATTTAGATGCGCGGTTAATCGCGGCTTAACTTGCCAAAGGAGGGTGGGCAAAAATGTATAGGAGCTGGTCCTGGCTGGAACCAATAAAAATGAGGCATATGTCATTGCATAGGTATTTTTTTGTAAAGCATCAATTTTCCAATTTGTCTTAGGCAAATAATAAACGTAGCATTTCTGTTTTAAATAGTTCATATTGCGACATTTGCCAAATCGCTGTGTGGAAAAAGCTATTCGCTTAAAACCAAATTATTTTGGCTACGTTTTTTTGCGTGAGTAACTTGGTAATGACAATGTTCACTGAAAAAATTTATGTTCATATAAAAATTTTACTCTTACAATTTTCTATAATAAAGATTAAATAACTTTTTTTTCGTGAGAGTAACTGTTTTGGAGATATTTCGGTATAATGCAATTGAACCGTAGTTGTTATTTATTATTCAACATCACTGTTTAAAGTTGTAGAAAACTTCAATAGTTACAACTTTCAAGCGTAAGTATTTCAAAAATGGCTACTTTTACGAAAAAAAAGTTGTTTTATATTATTTGTTGTAAATTATTAGATCTATACTTTTGTCGTTAAAAGTTTTGCTGTGTAAGTTACCGTTACCAAGATACTCCTTTAAAACGGTTGTCGGTGACCTTTGACCAAGTCCAACACATTTTATTGAATAACCTTTTTCACACGGCTCTTGAGAGAAAACTGCCGTAAAAACTATTATTATACACAAAAATACCTATCCAATAACCTATAACTCATTGTTAGGTATTGGTCTTCAGGACCAAATTGGCCCATCCTACTTTGTATAGTTAATCCCGGATCAACACTGGAGAACTGTATGAACTTCTTTGAACGTAATCAAAGCAGTTGCTTTGAGTGTTTCTGTGAAAAATGACAAGTGAGAACAGCTAGAACTATTTTTCTATGTGAAGTGTGAATTTTTAAGTCAATTATTTCGAGAGTCGACGTTTTGACTACTTTGGCACAGCAATGAAAAATTCGTTTTATTCCGGAATTAGCAAATCTTGGTTTAAGCTGGGCTTAGCTCAGCACTTGAAAACCGGCCCGAAAAGGTCTAAGGGGCCTACGGTGATTATTTCACTGTGCTACAAACTATGCATTAAAATTAATATACCCTGAAGTGGTGCGAAGTGACACTTCCCACCCATATATTCCTGCACACCCCGTTTCTCAATGGGTATATAATCCTCGTTTGTGATGTTGATATTTTTTTCTACTTTATACCGCTTGATCATTGCCTTATATGGTAACAGTTCAAACGTCAAATATCGATATCAGATATACAAGAGGTCTAAAAACAAAAACAATAGCTGGCACTTAGGATTATTAAGAGCCATCGCCTGAATAAAACAGGTGTGATGGTATGCATTAAATGTTCTGGACATGCATGGAAGCGACTTCCATTTTTTTGCTTTCCCAATCCTGAACGGAGAATTGAGGGGCCTTAAATGACAAATAATGTCAGACCCTCGTCAGACCCTCGTGGTGGTGGGATCGTATAAGACTTTTATTGCCCCTGCCAGGACTCAAATTTTGGACCAGAAAAATTGACCCTGGGCACCATTGGCATATGCAAGGGGCACTTAATCACACGACTTACCGCCCTAAAGCTACAGCAGGTGCGGATGATTAGTTGCTATTTCTTATGAAGACGGTTTTCTTGAAAAGGTCTGTGTGACGAGGTAGTTTGTTATAGCGTGTTGTGCTGACCGCAAAATATTATCCAGAAGCAGAAGTTAGTGGGCTCTCATCGTGGATATCTTAAAAGTATTTTCTCTTAGCTCATCCGATCAGTTGATATAAGTGTTTTTTCTAATAAGACCAATTAACACTGTTGGAAAAAAGGAGCTTACTGACGAGGACTTTTCTTAGATCAATTGTAGGTATAACCTAAAGAGCATCATCCGATAGCTTTTTTACTAACTTAAGAAGGCGCTTAGGCCGAGCTCTGTTTCTACTTGTTCGTCTCTAGTCTTGCACAACGTGAAGTTGCTCGAGCTTCCCTTTTAGTTGGGTGCGCCAACTGAGTCTCGTTGCTTTTCTACCTCATTGGTATCCATCCGCTCTAGACAACCCAGTTATCGCAGCTGTTGTGTTCTGACTCTTTTATATCGATGTCGCTATACAGCTCGATGTTATATACATCCCTCTTCACCCTTCGTGCATGCATTCGGGGCTAAAAGTTATCTGAAAGATTTTCCTCCCGAAGCAGTACCATGTCTCCAACTACCGAATATTAGATAATCCACAAGTAACATATATCTTCAACTAATCTCCCACAAATCGCATATATTGTAATCGTATGTATAATTAAAATTAAATTTCCTCCTAAATTACATTCATCCTTTTCACGAACCTCTTTTAACCCTTTTCGCACACCTTCATAACAGTTTGTGACTCGAACAATAAACTGCGACCAGTGCACGTATGACAGATTTGTAACAAACACGTTTTCTATTGTGATTTGTACAATGAAATTGTTCTCTCGCTCCTTACAAAATTACGACAAAAGGGTGTTCGGGTCAACTGCTATGTTTGTTCGGTGAAAACACTTCGGGATTAATTTTTAATCGTCTCCTGGTTATCGCAAATTTTTGGCCAGTGAAGACATACTATAAAGCATTAAATGGAATCAATGCTTTTTTTTTAATAAAATAAACCAAATCTATGTTCGAAAACCCACAAAACATTAATAGTTCATTAAAGTTTTTATTTTCCTCACTCAAAATTCGATTTAAAAAAAAAATGACGTGAATGCGTTAATAAATTAAAAAAAAATTAAATCTCTTGAAAGCAGAAAATTATACAATTTTTCTAAGAAAAATAAATATAGCTCTGGTATTGTCTCATTTGCATTTTAAAATACCGTGCTATTGAGCTTTTTTTTAAATTTCGTGTGTCGACCACACACCCAAGACCCAATACACCATATGATCGCTCTCAAAAATTGATCTCTCGTCTACAGGGCGTTCACTAGTTATAGAAATTCAATAAAAGTTAACTAGGGTCACGCGTCGCGTCAACCACCAAAATCAAATAAATAAACGTTGGAATGTTTGTGTATCGGGAAGCAGAGAAAAATCTCAATGTCATACGTTCAAAATAAAATTATAATTTGTTGTTGTACCTACACATTAACCACAAAAATGTACATTAAAAGTTCAATTATTATTATTAATTTATTTGGTTATTTAAATACGTTTTGTTGTTTAAAAACTTACTTGATTTTCGTTCTCATCAGAGCTGAGATCTAGATCGTTTTGATGTTTTTTCTTCTTTGAAAAGCAAGGCATGGTGTTGTTATTTTATAAAAGTTTTAAATTATAAACTTTACACTTCAAATTGTTAGGTAGTGGGTCTAAATAAAATGTTTAGAATGCCCCAGGTAAATTAACTTATTCACAGTGTACGCAATTTGCGCCTAGTTGGGGTTTGTTTACATTTTCTTTATTTTCTATTTTTAGATTTGATGTGCAAGATCACACGGTTGGAAATAGATATACCTACGCACAGTTGATATAAAATGATTTATATTGTCAATGGATTGTAAACCAAGGCGAGGAATTCCCAGAAGTAGATATCAAACAGGGGACTGTGCAGTAAGATAAGATACGACAAGGTACCTTACGATGTTTTTCAAGGTGCAAAACGTGCGAGTTTTATTCAGATACTTTCACTTCACTTCCACAAGCAGATTGGCCGAACTGTGATGACAACAAGCTGTTGCCCTCAAACCACTGACAGATTTCTGTTGCTGGTATCTAGTCGAAGCTCAGATATTTTGGCTTTTTTTTATTCCAATAGCATATAGGAGCGTGGAACCTCGCGAGAGAGAATAAATCCGGCTGAATTAATTGTGAGAGTCACCTACGAATACAAAGCATTTTTGATGTGAGACGAAACATTCAAAATAGAGGTGAAGGCACTTTTTCTCATCTAGCTATATTGACAATAATGTGCAATAGTCGACTAGGCAGGCAGTACCTACAACCTATTTAGATAATTGTGCGTATGTATTTTGGCGGGAATAGTGTTGAATAAGAATGAGATAAATTTTTAACAGTATTTTATTTAGCAGTGTTACCTGCTGAAAAAATTGCTTCTGCCAGTCCAAGCGGAACTTCAATCTGAACAAAAGTTTGATGTTATAAGTTGTCGTTTTAAACAAATTGTGAAAGTCTATCTAACCAATCTTAATTCTGTTTAGATTTCCATAAAATCTTTCTCAAAGAATTGGGTATAGATCTCTGTAGCCAGAAATAACGCTTTGAGCCCTCATTTATATAATTCACCTTTCTTCATCAAATTCGCCGTTTCAAGGAATGTGAATATCATACAGGACCTACACTTCCTCAATCTAAATATGTCGATGTGTCACATAAATTCATTCTCAAGCTTACAGGAATTTGGCATAATGAGGCGATTTCTTACCGGACCAGAGTCAAGTCAAAAGCGCCATCACATTCCAGAAAACTTCCAAAAATCTTGTCTGGGGTACAATTTACAATGGCTAAAAGTCGTCATCATTTGATTATTTCTTAAGTAGAACAAAAATGGGAAAATCTGTTCGAGATTGGAGTTGATGTAATCCGGCTTGAAATGATCAAGACGATGGGTAAACATGGTGTAAAATGGCTAACGCATATCATTAAGTTTGTCTGGGATAGCGGAAAAGCACTTAGTGCTTTCAAAACATGGGTGATAATTCCCAATTTCTTCAAAAGCGGACAAGAGATTCTTCCCTAACAATAGAAGCTTACCAACTTTAAAGTCTTCCTAAAACTATTGACGAAGATTTCGAACACGCGTAGGGTTTTCTCTCCTTAGGTGGTGAGTTTGCTGATATATTTGAGTCAAAAGATAAAGACTATGGTCGACGCCGGAGATGTCAAACCGATGCCGGAGCCTGCCACTCGACTTCCATTAGCGAAACAGGCGGGGGTTGACAAGACGATATTGACCATGGATACAGTTTTAATAGAAAGTTTAGAAACAGAAAAAGGATAGAAAAGAGGTTTGATAGAAAGCACGAAAAGTGAAGTGGTGGGGGTGGAGAACCCTGGCCTGAAAAGTTGCTACTGACAGGTAGGTACAGATCCATCAAGAAAACCGAGAGTAGACCGCTTTAGTAATTAGGGCATGTACTATCGTCGGATGGAGTAAAGACGGCTCAAGAAAATCGAAGCTGTAAGATTAGAAGTTAACCAATTCTCAAAAGCTTTCTCGGCGTTGCTACCTATTATCTAAAGGAGATTCGTGAAGCACTTTGTCGTAATTATCTGACACCAGTTGACTGAGAAGGGAAGACAGTTTAAATAGTGATGTGAGTGCTATGCAAAAGAAGCTTCCAGGATTAAAATTTGCGCTTGCGAGCCTACCCCATCCCTGACAAGACTTTTATTGTGGACGCAGCCGCTAAATCGCAGTCGGTGCTGAGCATTTGGAAAGACCTTTTCTGCAGACTGTATAACGGCAAGGACGAACCAAATACCTCTGTCAGGAAGAACGAACCATTCAACCCCGGCGAAGACGTTACCGACGAAGCATACGAACGATACCGTCCAACCGACCTGGAGGAGGTGAAAGTAGCTGTGTCTAAGCTCAAGTGCAACAAAGCAGCCGGAGCAGACGGCCTTGCTGCCGAACTTTTTAAATCCGCTGGCGATGAGCTGGTTAGCAGCATGCACCAGCTCATCTGCAAGATATGGTCGGAAGAAAGCATGCCCGACGAATGGAACCTCAGCATTGTTTGCCCGATCCTGAAGAAAGGAGACCCTCTGAGTTGTGCCAACTACAGAGGCGTCAGTCTTCTTAACATCGCATATAAGATCTTTTCTGCTGTACTGTGTGAACGCCTGAAGCCGTTTGTCAACAATCTGATAGGCACATATCAGTGTGGTTTTAGGCCATGAAAGTCCAGCATCGATCAAATATTCACACTGCGGCAGATCTTAGAGAAAACCCAGGAATTCCAAATCGATACACACCACATCTTCACGCTGTTCCGTCAAGGTCGGTAAAGATCTCACCGATCCCTTTGATGTCAAAAAAGGATTTAGACAAGGCGACGCGCTGTCATGCGACTTCTTTAACATCATACTTGAGAGAATTGTGCAGAACTCTCGCGCCAACACCAGAGGTACAATCTTTCAAAAGTCCTTTAAACTACTCTCATACGCAGACGACATTGACATAATCGGTAGAACAAAGCGTGATGTCAGTGAAGCCTTCTTGAGTATTTTGACGGAAGCGGCGAATGTGGGTTTAGTAGTCAATGAGGGCAAAACCAAATATATAAGGTCATCAAGAAAAGACACCCAACACCGACATCTTGGACAAAACATCACCATCGACAGCTATAACTGTTGGGTAGTTAGGGACTTTGTCTACCTGGGTTCCGCTATCAATTCAGACAATGACACCAGCGCTGAAATCAAACGAAGGATAACTCTTGCCAATCGCTGTTTCTTTGGGCTAAGAAGGCAGTTGAGTAGCAAAGCCCTCTCTCGAGCAACTAAAGTGTCCATGTATAAGACCCTCATCATCACAGTCCTGCTTAACGATGCAGAAGCATGGATCCTGTCAAAGGCGATGAAAATACTTTAGACTGCCTTGAGAGGAAAATTCTTCGGACGATTGACGGTCCCGTCTGCATAGACAGAGAGTAGTGGAGGAGGAGATATAACATCGAAGTGTACGGGCTGTACAGCGATACCGACCAAGCCAAAAGAGTCAAAACACAACGTCTACCATGGCTGGGTCATCTAAAGCGGATGGACACTAACGCCACGGCCCGGAAAATCTTCGAATCCACACCGCATGGACGGCGCGGTAGAGGAGCACCGAGACTCAGGTGGCGCACGCAAGTGGAAGGGGACCTCAGCCAACTTCGCGTGCGAAACTGGAGACGGCTAGCTAGAGACAGAGCTGGCTGGCGAAGTTTTTTGTGTGAGGCTCAGGTCCACCCCGGACTGTAGCGTCACCTTAAGTAAGTAAGCCGCTAAATCTGGGTATTGCAGCCATTTTGTTGCCTTTACACATGATCGGGAAAAAAGTATAGTAGCCTACTTCACCAAAGCGTTTTCCCGAACGGGTAGGAATTTCTGTGTAACAAGGCGGAAACAAGAATTCTTTCTTTCATACTGCCAACAAAGCATTTGCATAAGCATCGTCAGAGATTTTGCTTGCGTATAAAGCTTTAAAGAGGTGACTTCAATTCGATAATTCTTATAACGGCGAGAATTAATTCGAGAATTCAAAGGAAGACTGCTCTGCCACGCAGACGCGCCATCCCACAGATTATGTGAGCCAAATTGTAAACATTGCGTGCGACAAAAGGAAAAGGAAGAAGGTATTCCTGATAGATAGACTAGACAGCCGTTAAAGCCTAAACCTACACTCCGATCACGGAAGGACGAGCATCAATGGGATTGGGATCGGCGAGTACCTTTATTCCTAATAGCCTACCAAAGTGGGATAAAAATTGCGAGTGTTGTCATGAAGATATGATGCGAGAACAACGACACCGGATCTGGTATGACTCTGCATCACAGA
Organism: Neoascia interrupta; assembly: GCA_947623515.1. NCBI lineage: Eukaryota > Metazoa > Arthropoda > Insecta > Diptera > Syrphidae > Neoascia > Neoascia interrupta. The sequence goes on from OX392462.1 coordinate 188,388,064, forward strand.
TCTACCCGTAGAAAGGAAAAGTCGCCCAAGCTGCACCAGGATCAGGAGTAAGTAGTTTTAAGCAATGTCAAACAATGTGAACTTATTTAGTCAACTAGCACGATGAGCATAAAGGTGATGACCATAGGTTTTTTTATGTGAAGATCAAGGGCTTAGTTGTAAGTTGCGCAATAGGCACAAGTCAGTTTTAAAGTTTCTGTCCTGCGCATACTGCTTTTTTAATTTTTTTTTTATTAAAAAGCTTACCGAACGCATCGTTGCTTATAATGGGGAGCGGCACCTATGGAAAAATCATACAAAATCAAATTTAATTTTGAAAAGTGAAAAATTATAACAGTTTACAATTTTATTCCAAACGCTTCTAGGCGAACCTCGTCCGGAACCTTTAAGATGCTAACATTAAGTGACAACACTTCCTACGGTTTCTCATAAGAGAGCAAGTATTTGAAAAGTAAACGAAAGGAATCCAACAGTATCAAAACACACAAGTATGGCTACCAATACTGCGAGCTACCGACTGCAAGCGTAAGAAACAAGGAAGACAGTGACAAAGCATTTTGCTGCAGTTTTTTGGCTATAGGGATAGGGTGAGACACGCTAAACGTATTTTGGCCGAGTGGGTACCTTTCCGAGTGGTACGATTAATAACTCCATTTTCTGGACACGTTGTGCGCATGCCCCCAGACATAGGCAGACTTCATAGACGCAGGTCAAAATAGCCAAGAAACAAGCGGATCGCCCGCTGGTTGGCCTGGAAATAGCTGGTTGGATATAATTGAGGACCACTTTTAAACGATAGACCCGCTCGTAAGTGGCGGAGGATAGGAAAAGGTGGAAGGACAGCTTTTAGTTGGACAAATTGGAAATGATTACCGCGTAGTTTGTACCGCCTGCATGTAATCGGGAGTATTTGCTATTGTCAAGAAATCTTCGAGTTCAAGCATACAGCTCACCCCAAACACTTTGCCTCTTTTAATGATTTGTCAGCCCTCACTGTGAGCTCCTGAAGAGCATGGGTCATGGACTTTCATGGTTTATAGGGATATTAACTTTTATGGAATATTCTCGTCATAATTAGCAGAATCAATTAATTGGTCTTAAAAATTAAACCTCGGATTTGGGTAAGTCGGTCCATGCAGTTTTTTGGATGGATTTTGGAAAGTTTTTCCAACTTTGAGGAATGTGGCGCCATACGAAACAGACCTTAAGGGGTATCTTTCTGGAGGCAAGGATGACTATTTCATACTTTTCTGTAGTCATAAGAGATTAGTTTATGAACGATGTTATTGTTCCATGTCAGATTTCTTCCTCTTCTCTAGTTAACTTATCAAACCGCCTCTAAGGACCGGTTTTTCAGTGCGAGATCATCCGAGTTAAACTGAGATTAGCCCTAGAATTGATTTTTTTTAGTGAACATTGAGATGGGAAGTAAGTAGGTAAGTAATCTCGGATCAATTTTGGTGAACAGTACGAACTTCTTTGAATATTTTTTCTGTGTGAAATTGCAGCGGCTTTGAGTGCTTCTATGCAAAATGACATCTGAAAATGACTCGAACTTCTTTTTCTGTGTTTTTCTATGTGAAGTGAGAGCTAGGGGCTCATTAATTTTGAGAGTCGAAGATTTTGGCAACTATACTGACGGAGTTAACTCTGCACTGAAAAACTGTCCGTTGGGTAAAATCTAGATTCATTTTATTTCGGGATAAACAGATCTTGGCTTGAGCTGAACTTAACTCAGCACTGAAAAACCTGCCCTTAGAGGATTTTCTAGAGAAATTAGCACAAATATTGAGTCTGTAAAATACGTGTTTCGACTAATCGTCAGTAGACCGTTTTCCACAAACATGCGGTCTGCCTTTTCCGATATGATAAGGGCGCTGAGAATTCATTTTTATAGGTTAAATTACTAAAAGGCAAATAAAACATTTGATATATTTTCAACAAATTCAATCTAATTGGATTTAATACTATTCACTATATCACTTCATAAATGATGCTAACTACCATGGGTGCATTTGTTTCAATACACCGCACGCCAATATTTGTATATTTTTATAAAATACTTCAACTACAAGAGCGTGCTACACACTGCTCGATATGAGAATTATTGATATACGCAAAACAAAGTTTTGTTAGGTTGAAATTAGAAAAGTAAAGGTGGCATTACGCAACTACTCCATGAGGGTATACTGTGATGCTATGTCGTTAACGAGGATTGCAGTTGTGCATCTTAGAATCATGCTGTGGCGGATGTCCTCATCATGTCCTGCGAATAAAAGAAAATCCTAGAAATTGTGACTATTGAAAGTTTTTTAAGAACCAACCTTGATCTCATGGATCTTCCGGCTGGTCCTGCAGCTGGCGGTCCTTTGTAATACTTGGAGAGGGTTTTACTTTTCCGAGCCGGCCGGGATGTTGAACTGCAAAAAGAAACAAAGATATTTAAAGCCATTCGCAAAATGATCACTATTTGACCTACGCAGCTGCCGGTGGTTCGGGTTTCTTTTCTGGAACTTTTCGCTTCTGGGTGACCCGAGTGTGTTTGTTCGGATCAGCATAAGACGTCTTACTGGCAACGAAGCTGCGTCGTGAACGCTTCAGACCGTCCGTATCGTCTTGTTTTTCATCCGCTTTTGTTGGTTCTTCTTGTTTTATGGTGCTAGAGCTAAGGAAATTGTTTTTAAAGGTCTTGAAATTATTTGGGTTACTTTAATTGGACTCACCTTCTTATTTCTTTAATAGTGTCCAACTCGGGCTCTTCCTCTTTTATTTCAATAGCTGGGATTTCGATATCTTTTGAGCTCTCTTCAACAGCAGACACCTCGGTTTTTTCTTCAACGATTTTTGGACTAGCTACAATACCTTCAGGGGTGTTACCCCCCACCTCAGGTGGGGCAGCATCTACTTCTCGGGTTTCCTTGTTGTCATTTTTCACCTTGGATTCGGGCTCTTTCTCTTGGCCTTCTTCTTCTGCTTCATCCTCGTACTCCACCACAATCATCACTTCTTCTTCACTCGACGAGTCGTTTTTCTTGGCCTCAATCTCAGCCTGAGGAGTTGCAGCCTTCTGCACTTGCTTTCCTATGCGCACCTTAATGATTTGGTCCTCGATGTCGGACGATGAGGAAGCTGTCGCTTTTGGCACTTTTGACTCCTTTACTACAATCTTAGTTGTCGAGTCTGCGTCGGCAAGCGTAGCTCGCTTTTCCAGTACCACTGGCGCCTTTTTGGGAGGATATGTTCTTAGCTTTTTCGGCTGTTCAATAGTAGGTTCCTTTGCGGGTAAATTAAGTGCGTTGGGTGGGTTACTTGGCTTCCTCATTTCTGACGGAAGAGTTGGAAGTTTTTTGGAAAGCAAAGTAGGTAGCTTTTTGGGTGGTAAAGTGGGAAGCTTTGTAAACACCTGCGACGATGACGGTGCTGAAACACTGTTTTGCGGTTCTGACGCCGCTGGCGTGCTCTTTAAAATATTGGGGGTTGCAGCAGAAGCCATTGGATTGTGGACAGTGTTGGATAAACTTGGACCTTTTCTTGGTTTCTTCACCAGCACAACCTCGGGGTAGGGCTCGTTCATTTGGACTCCTTCGTCGACTATCATAATGTCGTCCACCATTTCGACATTCACTCCAAGTAGGCTTTGTTTTCGCTTGCTGCGGTGCATGCGCATCATCGCCTCCCGTTGGCGATTCAGGGTCGCCAACATCGTCTCGTTGCTGTTGGAATTCTCACCGACACCGGGATACATAGCTGGATCTAGCTGGACCTCGAAGCGCTGAATTTCATCGCTGGTTGATTCAAAAGCCGTTTTTTGTTTTTGTCGTTCGTCATCACTGTCGTCGGACAGGACAATGACAGCATCCGATTGTGTGGGGGGAATATGAGGGAAACGCGGTCTCTTCCGTATCACAGGACGGTGGTGGGATGTCCTTGGTTTGTGCACTGTCTTGACTGGCGGAGCTTTTTCTTCCGGTGGAACTGTTATAATCTGCACCGACGTTTCTGCGGGCAGCTTGTACGATATGGTGGAAGATGGAATGGACATCTGCTCCGGAGGAACGGTTATGTGATAAGTTTGTGGCTGGGGCACCGGAATCAGAGCTGGATTTATTAGAGGCCCCAGTATCTGTATTAAGTCGGCGTCTTGCAGAAGATTCGGATCAACAATGACATCACTAAATTTCGTATTCTTCAGCCTTTGGATTTGTATGTCAAGCGTTTGGCTGTTGAAAGGCCACTTGAGAGCCTTTAATATCAAGCGGAGGAGATCTTCATCCTTTATTATACAGCCGAGGGTCACAGCGCTACTTAAGGGATGGGCATTCTTAACCATAACTGGATGAATTTCCACCTTCTGTTGTATTGAGGGTGCCTCCGATATGTGCCTTAGAGGAGTTTGCTGAGAAGGTGTGTTTAATTTAGGACGCACTGGTAGCTTGATCGGAAGAGGTACAGAAATTTGAGGTGGATTCTCCAAAGTGACCGTTGTAGCATTGTTAAGCGCCATCTGTAGTTTCTTCTTTTCCTCAATGTTGGCAGGAGTTGTGACCTTTTTTCTTGGCATTTGATGGACAATCGTAACGGGTACACCGATAGGGCTACTTGTGACTGCATGGCGATTAAGAAAAGCTGGTTTAAAGGCCTTTTCAAGGGATTCTTTCTTCCTCTGAGCGCCAAGTAACTTTTTATTGATATCCTTTGTCAACGGATCAGATAGGGAAACATTAACAATCACCTCTTCAGCCTTGTTTGATGCGTTTGATGACGCCAATGCAAACGAGTTGTACTCGTTTTGGAAACGGCTTTTTGGCTGAAAATTTAAATTCAAAAGAACTTCAATTAGAGAAACTTTTTCCTAACAAAAAATTGTATACTCACCTGACAAACTTGGTTCTTAAGGAAATCTTTAAGGAGGCTTTCTGTGCGTCTCGCTATGACTCGCATAAATTCAATGGCCTCGATCTTATCGAAGCAAACTTTGCATATGACTTTTGGAAGCGGATCATCCTCTGAAATCTAAAAAAAAATTACCGTTGTATTTAAGAACTTACTTAAAAAATTGTAATTTTATTAATTCAAGATACAAATTTAAAAAACGCAAAACAGGAAGACCACATAGCCAGGTCTGTCGAAGTTATGTTGCTTATGTTTCCGATTACATCTTAATGTATGAGATTGTTAGACGTTATGTTTGTTGATTGTCTTATAGATTGTCTTTTGTTTTTTTTTCGGCTGAGCTGTTAAGACAATCTGGCTAACATGAGCGAGAAAAAGAACAGGCGCAAATAGATTGAGTCAATTCAGCGAATAAGTTACTTAAAATTGTTAAATTAAATAATTTCATCCATAACGCTCAAGGACACCTCTTGTTCATCAAGCACTGACATCACTCAAAACCAAAAACTCGTACCTCTAGTCGACAACACATGAACAGCAAAAGTATGCGAAAACCAAACTGTTCCGTTTTTTTTTTCTATATATATGATTTTTTTTTTTTGTTTTACATCCTTTTTTCATTCCACAAATAATTTGTTAACTGTCAAAAAAATATTTCCTTTCTATTTTTTTTTTTTATCTAATTTTTGTTATGTATTTTAAGAATCGTGCAATTTTTTGGAGAATTTTTGCATTAATTTATTTAAACTTTTTAAAAATACATGGAAAACTAAAAAAATGTAAAAAAAACTAAAAATTTGCAGATCTATGTAATTTTTTGTTGTTGTTATCTTCCTTATAAGGTTTTGGGGCCATTTTTAGCGGTCCGTCCAAAAATGGAAATCGCTATGGAATCGCTACGTTGTCCATCCGTCCGTCCGTCCAATCGCATTATAAAGTCTGAACGGTAAGTCGTAGATATACAAAATTTGGCGTGCTTTTAAACTGCGGAAATAATCAGAGAATCCCTATGAGGTCTTTTTTTAAAGCAGAAATAACGGTATAATTACAGTTTGAAATTTCATAAGAAGTTTTAAGAAGTTAGGCAGGTAAGAAATAGTAAAAAATATTATTTTAAAATATTATTTGATAAAAAATAATATTTTTTTCATTAAGAAAAACATTAATAAAAAAAATCAATTTTTTGAAAATAGTGAAAAGTTTTTGAGAAATTTAGATATAAAAATGGGTGACGTCTTTTAAGGTTTTTTAAGCCATAACTTTTGAACTGCTTAGTGCACAAAGCTAATATTGAACACAAGTATAAAGCAATACAAAGTAAACCAAATGGTTAGGACACATTTTCCAGAAAAAGTTTTAACACTGCCGTTTTAACGCATTTTTGAAAAAAAAATCGCAAAAATGCATGAAAAAACGTGTGTGCCCTTTTCTCCGATGTTGCTTAGACAAATCGTATCAAAAGAAATTACACGTATCAGAAATTATCCAAAATTTCAAGGGAAAACATAGCGAATTTTTAAGATTCAAAACCTTCTCAGACTAACTAAGTTTTTCGAAACCTTTTAAAAAACGAAAAAAGGTGCTTATTTTACTGTTTACGCGTAAACCGGTGACCATAGAATTAAAGAAAACATTGAATGCTTAAACGGCTTTTATTCGATATATTTGCTTTATCAACTGAAATTAATAAATTTTCGCCACGCCCACTTTGGGGGCGTTTTCAAGTATAAACCAAAATTTTAATATGAAAATACAATCAACATATTGTATTTTCATATTAATCCCACTTTTGACTAAAAATGTGAACAAAGAACCGATGTTCTTGAAAATGGGTTGATGCCGCGCCGCTAAAAGTTGACCAACATTTCCCATTTCTGGATGAAGAAAAGACTTTTCATCTAGTTATTCCCCATATTTCGGCCGTGAAGCCGATTTTCACTACTTAAGCTTATAACAGTTCATTTAACAAAAAAAAAAATAAAAAAAAATAGAAGGAAAAGTTTTATGCCACCCTTTTTTAAGTGACAAAACTAAAAAATTACCCAAAATAAGAACAGTAGAATTCACTTCGAAAAAATATACAATAGAATGTAAAATATATATCCAGAAATAATAATAAACAAAAAAATTTTTAAACAAACTGCGCAATAATAAGCTTAACCTACAAACTAAAAGCCGACGGACCGCTCAAAGTACGTCTTCATATTTGACGGTCTTTTGTTTTTAAGTTTGTCTTTGTGCACCAATGAAGTGTTTTATTTTATATCTTGTAATTTAAGAGTCACTTACGTCACAAAATTTTCACTCGCGTCACCACAGAAAATTGGCCTACAAAGTAATAGAATCCCTCTTGACGTGTGACAATAGAGATAACTGATCAAAGCAATAAGTTGCTCCTCATACTATGTCCCCACTGGCAATAAAAAAAGGGTTAGCCGGAGACGATTGAAAATAAATCCTAAAATGGCTCCACCGAATAAAATGGGATTTATTTGGCACGAGCACTCTTTTTCTGTCATTTTGCAAAAGAGATTGGCGATGTCTTTTCCCAGGAGCGAAAAAAGATTTTCGTTGGTGGTACAGCGCAGTTGAAGTTTCTTTTTTTGCTTTTCAAAATGCTACAAGTGTGCACAAAAAAGTTTTTTGAATAGGGTGCATGGGATTTATTTTTAATCGCTTGCCGACAGGATTTAAATTTGTGTGGTAAGTCGCGTGACTTTTAAAGGATTTTTATTAACATCATTTAGTCAAAAAGTATAGGTACCAGATAACAAAATTTTTAAATTATGATTAAAAATTTAACACAATTTTTAATAATGACAGATAAAAAAATACAAATCTATCTTAAAGTTAAACTTTACCGCCGATTTTAAGGTAATAAGGAAGCAAGTTATATTTTACTCAAAAGTGCAAATTACTGCAGTGAGGACGGATACTTTTAGTGCAATTTTTTACAGGTAGGGATATCTTGATTTTTGTTTTAATTAGAGTAAAAATTAAAAACAATATGTTCTATTTAAACAATTTATTTATTGCCTATAAAAGTTCTATATGCTGGTTTAGGCACATAAAAAATATTACATATTTCTTAAAATCTACCCGGTAAAAAAAAGTGAATAGGCACATCCAACCTACCTGCCTATTTTGCCCCCGCTCATAAGCACAAATTTACCGTATGTATGCAAGGTGTTCCTTGAATCCACCTATGTATGCCCAAAAAAAATTTCATTTTGCACATACACACAGGCTGAATGTGCTGTGCACAAAGTTTCTACACACCTTCCAATCCATACCCACCTCCATACGGTACGGTCAGTCTTTTTATTTTCAACACAACCTGAAACAAAGCGCACATTCGAGTCAGCCTCCCAAAAAACAGGCTTTGCAACATTCGTCAGTGCAACTTTTAGCATACGATTGCAAGCAAAACAAAACAACTTCACCTCAGAGTGGCAGTGTGTATGTGTGCCTGCACCTCCCATAAAACTATCAGCTATCAACGAAGCTCGAGCCACAGTCACAGTGCATAAAATTGCACTTTTCCCCGGTAAAATCTGCTTAAAAGCGTCCTCCACATAAACCGCCGATTGTTGACATTGAACTCTTTGCCTGAATCGTCGTTATGCTCTTCTGGCCCGGTAAAAACAATACAAATACAATCCCAGTCCCATCCCAATACTGACCAGATTTGAAATGCACTTTTTGCACTCCGCAAGAGCAGCCCCATTCGAGCTGGTCTGGTCACTCTCAGGGCTCGGCACGCGTTGCACTTTTGTTTTGTGTATTGCACATCATAACAAACACACACAACGATCAAGATTCTACGAAAACGCATCTCGCTCGCACACGAGTGGTAGTAAAGTTATACTCACTCAAAAACATATACACACACTGTGTCACATAAAAGTATTTTTGGATTTACGGCACCTATTCCCACCCCCTACCCCTAGCGCGGAGTCCACGAGCTGTCAGTATATTTTTTTTTTGTTACTTCAACTGGGTTACATGTCCGCCACCGCCACCCCAAGATTCCATTGGTTCACAACGCGGAAGAGATGGCAAAACAACCACCAATAAACTCCCCCTACCGTTTTGCGAGTAGGTATCACAAATCCCACCAGGGAATAGTCCTTTCCCCGGGCCTACGATACAAATAACAAAAAATGCAAAGTATGGGTACTCACTTGCAGCTGTAGATACTTTTCCAGAAACGATTTCAAGCCCGATTTTTTGAATATCCCGATACACTCTTCAGGTTTGGATTGTTTCGTTCTAGTATTTGAGGTACACACACGGCAATAGTACTTCATGCAATCTTCAACGTTTTCCACTTTTTGTTCGGCCATCGTATGAGTTTCTCTTATGCTTTCGTAGATACTTCTTTCACTGTTTCAACATTATATCTTAACCAATTATTCTTGGTTAGTGGGAATTGTTTTAGTATTTTTGTTGGGATAAATAATTTTTTTAGCCTTTATGATTATTTCTCTACTCCTCCGTCACTTCTTAACTTCGTTCTCGAAGAGCACACAATTAAAACTAACACGAAGCGCATACACAGTGAATGATAAAACAGTGAAATCACATCAAATACACAGCCACACGCCTTGCTGAAGAAAATATAGGAATTTTTTTTTCGTTCGGTGGCACGAATGGGGTCTTTCGGGTGTGTGTGTTTAACGTGTTTCTACACTCTCCTGTCAGATTTTGCTTCGTTTATGGACATAGTGTGCAGGCCAAGAATAGTATAGAAAGAAAGAATACATGAAGTAGATTCTTTTATTGGTTGTTTTTTCTCATTTTAGGGTATTTTTCTACTTTAAATTCGTTTCTTATGGACACATGGTAGTGGTATGTGTGAGAGGTTTTGGTTCAGCATTTTGCAGGCGCATATTCAGCGGCAACTTGTGTGGTATGCGTGTGTATGGTGAAAAGTGAATTTTAAATTAAAAAAAAACCCTTTTGTATGTATTGATAGTGGTGAGTTCCTCACAACTGTGTGCGAGCGTGTGCAGACCAGTTTAGCAGAAAGTTTTGGCGAACCTATTAATACAAAAATATTTGACGGTGAGCTAACGTTGAGACCATCTGAGGTGAAATGGTATCATACAGACGCATTTTCTATGTGGGGAATTTGTTTAAGGCATCTGCAACCTGCTATGACGATTCTCTAAGGGTAATATGGACTAATTTGGTCAAATTTGCTGTAAGAAAGACCTTTTACTATTTTTACCACATAATATCAGACACATTTTGGGTGTTCTTCAAAATCAACCAAAAATTGGTACCTATTTGTAGGTGGTACCTTGTTTGTGGTAAAAACACAATCGGTTGAAAGAAATGCAATATTTAAAATTACAACCATTTAAAGTCTGACTTGTCTTAAACAAGGATGCTTCTGTAAGCAGAGCAACTCCATACTGTTGTTTCCTAAGGGCTGATCCTGATGTATAAATAACCAATTGAATAGATTCCATATTCAACTTCGCCTCAAGTTTGTAACTGGGTAGGTATGCTGTAAAAACTTTTTTTTAGTTGGATGTTAACGGGAAGCTTTGGGTTTGCCTTGCTGCACACTAGCAATTTTTTTAAGCATCAATAGTTTACTCGCAATCCATGAGAGCAGCGCTCCACGAGCAACTTTTTTAATTCGCAAAGGTACACACAAATCCTATTGAAGTATTTAATTGTTTGCTCTGAATATGTCGCCGAAGTGAAAGAAATCTTAGAGGTTCATGGCTGCATTCAAAAGCAAAGCTGGATGTGTTAAAAAAGTCATTTTTTTATGACAACAAGCAACTAAAAAATCTCTGACAAAATACAGATTTAAAAGTTGCAGTAAACTAGGGTTGGTCTTGCTTACGCATGTGGACACAAAAAGGCAATCAAATCGTTGCGTGACTAAAAGTGTCATGTGTGCGAAAAGCCTTAAGTTTACGTGGTTTTAAACTTAAGTTTACGTGGTTTTAACTTAAGCCTTAAGCTTACGTGGCGTTCAAACATAGAGCTGCCTGTATAAAAAAAGTTTATACCTATATTACCAGCAACTAAAAAAGCTTTTTTCAAAACTCGAATTTAAAAGTTGCCTCAAACTAGTATCGTGCTAGTTGCGCATTTCAGCGCATTCCCGTACACGCCCATAGGACTCAAAAAGGCAATCAAACAGTTGCGTGACTTAAAGTGTCATGTTTGCTGTGCGATAAGCTTTAGGATCAGAAGATCATCTACATTTCAACTCTCCTGTAAAGATTTAGAAGAGACTGCTGTTTGATTTGTGTTTCGATAAAGAAAATCCTTTCGAATTGTTCAACTTTTTCCAACTATGTCTTAGAACCAGATTTGAACTGATAGACTATGTACATGGGCCTAGGACCTTGGTTGCTGGAGTAGAGACTAGGTTTTAGTCCTTATAATGAGGCCGATAATTACAAAAGGCCTATAAGACCGATTACGCAACCTCTGAAAATCCGATCCAAAAATCCTATTCTAGTTTCCACTAAGTAACGTAGTAACGTTTTAAAAGTACGAAAAAAATTGGACGGCGATTGTGTATGTGTATTTCTTGATATTTCATGATTTTTTAACAATGCAAAAACAGAAACTCTATGTAATGCACCCCTTGACTTGGAGGTTGATACCCATTTTCGTTATTGCATGGAGCAAAGGTTAAAGACACGCTCATCCATTCTAAGCTGGAGTGCTGTCTAATCAGAGGGTTGGTGTATGTGGATAAGTGGAGGTTATAATTGTGCCGCTATTGTAGCTCACAGAAGAGTTCGTCTAAACTCAAAAATGAATCGCATGACATTTGTCATAGATGACAAATGTCATAAAAATGGCAATGCAACCCTGAAGAGCACCATAACAATTATTGTCTAGCATTTAAGGCTTTGGCGGCGAACGTAATCTTTTTAACAGGTTTTGATCGACATCATAACAGGTTTTGGAATATTTAGGCGTTTTAATAAGCGTTTAATGTGCCCAACAGTTAAATGAGCTTAATAAAACTTACCAAAAATTACAAGGCAATCTTACCAACAAAGCGCTTAATACCATCCTGCAGTCAGCCACCAAAATTGTATTAATTAGATACCACAAATCCATGAATAAGGAGATCCGATGCGAATCATTCTTAACCAAATAAATGCACCTAAAATATCTTTTATTGAAGTGGAGGGTATACCATTATATAAACGATTCTTCAACTTCGTTTTGGTTTTGAGTTTGAGTCTGAATCTTGAGGCGGATGAAGTAATTTTAAGCTTTGATGTCAAGTTGAGTGACTTTTCACTAGCTTACCAGTGCAGAAGGTTCTTATCATTATTTGTCAGCTAATTTTAACCACAAACAAAGGCGATACTTTTTTTTCAACCACAAACAAATCATATGACACTTTTGGAATTTTGCCTATCTTCGGGATATTTCTCTTTCAACATCTTAGCGATGGGGTTATTCTTTGCTCCGTCAGTTGCTTATTGAATTTGTAGATAGAAGACTTTGAGCAAAAAATCTTTGAACTGCTTTGACATATTGGAACGATACCGTTTGTATTCTTAAAATTTCCGAGCCATGACTTGGGAACATCTCAACTCGCAGCACCCCAAGACTAAGTTTAGAATAGAACAGAAGTGGGTTGGATTCATTCCTTTTTTGGACGAAAGGGTTATGTAGAAACAAAAAGTTAGGTATGTTAGGACTGGGACACATAGGCATACACAAAGGGCTTACACACGAATATAATTAATTCCAATGTTGAACATCTGGCCGCAGAATTGTTCAAAATCAACTGGATGTTTTAAAAAAAACAAATAACGTCGAAGCCAAATTTGTACTGGGAAAAAGGACGGCAACGACAATGACAAAAAAGCGTTTTTGCTCAGCGATAGACTACGTAAAATTTCATCTCCATTTAAGATCTTTTAATCGCCAGAAAGATGATAAATTAACTCCATTCGCCCAAAGACCTCTTTTAGATTGAAACACTTGGCGTGTCCCTTGTAGCTCTGTTTCGTCATTATAATGGGCAGACAAGACGATAATCGCCACCCACTAAAAGGAGCTTATTCAGGAACTGTCAGCAAAGTTCAAAACGGTCGATCTCAAAACACAGGGTGCTCCCACTAAATCTATCATACATCGATAAAAAAATTCACCTCAAATGCATCTCTACAATCTGCGTAGTGTTAATCACTAATAGCAACTGCAGGCGGAAGTTTCCCGCTGACCACGCTCAATGAAATTTGATTAAAACGTTCGGGGTGAATCCGTGAAAGCACTCGTTTTACAATTAAAACGCGGAAATATCCCAAAACGCTTTTTAATGTAAGGGGATAATACAAGCATTATTTGGGAGTATGTATACTACCTGCCGGGTGCCGAGGCATAGTGGACAGTGTGTGTACCTATTTGGGAGGTCTGGGATCAAATCCTACGAATTTCGGAAAAAGTTCGGATTTGGCATTCGACGTATGTGAAAAATGCACACAGAGCATATATGGTTGAGAAGTTGGCCCGGGTTCAGCTCGAGCTGTTACGCCACTCTTTTGTATAATACCTTAAATGGGGAATTACAGCTGACAGCGAAAACCGGTGCTACTCTGCTTTAGGACACAACTGCCAGGGACCAGAAAGAGACTTGTTTTTGCAACAAGGTAGGACGAAAGTTGAACAGGCATGACATAATTACCTAGAGCTGGAGGTTACTAAATTTGCACTTCATCTTATTCATCTTTACTTAAGGTGGCGCTGCAGTATGCGGTGGACCTGGGCCTCAGCCAACAAGCTTTGTCAGCCAGCCATCTTATCCGTTCGTTTCTCAGAAAACTGAACGGGCTCAGTAGACAAACCAAACTTTTTGTTAACAAGCAGCTCATCAAACCGGTGAAAGCATACGGATGCCTCATGAGGTAAACCATCATCTTGAACAAAGATGACGACAGTCCAGGTTTTCGAACAGGAAATCCTTCGTGAAATCGAGCTAGAAGAAGACATTACAGGAATATAGTATAGGTTCTAGCTTCTTCTGTAGCTCATATCTAGCTAGCTAGAATAGAAGCAAATGACAAGTTAATTATTAACCTACCCAAATGACTTCTGAGGAACATCCTTGCCCTTACGGTAGGTTTAAGACCTTCACGAGAGTTTACTCACGTAAATTTTATGCCTTTACAGAGAGAAGCAATGGTATAATAATTAGAAGATTATAAAAAAAATAGAGTGACGCAATAGCTCGAGGTGGACCAGTGCCAACTTCTCAACAATGTATACTGTGTGTGTTCATTTCTGCACATACAAGGAACGAACGGCACTTTAAGAAGTTTTTTTTAAGACAAATGATACTCTCGAAGGGCTTGTCAGACCCTCGCGGAGGTGGGGACTGTGAAAAAGAACGAGTCTTCTGTTTTTCGGTGACGATGGTAGGATTTTTATTAGTGACGGATTTAATTATGACGATGGTAGGACTAGGATAATTAGAAGATTGACCCATAGAAATATCTGGCATACTTTTGAATGCTGTCTGTTCTTTTGTCTGTTGCCGCTCATTTTTAGACAAACACCATTGTGACAGTTAAGGTTTCTTCAAAGTCTTTAACTTCTTTCCTATTTTTTCCTACCTCTTATTGTGTGTAGAAATTCTAAAAGCGGTGGCAACAAGGAAGTTTCTAGGCACCGAGGGAGGATAGCTTAAGGGCTGAATCCACCAAGTCATGCTCGGGCACAGTGTTTTGAGTATATTATTTATTCACTGTTGTTTTTGGTCTCTAAATTGCGTGGGTATTATAATATGACTCAAAAAAACATTTTTTATTGACAGTTTAAATACCGGAAGCAATTTTAATTTTTACATTTAACATTTATTTTTCGCGCGACGCGTTCTGGAATAAATCTTATCGACGGACGCTCACAAGTGGCTCACGCACAACGCCTGTCGATGGAAATTATCCCGAAAGGCCGAATTAAATTTTAAATGTAAAAACAAAAACTGCGTCCAGTATACCTATAAACTGTTAATAAAAAACGAATTAAATGTAAAACGTATTTTTTATTATTTTTAATCATAAAAGATATTGTTTATGAAAATCCTGAAGGGACCCATTGTATACCGCCTTCCCCTATACAGTTTTGCTAAATTTGTTGTTTAAATCAATTCACACGCAGTCAGTACCCAACCGTTGATTAAAATCGCTTAACAGTGTGTGTGTACCAAGATTTTTTTATGCTGCATGTTCCATTTCATAGGTGCCAATAAATAGTATTTTCAATATGGCTGTGTGGGTACACTAACCCAAATGTTCATATGTATATGCTTACTCTGATTTTTTTATACATATTCATATCTCACACGCTTATGTGTATTTAAGATAAATGTTAAAGTATGTATTTGTTTGGCGCACGGCACGAGTTTACATTCCACCACACCTGCATTTCTATTCACCAATTTACCTACCTACCATTTTCTGAACGATTCGTTTTGTTTTATTAAAATTGTTGCATGTGCCGTAGCCAGAGCTTTCAATTATTATGCCTAGGTACATACATAGTACATACTTTAGATGTAACAAAAGTTAAGCTACCTAACCTAGGCAGCCTCCGTTGGCAGGGGCATGTATGGGTAAGACTTGCTCCTATCCTACGCCTACAATCTTTTCTTAGTAGGTAGGTATATCGCACACGAGAGTTTATTATTGTTCTATTCTTTTGGTACCTACGTAACAACCAATAATACACATTAATTTTCAACATTTTTAATGTCTAAGGATACCTACGCATCTTTTTTTATTTTACATTAATTTTCATCCTATTCAAGTCAAGGTGAACTTTCTTTGCTCATGCAGGGAGAGAGCCCAGAGATACATACACACTTATGTCGGTATGTAATTATTTCTTTTTTCGCGAATGCGCATAGCTTTAAATGTATTTGTGTTGCTCGGTATGACCTCCCTAGGGGTGAGGACTGAGGATGAGGATGAAGGAAGTTAAGGATTTGTTTACAAAACAAACCTTTTGTACTTGTACTATGAACGTTCAGATGTAAATGTGAAGAAGCGATAGCTGTTAAGTGTGAGTGTGTAGCGTACCCACATTTTGGTGAGTGAAATTGGGGGGTAGTTTTCTTATTTTTTCTTTTGACATTTGCGTGGTGCGGATATGCGATGCGTTATGCATACACGAAAAAACATGCAAATGTATAGCGTGGCTGCATATATGTAGGTAGGCATAGGTACTGGGTAGGTATGTGGGTGGGAAGGGAACATAGGGAACGTAGGCACCTACATCCTCGCATGTATAGCATTATTATGAGTATTTACGGCTGGTTTGCAAGGGTATCACTTGAATGGGTACCTAGCTGAGACTTTTCAGACCAAAAGTACCATGCATAATTCTGTGCCCACAAACTATAACCGCCAAGAGTCGACTTTAGACGAAATTGAGATTTTGGCATTAGATTCAACGCACCCAAATCTATTTTATAAATTTTTTTCAACATTTTATCTTTAAAAATGTGGGCACAATTTCAAGAAAACTTAACAGCTAAAGTGACATTTTTTAGTTGAGAATAAGTAAAAACTAAAAAAAAACAGAATTTATTATCTAAAGTTGACTTAAGATTATTTGTTTTTTAAGTTTACAAAAAGGAATAAAAACCTAACTTGACTTTGGTTGTTTTTCAAAACTAAATTTATAAAATTATAACAGCTTTTTGCCGAGGAAAAATAGGTAAAGTTGAGTTTAGCTGTTTTTCCGTATTAAATTTTTTGTTTTGTTAATTTTTGTGAAAGGGCATAACGACCAAACTTCAGTTAAGTGGGTTTTCTCAAGGAAAAATGAGCAAAAAGAGTTTTCTATCTAGGAATAAGAACTAAAGTCGACATAAAAACTGGATAATTTAACCAAATTTTTATATTTTATATAAAGCTAAATTTCACTTCCATAAAAAAAACTAGGCTCTACCTACTACAATAAATAATTATATAAATAGAGTGGCGCAACAGCTCGATGTGAACCAGGGCCAACTTCTCAACAATGTATGCTGTGTGTGTTGATTTCTTCACATACAAGGGGACCTACAATTTTTTGCCGAATCCGAACGGCAGTTTGAGAAATTTTTCAAGACAATTGATACTCTCGGAGGGTTTGTCAAACCCTCGCGGAGGTGGGGACCGTGAAAAAGAACAAGTCTTTTTTTTCAGGTGACAGAGGCAGGATTCGAACCCAGACCTCCTGCGTGATAAGCACACACACTAACCACTTCGCCACGGCACCCTATACTAATAGTTGTAACTATTAGTAAGTACCTAGGGATATTTAGTCTTTTTTTAGCATAAAATCAACGCAATTCAATTAGTTTTTAACACCGCTTTTGATATACACATTTCAAAACTCATAAGTTTACTATTTTAACAAAAAATACCTCCATTGTCTCTTTGTTGCTAGTGCATACATTTGTGTCCATGTGAAAATGTTTGACTGTTTGCTTTCCTTAAGTGACAGTTTGACACTAGTCCACAACTTACAAAATTTTTCCAATACATCTCCCAAAAATTTCTAGATTTACCACACAAATTTAAATCTTCTCGGCAAGAGATTAAACATAAATCTGCTCATAAATCTAATTCACCCTTTTTATACACCTCACTTAAACCATGCGTGAAGCACCCGTATAACAGGTTCACTATATTTTTAGCAGCCCGAGAATAGCGTATTATTGCTCATAAATATGTGTTCTATTGGGAAATTTCATCGTCACTCTCTTTTGAAAGAAAAAATGACAACAAAAGAATGTTAGAGTTAGGCACGGTAATCCTAAGCTTCGTCTGGTGGAAACACATCAAGTTTTATTTTTAATCATTTTTCACTAGTCTCTTTATTGATCTGTCTACAAAGGGCAAAAGGCAGTATTCGTTGGACAATTTTTAGGTATGTCGTTGTCGTGTTATCGCTTGCAAAGGCCCGTACACATTCAAACACATAACATAGCGCTGGATTTAGAACCAAGCTTTGGTTGCGCCTCGGCCTGACGTTCACGAGTTCAGCCAAGCTTTGGCCTTAACGTCTCGTTTGCCAATCATAAAGAGAAAATGTAATGTTACGTTATGTGACTACGAATCAAAACTCTAGTTCAAATGTTCTGAACATTTCTTTGTCTTTGGTTGAACTTAAAAAATTAAAAAAAAAAAATTCTGTAACGAGGGGAATACGAAGCTGTCCTTGCATTTGTGTGATGTATGAATGTTTAGGCCTTCTTACATTGCCTTTTTTACAGGGTTCGTAGGAACATTTGAACAAAGCAATACCAACTGAGCTGGTTTTGCTCCATCTTCCTGGAGAAAGGTTCGTTTACATGGAGGCTTCCTCAGATCTTCGTACTTCTTCCTATCTCCCTTTGTTACTCCTGCTGTCAAGCGAAGCATCTTCATCTCAGCTGCCGTTAATTTACTCTCGTATATCTTATACGCTGTTCAACGTTGTGAACCATATGTGAGCGCTGGACACATAACAGCGGTGTAGAGCCCTCCCTGCAGCTTGTGGGGCATTTCTCGGTTACAGAAGATGGCAGAGTTTTCTTGCCACATCATCACAGTTTGCTTCGCTATTGATCATAGATCCCAAGTACTTAAACTTTTCACACTTGGGAAGCACATTTATATTTAATTGGATTGGCTCGGGTGGGCCAGAGAATGGGCAGCACAGGTACTTTGTCTTCGTTTGGTAAATAGGATACCCATTCCCCTCCAAAACATTAGCCCAAATGTCAAGTGCTCGCTGCAGGGATGTATGATCTTCACTTATGATTGCCCCATTGTCAGCGAAAAATAACTGATGTACTTTCGGGTCCGTCAATTTTCCTTCGAGCAGATAATCAATGATTTACCATCGACAGCTATAGCTTTGAGGTAGTTAGGGACTTTGCCTACCTGGGTTCCGCTATCAATTCAGACAATAACAACAGCGCTGAAATCAAACGAAGGATAAGTCTTGCCAATCGCTGTTTCTTTGGGCTAAGAAGGCAATTGAGTAGCAAAGCCCTCTCTCGAGTAATTAAAGTGTCCATGTATAAGATCATCATCCCTCATCATCCCAGTCCTGCTTAACGGTGCCGAAGCATGGACCTTGTCAAAAGCGGCTGAAAACGCTTTAGGCTGCTTTGAGAGGAAAATTCTTTGGAAGACTTACGGTCTCGTATGCATAGACGGAGATTGGAGGAGAAGATATAACATCGAACTGTACGGGTTGTACAGCGATACCGACCTAGCCAAAAGGGTCAAAACACAACGTCTACGATGGCTGGGTCATCTAGAGCGGATGGACACCAATGCCCCGGCCCGGAAAATCTTCGAATCCACACCCAGGCCCAGGTCCACCCTGTACTGTAGCGCCACCATTAGTAAGTAGGCAAAAGAATCAATGATGACAATGAAAAGCAAAGGACTTAGGACGCTTCCCTGGTGTTCATGTACACTGACTTTAATTGGGAACTCATCAGTGACTCCGGAAGGACATTTTACATCTTTGCTCCATGATACATGTCCATGATCATGTGCACGTAGGCTGCTGGAACTCCACGTTTTCTTAGCGTCACCCTAAATCAACCAGCATCATATGCAGATCTTTTACGGGCAACACGATATTTTTGTAGATCCTTATTAACCAACACTGGTCTTCAGATAGCCGTATTATTTTCCGCAGTCGACTATCAAGTATTTGCTCGACGGTTATCATTGTGTGGGACATCAGCTTGATAGAATGGTTATTGTGACAGCGTCATGTATCACCTTTTCCTGTTCAAAGGATAAGGAGAGGGAGAAGATAGCTTTCCCTCCACTGATTAGGCATTGGATCCCTTCTTATTAGCTTGGAGATGGAGGTCGTGAGCCATCTGGACCCGCTGTCTCCGATTTTCTTCCAGAACTCTGAGGGTAATTGATCCGGCCCAACCGCTTTCGCTTTTTGGAGTACTTAACCGCCTTCTCATCTTCTTCCTTGTTAGGAGTGGTTTCTTCTGGAAAGTATTGCCTGAGAAACTGTTCATTCAAAAGTCCTTCACAATACTGCCACCACGCCACCTGTGAAGAATTTTGTCGTCATCCACAAGAAGCTGTCCCCGACTATTGCTGATGTACTTTGGGGAACGAATCTCCTGGGCGTTATTCCTTCTCTGAGCGGCAATTTTGAAGGTGTTTGACCCCTTATTCAAGGTGCTTCTTCCAGCTTGCCTAAACGCTGGAAGGCAAAGTTTTGTCGCTCGTGTAAGGAAGCTAGTTCCCTTTAAGTTTCTGATTTTTTTTATGCTCCTAACTAAATCCGCGCCAACCGTCCTAAAGATTATGTTGAACTTTTACATTAGCAGCTACATATCTTCTTATAACTTGAAGCAGCATTCTTCTCAATACGCCCTCACTTCTGTATTAGAAAAAGTGTATTGTGAAAATCTTTATCGAAATTATATCAGAGCTATTTCAAACATTGTCTTCTAGCTGAGCTGTCAAACGGAATTTTCTCCATTACGTTGCGTACCTACATTGTTTATTAAGGCAGTAAAGCAAAATCTTTAATTTCTTTTAGGATTTCAGTTTGACTTTACCCTTTTCGATGCTGAAGTAAGCTTAGCAGGCCCATTATCCGTTGTAGATCTTCCTTGTAGCATCATCTTCTTCATAGCTAGCTATAATAAATTAATCGCTGCATAACCTTTTAGAACTCAGAGCCCCTAGCAGCTAGTGGCACATCATGCAAAGTCAACATACATAAAAAAAACCTTTCCTTGGTGGTAATAATCTTGGTGGTAATAATCTTCCCCCTAGAATGCACCATCCAATTTCTCTACCAAACTAAGTGCGTGTACTATGCACACACACTAAAAAACAGATGCCCATCCAGTCACATGCATGAATATTCACCATTGTTTTAGTCGCAGAAACAGACACCGACTCATCACACAACTAAAACTTGCGAATTCACCTCAGAATATTTTTAAATGTGTTGTATTTGAATGTTTTTCTCTCAATTCAGCGTGTTTTATGGGTAGTTGTACTTGAAGCAGAATGGAAAGATAAAATGGAAACACTGACTGCCAACCCAACTGAATTCCAAAAATAAAACATTGAGGGCTGTCCTGTGGCTGTATTGATGTAACACATATACATTTTTTTCTAGCCAAAAGGAACACACACGCACGTCTTCTAGCTTAGACTGCTAATGTGTATGTATTGCCTTCGAACATGAACACTGTTGTCTAAAAGTACTGCGCTTATCTTACATTATCTTGTGAAAACCATTTTTTCCTAGTAGGCACCAACCTACTAACTATATGGGTACGTCAATTTTAGAATTAAAGATTTAGGTACTATAATAATTTAAAACTTTAGGTAATAGTCCGAGCATAGCACTGGAAAATACGTCATAGAACACCTATTTTTAAATAGGTGGAAAAGGTAGAAAACCATGTAGGTAAGAAACAAAATGAAAATGGCAGACAAATGAATTTTTGTGCATAATATGTATTTTTTATGTATTTTTGAAAACACTAAAAAAACAACGAACTTACGTCATAAGAACACCTCCTCCAAATTTGCAACATTGAGAGCAAATTATACCATGTTGTCAAAAACAATGGTCTGCCTCAAAAAAAATTTTCTTTACTAAGGTCTGCCTCAAATTTTATTGACCTAAAATTTTGATGAAACTACATGACAGGACACCTTCTTAAACTTCAGCCCTTTCTAAAGTTTGGCATGACCACAATCTATCAAAACTGGTCTGCCATCAAAAAACCGTTGTTTACTTTGTCAGACTTTTTCTGTTAAGGACTTAAATTTTCAACGAAAGTACCTGACAGAACACCTTTTTTAGCTTTTGTCCTAAGTGAAGTTTGGCATGATCTCAATCTATTAAAATTGTCCTGCCATAAAAGAACCGTTATTAACTTTGTCAGACTTCACTTTAAGCAGACGGCAACTGCAGTAAGTACTGTAGCACTTACTCACCGTTTTCTTTTAATAAAGTCGAAGTAAACTAAATTTTTTTTCTGTAAGCGTGGGCCTCTCTAATAGTTTTGCTTGTTACGTTTTCTTCCAGCAGCCAATCAAACATATAAAAGGTGATATTCAACGGCTTAAATTTAAAACTTTTTCGATTTTAATTCTATAGTGGAAATTAAAACAAAGCAAGCCACGTGGTAGAATTGGTTTTATATCTAACGATGAAGCCTGTCTTAACGTGTCTCCTGTGTCACAAAAAAAATAAAGCGATACCATTTACCGCTGAATCATTTAAAAACATGAGGAGCGTTATATCATTCCGCCAATCCAAATGTTATAAATATGGCGACATTATTCTTTCACAAAATTGTCGTCTTACTATATAGGTTATCATTACAACATAGTGTGCTACCGGAAAGTAATGGTATTGCCAAAAAATATATGAAAATGTATGAAAAATTTCGAAAGGAAATTCAAGATGTTTTATTTATTCTTTTTGTGCACAGGCTTTGCGAAAGCAAACAATGGCAATGAACAAAGTTATGGAAAAGGAATATTATTGGAAATGAGAATGGTAACAAGGTATACAACTGTTATATTATGTCCTATGACAAATAGCTACTCACTATTTTAATCTAATTTTGTTTGAAAAATCATTTAAATAGTGATTCATACATGACTCACAAAAGTAAGGTCTGTCATGTTAAAAGATGCAAAATTCAAAGTCAGACCAATCAAAAAACATAGAAAAGATGTCAAAATTTATTTTGTCCATAGGATGTTGTAATATTTTCGGCCTGGGGTTGTAACGGACGGTGGGACAAGTAAGGGACTTACAGGGGATTGGTGTCTGACCCGATTGGTTGGGTTAGGCCAGGAATAAAAGGTTGGGATGGGGATCGTGGAAGAGGACCTAGGAGTGGGAATAAGGGAAGGAAATCTTGAGAATATCACGAAACGGGTGCATGCCTGGTAAATCGCGGCTCCAGCTCGTCGAAGGGTGGATTCTTGCCTCGTGTTTCTCAAAAATATCGCCATCACATATGAATTGCATGCTGGATAAGAGAAAGGAACGGAATACTAACTAAATGTTTAACAGGGAAAAAAAATTGAAAAAAAAAAGGATTCTCTAAAATTGCAAATGGGAGGAGCAGGTGGAAGTCCTCCTAGCGGGTCTTTACCCTCCCTACCTTGTGCCTGGGCCGCTGAAAAAAAGATTAAGTGGACTGGCACCCATATAAAGCCCTGTGCTTTAACTTAAATCTGCGACATTTTTGACCTCTGCTGCAAGCTACGAAATGAAACCCATAAGTAAGTTCTTAATTCGCCATAACTTTTGGTTTATTCAAGGTCACTAAAATATTCAGTAGTTGATATTGCGAACAAAATTCAATAAAATAATTCAAAACAAACGAATCTCATTAGGTGAGATACGGTGGATAAACAAATTAAATTAATCTCATAATTTAGAGTAATCATATCCTAACTATGACTATTAAACCTAGTTGAATATGCACGTAAGAAGAGTAATCTAGCAATGTAGCCATTTAATTAATTTACGGGAGCGTAATCTAAATAAACCATATTATATCAAAAGAGCAAATCACGAAAGATATTTAAAATCAAAAGCTATATTGAATATAATGCGGAAAATAATAAAAAAACTAATTTGTTTACGATATTAAAAAAAAAGAAAGAAAAGAAAACAAATCCAACAGTCCAATTTATTTCACATAAATCAAGCAAGGTGGCAACCCGGTTAAGTTTAAACCCCGTCTCGTATAGGCTGACGTTTGTATGTATGTATTTATTAAGAAAATTTTATAAAATAATTAAAATCCCAATGATGGGCTTACCTGGCATCCTTATCGACAGGCCTGTAGAGGTGGATGGCTGGTGCGGCTGTAGGGAAAAAAAACTTTTCGACAAACAAATACATGCATGCCATTGGGAGAAATGGTAATTAATCCAACAATCAATCGAGAGCGCGAGCGAATTACTTGATTCGATTGATACGATCTATTCGGTTTTTTTGTTTCTATGACTAATAGGTGTCCGCGGGGTTTTTTTTTCTTTTCTCTTCTTACTAGGTGCATCAACGAGGCTATGTATGTAAAAATTAATGTACATACAATGTACGTGAAGTAATAGCTATATGTAATGTATATGTGTGTGAATGAAATTGTAGGTATATCGTTAACATAGGCGTAAAACCTTTTATTAATTATTTTTCTTTAATTTTTATTTTTATGTTTATATTTTCTTGTAGGTATAAACTTTTACTTAAATAATAAAACAAATTATTTTGACACCGATATCTAGTATAGACAACCCGGTGAATAGCACGTGATGCTTCGCTTATACGAAGGAACATGAGGGCGTCGAGATGTTGCCTTGGAGGTTTTATTTCCAAGATTCCGAGTTTGGACACGTCACTGGTGTGGGGCTTTCAGGGAGCAGGTTCACCACGTGGAGTCTTGGCGTTGACTTGGCTGATCGGTTGAGGATAGTCACTGATAGCTTGGTATAGTTTTTTTTTTTTTGCATAGTTTGTTTGTATAGTTTCTTTCCTTTTTTTTTCGGACGTTTGCGAGAAGGGGTGGGTCAGACTTAAACGTGATCACAGATTTTTTTTTTAGACGAGTGACATGGCTTTCTATGGTTTTTTTTATTTTATTTTTTTTGAGCGGAAGATATCACAGCACATGTGGGGTTTCCCGGGGAAGGAAGGGTTTTTTCATTTTCACTTATCGTTGTTCAATATGCTCTTATTTTCACTGGTAATTTATGCGAGAGGTATTTAACTTTTTCTCGCTCTAGAAGAAACCACGAATGGAACGCAGGAAACTTTGCATAAATACCCGTCACGATATATTTTTTTATATAATTACACGTGGACAAGGTGGGTTACACGAGGACTAATTTTAAGTCCGTATGCCCGGACCCCGTCTCGACTCGTTATCCGGAGAAGAGTTCTTTTCCGTCCGAACACGCTTGCCTTCTGATGGTGACTGACTAGCTGCTAGCTTGACAGTCGATCATGGCTCCCGTCTGGATTTTTTTCAAAACCCAAGCCTATGTGGTCCGTTTAGTTTGTCAGGCCACTTTGCCGCTAATCCCTAATGAAAGAGTAAATGGTAGTATGCAGATTACTGCATTATACCAGTTTACCACACAACACCCACTCCTCGACTCCTATGCACGATGCTCCCCTCATCGTCAGAAAGTGCCCTATTTACTTAGTTAACGTTGAACTTGAGAGTGGCTTGAGAGAAAAAGAATGGTAAAAACAACGCTAAAAGAACCGTCAGGCATATGAAAGGGATAAAGCCTATGTACGCTTATCGCATAGCCAAGATAATAAGACTAGAAAGTCAAAGATAACTATGTGAATATTTCGCACACGTTATGCTGGTTTTGCACCACGGGAGCTATACCTCTCAGCTCAACTAACTGGTGGCGGGGATTGAATTAACCCCTCCATTACAACACAGGTGAGGCATACTAGACAACTGCGGCCTAACCTGGAAAGGAGGAAAACAAAGAGAAAAATGATTTTTAGCGCCGGATGTCCTTGGCGTGATAGGTTCCAATAATTTTACCAGTTGGATCTTCGAGAAGATAGTAAGAGGCTCCTTGCTTTTCTCTAACCCGAGCCTTCAGAAATACTGGCGCCAGCTTGGCGTTGAACCCTTTTCCGAAATTGCTCTGGGCAAAGTTACGTCGGTACACCTCGTCGCCGACCTTGAAGCTGACCGGTTTTGCTCTCATATTATATCTGGCGGCGTTAGAGTGAAAGGCAGCCTGAATATTGTTCTGAACCTGTGCTCTCACTCCTTGAAGCGTGTCAGTCCGGATTAGGGTTACATCCTCCCCATTCAACACATCAAGCTTCCGCAGTAAGTCATAGTCGGATCCGTGCTGGACCATGTTTTGCCCAAATAAGACAAAGTATGGGCTGCACCCTATAGAAGTATGCAGTGTTGCTCGCAACGAGCAACCAATGCTGCCTAGGTGAATGTCCCATTCATTTTGATTCTTTTCAATATAGGCACGAATAGCGGCTATGACGGATCGATTTACGCGCTCTGAAGAGTTGGCTTGAGGTGAGTGTACAGCGGTATACATGTGACCCACACCATACTTAGTCAAAAAACTTTTGAAATCATTAGACTTGAACTGAGGCCCGTTATCACTAATTATGGTCTCAGGCACACCAAACAAATGGAATACTTCCTTCTCAAGGAACTCCATAATTGGAACGGTAGTGAATTTTTTTAAGGCTTTTAAAAAAACATACTTCGATAAGTGGTCTAGCACCACAAGTAAACCAACGTTCCCCGTTCTCGATCTGGGGTACGGGCCCAGCAGGTCAACGAACAGTTTTTGAAATGGTCTTACTGTTTTGACTGGCTGTCCCATGGGGGGTCGTAATACCGTGTTCGGACTCTTAGTGGTTTTGCAAATTTCACATGCCAAGATATAGTTTCTCACGTCTTTTACTAGCGTTGGCCAGAAAAGATGCCGCCGTAACTTCTCCAAAGTTTTCCCGACCCCACAATGTGCTGATGTTGGGGTGTCGTGAAAATTTATAAGAATGTCTTTCACCATGCCCGATGGTACCCAAAGTTTCCAAGAATCGATTTCTTGCTCCGGAGTACCCGTAGAGTACTCTGTGCGCTTGTAGACAAAGTTATCAAGAACCTTCACGTCAGGTAGCTTTGACTGATTGGCCTCTACATGCTTCTTCAAGTCTACATATTCAGCTGAATGGAAGTGAGGCGAGTTCAGGTCGACTATAGGGGCGATCTCCTCCAAAGCACTTAAATCTTCTGCGTCTCTTCGCGATAAGCAGTCTGGAACCACGTGATTGGTACCTTTTCTGTGTTTGATGGAGAAATCAAAACCCTGCAATTTTAAGGCCCATCTCGCCAATCGTCCTGCCAACTCCTTTTGGTGCATCAACCACTGGAGGGAAGCATGGTCAGTGATAACCGTGAAAATGTGATCCTCAATGTAAGGACGGAACTTTTTGATGGCTAAGACAGCTGCCAGGCACTCCTGCTCGGTTACAGAGTAATTTCGCTGGGCCTTGGTGAGCTTTTTGCTCATAAACGCTATGGGCCGTTCCACTCCTTCCTCGTCCGCTTGAGCAAGAACGCTTCCCACGCCAAATCGACTCGCGTCACATTGAATGATGAAGGGGGATTTGTAATCTGGAGTTCTCAATACAGGGGCGGTAGTTAGCTTTTCCTTTAGAGATTCAAAGGCCGCTTGTGCTTCAGAGTTCCATCCAAAAGACTTGCTCTTCTTCAGGAGATTGGTGAGGGGAGTGGCAAGGTCCGCGTAGTTAGATATAAATTTTTGATACCATCCCGCCATACCAAGGAACCGTCGAAGTTGACGGACGGACTTAGGTGGTGGAAACTCCTGGATCGCACTGACTTTGTCAGGATCTACTTTGATTGAGCCATAGCCGATAATGTAGCCAAGAAACCTGACAGCTCTGCAACAAAACTTGCTTTTTTCCACATTGATGGTTAATCCTGCCTTCCGGATATGCAAAGCCAATTCCTGCAGCACCTGCATGTGAGTCTCAAAATCTTCCGAAATGACTAACCAATCGTCAATGTACCTGAGCACACTAGATTGAAGGTGAGGTGGAATAACCTTATCCGCGAGTCGGCACATTGTTTTCGGTGCGTTGCGGAGCCCAAACGGCATAACACAGAATTGATATAACGGTCTATTTGGAACCGTGAAAGCTGTCATTGCACGTGAGTTCTTTTCCAAAGGAATTTGCCAGAAGGCGTTTTTCAAATCTATGACTGTTATATATTCTGCTTTGGGTAACCGACTCAGAATAGCTTCTGTACACCGCTGCGGATAGGCGTCAGGATCTGTGTGCGCGTTAAGTTTCCGGTAGTCAACGCAGAATCGGACCTTTCCTGGCTTCCGAACGAGGACTACGGGGGAACTCCAGGAACTGGTTGATTCCTCGATGATACCTTGCTCTAGCATTCGATCAACTTCGGAAAACATAAGAGACTCAACAGCCGGTGACACAGGATAATGTCGTTGCATCACTGGTTTGGCATTGCCAACATCAATGCGATGCTCCAACAAGTTAGTTCTCCCCAGACCGTCTCTTTCGAAGGAGGGAAACGACATCTTAACGACTCTTAGTCGATCGCGTTGCGTAGCAGTAAGGTCATGTACGTTTGGATCAGGGGAAGACGGAGCGTTAAGCTCTCCTATGATATCCGGAGCAAGATTAAACTTTCTCCAAAAATCAACGCCGAGGTACAAGTTTTGGCTAAGAGACGGCACGACGTACAGATCCAAAGACTTGGTGACATTTCTGAAAGTAACATCTACCCTGATGCTACCACGAACTGTCTGCAAACGACCTTCAGCCGTTTTCACATACGCCTGGTACTTATTTAACTCAACACCTGAAAGAAGAACTTCCTCTGCCGCAAGAGCCCCGAGACAGCTGATTGAAGCTCCCGAGTCTAATAGGCCACTCAAAGTTCTGCCTAAAATTTCCACGTTGGCATAGGGCCTAACATCGGATTCGTCTTTAGATATGGCAGCATTGAGAAGAAATCTCCTGGTTTTCTTAACCCTTTTCCAAAAAAAACGAAGACGCTTTGTCGACCTCTTGATTTTGCAAACACCTAACGCGCAAGTTTCACCGTGAAATATCCGATCACGCGCCAGCATGTATTCGTTAAGCCTTTGGTGGAACGGTTTTGAAGGGTCAATCCCAGCTGAGTTTGACAAGGCTACAGATACAGAAGCAGAATCAGCCGGGTCGAGAACAGGTACGGTGGTGTGGGGTTTCTCGTCTTTTTCTATTTTGTGTGGGGTGGATGTGGCCTGCTGTTGATGGTCACATCCACTTTCCGGTTTACCGAAGGTGCACACTTTGGACACTGTGGCTTGTAAATGTTTCGTGCGCCACAACCATAGCAAAATATATTTCGAGGTTCGAGACAATCTATGTACGTATGACCAACCTCCTCACAATTCCAGCAAACAAGAACCCTCTCGGCACGGGTGATTTCCGAAATCTCGTTTCCACCGGAGTCGTCAGAACAGATCTCCGACACAAACTTACGAGATGGTACGTTGCGGTTGAAATGTGATCGATTTAGTTCTTGCATGAAAATTTCATGCCTATGACATGCTCCTCTCAGTTCTGCAATTGTTGAAATTTTAAGGTGCAGTAACTCATGCCGTAGATCTGGTTTCAGGTTCCTGATAACCATTTCTAAATATTGCCTGCTCGATAAAGGCTCAGTCAAACGGTCTGCCAAAGAGTTCACGGCCTCCAAAAAATCATCGAAAGCTTCCCTATCGCGTTGCTTGCGGTTACGGATAAGTTCGATTATGTCGAAATCAGTTCGAGGATCCGAATATTGCAACCGCAAGGCCTCGCAGAGAGCGTTCCACTCTATAAAGTTCTCACGCCTGTGGTAACGCCAAAACCAATCCTTAGCCTTTCCAGCAAAGAGAAGGTGTATGTTTTTGCAAAGAGCAGTGAAGTTTCCGTTAAGGGTATGGTTTGTGAGGGCTTGTATACGATACAGAAACTCGTCTGCGGTTATTCCGTCCCTTGAAGCATCAAACTTAACGTTCCAATTTTGGATGACGTTGGCGAACTTATCCGGGTTTGAAAAACTGCTCGAGATACTTTCGTGGAATAGCGGGTTTGGTTGAGTAATTGGCGGAGGAACTTGAAAGTTAGGTTGCGGAAAAGTATGCGGGTGAGCTTGGTAGCTACTTTGAGGCATCTGCGGAGGACCTTGGAGGATTGGCTGTGACCAGGTAGTTCTTTCAGTCAACGGCGTATTAGGAGGTGGGACATGTGACGCACGTGACTGAGAGTTCACATTCAAATACCTCTGAAACATGTTTTCAATCGTTTGATTGATTGACTCAAGATTTTTACGGCGGTCTACCTCGATTTCCTCGCGTACGACCCGACGAATATTTGAGTCACTAGTTGGATTAGCGACATTGTTAAAGGGGAAAAGCAAGTTGGCGCGAGAGCTAGAGGTAGTCTCAGGTTGTAACCCGTGGACTGAGGCTTGAGGTGCCCATTGACGGTTCTTATTGCCCGAGGCCACTCGACTATCTATAATGCTTGCGTCCTGAAAACTCCAATTTAAGGATTCTGGGTGTGCGCGCGTGGCTGGTCGCCTACCTTTCGGAACTGCACCCTTACCTGCCGATTTGCCTGACGGTTGCGTTGACCGTTGGACGTTAACTGGTAATTCCACTAACACAGCTATATCTTGTCGGCAAACTGGACACGTACTAGAATCTTGGAGCCAGTTGGTTAGACATGTTTTGTGAAATATATGCCCGCAAGGGGTGGAAGACGAGTCAACGCTGTCAGATAGAGATTCCTGGCATATGGCACAAGCGAGCCCAGTCGCCCCATCTACAAGTTCGGGTAAATTCTCAGCACTGTGTCTCACTGCCATTACGTGTTATGATAGGTGTGTACTTGGTTTACTATTATTATGATTTTTTTTTTCATATACGGGTTAATATAGATAACTTCGAAATCCTTGAATATGGGTATAGGACTAAGTATTATTATTCTTAATTTATATTGTTTTGATTCAACTTCATTGTAGTTGGTTTCATTTCGGCGTCATGCAAAAGGTCATTATGTCTGCAGAATAAGCAAGATTAGAGAAGAAAAGCAACGATAAATAAAACGGCAAAAGAAAGAAGCTTGGACAAGATAATGCGGCCTTCTACCCGGTCACAACACCAAGCGGAGGCCTCAGTGTGGTGCATTTCCAAGGCAGAGAAGCGACGTCTACGGCATAAAGTGGGAGGTAGCCCTAAATTCACCAATCAATTAACCTTTGGTCGCTTGATACCGTGTAGAGTTCGTTAAGCAGCGATATTCCAAAAGGTCTGACGGTGCCTTTGGACTGCCTATTATGTAAGGTTGATGAGGAGCTAATAAAAAAAATCGAAACTTTCAAACTAAAATGGGAAATAAAGAGTAAATTTACGATAAAATCTGGTAAGAACCCACAACAACTTGTGGGCCCCACGTTGGGCGCCATTTATGTAACGGACGGTGGGACAAGTAAGGGACTTACAGGGGATTGGTGTCTGACCCGATTGGTTGGGTTAGGCCAGGAATAAAAGGTTGGGATGGGGATCGTGGAAGAGGACCTAGGAGTGGGAATAAGGGAAGGAAATCTTGAGAATATCACGAAACGGGTGCATGCCTGGTAAATCGCGGCTCCAGCTCGTCGAAGGGTGGATTCTTGCCTCGTGTTTCTCAAAAATATCGCCATCACATATGAATTGCATGCTGGATAAGAGAAAGGAACGGAATACTAACTAAATGTTTAACAGGGAAAAAAAATTGAAAAAAAAGGATTCTCTAAAATTGCAAATGGGAGGAGCAGGTGGAAGTCCTCCTAGCGGGTCTTTACCCTCCCTACCTTGTGCCTGGGCCGCTGAAAAAAAGATTAAGTGGACTGGCACCCATATAAAGCCCTGTGCTTTAACTTAAATCTGCGACATTTTTGACCTCTGCTGCAAGCTACGAAATGAAACCCATAAGTAAGTTCTTAATTCGCCATAACTTTTGGTTTATTCAAGGTCACTAAAATATTCAGTAGTTGATATTGCGAACAAAATTCAATAAAATAATTCAAAACAAACGAATCTCATTAGGTGAGATACGGTGGATAAACAAATTAAATTAATCTCATAATTTAGAGTAATCATATCCTAACTATGACTATTAAACCTAGTTGAATATGCACGTAAGAAGAGTAATCTAGCAATGTAGCCATTTAATTAATTTACGGGAGCGTAATCTAAATAAACCATATTATATCAAAAGAGCAAATCACGAAAGATATTTAAAATCAAAAGCTATATTGAATATAATGCGGAAAATAATAAAAAAACTAATTTGTTTACGATATTAAAAAAAAAGAAAGAAAAGAAAACAAATCCAACAGTCCAATTTATTTCACATAAATCAAGCAAGGTGGCAACCCGGTTAAGTTTAAACCCCGTCTCGTATAGGCTGACGTTTGTATGTATGTATTTATTAAGAAAATTTTATAAAATAATTAAAATCCCAATGATGGGCTTACCTGGCATCCTTATCGACAGGCCTGTAGAGGTGGATGGCTGGTGCGGCTGTAGGGAAAAAAAACTTTTCGACAAACAAATACATGCATGCCATTGGGAGAAATGGTAATTAATCCAACAATCAATCGAGAGCGCGAGCGAATTACTTGATTCGATTGATACGATCTATTCGGTTTTTTTGTTTCTATGACTAATAGGTGTCCGCGGGGTTTTTTTTTCTTTTCTCTTCTTACTAGGTGCATCAACGAGGCTATGTATGTAAAAATTAATGTACATACAATGTACGTGAAGTAATAGCTATATGTAATGTATATGTGTGTGAATGAAATTGTAGGTATATCGTTAACATAGGCGTAAAACCTTTTATTAATTATTTTTCTTTAATTTTTATTTTTATGTTTATATTTTCTTGTAGGTATAAACTTTTACTTAAATAATAAAACAAATTATTTTGACACCGATATCTAGTATAGACAACCCGGTGAATAGCACGTGATGCTTCGCTTATACGAAGGAACATGAGGGCGTCGAGATGTTGCCTTGGAGGTTTTATTTCCAAGATTCCGAGTTTGGACACGTCACTGGTGTGGGGCTTTCAGGGAGCAGGTTCACCACGTGGAGTCTTGGCGTTGACTTGGCTGATCGGTTGAGGATAGTCACTGATAGCTTGGTATAGTTTTTTTTTTTTTGCATAGTTTGTTTGTATAGTTTCTTTCCTTTTTTTTTCGGACGTTTGCGAGAAGGGGTGGGTCAGACTTAAACGTGATCACAGATTTTTTTTTTAGACGAGTGACATGGCTTTCTATGGTTTTTTTTATTTTATTTTTTTTGAGCGGAAGATATCACAGCACATGTGGGGTTTCCCGGGGAAGGAAGGGTTTTTTCATTTTCACTTATCGTTGTTCAATATGCTCTTATTTTCACTGGTAATTTATGCGAGAGGTATTTAACTTTTTCTCGCTCTAGAAGAAACCACGAATGGAACGCAGGAAACTTTGCATAAATACCCGTCACGATATATTTTTTTATATAATTACACGTGGACAAGGTGGGTTACACGAGGACTAATTTTAAGTCCGTATGCCCGGACCCCGTCTCGACTCGTTATCCGGAGAAGAGTTCTTTTCCGTCCGAACACGCTTGCCTTCTGATGGTGACTGACTAGCTGCTAGCTTGACAGTCGATCATGGCTCCCGTCTGGATTTTTTTCAAAACCCAAGCCTATGTGGTCCGTTTAGTTTGTCAGGCCACTTTGCCGCTAATCCCTAATGAAAGAGTAAATGGTAGTATGCAGATTACTGCATTATACCAGTTTACCACACAACACCCACTCCTCGACTCCTATGCACGATGCTCCCCTCATCGTCAGAAAGTGCCCTATTTACTTAGTTAACGTTGAACTTGAGAGTGGCTTGAGAGAAAAAGAATGGTAAAAACAACGCTAAAAGAACCGTCAGGCATATGAAAGGGATAAAGCCTATGTACGCTTATCGCATAGCCAAGATAATAAGACTAGAAAGTCAAAGATAACTATGTGAATATTTCGCACACGTTATGCTGGTTTTGCACCACGGGAGCTATACCTCTCAGCTCAACTAACTGGTGGCGGGGATTGAATTAACCCCTCCATTACAGGGTTCGTCGAATAAAACTCAATTTCACTTTTATAATCACACAATGAAACACTTTATTTATCAAACAAACTTATTTAAACTCAGATCACACTGTTATTCAACTTTACTATTTAGAGTTCAACACTTTATTTCAACTCAATCACTTTTTTACTTTATTACCGATTTTCACAAGTCTACGTTTAAAATATAACTGTCCCGTACGAGCCTGTCACCCGTGTATTTATACAAAATTAAGCACCTTCTTAATTTTTTTTAATTAATTTTTTTTAATTAATTTCTTCTTCGTTCCATACCCATTTTGGTAATTTTCCATTGGTACTCCTCAGCTGAATTCCAAGGAGGGGAAATCGAAATTCGAACTTCGAATATGACAGCTGCTGTCAGATGACTGGAATGACAGTTGGGTATGTTCGTTTAGTGAATCGAGCGGGTGCGTTTGTAGAGTGAATCGATGGGTGCATTCAGGGACTCCTGCGAGTTGTTTTATTTCTTGTTGCCACATAACAATATAAAAACATGTTTTGACGCGGTACCGATAAGTATCAATTCGAAGTGTAACAAATGTAACGGTATCTCTTAAACCCAAGTCTAGCATAAAAACCACAAACTTTTTTTCTGTCAAACTGATTTTCGTAGATAGACAGGGGTTTAAACTAAGGTTGCAAAAGAGAAAAGTACACGTGTCTTGAGTTGCCTACTTTTCATAATTATTTAATCGTTTTCCGAAAAGACTGCGCCTTAAAAGTGAAGTCTGACAAAATTAGTAACGGTTTTTTGATGGCAGACCAGTTTTGATAGTTTGTGGTCATGCCAAACTTCATTTAGGACAGAAGCTTAAGAAGGTGTTCTGTCATGTAGTTTCATCAAAATTTTAGGTCAATAAAAGTTGAGGCAGACCTTAGTAAAGAAATTTTTTTTGAAGCAGACCATTGTTTTTGACAACATGGTATAATTTGCTCTCAACGTTGCAAATTTGACGAAGGTGTTCTTATGACTTAAGTTCGTTGTTTTTTTTAGTGTTTTCAAAACTGCATAAAAAATACATATGCACAAAAGTTCATTTGTCTGCCATTTTCATTTTGTTTCTTACATGTTTTTCTACCTTTTCCACCTATTTAAAAATAGGTTTCCTATGACGTTTTTTCCAGTGCTATGGGAGCTCGGACTATAATGGTTTAACTTTTTACGAGGGGAGTTCAAAGTATTTTCCGTATACCTAGGTAAAATTCAACTATTTTTCTTCGTCAAACAGTCGCCATCTCTTCTCTACGACCGAAGAGTTTGCCGAAATTCGACAATTTGTCGACTGTTTGTCGAAATTCTTTTCTTTTGTTGAAAACCCTTCAAAACTACCTACGCTCAGGCTGCCCGCTAACTGCCTTCACCGAACCCAATGGTAAAAAAAGTCGGGACACCTGTTGGATGCCTGATTAAGAATTAAATTAGCCTTTTCATAGGTACCATACACATCATTCTTCATGGCTGTCTTAAGGCCAAACCATCATGGGCTTCACTGAGATTAATCTAATGTGAAAATACACAAAAATCCCAGTCAAGCTATTCCAAACGCTTGCAGTTCCCATAATAGACTAAAGTAAATGATTCGAAAATTGCCGGATCTCTTATACAGCTGTTGAACCTATTTCTGCGTCGAACCTATCACTTGATTGGGACCAGATTTAGTCAAAAAAAGTTAAAAAAACCAAACGAAATGGGGCAAAGGTCTATTATGACCGTGGCAAGCCAATTGTGTGTTATGGGACATTTATGAAAGTCGACTTAGGCTCATCGAAGTCTCTAATGGTTGGGCCCTAAGTCTTTTTTGTCTTTTTAGGGGAAATCAGATTTATATTAGGCTACTTTTACTTCTTTTAGGTCAAGTCATCTGCCTTAGTCGTCGTTAAATCGTCGTACAATCCAAAGAAATTTTTGTTTCTATGTCGGCGTTGCAGTATTCGTGTTTCAAACTTTAAACCCTAATTTGCTTTTATTGTCATTGCGTACAAATTTCAAACCTCAGACGTCCTTCCCCTATGGAAAAGCTGATATTCTTTTGCTCGTAGAGTCTGCACAATGTTCAGCCTCTTCGATGCATTATCGCTTCCCCAGCTTCCCACATTCAGGCTATCGAATTACTCACTGAATAAATCCACCCATTGAACAGTCATATTATAGTCAGCTGACAGCAAACTGACAATCGATATTTGATATCTCTTTTCAAGCGAAAAAGTATGACTACAAGTGAGTAAGTGCAAGAGTTTATCTGTGACTTCTATATATACCATGTAATACCAAATCTTTAAGTTTCTTGGCCCGATTTCATATATTATTTGTCCGCGCTCCCAAAAGTGGGCATTGGCTTAAAATTTAAATCAATTAATTATTATTTCGCTAGACTCATGAGAAAATACAGTAAAAGCGAAAATTATTTCAGAAAAAAACAGTTTTTTCCTAAAAACACTCCTTAAAAGTGGGCGGAGCTCAAAACTTTGTATGGAGCAAATAGAATTTTTTTTTTCGATTTTGAGTAATTTTTCCGAGAAATCGGGTTCTTAAAGATCTAAAATGTTCAAAGTGGGCATGGTTGATATTGTGGGCAGCCCACCTTTTGCCTTGTTAAAGGTCTTAAGCCAATATTGTTCAGTACCAAAATTTAAGTTCCTGTGCCTTGTCCTACTTGACTAAAAGGCATTTAGAAAAAAAGTGAAATAGAGGTTGTCTCACATTGAAGCCAGTAGTGGGCATCAGCCTATTTTTACACTTTGTCTGTGCAAAAAAAGAACCAAGCCGTGTACCAAGTTTCAGCTTTCTAAAGCAACCGTAAAGCAGGACTGGGGTGATAAGGGTCTTCAATTGTCTTCAATTACGTTCTTAGACCAAAGAAACAGCGATTGGCAAGATTTATCCTTCGGTTAAAATCATCACGAGCTGATGTCATTCCCTAAATCTATAGCGGAACCCAGGTAGATCAATTCCCTAGCTTCCTCAAGGTTGTACGATAGCTGTCGATGGTTATATTTTGGCCAAGACGTCGGTGTTGGGTGTATTTTCGTGATGACGGGATATATTTGGTTTTGCGTTCATTGACTGCTAAGACCTTGTTCGCCCTTTTTGTCCCGAAACTCTCAAAGGCTTCACTGACATCACACTGGCTGTGTACTTCCGATTTAAAGTCGTCTGCGTACTCACATACGGGCTTTTGAAAGATTGTGCCTATCGTTTTTTCGTGGGAGTTCTGTACAACTCCCTCAAGTATGATGTCAAAGAAATCACATGACAGCTTGTCGCCTTGTATTAATCCTTTTTTGACATCAAAGGGATCGGTGACGTCTTTGCTAACCTTTCCGGAACAGTGTAAGTTTTCCATCGCCATCCTGCACAGACTGACAAGTTTTGCAGGGTTGCCAAAACTAGGCATTGCGCTATATAGTTCGTCGATTTAAAAATAGATACTGTTATGCGCGGCCTTGAAATCGATGAAAAGGTGGTGGGTATATCGATTTGAAATTCCTAGGTTTCCTCCAAGATCTGCGGCAGTGGGAATATTTGTCTACAAGAGTCTTAAGTATCTTGAAAGCTCCAATTCTGAATGAGCTCCAGTTGATTTTTTGGACGCTTAATAGACTGAGTGGTCAATTCAATTCAAAGAAACTGCAGATGTTGTATGTTGTACCTGGATAAACGGCATCAAATCGGGTCCTTTATAGGTGTGCGTTGAACTACGCCACACCTGTGTTCTGTCACCTCTTCTGTTGTAAGGATAAATGAACTGCATACTGAAGCGTTTGTTCTGTTCTGTCACCTGTTCTGTTGTAAGGATAAATGAACTGCATACTGAAGCGAGCCTTGGGCGAGGAACGCTTCGTTAGTACCTGTAGCCATCTGTGATGGTGTTGGAATGAAGGGTAAAGTGAGCAGATCGGAAGCCACGGGTTGCTTCCCGAACTCATGTGTAGTGTACCCTGTTCATAAATTGAGTTCCATCGAAACAGATGATCCGCACTTTAATAGACAATCGCTTAAATATTTCGGGGTGTTATAGGGCGTGGAACGTTACCCAAATGTAAAATATTAAAAAACGCGCACACAAAAAAAAAAAAAACAGAACATATATACCCTCATTGACACATACCCAATAATTAATACTATAACGGCAATACCGCATAGTATTTATAGCACTAAGCATACCTACCGACATTTCCCTGACCATATGAAGCTATGTCACTTTTTGGTTTAGCCGGGGGTAAGCAACGCGTGTCACTTGACCGAGACGGCAATCAAACCTCTATCACCGACTTCCTGGAGAGAGTAATCACTAGCTCGACGCCCAACGTATTGTACTCCTGCTATACTAGCACCCTCTGTCGAAAAGAGCTATAGCACTCAGCCGAATTAACGCTAAGGCCTTACTCGGAATAGCTCTTGCTCTATGAATCCCGCAAAAAGAACCTTGGGATGGTATACATATACATATACATACATATACATATACATATATCGGCCAACATTACCCTCTTTTTCACGAAAATTAGAGCATTAACACCAAGTAACTGTGTAGGTTTGTTCAAATTGGAGCAATATCAAAAGAACTGCGCCAACTGGTCGTTGGGCAAAAGCTGATCTTATAATGATAGAAAAAATCGCAGTTTTTTAAAGGTATTGTTCTTGTTCATAACCGAAAAGAAAAACCTGTCGCTCTGAGATATGTCGCCCATCATCCTCACACTGAAATTTTTAATGTAGGCATGTACCTAAATGATATTCAGTGGCTTCGACACTCTGGACGGACTATACCCGAAGGTAGGTATGTTTTTTTTGCTGTGTCTAACAACTCAACCCAACTTGTGAATAAGCCTACGCGGGTCCCTGTCATTCACAATCATAATATGCCACCAATACTCTGGTCTTGTTCATCACCTCCCCACCCGGGGAAGAAATGTAATCAACGTCCTATCGCCTGTAATAAAAAAATAAACATAAAATTTCAACTCCAAAAAGATCAGTTTAAATACGACCGAGCGAACTGAGACGGCTTAAATAACTTATTTAAACTTTTTAAGCTTTGGGCTCGACCTGCCCTTCTGCCACCTTGGGCTTATGCGTTCCATTTCGGGGTATATAGAACTGTCACCCTTCCTTAGAGCGTGGCCGGTCCACTGCACTGCCATGTTCGTCGCTGAATGATTGTGCAATGCCTATAGATGTAGACTCCTGATCTGTTCTCAATTAAAGATTGGCGTTCGCTATTTGGCCTTCGTTAATATGTTCCGGAGGCACCTGTTAATGCATGCCTGCAGTTTCCTCATTATTGTGGCGATCGGCTCATAGAAATTACATACGTCGTAGATTAAAGACGCA
Organism: Neoascia interrupta; assembly: GCA_947623515.1. NCBI lineage: Eukaryota > Metazoa > Arthropoda > Insecta > Diptera > Syrphidae > Neoascia > Neoascia interrupta. Next base: position 188,427,074 of record OX392462.1, read on the forward strand.
ACGCCTGAAATGTTATTTTCCTTTATTTCCATACATTTAAAAATAAATAGATTTTTTTCCGAAATTTCAGATATTTTTTTGTTTTTTTTTTTCTACTTTGGAAAAAGAAGAAAATGCTAGAAAAGGCGATTTGAAAAAACCTACCTGACCAATTGTTCTAAACTCGAAGTTTAAATAAATTGGGTGAAGTGATTATTTAAATTCAGTACACTATGCTCATAAATAATCCGTAGGGTTTTCGTGTGGTCAACACATAGTTCTGCATCTAGTACCGCAAGACGGTCTTTCAACTGGTCTTAAAGATTTTTTGACACTGTTTTAGCTACCGCAGGCAGCAGACAGTTGCCTTATCTGGGGTGGAACGGCTAAGGTGATCTTTGATACGCGATGTCGCAATTCCCACAAATCGTCTGCATAAATTGTGTGATCATCACAATTTTCTTGTGACAGCTCACGATCAATCACCGTCAAAATCTGCTGGTCCCCAGTTTTCAAACTTTCTAGTTAGCCTTTCTAGTTAGTTTTCTATCTAATATCCTTAACTTGGCCCATCATGGGGCGGTCATGGGTGGCAAAGTTAAGGATATAATCCAACGACATTTAAGATGCTTGAGTCATCTCCACTGGAATCCCGTCGGTCAAATTAATATTAAGGAGATTTTTCAATTTTTTCATTAAAAATTGACTTAAGCCTCGATGTCACAGGGAACAGAAATAGGAACAGAAACAGAATTTCATACATTAGCAACGCAAAAAGTATTCAGCGAATTTAGGTTTCAGTTGCTAATGTATGAGATTCTGTTTCTGTTCCTGTTTTACGTTGCTTGTGACAACGCGGCTTTAGTCGTGTGTGTGGTTTAGTTATCCATAGTTATAATTTCTTTACACTTTACCCTAAAAGTATACATTGAGTAAGCTAGTTTTTGTTGAACAACAAAATTAAAAGAATTATTGTATACCTTAGGGAGAAGCAAATAATAAAAGACTGTATAAAGTGTTATGCGGATACATTTATGAAAATTACAAGATTGTTAAAAATAATTGTTTTCTTTTAAAAATTAAAAAAAGTTATAGTTTAGCTATTTAATTTTTATTTGAAGACTAACTTTTTCTTACGCTCGCATATTTTTTTTAAAATATTTTCACACAACTGGTATGCTTTATTGCCCGCTTTAATACCTGTTATATTTATGTACCTGCTTTCTTCTTCTCTAATAAAAGAATAATTTAATAAGATTGTCAAGAGAGAGCATAGTGTTAATCTATACTTAAGCCATTTTGAGGCTCTGCAACTTATTATTTTTTTGATAATAAGTAAGTACGTATACAAATCCTTTGAAAGTACGTAACTTTATCTTGAATCTTTTCAATAAAGAAGACAAAGAAGTGTCGTATTGTTTTCTTCCAAAGTATCCCTTCTAATGCTTGCCGAAAAGCGTTGCATAACTTCACATAACAATTACATGCGGATATGGGTATTGTAACCGAAAACTGGCACAAAATATGCCAAATAACTATTTTCTATATGAATCACTTCGAAGCAAAAAAAAAAAAACTTCAATTTGATAAAATATCACAGTCACGTTTGCACGAATTTGGATCAGCCTACGGAACGTATTACGGTCTCTGACCGCCCAAAGATCCAAGCCGCATAGAAAACCCTCTCCAGACACACAATTTAATTTCGTTTTATTGCCACAGATGAGGTGGAGGTCCACTATGTCGGCACGACTGCCCCACTAGGACACTCATTCAACCTCGGCAGGCAGCGCAACGTTTTATCCATTTAAAACCAACAATCCCCTGTCGATTCAATGCAGCGCATGGTGTAGGTACCTTACCTACTTAGATCCAAGCAATTGGACATTCACTTCGCGCTGCAGAACTCCTTAACTCGTTGCCTCGCCCAAATATGACAAAAAGTCGACACGGCCATGCCGCAGAGCAGTCAAAACACTTCTAATCCCTGAAAGAGGTCTTGTTACCCATACATTGGGAGCCGCAGATTGGTGGTATCATTTGATGGCGGATGGAATCTTTTGTGGTGGTGCTATACGCTCGTAAGTCGACACGGCTTGAAATGTTTAGGTATAACGACGACGACGACGGACTCGACGGACGCGACGTCTCGATAGCTTTGACTGCATGCGGCATGCATGAGTAAGCGGCCACCAAGTAATCGGGTTAATTTCGTGGCTAAAATTGCATTGGCGAACGTCGAGGACATTATGCTACAATAATGCCGAAACTATTTGGTGACTGAGCTGAGCTCTTTGGGAAATGTGAGATATTATTGCCGCGGTTTATGCGATTTAGTTTTGATCAGGCGCGGCTATATTTAATGGGAATGGTAAAAATCGTGCGGACACTTAGTCTGTAGACAAGCCAGCAGGAACTATAATTATGTGCTTGAGCTAATCCTCGAGAACGATGCTTGTGAAATGATCATTCAAGCGATGGTTGAATATAAGTAGCGGAATAAAGACTCGTAAAAATAGGGACATTGAAATTCAAAAATTTTTTTTTACCATATGTATGGAATAGGAGCATGTGACTGTAATACACGGGACCTTTGACCTTTCAATTTTTCATTTAAAGGACAACTTTCAGGCGACTGGGCACTAGGGTGTACAATGGGAGCAATACAACCTTCGAGTAGTTAGTTTATAGTTTACATATTATAATAAAATTTCGACTATTATGACACTGATTTCAGGCTAGAAAAAGGCTCCTAGAGATTTATCTCTAAGCTAAACTAATCGAACTTTTTTATCCAAAAGTTTTTGGTACTCTTGATCAAGAATACTGCTAACAGAGAGTCCAACTACCTATACTAGCTGCAACCGTCAGTCAAGTATCTGCAATATGCCAATAAATTCATCCGATGGAGGAGAGTTCCCAACTTATCTGGAGATTAGGTTCATTGAGGAATTTTTGTACTGATCCGGGAGGTGAGTGAGTTATAACGGCAGTTCTTACCTTCCAGAAATACGTTACTGCGTCTGAAAAGCTGGGTCTTAATAGGGCTTCCACAGCGCCAAAACATGACCCTGAGTAGTAGGGATTCTGTGTGTCTAGGCAAAGAAGGTCATCAATTTAGTACCACTGGATGATTTTAAGAGGCTTCAGAGGAATCCTCTTTTTAGGGATGGACTTGATAAATTCTGTTTTAAATCTGCATGAAAAGAAACTAAAATAATAGTGCTGATGAAAAAGCAGTGCGGAAGCAGAACTTTCGCTGTCGACAGTTGAGATAAGCCCGAAAAAACATTGAGTCTTATTGGAACGGCAGGCAAAGACCCTTGTCGCACGTGGAAGGCCGCTCTGAGAAGACTGAATGTACTTAAAAACTTTTTCTTCGCTCGTGAAAAGCCAGGATAAGACCTATTAGGCCTAAGTTATTACATCGGCGTTGTTTTCGGGAATGCTGAACAGTAACTTGAAGCTACCGAATAATCTGTTAAGTTTTTCCTAGTTAGCTTTTTTGTACCATTTACTTAGGCTGGCTGCTCAAAAACAATTTTCTTGACATGGTACAGTCGTCTGACGAACCTAAGGTAGATAGAAGATTTACTGCGCCTTTGCCGATATTAGAGATAAGAAAAAGGAAATCGCTTGAGTAAGAAGCTTACTACTTTGCATTCACCCTCCTCCGCAGGCCTCCATAACAGTGGCAAAGCCAAGTCAAAAACTTCAACCCCTTCGAAACACTTTTCCTTACATGATGAAGACTTCGTGTACAAGAAAAGATTGACAGAAGTTATAGGAGAAATGGGGGAAAATCTTATATTAAGTGGTTTGCAGCCTTAAAAGTTGCAAAAAAAGATTTGAATTCATATAGGAATAATGAAAATATAAAAAAGTTAATAAAAATATTCGTGGCCTTATAAGCCTGCCAAGAAGCTTTCGGCAGCACGTTTGGTTTCAACTGCACATGGTACAGTGCATTTATAGTGGGTATAACAAGGTCTGTAAGAATCACGCCCACCGCTTATCTATCTTTTTCGCAAGATCGAATGCACAACAGTTCACCCTTGAGCCCACTTTCGGACGTACTGTAAAGCTTAGAGGTTTTTTTTATAAGGCGTACTACGCAAATGTGGAATGTCCTGCCACGATCGGTTTTTCCTGCGCAATAAAACCCTCAATAATTCAAAACAAGAGTACACCGGTACCTCTCCTCATTTTCCCCTTCCTCTAATCCTTTCCACTCGTGAGATGTCAAACATTTAAAGGGTAACTGTAATGGGTAATCGCGAGTTGATTACCTATAAAAAAAGTAAACTGTGTTAGAAAATTTTGAAACTGCCGCTTTTAACCTTAGTTTTTCGAAGCCTATTTAAAAAACGAAATAAAAAAGGAGCTCATTTTACCGTTTTCAAAAAAAAAACGTTGGCCGTAGAATTAAAGAAAAAAAAACATTCAATGCTAGCGCAGGTAGCTGTGCTATTGGAAGAAAGTCTAATGGGAACTGGGAAAAATTCGAAATAGTTGTTTTATGGATTCGACACTTTAAAATTATAAAAAAGGTCAAAACAAGACATGCCCCAAGTCCTAAACAGCATAAAATATAACATTGAAATAGTCTAATAACGGATCCATCTTCTAAAATTTCATGTAAAGCTAAAGCAACTTCGAATATTCAAAAACTTTGAAGATTTGACTCAAAATAGGAAAATTTTTTTTCAAAGTTGCTGGTCTGTCAATGTAATGACAAAAGCTTTAATTTATCTGAAGGATTGAGCGTTTACAACATAAATCTACTACATTTAAAAAGTTTGCATTTAAAAAATTGGCGTTTTTAACCTCAAGTTTGTAAACCTATTTAAGCAAATGAAATAGAAGACAACATGTACAGTTTTCACGGAAATCCATATCCGCAGAACTTAAGAAAAGTGGCCAATTCAAACGCGACTGGATGCAAAATTGAAAAAAAAGCCTAACGGTGATTGAAAAAAAAAATCGAAATTGCTTTTTTATGCCATACTCAGATATCTGAGTACTCACGGGACTCTTTACGGGCACTGCGCGATAGTCTACACGTAGAGCGCCTTGGCATACTGCACAGCGATTCTTGGCAAACTGCACTGAAGAAGCTGCAGGGACGTTAAGGAAATTTAATCTTTTTGTCTCTTGTTCTGAGAATGCTTAGCATTAGTCAGTTACATCTTATATGAGCTGGCAGATCTGAGCAATGGGGATCTGAAGAATGTCCTAAGATTTGTATACAAATCCGTATTCGTGTACGAAGCGGCACTGTGAGCTTTTAACAGACGTTTATTTTTTTAGTTTTCGTTTCAGGTTTAAGAGGGTCCCTTTATGTCCCTTAATGGACCCCACTGTTGGTCTAATATGGCCGTGATATTTTCACAGGGGCATCTATCAAACTACCTAACTACAAAAACCTGAACCTAGTGCCCTCCTCTATTTATTTCTACAGTATGTAGTAAGCGCCGTTGTGCAGTGGTTAGTGTGTCGAACATCGGACTACTGTGTACGAGCTCCTGATATCGATTAGATCCGGATCGAGGCAATGAATTTTTTTACGGTCCCACCTCTACGAGGGTCTGACAACTGACAAGTCCTCCGAGATTATTACATCTTTTAACTAGTACAACTACATTGCGTTGTCTAGGAACACTGGCAAGTTAAATTCTTTGTCTTAAAGTGATTTTTTACTTTTTTTGTACATCAAGTACTTTTCCAAGAATTAGGATGGAACCTTAGGCAATAGGCAGAGTAGTATAGCTTGACCTTCACGCTTTTGCTATGAAGATTGCAATGAAGGACAACACTTCATGCTTTCCCCCAAAGCATCTACCCGCCTATGGAGTGTGCACATTGCATTATCTTCGCATTTTTTTTGGGGTCCGATAATTTGGTAGAAGCTTCTTTTAAGCCTCGCAACTGACTAGGGATGCACTGGAAATTGGGGTGCTTCCTCGCAACCTTTTGTATTACCGCACTTTCTTCAGGTTGAATTTAGTCACCAGCTCATTGCGAGTTTTTTTTCCGGTATGACATGGTTTTGGTTATGTCAATGCATTTTATGAACATATGAACTTTCGCTTTTAAAATTAACCAATCCTGGATCAAGATCACACTCACGATGTGACTCCTCATAACATGGGTTTTTACAAGTTTCCTACAGGTAGCCACTTAAGAGCCCTAAATGACAAAAAAAAAACCTGTTGGTTACAATAATGTCAAAGAAAATTTGAGGTAATTTGCTAGGCCTCGTTAAAAAGTCCAAAATAATTACCCACCACCGTAGCCACTTACCATTACGTTGACAATTCCATTAAACCACGACCCCAACGCAGTTTATTACGAAATTCGGCAGGGTGACCGACCACCTTGTCGTCGGTGGTACAAAAGAAAATGCTCAGAATTGATTTACATTCAACACCTTAACGTGTAAGACAAACTGGTGCAACGAAACTAATTGTTCCATAAGTGAATTACAACGTGTCCATTAATTTGGTCCGACCAAAAACAAGCATTTCCCACTTCATTATTATGTGACATTTTCGAGTTGTCCCCAAGATATATGTCACCGTTGATAGTGACTCCTAATCGACCACTCGATGGTAGATTTAACCACCCGTAGGCTGCTGTTGACCGAGGTCTCGCAAGATTGTCTCACTGTGTTGTCGGCCTAGTAAAAGTAAAGAAAGTGACACAGTTAACCAGGTGGGTACAAGTGCTGCTCCATAATTATGGTCGTTCTTACGCCCAGAGCCTGCTGAATGCTGTAGAGACATAGACACTGCTGAGTTATGCAAGCGGCGACCTTTCTCGATCCAAGACAATCATTTTTAGATATAAATCGAGGTCGACCACGCGACGAATAACAATGCAAATATTTGACATTTTGTATCTTTTGACAGACAGTAGAGCCAATCTTTGAAACTTGGAATGCCAGAGTGCGTCATTGTAAATAAAGTTGTCAAATGATAATAATAAAATTTATGCTATTAGGGGAATAGTGAAAGAAGTTATACAATGTGGAAAAACGTTGAGGTAGTATGCCCTAAGGCTAATGATTGTGGGCAAAGGATGAGCACGGTTTGGTGATATTTGGTGATTTTAAAGTAGACAGACATTTTTTTGGCCTTTTGAGCGGGAGCTAAGCTTTTAGAAAAGGTGTTTGGGTGCAGCTAGTCGAAGAGGACAGGCTTGAGGACAGAGGATAGAAGGCAAACGTACCTAACTGTGTGTGGTCGCTTGAAAGACGTAATATTACTTTTACAAGCTGGCATCTTAGGTCTTTTTTAAAATTTTCTAATCGCAGATTAGGGAAATTTTTAATGACAGCAAGATTCTTGTGGGGTGCCGTGGCGTAGTGGTTAGTGTGTGTGCTTACTACGCCAGAGGTCTGGGTTCGAATCCTGCCATCGTCACCTGAAAAAAAAAGACTTGTTCTTTTTCACGGTCCCCACCTCCGCGAGGGTCTGACAAGCCCTCCGAGAGTACCATTTGTCTTAAAAAACGGATTCGTTCGGATTCGGCAAAAAATTGTAGGTCCCCTTGTATGTAAAGAAATTAACACACCAGCATACATTGTTGAGAAGTTGGCCCTGGTTCACCTCGAGCTGTAACGCCACTCTATTTATAAGTTGCTATAAAATTTTGGAAGGTACACTGTCTAGGTGGAGTTCAGAGTACGCCGTGCGACAATAAAAGTAAACTTCTCAGAACCATGTGTACCACATGCGCTTGTCGATGTCAAATGACAAATGACACCCCGGGTGGGTTTGAAACTTTCACACAGAAATGGTGCTGTAAAAAGTCCTTAAAGATTGCCCCGATGGGTACTCAAACTGAGGAACTGCTGAATTTTAACACGCCGCACTAACCAACACATGTGTAAAAGTGCGGAAACGTGTGAAAATATTGACTTTCCTAACAGTCACTTCACATAGAAAAAAAAAGACAAACAAGTTAGTAAGAGTTGTTCTCAAATGTAGTTTTTGACATAAACGGGCAAAGCAACTGTCATTTCTCATAGACAACACGTGGCAAAACAGGTCCGACTGTTCTTCCAAGTTTGATCCGGGACTAAACCACCAAATTTTGTGGGTTGAGCTGAAATTCAGCTTGAATTGACTGAAAATCTTGTTTCTGGGTTAATCCTAGTTTAACTCCGAGACTATATGATCTCGCTCTGAAATATTGGGCCTCAGTGGCATACCCTGTCTGTAATAATTCAAAGAAAGGACTAATAAATTTATGAAAGAGAATATAGTTTTTTTTATACTCGACCCAGGGTATATTGATTTTAATGCATAGTTTGTAATACAGTGAAATAATCATCGTAGACTTCCAAGACCCTTTAGAGATCTGATCGAGACCGACATGTCAGTCCGTCCGTCTGTATATGTGAAGGTTTTAGGTCTTCAAAATCGAGATAGAGAGCTGAAACTTGGTACAAATTGGTTCTTATTTGGTACAGACAGACTGTGAAAATTGGCTCAATCCGTCAACGGATACGCCCACTATTGGTTTTAACGTGACACAAACCTCTATTCAAATTTTTCTTTCAAAATGCCTTTTGGTCAAGGTAGACAAGGCGTAGGAGCTCAGATTTTGATACTGAGCAATATTGGCCTAAGACCTTTAACAAGGCAAAATTTGGACCGACCAAAATATCGACCACGCCCACTTTTAACATGTTACGTCTTTAAAGACCCGATTTCTCGGAAGGTTCACTCCAAATGGAGAAAAAATTATATGACAAATAGTTATTTGCTTCATATAAAATTTTGAGCTCCGCCTATGTACTTTAATGGGGCGTTATTAGGAAAAGACAGTTTTTTTCTGAAATAATTTTCACTTTTACCGTATTTTCTCATGATTCTAACGAAGTTACAATTTAATCTTTTCCTTTACTTCGCTGTTTTTATGCGGGCTTGTTGGTCCAAAGGTGATGAATGCGAATAAAACAACTTATTCCATTTTTATTGGAAATTACAATTGATTGATTGTAATTTTAAGCCCATGACCACTTTTGGGGGCGTGGCCTATGCAAACTATATATGAATTCCGGTCAAGAAACTTTAAGATTTTGTGTTACATGGTATGTGTGGTCGGGTGTATAGAAGTTTGTCACAGACAAACTCTTGCACTTATGCCTTCGGCCCAATGAATCCGTTGCGTCCGTCACGTGGAAGAACGCAACTGACAACTCAGTTAAATACACACGTTCTTATGGGAAGCGACGAACGTCAGGAAGTTCTTCTATGGGCCGCCTACCAAAAGAACGTATGTATTGAACTTGGTTGTCAGTTGTGTACTTCAACGTGACGGATGCAACGGATTCATTGGGTTGCAGGCTTTACTCACTTGTTTTTGGTACAGTTACACAACAGTTTACTTAATAATAAGGCTTTAAGGGGTGCTGGGCATAAGCTAAAAACTTCAAAGTTTTAAATACTACTCAGGAGCTTTGGGTAAGTTTTGCGATCAACTGGTCCGCTTTAGTGATCGCATTTGGGCCGCTAATTTTTAGATGACTGATATCCAATAGTTTCCTCGGTCTCAGTATTAGCCACTTCCTAGATCGACTTGACTGGAACTGTGGACACTGGGACACTACAGTCGATTTCATCTCTGGAAATTCCTTTGCTGCCGTTCGGAAGCAAGGAGAAGTGCCTTTGCAGGAACAGTCTTGCCCTTCCCTCGTCTGGTGGGTGTGTTTGCGCCTAGTCGGCAGTTAAGGTACAAGTAACCGGTGTTCATCACAGGGAGGTGAGACGAGGAGTTGATAGAAAGAATACAATGACTTAAAAGCTGGATCACCTAGAGCGGATATAGACACCAACTCCCCGAATCGGTAAATCCAGAGCATCGAGACTTAGGTGCTCTAAGGCCCAGGCTCTAGCTCCTTAAGTTGTTAATATTATAAGATGCTCGGGTTTTGAGATAAACTGAGCTGACAACTGTTCATCTCCTCCAAAAAGAGTTGGGCAAATTGCATTTCAGTGAAATAATTTCTTTGTCATATACCTTCTTTTGGAAAACCAAGACTGTTGAAATGTTCCTAAGCTCGGCTTACTTACGCGCGAAAAACTTGCAAGCTATTGGTCAGACCGGAAAAGCTACTCGCACCCTGATGCTCTGAATTGGGCAAGTCGCTTATGAAATGAGTATTGGGCTTTGATGTTCCGCAGTGTTGCCATCCGCAGAGGAGTCTTTCTTACTATAAAAATAAATTGAGTGGCGCAACAGCTCGAGATGAACCGGCCAAGTTTGTATGCTGTGTGTGTTTTTTACTGCATATACAAAGGGACCTAATTTTTTTCCGAATCCGAATCGCATTTTAAGAAGTTTTTCGAGTCAATTTTTACCTTCGGAGGGTTTGTTGTATCCTCGCATCTTTTTTTCAAATGACGACAGTAGAATTTTCAGAAGGATGCATGTGACCTCCTTTTTTGGATCCAGTCTGATTATTTAATTTTCTGAGTAGGTTTTATGAAAACAGTAAAATTTTCGTCACGAGACGCGCTATGCTGCAAGTGTTCTTCCAAATTTTTTAAAGAGCTGTAAGACAATTACGACTTTATTTAGGGGCTTGGTATACCTGACATGGACCATTATCTATGCTGCTGTCATAGTCGTAACAGCTAGGACACTCCCTGAAGTAAATTATAATAAAATTTGAATACAGTCAGAAATAAATCACAGCAACTTATTCCACAGTCTACGCGCCTTTTGAAGAAATTTACGTAATTCAAAGTCGAAAAATATATTTTTAATTGATTGTGGGTCGACTTTGCGGCCGATATGGTCTACTTTGCAGCTTTTATCACTGACAATCAAAATTAATACATTTTCCATTGGAAAACATTAGGCGGCATACAAAATTTATGGATTGACTGCACGCCAGCAACGTATGGGCATGGCAGCGCGTATACAATACTCACTATAGGTAAATGGCAACCACCGAAATGGACCTCTTCTTCGAGTGTATTTATTTAAATCTAAATGAAAAATGACTGCGAACCAGCGCGAATACAGCCTTAGACTCGTGTCACCGTTGCACCATTATTTTATATACATCCAGCACGATGCTGTTAGTTGTTGCGCCCCCTTTATGCGAAATGACCTTACCAGGCGCAGCTGATCTGAACTGGAACTAAGCTTGGCATGAGACAACTGAACGCAATCCATTTCGGGGAGTATTTCATTTCAGATTACAGAGCCGATAAGATTAACAACCACTCTTGTACCTGGAGGATATACATTTTGTGTATACACGTAGTCGCACAGTATGACTGCAGTTTGCTGGCGACTTTTCAAACTGTACACTTTTGTAATGATCTCGGTTGTGTAATGACACGCCAGATAGTTCGTGTAATTCAATTTGGATCCAAATAAGTGGTCGCCAATTTCCTGTTAAAAATTGCATTTAGTTTGCATATGGCGAGGTATGCCAATGCATGAAGTCAAGGATGCATTGCTGTTTAGATCTCGATTGTGGAACTAAAAGCCTAATAAATTTAGCGCGGAAACTCTAAGAAAGGTTTTTTTTTTAATCCCTTTCATTTTATCTGGATGTGAAAGGGACTTTGGTAATTTTGTTACTGGACTAGACTATCTGTCTAATTTCCTCCGTTCCAGTGCGGAATTTTTTTATCCGCAAAATAAATTATATAGATCATTTTTAACACGAATCTATTTAAACAACCTGGGCTTAAGGGCAATAAGACTGACCATTTTTGTCTCAATTTTTATTTTTTATTATGTAACGGGTGATTTTTTAAGAGGTTGAGAACTTTTTTTAAAAAAAAACACAAAAAATTCGAAAAAATTAATGAAATATTTATTTGAATCGATAGTTTGAACTTTGCAATTTAATGTTTAAAGATAATTTCATGCAAATGCTGACCGCGGCTGCGTCTCAGGTAGCCCATCCGCTGAGTCCAATTTTGGCATACTCTTTCACACATATCGGCCGGTATCTCACGAATGAATGCATGGATGTTGGCTTCTAGTGCGTCAATCGAAGCGGGCTTGTCCCTATAGACATTAGCCTTGACATACCCCCACAAAAAATAATCTAATGGTGTCAAATCGCACGATCTAGGCGGCCAATTTACCGGCCCGAAACGTGAAATTAATTAGACTGCTCAGAAGGTCGAGAATGCCGACCATAAAATGGAAGCAGCGCGCGATGAACATTTCGAACCGATCACGAATTTTGATAGTAAAATTCAATAATTTGCAAGCGTTATTTATTTGTAAAACGATCCATGGTTAAATTGCAAACCAAACTGAAGCTGTTTGACAGTGACACAATGTACTGAACACACGTCAGCTGTCAAAACCAGTGTTGCCAAAACCAAACCAGCTAAAAAATCACCCTTTACATATTATTATACACGTTGATTCAATTAAGGTGTGATAAAAAACTAGGGCGCGTAGGTTGGGTCGACGTCGAAAAAATTATATGAGAGGGGGTGGGGTCTATTCTCATACCTATATACACTTACTGGGTAAAATATATTGAACAAGTAAGTGTGCAATAGTTCGACTGTAATGAACTTCTAAATACCCGACCCTCTTTAGACTGTTAACCAAATTTTACACTTTTTTGGCCTGAATTCATATACGTTATAGCAATCATTTGTATCTGCCACGCCCCCAAAAATGGATGCAAGCTGAATGAAATGAAATCAGATAATTTTTATTTCGTTAGAACCGTGAGAAAGTTCGTTAAAAGCGAATATAAATGCTGAAAAAGTTGTTTTTTTTTTCCTAAGACGCCACCTAAAAGTGGGCGGAGCACTTTTATATTTTACAAACCTAGCAAAAGGTAATATCTTTAATATATGTCACATAAATTTTCGATTGAGAATGAATTTTCCGATAAATCTGGGTTTTAAAGGTCTAACATGTTAAAAGTGTGCTTGGTCAGTAGTGTGGGCAATCCAAATTTTGAAAAAAAAGCTTCTGGCCGCTATTCCTACACACTGAAATTCAAGTTTCTGCGCCTAGTTTAACTTGACCAAAATGCATTTTGAAATAAAATGTTTATTTGAGGCTACCAGGGATCCAAGCCAATTTTGGTTGCGGCTGTGGGTGGAACTTATCCATTTTCATACCTTACTTTTTTTGTAGGAAATTAAAACCAAGCTACTCTCCGACTAGCTCGGGTTATATTCTCGGGTTATATGAGACGCCTTTATTTTTATTTAAAATAAAAAAATTTTCTCCTTTTTGAGAAAGTTAAAAATAACAGCACCCACTACCACAGGTTCTTCTAAGAAAAAACTTTTTAGCAGTCCGTCTTATGGTATCATTTCGTTGTCCATCCGTCCATCCAAATTTTATAATAAAATTGGATTTTACCAAAATATTGAAAAGTTTTTTTTTGACAAATAAGGAATGGAAAATATACTCCCGTTTGCAACGTTCTTAAAGTCATACGTTTTCAACTACTTTATTCAAATACACACAACAGCCGTAGCTTAAGATAAAACTAAAATCAAATTTTGGTCAAGCAGTGTTAAAAAAAGACTGTCTAGTATAAAGTCATACACGGAGCAGTCCGTCGGCTTTTCTTGAAGGCTTAGTGTAGTAGTATTGCTAAATTTGAATATAAAATGTTGTTTAGTATATTTGCGACTTGGTTTTTCTTTTCTTTTAATTGCGATTTAAGACTCTATGACATTTTTTCAAGCGCATCTCGATTACACATTATTTCGCTTATAACGGGTGATTTTTTAAGAGGTTGAGAACTTTTTTTTAAAAAAAAAAACACAAAAAATTCGAAAAAATTAATGAAATATTTATTTGAACCGATAGTTTGAACCTTGCAGTTTAATGTTTAAAGATAATTTCATACAAATGTTGACCGCGGCTGCGTCTCAGGTAGCCCATCCGCTGAGTCCAATTTTGGCATACTCTTTCACACATATCGGCCGGTATCTCACGAATGAATGCATGGATGTTGGCTTCCAGTGCGTCAATCGAAGCGGGCTTGTCCCTATAGACATTAGCCTTGACATACCCCCACAAAAAATAATCTAATGGTGTCAAATCGCACGATCTAGGCGGCCAATTGACCGGCCCGAAACGTGAAATTAACTGTTGGTCGAGAATGCCAACCATAAAATGGAAGCAGCGCGCGATGAAAATTTCGAACCGAGCACGAATTTTGATAGTAAAATTCAATAATTTGCAAGCGTTGTTCATTTGTAAGACTATCCATGGTTAAATTGCAAACCAAACTGAAGCTGTTTGACAGTGACAAAAGGTACTAAACACACGTCAGCTGTCAAAACCAGTGTTGCCAAAACCAAACCAGCTAAAAAATCACCCGTTATAACAGTTATAGAATATTTCGAGTGCAATTTTAAGAAGATTATATGAATAATATCTGTGTATACGAGTTCAAGTAAATGTGGAAATAATAAGAATTGGAAAAAGGGAAGAGAAAGGAAGTTTAAATCCACATAAAACCAGGTAAGATGCATTGCTTTTACCTTTGTACATATGGGATACATTTTATTTTATATGTATAAACCCTTAAAGTACGGTCGAATAAAACTTGCTAAATCTTTAAATGTTAAAATGGATACGCTTTCGAAATCCGTTACTAACCTAACCGGTGCGACAAATCAGATCTTGCAATAGCTCAAAGCGATAGAGACCCGTGTGAAAAAAGTTGAACAGATCAATCATCCTGGCATTGAGCGAAATACAAGTACTCCCCTTCGCGAACCTCGCACTGAGGAAGACTTGCGCGACATTAGCCGACTACCAGATTGCGTGAAAGAGCTCCAAGTTTTCGAGGGCCTACGCAGTACGAATCCTGGATACACAGTGTGGAGAGAATACTGAAGGACTTCAGTATAGTAAAGGGTAAGCCTTTATTCCGCGCGATTCTTAAACTCATTCGTCAGAAAATTCGTGCGGTGGTGCGGATTCCACACTGGTGTCCTATAACATCTTTGACGATGATTGGGAAGCTATAAAAAGATGCTTGTCCCTCCACTACGCTGACAAGAGAGACATAAGAACTCTCGAACATCAGTTGAACCAGCTGAAGCAATGTAGACAAGGGTCCAGCCGAGCAAGGGTCGATTCCCACCAAACCTTTCCCACCACAAAGAAACTTTCGTCCTAAACCACAATTTACCCATGATCGATATCCTGCTGAGTACCCCTACCCACGGCCGAGTGGACCAAAACCACATGAAAGAATGCAGGTTGACCAGAGTGCGCAAACTCGTCAGGTCAACTACATGAATCGGCCAAACAATGCGAATCCTTTCAAACGCAGGGCCATGTCAGATAATTTCCTAAGCAAAGCCCAG
Organism: Neoascia interrupta; assembly: GCA_947623515.1. NCBI lineage: Eukaryota > Metazoa > Arthropoda > Insecta > Diptera > Syrphidae > Neoascia > Neoascia interrupta. The sequence continues at coordinate 188,442,397 of OX392462.1, forward strand.
CGTCTGAACTATTTAGAACCAGAGCGTGCTGATGATAGATATCCTGCCGCAGCGGGAGGAGTTGGCGAAGAGATAAATTTTGCGACATCAAGCCAGAGCGATGACAAATAGCGGCAACGACACTAAAACAAAATTCTACGTTCACCAGGCCTGAAAACATTTAATGGTATTATAGGCGACGATAAGCTCAAGGAATCGGAAGCTATCCTCGACCGAAAAAATAACATACTAACGTTAAAAAACGACATTAAATTGCCATTAAAAAACAACATTTTGAAAGAGGTTAACGCTCTTTTAGATGATATTACCCTTGCCGAAGTCAGATACAAACTCGGAGTACCTATAATTTGAAAAATTCGATTCACTCTTTAGTCCAATAAGTAATATGGAAATGATCCAAAAGAGTGTAAGAGCCGAGATAAGGACTAGAACTGATGAGCCAATCTACGCAAAGAGCTACCCTTATGCGGGAAATCATGGAGATAGATTTACCAAAGTTGCTGGACGAAGGCATTTTCCGTCCTTCCAAAAGCCCCTACAATTCTCCTATTTTGGTTGTGCCAAATTCTTGCGTTTACCGTAAATAAAAATGCAAAATATGCTGCGTCTATATCGACGACGTCATCATCTTTGGAGACACGCTTTAGTCTCATCTAAAAAAACATAGAAACCATTTTCGTTAGCTTAAAAGAGGTGAGCCTTAAGGTGAAACTTAAAAAAACCAAATTCATACAATCTGAGGTAAAATTTTAAGGATATGTAATAACACCAGAGGGCAATAAACCGGATATGAAGAAGGTCGAGGCTATAGTTAGACTACGGCCTCCCACTTATTTAAAGGAGTTAAAAAGTTTCCTTGGAATGACTTCCTATCATAGAAAATTCGTATGCGATTATGCCAAGGTTGCCAAACCTCTGACCAACCTAACAAGGGGTATGAATGCCCAAATTAGGGCAAATCAGTCAAAAAAAGTAAGCATTTCTCTAACCAAAGAAGCGTTGGAAGCGTTAAGAAACCTTATCACATTACTAACATCGGCAAAGATCCTACAATACTCCGACGTTAGGTTACCTTTTAATCTCCCTACGGATGCATTCAATTTAGCAATTGGAGCTGTGCTTTCGGAGGGAGAATTAGGTAGAGATAGACCCATAAGTTACATATCACGTTCCCTCAATGAGACAGAGGAAAACTATGCCACTAACGAAAAGGAAACGTTGGCAATTGTTTGGGCTCTGGACAACCTTCGCTTGTACTGTGCATTGGGAGATCGCAAATACAATTCAAAATTGAAACGATGGAAGGCGAAAATCGATGAATATAACCATGAGTTCATTTACCGGCCAGGTTAAAAAAAATTATAGCAGTACCCACTTTAAAATTATTGAAAGAATAATTGTTTTAATATACAAAATAGTCTAATATGTCCCTCTTTATTTACTACACTTCAATGGAAGAAATTAAAAAGCCATTAAAGCCCGAAATATTCGTTAAAAGAAAAGAAAAATATAAATTCGCAAATAATCTAAACAAAATTTCATATACAAATTAAGCAATTATTGTACGCTTAGCTTTCAAAAAAAAACCGACGAACCGCTCCGTGTATGACTTTATACTTGACGGTATTTTAACTGCCCTTGCAGCAGAAATCATGTTAAAAGGTTGATTTTTTATTTTATTATTTTCTAACTTATTATTTTCTAACAACAAAGCATACAACAAATTGACAAAATACTGGGTTTATACTAGGTAAATCGACTTGTAACTTTTTTTTATTACCTCTTCAGCACCGCGCCGAGTTGTAATAGAGCCAAAACAATAAAACTAATTTTTTTATTGCTGATATACAAAATATTTTGTATGCTAGTTTGCGTTCTCATCGAGCCTTTGTAGACAAAGCCCTTAACTATACCTTAAAACGATAGCACAGCTACCACATTTACATCATTTTGTTGGCGGGGGTCTTCACGGAAAAGGGTAAGTATCCCCTCCTGCTCGGGATCATCACGAAACTGGTGTCCCATTCCCGAAGTATAAATTCTTGTTCGAGGCTCATTAGGCACAGTAGTTGCCCGGTATTGGGCTACTCATTTAACATCGCTTCTCAATGACTTTCATTTTTTTGTTTGTTGTGGGCTTACACAAAAAACAGGCGCCCTCCTCTCAAATACGGATTTATACCGCAACTACCGACCCTATCTCCCTCGCGCTCAAAGCACAATCTTACCTGGATTAAATAAAGGGTCAGCTTATAGCCGACAATAGTTTCCCTGCCTAAGCTTTTCTTTTGAGAAAGTCCCTCACTGACACCCATTTCCCTGTTAGCAATTCTTTCTGGTACGTCTCTATCTAATCTCCTTTGGAACAGGCTTGCATCGCGATTGTTGGCCTCGTCAATCTTATGAGCTCATCAGATAGCTTGGTAGCTGTTGTATGCCAGCCATTTCGGAACACTATTTGTAAAAGTAAAAGAACAATCGGGGATATTCCATCTGGACCAGCGGATCTGTAAATGTTGAGATACTTAACCACTTTTTTGACTGTTTCAGTGCGGAAATGAATGTGCCTCATAGTGTTTTCTACGTAACGCAATAAGCAAGCGTTTTTCTAGGGAACTGTCAGCTGCAATGCCATAGCAAAAATTTTTCACATTTTTGACGAAAGACCAAAAGTTTTTTCTACTTTTGGGACAATGATTTTCTGCGTCAACTTCTGGGTTATTGGCTTTGTGAGGTCAAAAGTAAGACTCCTACAAACTTCTGATCGCCTATTTGCAGCTCAAGTCAAACCACAAATTCTCCTTCGGTTTGATACTCTTAACCCTGTAAGGGATAAAACATCTCATTTCTAGGAAAATTACATAAGTGATCATATCGGCAGCGGTATTTATATAAGTGTCACGAAAGCAAAGCGACCAATCGACATTCTCGAAAAAGTTGTTAAGGCCATCAAAATTTGCTTCCTCGTAGCGCCAAAAAGTTCTCTTGGGAGCAGTGCTTTTGATTTTGTTACTTGTACACGAAAAAGTTTTTCAAAATAACACAATGGTCTGATCACTGATTGGCCTGAAAAAAGAAAGACATCGAAGGTGGATTTGACGGGATCGGAGGTTAAATGATGTCCATCCGCGCTAGGTCGGTGTCGCTGTATTAGGCGCACAGTTCGATGTTAAAGCTCCTCCTCGTCTATGCAGAGGGACGATATATAGTATTAAATCAACGAGACGGACTTTGTCCTCTTGTTCTTTGATAAAAGTTTGTCTTTAATTTTAAAAGATGACTAATTACAACTCTGCTTACGATCCATTGTGCGTATTTTTTGTGACTACACGCGCCTGGACTAAACCTTTTTAAACTTTCATTGTTACTTTAGGTAAAGTTATTATTCTGTGTTCACATGATACAATAGGCAAAATAAACAAACACTCGAAACCTTCTTATGTGCTCTTGAAATAAGCTTGTCATTGTCAACACCTCAGCCTTGTTACCGATTGCAAATTACTAATTGTGGCTAATATGCTGACTCTGCTCAAGAAAAAAACTATTAGCCTTTGTTGGTCTTCTCCCAATTTAACGATCTGGTTATTGGCTACTGCTGCCCCCCAATTACGATTTCCTTCAGCTAAAAGTGTTTATTTAGTTTCACAAAAATGTTTAGATATCCAAAACAATCAAGCTCACTGAAGAATAAACAAATGTTCGACGTTAGCACCGACCGGTCAACCTTCCGTACACCTAAAGGTCATCGCCATAATTAGCCGAGCCGATTCATTTGTTATTTTAAAACAAAATTATTAACAAATTCTGTTTTTGGAAAGGATCGACAATTTATGCGATCACATTTCGGTTACATGACATCAAAATCTGACCGAACCAGCAAAACAGGATACCATGCGCGAGAGCCAAAAGTCCAGTTAGACAAAGTATGACGCCAAAATTAATTACTACAATCAACCATTCGATAAAGTTCAATTAGAGGCAATAACAGCCTAAGAAAGTGAGTGGTTATGGGTTAATGGAAACACGCGAGCCATACAGCAACGTTCTCCTCCGCATTGTGATCTCCGCATGAGCGCAGCCATGAGCGTAATACTCTACTTCGAGTTGCGGATTTTTTTTTAATTTCCGGATACAACTGAAAATTTATGAACAATTCCGCCCCCTAAGCGGGTGTTTGTCTGTATACAAAACTGGCTCACGAGCTCAGGCCGAATCGGCTACCATATCGGCCAGGTTTCCACATGGCAACAGCAGAGTGGTTTACTTTTTTTTTTTTTGTTGAGGTGGAAAGGCCACATTCGACTGGGTGGAGGTTATTGCTGCTGCGCTGTTACACTTAAACGGCAGTGCAGCGCGCAGCAGTCATTTACCAATCTCACATGCCAGACCTCATGTCAAGAATGCGCGACTTAGTTTCCATCGGGCGGGCGTCAGAGCAATGAAACAAAAGTGGCTGAAAGGCCTTGGAGTTAGGCAGTGGAAGAATTACGACAGAGTCCGGTTCGGTTCTAGGCGTTCCATTGGAAATGAAAGAAAATGTATCGCGGACCCAGTTGCTGCAATTACGTGTCTGTGGTGTTTTGTCGTGCGTCATTAGCGGGCGGACTGTAAGGTCGACCAAGAGTTGCGGGAGAATTGCAAAGTTGTTGAACTACTTTGGTGGGATAGTGTTGCGAAACTGATTTCTTATTACGGAATTGGTATAGTGTTGTGCCTTCAAGCTAAGATTTCTATCAGAATTCCAGTAAAAATTTTAACTTTTTTCCGATGACTTAAATTTGAGAATTAAGTTTTCATATGTGATTAAGTTGCAATCGACGTTAGAGAAGCCAATATCCAATAAAATATGTAAATACATTAACCAAAATACTCAACTCTAATTGACGAAACGTTTTATGAAAGGACTTTCTTTGGGAATAATCACCTGTGTCGAAACCCAAAAGTTGATTTGTACTTATTTACTATGAAGTCCTCTAGCAAGCTCAAATTAAAAGCAATTAATATAATCTCCATGAGTACATATAATATCCTCGAAATCGAAAGGAAACAAGTTGATGCACAGGGAAGATTAGTTCTTTCATGAACTAAACAGCCAACATCACCCCGCTTTAATGACCCCCGTAAAGTTGCAAGAGATTTGCTGGGAAGTTTTGCTGCACCCAATGTAGCCTTTTTCTATCAATTTTGCACCCTCTACTTATTTCAGTGCTTTCATAACTCTCTCAATGACATGAGCTGATAGTGTCAAAACAATTGTGGGAAAATAATTCATTGGTTTTTCCAATAATTAAGGAGGAAGTGATTGCATCAAACAATCATTCTTTTTTACAAAAATATGGCGAAACATCTTAAGTTATAATGCGGCAAAATGCATGCAATATTTAAATGGCCCAAGACAAAGGCTTATTTTACAAAAAAAAAAATACTTAAATTTTTTAAGACGGTTGTTGTCCCCGTTTATGCATGCAATTTTGCTAAAGGCTCACTTCCACTTACGACCTGGGTTTCAGCTTCTCCCGCGCTGGCCATCCGGGAGGATTCATGTCCTGTTTATCCATTCTAGATAAATCAGCCCTTGCAGTCGTTGTATATCGACTTTTATGGTTGAAGTCCAAGTTTTTTGCAGTCGCATAGTTGAAAGCCGAGGGCCTACTGGCTAGTAAGGTGGCAAAATGCGGTGTTTGCTAAGCAGAGACGAAAGAATACATGTATGAAGTACTCTTTCGAGCTTACCGCAGTGTACCCAATTCGTTGTACACTACAAAGGATCGCGTCCTAGGCTCTCAGCTTTTCATTACAGACTTTACTTTCAGCATAAAGGATAACTGAAGGACTCCAAAGTACACAAATAAGCTCATTTTTGCAGACTATAAAGCCATTGTAAGTCATGACCATATTAAAATGTGTCCGCAAAATATTTTGAAGGGTTATGCATGACCCTTCAAAATATTTTGCGTATGAGCCCAAATGTTCCCAAAAACTCCAAACAGTGCGAGAATATTGGCACTGTCCATTCCCTGCCTGATTTGTTCCCTGATATAAAATTCAATGCAAATAAAAAATATGCTCGCCAAGTGTGAAGATACTTGAAATCTGTGGTCAAGAGGCGCAAACTGTGGTGACGGAGCTAATCGTCGTGTAAAGGTGGATGAAGTGGCGAGAAAACTGCTGTATATTCTTTCAGAAAACAATGTCCCCTTAACTGAATGGAAGCCTCGCCACACCGCAACTCTATTAGCTTTATCAGGCAGGTTTATCAAAGCCGGATAAATTATGAAGAAAAAATATCCAAAGAAGCCTCCTGAGTTGGTAATTTCTAGTCCAAAGGAGAAGTTTTTTGAACCCTGTCAAAAAAACAATATCAATGTCAAACAATATCAACGTTCTGCATCTTACATATGCAACGAAAAGTGCATGAGTGATGATTTGATCAAAAAGTTATTAGTGGACCTAACAAGAGGGCCAGTGCAGAAATGCATTAAAAATTGGAAGATTGAAAACATAATTCCGCCTAAATAGGCACTTATTGGAATTTATAGCAAATCAGTTGTTGCAGACACTGAGTTGTTGCGGACCCAGCGAATTCTTTCACGAACCTTTTGTAATAGGTGGCGAGAGCGAGAAAGCTTCTCAGCTCGTTTTTGTACTTAATCATCATTTTCCGTGACCGCTTATCCTTAGAAGAGTCGATCCTCCGCCAGCAAATCAAGAGACACAGCACGATCTCTAGACGGGTCTTGGAGGTGCACTTTATCTGATCCCACCACCTGTTTCTTAGCCTACCAGGCGGGCAACGCACTTGCATATCTTGCAACCTTTTTAGGAAGTCTGCCGGGGGGCATGCGAACAACGTGTTCAAACCATCAAAGAATTGATCATTCCACTCGGAGAAGCAGCTGCTCAATTCCAAGATTCCTACGAATACTGACGTTTCTCACTCTATCTTTAAGAGTAACACCAGCAACGTACCTCGAAAATCTTATTTCGGCAGCTTGAACCCGCGATCTTATTCGGTCATTACCTACCCAAATTTCATAATTATAGATGAGGGTTGGAACGAACACTGAATTAAAAACTGAGATCTTTGCTTTCACTCCAAGCTCAGCTTTCCTGATGACCGACCGGCGCAGTTCCGGTACTATTGCTCCAGCTTGGCCAATTCTACAGGACAACTCAGTATCAGTCCTCCCATCTTTCGTGAAAAAGACCCCGAGATACTTAAACTTCTTTACCTGTTTCAATGGGACTCCATTTATGTGCAGGGTACACTGCACAGGAGTTCGGAAAACAGCCATCACTTCGGATTTTCTCACCTTCATCCCAGCTTTACCACATATGGCCGCAAACCCATCCAGTGCTCGCTAAAGTTCCTTCTCGAACGATGCAAATATAGCTAAATTATATGCGAAAAGCAGATGACTTTTCCTGACGCCAGCCATTTCGAAAGATTCCTCATCAAGACTGCGGTTCACCATCCAGTCCATATATGCTACGAAAAGGAGAGGCGATAGTACACAGCCCTGGCGAAGTCCAATACACACATCAAAAGGTTGGGATTTGACGCCCTTTAACCGAAAACATCTTCTGCAATTCCCGTACAATGACTGAATGGCTCTTAGAAGAGGCCCATTCAGTGCATAGTCCTGCAAAACTCTATAGAGTTTATCGCAAATAACCCGGTCATAGGCCTTTTCCAAGTTTACAAAACACGCATAGACCGGTTTAGCAAATTCCCAGGCCTTCTCAAGAATAACCTTCAGAGTAAAAAGCTGGTCGGTTGTGCCTCTGCCAGGCCGAAAGCCGCATTGCTCTTCTCGCAACAAAGTCTTGATTACAGCTCTGGAACGCGCTTCCAATACCTTTGCGTATACTTTTTCCTGAAGTCTTAAGAGAGATATACCCCTTAAGTTAGAGCAATCTCTCTTGTCCCCTTTTTTGAACATGGGACTATAACTTCTGTTGCCAATCACTTGGTGTTTTCCCGCTTTCCGAGGCCATCTAAATGACACGCGTTAGCCATTTAACACCTTCTTCACCCATTGCCTTGGCCGGATTTCATCAATTCCAGCCGACTTACCAACTTAAAGCGATTGAATTCGGCAGTGAAGGACTATTCAGCAATGGCATTGACACCATCAGTGTCCTGTTGGGGATTGAGCAGCTCCGAAAAGTGTTCGCTCCATTTGCGTATGGCGGCGTTCTCATTTAAAAGAAGTGTAGCGTCTTTGGATTAACCCCTTGAACGATATTCAACTTCCTTCTTCTGAGTCGGCGAATAGTCTGCCAAAATGTCTTGTTTGCAGATCTGTAATCGTGCTCCAAACTCTCGCCGAACTTTTTTCATGCCTGTTCTTTGGCTGTTTTTACCGCTATATTGGAAGTTCTTCGTGCCTCAGTGTACTGGGCTCACACAATATAGGCTCTCTTCTTCTCTCTGATGGCTTCTTGAACTCCAGATGACCCGGATCAAAATAGGAACGAAGGGAACTTGTTGAACTTTTGCTGTGCTTATGCCTGTCCATCATGAACACCTTTTTCCCACACAAGGACATTTACAAATACACTTGGTACCCTTACGGTTTAAATTAGAGAACTTTGATTGATTTCTTCGATCGTACCCATCGTGTGTTGCGTTTTGAGAGGAGCTGAGCTGTCAACTGATCACCACCTAGTGTTGTGTAAATTGCGCTTTAGAAATAGTATTACTTTAACACCCAGGCGAAATCCAAGACGGGTGACCTGGATACGAAGGCAAAGGTTACAGGATGCTGCATTTGATTGCAGGGAGCAATTTGCACGTCACGTTTCGGAGAACTTTGAACAAATTCCACCTGACCTTTTAAATCAAGAAGAATGGCAACTCTTTTCGTCGGCAGTCATTGCCTCTGCAAGAAATGTTTGTTGAGTGAAGCGGCTTGGTGTGGCGGCTGGTAATGAGAAAAGAACTGCTGGTGTTTGTTTTCAAAAAAAATCTCACGATTTCGATTTTGTCCGGATCCAGGGGCAACTTCACGAAAGGTGGCATTTCATATAGGGTGAGCTCTTTTTGTAGTGCTAAGGCGCTTCGTGGAGTCTTAGCAATAATTCTTTTTTAAGGCCAGAAGTCTGTAGATTTATTTTGCCCAATTTTTATTTTAATTGAGTTGATGTTAATTGTTCCACGTTGCTAACCTTTTGTAGTTATATTAACGCAATTTTTACAACACAATCAGTTTATCATTTGATAACAATCTGTTCTAAAAAATGCACCACCAAATTGATCACCGACACGGTTTTTATAAATTTGTAAATGTAAATTTATAGTACAATCAGTTGCAGTATATCTTCGAAATTCCACACTCCATATGTCAGCGACACTGTTTACGCACAATATCTCTGGAAAAATCCACCGTAACGTGTATAAGTCACTAACACTACTATTTTCTCACAACATCACTTCTAAATTGGCTGAGGCCTAGGTCCACCAAGGATCGTAGCGCCACCTTAAGAAAGTAACACTGGAAAATTTCATTTTAGAAAAAACTGTTTTTCTCACTATTATTTTGTTTTATCCCCAATTTCTGACACCAATGTTATATTCTTACCTGGGGTTCATCGAATGAATTTCGATGTTACTTTTGTTGTGTTATGACAACGAAATGCTTTATTTCTTAAACACTTCTTTTTGTGTGTTTCAAAAAAAAAATTCCAATTCACTTTTGTCGGGCTAAAAACTCAATTTCACTTTTATTATTACACCAACCAATCTCCCAGTGAATAAAGATAAACGCCTTTTTGCAAACAGTTTTTACTTTATTGCAGATATTCACAATTGAACGATTAAAAGACATTTGTATCGTCCGGACCTGTCATCTGTGTGGATGACAGGTTCACCAAGTTCTTGAAATTTCCCTTTTGTTTGTTTTGCTTTAGAGTATTTTTCACTGGTGGAGGGAAATTTTAATACTCAAATGTCAATTGATTGAAATGACAGTAAGGTATTTTCGTTAAGTAAATCGATGGATGAATTCAGTGCCTCAGTTTACACATCACCCCATTAATTTTGTAATATTGTTAAGAATGTGTTTAGTATTTTAACTCCGGACCAAGCTATGTGAAGTTGTTAATGCTTTTCCATCAGTCAAGAATAAAAAAAATTGAAATTTAGCTTAAATGCATTTGATGCGTCAAAAGGCATTACCTGATGGATATTTCCTTCAAGAAGTATTTGCTCTCCTCCCGCCAAACCGAACAAAGCAATTCGACTCACCTCCGCTTTCGAAAGAGTGAAGCCCATTTAAACTGTTAACGCCCCTTGGCGTCCAGAATACAACAAACCGTCAACATGATTTATTTTCCCTCTGAAGTGGACCACAATCGAAGTCTCTTCAATAGCACTAAGAGGCCCAGCCAAGCCTTTTGGATGCCATAAGATTGCGAATAACTATTACTTGAGTTGAAAATCGTGCAATACTGCTGGCCGAATTCGATAAAAAAAAATGCGATTAATGTTTTTTGGCTCTTGGTCAAGAAAAAATCAGTGTTCCCGTATTGTGCAATAAGCCCTCCCAAAACAATAAAAACTCTTTTATTACAAAAGCTCCATAAAGCGAATATTTCCGGCACAACAATGGATTTCCAGTCGCTGATCGCCAACGATAAACCAATCAAACGTCAATTGCATTAAATCAGGGCATACAACAAGATGCTATATAAAAGGGGAAGAAAGGCCTTGACAGATGGTTCACTTCTTTCTACATCCACCCGAATTTTTCATGCCAATCAAACTGGTGCACGCATAGTGTGGGATGGTGCGGTGGGGGCCTACTGGTATTTGGAGCAACTCACAACCCGCAAGACAGGTGGAAATGTGTCACTTTATGTAATTGGCTTTTAAAATTAGGTACGCGTCGTATAGGCCTTAGAGCGGTGGCCTTTCGCTCTGAATAAAAGGCTGAAAATAGCAATTTTAATTGATTTACAAATAAAAATTGATAAGTCTTGTGTTGTGCGCTTTCGTCTTCGGTAGCGGTGCGGTGGCAACGCTGACACTAATGGTACTTCAGCCTGAAGTGTAAGACAACAAACCTTGTTTATGAATCCATTATTGTGCACTCAGCAGTTGTGTCATATGATTCGAAAGGCTTAGAGCCCCCCATTGAGGGAGCTGTTAAATTTGACGCCTTGAACAGTTCTTAAACGAAAATGATCTCAATTAAGCAGTAAGGTTGTTTGGCGATACAAATCGCTGACTGAATGACTTTGAACTGGGTGTCGAAATTCAAGCCGTAGACCGACAGAGTAAGATCGACATTTGTCATATTATTTTTTGTGGAATAGGTAAAGGAGCTTAGCCTGGAATTATTGTTAATATCGTTTAAAGCTAAATTCTTTCTGTCCAACTAGACTAAAAGGATTTAAAGTAAGTAAACTGCTGTGACTTTTTAAGCGACGAGATTTGTCAATTTTTCATGTTAAAAAATTACAATTTACTTACTCTGAGATAGGAACACACTGATATCTGTGAAAAAAAACTTGCTCAGAACGACAAATAGTATCGGACTAAGAAACGAATCTTGTGGGAACCCTTTTCAGAATAGAAAATTCAGAAGAGTTGAAAAAAAGTTGCAACATTTTATAACCCCCAGGCTCTTAGGGATGCAAGCTATCAAGATCCATAAGACTCATTCAAGTATTACGTTATTATTTTCTACGTGGTCAATTTAGACAACGTTCAAACGAAGTATAGTAGATTACAGTTCACTGACACTTCAAGGTCTATTCCCATTTTGTTGTCGAACACTGAACTCCAATTATTTAAACAAAATTAAAAAACACAACAAAAAACTTTGCCCAAACGAGCATGTCTAGATTTCTTATCAAAAAACCAGTCGCTTGATGCTTTTTCTCCTACTCCTTGTACTGTTCTAAGACATGGGACAGTGGACCTGCCGGTTTAGGAGGTAGTATGGCGCACCCTCTACACACTACGTCTTTCACTCTGTATTCTTTTTTGTATAAAACAAATAAAACCACACCGCGTAATGGAATTAAATTAAAACTAAAATGTCAACCATGTGCAAAAATGACGAAAATCAGCACAAAAAACAAATATGCTAAGTAGCTTTGCCATTTTATGCCATCATAAGTCAATGCAGTTTGTCATGTTCCTTTGGATTTCATTGTGCAAACAAATGTGTATTCTATTAAATTTTAACACCAAGATCCCATCAACTATTCACAAAACCCGTTGTACTTGGGTCGAGTTTTTGCATTCTGTCAAAGAAGTTAATTAGGAAAAATTTTTTTCCTAAATATTTTGACAGAGGCAGCAGTGGTATCGATAATGTACTGAAAAAGTCAACCCCAGAAATCAATCATTTCATGAGATTTATTAATGGTGTTAAATGGCTGGCCTAATGGTAAAATGCCATTTATGCTTGTTGACGATTTAATTAGTTAATTGCGGATATTAAAAGAAACTGCTGTCTACTTGATTTTGTGAATGGATTTTGCAAGCTTTTACGGTTGAGTTTTTTGTTTTTTGGCATAAGGCTATCTTGGTGGCTACAGTTTGCATATTAATTTTGTCTGCATGGGAATGAATGAAAGTTTCAGATAATAATTCTCTGATTTCTTTCAGACTGCGTTTTGCAACTTCCCCTCGAATGTAAGATTGAGTTGAACAGCAGACTTATTATTTTTTAGAATAAAAGAATACATTCATTTTATGATTTTTTGAGCTTTACCTTATAATTACAATACTTACTTACTTACTTAAGGTGGCGCTACAGTCCGGGGTGGACCTGGGCCTCAGCCAACAAGCTTCGCCAGCCAGCTCTGTCTCTAGCTAGCCGTCTCCAGTTTCGCACGCGAAGTTGGCTGAGGTCCCCTTCCACTTGCGTGCGCCACCTGAGTCTCGGTGCTCCTCTACCGCGCCGTCCCTGCGGTGTGGATTCGAAGATTTTGCGGGCCGGGGCGTTGGTGTCCATCCGCTCTAGATGACCCAGCCATCGTAGACGTTGTGTTTTGACTCTTTTGGCTAGGTCGGTATCGCTGTACAGCCCGTACAGTTCGATGTTATATCTCCTCCTCCACTCTCCGTCTATGCAGACGGGACCGTAAATCGTCCGATAATTACAATAGGTTTCCTAAAAAAAAATATAAAATAAATAGAGTGGCGCAACAGCTCGAGGTGAACCAGGGCCAACTTTTCAACAATGTATGCTGGTGTGTTAATTTCTTTACATACAAGGAGACCTACAATTTTTTGCCGAATCCGAACGGCACTTTGAGAAGTTTTTCAAGACAAATGATACTCTCGGAGGGCTTGTCAGACCCTCTCGGAGGTGGGGACCGTGAAAAAGAACAAGTCTTTTTTTTTTCAGGTGACAATGGCAGGATTCGAACCCAGACCTCCGGCGTAGTAAGCACACACACTAACCACTAACCACTACTAACCTCTACTTTATGACATGAGTTTCTCTGTAAATCGAACTTATGTTACTGCTGTTTCAAATGTTCCATAAAAAAATCTGACGAATGAACAAAAAAGTTGAGTACAATGGATGACGTTTTTCAAAGTGTTTGAAACCATAACTTTTGAACCGCTTAGTATACAAAGCCAATATTGACACACGTGTATAAAGCTACTCAAAGTTAGCGAAGTATATAAGTCATATTTTCCAGAGAAAGTTATAATACTGCGGTCTTAACGTATTTTCAAAAATAAATCGCAAATAAGCATGAAAAAACGCGTGCCTCGCCATTAACACCGGTGTCATTAAATCCGAAGTTGGTATCAGAAATTGTCCAAAATTTTCAGGAAAACCAGCGAATTTTAAAGTTTCAAAATCTTCTGAGATTTACCTCAAAAACAAAAAAGCAATTTGAACCAGTGGGTAAGTGCTATAGTGTGTCGCAGAAGTTACAGTCCGTAAAACGGACCGTTGAATAGCCCATCCTATCCCACATTGCAAAATGCTGATGGCATAGTTATCTTTTGACATTTTATAAGTAATGCAAACTTCGAAAAGGGGCGTGGTCCAACCGCCCCTAATTACAAACTATTAATTATAAGATATTTCTACAGATATTTCCAAGTTTCACCTAATTGTACGTAAAAATGGAATTTTTTGGTTCAAATTCAATATTTTTGAAAAATCGACCCCTAAAAGGGGGCGTGGCTAAAAACTTTATATGAACGAAATCTGGACGGAAGTATTGTTTACCTAACCTGCTACTTTTTTGTTTCATGCTTTCCTAAATTAGGCTCAAGGGCAGTCAAAATTAAGTTTTTCTGGAAAATTTTAGGTTTTTCTTCAATTCTGCCTCCAAATGTGGGCGGGGCCAAAAGTCCTGTATGAACAAAATGTGGAACTAAGCGTTTTCTACATAAAATAATAAGCAAATTTTTTTCAATTTCGAGCAAAAATACTAAGTAAACTGCATTTGAAAATTAACCTTAAAATAGATGCCACGCCCACTGGAGGAGGTTTACCAACTACATTCAAACATTACAAAAATTTGTCTTTTTTGTGTCTTATATTCACCAAGAGATGATAAATGTTAAATTTCAGGCTTTTAGAAAGTCTTACAGTTTTGAAAAATCTGGAGGTAGTTGCATATTTAGACCGATTGTGGGCGTGTCTTTGGGCGGATTTGAAAAATTTTTACCCTTACTGCTGCGTGGCTAAAAAAATTATGCGAATTAAATCTGGACTGAAGTCTCGTTTACCTAACCTGCTACTTTTTTGTTTCATGCTTTCCTTAATTAGGTTCAGGGCCAGTCGAAATTACGTTTTCTGGGAAATTTTAGGTTTTTCTTAAATTTTGCCTCCATATGTGGGCATGGTCAAAGTCTTATATGAACAAAATGCAGAACTAAGCGTTTTCTACATAAAACATTAAGCGATTTTTTTCAATTTGGAGCAAAAATATTGAGAAAACTGCATTTGAAAATTTACCCTTAAAGTAGATGCCACGCCCACTGGAGGAGGTTTATCAACTACATTCAAACATTACAAACATTTCAAACATTAGGAGATGTTAAATATAAAATTTCAGGCTTTTAGAACTTCTTACAGTTTTGAAATCTCTGGAGGTTTCACATTTAGACCGATTGTGAGCGTGCCCTAAGGTGGATTTTAAAAATTCTTACAATTGTACTGCTTCGCACGACGTGGACCTTGTGTGCAAAATTTCAGCACCCTACCTCAAAATTAAAGGCCTAAAAACATGTGACATCGAGACAGACGGATGGCCGGACGTGGCTTATTCAATTCAGAATTCGGTCTATTATTATTTCATTAATTATAGATTAATGCTTAATTATAGGTTAGGTAAAAATTGCATTAACCATTAGTATTTTACCGTGTTACAAACTGTATGATAAACTTAATATATCTCCTATCCTATGGGATTGGGTATAAAAAGGAACATGTTTTACCGTTTACACAAAAACCAGTGGTGGCCATAGAATTTAAGAAAAACATCCAATGCTAGCACAAATGATTGTGTTTTTAGAAAAAGGGAACTGGAAAATATTCCAAATATGTAGTTGTTTTATGGATTTGAAATTTAAAAAATTATAAAAAAAATCAAAAAAACGTATGTCCCTATATCTCCTCAACGGTTTAAGGTATAACTTTGAAGTAATTAACGTTCATAGTCAATCTTCCGAAATTTTTTACAAAACTATAGCAAAATTTTAAATTTCAAAAGCTTTCAAGATTTGACTCAAAAACATAAGAACATTTCCAAAATCGATTTTTTGTAATGTTTTTAGTCCGTTAACGGCTATGACGATCCCAACCGAATATAGCTAAAGTATGTTACGCTTACAACGCAAGCTAACTATATTGAAAACATTTCAAAATTGCTGTTTTCAACCCCAAGTTTTTAAGCCCATTTAAACAAACGAAATAGAAAACAACATTTTTTACCGTTTTTTCTGAAATTAATGTCCGCAGAATTTAAAAAAGTGGCCAATACGCAGCTGGTTATAATATTGAAAAAAAGCCTAACGGTAGTTAAAAAAGACTAAATTTTCTTTTTTTTCAAACTTTTAAAATGTTTATAAAGGCCAAGAATATATGGCGCCCGGAAATAAATCCCCAATGAAATAAAGCCTCAAACTGAAAAATGAAATAAGGCCCCGAAAAGAAGCAGGAAATACAACAACAACTTGGAGCTTTTATAATGAGGCTTTTTTTCATTTTACGGGGTTTATTTTCACTTTTTTGGGGCCTTCTTTCATTTTTGTATTGTGTCCTCATGGTGGGGCATGCACCCTGCAACCTCCTGCCTGCTTTTTCTTTAAGCTTCCTCATATTAGAACAAAATTGGGACCTTATTTAATTTTGATTTTGGGTCTTATTTCAATATGATATAAAGCCCCACTTTTGGGGCCTTATTTGATTTTTAATTTGGGACTTTATTTCATTGGGGCCTTATTTCCTACTGCCAGAAAATATAAATATATGTCTTTACTCTTTTTTCTCGAAACGTTAAGAGGCAAAAGTTTTAAACATTAAAAAAAAAACGTAGGCCATCTTTTAAACTTCAAAATAAAAACTAAGGCGTTTTTGAAATAGTAAATGGTTTCTTAGATGTGCTTGAAAACACTTTAATTGACTGACTAAAATTATGCTGCTAGCAAATAGAGTGTATCGTAACTTCTCGGTCACTTATTTTACATGAACCAAATTTGACGCAAGCACAGCACATTGGACGTTGATTAACACAACAACAGCCACTCTTAAGAGTGAAATATAAAAAAAGTGAGTAAGTGCACGTGTTCGTCTGTGGCAAACTTCTATATACATATTGGACCCTATAAACCGTAAAACACCTAATCTCCAAGTTTTTTGGCTCGAATTCTTATACTATTTGTATAGGCCAGCCACGCCACCAAAACTGGGCCTGGGATAAAAATTAAAATCAATTAATTGTAATTTCGTTAGAACCATGAGAAAATGCGTTAAAACCGAAAATTATTTCGGAACAAAAATTTTTTTTTCCTAAAAACACCCCTAAACGCCCCCCAAACTTAGCAAATAGTAATATCCTTAATATTTGCCATGTCATGTTTTTTCGATTTCGAGTGAACTTTGCGAGAAATGGGGTTTTTAAGATCTAACATGTTAAAAGTGGGCATGGACCACAATATCGAGACGGTCCAATTTTTGCTTTGTTAAAGGTCTTGGGCCAATATTGCTCAGTACCAAAATTTGTGTTCCTACTTTCTACGCCTTATATAACTTGACCAAAAGGGATTTTGAAAGAAAATGTGAAATAGAGGCTGTCTTACATCGAAGCCAGTGGTGGGCGTGTCCCATGTCGGATTTAAACAATTTCATTACACCTTGTACAAAATAAGAACCAAGATTCCCTTTTCTGTTTGAGCGTCCTATCCAATTTTAAAAACCTTAAAACTTCACACATACGGACAGACCGACAGGCTGTCCGTCACCTGTCCGTCTGTCCGACGGACAGATGGACGGACGGACCAATTCACTTGTCGGTCTCGATTATATCTCTATAAGGTCTAAGGGGCCTTCGGTGATTGTTTTACTCTTTTACAAAGTATGCATTAAAACTAATATGCCCTGGGTCGGGTATAAAAACTAATCTTTTGCTTCAGATTTAATAGTTTTCTAAAATCGACCTCTAACCGTGGCCAAAAACGTTGTATAAAAAAATTTTCAATCACGTCTGGTGTACATGTGTATGTGCTAAACTGGGTCCCGAGCTTCACCTTGCACTTAATCTTGGGTAAAGTCTTTCTTGTACCCGTGCCTGTCAATGGTGTCGGGGAACACATTATGATCAATAGACTTGGCTTTGGACAAACCACATATAACCAGAACCTCAAGAGAGAGTCAGTACCTACCTGTCCCACTGGTCGCGGCACCATAATGGCTTCGCATCTCCTCAGTTCATATATTCGATTGTCACATCCAACACTGATTTTTCCAGCGTTTTTCAGGTGAAACTACCGGCTTCGTGAGGACCTACACGCAGCTGAGGCCGGGGCAACACAAAAGGCACAGAAAAACAACGCGTGTCGCCAACTTTATGATAGTCAAGCCGCCATCAAAGCTATTGACTTAACTACTATATCCCCTTAAATCATGGAATACCGGTACGAGCCTACCCGTCTGGGAGAAGGAATAGGCGATACAAAAGGAAACAGGCATGTAGGTGAGCTTGCAGGACAATGTCAGCCCTACACGCCTTACCCGCGGCATCGATTATGGTACAAATCCACTCATAACTACTTTATACGGCTACTAACTTCCAAGAAAGAACGTTGATCAGTTGCACTACATCAACAGAGGGGTTGGCCTACCTATTAGTAAAGTTTTTTTTAAGTAAACTGGCCCTAATATAGGATATCGGCAATAATAACGAGACATTGGCCACTTCAAGATCGTGCGGGCAAACGAGGTATCCATTACAATTCTCATTGCCGCAGTTGCGGAAATAGGGGAAAAACTCCTTCCTACTTCCTTAACAAATGTCCAGCACTATAACAAGGAACAGTTTGCATGCTCTGCAGCAACAAATTTTGAACAACCTTAACGACATCTCGTTTCAAGGGATACTATACTCCATGCTTTTCCTCAAGTCCAGCGGTTGGTTATAGGTACTTACTATAAAACATCATGATAAACGATCACAAATTAGGTCTCACGAGTCGTGGCATTAGAAAGGCACATCATAATGCTACTTGGGTTAATGCCTGTACCGCAACCTCCGCACCTAACTACCTAATCTCCTTTTTCCTTTTGCAATATTTAGGTTCGCCATTTTAATTGCTTGAAAGGTCAGGGCTTCTTTTATCAAAAGTATCAGGAAAGTACCAAAGTACCAAAAAGCACATTAACCAGCTTTTTAAAAAGTGTAAGCAATAGTAGAAGTCTTAAGCAAGTTTTTCATCATTGTGTGACAACAGGCGTTAACATGAGGTAAGATGCCTTAAAAACCATATGGAGACTTCCCTTCTTAATGTTTCCGTGGTGTTAAAAAAACTTTCATGAAACGGGTTGAGATCATTTCGTCTTTATGTTTGACCTCTGTTGGAACTTTACTCCCAATTGTCCTTGGAAGACCTGATTTCACTTCCCTTTCGCCACATGCTGTTATTTTATGCCTGGAAACAAATAAAAGTTATTACAATTTCAGTGCTCGTAACGTCCCAGGAAGGTTATGAAATAAGAATTCGTTTGCACGGAAATTAAGTGTATTTAGTGAAGTACATTCATGCTCGACTGGTTTTGTGCAATTAAAGAACAGGCCCCAGTTGACCTTGGTCGTTAACAAACTCTGTGTTGGTTGGAATGAAGTTCCTAGACATTTCCCACTTTTCCTCTCTTTATACGTGAAATGCAAATCGACTTTAATAAAACTATAAAACTTGTAAATTCAAAGCACAAATATGCGACTAAGAAATTAATTTCTTTACCAAAGTGAGCAAGTGTCGCAATCGAAATAATTTGCTCAAATTTTATCACACTTCAATCGATTTACATTTCAATACTCTGCGTATAGCTCCCATGAAGCTGGCTTATAATAAATCAAAAATTTAAAAGCAACTTGTCAACGTCGCGTGGCCTAAGCCAACCCCAAATGCTAATCTGTCGCAGTTATAGTCTATATATCTACACCTCTAGACAGAAGTCGAGTTCTTGTTTCACAACTGGAAACCTAAAGACTCGGTACAGATACCTAATTGCACACTCATGTGTGTCTCATGTCCGATGTCAACTACCTCCCTGGTATCGACATGAGCCCGGTAATTAAACAAGGCGAACCACTGCCAGCGTTGTGGAATATACACGGGTACAACTTTCTTAAAGTATACAAAAAAGTATTAATTTTAGTGCATGCCCAGATAGTCGCTTTAACTAGCCACCTTCTAGTATATCTGTGCCCACATAGCTCAGCCGTGCAATGACATAAAACAGATTGTCTGCAGCGAGGCATAGCCCCTTGTCTTATATCATTCGGTGTTACAATTTGTTTTTACCATCGCTTTGAGTCAATGTGGGCATATTGAGGTTTTTAATGGTAATTGTGCCAAAAACTGAAATTCACTACTTGTACGTAGTTGCCCACGATTAGTGGCTGGACTAGTATGCGCACTAAGTCACTTGTCAGTTGTGGTACACATTTGCGCATGCGCCTTTGCTGCTATTGCACCATTTGAACCCAGTGGCTCCATAGCCCATGGAGGAAGCTACTATACCAGTGCTTCCATCCAATCGTGCAGCACTTAATTGATATGCCCAATTCGGAGGGGAAGCATAACAACGAGTGTATTTAATTAGGGTATTGTACATCAAGCCCATGTGATGCAACGTTACACGCATTCGATCGGTTGGGTCTTATTTATTTTGATCAAGCTCACCACACCGAAAAGAAGAATTATTCCGCGTTCGTGTTCCAGTTTCGATTGAATAGACCGCCGCCGCCGCGTCAAACTGCAAACAAACAATCAATGGCAGGCAGTACACCACCTCAAGTTATAATCGAATTAGGCGCGACTAGTGAGGTAACTAATCGAATTCATCTCGGCGGGTTTAATGCGTTTTTAAAGGTTACATTTATGGGGTACCGGATAGGCGCAGGCTTGGGTGGTTTCTCGAAGGCAACCAGTCGAAGGTGTTGATTAATTAGTCACACTCATGCATGGACAGCGGACTCGTTGATTAAGACATTACTCTTCTTCGCCGCTGTGCCGATCAATCTTTGGACAACTGAAGACTGGTTTGGCTCGAAATTAAAACGGCTTAGCCGGACCCGTATCTGATGGCTTTATTCGAGAGGTGCTGTGTTGCTGTATTACAAATCTAGTGACATGATGCGAAGGACTAATAGTTTTACTTACAATGTCCTTGACATCGAAGAGAAGGGTGTTGTAGAACCATTATCAACGACAAGTTCTTCGAAAGCCATAAATAAGATGAATAGTTGAGATAATGCTGTGACATTACGCCAGGTTGGTTTGGTAGAAAATGATGCCAATTAATTGGGTCCTTTTGCTTATAATAGCAGTGCAGCTCTGGACAAGAGGGAAATGATACGATTAATAAAGTCATTTAACAAATGGCGCAAGACCAAGCGACGTCCAGGGGTGTTCAAATATCTCAAATGTATCGGATTCGGAACTTTGAATTGTGAATTTTCCAGCTATTTTCGCATTTTACGATTGCAAGTGAGCCTTGTTGCACTTTCAACACATTAAAGCTTTTCTAGAAGTTTGCATGCAGCACCGTAGATACCTAAATCCAATGCCCACGATGTTGTACTACCTGCGAAAATGAGGAAAGAGTGATGGAAAAAACTATTCTGGCAAATTATTCTGGCTCCTCTTAGAGCAAAAAGAACTTTGCTTGCTTCAATCCCCCGCGATAAAACGATCTAAGGATTTGCTCTAGTGAGTGCCCAATCGCAGCCCCACAAATGGACCAAAAGGAAAGAAACTGGGCTGGTAAAGTACGTTATTAAACTTTTAAAAAACCCTTACTTACTCACCCTTACTTATACTTACTTAAGGTGGCGCTGCAGCCGGGGTGGACCTGGACCTCAGCCAACAAGCTTCGCCAGCCAGCTCTGTCTCTAGCTAGCCGTCTCCAGTTTCGCACGCGAAGCTTGTTAGCTAAGGTCCCCTTCCACTTGCGTGCGCCACCTGAGTCTCGTTGCTCCTCTACTGCGCCGTCCCTGCGGTGTGGATTCGAAGATTTCCCGGGCCGGGGCGTTGGTGTCCATCCGCTTTAGATGAACCAGCCATCATAAGCGTTGTGTTTTGACTCTTCTGGTTAGGTCGGTGTAGGTATACAGGCCGTACAGTTCGATGTTATATCTCCTCCTCCTCTCTCCGTCTATGCAACCGGGACCGTAAATCGTCCGAAGAATTTTCCTCTCGAAGCAGCCCAAAGTATTTTCATCCGCCTTTGACAGGGTCTATGCTTCTGCACCGTAAAGCAGGACTGGGATGATGAGGGTCTTATACATGGACACTTTAGTTGCTCGAGAGAGGGCTTTGCTACTCAATTGCCTTCTTAGCCCAAAGAAACAGCGGTTGGCAAGAGTTACGCTTCGTTTGATGTCAGCGTTGGTGTCATTGTCTGAATTGATAGCGGAACCCAGGTAGACAAAGTCCTGGGGACTGGCGGGCGATGTCAAAACTAGACACTGCACTATATAGCTCGTCGCTATATGTAGATGCTGTCATACGCAGCCTTAAAATCGATGAAAAGGTGGTGTGTATCGATTTGGAATTCCTGGGTTTTGGTGGACTTTCCTGGTCTAAAGCCGCACTGATTTGTGCTTATCAGATGGTTGAAAACGGCTTCAGGCGTTCACACAGTACATCAGAAAAGATCTTTTTTGATGCGGAACCCAGGTAGACAAAGTCCTGGGGACTGGCGGGCGATGTCAAAACTAGACACTGCACTATATAGCTCGTCGCTATATGTAGATGCTGTCATACGCAGCCTTAAAATCGATGAAAAGGTGGTGTGTATCGATTTGGAATTCCTGGGTTTTGGTGGACTTTCCTGGTCTAAAGCCGCACTGATTTGTGCTTATCAGATGGTTGAAAACGGCTTCAGGCGTTCACACAGTACATCAGAAAAGATCTTTTTCTTTCCTTTCCGAGTTCCTTTCCGAACCTGAAGGCCTCCTTTCTTCAGACTCGGGCAAACAATACTGAGGTTCGTCGGGCATGCTTTCTTCCGACCATGTCTTGCAGATGAGCTGGTGCATGCTCCTAACCAGCTCATCGCCAGCGGATTTAAAAAGTTCGGCAGCTAGGCCGTCTGCATCGGCTCCTTTGTTGCACTTGAGCTTAGACACAGCTACTTTCACCTCCTCCAGGTCGGGTGGGCGGTATCGTTAAAATGCTTCGAATGAATGGTTCATTCATTCAACCCGGGCGAAGACGTTACTGATGCTTTCGGTTCTGCCAGACAGCGGTATTTGGTTCGTCTTCGCCGTATGCAATCTGCAGAAGTGGTTTTTCCAAATCTTCAGCACGAACTGCGATTCTGCGCCGATGTTTTTTTGATGATCCTTACAGGCTTCAGTTCCAAATATATACCCTTGGCAGGACCTTTTGATCCTCTGCTAAAACTTTCTAACTTCATTCGTGTTGTAACATCTCTCTATCTCTTCAACAGCGCGCTCCTCGTGCTCTCTCTTTTTCCTTCGGAGAAGCCGGTGTTCGTGTCTCCTCCTCTATTCGTAGAGCTCGCGAGCAGCTCTAGTCCTTCTGTGCTTAACCACGTTATATGCATCCTGTTTAGCTACATGTGCTTGCCGGCATTCATCGTCAAACCAGGGGTTTCGTTGTGGTGGCCGTATGTGAAACCCAGCACTTCACAGGCGACGTCTCTGATGGCATTTTGGCAATGTCTACTGGCTATCAATACTTGATGCTGGCTGCATAGGACTTCGTAGAAGGTTTTGAGAGACTCGATTGGAGAAGGACCTGGCGATCTCTTGCAATTGTAGTCGGCTGATGCATCATTATCCGTCAGCGGTTTTTGTCGGCGATGATCAGGTCCTCCAACAGCTTGTCAGTTTCGAAAAGGAATATCTTAAGCCTCGCAAATCTTATACCAAAGCTAACTTTTCGGTCAACATTCTCCAGAGCAGCGAGGCACCTATTGTTGATTAGCGACAATAAAGACGCATAAAGTATTTTTTTTAGGTTTCCTTTGCCTCAATGACTGACCCTGTCTTCCATTTGGACTGCCGGGTCTTCAAGTGAAAAATATTAATGGAACTTTCCTCCTTATATCGTCATGCAAGGTAATCGAATGACGGCTCTAGGTCTGATAGGATAAGCTTGAATTTAAGGGCATCCTTGGCGTCGCATATCTTAGCAACGCACGCACTTAAGGACATGTTGAAAAATCATTTATCACCCGATATCCCCTTACTACTTCGGCAGAATCAAACCCTGGGGGAAGTCTCCCTAGGTTTGCCATCAGGTGTTCCATGACCGTTTCGGAAAGCTTGACATCAATACATCCTCACTCCTCGGCTATAAATTTCACATTTGTAGAAAGCTTATTCCATTTAAATCCTTGACCATGCCCACTTTTGCCACGCTAGATTTTAACAAATTTGAAGTACGGTATGATCAGTCATACATACTTCTTTGCTAGTGTCTTTGGTGTCCAAGGGATAGCAAAGGATGTTTTTTATGTAGCAGAGAAGCTTTTGAGGAATTGGTTAAGATCGCGTGTGACGAACATTAAGCAGCGAGTATGGATGTCAAGAATTCTTCAAAGGCCGACGAATCGTTACCAAACTAACTTCCTTGTTAAGGATTTTTAATGCAGTAACAGCGCTTTGTACGCAAGAGTGCTTCAAAAACTTTAGCTCGATTCCTCTTCTTAAATCTTTTACCAAGGAGGCTCATCTCTTCACCCTCGAACCTTAATGCCAACGAATAAGGATTAATGCTGTTTTGATTTTTTTTTGAGCACCATCTATTCGCGTATCAAATGCGACCTCTTTCTTTTGCATTTAGTCCTCTGCAAAAACGAATTCCTGCATTTCTTCTGCTCTCGTCTCTATTACCTCTCTCGTACTCGTTGTTAACTCATTATAAGGACAGCCATCGGCAAATATCATGCGGATCATTATCGCTGTAAAGAATTTTTTGTTTCGAATAAGATTTGCTCAATTCGTTTCCCTTAATTTTACAACGAATGAAAAACAGTTGATTTATTACCAGTACGTCCGGTCATTACTGGCAACCGAGACCCACGTGAAACCATTCATTTGGACGTCCTTTTGATTAGTCACTCGGTGTCTCTTTTTTTGCGGTTTTAACTTTTCAATCCACTTACCTATTCACATTGAAGTCGATTCAAATCCATTTAATCGTGGAACGATTTTCAATTGCACTCTAACTCCGAAGAACGTAATTGCATTGCAGTTCTCGACCATACTTCTAGCCTGTATTAAGGTGGAGTCTCTCGGCTCATTGCTAGACTTCAGCACTTAATCACCCCATCGCGCTCCTTTCTAAGTTTAGCTGGGCATCAGGTTCCGATCTTATACGGACAAGAGGCTTTGGCCATACCTATCTACTGGGGTGTTATGATAAAGAGCACTGCACAGTGCACTCCTTTCAGTCAATGCAAGGTCGACGGGTTGCACTCGAGATATTTTCTTTGTGTTTGTGTAACAAGAATCAGATTTGCGCCACTCGACAACGGCGAGGTGGAATCATTTATTTCCGACTTGCTGTTGGAACACGCCTGTTTTTTGTGGTGGCACAATCACACACTTGGACTCGCATCAGATGGACATTGCGGATGGAATTGAAGTCTTATATGATATAAAAGGTTAAGATAAAATAGCCCCGTGTTATGACAAAGCACTTTCGGCTGATTTGATTTATGGCCCTCGGTATGTGTGTTATAATTGGAACATACATACAGTGTCAGGTTGTGGTAATTTTTCTGCGCCTATTGACAGTGATTTGAATATAACGTTCTTGAATGGGTGAAGCGGTCTTGTGAGGTGGAAGCTGCTAATATAAAATTGCCTTAAGAAACATGTTTACAAATAGAAATTATTTATTTGCATGAAAAACTGGTAAGAATTGCATTCAAGTGGGAATATGCATGTATGTACCCATGCTTAAATATGTGACTGTGTTTTTTTTTTCTAGAAAAAAGTGGAGCGTTACTGTGATGCATAAATCTGATACGAGCAATTACCAATGGCCACTTTATTATCAGTCGTGGGAAACTATTAGAGCGCCAAGATTTTCTTCTTAACGAATCGATACTTTGAAATTATTTATTGGAAAACGTCAAACTTTAATTGTAGGCAGTCGACGAGAGGGTTTCCTATTCATTTAGAGTTTCTATCTAATTAAGTCCAGACTTTCGAGTTAATTGAACACTTAGGTCTAGATCCAGACTCTTAGTGAATTTAACATAGTTAAAGTTTTTAGTTAGATTTCTAGAAATTATTTGCCTTCAACCTTTGCTAAATTTCTTACTTGTTTTTTTTTTTCTTCCTTTTCCACCTTTTAAAATGAGGTGTTCTGTTCCCTTTTTTTCACGTTAATGAGAGTTTGAAAAGTTTTGGTTTTTTTGGATTTTTAGTCTCGCAAGGTCAAGCCATGTCAATATCTAAAGGTCTTATTTTGTCATAGCCTTTTGTGGGAAAAAGTTTTCTAAAGTCTTTTAATATTATTAGCAGAAGAGATGAGATCTTTCTTCCCAAATAATACCAATTTCGTTTTCGAAAACGAATTAAGACCAAAATTTGAGATATGGTTTAATTTCGTCTGGCCAGACGCAAGACTCCAAAACGGGTCCAATGCGATCTCTGAGAACTTAGGATATCTACAATGTGTCCAATTAGACTTGGACACCTTTGGTTGGTAGTCTGTTTAATTTTTCATCAATAGTGCTCCATACTATGCAAAGAGGCTGTTCGATTTTTACAACCTCACTGTTTTCAAGGAGCCCTACTCTTCTTGCAAAGCCGTTAGCTTGTTAATTATACTCTACCCAGGGTATATTAAGTTTAATGAATAGTTTGTAACGCAGTAAAATAAGCGCCGTAGACTCCTAATGCGTTGTAGAGATATGAATGGGACTGAAAATAGAATCGATTAAGTCGTCTGTTCGGCCTTCCATCCGTATGTTAACAACTTTTGGACTTTAAATTTTAAGCTGGAGAGCTGAAAATTCGTATGTGGACTGGATGCCCATAGGACTAGATCAAGTTTGAAAATTAGTGGAATCCGCCCAAAGACACGCCTACTACTAATTTTTAAAAATACATTTTTCAAAGTTTAGATATCTGCAATGGTGCTAGTGAAATAATGTTTTAGTCCGAGATGTATGCAACCATCTAGCCTAAAGCATTGAACAGTTATATTTTTATCTCCTGCCCACTTTTTGGGGGTGTTTGTTTTTAAACCATCTCTGGAAATTGCAATGTCATTAATTGGATTGCTTACCGTAGCTCCGTCAGGATCGTTCCGGGTCCATATTCAAGTGACGCAATTTAGTGAGTCGTATCGAAATATTGAGAGCTTTTTTGATCTGTAGATCCAGCGGTGTTTGGGTCGGTACCATCGATATTCCGTATCGATGGTACAGACCCTCCTCTTGTCAATGCTTAGGTCAAAAAAATATATTGAAATCAGTGAGTAAGTGCTACAGTGTGTACGCAGAAGTACACTCCGTAAAATGGACCGTTGAATACCCCATCCTAACCCACATTGTAAAATGCTGATGTTATTGTTATTTTTTGGTATTTTATAAGTACTGCAAACTTCAAAAAGGGGCGTGGTTCAACCGCCCCTAGCTACAAACTATCAATTATAACACAGATACTTCAAAGTTATGCTTAAATGTATGTAAAAATGAAATTTTTTGGTTAAAATAAAATATTTTTGAAAAATCGACCTGTAAAAGGGGGCGTGGCTAAAAAAATTTTATGAACAGAATCGGAATGAAGTCTCGTTTACCCAACCTGCTATTTTTTTCGTTTCATGCTTTTACATTAGGCTTAAGGCCAGTCGGAATAACGTTTCTCTGGAAAATTTTAGGTTTTTCTTCAATTCTGCCTCTAAATGTGGATATTGCTCAAAGTCTTGTATGAACGAAATGTATAACTCAGCGTTTTCTACTTAAAAGATTGGGGAACATTTTTTCAATTTGAAACAAAAATATTGAGTAAGCTGCATTTTAAAATTTACCTTTCAAATAGATGCCACGTCCACTGGAGGAGGTTTACCAATTCGATCTTTCTTTTTTGTGTCTTATATTCAGTAGGAGATGCTAAATGTCAATTTTAAGCCTTTTAGAACGGCTTACACCTTTGAAAGCTCCGGAGGTAGTTGCACTTTTAGACCGATTTTGGGCGTGTCCTTGGGCGGAATCAAAAAATTTTTACATTTGTACTGCTTCACGTACTTTGGACCTTACGTGCGAAATTTCAGCACCCTGGCTCAAAATTTAAGGCCTAATATCATGTGACATGCAGACGGACGGACGAACGGACATGGCTTATTCGATTCAGAATTCGGTCTCGATTATATGCCCTTAAGGTCTTGGGGGTCTGCCTACTAGTATTATTTTACCGTCTTACAAACTATGCGACAAACTTAATATACCTCCTATCCTATGGGATGGGGTATACTAACACTATAGGATGGGGTATCATACTAACACTCACCTCTTGCATTTATGTGGCTATCATACCCCATTGTGAATGATGGGCGCTAGCGTCGCAATCCAACACCGATCCGATTCCATTTTGTTGCCAAGTCTTAAAGTTTGTTCGGGATGACTACCTTGGAGCCATAAGAGAGATAGCCCGAGGCCAGACAAAGTGGTTTGCCAACCTCCCTTTCCCTTTCTGTCATTGTCAGGTCACTTGCACTGTTATTTTCTAAATGAAATGCCTTTATATAGGTGTGGTTAGTGTGCAAGTCCTGATCTTACGTAATGCCTTGAAGGACAAAGTGTAATCTTTTAGCCTGAGTCTCAGAATCTAGCTATTTCTACCGATCCAGGACCTCTGAATGGGTACAGCTGTGACTCTACCATACAGGCCATTGCTGTAATGCAGATGCAAGTTTATCTGCAGCACTTTCATCATCTTTGGGGGCTCATTCTCGTATGGCTAACCCTTGGCCGATGGTTTGACCATCAACCTCCCCATCGACCTTACCATACCATTCTATTTCTCTAGGTATGGTAAGCAATCTCGGTTAAGGGACAATAGACAATGATGAAAATGTTGCCTGAAATGGAGGAAGGCATAAACATTCATGGATCACACAAATGCAACGATAGCAGCATATATTTGGCCTGAGTGATAAAGAGATCCAAAATCGGGTGGCCTGTTGGTATATTCTGAGGACGAATCGGCGCACCACACAAGCGGATCATTTAAAATGCTGTAGAGTATGGGAGGGTTATTATCCATCACTTCAGATCATAACCTCGTGCCTAAATGGAAAAGAAGAAGCTGCCCGTATTGCCGTCCATGATCTGTCCTAAGGATTCTCCACGTATTGGCCTTTCACCCCCGATCTTTTGTCTTGTGTATGGAAATCCCCGAGAGCTCCTCTGGATACGTGTACAAACACGAAAACCAAACCCATCCCTCGGCAGATTGTGTTGCCAATCTCTGCTGTTCTGGTGTTTGACGTCTATCCAAGCTTCGCACACCTTCAAAATAAAGCGGCGAAAGATATCCACCGAAGGTTCAATATCACAAACTACAAAAACTTTGCGACCGCTTTCCCAACCAGCAATATCAAATTACAGCTCCACGTTTCCTGTAACTTCTCCTGGACGTCTTTCTTCAACTAGTCGATTATCAGACGACCAAAAAGTTTTAGTTCGTTTACCAAAACAACGAGAACCTCATCATTTGGGTCGCTTTGCTTATGACGCGGAGCAGATGAAGTATCAGCCTTAATCTTTTTTAACCCCTACTTAAAGCGTAGGAGGGAGAGGACGTCTGACTGACTTTCACTCCTTTTTTTGCAGCAACACTACCCTTGGTTTCACCCGGTTGAGTAAGGAGTTTAGCGGACAAGATGGCCTTTGCTCCTTCAAAGACAGTTTTTTTTTTCCGATCACTTAGGGTGCCCCGGTCGGCCTTCTTCAATGCTTCCTGGATTATAAAGTAAACTCAAATGTACTGCGGTACCTGGTAATCTTCAGGAATTTACTCTCGATTTTCGTACTGCTCTTTGTGATGGTCACATGGTCACATTTAAATACATCGAGCTCTGGATAACAGAAACCATTGCAAGCTGACTAAAAACAACAAAAACCATTCGCAAAGTGTTGTTAGGTGAATTACAGGTCAATATGACCTGTCAGCATAGCCTCCAGTTAAGCGGAAAAAAAGCTTAGCTTTTCCCTAAAAGGTACTTACCACATTCGAATCTAGTAAGCAAGAAACCAGTAAGGCAGTTAGTGTGACCGAACTTTCTTAGGTCGAATCTTACTTATATCCTCTGGATATCGACCTTAACACACAGACTTATATGTATCGCAATTCAAGACCTTTTATAGAGACCCTACGTTCAAGGCTATGATCAAGAAGGGTCAACGATTTAAGGCCAATTTTTCTCATTTTAAGAAGATTTTTATAAAGCAGTCAACACGAAACTGTTGTTATATTTTTTTCAGCTGATAGGCACTAGGTCCACTCTATTCCTTAAAAAAATAAATA
Organism: Neoascia interrupta; assembly: GCA_947623515.1. Lineage (NCBI taxonomy): Eukaryota > Metazoa > Arthropoda > Insecta > Diptera > Syrphidae > Neoascia > Neoascia interrupta. The sequence goes on from OX392462.1 coordinate 188,472,625, forward strand.
GATAGAATGGCGCAACAGTTCTAGGAGAACCAAGGCCAACTTCTCAACAATGTATCCTGTGTGTTACTTTCTTCACAAGGAACCTAAATTTTTTTTGCCGAATCCAAGCGGCACTTTTGAGAAGTTTTTCGAGACAAATGATACTCTCAGAGGGCTGAAAAAGAACTTGTCTTTTTTTTAGGTGACGATGGGAGGATTCGAACCCAGACCTCCGGCGTACTAAGGGAACAAACTAACCCCCACTCTGTTCCTTACTCTCGTGTAGTTCTCGCGTTTTGGTTTTTATGTCATGCCCCAGCATACGTACGGGTGATCAAAAGTCTAAATAAGACCTTGTTTTATTTAAGATGAAGTTGTATACGTTTAATGCTCCCCGATCAACCACATAATTGTTATGCTGCCTCCAAAATTAAGCTTCATTAGATTTATCAGTGTTAATGATGGATTACTTTGTGCAAAATCCCGAATCCGCTTATTGCTCGAGTAACAAATTGAAAAGGACAATGGACGACTTATTCACTTTTGAGACGAGATAAGAATGTTAAATCCGCAACTCAGTACAACAATGGTGAAATAAATTATAAAATCACGGGATCTAAGATGTGTTGTCACTTGAAATAACAGGAATTAAACCGGATTTCAAGTAATAACATCGAGGCGGCAAAGTATAACTCCCCGAGACAAGCAAAGCGCTCTTGTTGCGGTGGTACCAATCAGTAATTGAAACTATTCAATCAGGCGTCGTCATGCTCATTTGTTACGTTGGTAATTGGTAATTTATTCAAATTGGATTTAAATATTTTAATATTAAGTTTATAACAACTAAATGTTGGGCGGAAGTGGATGTTCAATTCCAATAAACTTATTTTTTACTATACGCACCGTGAAGGTCATTAAATTTAAATTGAAAATAATATAAAAGTTGTGAAATATTATTTATAATTTTGCAACATTGTCCAGGGAGACGCAGCCATAAATAAATGTATCCTTGAACTCGAAAACAGATTGATTGCCACCATGAAATATGTTTAACAAATGCGACCAACTCGTAGCTGTCATTGGTAAAGAATGAAGCCGTGAATTCGACACCTGCCAATGAAATTACGCCGTCAATCGATCAATATGCCACAGAGACGCAGTCATTTATATTCAAATTCACACCAGGCTCAATTTGTCAATGTTCACCCAGAAAAGTGGTGATCGAACAATAAACGCCAGTCTGCGAAATAGCTTTGCAAAAAAATTGCGAATTTCTGACGGATCGGTCAAACTATGATTAGCATAAGAATGGATGGAACAATGCCCCAGACGCTTACCAAAAAACCAGACAAATTATCTATTTCCAAACTTTTGTACAAGACTCCCTGCACGAAGGCCACTAAGTAGTTAGATGCCATTTTACGCTCAATACAACCATTAATCGCAAAAGATAGTAGATCGACCATATGGGAAAATAATTAGTACGTTTACCTATCAACCATAGCCACGACGACGCACGGTGTCCTTCAATAGTGAACGAGATTAAAAGTCTCAACCTTGACAACAGGGTGTGCTGCCGAGACAACAACAAATCGATCGAGATTTCGATTTCGATTTCAATTCCAATTAACAACTAAACACGGATGCGATGGATAAGGCATGGGACAAGTTAACCATTATCCGTTTAGCTGCCAACAATGGGAACATGCCCACTGTGAGCGCGAGATTGTAGGTATATCTTCGATTGAACTTGGTACACAAATTTTTGGTGGTTTTGCGGGTCCCTTAATTTTTTTTCTGTTTGCTTCATATCAAGACATTAAACTTTTGCCGAGGGCTAATTACATTTTTTTGGTTTTAGATGAAAAGAAAAGTTAATGGTTCGGGGGAAACCAAAATTAAACACCAAAACCGTTAAACTTAACCTTGCTACATTTCTGCGGGTAACAATTACGCCGAACAGTGATTGTGCTTCGCGCCTCGCTCCGCCCCGGTGGAATGTTTGCGACGATACGCTCCACAATACGGTGTGGTGGTCAGGCGGTATGGGATTCCTTTGTGTTGGCGGAATAATTAAGCGATAATGAACTTTGTCGAAAGAAATTGTTTTTTAATAAAAAGCGATCGCATGACATGTTGGGTAATGGCCAAAGTCAAGAAACAATACAGAGACCACAAAACGAAATGCGTAACTAGAGCAATTTTGATTTGCGTTGACCTTGCAATGGGTGTATTGGGGGAGTCTTTGATTATCAGACGTGTCAAATCGATTCGTGAAAAGCACAACCCTCGATATGGGTTTAAGGCAATAGTGAAGGATGTGACACATTAAACGCTTTTCAAGGACTAATTTAAATGCGCTTACGAAATTTCACATTTTTTCGTAAAAATAAGTGGACAAGCTACAAAACTTTAATGTTATCTTATTTTAACGATTCTATTCTCACAATCGCCCTTTTGATAGTGCTGAAACATAATGTACCATAACATAATTTAATTCCTCTTGTGAGTGTATACCAAACTATTCCAAAGGATGTACAGGGGCTAGGCTTTATGGAAAACCTTACGTCGCTTTAACAGAGCGTCTTAGTCTGGGGTACCTAATTCTGCCGTAGACGTACATGATCTTTCATTTCAGTCTGCTTGTGATATTAGGACAATATAATGACTAGGCTTTCTTAAGTTCCTCCCGTATTATTGCCAGCAGTGAGTGACGGACTTTTGGCTTTAGAAAGCCTTTAGATTGAACTGTATGTTTCATTGCTGCAAATTGAAAGGCAGAGCTTTATATAATGAAAGGAAGGCGAAAATTTAATATAAAAAATAGCGTCAACCCCTCAAAAACGGAGTTTGCCCTCTTCACAAACAGAAAGTCAATCCCAGATGTAGAGGTACCAACAGGCTTGGAAGGAAGGCTTGGTTTTCCAATTATCTAAAAGCGCTAAATACCTGGGTATAATCCTAGACAGTAAGCTCAGCTGGAACCTTAACATAGAAGGAAGAGTTAAAAAAGCATATACAGCCCTATATACGTGCATTAGAATCTGCGGGAAAAATGGGACTCTTCCCTAGAATAACAAACTGGCTCTTCACAGCTATAGTAAGAACCATACTCACATATGGATGCTGTGTCTGGTGGCCAGCTATAACCAAACAGAAAAATCTTAAAGCCTTAACTAACGTCCAAAGAAGGGCTTGTCTCGTATCCACAGGTGCTCTGAGATCCAGTCCTACCATGGGTTTAGAGACAATTCTAAACTTAACGCCTGTAGATCTGTTTATTAAAGAAAGCGTTGCAAGAAGCGCAATAAGACAACTAAGGGACAGGTAACTGGAGTACAACATCCACAGGGAACAGTTCAATTATACACACACTGGGTTGCTGTGTAGGTACAACAGACCACATAACTCCTTATCTTGACTTCAATCAACACTACACCATTCACATTCTCCGAGCAGAAAAGACTCGAGGCTGGATAACGTTGCAATCCACTCCGAGATAGCAATCTACACAGATAGCTCTAAATCAAGTGAGGGTACTGGAGCAGGTTTATGCGCTGAGAAACTCGGTATCCTAACAAGCAGAAGACTGCTGAGCTCCTGCAGTATCTTCCAAGCAGAAATTCTGGCAATATTTACAGCCGCCGAAAAGGCCAGAGTATTATGGAACTATCACAGGAGGATATTCCCATTTACGTAGACAGCCAAGCAGCCATTAAGACCCTGGCAAAACCAACAGTAAAATCTCGTGTAGTAGAACTGAGGGCTCTAAGAAGACAGAATAATGTCCACATTGTTTGGGTACCAGGCCATAGTGACTTCATCGGAAACGAAAAGGCTGACGAGCTAGCGAAACATGGCTCACATCTTTGTATCACTACAGCGGACAAAAGGGCTCACCCTCCGCCCTCTTATGAAACAGGCAAAATATCTACAACTTCAAAATATAACCCAAAATAGGTGGAATAATCTGCAGAGAGAATACAAAGGCGTTATGGCCATAGACAGCAACAAGTGAAAAAAGCTTATAGCACTGAAAAGGCCATCACTGGCCATAGCCACAAGAGTTAGAAAAGGCCACAACCTGTTGGGAAAGCACTCAGCAAAATTTAGAATCATTAACACCAACTACATTTGCAGGGGCTGTCATGATTCCGAAGCGGCAGAAGATGTGAAACACCTCCTCTTCCAATGTCCAAGTGGCAGCAGGCAACATTTTAAACTTCTAGGACAATTCTTCTTTGAGGAGTTGGACGAACTTGCAAAAATACTGCCGGTGGCAAATATCAATTTTCTCTTCGAAGCTCAGGATACTTCAACTAACTTAGTATCATATATATACTAAGATTTTTGATTCCTTACAGATTGTCCCCAAAGGGTGACGCTAAGGGCCCTCGTAGGCCTATGCGAGCTGGTGGCTTTGGCTGCTAGCAACCATACCTAACCTAACCTAACCTAAGGCGAAAATTTCGGTCCAGAATTTTCCAAGTGCTTGTGATGGTACTCTAGACTAGGTGTAAAGATACCTAACTTTGATCAGTGATAGGTACGCTAGGAATAAGCTAAATCCTTACAGTGAGGAGAATCACTGGGCTGACTCCACTCGTGCTTAACGGTGTCACTATCCATCCCGATTTCCAATCTAGGACTAGGCAAGTCAGTCAGGTACTCAATCAGTGAACTCCTTAACCACTTGCATAATTGACACATGGAAATGGAATGTCTCACCACTAACGGAGAAGGAACTCAAACTGGTTGAGAAGGCTAAAAAGTATTAGGTCGATGCTACTGGCATATCTCCTCAACTAAATGGAAAGGTTGCGGCACCGGAAATTTTGCTGATAGAGGGAGGCTTTTCTGGTCTGGTGCCCCACGTTACATAACTGCACTAGGTGGGTGTGGGGATATTCACAAACCCCCGGCTGTCAGAAAACGTATTGAAGCCAATTCCATTGGTGGGGAGGGGGGTTTGAATTTTGAGCGATCAAATTTGGATTCGCCCTAGTGCAGAGCGAATCGAGAGTCAGAGTATGTGGCCTTCTTGAACAAAGTTGATGCTGCCCTAGATAGAGTGGCAGAAATCGACTTCTTTCTCTTAATGGGTGAGTTCAATGCTCATGTAGGTACGGAAAAAAATGATACGGAAAACATGATGAGATTATGCTTGCATCAGCGCGACGATAGTTTAATCTTCTGCAGAAACGGCGCCTGACAAACGATAGCGAAGATAAAATGTCATTTAAAAACACCAATCTTAAGTATAAAAGACTGTGTGAATTCAAACGAAAGGAGTTCTGCAAAAGATAAGAATCAAATGTTAATTCAATAAAGAACTCCAGGGACTGGTGGAAATTCGCCAATCAATTTTGTCAAAGAAATTTAAGAATGGGATCTGAGATATGTTCAAATGATTTGAAGACCTACTTTGAAGGCTTCACAAACCCCCAATCTTCGCGGAACCAATGCATTGGGCAGAGCAATAAATAGCGGATGAGGATCTGGATAACAAGATTGAAGCTTCCAAAATTTTTGCTTAGCAAGGCAAAAGATAATAAAGCTTAGGTGGAGGATAGATTGCCATTTGAAGTCTTTAAGAATGCTCCAGGAAATCATATTGAATCGCCTGCCAATGAGCACTCAAAAATGCTCAAAAATTGAAAAGTTTTTTAAAATCTATTATGTTTCCTATTTACAAAAAAGGTAATCCCCATGAGGCAGGTAACTACTGGGGAATATCATTTATGGGTTGTGTATGCAATATATTAGTTGGAATAATGCAAAAGAGACTGGCGAAATGGGAAAACAAGCGCAAAGTCCTAAACGAGTTTCTAGCTGGGTTCCAAAACACTCTTTGGCCAAATCGATCAGAGGGCTCTGTTCTTCAAGTAAAGCTGTATGGGAGTTTCGACAAAGTTTTTAAAGTAGCTCAAATGTCTTTAAACAAATACCGCCGCAGTGTGGGACAAAAAGCATGTTCCGGAGCGCTTTGAAACGAATATGGACGTTAGGCAGGCATGTCTTCTAAGCCCGCTGCTGTTTGCACTACCGCTTAATGACCTACATGAATATTTGGAAGTGGCTTATGCTTGGGTGATGTTCTAGTCAGGATTCTATTGTATGCAGATGATATTATTTTATTGGCTAAAGACGTGAAGGTACTCCAAGAGTTGATTAACAAATAAGAAGAATACTCCTAAGCCTGGAATTTCGTTATCAACCTTGACAAGTCCAAAATAATGATATTAAACAAAAGGGAGTTCTACGAGGGTAGCTAGAACCATTTTTAATTTTTTAATTTTTCATTTTTCATTTAATAATGGGTATATAGAAATATTTGATAGTTATAAATATTTGGGAGTTATCACGACGCCGACACTTTCTATGACGGATCACCATAAAGAAAGAGAAGTAAAGGCAAACAGTTTAAACAGCACTTGGAATAGTTTCATAAGTAAAAAAGACGTCAATTTTTGAGCTAAATTTCAACTTGAATTTGAATAAAGTAAGATTTAATATATGAAGTAAAATTTAATATGAAGTCGGTCGATTGCCCTAAATTCTATCCAAATTAATCTAACAGAAAAAAAATTATTGGTTCGAAACCTGGTGTAGCTGTGGAGACAACGACGATACATTCGATGGGCACACCTGCCTTTGCATGATGATGCCTGGAAGGCAAACATATTTAGGATTCTTGAAAGGTCTGCGATATAGACAAAGGAACATTCAGGAGGCGCAGAATAGCTCACATAGTGTTTGTAGAACGCTTAGCCCCCCTATTCGACAGTCTTACTTTAATAACAGAGTTGACCGAAGACTATGAATGTGGACATTAAAGACTCGTACATGATTGATATGCCTTAATTCGAATCGCGAAGTGCACACTTTGCAATTTACATGAAGAAGAAACCATCTTCCACTTTGTTGGCTTTGAGTTTTTTTTTTTAAATTCTTTTTAGAGGAACAAGAAGTCATCAACAAGACTGAATTTTGCTTCCTATTTTGTTCAGATAAAATATGAAAATTGATACGATCCATCCACATCTCAATATTTACTTGGATGTCAAAGCAATAGTGGTCAAAAACCTTTATATAGACAAAAATTCGGACTGCTCACTCTTTCGAAAATACCCACTAAAAACCTGATTTCGCGGAAAATTCATTCTAAATCTTGCGCAGAAAGCACTTTGGAGTCTGCTCGAGATTTGACACTTTTCGGATTAACTGCGTTAATAACTATTTATAATGAGTACAATACTAGACTCACCCCGAACGTTTCGCTCAAGTTGCATTGAGCGTGGTCACCTGGAAACTGCTATGAAAGTGTTATCGCTGAGATCGGCTGCGTCGATTCTTTCATAGCAGTTTCCCGGTGACCACTAGTATCACGACCACGACCAATACTAGTATTGTACTCATTGAAAATAGTTATAAGCGAGGTTAATCCGAAAAGTTTCTTGTCATGTACATTAACAATCGCGAAAGCCTTAAAACTTATATCTTCTCGGGATGTTTTTCTGAACCATCTGCTTAGTATATAATATGATAGATAAAGTGGCGTCGAGAGCTTGGGGTGAACCAGCACCAACTTCCTAGCAATGTATGCTGTGAGTGTTAATTTCTTCGCACACAAAGAGACCTACAATTTTTTGCCTAATCAGAACGCCACTTTGAGAAGCTTTTCAAGACCAATTATACTCTCGGAGGGCTTTTCAGACCTTCGCGGGGGACGGGAACGTGAAAAAGACAAGTCTTTTTATTTTCAGGTGATAATGGTAGGCTTCAAACCCAGACCTCCGGCGTAGTAAGCACACACACTAACCACAACGCCACGCCACCCCACATAGGTATACAATATGTATAGCTTATTATAGGGCGTAAGCTAAAAGTCGTCTACCGCCTTAACAGAGGTGGCTTTTAGTATCATGTGTATTGCAGTTTTGAAGAACTTGGGTGAGAATTTGCTGTCCGTCCACCCGTAATCGACCCTAAAAGACCTAACGACGGCACCCAGATAATCTTTCCCTACCTATCTCTAGCTTTTGCTCAATATCTAAATAGGTTAGGTTTGGGGTAAGCCATCCACGGCTTTGCCTGTTGAGAGGTCAACAATACAGCGGAATACTTTCTCTAATAACTATAAAAGCTGCCGGAAGTTCCTTCTTACTTTCGTGTTCTTATTAAGAAGTAAGATGGCTGAGTGCCTAATCGGATAGAGCCAACCTACCACAAATGAAAGGTTCTTTAGAAATGGAAGGATCAAAACTGACAAGACTCGGATAGCGTAAAATAATCATAACAGATTACCGAGCTAGTCATGAGTTCCTAACGACCATACATTGAATTTCCTTTGTCAGTGAAGTGTTCAAGGGAAATTCAATCTGGGTAATTAGCGATCAGGAAATAAGCGAAAACACTTGTAAACTTTCAAATTTAAGCTTATTATTTCTTATTATTTCACTGCATGGAGTCTTCCTAGTTTATAGTGATAAGAGCTGACACCATATAAGCTGCAAACGATTCGCTTATGACGACGATATTTTAGTCGATTTCATTTGTTCCACTAGACGAATCTTATTTGCTTCAATGACCTTCAAATGCCCTGGCGATGATTTGTTCAGGGTACCAACTGATCTTAAAGTTGTGGTCGGCGAAAAGTATGCCCGACATATGTATGCGCAACTTAAACCTTGTTTACCCGATTCTGATGAAACAAGAGAATTTAAAATGCACCAACTACAGGGGCATCAGTCTTCCTAATATCTCATACAAGATTATGATTTTCCTGTGCTGTGTGAACAAAAAGACATTTTTCAGCAGCCTAATAAGTTCATATACCAGTATGGTATTAGGTCAGGAACACACATATTTGCACGTAAAAAGATCTGGACAAAAACCCAAGAACTCCGAATCTATGCCTACCACCTTTTTAGGTCGCATACGACTAGTTCTTACATCCCTGCATGGTTTATCCTTTTTTGGAGGAAGACGATAGAAAACTAGCGTTGTTCCGTAAAAGTCGGTAAAGACCTCTCTGAACCATTTGATATAAAAATTCATCGGGCGTATGGTCCTCGAGTTCTTCTTAAATATGTATACTTGAAACAATCGCGTAAAACTCTTTCACTTACAGGATAAGGGAACATCATGAAAGCCTATAGATGTACAGAGATATTGAATTATATCTTTTTTTTTTTTTTTTTTTGAATACTAGGATGGACGGAGACTAAAACTCCAAAATCTTTCAAAGATACCAATACGCCCACTATAGCAGGTACATAATACCGAAGTAGCCGATATTGGTTATGCCCGATTTCCACGTGCTAAAAAACCACCCATTTATGAGAGACACTATGAAACTGCCAGGGCGCACTTCATAGTAGTAAATTTTCGCTCTCTCATAATACTTCTTGACTACAACTAAGTTAACTTAACAAGTAGTTTACGCTTCCATAGTGTTAATCGCATTGGATAGGTTGCTTTCCAGTGAATGCACTTACTAAGCCGTTCATTCATGCGGCTTCACCCTACGTCGCTAGATCGAAGGGTCTTGTTCTTTGTAGTCGTCGCTCGTTGTTAACATCGTTAAGAGTCTCGTTTAGAGTACGGATCATTTCATTGTTGCAATGAACATGAAGGCGAGCATTTAGCTTTCGAGCGAAGTTTGTTACTTCTTCGCCCACGGTAGCTATTCCTAAATCTCTGTGAATATCGCTATTCCTAATATACCATGGAGCATTCACAATTGCTCTTAGTGTTTTGTTTTGGAAAGTCTGCAACATGGACTTGTTGCTCGGCTTGGTACAACCCCAAAGTTGTAAACCGTATGTCCAGGACGGCTTTAACACCTGCCTGTACAAGAGCAGTTTGTTATATGTGCTTAATTTCGAAAATCTTCCAATAAGCCAATACATTTCCCTGAGCCTAATCTCGAGCTCGTCACGCTTCTTCTTTACGTGTGGTTTCCACCTTAGTTTAGCGTCCAGTGTCATCCCTAGATACTTCGCTTCATTTGCATAAGGTATTTGTACAGAATTTATGAACAGAGGCAAATTGTTAACCCTTCTGTAAGTGAAATTCACATGCGTAGACTTGTTCTCGTTAAGAGCGATTCGCCAAGTCTTCGTCCAGACACAAATTCTGTCCAATGCTCGTTGGAGAATTATATCTAATTTATTATTACGAAAGCTAAAATTGTACAATATAAAATGTTGTATGCTAGGTATTTTCAATCTACAGAATGAATTTTAAAAAATTGTCTATTTTAGCCCATTAATAAAAACCAATTGTATAATCGACAAACGTCAACAACCTGCAATATAAAAATCACTTAAATATAAGGTGCGAACTTTTCAACAGCGCTCAATAATTTAGATTTAATGAAATACATTTTTCATGCTCCCAACAATAGCGAACATTTCATCATCGAAATATAGGTACAAATATACTGACCATATCCCAGTTTCCCAGATAGAACGCAGGCACCGGCCACAAGAAAAACCGATCAATCTATCACTTCTGACAAAAACTAGGTCGCTGGTAATTTTCTTGCTTAGGAAAATGAATGGAAAATAACTTCGAACCTCACCCACAGCTCCATAGCATTACATAATGCACTAAACAATACCTATTCACAACTAAACACCCAAAGGCGTTCAATTATATCAATCAGTCTCTCTCGTTCACCCTTTCCTCGACCAGTCTACTTTAGCCAAATTATAAATTCGTCCTTGCAAACTGGATCACGATTTGTATCCAATTTCCGCCCTCACTAAATAATAGTTTTGTGCCTACAAAAAAAAACTACAAAGAATAGAAGCGAAAAAAGTGAACGTTTTGTAATAGCCTACATAAAAAGAATTATTTCGTTGTTTTTTTTTTGCTTCCGTAATTACCAACAGCAACAAATATAATTAACCAAAGCACCAAAACAAAAAAGTATGCAGTTTGAAAGCCGTCGCAAATCTGTAACAAAATTTCCTAACACCAAGCTAGAGAACAAGCCAACGACCCACCACCTAACACACCTCGTCGGTCGTCGTCGCTCGTGGTTCATGATTTTCCCATTCAACGTCAATTCCAATGGGACCAATACCGCCGCCACCTCGCAGTATCATTATGACAAGAGCAGTAGCAACAGCAGTCGTACCGGCTGTTTACCTACAGCAAACATTATCTCAAAGATATACAACAGACTTCCATAAGATCCCGCAACTAACTGCTCTCTGTGCAAAAAGCCACCAAGTAGCGAACACGAAAAAAACCGACTCAGCTCTTGGCCGAGTTCTTTTATGTGAATATCAATATCAGAGCACAACAAAAACGAAAAGCCACAAAAGGTACGAGACAACAACTTACCACTTTGGCGAGAACGTCAAACAGCGTACAACCAATGTACCGTTTAAAGCGCTGCACGGCACACTGAGAGCCAATACTCTTTTAAGAAAAAATAAAAAAGCCCCACCTGTTGTTCCACTTAAGCGTGAGAGACAGGCTAAACACTTCTACTTTCAGCCTTGTTACCCCTTTAACTCTGACGACATTGAATCGTCATCACTCCCACTTTCATTCATGGGACGGCATTTGGTTCTCTTAAGGCCAAAGCCTCTCTTTAGCTGTTGTAAAGCTCCACTAACAATGGTAAATCTCACAGATACAAGAAAGCCCACCAAACGGCCTTAACTTCTTTTACAGTGCACCATCTAAGCTTATACAGTGCTGCACTCAACTAAGTCCGTGGTATCTGTGGTTGGCCTATGCATTTGGTAAAGACAAGATACACGAATACACACTGTTGCGGTTAGTTAACACGAAAAAGAAACTTGAGTTCCACTTCGAATTGCTTTGTGGCCAAAGCAAGTCGCAGTTTAAGAAAAGTGCTCGTCCGAACAGCACTAAAAATCGGAGAGTGGCGCGGTGTTGTACGTCTAGTATACATAATTATTTTTTTTTTTCTGTTTCATCACATCAACTGGTCGTCGTTTTCTCTTGATTTTCTGTTGTTGGATTAGTTTTGATTTTCCATTTAAATTTTTCGCATTGTTTTTTGTTAAAAAGAAATTTTGAAATAATTTTATTTATTGGAAAAGAAAAAAATCAAATTCCTCTGCAAATAGAGTTCTTTATTAAAAGTGCCAAATGAAGTGAAATAAGTTAAAAAAAAAAATTCTTAAAGAAAATTTTAAATTTTAGTAATATTAAAATTTTGATTATAACAGAGAAAAATTATTCTTGTGAATAAGTGACATAGAAAAGAAATTGTTTTTTTTTTACATACATTTGGAAGTTGAAGAAGGATTTCCTACGAAAAGGACTTCAAAATGGGTCTACCACATGGAATACTTTGGGCGTTTGGAATATTATTAGTTTTTAATTCAGGTAGGTAACCGCGAGAGATATGTTATTTAACAGTTCTGGGAGTTTTTACAAACTAGGTCTTAATCGAAAACCAAAGAGTTGGGGTGCGAACTTGAGGTTCAACGCTTTTTAAATAAATTAAAATTTAGGGTATGGGCTTGAAAATATTTAAAAATGATATTTTTGTCTTATGAGGGTATGTCCAAAAATCGTTTTGACCTTATCTGTTCTTTAAGATATCATAATAAATGCATGCAGTTGATTGTTGGAATCCAGTTTGATAGCAGAACCAATTTAATTAATTTTTTATCACTAATGAATGGAAGTAATTCATGCAAATTAATACAAAAAAAAATGATAAAATGATAATCATACTATGATAAATAACAGCTTTTATGAAGATTTATCTGCATATTATTTAATTATTTAATAATCTAAAATATTGACCGTCAAATTTGCTTCTTTGTCAAAAAATTCATATTTAATACTATTTTTGCATATCTACCATATTATTGTCAATGCCAAAAATTTTGTCTTAATATGTCACATTTCTTTGAATTTTCCCAGAGTCGATTCCAAATGGAGTTTGTATGCAAAATGAATAGGTTTGGTTAAACTGAAAAGAATCAAAGTCTCGATATATAATACATAAAAAACAAGGTCCTACTGATATTCTTAGCAACAAGCGAACAAAATGCTTAATGCAGCTGCTGCTTTTACGAGGTGTTGACCTCCGATGAGAATTCGCAACGCTTACTGTAACTGTGAGAAATATTCCAATGTTTCCACGGGTTTACTTTAAATAAATTAAAAAATTCAACCATTATTTAAATTTGAAATCGAGGTAATGTGAATCGAAACTGGACCCACGTGGTTTTATTTTAGGCTTGCAACAAAATGTTTAAGTGCAATTTTTGTTGCATACCTTTGACTTTTTTTTAAAAAAGGAACAAAAATTAGCAAGAAAAAAGCTGGAATTAAGTGGGGTGCCGTGGCGAAGTGGTTAGTGTGTGTGCTTACCACGCCGGAGGTCTGGGTTCGAGTCCTGCCATCGTCACCTGAAAAAAAAGACTTGTTCTTTTTCACGGTCCCCACCTCCGCGAGAGTTTGACAAGCCCTCCGAGAGTATTAATTGTCTTGAAAAACTTCTCAAAGTGCCGTTCGGACTCGGCAAAAAATTGTAGGTCCCCTTGTATGTAAAGAAATTAACACACAGCATACATTGTTGAGAAGTTGGCCCTGGTTCACCTCGAGCTGTTGCGCCACTCTATTTATTTATTTATTTATAAGCTGGAATTAAAGAATGCACGAATCAATATCGCTTGTCTTAAATTCCAAACAAATATGAATCGATTAAGGAATAAAAGGACAAACTTTTTCAAAATTATAAATCAATTAACCATAAATTTCGTAACCAAAGAAGTTACGAAATTGAGTAATTTAAGCATAAAGCTTTCATAATATTTTTTTTATGATTCCTTTTTATATTTTATAACTTTTTTTTTGTCTTCTAGTAAGTATGGTGTTCTTATCTCCTTTTGATTCGTCACAAAATTATTAATTAAAAACGGGTATTAAAAAATCTCTTCCGGTATATGTTGCAAACTTTAATTACTACTGTATGAAACTCAACCACACAACAATGGCCAAAAAAATGGCTATCATGTGATCAGGACCAATAACTTACACATAATCCTCTTCATTTTAACAGTACAACCTTCGTTGTGTGGGCTTGATGGTATCTAGTCATTTGAATGCATTCGAGGATTTTGTTTCAATGAAATTAGGCTAGGATGTATATTAAATTCCTTTGTTTAAAGGTGACGTAGATAAGTTCCTAGGAAAGTGCCTATGTCTATGCATTCTTTGCACATGAAAAATTTTTTTCATGCCAAATATTCTTTGCGTACCGAATAAAAGGACCAAAGTTATAAATAGGTACCCTGTACGAAAACATTATTTTTATGTGAAAGCGCGATGCTATGATTTTTTACAGCAGGATTTTTAAAATCGTGTTCAGTTATATCAACAAGTTTTTAAAAAAAAAAAACAAAAGCCTGTATCTGCCGGCCCAGAGTCATTCTACGAAGTAGTAAATTATTTTTTTCGGATTTTTTTTTAAAATTAATAAAAATTGTTAGTGTTAGCTTACTCAATCAATAGGTCAACAGGCATCAGTTACGAACTTCAGAAGAAGTTCGTAGAATGGGCACTACATATTCCACTAGTAATGCAGAAAATAGTCTTCATTCACTAAGTTTGCAAATTCTCACATGCTACTCCAAAAGTTCTCAGACGCATTAGTTTATAATTGATTTTCCTAAAAATTTAGAAAATATTGTCGCTGAGTAGAATGAGCATTGTCAGCGGTCTACAGCTCAACATGCATACTGACGTATGAAATTATTTTTTGGTGGCTAAATTGGATAAAATGGTCACAAAAGAATGCGTAAAATATACGTTGAGTCCCTTCTAGAAACACAGATTTAATCAAACACCTTAAGATTAAAACTGTCAAAAAACCATCTTCACTTGATGGATCCATCCCTTCTAGATGGATCCCTTTCCGCCCTTAAGAATTTATCGATCCACACTACACCCAAGAATCAAAAACTAATGGTTGGTTATGGGGGCGTTTTCTTAAAACTACTTCATTTTAAATGTCCCACTTCGTCTTTTTGTAAATTGATATTTCCCAATAATTTCTAAAGTAGAGCCTTAGATTTTCCATCATCTAGGGCTCTACTAGATGATGGAAAGTAACGTCAAGCCTATGCTGGGTGCCAGAGCATAGAAAATAGGTATTTCTTAAGAATTCCGAAAGTAGCCCTTGACTTCAAATCATCTCTGAAAGTAATATCAGGCCTATGCTGGGCACCAGAGTATAGAGAATAGCGCCAGTTCAGGAAACTGCGGGACTGACACAGTTGTAAGCTTAGAACTACTCTCTGAATCTGACTATAGAAAGGTCTTTAAGTACACCGATCCCCACGTGCACACTCAAAGCCAATAGAAAGAACAAACCTTAGATAGATAGATAGCAATGGTACATTCGAAAATGTTGGTTAAATAGGTGTCCATTCCTTTCGCAAGGCCCTGTCTGAAGGTCATGTGCAACAAGGTTAAGTAGTAATAATCATAATGAATTCTAGTGAATTTTCGGCGCATGTCAAAGAATTGAAATCCTCACCTCAAATCTTTCTTCTACAAAAAGGGCGCTGTTTTATTGTGCAACATGGTTTGGTAGTTATTCTTATGAACTTAGCAGAATCTCCATGGATGCGCATGAGGAAGTGGAAGAATTAAATCTTCTTAAAAGAAGAAACACTTCTTCTCAACAATAAAACACGCTTTATAAGCAGCTCCAAATGGTCAAACGAGCTGGCGCCATTTTCTGTATCCTGGTGTCACAATGGAATTTTATTGGTTTAAGTTTGTCGGTTTTTTCTTATCTGGAAGCAACTTCAACCTAGCCTAGCCTCGCTAGCTCAACGCCCAGACCTTAAGGTAAGGAACCAAATTCTTCCAATGTTTTGCAGAATAAAGCAACTATATAAACAAATAATTAGAATTAATGGTGTGCACCGTAGCTTACTGATTGGACCATTACCCGCGATAGGTAAGAGATCAAAAAGGCAAAACGTGTTTGGCACTTATCTTAAAAAGTCTTACAGCCAGAAAAAAGAAAATTTAAAGGTACTAAGACTAAGCAATTGAGTTTTCATAATAATTACGAAATTTTGAAAAATATTGAAAAGTTTTTTAAAGGGATGGGAAATATGTGCCCCATTGCAACGTCAAAACTTTTTAATAATTTATTAACTCATTAAAAAAGCCAATATTGGGCAAACATGTATATTAACCACATATTAAGCAAAGGTTTTAAATCAAGATTTGATTTAACCATTTTAAATTTGCGGTTTTTACGTATTTTCTGTAGTTTTCCTGAAATTTTTATCGTTTTCCCGAATGAATTATTTGTAATTTTCGGGAAAACTATAGAAATTTTTGAATATCCAGCAGAGTGGGAGATTAAGCCCGAAAGCTTCAAAATCATTTAAATAAATATTTTCCAACATATTCTGGTGTCTTAACGGTAGAACCGACTATATTGAGATTTGGTCTGTATATAAAACGTATGAAGAAAATTCTAAAAATTTTAAGATCTAAAATTTTTTAGGATTCGAAAATGTCGTTTCTAACTCAAGGATTCCTGAAACGGTTTAAAAAGAAAATTAAAAAACCCCCCTTTATTACCGATAACAAAAAAACCTGTGGCCAGAGTATTGAGAATAAAAGCCATTGCTAGCGGAAAATACAAGAAAATTAAAAGAAAACGGTATTCAAAAAAAATATATCTCAGACATACCAAATTTTTTTAGGTTCGAACGAAAAATATAGCGGGTCTGTAATATTGCACGATTTTCACTCACTAAAATCGTAGTGCTAAAAAATTTGAAACAAACAACTCGTTTGAAAAGTGTGCAATTACAACAATTTACTATTCTGCAAACATTATAATAATGGTTGGTTTTTTATATTTGTGAAATAGTAAATTGTTGTAATTTTTCACTTTTCACTTTTCAATATTAAATTTAATTTTGTATGGGGCTCGTCCCGAATATAAGCAATAATACTTTCGGTTAGGTTTTTAATTAAAAAACTAGCTTGTCATTTTTTTCCAGTAATTTAAAAAAAAAAAAAAATCAAAAATATGTATTTGTCACCGATAAAAAATTGAGTACCTTTACTTAAAACTCGCCTCAAATAAATAAAGAAGAATGGAATAGAAGAATTTTAAACCCGAAAATTTGAAGTCCTTAAAATCGAGCTAGGAAACTGAAAGCTGCAGCGTTGCTTGGTTCTCATTTTGTACAGACAAAGTATGAAAATTGAGAAGATCCGCCCACAGCCACATCCACAATTGGCTTGAATGTCATACAACCTCAAATTTACATTTTAATTCAAAATGCCTTTTGGTGGATAGACAAAACCTATGAATTCAAATTTTGGTGGAGAGCAATATCGACCACAAGCCTTTAATTAGACAAAAATTTGACCGCCCACTCGATTGACCATGCCCACTTTTAAGATCTGAAATCTTGATTTCTCGGGAAATTCATTCTAAATTGAAAAAAAATTATATGACAAATATTGAAGATATTACCATTTGCTAAGTTTGTTGCATACAAAGAATTGAGCTCCGCCCACTTTAAGGGGGCGTTTTTGGGAAAAAAAACTGTTTATTTAAGTATAAATATTTGCTTTTATCGCATTTTCTCGTGATTCCAAGGAAATTAGAGTTAATTGATTTTAATTTTCAGCCCACGCCCTTTTTTAGGGGCGTGGCAAATACAAATAATTGACATTCAGTATATGAAACAGACCAAAAAATTTTAAATTTGGTGTTAATGGCTAAAGAGGGTCGGGTATTAAGAAGTTCGTTATAGACGAACTCTTGCACTTACTTACTTATTTTCATTAAAGAAAGTCCACACAAAATTGGATTAAATTGGCTCTAATGCCTACGCATAATCGTAGAAATTTTTTTTTAGTTAGTTATTTAAGTTAAGGTGTTTCAGCTTAATTCAATTTGCTGAGCATAGCGGAGCAATTAATACCATACATTTATTGTTTTGTTGCTCAAAACTGCGTTGATCAAGCTGTGCCGAAAACTATGCCTTTTTTACCCATTTACAAGTAAAAAATACAAAAAATCTTCATTTTATTTCGACAGGATAAGGTTTCTTATGTCTGTTCCTTGTACCAATAAAATTTTTCAGCCCAATTTAATTTCATAAAAATAATATCGGTGGGGTGCCGTGGCGTAGTGGTAAGTGTGTGTTCTTACAACGCCGAAGCTCTGGGTTCGAATCCTTCCATCGTCACCGGAAAAAAAAAATTTGTTCTTTTTCACGGTCCCCACCTCCGCGAGGGTCTGACAAGCCCTCCGAGAGTATCATTTGTCTTGAAAAAACTTCTCAAAATGCCGTTCGAAATCGGCAAAAAATTGTAGGTCCCCTTGAATGTAAAGAAATGAACACACCAGCATACATTGTTGAGAAGTTGGCCCTGGTTCACTTCGAGCTGTTGCGCTACTCTTTTTTTTTATTTATAATCTCGGATTACAAATGTGTTTAAACGTAGCGTAGTGATCAGTATTTGTGCTTCCTTGGGAGGTCTTGGTTCGATTCCCAACTCTCGACTTTTAGACTCGTTCTTTTCTGTGCAATTTTTTCTACAATAACTCAACATAGTTTCTACAATAACTTTTAAATGCCAGGCGCAGCATTTGTTGGTTCTATAAGTGTACACTAAAGGTTCTTCAAGAAATGCTAAATGAATTCAAGCAGTCTTGCGGATTTGCAATATGCTGTAATGAGTCAATACTGTGGTAACCTTCTCAGCACCCTTTGTATATATTTGCAAATAAAAAACCCAACATCTGCCACCTTCAAAAACTGACGTCATGCTAAACTTGTTTCCTCTTTTTCTATAAATAAAAAATTCAAAAATCAATGACAGAGGCCCACATTTTAGGCAAATGCCTATCCGCACATTAAAGTGTTAAACTACAACCGGGGAAAAAAAATTTAATCGAGAGGAAATCAAATAAACACCTCAAACATAGACTAAAGTCTTGATGACTAATAGATACAAACCATAAGCATATGTATATAATTTATTTAAATCCGTTTACTATACCGCATCGCGAATATAAAGAAAAGAAGATGAGCCACAAACCGACTCTATTTTCTGTGCTAAAATTTGCACACATTTAAAAATTCGGATTATAAAATAAATTAAAATTATGCAATTGGTTTTTGATATAACTGATGTAAAAAAGGCAAAAAAAAAACCGAGCTTAGCATTTTTATAACCATGATATTGTGCGGTGAGGATTGTGTAAACACGATGATGCCGATGGGTCTTTCGTATTTTTGATTAATCTCTATTGTGGTAAATAGATTATCTATTTTTTTGGGTTATTTACCTTTTTTCATTATGTTTAGATATTTGAAACCAAAAGAAACCTTAGAGAACTGTCAAATTTTTCATTTGTCGTGAAAGGACTCAAATAGCTTTGGGATATGGAGATTTCTCGAAATGAATATGATTTTCGTGCTTTCGCAAAATGGTCTGATTTTTTTACCATTGTAGTTGAGTTAACTATATTATTTGGTTTTGCATAGTGCTGATATAAAAGCATTGATCGCAGTGACGATCTAGGTTAACATGCGTTTAGTTAGACCTTTTTTTACAACAAAAGAGAATTTAATTCCTTTCATCGGACAGTTATGCGTAGGTGCATACGAATTTAAGATACAATAGACTCGTAAAATTTTTGCGGTCACAAATTTTATTATCTTCGTAATGTTCATACAAATGTCACGGGTATGGTCAATAATGCTTACGGATAGTGAAACCAATACGATGGAGTCTCCTTGACATACACTTTTCGCATTTTTGAACTAGTTTCTTGCAGCTTCCGTGGCCATGTTTTTTTTGTGCATTTCCTCAAGAAGAAAGGTACTGCTGAAAATGAATATTTAATTAATGTGCTAAAATTTAAGCCAATGTAGCATGTTATCTTACAATGGCTCAAGTTTTTGTTAAGAAATCAGTACACAAAATTTGCAGTACAACGAAATCTACATAAGATCTGTTAATTTTCATTTTATTTGTTATTTTTTTATAAGAAGCAAAAGATTGATAAACAAGAGCCTCGAGTTCATATCGCGAGTCATCACAGTTCGTTTATTTCTGAAGAAATTCTTCAAAACATTTTTGTGAACAAATAATTAATCTAGATTATTCAAACAGTTAATGTGGGTGACGTTAATCATTCCTTATTGCTACTTTTTGTCGCCTTTTAATAGAGTTTTGTTTGCAAAAAAAGATTGTCACGCGAGATATGTCATCCAGATCGTAAATCATATTTTTCAATGGCTTTTGTTAAAGATGTTGTTTAGTGGTCATATCTTTATAAACAGAACGGATCTTGGCAAAAAATATAATTTATGTCTAGAGAGATAGGTTTTATTTGTAGGTATTTAAGTGTTTTTCGGGAGAAGATATAATTATGTTTGTCAAGTGATTTTTTCAAGTGTTTATTTTCTATTTTATTCTCATTTAACTAAAGTGATTTGAGGCCATATAAAAACCTTGAATTTTATGACTTTTATCATCTCAATCTTAAGTTTTTATGAAATTCGTGCAGAAATTTTGATAGCCAAATGGGTTTGGCGACGTTCAATTTTATAATATGTTTGAATCGTAATATGGTTTTACCACTCATACATTCAGCACTCAGCTTAGATAATTTTTTCGTCTAAAAAAAAGAGAATATTGGTCTCATCTCACATTCATTTTGGCTGTAGTGATTTTACTACTTTTCCTTAATTTTTCAAACTTCACCGCAATTATTGGTTAATTTTTTATATCTTCAGGTTTCTGAAATATGAATTTTGTGCTCACAGAATCACCCAAAATATTCTAGATTTCAACTTAGCAAAAAAGAAAACAAAAGAGTTGACGTGCGAACTTTTATTTTCAAAACTAATTTCCGTTTCAACGAATTATAAAATCTATCTCTAGCAAAGGCATCTTCCTTCGACGATTTCTTTCCTAAGCTATGAAGACAAAAAAAGAGTTTGTTAAGCACAAATCCGCTTCTCAATCATTTATTTCCAATTAATTACTTCTCCTTGTCCCTTTTTTGCGCGCGCAAAAAATCGCAACGCCAAATTAGTGTAACAAAAACTTGAGCAAAATAACAATAAAAATAAATTGGCAGAAAGAAGACGAAATCATTTCTTTAAAGCCGGACAAATATGGACACTCGCTTATAAAATCAAAAACCGTACAATCGTGAAAAATTATTGCGAAACAAATTTTTATAGGAAGTACTTTCTCGATGACGAAAAAAAAAACAAGCAACAAAGTAAGACCGAAAAAGGTAGCAAAACTTAACTTTCGTAATACTTTGCATTTCTGCTGTTTACTTTTATTTTTCCTTCACCTTAACACTGATTTTTTGGATTTCAACACACTCTACGGCGAGCTGGTTGGTGCGCGGTAAAGCCAGTACTTAGTTTGCTTAGCAGCGCACCACAAATATTTGAAAGTAGTTCAATTGGTACGTGACGTTTAATTAAAAATAAAAGTGTCACACATTGGCAGTTTGTAGCTGCACACACATGTTGAATATCCAACAAGTATTTCAAGACGCTCCTGCTACTAATTAGTTGTATTTGTTTGGTAGCGATTTTTTTTTGTGTATGTCTGGTTGGTAAGGTTGCACGTCCATTGAAAGGGAAATTGATTTTGATAGAAAATCGCTGACTTAACGAAGCACAATCAGTGTCTTATGAAATTGATAATTGACGATGACATAGTGTCTTGGTTTAGTCATTTTGATTTGATTGAATAGTTGCTTGCTATATTACCAGTGAGGTAGTTGGAAAGAAATTCAGGACTATTAGGAACAGGTTTTTTGACACTTTGTAAAATGATTAAATGCTAGAAAACGACTGGGAATAAAAGTTTATTAGTTTTCAATTAAAGTTTTTTCTAGCACAAGGTATGCTTGATTCATTCTAGACGGCCCTGCTTTTGGTCTCTTTATATGTCGAAGTTAGGCTGATGAAATGAGCAAACAGCAATTCGTCAAACTGACTAAAATAAAACTTTTATGCGCTTTTCCTAATCAGCTACAAAAAATAGCAATCAGCATTGAAGTCAAAACTGGTCCATTCGGACACAGATTAAATACGTATAATGGTGTCTTGATCAGTTGATCAATCAATGACTTTATTCAGTTAAGCTGTTCTGTTTAAAATGGTTTTAAAAGAAAAAATTATAAATCATTGTTTTGCGTACTTTTCTACGGGGGTTGCCGTCATCTTCGTGGTGTATAGATACAAGTGTGTCGAGAGGCATCATGTCATTTAAAAAAAAACATCGAAATTATTCGTAATGCTCACTTGTGCCTATAAGCTCCGAAGATGATCAACCCTTTTAGTGTGGACGGGTATTGCCTGCCGGTGATACAAAAACGACATTTCGTCTGTTAGTATTAAATCTCAACGCTACGATTTTACGTCAGAATAGAGGGAACCTTACTTCTTTCTTTTATTATTTAAAAAAAAATTAATTTATTTTATAAAAGGGGCATGGCATGACCAGGCCCAATAAATTTAAATCAACATTTGCACAGAAAAATTTGCGAAACCAAGAAATTATTACACGCGAAAATGTAATATTTTATTGGTATGAAATCAATAATTTTGTAAAATCGACCCCTAAAAATGGGCGTGCCCTGAACATTATGTATAAACAAGCTTTTGTATAAAAAAATCTAGCATAGGGTCTGGTGTAACTCATGAGCTTAATTTTATTTCTGACTCTCTCCTTAAACTGAGCTTAGAGTGAAAACAAAGATTTTAGTTTTCAATTCAGTTTTCGTTCCGACCCTCATCTATGGTCATGAAATTTGGGTAATGACCGAAAGAATTAGGTCGCGGGCACAAGCTGCCGAAATGAGACTCCTAAGGTGCGTTGCTGGTGTTACTCTAAGGGAACGAGTGAGAAACGTCAGTATTCGAGGGTTTGGACACGTTTTTCGCATGCCCCCTGACAGACTTCCTAGACAGGTCATGCTAGCCGCGATGCGAGCGCGTCGCCCCCCTGGTAGGCCAAGAAACAGGTGGTGGGATCAGGTGAAAAACCTCTTTGAGTCCCGCCTGGGGGTTGCGCCGGAGTCTCTTGAGTTAGTGGCGGAGGATAAAGAACGATGGAAAGACCATTTGGCCACCCTCGCTCCGCGACCCTTTTAAAGGATAAGCGGCATTTAAAAATGATGATGTGAAGATGGCCTCTCTCCTTAATTAAGGAGGCCAGTCGAAATGTTTTTCTGGGAAATTTAATGTTTCCCGCTCCCACATTTGATGGCAGAATTTTCTTAAATTCTTAAAAATATGGGAGCGGCCCAAAACCTTCACTGAATAAAATGTAAAACTAAGTATTTTCTTTTTTCCTTTTTTCTTTTTCCTTTTTTCTACTTTTCTGCTATTTTTACTTTGACCGATACTATACGCGTATGGTTATGAGAGATCAGCCCATAGCTACTCTGAATCGTTAACACCTGTTAATTTATCTATATAGGCAACTACTAGAGACATTTCATTCAAGCAAAGGTCATTCATAAAGTATCATCAGTGCCATTTAACAGATATTGGCGTTATTTATTTAGAGAGAGATTTTGAGTCTTCCGAGATTGAAGTGGGCCTGTCGTGAAGATGCGGTCTGACAGACAAACAGTTCAGGGTTGAATGCCAGGTCAAACCAAGTATTTATACTTTTCACCTTATTCCACCGGAATGAAGTATAATAAAATTGATACATTTGAAAATATTGCATTGTTTCTTTATAATAACGATATACTCCAAATAATTTAAAGAATTCTGAGTTATAAGAACCATGTCCATCTTTCCGTCCATAATTTTAAACTAGAGAGCTCTAATATTCCAAAAAAATTTATAGCTGTAAAAGTACTTTTTTTTGCCGATTCCAGGCGGCAAATTGATAAGAGTCCAATGACAAAGTTTACTCTCAGAGGTTTTGTTGTTCCCTCGCAGAATTGAGCCCATGCAACTTTTACTGCGCCGGCAAGGATTCGAGATCGGTGCCTTGCGAACATGACACACCCATGCCTGGTAGCCACAGGTATTTTTATGTGCAGAATTGCAAAAAAAACTTGCTTTGTCATACAGTCGGCAGAGGTTCTTTATAGCCTTTTTAACATATTAATATAAAATTTCATGAAAATATTCTAATGACAAGTTTATAACTTTTCAATTTATTTATAAATTGCTTTACCTACTGGAGTTGTTGGTCTCCAATAGAGCTCGATAGAGGATAGAGGAGCTGTATATTTTTTCTTCGTAAATGTACAGCACTTGCAAAATCGAGTATTAAAGAAGCAATATTTTTTCCTTCCCGTTTCTGTTTCCCAATTTCCTACCAATTTTATGGACAAAAAGGGGATAAGTTTCCCACTACTTGTATAGTCACTTAAAAAGTTTACCAAACATTTTCTTCTGTAACACAGAGGGATTCCATCTTCTTTTAGCCCGACCAGAGGAAAGCTCTTGGTGTGACCCAGTCTGCAAAAAGTTTTAGAGGGGAAATTAATTTTTGTTACTATAGAGCCAAAAAATCGAGGATAACAGTACAAAATTTAGGCGAGCCAGAAATATTCTTTTATTCGACTTGTAAAAATTTCTTGTGATTCTCTTTCAATAATGATTTTATAGAGGAAGTAGAAGCTTTCGGCCCTTTTTGTTAAAAAAAAAACTTCTTCAGCAGTCATTTGTGATGGTATTTCAGCAGCTAGTTTTCTTGATAAACATAATTTAATTGAAGTTCAATTTCTTGCCCGCTTGTACCTTAGTCTCGTTCTGAACTTAAGTTCTTTGAACATTTGGTCAGACAATCGACTTCACAATTCTTTAAGCGCTACTATAGACAAGTCTCATGTCTGAAAGTAGGTATTGTTGCACCTACTTGATCGGATTCATAAATTAGTGGCGATTAATATGATAAGAGACCTTGGCACATCGAAGTCACGTGATTCATTATGAAATCATCGCGATGTCTTCTGCCTTTTATTTTTACCCCGTGCAGTAAAGAATGCTCATAAGTTCATCCTTGAGCTTATCTTTGAACCAACAGCATTTTACTGGAAGCCGGTGAAGGTTTTGCCTCAGCATCTTCTTCCAATTATCCATTCCACTCTATGTTAAATTATTACAAAGGTAGCCCAAAAACCCTTGACCTGGTGTCAAAAAATAACTTTTCTTACATACCTGTTCATGGCATTCAATTCATCCTATTTATGGTACTTAGGATTTTTCAACAGGAAACTTGAGGGATAAACAACCTTCAAATTTCACACTTGTTAAAAGGGAAGCTCACATTTTAACTATATATTGTCATTTCATCTGCGGGTAAATAGGAATGTCATGATAAACAGTACTCACAGAAGTGATTGCTGTTCCAAGAAAGGTTTAACACCATTAACTAATCGAAATTCAAATTAAAAGTCGCTGCTATTAACTCAGAAATTTATATACGCGAGTTCTTGCTTTATTTTTCAGCTTTTTCCTACTTATTGGGTTAAAAAGAAAACGATATTGTAGCATATTTGACCGTTTTTTCAGCAATTCAAGACAAATAAACGCATACTAAACTAAGCCAATTTACACACAAAACAAAAGAGTTGACATGCGAACTTTGAGTAATGACTTTTTTTTTCTAACACACATTGGACATGAGAGGCTCTTATTAAAAACCTAAGTTGGCCTGTGTTAATCCTCATTAACAAGTCTTTACCCTTTTAATTAATGTGTACCTAATTACAAAACAATTTATCAGATTTTCATTCATTAATGTTAATAATACCACTACTTTCATGTCAAGAAATATAGGTACTTTATTACAACCGACAAAAAACATAGATCCCTGTGGCATAGCTTCACCAGAGAGGGCACCATGCCATTGAACCTATCAATTAATCAATCCATCAGTCGCATCTCCAGTCTTCATCTCCATCGTCTGGGTACCAGTTTTTCTACATTTCTCTATGTTTTGACTGCAACACAATCAAAACATACACACAACTTACAATCTTTAGAGCTTGACGCCTCAATGAA
Organism: Neoascia interrupta; assembly: GCA_947623515.1. Classification (NCBI taxonomy): domain Eukaryota; kingdom Metazoa; phylum Arthropoda; class Insecta; order Diptera; family Syrphidae; genus Neoascia; species Neoascia interrupta. The sequence continues at coordinate 188,498,676 of OX392462.1, forward strand.
AATGAAATCAAAGTAGCCTAACATGCTCTTGGCAGGAGTGTAAGAAAGACGAAACGCTAAAGAAAGAAGAAGCTACCCCTTTACGAAAAGTGCCAGCAAAAAAATAACAAATGAAAAGAAAATTAATAACAATTTCTTTCGTTTTTTGAAAACAAGACGCGGAGTGAAACAAAAGTAAGAGTGAAGCACACACAAAACGGGTGAAAAAAAACCACACGAAGACACAATATCGTATGAATATTAATGAGCTACAAAAAGAAGCACACAATCGCAAGTTGTAAAATATTTTATAATATCATCATAATCACAGCACAAGTTCAACACCATCATCATGATGATAGTTTAAGTAGTTTAGCACTAGATACACACAGACATTTCTTTATTTATGCAAGGGAATTTCTCGGTTTGTTTTCGGTTAGTTACACTTTTCTTTCGTCGAAGATTTTGCTTTTAACCATATATGCGGGTGTTTATTAATAGTATTTTCTCTTCCTATAAAAAAAAACAGAGTGACTTCGACAAAACGAGGAATGGTAATGAAGAAATGAAGAAGTTTACCCATATTAGGCGGATTCATTGACTGGAACTTGTTGTGTTGAAGTTTTTTTTTCGATTATGGAAACGTGATGGGTCACAAAAGCTACTGTTGCTAGCGACGCGACGACGCATGGCTTAACTATAATGCTATGATATGTTGCATTTAATTTAAAGCTAAAAAAATGTATACTTTTTTTTCTTATTGTATTTATTCATGACGACTATGTGATGACAACACAGAGAGTGTTGAAGAAAGTAGTTGTGACAGCGGTTTTTTTTATGACTTTTTATACGCGATGTTGTTTTCTTTTACCATGTTGGTTTTTCATTTAGGTTTTTTTCCCCTACTGGTTTCTTTCACTTTTGGGGTATGATTTGTTAGGTGGTGTCTCCGTGAAACGGTGGAACAAGCCAAGGTCGTCTGGTTTCATAAATTAAGATTTTATCTTGTAAAAGTGGGACCTCATAAAAACTATGGTTAGTTGTACTTTGGCAGCGCAATTTGTGGTTTATTAGAGTTTGCGAATGCGGGAAAAGTGTTCCCACTTATAAACAACGGAAGCAATAAGTGTTTCCAAGAAATTCGAAATGCTTCGTTGAGGCAAGTAAGTTGTAGCCACAAATGCCAATTTTATTATTGTTATTTAACTCGTAGCGTAACAATATGAGAACCTCTAAAAATTTTGCAGGTAAGAGAAAAATTTTGTAAGACCCTGGCTTCTTTTTGTAGCAAAATAATGAAAAGCAAAAAAGGGCGACAAAATATGTATTCAATCCATCCAATTGACAGTAAACGAATTTCATTTCAAAGTCACTGAATTGTGTTTTAAACTGATGCAAGTGTCAGTTGTTTGGAACTGCTCTTTGGAAGAATGTAAAAAATAGAAGCTGAAGTGTTACGTTTTTTTTTTATAATAAGAAAATTCAAATTAAACTTGTTCCAAATGACATAATCCTTAATGAAAATAACTTTCGTTCTCTCGAACACCAAGTAATTTTTTAAATAACTGTGTTTTTAGTATAAGAAGAGTCCTTTTTTATTCCTTGAATGTGAAAACTACACAACAAACAACGAAACAAAGTGTTTGGGTATTATTTGTGTTTGATGGTGATGACGATAAACATTTGGAATGGGAAAAGTCTCAAAAATCGATTTCAAAATGTACTAGTTCTTGACTTGGGTAAATTATACAAAAAATACTAATTTTTGTTTCAGAGCAGAGTTCGAACTGCCAAAAGAAATATTGTGTTTTTTTGTGCTCAGAGTTATCAGAGCCCGTGATTTGAATTTCTTTTTTTCGCTCAGAACATGATCAGAGCGCACTTAATATGCTCTGAATAATTTAACCGAGCTTTTTGAGCTGATTGCTGAGCACAAAGAAATGATGAGGGTTTTTAAAGAATATATTTAAAGGGAAAATGCTGATGGAAGTTTGTTGTTGTAATGCCGAAAGTAAAACTTACTTACTTACTTAAGGTGGCGCTACAGTCCGGGGTGGACCTGGGCCTCAGCCAACAAGCTTCGCCAGCCAGCTCTGTCTCTAGCTAGCCGTCTCCAGTTTCGCACGCGAAGTTGGCTGAGGTCCCCTTCCACTTGCGTGCGCCACCTGAGTCTCGGTGCTCCTCTACCGCGTCGTCCCTGCGGTGTGGATTCGAAGATTTTCCGGGCCGGGGCGTTGGTGTCCATCCGCTCTAGATGACCCAGCCATCGTAGACGTTGTGTTTTGACTCTTTTGGCCAGGTCGGTATCGCTGTACAGCCCGTACAGTTCGATGTTATATCTCCTCCTCCACTCTCCGTCTATGCAGACGGGACCGTAAATCGTCCGAAGAATTTTCCTCTCGAAGCAGCCTAAAGTGTTTTCATCCGCCTTTGACAGGGTCCATGCTTCTGCACCGTAAAGCAGGACTGGGATGATGAGGGTCTTATACATGGACACTTTAGTTGCTCGAGAGAGGGCTTTGCTACTCAATTGCCTTCTTAGCCCAAAGAAACAGCGATTGGCAAGAGTTATCCTTCGTTTGATTTCAGCGCTGGTGTCATTGTCTGAATTGATAGCGGAACCCAGGTAGACAAAGTCCCTAACTACCTCAAAGTTATAGCTGTCGATGGTGATGTTTTGTCCAAGACGTCGGTGTTGGGTGTCTTTTCTTGATGACAGCATATACTTGGTTTTGCCCTCATTGACTGCTAAACCCATATTCGCCGCTTCCGTCCCAATACTCACGAAGGCTTCACTGACATCACGCTTTGTTCTACCGATTATGTCAATGTCGTCTGCGTATGCAAGTAGTTGAACGGACTTTTGAAAGATTGTACCTCTGGTGTTGGCGCGAGAGTTCTGCACAATTCTCTCAAGTATGATGTTAAAGAAGTCGCATGACAGCGCGTCGCCTTGTCTAAATCCTTTTTTGACATCAACGGGGTCGGTGAGGTCTTTGCCGACCTTGACGGAACAGCGTGAGTTTTCCATCGTCATCCTGCACAGACTGACGAGTTTGGCAGGGATGCCAAAACTTGACATTGCGCTATATAGCTCGTCTCTATAGATGCTGTCATACGCGGCCTTGAAATCGATGAAGAGGTGGTGTGTATCGATTTGGAATTCCTGGGTTTTCTCCAAGATCTGCCGCAGTGTGAATATTTGATCGATGGTGGACTTTCCTGGCCTAAAGCCACACTGATATGTGCCTATCAGATTGTTGACAAACGGCTTCAGGCGTTCACACAGTACAGCAGAAAAGATCTTGTATGCGATGTTAAGAAGACTTATGCCTCTGTAGTTGGCACAACTCAGAGGGTCTCCTTTCTTCAGGATCGGGCAAACAATGCTGAGGTTCCATTCGTCGGGCATGCTTTCTTCCGACCATATCTTGCAGATGAGCTGGTGCATGCTCCTAACCAGCCCATCGCCAGCGGATTTAAAAAGTTCGGCAGCTAGGCCGTCTGCTCCGGCTGCTTTGTTGCACTTGAGCTTAGACACAGCTACTTTCACCTCCTCCAGGTCGGGTGGGCGGTATCGTTCGTATGCTTCGTCGGTAACGTCTTCGCCCGGGTTGAATGGTTCGTTCTGCCTGACAGCGGTATTTGGTTCGTCCTCGCCGTTATACAGTCTGCAGAAGTGGTCTTTCCAAATCCTCAGCACTGACTGCGATTCTACAACGATGTTCCCTTGATGGTCCTTACAGGCTTCAGTTCGAAGTTTATACCCTTGGCAGGACCTTTTGATCCTTTGGTAAAACTTTCTAACCTCATTCCTGTTGTAACATCTCTCTATCTCTTCAACCGCGCGCTTCTCGTGCTCTCTCTTTTTCCTTCGGAGAAGCCGGTGCTCCTCTCTCCTACGAAAGTAAAACAGTTTCATGAATTATTGTTAGGATCTCAAAAGAAACCGAAAGACCACCCTGTCTTGGATCTCATAAGCACTGAGTCTTATTAAATGCTTTTTTCATTGCTTTTGTGTGATCCACGAATAATAAGGCCTTCCTCTTTTTAGCGATTGTGCCGGAACGTTGATTGACGGGGTTTTTTTCGACAAGGTCCGTAGGATCTATCCTTTGAACACCGCAATACCAACTGAGCAACGAGGTTCTTTTACATGGAGACTTCTTCGGATCTTCATACTTCTTATTCTATCTCGCTTTGTTACTCCCACTGTCATGCAAAGCATCTTTATTTCAGTGCCGTTAATTTGCTTTCATATTTCTTATAGGCTGCCAAACGTTGTGTACCATATGTGACCACCAGACGTACAACTGCGATCTGATTGTATACTAACTCCTTTCAGCTTAGGGAGTATCTTTTGGTCACAGAAAACAGCAACGTTTCTCGCCACTTCATCCAGGCTACGCTTACTTATTGACGCATCATCACAGCTTGCTTCGCTATTGATCATAGATTCTAGAATCTTTTCACACTTGAAAGGCACATTTCCATTCAATTTAATGTGTGGAATTGGCTCGACTGGATCAGAGAATGTAATCAGCACAGGAACCAGCCTTCCTTTGGCTTATACGATACCCATTTCCCTCCGAAACATCCGACCATATATCAAGTGCTCGTCGCAGGGATGTATGATCTTCACGATTATGATGGCCCCATCGTCAACGAAGAACAACTGATGTACTTTGGGGTCCATCATACGTTTTTGTTGGAGGTTGTTTCTATCAGATAGCTTAGGTGTTCGGCACTCACCTCGTCAGCGCCAAAGATGCACCACCTGATGCGAGCAAAGGCAGGACAACTAGAGAGGAAGTATTCCGCTGTGTTTTGGTCCTCTCCATTGGAAAAACAGGTGGTGGTTTCGCTCTAGCCTAACACTTTCAAGTGTCTAGCAAAAGCTTAATCGATTCTACTGAGAGATGGAAGGAAAGACTGTGTGACCACTCGCAGATGTCCGGGCGTAGTCGCTTAGTCGATTTGCACCCACCGCAGTCACGCTGATGAGGCTTGTGCTCAAGAGATACCCAAGTATCAACGGCAGACGTGGCAACAGATTCAAGCAGGCCTAATGCAAGTTGGGGTCCTGAGAAAAACTCTTCTGAGCCTAGTCTGGGCTCGCTCATCGGAGATCTCATTTCCCTGGATACTAGTATGACTTGGGACCCACACACAACATTCACTGTTTTTAGCATTCTGGCTAAGTTCAGTGAATTCTTAAGTTCGAGCACTATTTTGGACAAGGTAAGAGGGTTGAACAATGCATTAAGAGCGGCTGGGAGGGATAAGTTTTTCTTCAAGCATACAATCAAAGACCACAATGAAAAGCAAAGGAGCTAGAAAGCTTTCCTGCTGTACAACGACTTTAATTCGGAACTCATCAGTTACTCGGAAACGATGTCTTACTCTTGTCTTTGCTCCATCATGCATGATCACCCGAACGTAGATTTCTGGAATTCTTCGTTTTCCTAGCGCTACCCAAATCAGATCCCGTAATAGTGTATCGAAAGCTTTTTAAAAATCAATCAGTACCATATGTTGATCTTTAAGGGCATCAGCATGTTTTTCAATTATGATCCTTGTACATTGGATTGCATCCAGCGGTTGATTTGCCCACGACAAACTGTCCTCAGAGACCCTTACTATTTTCGCACTATCTAGTACCAGCTATACGACCTTCTTTGTGCGTGATAACAGCTTGAACAGTAATTATCACAGCTTCGTGTATCACCTTTTCAAGGAAGAACATTTATCTACAAGGAAGTAGATAAATATGCCACCACTAATTAAGCATTGGATCACCTCTTATTAGTTTGGAGATGAAAGTTGCTCCGTAAGTCAACTGGACCCGTTGTTTCCGATTTTGTTTTTTCAAAACCCTGAGGGTATCAGATCCGGCTCAACCAATTCTTGCTTTTTGGAGTATTTAACCGCCTTCCCAACCTCTTCAACTGTGATGTCTGGTTCTTTCTTTCCAGTTGCCTGGAAAACTGTTCATTCAAAAGTCCCTCACACTACTGCCGCAATCTGTGAAGAATTTTGTCGTTATCTACAAGGAAATGTCCCCGAGCATTGTTGATAAATTTGGCGAACGAATCTCCTTGGCATTTCTCCCCCTGTGAACGGCAATCTTGAAGATTGGGCCCCCTTATTTAAGGAACATTGTCGAAGGTCCTGTCCAGGTGTGTATCAGGTGTGTATCACCGGTAAAATGACTTCCAACAACTTCCTCAGGAAACTCACTACACCCCTCGATTGGTCCGCTAGGCGATTGAAATTAAACGTCATAAAAATTTTAATCGTGACTATAAAGGGTCCGCCAAATATTTTTTTTTTTAAATGCTATAAAAAAAACCATTGAATATTTTCTCAAATTTATTTTTTTTATTTGAAATTACAATCCTTCCGGTTAATAATAGAAAATAATTTCATTCAAATGATTGCCTCAGCTGGCCATGCAGTAGCCTACACGATAGGTCCAATATTTAAGCACATTATCGATTGTGTGCAGCTGTATTTCACCAATGGCTTCACGAATATTGTCTTTTAAAACGTCATTTGTCTCTGGCTTGCAGGGGTAAAACTTACCTTTTACGGCACCCCACAAATAATAGTCCAACGGTGTCAAATCGCAGCTCCGTGTAGGCCAACCCACATCATCTCTGCGGCTGATAATGCGATCTTCAAAAACAGGGCGCAAAACAGCGAGTGTAGCTTCAGCTGTGTGGCACGTAGCGCCGTCTTGTTGAAACCAAATGTTGCCAATATCCTCCTCTTTAATTTTTGTGAACGAAAATTCGTTCAACATGGCCCGATAACGATCGCCATTGACTGTATCGGTCACTTCTTGCTCATATTCGAAGAAAAATTTCCCAGCTATGCCCCTTTACCAAAATCCGCACCAAACAGTGACTCGTTTTGGGCGTAGCGGCTTTTCAATGTATGTGCCCCAAATGCGAAAATTTTGCTTGTTTACATACCCGCAGAGATCAAAATGAGCTTCATCTGAAAAGATGATTTTTTTGGCAAATCTGCATCTCCTCTAAGTCGATCGCATGCCCACTTAGGGAAGCAAAAACGCTGTTCAAGCGTATGCACAAACATATTCGCTTAGCGTTAGGATAAAACTAATAATCTGTCAAATCAGACATGCGCTTAGTGTTACTATTCACGAAATAAGCACTAGTTGAAAAAAAAACGTTAGATGGCGGATCCTTAAGCTTCAAACTCTCTTGCATGGTCTGCTCCCAACTACATGCACCTCAACAACAATAAGAGGATGAGGTAGAACCGTCGGCGCACTAACAACCAGCGGAGCCAATCTCAATTGTAACGCAATCGCAGCGGTTTCCCTTCCCGGTGACCACGCTTTCTTTATGCACGTTTGCTGTTAGTCATCCCACATATCTTGTGCTCTGCATGCTACATCTTCATTGTGGTCAATGGTGTATGCGAGGTAGTTTTGAATTGTGTTTAAAATGCAAAATTACCTAAGCTAAATTCTCTAAAGCTAAAATTTTTAAGCTAAAAACTCCTTTGGCTCCCAAATATAAGCAACGATACGTTAAGTTAGCTTTAATATTTTTTTTGTTCAAATAGATTTTAGTTTTTCGAAAAAAATAAGCCTAACTTTGAAACTAAAACAATAACTTACTGAATAAAAACTTGTGAAACCGCTTCTCATTATTTAAAATTATTCACCCGGCTTACAGGCCGCAACAGACTTGAAGTCTATGGAAAACGTAGTTCACGTTTTTTTATGTTGGTGACCCACTCTGAAAAAACCCATAAATTTTAAAAATTTGTACGGCAAAAACAACCATGTCCAGCCTAAACTTGTTTTTTTTTATATTCTTTTATCAAAGACTCGAGAAGCTAAAAACGCTGTGAAAACATTTCGAAATTAGATTCTATTAACTATCAATCAATCACGATATTAACCGCCCTCCAATAACTGGAATTCAAACAGGAACTTCATTATTTTATGCAAAAATTTAATTATTTTCTGAAAGCTTACGCGTTACGTCAACTTAAGGCGGTTTCATTCTCCCATGTTAATGTGCGAAAAGGCAACCAAACAATCGCCATGCCAAACTTTCCGCGACAAATCTATGTTAATTTAATTAAAACTATTGCATAAAGTTTGTTTACACATTTCCAACGAGCTTGACGTATACGAAAATAGTCAAAACGCCAACGCCACTCCATCAGCTGACAGAGCTGTCATCCCCATCAACGCTCACGTCTTCGACGGACAACAATGGTATGTTGATGTTATGCAGTAGCTACTGAAAATCACTCAATTTGGCCTTCACGAAGATAGATCGTTTAGAAACTATTTTTTTTTTTTCGGTTTCAAGAGCCTTTTGACAATTACTACTCTTCCTCGTAGTGATAAAGACAATCAACGCACTAAACGAGCCAAGATTACCATCGACCAATTAACATTCACAGAGTTTTCTTGTGATTGAAATACAACATCTCCTGAATTCGAATTGGATTTTTTTACGCAATGATCTGCCTTTTTTGGTTTTTAATTTGGTCAATACCAAGTGTGTGTGTGGCCAATAGATTTAGTTTATATAATTAAAATGCTGTGCTCATTACGAGAAAGTAATACTCAAATAGCGATGGAAATGGAGCAGAGATAAAGATGCGTATCATCAGTGTCACCTCGAATGTGCAGCTTAAGTGTCGAATTGTTCTACTTAGAGACTACAGTGCTTAGCCTTCAACTTGTTTAGGTTAAGCAGCAAAAGTGAAACTAAAAACCTTTGGGAGATGTGGTCACACAAAGAATACATGCCGCTCGAAAGTAGAACAGATGCACCTATGACATCGTTTTATGATTATGTGTATCCGATTACTCAGATGATGAGTTCTTTTCATATGGCATGGGGCATTATGTTAGTCTAGAGATCAGCTTAAGTTATGCGCCTAATGAATTTTATAATTAACAACATGGAGGGATCCTAGGTAGGGTATTGAAATGAGCATGAAATAAGATTTTTGTCCAAATGACATGCACCGGATGTTTTGCCACATAAATTAACCTTTGATTGTTGCGAGTCAACATAAATGTGTTCACACCAAGTGTTTGTGTTTCTTAATTTGATTCAATCAAACGGTTTTGGGCAAGTCTCTTGCTGAGAAGAAAGTGCGGTTTAAGTAACAGGGTGGCTGAAATGAAGTGTTATCAGCAACAATATCTCTGTTAAATAAGACATGAACAGCGGGAGGGTGCATAATACGATTTGGGAATTTTTATCGAAATCAATTAATATCTGATTTTTGATAGAAAAGAAAACAATGAAATTTATCAATTTTGTATTTTTTTTTTCATGAGAGCCCGTGAAAAAATTACTGTGTCTTTTTTGGCGAATAGGCTAGGTGATAATATGGCCAAACAGGTGCAATGAAGCTTAGATTATAGATTTTTGGCGACCTGTGTCAGTACAAAAACATCCGAGCTTACGAGTTGAGTTGAATTTAGCTAAAAACACAAGTTTTTCAGTACTTTTTAGTCGTATTTTCTCGCGACATTACCTTGATCTGATATTATAAGGCGACCAGAACTGCCATTCTCGTGACCTGAAACGCAAAAGTCGTACGTTATTTTGTACATACAATACACGCGTCCATATGTGCGAAATACTGGTGTAGGCTCAGTAGCCGTTTGTGAATGATATTACTGCGCAGGCTAAACGAAAACGAATTGTAAACCAAAAAGATAAGACGACGAGGCCACAATAAAGCAATTTTTCTCCTGACCCAGGGAATATTAACTTTAATGCCTAGTTTTTAACACAGTGAAAAAAAATCATCGTAGACCCCTAAGACCTTTTACAGATATAATCGAGATCGACAGGTGAATCGATTAAACCATATCCTGTCCGTCCGTCCATTTGTCTGCCCGTCTGTATAGGTGAGTTTTAGGTCTTTAAGCCAGAAAGCTAAAACTTGGTACACGGCTTGGTTCTTCTGTTGCACTGTACAAATTGGCTAAATCCGCTAACGGCCACGTCCTTTAATGGCCTTAATTTGAGATAACCTCTTTTTCACATTTTCTTTCAAAATGCTCTTTGGTCAAGTTGGACAAGGCTTAGGAACTTTTGGTACTGAGCGAAATTGGCTTTAAACAATTAACGCGGCCAAAATTGGACCGCCCACAATATCGATCATGCCCACTTTTAACATGTTAGATCTTTATAAGATCATTCCAAATCGAAAAAAAAAAATTATATGACAAATATTAAATATATAACTTTTTGCTAAGTTTTATTTATTTAAAGTTTTTAGCTCCGCCCATTTTGCGGGGGCGTTTTTAGAAAAAAAAAAAACGGATTTTTCCGACATAATTTTCGATTTTAACGCTTTTAACGATTTTAATTTTTTCATGATTCTCACGAAATTATAATTAGATAATTGATTTAAATTTTTAGCCCACGCCCATATTAGGGGGCCTGGCTAATACAAAAAATCTAAAAAGTTTTTAGATTTGGTGTTACACGGTATTAGTTTGTTACAGACGAACTCTTGCACTTTACTTACTTGTTTTTACTAACACGTCTACTAAGCTTGTGATGCCGCTATACTTTAACCCGCTAATAAGTTTGCCAAGAAAAAAAGGCCTATTGGGTGGAAAGCAGATGACTATAACCTTATAAGGATGAGACGTTACTTTTGCCTCGTCTGCAACTTGCAGGCTGTCTTTCTTTTGGTTTCTGAATGACCTTTGATACCTCAAAGCTCCTTGATGTCGGCCAACACTACAGCTTCTTGAAAGCGATGTCCTTGATTCCTTATGTGTATGCTAGGTCTTTGGATCGATAGTTGGTACCATTGTGTCTTACGTTCATTGGTCGTTTCTATGAAAAAACCATAATTGTCAGCAAGTCTCAATGGATCTTGTATTCGTCGGTTGCACAACCACTTCTTGGTGACAACCATCGATTATGAAAATGGATGCTAAGCTCGACAGCAAGGACCAAAATGTTTTTGCTTTTATCGGTGGCAATTCGCAAATACCTCTTCTCATGAGCGACCAACGATAATAAAAGTGGATTTAGGCTCGACAAGTCGTTAATGGATCTTGTAACCTTCGGTCGATCGGGAGCGACCATCTATGATGTCGGCTGGGTGCTGGGGTTAATCACATGTACTTCCGCTGATAAGTGCCGACTGGGCATGACTTGTGCCGTTAGATATCGATTTAGTAACTGAAGATAACTTGCCGATGTCAGTCGCAACCACAAATATTTGGGGCGAGCAATTATCATATTTTTGAGCATGGCAACGTGGGGTTTGTTGAAAAATTCAGTGAACTATGGCATTAAATGTATATAAGGGTAGACATTATGCAAAAGGTTCAACTGCTTGAAAATACTCAGAATTTGACTCATCAGCTCGAAATAGCACTCAAATAAAGACTTTATTCTGAGATTTTATGCTAAGGTATGTTCGCAAAACAATTGCAAGGGCCAGTAGGGCATTTAACAAAGAAATGTTTTTTAGGAAGGCTGTGGCGAAAATCTTCTCTTTTTTCCCAACTACGAATAACATACTCGTCAAAAAATTTCCCAGATGATGGTAATGGTATGTCTATACACAGCAATCCTCTATCCCTCTCAGTCCAGCAACTGAGTGATCATGAAGAACCCAGGGCTCCTGAATTAGGGCAATGTCTTCTCTACCTTCTTGTAGGCAGAGCAAAAGGTTAGCAGAAGCTGCTTAAGAGTGGTGTAGATTAATTAGTACCAACTAAAGCATCATTGCTAGTCGGTACAGATTTCTCTACAGTTGTGGTGTCGCAGTCCTCCGAATCACAGGATTGCTCACCACCGGCCTGCTTCACCGGAAGCTTTCCTTGGGACGGGGCAGCCGATTCAACAGCTGGACCAGAAACTGATTTACCATCCCTCTCGTAAACCTTCATGAGTCTTCAGTGTCTTCAGCCCATAGAAGTACTTGAACGCCTTTGCAGCCAAGGGGGCAAGATATACGGGTTCAGTAGTAGTGAAACTAATCGCCCGTCATCAGTTTGCTTTGATGATCTTCAGCTTTGATGACTTTCCAATTTTTGGTCTGGAGGTCGGGGTTCCTCACTCCTATTAGTCAGAGAATGTCCTTTAAGTCACTAGAGCCCAGAGGGTTTCAGACTCCGGCTCTCGGTCTAACTGAAGTCTCTGCTTTCTGGACGGCTTTTAGCTTAGGGCCATAAGCCCTACCTCTGAGACCGCCGGCTTGACGTAGTCAGCAGAGGTCTCATTACTACAAACCAGGAGTTTGACACCCGTCAGATGCCAGCCTCCGTCCATAAAGGTTGGAGGTGGCAAAGTAGGATTAGCCAGGCAGTGCTGAAGAATGCCTGAAGAAAACTGAGCCTTCAGAAGTCTCCAGTTCTCCGAGACAATCCTATCCTCCTTATCATCGCAACCTCGCTGAAGGGCATTGATACTGCTGACGATGTCTTTGCCTTGTTTGGGGTTTTCGAAGTGCCGTCTTGAGACCTGGGTCTTTTGGACGTCAGCTTCGACGTCAGCAAGCGAGGCTTGGCAGAGAGCTATCCCAAAGCGAGTTGATTTTTCCGCCTAATGCTGTTAGGGAGCCATTCCAAAGCGAGTTGACTTCCCTTAGCAGATGCCTTACTTTTGACCGAGCCCTCATCGGGTTGCCCTCCCGAAGCAGGTTGACAACACCTGCATCAGCTAGTTTCGCTGACTCACGGTCGCTCGCACTCCAGTTCGCTTCAACCTTTTTTAGGAAACGCTTCAGAATGTACTCCGCGGACCTGCGATTTTAATAAAACTGAGCACTGGGGCTCGGCTTCAGATTCAGCCGATAGGAGCCGGTTGAGTCGATGCAACTTAAGCCTGCACACCAGCGTCATTGAAAATAACGCACTCGTCAAGGTGTCTGCCGAAAACGAAGGAACTACACGTAACTTGACCTGAGATTTGCTTAAATGTCGGGAAAAGTTAAAACACACTGATCCACCAGTCATCGATTGAAGACGGCGTATTGCAAATATGATAAAACTATAAAACGAGTGGCTTGGTGATGATTTTGCTACGAAAATGTAGTGCCAAAACCTTGAAAATATTTTTACAATGCCCAGCCACTAGTTTGCCTTCTGCACCATCGCAAAAAAAATCCTAAAGAGACCCAGTTTTTGGTCTGATAAGTCAGCAAAATTCAATGACAAAAAAAAGTCAACAAAATTGCTACCGAGTATTGTTGTCCACCAATGAAAATTGTTGCTATTATGTCTTAAATAAAAGACGTTAGGAAACTAAATTAAATTAAATTAAATTGAACAACTCACTAAAAGCAAAAAAAAAAAAATGCCCAAAAAACTTGTTAGCCAATTTAAGAGCGTAAAATATTTGTCTAAACCTTCTCTTAATGCAGAATTCTACTACCAAATTATTTTTTACCTTCGACTTCTAGCTTCATCATCATCATCATTTTCGAATGCCGCTTATCCTTTAAAAGGGTCGCGGAGCGAGGGTGGCTAAATGGTCCTCCCATCTTTCTCGATCCTGTGCCACCAACTCAAGAGATAACGGCGCAATCCCCATGCGGGACTTCTAGCTTTTGGATTAAAAAAGAACTAGGTTCGCAGGTTCTGAGCTTCTAAAGCCTTCAACTCAATGAGTCCGTTGTATCCGTCATGTTTAAGTAATTGAAAACTAAGTTAAATACACACATTCTCATGAGATGCAGCCCATAGACGAAGTGCGTATGTAAGAACATAAGAACGTATGTATTTCATTGAGTTTTCAGTTGTGTAGTTCGACGTAACGGACTGAGCTGAAGGCGCTGCTTTTGCTGCAGACTTACTCCTACAAACAAAAGAGTGAAAACAATTTGAAGAATTTCGACTCATGCAACCGGTCCTTATATTAAATATTTTTGAATTGTTCGTATTTTATGCTTCAAACCAGCCCACCTCGCCCTAAGGCAGGTTCCTCCTTAAAAATTGATCGATGGCTTAAGCCAAGAACCGAAACTAATCAAAAACTTGACGGAAGTCTGTCCAATTTAAAGTTATTCAAAATCAAAATACCGACCTGATTTATCACGTTTTTATTATAAAGAAAACTGGCTCCGGCAAAGTGTTTTCCAGTCAAACTTGAAATCTCTTTAAATATGGAAACTAGGCGGGCTTGCGTATGTCATGACACCTAACAATAACTTTCAACAAGAAATAAAATTCAAATTTAACTTTATTATAAATCATTTTTACAATAGAAAATTAGGCGAAATTTGGTGCCTTAAAAAGTGTTAAACTGGTTCACTGAGATTTTGATGGGAATTTTTTTATGGTTTATTGTACATATTTAATTAGTCAAATCTATTTAATTCTATCAAATAATTAAAAAACACAATTCTTATTGTTATTTAATGGCGAAAAGCAGGGATTTATGGATTGTGGTTTTGAACTGTGATTTTGAACTGTTGAACAATTAATTCGGAAGAATTTAAAAAATGCTTGTGTCGAAATATTTCATTTAAGTGCCGTCTAGGTAATAACAGCTCAAAAATATATATGTTAAATTAATTTGATTTATTTCCTTGTTCCCTCGTGCTATTTCTTTAAAAGCTTTATTGAGTTTTCCTCTCATATTGACCAATACTTCAAGATTCTACTAAAATATTAAACACAAACTTAACGAAGTGGATTTATTAATAGTTCATTAATCGGTTGCATTGCTCATAGATCTTTCTCTGGCATTGTTTCAAATCAAAACATTTTAAAAAACGAGAAAGCATAAAAATTATATTAAATCGTCATTAAACCGTAAGTTTCTGAATTTTATTAAAAGCGTTTGTTGACAACGTTAAAAAATGTTAACACAATTTTGAATTTCTCCGCTGCAAAACGAGTTCACATCCCAAATATTAAGAGACGCATGCATTGTTAAAATTTTTTTTTTTTTATAATAACTTTTTTGACATTTAGCATTTTTAAACTGATTTGCATTTATTAAGTTAATTTATTTAGAAGATTTGCAGTAAAACTTTACTGCTTCTTTGCTAGGTCAGTGCTTTTTTTGTGTTTTCAAGCAATATGACACCGGATTTTGTTGAGCTATCGTTTTTGGTTTGGTCGAAAAAAAAATTCGCTAAGCACCGTATTTGATATTTGAGCCGACTCTTTTTCGATTTTTTTTAAATGAATAAATATGACTTGCAAATCAGAAGAACTACTGCAAGTGCCACAAAAAAGTGCAAACAAATAAAACGAAAGAGTTGAGGTGCGAACTTCAGTGGCATTTTCTATGGTGTCTTACCAAATCTCGCAAATTACTCAAGTTAGAAAGTCAATTTGAACAATTAAAAAAATATAACGAGCCATAAAAAAAATATTTATCCAAGCTTCAAATGTAAATACATTACCCTGTTGCTGGTACTTCAATTTAGTGATCTTTAAAACTGAACTAATTTTTAATGGAATTTCTCAACTGCTCACCCACAGCTGGGTGGTAAATTACAAGGGATTTAATCCAATTGAACAAATCACCTCTAATTCACTATGATTACCAACCATTTCTCGGCGCTCACCTCGTATAGTTTACTTAACAAACGTAGTAAATTGGTTAAAAATCACTCGGAAACATGAAAGTTAATGCTTTCCAACATAAACTCAAAAATTAGCTTGTGTTGTTTTGGGTACAGACAAACCGCGCCGCCAACTGTCATATTTCTCAATTTAAAATGCGTTTGTTACTCCGTCGCCCTGTGAAACCGTGCGGTGCGCCACCAATTTTTAATTCACACAAATCATGTGAAATCAAGCAACGATAAAGTCGAAGAAGAAAAAAAAAACACACACCGCCAGAGTGAAAAAAAATACAAGTCGGTTGTTGGTAATGGAGTTTTGTCTGGCTCCCATTCCAGGGGAATTGCTTAATAGAAAAATCAGCAGTCATTTCACGCAACATTAGAGCGTGTTTGAAAACTCTGAGGCAAAAGAGTTTTTTTTTTTCATGTGTGAGAAACTCTGTTCATATTGTTCTGAGATCATGTAAAATTTCCCTTTTAAGTTGGGTGGTAATGGTAATCCGTTGATAGGTGATTGTCAGATTCTTCAATTATTTCTATCGAAATCTGTTGTAGAGAAAAAAAAATTGAAATTGAATTAATTACCATTGTTGCCTGGTGTGTTGCTCTGGTCTAGACTGTAAAGCAGGGGGCATATAGTGTGAACACGATTGCTGCTGAAAGTAAAAGTGGAATTGCGGCTTAATGGTTGATGTTTGAGTGAAGGTAATTAAACTGCAAGTAATTGACCGTAATAAGATTGAGCTGAGACTTAATATTCTTGTTTTTTTCAAACGCTCTCTGGGAGTAGTTAGATGCAATTATTTATTACATTCTTTTCTTTAAGCCGTCGATAAGAGTTAATCGATAAATCTTGTAATAACGTCGATAATCGATAAATCTTGGAAATAATGTGTCAATAATATTATTGATATTATTATAGAATAAACACTTTTTTGCATTCCACCTTAAAAGACGAACTACTTTTGTAAATATGTTATTCCATGCAGTAATGCGCAGCTATTCAATGCTTCCTGAATAGACTTGCTTTCGTTTCTTTGAAGTTTGCATTGTTCTGACCAAAAAAGACGAAAAAAAGCATAGTGACACTAAGCATACCTAGGCTTACTTTTGAATTCGGATGATTTCGCCACTTAACATCATTGTACAATTGTATATCCTCGCTAAGGTATGGGTCGTAAAAAGAGAAATGGTCATCACTTCTTTTAAATTGCAATAGTTGGTGGCAACGCATTAGCATTTCACTAAAGTGAGCAGTATAAAAGTACACAATTTCGGGGCAAAATTAGGTAATTTTTAGGGAGACTTGCCTTAGGAATTTTCAATAATTGTCCACTCCACAGATGTTAAGTATTGATCTTTTCACAGTCTTGCTGATTTATGAGCCTGGTGACAGGGGAAGCCATTCAGCTCAGTAGGATACGATGGTATATTTCCATCACAATAAAACACATTGAATGAGCATACTTGCACCCATCCTGATTCGACTGTTCAGTTGTAGTTAAACAGTTAAATAACTACCTAAGGCAGCAAGTATTCCGTACTCAATTTTCGTATCGTCATGTCTTTTGCCCTTAGAAGCATTTGAAAACTTATTCATATACGCATATGACACATTTATAACGAATACAGACGACTTGGATATCATAAGTATCACAGCACAGTGCCGCACAAAAATACATACAAATAAAACAAAAGAGTTGAGGTGCGAACTGCAGTGGCAATTTTTGTCTCCAGTCAGGGAAAATGAAAGCTCAAGGGAAGAAGAATCCAGACCCGCACTGATGGCGTGGAAATCTCGGGTCTGTCCTCTCGCCACTCTTATGGTCTCTTTGCCATTGACGACTTACTTTAATCCTTAGAAACCAAGTTATTGATTTTTTATTTCATGCTGACGGCTGGCGTAGCAATCATATTCACTGGCAAATTTGAATGCTTAATGAATACTGGAATACGAATATCTGTCGTTTAGATAAGGCGCAATTAGGTGTCAGATTGTAAATGTGAAAATGATAACAATGTTCTCCTAAAAAAAAGAAGAGAGAAAGATTTCCATAGCTTTTCTCAGTTCAAGAAAGATGTACTGGATACGCTCACTTGTAATAAGAGTGAGTGGTCTGCTAGTGGTCTAGAAGGCAAAGTTTTAGGAGTGTCAAAAAGCTTAAACTGGCTCAGTTGGGAATAATGCCACTAAAAATGTCAACATTGCTGTCTTTCAGCTTTTCAAATATTCACTAATACAAGCAAGCCTACACATTCTTCCATTTTTTCGATTGGAACAACATTGACCCGCCCATTCAATATGTTCTTAAATGACATGATACCGAAGTAGGGTTTCCTTTTAAATTTCTCCATTATCCCTCCAATGAAGGCCAGGGAAAAAGAAAAACCATATCCAAAACAGATGATTCTAGGATAGAGATGGCAACAAGATCTGGAATTTCTAAAAAAAAACTCTTCGCGTGAACTGTTTATCACCCCTGATAAAAGCTTATCTATTTTCCAGGCTAAATTCTTTGCCAGTGATAATTTTTGCATAAGAACAATTTGATACAAGAGTTCATATGCATCTTCTCAAATAGCCCAGCGGCTGCTAAAGCACTTAACTCATCCATTATAAAATCAAAGCTCGCCCTAAAAACTTACTAGCTAATTTCTGCTGCAGATATTGTTTGTGTTAAACAAACTGCATCACAGTTCTGATAGTGTATATAACAACAACCTAGTCATTCACCAGTGGACTTCCACCTTGTGAGGCTCTTTAAGGTTAATAAATCAGTTGGCTCTCTACCAAAGCTCTGCACATAAACTCTACTCATAGGACCGGAAGCCTTTTTAGGGCTCAGTAAAAGATTTCTTTTAAATATGTGAGGAATCAAGCTCAATTTCAATCCAAAAAAGTATGGCTTAAATCACCGGCACATAAATAAATAAATACAAATAGAGTGGCGTAACAGCTCAAGGTGAGCCAGGGCCAACTTCTCAACAATGGATGCTGTGTGTGTTAATTTTTTCTATTATTTTAGAGAGCTATTAGAGAGCTACAATTTTTAGCCAAATCCAAACGGCACTTTTGAGAAGTTTTTCAAGGCAAATGATACTCTCGGAGGACTTTTAAGAGTCTCGCGGAGGTGGAGACTGTGAAAAAGAACGAGTCTTTTTTTCCAAGTGACGATGGTAGGATTCGAACCTAGACCTCCGGCGTAGTAAGAACGCACACTAAGCACTACACCACGGCACCCCACCATCGGCACATAACTACATCAAGTTATTCTTCTCCTATTCGTCTTTCTGAATTCATCCAGAGTGAAAATGTTTCTTCTTTCAAATAGACCGCTTAAAAAAAGGTACTCACACTTATAATCTATTTTTGTGTTTGTGTTTGCTGATATAAAACAGTACTAAGAAAATATTCTTCGATAGATAGCATCATTCAATCAGGAGTCTTTTTTCAGGTACACAAAAATATATTGGAATAAGTTCTTCGTTTCAGCACCACCAAATTCGAAAGAACTTCTATGCCTTACCAGGTACCTGTAAGACCCCACTTTAAGAACGTGTATAGTTGTATAATATTTAAAAACTCATTTTTGAAAAAAGTCTTATAAAATCATTTCTGTCCACATGAAGGACCTGCCTTAGTATTGCTACTGTAACTGCCTAATAATAATTTTTCCTATAATTGTCTTGAGTAGTGTGGTAAATCACAGGTCTTGGCAACAGTACCTGTGTATTCTTATGTTTTTATTAATTTAACAAAAGAATCAACATATGTATAAAACATTCATGAAATTCCCACAAAAATTTAGACTGGCAAATTGATCTTGCGCCCAAATAGTGAAACGTTGGCAGAAAGTTCGGAAAACCAATTTTATGAACTGTCATAAAAAGTTCAAAAAGTTCTTCGTTTTGACAGATAAATAGCTACGTTCACCTGCAGCGAGTCATCCAGAAGAAAATGTCGACTTGTAACTTGTAATAAAATAGAAGCCCACTTGCCAATCTTCAACGAGTAGTGGATAATCATAAGGAGGCAAAAATCAGATATACCAAACACGTTCAATTTTCACCTTTAATGACGCCATGAATAATGAACTCATGATGAAGCTTCTTGGTGTACAAGAGTATACCATATCGACTTTGTATTATCCGGTATATAAGTCTTTGGTAAAGTCCAACGACAAGATCCCATTTGCCCGTCATCGAGCCAGTCATCAATTTGTATGAATTCATTTCGTCGATGGACTTTTGTGCAAAATTGTTCGGGGAAAAAGAAACGTCACCGAGTGAGTAACGTCTGGCTTTTGTACTTCCCGATCGAAGATGAGCAGTTGGGATTCTCATATCTTTTCGATTGAAGAATGGGTATTGACATTGAAAATTACTGTCGATCTTGTGTACCTATCGCCATATGCAGTATGGTGAGTAGGAATACTGTTCAAAGAAATTATTGATTGTTTTGTCGAGGAGAATGTGTAATAAGCACTTATTCATCGATCGTCGAGTGAATGTCAATATGAAAGTTTAACTAACTTCCTATCATCTCCGCGATGTTTATGTATAATTATGGCTACGGTCGCTGAGTGTAACTGATGAGGCTAGCTTCGATGGTCTTATAGGATCAAATTTGCGACTAGTACCTACGATTAAGGATTTGAAATACATCTTTAGCTAAATAATAATGAATGCTTTGAGGCATGTATAATAGGATTTCCGATACGAGCAAAACCGTTCGAATAAATTGTCTGCGGCTTTCTTTATCGAATAAAGCCGGAAAGGTGTGGTGATTTTGCAAATGAGTTTCGAAAGCAAATATTTACGAGATAATTAGTCACGGCCAATTTAAACGGTAATTTATTTGCTAAAGTTAAACTGACTTGAGTGAACACTTACAGAAATGCTAATTAGCTACCGAGGTGCGAAAAGTTTTGATTTTGCGGCATAACAAGACATGTAAGAGTTTATTTGCTTATGGGTATAATATTAAGTAATGCGAGACCATATTTTTAAAACTAATATTAGATAAATAAAAAAAAAATTACCCGAATTCGCCGAAAAGGAACAAGTTTTTTCGGTAACAATTTTTGTTAGAAGATAAAGTCCTCTTCAATTACGTAAAAACCTGACATTCGGCATTATAAAAAAGTCAAATATAATTACTTAGTATCACGATTGAGTCCACGTTATTTAAGAGGCATGATTAAATTGAAATAATTTAGTTTTCAAAAATCTAGTGCATTGAAGGCGCCGGTCTTGTTGTTTTCTTTGATTTGGTTTGGGACGCACCGACGTTTTCTGAAAACGTAAGGCGAACGACCATTGAGTATTGAGTCATAGTCCAGTTAAAATTTCTTTTTACCTCTAGACGAATGACTTCCAAAAGACTTTTTAAATTCCCTGGCAACCGTGCTGAGTCCTTTTTTGGGCTTTCTAACCTTGCTTTATGTCGACTCTTTTCCCGGTCTTCGAACCAATTTCACCTTCTTGGTCATAGATTAAATACGGGTATATTGAAATGGAACACGCAGTATGTGTGTATATCTTCAACAGATTGCAGATCACTGCAAAAGCGACAAATATCCGTATCTGGCATAAGTAATTACTTTCTCCTTTTCTTACAAGCTCATCCGGTCCTCATCCGGTGGTAAGTACAGCCAGAACTTCTGATTACAATACATTGTTGTAGACTAAGGACATATTTTCAAGAACAATTTTAGTTCTGCGTCTTTTGAGAAGATAGCCAAACCTCAGGTTTATAAAAATAAAAATAAACCATCAAAGAATGAAGATGCAAAAGACTTTTTAAGGTCACAGCTAAACTTAAGGTTTATCAAGCACCTGTTAAAGCCTACTCTTTCTTTAAAGACTTGTATCTCTAATTTATTTCCTTTCTATATTTTCAGGTAAGCATCTGCTATTTAATACTTAACACTTGAAGCCTTCTTGTAAGTATTACCAAAAAATTATCCTTGTGTTTAAAACCACGAGGGAACATTCCCACTTGATTATTTTTGTAATTGCTCTCACCTTTCATATTCAAATGTCACAAAGCCCTAAAATTAACACAACCTTCCAGTGAAAATTGCATACATACGTATGTGTCAATGACATATCGAAGAATGGCTCAAACAATAGCTACCGCTGTAAAGTTACCACAACTAAATCTTACGGATGCACTTTTGGATACACCTAGTGGTTTTCATTTCAAGGTTTTAGGTAATTGGCCGAAGATAATACCCCCCGACAGTCGGTCGGTATGGCACCCTTTGCACAACCCATGCTTTATTGAGCATCAGGCTCTCAAGACTAAAGCACACAAAAAAAATGTGTTTAAGTAGATCAATGATAACACAGCGCCGCAGCGATGTTATTGCCCAATTGCAACTCAAACCAACGAAGAAGTTTGTATCTTGCCACCTGGTGTAGCCCACAATTCGTTCCACTCTCTTCCCAGGTAAAGTGCCAAAAAGCCCATTTCATTTCATCGCCCCCAAAGGGAATCCCATTTAAATTCCGACGCGGGTAATTATGTAACGTCGAGCGAGGTGAGGATCGAACAAAGAGGAAATGAAATTAATTTACCACACTTGTGAGTGAACACAACGACTAAACTAAATGTGTCATAAAGTCGAACAAAAGAGAAGCGAATATAATAGGAGATGGAGTGTAAAGATGCACAATAACACCACAGGAGTCGTCGGCGGTGGTGCATAGATGTGAACAAATTAAATTGGAAATTAGGCAGATGTAACAAAAGCGACGCAGATCAACTTACATTACTTCGTTTGAATGGTTGCAGTATTACGAGAAATAATTAGTGCTGCAACGGGCTTAGATTTCATGAAATGTGCTTCCAACAAGTTTCAAAATAGCCAGGGTAAAGGGTCTTCTCTTTATTGCAATGGAATGTTAAAATTCTTTCACATGGTAACACGTCTATAAGAGACTTTTAATTGAAAAGGTTTTGGATTCGCTTACAAATCTAGCAAAAAATTTATATATTAATTGGCTACGCCTGAAACTTGGGGGTAGACTCCATAAGTACTAAACGGATCAGGACGATATTTACATCAAATGAATCGTTAATAACTCATAAAGATGGGCATTATGTTTCTAAATGTCTTTTTTTATAAAGTTTTTTTTTTAAGTAAAGAAATTTAATAAGAGTTCTTTATAAAATGCACCAAAAGCGTGAGAGGCAGCAGCAGGCTGTTGCTATACCAACCGAAAAAATTATTTATAATGCATTTTAAAAAGTAAATTTTTGTATTTCAAAATTGGAAAAATAGTGCATAGCATTGCAAGCAACCGCTAATTGTCAGAATTAGAAATAATACTGGGACGAACACCATTTTTTTGAAGCGTTTTGAAAGAACGCTTTAGCTGGAAACAGTAAAGAGCCACAATCATCTGATTGAAAAAGTTTTGGTCCAAAGAGCTCTTACTAAATACAATTTGAGCAGCTTTGACAGGGACGGATAGGCCACAGACTGTGCCACATATTTTCAGGAATTAAATTGCATGGAAGGATTTAATCCAAAGTAGTACCAAAGTAGTGCCAGATATACAATGAAATTCGCCCACTGACACAGGCCGTGCATTCGTAGATGTGGAATTTAATTGCAGTTAAAATTGGTCTTAAAGAGTCGCCAAGCAAATCAAAACTGGGTCGATCACAGGCAAGGCCAAAAACATTTGCACATTGGAAAACAAAAAGAAGTCCAAAACGCGCCTTGAGTAGACTTATCTGCCTTAGAAGGCACAACCATCAACCTATGGGTAATTTTTTTTTCATCATTTTCTGATGCCGCTTATCCTTTAAAAGGGTCGCAAAGCGAGGGTGGCTAAATGGTCTTTCAATCGTTCTCGATCCTCCGCCACCAAATCAAGAGACTCCGGCGCAATCCCCAGACGGGATTTAGAGAGGGTTTTTACCTGATCCCACCATCTGTTTCTTGACCTACCAGGGGGGCAAAGCGCTTGCATCTCGGCTAGCATGACCTGTCTAGGAAGTCTGTCAGGGGGCATGCAAACAACGTGTTCAAACCATCGAAGAATCGATCGCTCCACTCGGAGAAGAAGCTGCTCAACATTAATATTCCCACGAATACTGACGTTTCTCACTCTATCCCTTAGAGTAATAACAGCAACGCACCTCAGGAATCTCTTCGGCAGCTTGTACCCGCGATCTAATTCTTTCGGTCATTACCCAAATTTCATGACCATAGGTGAGAGTCGGAACGAACACTGAATTAAAAACTGAGATTTTCGCTTTTACTCCAAGCTCAGCTTTCCTGGTGACCGGCCGGCGCAGTTCCTTTACTATTGCTCCAGCTTGGCCAATTCTACAGGACACCTCAGTATCACTCCTCCCATCTTTCGTAGAAAAGACCCCGAGATACTTAAACTTCTCCACCTGTTTTAATGTGGAGCCAAACTCCTTGCAGATCTGTTATCGTGCTCCAATTTTGCGCCGAACTTTTTCCATGACCGTACCTTGGCTGTTCTGACTGCCAGATTGGAAGTCCTTCGGGCCTCATTGTACCGGGCTCAAGAAGTTGAGTTTCTACATTGGATCCACGCAATGTAGGCTCTCTTCTTCTCTCTGATGGCTTCTTGAACTCCAGGCGTTTTAAACCAAGCAGTTCTTTTCTCACCACCAGCCGCTACCCCAAGCCACTTCACTCCACAAACATTTCCTGCAGAGGCAATGAGTGCCGATATAAACAGCTGCCATTCCTCATCTACATTCAAAAGGTCAGGTGGGATTTGTTCAAACTTCTCCGAAACATGCTGTGCAAAGCGCTTTCTGAAATCAGAGTCACCATCCTGCAACCTTTCCCACCGTATGCTGGTCACCAGTCTTGGTTTTTAGCCAAAGGAATACTGTCACTGAAGAACAATTTACACAGCACTAAGTGGTGATCTGTTGACAACTCAGCTCCCCTGAAAACTCGAACATCACAAATCATTCTTTGAACACACGATGGTACAACAAAGAAACCAATCAGTGGCCTCTGATTTAAACTGTGCTTGTACCATGTAGTGGTACCGTGTGGGTTGCCGTGGCATAGTGGTTAGTGTGTGTGCTTACTACGCCGGAGGTCTGGGTTCGAATCTTGGCATTGTCACCTGAAAAAAAAGAATTGTTTTTTTTCACGGTCCCCACCTCCGCGAGGGTTTGACAATCCCTCCGAGGGTATCAATTGTCTTGAAAAACTTCTCAAACTGCCGTTCGGATTCGGCAGAAAGTTGTAGGTCCCCTTGTATGTGAAGAAATCAACACACGCAGCATACATTGTTGAGAAGTTGGCCTTGGTTCACATCGAGCTGTTGCGCCACTCTATTTATTTATTTATATTTTATATTGTACCATGTATATTTGTGAATGCCTTTGTGTGGGAAAAAGGTGTTCATGATGGACAAGCCATATGCACAGCAAAAGTCCGACAACTTCCCTCCGTTCCTCTTTTGATCCGGGTCACCGTGCTTCCCGTTCACACTCCTCCAAGTACTGTCGTCTGTACCCATGCATTGAAGTCAGGAGAAAGAAGTCCATTTCTGTCACTCTGTCTAGGGCAGCATCAACCTCGTTCAAAAAGGACTCATACTCTGACTCACGATTTGGTGCAAAAACCTCAACCAGAGATCAGAATCCTTCCCCCTTACGGAATGGCATCGAATACATTTTCTGACAACCGGGCGCTTGTGAGTATCCCAACACCCGCCTGTGCAGTCATGTGATTTGGGAAGCCAGACCAGAAGAGCTTCCACCCATCATCGAAGTCTTTGGTTCCAGAAACCTTCCACTTAGTTGAGTAGATGCCAGTTGCATCGAACTGATACTTCTTGGCCTCCTTAACCAGTTCAAGTTCCTTCGTCGTTAGCGAAGAGACATTCCACGTGCCAATTTTGAGTTGGTGCCGTTGTCGATTTGTAAAGTTTTCACTTAAGCCCTCATTTTGACTTGGCGCTGTGCCCCTCCGCCCCCCGTAATGGATAGCGGCACCATTGACGGGCTGCTCGTAACTTCTTCGGGTTAAACCCGGTCGGATGCCGTGCAACATTTTTTTGAATAGTTGGCTTAAACTTATTGGAAAATTTGAATTTGACGCAATGCGTGAACTGAAGCCATCAACCAGGCTTTGGAGTGATATAAGTGCTCTTTTGAAGGCAGGCGAAGCAGCTACTTGCACGATGTTGTGTATGTGTCTTATGGGAATGTTTGCTCTTTCTTAGCCATAATAAAAAAAATCTATTTTGCTCAATATTTTTAGAAGAAACATGTAATTGTGTTTTTAGTGTTTTTTGCTCGACCTCCCGATGTAATTAGAGTAAAGTGTTCGTCGTGCTGCCACTAACACTAAAATATGTTCCCGTAGTCAGTATACTTGTTTTACAAAAATAGCGCCCAACGTGGGGCCCAGCAGATTAAGAGTTTTATGAAATACCGAGAGAACTAGACAGGTTCCGCTTAATGTGTCGACCAACTCATACCCACCTCTGTAGTCATTAAAATGCGTTACAAGAAGAGTACCAACATATCCGTCAAGGTTTTGGTTCAAAAATCGAATTACTTAGCGAAATTCTAGTTACATCAAACCGGCACTTCTTTTTCTCTTTAATAAGTTCGGCCCCTACCCCAAAGGCATAAGACCAGTTACCCAGTTAACTATAATCTTAAAATACCATAAAGAATTTTTCCTCAGGTGGATGCTAGTCGGATTTACCAAAAGGCATTAGTACCTTCCTTCAAGGTTTTTCTAGCCCGATCTTGCATTAACCTGCATCCAACATTTCTTAAACAAGGGAAAAGCTCAGTTCATTGAGTTCCTTTCATACCTTTGTGTAGAAGAATAAAGTTTTAAAATCTCACATAAAAATTAATTTTCATGCGACTTAGGCATTGTTAAGTCAGGTGACAAATTTCGATCCATGTAGGTGAAGTAAAAAAAAATTTGACTGATAACATCAAGTGATAGAAATGACTTTATTCAAAAGCTACGATATTTCGAAGCTATAAAAGCAAGTTTGAGAAATTTTCTTAACAAAGTTATATGCGCATAGACATCAATGCTTTTTACTTTTTGTCACTTCTTTGAACCTAAAGCTGCTTTGAACCTAAAGCTGCCACACTTCCTATTTCGACGATCACTCAAGATTGTTTTTTTTATACCCTATACCACAGGAATGGAGTATATTAAGTTTGATGTAGGCGAAAATGTAACATAGAGAAATAACGACGATAGACCTCCAAGACCTTAAGGGCATATGAACGAGATCAACTTCTGAGTCGAATGAGCCATGTCCGTCCGTCCGTCCGCCCATCCGTCTGTCTGTCCGAATGTCACCAATTTAGGCCTTAAATTTTGAGCTAAATTTTGTACGTAAGTTCTCCGTCATCCGAAGCAATACAAGTGTTAAAATTATTTAAATCCGCCCACAGACACGCCCACAATCGGTCTAAATGTGCAACAACCTCCGAATGCTTACTGTAAGACGTCGTTCAAAGTTGAAAATTTATTATTTAGCATCTTCTAATGATTGTAAGTCATAAAAAATAAAACTAATGTCCGCAAACTAGTGTGGGCGTGGCATCGATTGAAAGTGCAATCTTTCAAATGAAATTTATTCAATATTTTTGTGCCAAATCGAAAAATTTTTACTTAATATATTATGTAGAAAGCAATTTTTTTAAAGTTTCTTTCATACAAAGTTTTGGGCCACGCCCACATTTGGAGGTAGAATTCAAGAAAAACCTCTAATTTTTCAGAAAACATGGATTTCTACTACTTTTTAGTCTAACTTAAGTAAGAATAAGAAATAATATTTAGCACATTAGCTTTAACTTATTCTATACTAGATTTTGTTCATACAAAGTTTTGGGCCACACCCGCATTTAAAGGCAGAATTCCATAAAAACCTATAAATTTCCAGAAAAACATGGATTTCGACTCCTTTTAGCTTTGCTAAAGATAAAATAAGAAATAAAATCTAGCACATAAAGTACACCTAATACTTTTTAAGATTTCGTTCATACAAAGTCTTTGGCCACACCCATCCTTAGAGGTCGATTTCACAAAATGATTGAGTTTGAACCAAAAAATTACAGTTTTTTGTACATTTTAGCCGCAAACTTGGATATTTCTATGCTAATATTGATTTTTGGTTAAAGGGGTTGGACATGCCACGCCCCGTTTTTTTTTTTTTTTTTTTTTTTAAGTAAACAAAAACTCATAAGGAATAATTATTTTTTTTTTTTCTGTTTAAAATGGTGCAAATTTTAACGGGATGGGGATGGAAAACAAGAAAATAAACGAATGGAAAGGAGAATAGGAGTGGAAAGGAGAAAAGGAATGGAAAGGAGACTAGGAATGGAGAGGAGAATAGGAATGGAGAGGCGAATAGGAATTGAAAGGATAATAGGAATGGAAAGGATAATAGGAATGGAAAGTTTAATATGAATGGAAAGGGTAATAGCAATAGAAAGGATAAAAGGAATGGAAAGGAGAATAGGAATAGGGTACCGAAGCTATTACATACGCACAGTTGCTCTTACTCACTGTTTTTTTTTTTTGTTTTTATCATTTTTTATTTGTCCCTTTTTAAGTCTTAGTCTCTGGCTATATTTTTTTATTTGGACGCTATCTTCAAGAGCTTTAAGGCTAGTCATTACATTAATGCATGTTAGAAGTACTAACCCATAAGACCTTTTCCTCGTTTTTCTTTCAGACTTTATAAAAGATCGTACATGATTTACCGATAAATTGTTTCATTCACTCTTGAATTACCGCAGCTGCGAACCGGCTGAAACAGACATCCCAATTTATTTCCCAATATCATACCAATGACATAACCCGCAAGCCTTACAAAATAGATGGCATCCGCATATCATTACGCACAACCCCGACAAGCATTCCATTCTTTAATCCGAAACCCATCACGTTATTTTAACAAGGTCATTCGTTGATTTATTTGCAACCACAGACTACCGGGCGTACACATAATTGACGGTCTGGCATAAAGCCCCATACGACAAGCAGCCAATTAAATCAAAATCTCCGCACAAGACTCTTAACGCCCTACGAGCATTCCCTCTTAGCAAGCGCCCCTTAAAACAAGATGTCCCAAGCAATTTGTTTATGACAAAAGCCCAGCGTGCTTATGTGCGCCTTAACCTCAGAATATATAAAAAAGTAAAAGTTGATTGCAATCTAGAAGGATGTCCACTCACTTGGGGCATCCTCGATGTGACCGCAGCCAAAATCCTCTCACCGACCGATGCGACGACGCGATGTAGACCTCGAAAGTGATTGCATCGAGCCACATTCCAAGGAAAATTTAAGATCAGGATCCGAATACCTCAACAGCTGCTGTTATTTGTATGCTCTCGGGTGATAAGGTCATTCATGGTCGTCAGTCAGTGTTGGCCGCATGTAATATGGGATGCGATGCGTGATCATCAAGATCGCCAGCTCCATCTGGGACTGGGAAGAAGCAATTAAATTGAAGCACGTTCTCCTTTGGACTTTCGGTTTTACTGTTTGCGCGAGCCTTTCAAATTGCATTGGTCAACGTCAGGGTGACATTTTTGTTTCCTCTGCCATTGCGTCGTCGGTCGATTCGATTAATGGATGGAAAAATCCATCGTAAAAAAATTTTGTTTGGATGCATCTATAAATAAAATAAATTTGTATCTACATAGTATCAGCTTATGGTACCATGCCATTGTTTGTCGCCCGAAGAGTGAGAGTGCCAAATGGAGATAACTAGTCTGGCATTCACTTCCTAATTAAGCGTATCGCAGGAAATTTTATTGCCGTGGATGCGTTAAATAACGAAATTATACGTACGCGGTTTCGGTTACGCATGTCGCGCATCCACATTAAGATTCTTGGTCATTTTAGGATCTTCTTGTGCTTCGCCGTCGCATCCGAGGTAGTTGAACTATAATTGATGTGGTGTTGGACTTCCTTCCTGTTTTCCTTGGGACGACACCAAACGAGATTTTTTATGGCCTTATTTAAAGACCATATCTTGGGGTAATTTCAAGTAAACTGCATCTGAACATGGTTTTGTGAAATTATGAGGTGCCGTGAGGTAGGCACCGGCAATTGAACCTTGGGGCTTATAGGCATACATGTGCGGTATTGTTGTAATTGATGTGACGAGATGCAAGGTCGATTGATTCGCCTTTTGAGGAATTTTATGGGAGTTTGCACAAAGGTTGACTGAAAAATGCTAAAGTCATCCTGAACTTTGCCCTAGGCCAAAAGTACCTTTCACCTAGAATACAATAATCTCCCCATTAATTACCGGGGAAGGTGAATAAGTGAGTGGCAAAAAATGCTCAATTTAAATCGCCCCAGCAGGCCGGAGTGGTAATTCGATTTGAACAAGGAAATTACACTCCCAAATCACTTCCTCCTTACTTTGCCTGTATTCAAAAAAAAAAAGTCGCCTCGCCATATACCCATTGACCAGCCAGATTACCACCACAAAACAGAGTGTACCCAGTATCATTAGGAGCACAATCTGGCAAACGATCACATTCTGTGGTCGAAAAAAAGACCCGCGCAAAGACCAAGCTCATGCGACACAATTTTACGGAAGTAAATGTGTCAGCTACCCAAAACGGTTTCATTTTACGCGCATAACCATCGCAGAAAATGAAAGTATCTCAAGGTGTCATGCGCACGCCATAAACCCTTTATGTAAAAGATTAAGGCCCATACGTGCACAACAAGTTTGCCTATAATGATTGGCATAATAAAAATGTACTTCATGGCAAATTACACGAGTTGACGACACAACTGAAACTGAAAGGCTACTACTATCCAATTCCAGGCGGTCTGGTTTGATGTGGAATTGTCTCACCCCAGCTCAAGAGTTTGCGAGAGTAATGTCGCCTGTCCAGTAAGATAGGAAAAAAAAAAGCAAACAACCTGCAATCCTAATGAAAGTCATTCCGGGTGAGCATTGCCGAGTTGTATGTTGCAATTGCAATGTCATATAGTTGCTGCAATGGATGCATTTCTTTCGGTAGTGCGCACTACTGTAGGCAGTTGGATCCGTAAAGCCCATTGTTGAGCTTTGACTCAACCAATGGTATAAAGTGTGGAAACACTCTGGTATGGCACTACTAAGGCTAAGTTCGTGAGATATTTTGCGCAGCTGAAGATGTGATTATGACGGGATAAATGTTATTTTTTGTATTGTTTTATTCTTATTGAGTTTTTTGGTCTTCATCCCGTACAAAGAGGATTTCGAAAAGTTTATGCGCCTTCATATTTTAACATCGCATTAACAAAAAATGTTCAAAGCTCACCAGCCAGTGTCAGAGGCATTAATTTTTCAAAAATCCAGAACCAAGTAACAAGAGCCATCAAGTAAGCGACACATTGGGGCTGGCTGAAGATTATTTGGTTTCCTCCATAGGTGGCGTGTTATGGTAGTCGTTCCCTGTCAAATTGGTGCAGGATCAATAGGCATTGCATTATTCCTTTTGCTGATCCTCAGTGCCAACACCTTTCAGTACTGGCATAGGTACTTAGAAATTGCATTTTATGTGGCTAGTGAGGTAATTTAACAACTTTTATTGGTGGTATGAAGATCGATTTTACTCTGTCAGTAACAGCTTTCATATATGAAACTAACGCTTTTAATTCCATCTCATTTCCATCTTTGTCCTGCTCAAGATTTGCCCTTTAATTTTCTTTGCTATTGCGAGTATCCATTCGAAAAATTTTCACATTGTCGAAAAAGATCAATTAAGCGACAAAATCATATATTCTGTGGAGCACGCTTAATAAATGCATCCTGGAGATCTCCAATATATCAAATTTTCCGGATGCTGATGAGAAGCAGCATGTTGATATCTTTCCTCGTGTATGGGTTCTATCGGCATATGGTGTGTCCAATACCGAATGTGTATCATACT
Organism: Neoascia interrupta; assembly: GCA_947623515.1. Lineage (NCBI taxonomy): Eukaryota > Metazoa > Arthropoda > Insecta > Diptera > Syrphidae > Neoascia > Neoascia interrupta. The sequence goes on from OX392462.1 coordinate 188,530,159, forward strand.
GCACCCGCACAACCCTCTCGTCAAAGAAACCAATGGATTCATCCCGCTCCTGTTCAACTGTGAATTAAGTTTTGAGTTGGCGAGTAGTGACGTTCCACAAAACATCACAGCGGAAAAGGTGTCGCATCATCTTAACCAGACCTTTGTTTTTTCATTGCAGCTATGAAGCTTTTTCGCAAAAAGTTTTCCATCTATAAATTATCCATAAAGGAAGCAAACGGTAGCCCAAAGAAAGACAGAATTCTAAAAGTGCCATATCGTTCCATATACTTTCAAGACTGCAATATAATTCCAAAAGTGCCGAGATTATGTAATTTAACAATTTTTAAGATGGTATTAAGAGCATTGATGGGAAAAGTGCTTTGTGATCGTTGAAAAGCTTCACAACACTTTGCTTAAAGGATGGGTTTTTGGATGGTTTATTTTCGGATGATTTATGATGGTTCGGATGGTGATATTTTTCAAGACCACATTCGCATTCCCCCTGTCGGCAGAGAAGATTTAGCGCAGTCATTTTATCTCCACTCTCCACTCACTTGACGATGAACATTTTTTCTTTCTTATAAGGACAGTCCTTGACATCTTGATGCATGGCTTCAACAACAATGCTGTCGGATTGATTGTGAGCGATACACTCTAACACACTGCCAAAATTGCTCTAAACAGCTACATACCACGGAATGGGAGCAAAGTTTATTATTTTGCTAGATTAGGCAGATTTATTATTCGGGAGAGCCTTCCTGGGGCTCTTAGAATGCGGTCTCTTCAAAAAGCGCCTATATCGCGTGCGTTCCCTATGAATTTCTAGGCCATACATATTTTCACTCCAGAGGCAGACAGGAAGACATGGGTTTTCGGTGGAACGACATTGGCTTTAGGTTTGCTAATTGAATCATTTTTTCGCCAAGATATTCTTCCTTAGACGAATGGGGGCCGGTCTATTATAATGTCAACGTAGTCATCCTTCTCTAGACATGTCTGCATGAAAGGTTCTGTTAATAGCCGATACGATGATCACATTTCTCCAATTTTCAATAGCCGCCAAAATTTTCAGTGAGGATTTGTAACTAAGTTCTGTCCATATCCAGGTCTTTCAGGGTATATTAAACCTCTTGGGAGAGAATCTGCTAAAGATTTTTTTCAAGCAATAGATACTAAGTCCAGGTTTATTAAACCACACTTGGTTTGATTTGATTCGAGCTACGTTTTTAGAAAAGTTCTTGAAGAGTCTTTTATTGACTCAACAAAATGGCTTAGGCCCTATGAGCGGTGTAGTGCCACCGACTTTAGCTTGAGAGTCAGCTAATTCGTTTCCGTCAAAGCCAACATGGGTTGGTAGTCAAGTGAAAGATTATAAGGTTGTTCTTAGCTTGTTCTTGGATTTCCATAAATGTTTCCGCAACAAGCTTCCACAGGTAAGCGCCTTGAGTGCTACTTGTCTGTTGGAGAAGATGACCATTATGCATAACTTTTGAGGTTTCCGCGGTGGATAATCGATATTTTAACCGACATTTTAATCGACATCGATAACCGTTGTAGCGGTGCGTATAGGTGGCGAATTGTTCTCTCGGTTATGCGGTAGATTTTGTGGGGTGCCGTGGCGTAGTGATTAGTGCTTACTACGCCAGACGTCTGAGTTCGAATCCTACCATCGTCACCTGAAAAAAAAGACTCGTTCTTTTTCGCGGTCCTCATCGCCGCCAGAGTCTGACAAGCCTTCCGAGAGTATCACTTGTCTTGAAAAACTTCTCAAAATGCTGTTCGGATCCGCCAAAAAATTGTAGGTCTCCTTTGATGTAAAGAAATTAACACACAGCATACATTGAGAAGTTAGCCTGGTTCACCTCGACCTGTTGCGCCACTCTATTTATTATTTTATGCGGTAGATTTTGTTGGGAACAAGCCGTGCTCACAATATCCCTTGGGGTCATAAGCCTATTTTAGATCGACAGTGTGGTGTTTATTATTGGATTCCATAAGTTTTCGAGAGTTTAAAACTGTCACCGGGGAGTAGATAAGAACTCGTTTTTAATTACAGCACGGAAATATCCGAAAAGAGTTTAAAAAGCTGACAATAATTCTTTCTCGTGTGTAAGAAAATATAGATTTATATTTGATGGCAAGGACTTCAGAATGAAGCTTGTGAATGAATGAAGCCCACTTAAGGCAGTCCTCTATAAATACCAGACCGCAGTCTTGGCTCCATTTTAAAACCGTCTTGAACTGTTTCTTGAATTTTTTCCATTCGTCCCTTGAAGAGATTTATCTGAAAAACTTTATTCTGGAACATATCATCGGGAGGCAAACTAAATAAGGTTTGTATCCCTTTTAGCTTTTTGACCATATTGACTTCGTAGGGGTTTATCCACCAGACCAACAGCCAGCATAGACCAGCCTAAAAACGAACCAGTGTATCATTCGGGCCGATTTTAACAGCAGATTCGGTGGCAGATGGACAAGTCTGCTGCCCCTGCTTACGGGGCATTCTGTCTGTGGGTTCCATAATAATTTACTCTCAAGCACTATTCCAAAGGTACTTGGCTTTCGTTGAGAACTCCTTGGATTCAACAGCAGTGTGGATCATCGGAAAAGACCTTAGTCGTCCTTTAAGGTTTTGCAGAGAGACCTTCTATGCTGCATCATCTCTGAGCTGAAGAAAGTGCAGAAAACATTAATTCTGAAACTGTGCTTTCGAATTTGCCTCTTAAAATAATAACTTATCGTTGGCATATTTTTGGGGCATAAATTCTTTTGGTTTGTTTGAGACCATAGCAAGTGGGGCGAGGGAGGGTTGATGGGATCCCTCAAAAACAACCTAATCACGTTTTAAGCCGAGATTTCCACATCGTCAGCACGGGTTTGGACTATTTGTCCATGAGCATTAACAAGATCCATCTTCTTATGGTTGAGGATAGATTCATGTTGTTAAGAGCCCCTTTGATAAACTAAAAACAATGCTGAAAACAATGCTCTGACTTGCTAAGAAAAAACCAATCAGCTTTTTCATACTATTAAAGATAAAGGACATGAGGCTATAAGATCTCGGACTTGGTCAAAAGGGAAGGCTTCTTTTGATATCGTCCAGTTTTAGACCAAGTTAAGGTTCTTGCAAGCCTGTAATTTAAGGTTGAGTTTGAGAACCTCCCAAATTGAATTTTGCAAAATAAAAATCCTGTCATATTTGCCATTATACCTTTATCGTAGAAAATTCAAGAAGCTTTTAACAAATTATTCAATGCTATTTGAGTTAACAAAAAAAAACTTTAAAATTTATTCGGTAGATGCTGATTGTAAATCAGGAATACATTTAAGCAGATAAATCACCTAATACGTATAATTTAAGTATTAAATTTAATCATTTGCACAAATCGGTTTTCTTTTAAATGGTTAACTAATGAGGAGATGTAGATAAATAGTTTTTAAGTTTAACTTAAATTAAGTTAAGTTAAATAGTTAGATATGTTGATATTATAATTTTATAGTATATTTTTATTTTATTTATAGTCCGAAGGTAGAAATTTTTCAAAAGAGAAAATTTAATATATTTTCGAACAACTTAAGGAAGTCGTTTTGTTCGAAGTAATTTTTACTTTAGAGCCAAGACAAATAGATTTACTACTCGAAAATTAAAGCTTACACATTAATTTAGTGATTTTCAAAAAACACAGGCTATTTTTCTAAAATGAGATCTGACAAAATTGTTGACGTGGAAATGGATTCTAGGAGTCTAGGACTGATGTGAGAAGTAACCATCATTATGTCTTTAAATTTTGTTACATATTTTGTTTGAGCACCAGCTAAGCTGACCAAGAATGATGCTGATTGGGACACTTATCGCAACAGCTTCAACGAACACAAAGAGAAAACTAGAGCAGCGAAAAGAGCATCATGGACCAAATACTGTACCAACATAGAGACCTCAATGGAAGCGGCAAAATTGCGCAAAATCCTTGCCAAAAATCCAAGCATACCAGGGAACTTATGCAGAGAGGACAACTCTTGAACGGTAAACAACCATGAAACCTTGGAACTTCTGCTCAATACACACTTCCCTGGGTGCAAATACATAACAAGCGAACAAACACTCGATACAACAGACTGCCACCCTTCATAATCCAACGAAAAACATGCAGATATCGCTGAGGGTATTCGCAAGGATAAACTAACCTGGGCAATAAAATCTTTCCAACCCCTCAAATCAGCGGGACCGGATGGTATAATACCTGTCATGGTTCAGAAAACGAGTGATGCACTCATTCCTTGGCTCAAGGACATCTTCATAGGGTGTATAACTCTAAGGCATATTCCAAAGAACTGGCAAGATGTGTGTGTGGTCTTTATTCCTAAAGCGGGAAAATGCGACCACTGCAAAGCAAATGATGACAGACCTATAAGTCTTTCATCTTTTTTACTTAAGATACTGGAAAGGCTGATAGATCTGCGGCTAAGGAACTACTTCGAAATCAATAAACACCTCAGCAATGCACAACACGCCCATACTTACTTAAGGTGGCGCTACAGTCCCGGGTGGACCTGGGCCTCAGCCAACAAGCTTCGCCAGCCAGCTCTGTCTCTAGCTAGCCGTCTCCAGTTTCGCACGCGAAGTTGGCTGAGGTCCCCTTCCACTTGCGTGCGCCACCTGAGTCTCGGTGCTCCTCTACCGCGTCGTCCCTGCGGTGTGGATTCGAAGATTTTCCGGGCGTTGGTGTCCATCCGCTCTAGATGACCCAGCCATCGTAGACGTTGTGTTTTGACTCTTTTGGCTAGGTCGGTATCGCTGTACAGCCCGTACAGTTCGATGTTATATCTCCTCCTCCACTCTCCGTCTATGCAGACGGGACCGTAAATCGTCCGAAGAATTTTCCTCTCGAAGCAGCCTAAAGTGTTTTCATCCGCCTTTGACAGGGTCCATGCTTCTGCACCGTAAAGCAGGACTGGGATGATGAGGGTCTTATACATGGACACTTTAGTTGCTCGAGAGAGGGCTTTGCTACTCAATTGCCTTCTTAGCCCAAAGAAACAGCGATTGGCAAGAGTTATCCTTCGTTTGATTTCAGCGCTGGTGTCATTGTCTGAATTGATAGCGGAACCCAGGTAGACAAAGTCCCTAACTACCTCAAAGTTATAGCTGTTGATGGTGATGTTTTGTGCAAGACGTCGGTGTTGGGTGTTTTTTCTTGATGACAGCATATACTTGGTTTTCCCCTTATTGACTGCTGAACCCATATTCACCGCTTCCGTCCCAATACTCACGAAGGCTTCACTGACATCACGCTTTGTTCTACCGATTATGTCAATGTCGTCTGCGTATGCAAGTAGTTGAACGGACTTTTGAAAGATTGTACCTCTGGTGTTGGCGCGAGAGTTCTGCACAATTCTCTCAAGTATGATGTTAAAGAAGTCGCATGACAGCGCGTCGCCTTGTCTAAATCCTTTTTTGACATCAAAGGGGTCGGTGAGGTCTTTGCCGACCTTGACGGAACAGCGTGAGTTTTCCATCGTCATCCTGCACAGACTGACAAGTTTGGCAGGGATGCCAAAACTAGACATTGCGCTATATAGTTCGTCTCTATAGATGCTGTCATACGCGGCCTTGAAATCGATGAAGAGGTGGTGTGTATCGATTTGGAATTCCTGGGTTTTCTCCAAGATCTGCCGCAGTGTGAATATTTGATCGATGGTGGACTTTCCTGGCCACTGATATGTGCCTATCAGATTGTTGACAAACGGCTTCAGGCGTTCACACAGTACAGCAGAAAAGATCTTGTATGCGATGTTAAGAAGACTTATGCCTCTGTAGTTGGCACAACACGCCTATACTAGGGGGAAATCCGTGGAAACGGCGCTGCATGAGGTGACGAGTACAATCGAGAGGTCCTTATACAACAAAGAATTTACATTGGCAACCTTTCTAGACCTATAAGGAGCGTTCAATAATCTAAGAACAGAAACCATTATCTCATCCCTGGAGGAATATGGCATCGATTCACACTTGACGAATTGGGTAAAGACGATGCTTAAAAGCAGAGTCATCAATTCTAATATGGGAGACTATTCTTTTAAGAAAACGGTTGATAGGGGAACCCCACAAGGAGGGGTGCTTTCATCCCTTCTATGGAGCATCTCATTCAACAAAATTCTTAATTCTCTCGTTAAAAGAGGAATCAAAGTAGTCGCTTACGCAGATGACATAGTTATACTGATTACAGGAGAATTTCTTCCAACAATCAGTGACCTAATGGAATCTGTGTTAACAGATTTATCAAGATGGGCAGAGAACAGTGGACTTACAAGACAGATATGGTCCTGTTTACAAGGAAGCGCAAATTGCAGGGGTGGATAACTCCTAAATTAAATGGGACCAATCTTAAACTCTCCCTGGAAGCCAAATATCTTGGCGTTTTGTTTGACTCCAAACTAAATTGGAAAAGGAACACGGAGGAGAGAATGAAGAAAGGTCTCATTGCTCTATACACATGTAAACAAGCCATTGGGAAAAAGTGGGGTCTTCAACTTTTTCCTGGATCACTGGTAAGGTGGGAGGCGTATAAAACGAAATCATACCTCAATAATCTGAAGACGGTACAAAGATAAGCTTGCTTAGGTATCACAGGTGCATTAAGATCCACGCCTCAAACAGGTCTGGTAACAATGCTGCACCTCCAACCTCTGGGGCTTTTCACAAGAAATGTGGCGGCAAAGGCAGCTCTCAGACTAAGAGATAACAACCTCTGGAAATCACAATGTCTAGGACACTCGAACATTCTGAACATCTTAAATCAAAATGGGTCTGTAACCCGTACGGATTATAAGAAACCTCAATTTGACTTCGACAAAAGATTCAAAGTCATTATACCAAGTAGGGTAAAGACTAAAGTTGGCATCAAAGGTATAGATATCTATACCGATGGTTCGAAAACAGAGAATGGAACAGGTTCTGGAGTCTTCTCGGAAACACTGCAAATCAACCAGTCATATCGACTAAATGACTACTGCAGTGTTTTTCAAGCTGAGATTTATGCGGTGAAGAGAGCTGCACAGACAATTCAATCTATGGATCTTCCAGCAACGGAAATCACCATATGTGTTGATAGTCAAGCAGCACTTAAAGCCCTGGACTCCAACCTCGTATACTCTAAGTGTGTCAAGGACTGCCTCATGGCATTAAAGGATACAAGCTTCCACACAGTTCTACTCTGCTGAGTTCCTGGGCACGTTGGCGTGGCCGAAAATGAATTGGCGGACGAACTGGCAAGGAAAGGTTCTGATATGGACATAACGATGGCTGACCGACGGGTTTATCTCCCTTTCAACACAGCCAAAAGTCTTGCAGATCAATACACGATCAAACTAGCCGGTGAACGTTGGCAACAGTCTAAAGATTGTATCATAACTCACAGCTTATGACCAGTACTCGACCTAAAAAGAACAACGACCCTTCTATCTCTCAGTAGAAATTTCATAAGAACACTCGTTGGTGTAGTCACGGGACACTGCACCATTGGTGTCATGGCTACACGAATGGGAATCTTTGCCAACGACTTCTGCAGAAGCTGTAGGGATGAAGAAGAAATAGAGTCTATAGAACACTTTCTCTGCCACTGCCCAGCTCTCCAAGAACGACGACTAACCTTTTTAGGAGTCAGGTTCTTCGATAGCCTGGAGGAATATCACTATAAATAAATAAATAGAGTGGCGCAACAGCACGAGGTGAACCAGGGCCAACTTCTCAACAATGTATGCTGGTGTGTTAATTTCTTTTACATACAAAGGGACCTACAATTTTTTGCCGAATCCGAACGGCACTTTGAGAAGTCTTTCAAGACAAATGATATTCTCGGAGGGCTTGTCAGACCCTCGCGGAGGTGGGGACCGTGAAAAAGAACAAGTCTTTTTTTTTCAGGTGACGATGGCAGGATTCGAACCCAGGCCTCCGGCGTAGTAAGCACACACACTAACCACTACGCCACGGCACCCTCCCCGCATATCACTACTTGACCTAAAAAGATTTGTCAAAAGATCAGGCTCGTTCAGTTAGTAAGACATATTTCCAACCATGTTTGTCTACCTCACAAGGGTAATCACAATGGGCCAATCTGGCCGAGTGAACTTGCACTAGTTGCAAACAACCCTTTCCAACCTAACCTAACCTAACCTTGTTTGAGCAGCAACCTCTTATCCAATTTTTGCCCTTATAATAGTGAAATTTTATAACATTGTCCAGGAATCGATAAAGCACCAATTTGGTTAACATGTACATAAGTTTCCTAAAATTAAGTCCGAAATTCCACGAACAAGATAAATGACCCTAAAACTAAATTTATGTAATTCAGATCAAAATAAAAGGTAAAACCAGAGAAGAATTGAGCAAAATCTTGTCAACTTATATGGTTAATTGGTTAACAAGAAGGCGTTAAATATGGTCAAGATCCGCAGAGTATATCTTCAAAATGTCTTATTGTTATTAAATAAGTGCTTATAGCCACAAAATAGACATAATATCTTTCCCAAATGACAAATCATTTAAATGTAGAATAACTTTATTTTAATAGAAATAATAAATTTTTACTCACTCCCAAATCAGACTATCCATTAATTTGTTGAGGCATTTTATGTGCAACCGATTGAATTGGTATAAGAAAAACTCTATTAGGCTTAATGATCTTTTAAGCAGCACTCTTTCCATTTTTATTGATATGCATATGCAAAAAAAAAAAAAAAAAAATAATAGCTACCAATTTACCTAAAATTTCAAGTGCAAAAGTAGGTATACCTCTGAACTTCATCAATCTTTTCGAGGCCAAATTCAAATTTAACCAATAAATTGCATAAATTTATGGTTTTTATGTTAAAATATTAATGCCTTATTAGCAGTAAGTTCTCAGACACTTCAGTCACGAGTATTAACTAATTTATGGTGGAAAAAAGTCGTGCTCTTGCAGTGAGTAACACGTTTGCTGTGTGCAGAAAAGGTGTGCGTCAATTTAAATAATTTTTGAGTGATTTTAAGAAGAAGGTGACTCACCTGACTTAACTTTGGTTCATCATAAACAAAGTCAATTAAACTTTAATTAAAATATGATTAATATGCATAAGATTATTAAAACAACTAAATTTCAATAACTAACCTTCACACATCCCCTGGTATCATTAATTTAAGTATTATTTAATTTTATGATGATAAATCAAATATCGAACTAAAATTATTTAATTTCTATTGTTTCCGATTTAATTAGCCAATAAAATAAATGCAATTAACCTTGCAAGAGGGCAAAGCTAAGGTAGATTGTAGGCTTTTCAGTTCCGACTCCATTTGAAAAATATAGGATGTAGAGTGGTATATAATTTTTTAGACGAAAGCCCTGGTAGCCAGTGATTTAGTTCTTTTTTAAGATTAATTTGTAATTTTATTACTCTTTAATAAATATTCATAACAATAATAATTTTTTAACCAAAGATTTTTCGGGCGGTATATCGAAACACATTCCATAAGGCTTGTATACATTTCACAATTCTGACACAAAAAAAAACCAGAGTAGCCAACTTTTGTATTTTTAAATAGATTTAATTGTGTGAATGTAGTAATTGTTGTTTATGTAAGCTTATTTTTACCATTAACTATTTTATTGTAATAATAAAAGATGCAACAAGTTTATTTGCTACCAAGTTTATGTATGCTAACGAAGTAATCCAGTTATAAAATAAATAAGTAAAATCCTAGTCGCTAACCAACTGTAGAACCGGATTTTTGAAAAATCTTAAATTTAAGTGTGTTTGAAATTAATTTAACCCGATGGCATGTGAGTGACACTTTGTTAATTTACGTTAACTGTAATTCAGAGACTAGTTGCGGTTTGATTACATTTATTTATGATGACATGAATCCGTAATAATTGAAATCTAAATTTAAACTGCCACAGACAAGTTTTAGCTGTAAATAAATTCGAAGAAAAATAGGTTTCGAATAGAGTTGAAATGGCATGACACTTGCGCAAGGATATAAAGCTCTTTGAAGGCTTTTGAAATAGCCTTGTTTTTACCATGCGCGGAATGGTTCCACCTTTCGCACTAAACCACCCTTTAGAAAGGTAGGGTGGGTAAAAGCAAAGGAAGTCTTTATTCTATCCAATTCCAGCCTATTTAGTCTCCGGCACTCAGCCTCATTAAAACCAAAAATCCAATTGAAATAAGTTTTCCACTGGTGTGCATTTTCTTCACAAATCCTCTTCACTATTGCTTGCACTTTCATCGCGGGCCACTCGAGTGCATTTCTCTTCCATTGTACAAAGATTACAAATTTTCACTTTTAGTCGAGTGTCTTTCGACTATGAGGTTCGCCTCTAGTCTCCCGACAACATCATTAGTTCATGTAAAGCGAAATTGGCCTTAAAGAAAGCAACCACGAGTCAACGTTATCCAAAGAAACCTGTTGCCTCGATAGCACGAGGAGGAATATCATACTGGATTAAAACTGGCTAAGACCAAGTTTTATTAACGAGACAATCCTCTGTATCATCTCTGGTGTTGGCCATCTAACGACGATGCGACAACCAGTCTTGCGTCTTGTCGTCGTCGTCGGCCGGGATGTGGTTCCTCTTTTGTGCCCCGGTGGGTGGTACGAGGATGACTTGCATGACACAGAGACCCAAGTAGATTTGCATGGAAAAGTTTGCCATTGACCTAGTTGGGCAACTGGAAATTTGAAAAGGAATTTGAATGTAAGGTCAAGACTAAAAGCAAATGTTTTTTTTTTTTCTTCTGACATTTAGGTCTGGTTATGCGATTGAACCCTTGGTTTGGCTTTGGATCCATCGCGTGTTTGTCCAGTTTGTTAATTGCAAATAATTTTACTTCGGTCAATGATGTCAGTGATGCTAGTGATGATTAGATTTAACTGTAGAGATACAAATAGCTTTGCCATGTTTGTGCTTTGAATTTAATTTGCCGTTTTATATGCTAATTGTTTCAAATTTAGTACTACTGCAATAATTTATTATGTATTTATTTTTCATTCCATCAAACCATTTATGTTCTGGTAAAGTACGAGAAGAAATTACAATATTGAAGACTAACTGCGGAAATGGAAAAGCTATTGACATTTTTATTATTATTCATAATCATATGATTACTAGTTATGGGTAGGTATATGAAGGCAAACTAGTCGGTTCTTGTGAATGAAAAAATCGTAAGAAGATCCTGTTGGGTACCTATTGGGTACTTTTTTAATTCAAAATTTCTTATTATGTTAAAACAAATTTTGTTTTGCAAAAAAAATGCCTGGTGTGAAATATGATTTTGATTCGTCCGTCATAATTTCAACAGCGATCGATACTGAAAATTTTAGGAAGTCAAAGATTGATAATGTACAAAAAAAAAACAACAAAATAAAAATTTGAGAAATAATGCGATTGTTATTAAATAATTTATTCTCTTAACACAAGAAGGCAGATCTACATTTGTTAATTACTTGGGCACTGATTTTCATGGGCATTGATCAACTTTAAAAGCTCTAGCTATTGACCGGTTGATAGCGATCGGCTGTTTGAGCGACGGTCTTTCTCTTAATATTTACTCTTAATTATTGTACTCATTGTAATAACTAGTAATACTGTATACTGTACTAGTAATATTTTTTATTTCTCTTCCGTCAAAACCTCATCTAAGACAATTACAAATTTTTGTCGACTCAGAGTTCTCAGGTAAGTCTTTTACGAAATTTCTGCGTGTAAGATCATTTCCGATAAAAAAAGAGTTAAACAGGAATAAGGCACTTATTTCCTTCTACATTACTCAAAAGACTGGTTGATTCACAAGCGAAATATCTTGAGTATAAACTAAATTGAATCCAGATTTGTTCACATTCATGGTTCATATTATTTGAGATAATGAAAATAGTAAATTTTTGTTTGAATTTTCTTTTATAATAAAACTTGTCCTACATAAATTCACAGCCAAGGGTCCAACAAACAACCAAGACTGTATCCCAGAATTTAAAACTTAACACTAACTGGCACTTGCAGCTCAGAAAAGCCATCGCCTGACCTATCTTACAATCATACGTGCTGTGTACGTTACAAGTGTTTTTATACCTCATCCCATAGGATAGGAGGTATATTTATATGAAATTTGTAACTTCGTTTGTAACAAGGTGAAATAGTAATGGTAGACCCGCAAGACCTAGGGTTATATGAACGAGACCGAATTCTGAATCGAATAAGCCATGTCCGTCCGTCCGTCCGTACGTCTCTCTATATGTCACACATTTTTGGGACTTAAGTTTTAAGCTAAGAAGCTGAGATTTGGTGGCACAATGTCACTGTTATCGGAAGCAGTACAAGTGTAAAAAGTTTTGAAATCCGCCCACAGATACGTCCCCATCGGTGCAATTGTGCAACTACCTCCAGAGTTTTCAAAACTGTAAAACGTCTTGAAAGCCTGAAATTTGGTACGTATTATCTCCTGTTTGTTGTAAGATACATGAAATAAAATTTTAATCGCTTAACCTCCCTAGTGGGAGCAAATGCATTTTATTCAAAAATTTTATTTCAAATGCATTTTATTCAATATTTTTGTACGAAATCGAAACAATTTTACTTAATATAAATATTAAGTAGAAAACATTTAGTTCTACATTTTGTTCATTCAAGACTTAAGGCCACGCCCACAGTTGGAGGCAGTATTGCAAAAAAACCTAAATTTTCCAGAAAAACGTAATTTTGGCTAGCCATCTTCTGTGGAGCTCTGGGACTAAGTAAATCTTTTCGGATCAAAAACGACTGCAGCATTTTTCAGGCGGAGTTGGCAGCCATAATCCAAGCTGCCTCTGAGCTGAAGAAATACAGCCCCGTAAACAAGACCATCACCATATACTCTGATAGCCAAGCGGCAATTAATGCAATGGAATCAGACGTAGTAAAGTCAAGGGACGTAGTAAAGTGCAGGGAAATTCTGGACGAGTTATCACTTGGCAAAACGGTAACTGTGTGTTGGGTGGCGCAATATGCCGGGAAACAAAGAACCGGACAAGCTTGCAAGATATGGGTCTGGGATTAATGCATCTCTATCTATCTAAATCTATAAGAATCCCGTTGAGTTCGATAGCACGTAGGATAGAAACTGAATCCTTGAGGAGAACCACCCTACGTTGGACAGAACTTGATACGTGCAGACACACAAGGGAGCTATGGCCAGCGGTAAGCAAAAAGAGGTCACTGCTTTTTGATCGGACTAGCCCGCAGGAATATCCGAATACTCACGGGAATCCTCACGGGGCACTGCGCTGTGGGTCTACACGCGGAGCGGATAGGCATTCCGCATAACGATTACTGCAGAAGCTGCAGGGACGTTGAAGAAATTGAAACTGTTCGTCACCTGCTTTGCGAATGCCCAGCCCTAAGCAGCATCAGGCGTAGTACCCTCGGCAGTTACTTCTTAAACGAGCTCGAAGATCAAAATAATGTAGATCTAAAGGACCTCCTAAGATTTGTATACAAATTCGGATGGGTCCAAGAAGGCGGAACACTGAGCTTCTAACAGCGGTTTATTTCTGTTTTCGTTCCAGAAGGTTCCCAATATGGACACAATGGACCCAACTGCTGGTCTTAGTGAGCCGTGACTATTGTCAAAAGAGCATCCATCAACCTAATCTAACTTAACCTTGGCTGGCCTTAAGGCTTATTTAGGAAAGAATAAAATGAAGAAAATAGCAGGTAGGGTAAACGAGATTTCATTCCAGATTTCGTTTATACAAACTTTTTAGCCACTCCCCCTATTGGAAATAACTTGGAAATACCTGTGTTGATATTGATAGTTTGTAATATGGGACGGTTGGACCAAGCCCCATTTCGACGTTTGCACTACTTACAAAATGTGAAAAAATAACAACTAATATTTTTTAAGTTTGCTCTTTACAAAGTTTTGAGCTTAGCCCACTTTTAGGAACCGTTCTTAGGAAAAAACTGTATTTTTCGAAATAGTTTTCGGTTTTAAAGCATTTTGTCATGATTCTAACGAAATTGCAACTAATTGATTTTAATTTTTAGCCCCGGCCTCTTTTTGGGGGCGTGGCCTATACAAATAATATATGAATTTTGGACAAAATAGTTTAAGGTTTGGTAGGGTCGGGTATATAGAAGTTTGTCACACACGAACTCTTGTTAAAGTATTGAAAAATGGCCATTGGTTCTCCAAATTACTTGCAAGTCACACAGAAATATAATATAAAACACGATAAATAATTTCAGATCAAGGGCTTTTTATGGATTTCATATACCAAAAAATGGTCGTTAATACAAAGAAAAAATGAGGGTGCTTCTCCGAAAGGAAAAACAAATTCTCTAAAAGTATTAAAAAATATTTAAGTAATAATTGAACGCATTAGATCGCGGGTGCAATGAAACTTTTGAGGTGCATTGTGGGTACGAGCAACATAGGGATCGAGTGAGAAGCGTCAGTATTCATAGCACTTGCTTCTCCAAGTGGAACAATTAATACTTCCATAGTTAAGACATCTGGCTGAGGCCCATCAGCTGTCCACCCCGGACTGTAGCGGCACCATAAATTAAGTAAGTTCGGACCTTAAAGTTCAACACCTTCAATTAAGTAAGTTGTTAGCATGCCCAGCGACAAACTTCCAACCTGAGCATGTAAGTCGAGATTCGACTGACCACATGTCGCTCCCCTGGCAGTCCGAGAAAAGGGTGGTGGCACAAGGTAGACAACCTCTTCGAGTCGCACCTCGTGATCGCGACAAAATTACATTGGTATCAAATTCAAGGTATTTATTGTCCTTCATGCAAACATGCCATTACAAAGTCTTCAGTCAATTAAGATGTTAAGAAACAGTTAAGTTTGTCTTGAGAACAAACTCTTCGTGTAAGAAAGATTGATAAAAAAAATGTTCACTTATCTCGTAAAACAATAGAAAATTGCAAAAAAAGACAGTTAACCTGCCTCAAGGCTGATGAACATTTCTGTTTTTTTTTTGCTCACATGATCAACACTTTCCCCGAATGCAATCCACAAAATCCCATTGTTTTAAGGAGAACGGAAACCTCTGTTGAGATCCAACAGATACTGCTCCACTCACCGAAGATGCATTTAAAGATACAGACATCACCACAAGCCACTTCGCTGAATGCTGACGCACTGTTGGACATTTTTACGAGTGCTTCCTGATTATCTGCGTTAACGTATCTACGGAAGTCGAAACTAGCGCACGGATTTATAACCTATTTCTCCAAAAAAGAATTGAAATTTGCTCTCTCGGACAACAAGCGTGTAAAAAAAACAATGCACATAAATCGGTGCGTTCCCATCGAACCATCGAAACGCAACAAGCAAGTGCGCGCGTACTATTGCACAAGAAGCAAATCTTCCGCATTTAATCTTTATGCCTGACCACAAGTGATCATCGTCGACATCAACCAACAGCATCATCATCAGCAACATTATCATCAGCATCGCTGTATCGTCATCGTTGTCGTTGATGATAGGTTCAAGCATATAAAAAAAAAATATATCGAACAAAAGATTCGCATTGATTGGAGAAAGTCGTCCAGTTTTGCGTTCCAATTTCCGCAAACGAAATTTCAAAACGATCCCAGACGACTCGCACGATACGAGTTATGACTTCCATTGAAATGAGACGACATCGTTTTCTGTGTATTTAGTGGCACTCTGATGTGAGCCTTTGGTGATTTTAGATAGTACTTTGCATGAGTTTTAGCTTTGAAATGGAATTTGGTACTGATGCGCTTTACTGACAAGTGAAGTATGAAATAAAATCGAATCACGGAAGCGCGCAGGTTGTTCATGTTGAATCGGATCATGAAACCGAAAGAGTTTTACAAGCCGAAAGAGTTTTCTACGCAAGATTTTATTTGTAATTTAAGCTGATTATAGGTCATTGATATAAAAGGACTCACAAGCAAGAGCAAATAGAACGCTTTGGATTTTTCGCTATAATGCGGTTGTAACATTACAACTCATTTCAAAACTTACAAATTTCCAGCTCCTCTATTCAAATTACATTTATCACCCGACTTTCAGAATCGATCGAGACTTAAAACAAGCCATATCGCACTTACCCGCCATTCAAAACAAAAGAGTTGAGCTGCGAACTGGATTTCACATAATACATCCCACATGCTGTCAGCCGCCTAACATGTACCGGTTTGTACAATTCCTGGACAATTACTTGTCAACCCATTCCCATAGCCTTCAAAGTTGTGTGCAAAAAAAATAAATGACTCCACATTACACACAATTAAGACTTTATCCGATTAAATTGTAACGATTCGCAAAACGAGCGCACAACCCATACGGTGCTTGTGTCTCTCTTGCTCGAGCTGTATGTCCTTCGGGCGTTTCGTTTTCAAAAGTGTACTGCTTTTAAATGCACAGCACTTACGAATAGAGTATCGCACCAGGGGGACATTCTAAAAAAAAAACAATCAGCATAAATCCACAGCAACATTGTTTAAATTAATTTTATTTGAATTGTCTCAAATGTGAACGGCATGTCTGATGGGAGTGGCTCTATGTTAAACGATAGACATTCTCTCTGGGCAGGAGCATGGCTTGGAGACATAAATTTAACTCACTCTTAAAGTGCTTAACTGTGGAGCGGTTTAGTGAAGAAAATCATGTACCCTCCTCTGGTTTAAAACCACATAAAGAAGTTTGTCGTCGTAAGTTTGCAACTTAAATATGCTTTTTGATTCCGTTCGCAAGATAGCTTCATTTGAGCGAAGAATGCATGAATGGCGAAGGCTTTGGTACCAGTCATACTTTAATACATATAGGCATAAACATAACCAAAATATGAAAACCTATATGATAGATAAGCAACATCTACTAAAAAGGAGCAAAGAAAAAAAAATAATCCGTTTTCCTAATCACGACAAACGGCTTGAACTCGAAGTGCACAAAATCGTATGAATACAGCTAAATTATTTACAGCCAGCAATAAATTTTGCATGTCCCTTAAATCATCTCGACAGTAATAACCATTCTTCACCGGTGGCTACTTGAGTTCCTCAAAAGAAGTACCCGCACACGAGTAATAAAATTAGTCACCGTAAATTTGCCAAGGCTCATAATAAACGCCTCTGTGCACGACCTCTGTTGATTTGTCGCCCCTATTTAGTGCTCTCTTACACCATCCATAAATAGCGACCATATTCCAGACGAGAGGTTAAAAGCGTCCAAGTCAAACAAGACATTTTAATGAGACGCCACAAGATTACCCCTGCAGCTTGCCTTGAAGCAATTCGAATCCTTTCGACGGTATACACTCCCAGCCAACCAGCCATTGTCCCTTGAAGTGCCCCCGCACGGATGGCGGATCAGTACAACACACAACATGTGTGTGGATGTCAATTGACATGGTACGTTCAATGCGAAGGATAACAATCATTGGGTCCGGACAATAATTTATGAAGCCTCAGACCGTGATTGCTAAGTACCTAAGGCTGTTTACAATGGGTGCCAAGCTGGCCGTAGGATGAAAAGGATCACAAAAATTCTGAAGTCTCGATGAACCCCCACGGGTGTCGGTCGATGGTGGAGGTGACAACAGCGACGACCGACGCGACACCGACAACCGCATCGAATCTTATTCAATTCAATTTAGATACTCACGCGCAATGGCGTTACATGATTGGATGTGTCTAGAAAAGAAAATAACATTATTGCATCGCCTCGAGGTGGCAATACATTTGCACTCGCACGCTCTCCTTTGGATGGGTACTATACAATTGAACTCGATTCAATTGTACAATGGTGATAAATTCTCGACCAGAGGGCGGTGTATCGAGGCAGAACGAATCGAAGCACTCTGATGCGTAGGATTGAGGCTTTATTCTATACGTGTTGATTAAAATGCATTTTCTTCAGCTTTGTGGAACAACTCGCTGTATAAGGTGGGATAATCAAGGAGTACTGAGTGCTGTCGTGGTGCTTTATACAAAGAGAGGTGGGAAGGTCGTACGAATGACTTTGAAAATTTAATTATTTCCAATGTGGGCACACAGTAGGTGCAAGCAAGAATAGGTCTTGAAGACTAGAACTAAGACTGACTTTGGGTAAACAATATTATAACCTTTCGAGGAATGAGGTAATGCCATTCTTGGGTTGTGTATCTAAATCTTTCACCCTCCTTAGTTCCTATCAGTTCAATTCTCTTCACTCTGCGGTCTCTTCGACAACAACTGTTCTAGTTCTTTTAAATCAACCATAAAATGTGAATGAGAACCTATGCGCAAACGGCTTCTCGAAGTACATTATAAAAAAAATTATAAGCACAACAACTCGAGTACATTTTGTGCTTTCAGTTTGCCAGAACACACATTTTTTCCAAACCCACACTTCAAACAGCCCTTTCAATACATTTCACCCTCGATGGGTTTGTTAGACCACGAAGGTGGGATTGTCGAAAAGAGCGAGAAGGACAGAGTTTTGAAATATAGGTATTTTGCTCAGAAGTAGCTTTCAAATCTATAAGTGCAAACGGACCAAGGTGCAGCACCTTCATATACACCTCTCGGCAGTAGCTTTTAAGAGTCATAGCTGTTCAGTATTCCCAAATAGACGTAATTAAGTGTTCATGACGGAACAAATTCTGAAAGTTGAGGCCATATTTTTATCGTTAGCATTTTAATACCAATTATCTTTGGCCACATTTGAACTTGGGTCGATAAGTTTACCATATATACACATAAGCCCAGCACCTTCTTTTCGCAACTCTTACAAGGTTGTCAAGTTGTCTAAGGAGAGTTCAAAGTGTCACAACCCTCCCACGATCAAATGCAGAACGTTAAATTCTTGGATGTACGTGACAAAAATTAAAATTAACGAGGGTTAGAATTCGACGTCTTAGGGCCAGTTTATTATATTATCCCAGTTTGTATGTAAAAAATTGATTTACAAAAAATCCCTTGTATGTAAAAAAATTAACACACCAGCATACATTGCTGAGAAGTTGGCCCTGGTTCACCTCGAGCTGTTGCGCCACTCTATTTATTTTTTTTTTTATCCCGAAATTAATTTTTCAGTCAAAAATGAGATCCGAGGCTTATCTTGATGGATCCCCTAAATTTATGGGTGAGTCCCGGATCAAAATCTGAGATTAGTTTTGCCTTTGGATCAATTCAAACGTGCAGCATACTCATAAACAGTTTCCTTAGAACCAAATCTTGGAAAACTTCAAATAAATTTACTATTGCACTGGATGCTGGGTGTGTATCCACTGTAGGTACATGCAGGCACATAATATAGTCACACACTCATCCACAGGCATTTTTTCCGCTTGCCTATAGTGACAGCATGCTGTTTTCATTTTCAGTATATTTCGTTGTAAAAAGCAGCATTTTCCATTACTCATATCTCTCAAAAAACTCTGCGAAAATGAAAAAATTAAAACATTGGGCACATTGCAATAAAGAAACCATTCATATGATGCAAAAATCATGCAGATCCATTTAGTTCTTTAGAAGTTCTAGGAGCCACAATTTTGGGTGACGGCTATTAATACAAGGATTTTGCTATAAACACTCTGTCATTATTGTATCTCTTTTATTTAAAATGAAGTAATCATTTTTGCGATCCAAAAATAGCAAATAAAGTCACGATGAAGGCGCGGGCATCTGATTCACTGCAACCTACTCTGATCATGAGTTTTATTAAAGTCGGTACTAGTAAAGAAGCCTGTCATACGAAAGGAGCAACGTCAATTTAAAGAAACTAAAAATAACAACTTTGTTGCTGATGATATTAAGCTAAAACGAAGAACAGAGAAGGCCAAAAAACATGGCCTCCTGAACAACAGCCACTGACAGCTTCTGAATCTCTAATTTTCAGACTCAAAAAAGTCTCGCTAATAGCTTTTTCTCCTTTTAAGGATATGGACCCCTATTGGGCATCTTTACAGATTGAAGCTATGGAATTGTACCACCAGATTTGTATGGGTGGCGGCATGCAACTCGGTAGAAGGTTGATCAAATCCAGCAATAAAAACAAGAATCTTAAATCTGCCCCAAAAAGATGGCTTCATGCTCGGCTTCTGTTGTTCAGGAGACGGTTGGCCTATCGTGAAACATGGCAGGTGGGCTTAAAAGGCGGTTTCATTTTTCTTGGTTTTTCTGTAATGTGTTCACAAACTGAGGGAGGGGTGCTGGCTATACCCATTATATTATCATCCGATCATAAAGGCATAACACTTGCGGGCTGAAGCTTCGGTGCTTCTGCGAAGTGTTTAAATATAGCGAACTTAGCCACCTGCTTTCGTGTAGGAGGTACAGGTTCATATCAGGTACCGCCTATGCTCGATTGATTTATCGATGCTTGTTTTCTATGATTTGCTCGGGGACAAGTTTTATGCTCGAAGTCTTTTACCCTTCCTTCTTGGTGCCAAATAAATAGTTGTTGAAAATACAGCCTGAACTAACAGAAAGAAAGGCTTTTTTTGTGCCCTATTCCACAGGAATAGAGAATATTAAGTTTGATACAGGCGAAAATGTAACAATGAAATAATTACGATAGACCCCCAAAACCTAAAGGGTATATGAATGATCGAGACCTAATGGGCGTGGCATCGATTTAAGAAGTAAACCTTCAAATGCAATTTATTCAATATTTTTGTTCCAAATCGAATAATTTTTACATATTATAGCAAGTACTTGGTTTTATATTTGATTCCTACAAAGATTTTTGCCACGCCCACAATTAGAGGAAGAATTTAAGAAAACAATAATATAATTTTCCAGAAAAATATGGATTTCGGCTGCTTTTTGCTTTACTAAAGAAAGAATAAGAAATAAAATTTAGCACATAAAGTACACCGGAAACTATTTTAGATTTCGTTCAAATTTTCGGCCACCCCCATCCTTAGAGGTCGATTTCACAAAATTATTGAATTTAAACCAAAAAATTACATTTTTGCGTACATTTAAGCTAAGTTTGATATTTCTATGCTCATATTGGTTTTTGGTTAAGGGAGTTGGACATGCCACGCCCCTTTTTTTTTTTAAGCAAAAACTTAGAAGGAATACATTGTTATTTTTTTTTCTATTTAAAATGATGCATGAATGGTAACGAGACGGGGATGGAAAACAAAAAAATATACGAATGGAAAGGAGATTGGAATGGAAAGGAGATTAGGAAAGGAAAGGAGAATAGGAATAGGAAAGGAGAACAGTGTATACCGAAGGTATGACATACGCACTGTTGCACTTACTCACTGGTTTTTTTACAAACTTCTTTCGCTAGGTGGCATACCTTACAGGGGAAAAAGCCATTGAAAACGAATTCATAAAGCCTTAGACGGAAAAAAGGATTCACTTTCCAGGTGTGAGGCAATCCTAGAAACATCTAGTAGGGAGAGGGCACTTCTAACTCAAGGAGCATCTTAGGAAAAGGGACATAACTAAGAAAGTTCTCTGTAGATTATGCGACGAGACTAAAACTCTGGGGCACTAACCCATAAAAACATGAGTACTTGGGCAAGTTCCCATTATTATCAGTTAGAAAAATACCATCACTGAAACAAACTCTCATATTCTTATATTCTTATTAGGAAGAGTACATAACATAATTAAATAAATTATCGTTGTTTGCCATGCTTTCTGTGGCGGGTAAAGTGGAGTAATGGAGATTGTGTGTACACGGAAGTTCTGTCAACTGCTTCAATTGCGGCTGTCAACTGCGAGGGTTTCAACCGTGAAAAAGTCTGATTCTAACAAACCCCGGGAATAATGTTTGTCGTCAAAAGCTTCTCAGTTTGCCGTTCGAATTCGTCAAAAAATTGTAGGATCTCCTTCCCATGTTTATGTGAAGACACAATACGCACAACGAGCTGTTGTGCATCACTGATTTTACGTACCTACTTTCGTGCATGGCGGTGTTTTCAGTTTTTCATGTAAAACATCTCAGCTCATCATCATCAGAAACCAAAACCTTTCAGCTGCTGAATCAATTGCATTTGTTAAGTCCTCGCAGGCAAGCTCGGTATCATTCATTATAACGAAGCTCGTTAATTGAAGAGTTTGATTTCTCAATAGCAAAAATATTGATATGTAATAAGCAAGCCCTTAAGTTAAACTCTGCAGTCTTCTTGTGATTAAAGTTTGGTGGCCGTTTTTTCGGTACAGACTGTAAAATTGCCACCGGGGTAGTACCTATCCTTGCAGTGTTGCAAATCCTTACTGGAACTCTTTTAAATTTAATATCCGAAAGGATTTTCGTTATAGTCCCATAAAATAGATCAGCCAACATGAAAACCCACTTACCGATCGGTCCAGTGCCTTTTAAAACCCTCTCTTAAAAATTTAAGACATTTTCTATTAAAGCCATAATTTACAGCACGTGCACTTTGTTCTTAATGCACTTAGCACGATATTTTTTCTTATCGAATTAAAGGTTCTGTAAGCCCATGAATTACCCATTAGCATGCCAGTTAATTTATCGAGTTAATCAAGATACATCTTATTGGGTTTTTTCTACAAACTAAAACAAATACTTTAATTTAATAAAAATGTCACCAGCCTGATTAAAGACAACCAATAAAATGAATAAGCAAATCAGAAGAAAAAAAAACGTTAACAAGCATGGCATGGAAACTAGATAGAATTTTTTTGCCGCAACAAAGGTGAGAGCTTATTTTCGGAAATCCATCACAAATTAGTATCTCTTACGTAAGAGTGTTATTGATCCAGAGACCGGTCTTTGAAGGGGGCTTCTAGACTGCGGTTTAGATTTTGTTGTTGTTGATTTTCGAAAGAAATGCCTGCAGATTGAGGGAATTATAATTGATTCGACCTCCAGTTTTATAAAGAAATTATCAAGCCAAGGCATTGACATCAAAAATAATTCGTGCGATATGGTGCCGGAACGTTAAGAATGAAACCGAAATGTGGTAGTGCAAGAAGCTAGTAAAAATTCTGACGCAAGAATTTTTGTTTTTGAAGATTTAATTGTTTGTTTTTTCAACAGAAGCTTGTTGGCTATGGTTTAATAAAAAAGCAATTAAGTAGATAAGGATCACAGTTGATCATTAAAACGGCTTTTTCTGCTTATTATTTAAACTAAGTAAACATATTTTGTTTATCTGAAAACTGAAATCATTTCTGACATGAATTTTTTAAGTTGAAGACAATTAAATAAATACAAGCTCTTAGCCTGCTCATTGCTAAGTCAAAAGTGTTTTGAAAGATAAAATATTGGAGTGAGTCTTCTAAATAATGCATATTTTTCGGGGTAGAAAAGAGTTTCGTAACTTTGCCACGGCACAATATATTAAAAAGAACAATCGAATTGTATAAAGATCTGGCTACAGTTTGTTGGTTATCAAATCTTACGATTTTCTAGACTGGAATTATTACTATTTTTTTCTTATTTTGTAAGAAATAAAGTCAAGCAAGGGGTGCCAAGGGGTGCCGTGGCGCAGTCGTTAGTGTGTGTGCTTACTACGCTGGAGGTCTGGGTTCGAATCCTGCCATCATCACCTGAAAAAAAATACTTGTTCTTTTTCACTGTTCCCACCTCCGCGAGGGTTTGACAATCCCTCCGAGAGTATCATTTGTCTTGAAAAACTTCTCAAAGTGCCGTTCGGATTCGGCAAAAAATTGTAGGTCCCCTTGTATGTGAAGAAATTAACACATACAGCATACATTGTTGAGAAATTGGCCCTGGTTCAGCTCGTGCTGTTGCGCCACTTTATATATGTATATAAGTATGGTTTGGTCTTGATACATTTCATAATATTTCCATTCTTGTTGGATCCGAAAAGATTTTCAATTTGCTAATTTTTTTATTTAACCACAACTATTTTACTAATTACTTTTTATTTAAAATTAGACTGCACTTATTTATTAAATTGATCGTGCTCCACCCTTACTTAGAATATCGAACATGGATTCCGAGGTCATTTCATTCTCGCTTATCCTATAACGCTGACCGTTTTGATAACACTTTATGGTTGTGTTGGGAAGTTTGGAAAGATTCATCTTATAAATGTCTTCAAATGATCCGAGTTTTAGTCACTTCAATATTGAAATTCTCGTGAATACTGATTTATCTCTTTCTGAAAGTTGAGAAAATCCCAGAAATATCCCGAATAACCCCGATTTTTTTTCGTTCAACCCTTGGGCAACAAGGTAGGCTTGAGACGGAAATATAGTAAAAATAACCACATCTGATTTTCTTACCCATTTATAATTGGTTGACTCTTGCAGTATTGGATTAATCGTGGCCAAATCACTCATAGAAAAGGCTCACGTTGCCGGAACTTGATCTACTCCAATTGTTTCATTGGACCTGCCACAAGATATAGGGAACTATTCCTTCCTTTAGCATTATAACAGACAGTGAAGTCTTCGCTGAAGTCTTACACTGAGACGACGGCAACACAAGGAAGTTTCAAATGCAAAAACAAGATTTGGTCATACTTACCCCAAACAAATCATCAGCCGCATTAAACGTGGACTGAGAAGATTTTATTTCGTGCTTAGCGCCATCAAGTTATTCCGACAAGCTTTTCATAGATAGGGCAAAAAGTGCTGAAGCTGGAGGCAATCCTCGAGAACATTCAAAGGTTTATTCCGCGAAACCAGGCATTATGTGGGCTGGTCAAAATAAAGCCCCAGTGAACAAAGTTCCAAATTTAAAAAGAAAAAATGTATCGAGTGGGTTGCTCAATTCCATAAAAGAAATACGACCCTTATGACGACCCTTAAAAAGCTTTGTGTCAGCGTTTCGCCATACATTTTTTGTCTCCGACCTTCTTTCTCGTTTTCATAATAACGATCTCTTGTCTGCAACTACTAATCCAATTCACTCTTTTAACGATGACAGTATATTCAGTTTTTCATATTCATTCTCGGTTTCTCGCCCCTGTTCTTCCGACGTAGAACTGGAACGGAAGCGTGTATCAAACTCATTAAACTGCGACCTTAACAGCATTGTATTATGGGGATCTTTTAAAAGTTTAATGCTTCTAAGACTCAATGCTGTCTTCTGTCATTGAAGCAAAATCGTATCACCCAGCCATTATCCATGAATGGCACTTGTATCGCGCAAACCGAAAGGCTTCCCATTCTTGGCATGTGTGTTAGTAAAAACCTAAGTTGGAATGACCACATATTCGAGACTGCCAAAAATGCTGCGAAATGCGTAGGTTTCCTTAAAAGGTGCAAGAAATATTTTACCCCTTCTGATCTGGCTATTATAAGGCATACATTCGCCCTAAGCTGAAATATAACTCCCATGTCTGGGCAGGTGCTCCAAAATCTGCACTGTATCTGCTGGATAAGATTCAAAAGCGAGCGTTTAAACTTATTGGTGACAGAAATATTGCAAAGTCATTCGACTCACTTGAACACCGACGCAATGTCTCTTGTCTGTAATTGTTTCATCGCTTTTTCTACGAACAGTGTTGCAGTGAAATAGCCAATTGCATTCCTCCCCTCAAGATATTCAACCGTAATACTCGACAAAGAACGAATGCGCAACAGTTCACCCTCGAGCCCAATTTCGGGCGTACAGTGAAGTTAAGAGGTTCTTTCGTAACCTCTGTCCTGCCACAATCAGTCTTTCCTTCTCAAAACAACATACAGCTATTCAAAACAAGGGTTGACCGGTGCCTCTCCTCATTTTCCTCCTCTTCTTATCCTTTGCGCTCGTGAAATGTTAATCATTAAAAGGGTAGCCTAATCACTTTTTTGCGAGTTTATTATAAAAAAAAACATAAACTTATAATTTCCATAAACCTAACCTCGCAGCCACTCCGTTTCCATCAGTAAACTCAAGGTGGGCTATAAAGACAGAGAACAAAGCTCCTACATACCTCTTCAAAGGATTTCCATTTCCAATTTCCATAAACCTAACCTCGCAGCCATTCCGTTTCCATCAGTAAACTCAAGGTGGGCTATAAAGACAGAGAACAAAGCTCCTCCATACCTCTTCAAAGGAATATTGAAAATTCTTTCTGTGAAAAAATACCTCACATTATACATTCCAATCTTGATTAGGCAATTCCCTGCAGTAAGCTCACATATTCGAAGTTCACTCTAGCATCTTGCAATCTCGGTGCCCCATAGTTCTTGTTTACTCATCAGCCGCCACACCAAGCTGCTTCACTTTACAAATATTTTCTGCAGAAGCTATGACTGTCACTTAAGCCAGCCGCATTTCTTCCATTTAATTTGACGATAAAGCTGAAATATGCTCTAGCGTCTTTGAAACGTTAGGTGAAAACCAAATGTCCGCAACAGCTTCAGCATCAGCATCAGTATCAGCATTAGCATCAGCATCAGCATCAGCATCAGCGTCAGCATCAGCATCAGCATCAGCATCAGCATCAGCATCAGCATCAGCATCAGCATCAGCATCAGCATCAGCATCAGCATCAGCATCAGCATCAGCATCAGCATCAGCATTTGCATTAGCATCAGCATCAGCATCAGCATCAGCATCAGCATCAGCATCAGCATCAGCATCAGCATCAGCATCAGCATCAGCATCAGCATCAGCATCAGCATCAGCATCAGCATCAGCATCAGCATCAGCATCAGCATCAGCGTCAGCATCAGCATCAGCATCAGCATCAACATCAGCATCAGCATCAGCATCAGCATCAGCATCAGCATCAGCATCAGCATCAGCATCAGCATCAGCATCAGCATCAGCATCAGCATCAGCATCAGCATCAGCATCAGCATCAGCATCAGCATCAGCATCAGCATCAGCATCAGCATCAGCATCAGCATCAGCATCAGCATCAGCATCAGCATCAGCATCAGCATCAGCATCAGCATCAGCATCAGCATCAGCATCAGCATCAGCATCAGCATCAGCATCAGCATCAGCATCAGTATCAGCATTAGCATCAGCATATCCTTTTAGAACTGAGCAATCTTGTAGATTGTAGATTGTACGGAGGAGGTGGTACAGTAAATCCCAGATCACTGCGGCCACCAGTGGGCCTATTGTGATGTCCTCCATTTATAGCTCATCCATGATGCCGCAGTTTGTTTTAAAGGCGGCTAGGTCTTTGGGTGTACTGGCAGCTATATCCGCTGCTTCGGAGTAGAACTTACCTAGAAAACGTTGATGTGTTTTTATGAAGCATTTAGAGTCACATAATATGTGTTCTGCTGTTTCTGTGTCGTCTTGTCCTATCCCCATGGTCATCAGGTGTCTTTTAACTTGACAGTTCCCTGTGAGGAAACCTGGAACCAATCGAATCTGACTTCTACTTAATTGCAGTAGCTGTTTCGTTCTTTGGTAGGAGCTGTTTGGCATGAAAGCTTTGATTTGCCTGTTTCCTTCGGTTACCCTCCAGAAATGAAGCATCTTTTCGATCAGCCAGGTTTTCAAACAACCTGTTCTTATGGTGTTAATTGGTAGCCCGCAGAATGGTCTTGGCATCATGCATTGGGATGCGGATCCTTTTCTAGCTAGTTCGTCTGCTTTTTCGTTGCCTTCAAATCCGTTGTGCCCTGGCAACTAAGCATTCTTACAGACCCCTTCTATTTTGACGTTTAGTCGTAGAGTAGAAATAATTTGTGTCAAAAAAAAGAATCAATTTTGCACCGGTATGGTATGATCCTAAAACCTTTAGCTTTCGCAGGTGCTGATCTAACCAATAGAGTTACGATTTCACCAAATTCACCAAACTAGTGAGATGGACGAACTCGGACATAGATTGAATCGGGAACCGCAGCTCAATTGGTCACAGCAGTGTCCGCGAAAGACGAAACTAAACTTTGGGCCAAGGAATGAAAACCATCGAATTATAATTCCTATTGAGAAATTAATCGCAATAGAGAGCAATCGGTTGTTGACACATGTTTATTGATACGTGGTTGTTGCGTCGCGGTGGCATATATACACCCAAAATTCAAAGCCTGAAGATCGCTGTTAGAGTTGGACGAATGTGACCAAAATGAGTGGATCGAGTTGAGGAAAAATAGAATAATTCGAATGAAAAACGAGAAAATAATCCAATGACCCGCATGATACTCTAGGAGAGCTTGTCAGACCCTCGTGGAGGTGGGGACAGTGAAAAAGTACGTGTCTTTTTTTTAGATGACGATGGCAGGATTTCAATAATTGTGCAGCATTTATTAGAACTCGACTAAATTAAACTTAAGAGCCATGCATGTGAAGTGGAGCGGCTTGGTGTGACAACTGCTGCTATCAAAAACCCCGAATTTCAAAGCTACAAGCGCAATTTGGGCATAAAACTTAGTCTACTCGTAGATCGGTTAACATTTTTTGCGATGCATTAGTCATTAAATTAACCGACAACCATTTTAAGAAACAAAAGGCCACACTATTAATTTAAGCGCAAGTTTTTTTTACCAACGTGGTGAAATGATTTTGACTAGGCTAAACAAGATAATTGCAACGTGTAGGCACTCGACAACCTATCTAGGTCACACTTTCTATTATACAATTTATTTTAGTTAAATATTTACCAAACACACTGTTCATCACACATCTCATTCGTTTTCAATTATTAAAAAACGCACTTCACTTGTGTTACTATTATCGCAACAATTATGACAAATCGTGATCTGATAAAAACAATTTGAAATATCCTCTCATCACTGGCTCGATGATTGTTCATACTTCGATTGATATCGAAAAGTTGTCGAAATCCACATGATATCGCCGTACCTGCTTTGCATATAAAATTTTTTTACACTTAAATCTAAAAGCCAATTCATTTTTATAGACCTTTCTTTTTGATTATTTGGAAATATTCGATCATTGTCAATGTAACAGGCAATGAGTAGAGACATGTCGAAGTGAAGTGTGATATATGCGCGATTTTATCGCTAAGTTCAAGTAATTGCGACAAAACGTTGCAAAACTGATCGATTTAATTGTATCGGTGATTGGCGAGTGGAATAAGACCTTTTTGTAATTACGTGAAAGTTGCAAAATAATAGAATTACCATGAGTTAATCAATTTAGTATTAAATGCCGATCAATTGGTTTAATTTAAGTTTCATTTAGAGATAAATTTGTTACAATACAAAAAGTCCTATAAAAGAGCTGATGAAATACATTAATTGCTGCCGGAGGATAGTACAACAGAATGTGAAAAAAGTACCTCAAGGCACTTACTAAATGTGTTTTCAAATGAACAGAGATTCCAGAAATGTGTCGGATACTCTGGTGAAACTAATCTGGTCCATTCGCATTAACCCATCGCTTTATATTGAAAGTCTATTACTAGTATGGAAAATTTCGACCGAACATAACTCATATTTTGTTCCCAAATGTTGTTCCACTTTCTGGAGACCCTAATCTGGTTGAATTCAGGTTATGAAGTTAAAAGACCACAATACCAAACAAGAACAATGGAAACCATAAGAACAAAGCCAACATCTAACCTCAGGTAGCTTATTGAAGTTCAGCACAATTCTTTGTTTAGAGAATCAAGTGGCTAAATCAGGCCACTTTCATCTCATAAGTCGTAGAAACGTTGTCTGTCACCAACAAGCATCACAGTAAAGGTCATCTCGCGCGCAAGACGTTAACACTCGACTATACAAAAGGCCAACTTGAGCGGCTGTAAGTAAAGACAATTTTGCCCTGATTCCACAGAAGCTGATACATTTACCACAAGTCGATGGAGTTATGGTGCTTGCTCATAGAACACTGTACGTTAATGATCAAAGCACACCCTCAACAGAACCAGTAAAGGAGTGTTTTAAGGCTTAACCAGCATTCATCAGAGGCACTTGCTTGGTGTGCAAGTGGATCTAGTCTGTGTCGTTTGTCATTTTGCAGCAATGAAAAAAAGTATAGGTACTTGAAAATCTCGTCAACAAAACTATTAAGGATCCAAATTAGAGTACACCACAGTGCGGACCTTGACTTCTTTTCCCCCTCTCGAACATGGTTAAGGTGACTGCAAAAATTACCACACACCGATTCGATCGAAAGTTGTGTAATTTTCTGTATATGAAATAATCACTCTTAAAAAGACAAGCTCTAGGAAAAAATATGACACTGTATAGAGCTGGTCAATGGTACGCACGATTTGTTGATGATTACCGATGTTAACAAGAGGATTTGCACACATAATATTGGTGATTTATGAATGAGCTTGTTGATACACATAACGAAGTGACATCTTAGAGAAATGTGGCACAGACGGACACTCTGATGTTAACAATGTTGTTTTTGCAATGCCAACATGTTATGTGTAAGCCATAGGTACTTGAGTTGTTGGTTTTTACCAATTTTACATGTGTGATATATGTATTACCCGATCACGACGTAATATTATGATTTGTATTTTTGCAAAGTAATAATTCATAGTTTTGCCTTAACACTGGATTCGTTGTGGAAATGAGAAGAAAATCTAGAGTATTTTTTTATTCCTCAATTTGTTCCTTAAAACAAAAATTAAGTACCTATAAGTTTGTTGTTTTTAAAGGTTCTGTACTTAAATCTGAAAAAACTTGATAGTTTCATGCATTGTATTTGATTTTATTCATTCATTTATGCGCCTATATTAAACTAAAAACCGGTTTTTCTTTGAGGTCTATTTTGATTTTTGCCCTTTCATCAAGCTTTTTCATTCGAATTCTCGAAAAATTTACAGAGAAACGCAAAAATCGCCTTTCATAAAAAAGCCGCTACCTAATGTAATTCTTGGTACAACACGGGGACTGGCCGCAACTTTCTCCACGAGTTTGCAAACAGAAAAATCCACATTGGCTTTTTGGCTAAGTGATAGATATTAGATGAAATGGTCAAATATTAGCTCAAAATCTGAAATTGGAGTAGGTAAGGTTAGGTAGAATTGCAAGCAGCCAAGGCCACCAGCTCTCATAGGCCTACGAGAGCCCTTAGCGTCACGCTATGGAGAAAACCTGCGAGGAATAAAAATGTTAGTATAAATTATGAATGATAATAAGTTAAATAAACTTAATTGAATCCTGAGCTTCGAACAGAAACGTGCCCCAGCGGGGGTCCTTGCTGAACTTCACTATATTCGCCACCGGCATACTTACAAGCTCGTTCATTTCTTCAAAGAAGTATTAGTCTAGAAGTTTAAATTGTTGCCAGCTTCCACTTGGTAATTGACAGAGAAGGTGTTTCATATTTTGTTCTGCTGCGGGATCATGACAGCCCCTGCAAATGTAGTGGGTGTAAGTGATTCTTAGTTTTGCTGAGTGTTAACCCAACGGGTTGTGGCCTGTTACCTTGCTGTTGTGGTCTGGCTCTTGTGGTATGTTCAGTGATAGCCTTTTATACTCTATTCCACAGGAATGCCGGATACTAAGTTTGATACAGGTGAATATGTAACATATGTAAAGAGAATAATAACGATAAACCCCCAGGACCTTAAGGGCATATGGTCGAGACCGAAGTCGAATGAGCTATCTCTGTACGTCCGTTCGTATGTGACCAATTTTTAGGCCTTCAATTTTAAGCTAGAAAACTCAAATTGCAAATTTCTCTCTGTCATCCGAAGCAATACGATACGAGTGTTCAAATTTTTCAAATCCCACCAAAAACACGCCCACAATCGGTCTTAATAAGCAAACTACCTCCAATGCTTTCAAAACTGTAAGACGTCCATCGTGAAAAGCTAAAATTTATAAGGAGGTACTTATAATTTATTATTTATGTTAATGCAATGTTGTATACAAAATTTTGGGTCACGCCTATATTTAAGGCAGAATTTAAAAAAAAAAACCTATAATTTTGTTGAAAAACATGGATTTCGACTGCTTTTTAACCTTACTAAGGAAAGAATATAAATATTCTAGATTATACATAGATTTTTTGGCCACGCCCAACTTTAGGATTCGATTTTACATAATTAGTGAATTTAACCCAAAAAATTAATTTTTGCGTTCATTTTAGCCGCAAACTTGGATATTTCTATGCTTGTATGCTTGTATTGGTTTTTAGTTATAGGAACTGGACATGCCACGCTCCTTTTAAAAAATAAACTAGAAAACCTTATAAGGAAAAAAATAATTTTTTTAGTTAATTTCTAAACTATCATTTGAAAACAAAATAAAAAGAGCGTCAAGTACTAAGTCATACACAGAGCGGTCCGTCAGCTTTTTTTTAAGGCTTAGCGTAGAATTATTGCTTAATTTGCATAAAAGATGTTGTTAAGTATGTTTGCGACTTTGTTTTTATTCTTTTATAATGACGATTTCGGACTTTATATAATACTTATAGAATATTTCGAGTGCAATATTAAGAAGATATGTGCATAAGGTCTGTGTATACGAGTTATTAATTGCTGCCATTGCAGTGTAGTAAATAAAGTGGAGACTTTCGACTGTTTGCCCGTATTTTGTATTCGAGTTTAAAATTCATAAAATAGGTATTTTTTCATTATTTTTACTCTAGGTGCTGTTTATATTTTTTTAGAAGTCTACTGTACTTATTTAAGCTGAATCCCAAGTTTAGATACTCAAATTTTTGTTGAAATTTTGGTGGCAAACACGTTTTTTTGTTTTTTGTTGCTAAAGTAAACTGAAAAAAAAAATGACAGTTGGGTTTTCCGTTGTCGAATTTTTTTGTATATTTTGCTTTCGAATCCAATGGTTTATACTTGTGTAAAATCAAGTTGACTAAATAGAAGCAACTTAGAAGTTAAAAGCATTTTTTAGTACTACCATTTTAGTTTTTAAGCATATGTCAAGAACCACGCAATATATCAGCCTCTTAATATTTATTTTTGTTTTTTAACCTTAAAAAATGGTCTATGTCTGATATTTTTTTAAGAGCGGTATAAGCTATATACCGATAACGAGATAATGTGGGGGGACACTTGGTTTTTTAGTTTTTTTTTTTTATTTAAAATCCATAAACCTATTCGGAACTCTTTGTTGAATACCGTTACTTTTTTTTTTATTTTCTTAAACTTTCTATTAGAAACGGTTCCTTTTTGCTATTGCTCAGAGCACAGGTTTTTTAGTTATCGGTTATAAAAGCGAGATTTTAAATTTGTTTTATAAACAGTGCCAAAAAATTTGAAGTTAGAAACGCCATTTTTCAAGAATCTTAAAAGTTTTAGAATTCACTTCACACGTTTTATGTACAACTAATTTTCTATACAATCGGTACCACCATTAAGATTCCAGAACATTTTGAAAAATAATTTTTGAAATGTTTTTGAAGTTTTTGAGCTGAGATTATGCTAAATATTCGAAAATTTCTATAGTTTTTCCGAAAATAACAAATAATTCTTGATGTGTGTGATTTTCTTGAAATCATTGGCCTATGCTATATCGGGGATGGTGCAGGGGACAAAATTTGATCACGATATTTTTCGAAAATACGCCAAAAAAACAGTTTAGAACCGTTCTACCAAAATTTGATCTAAGCCTTCGCTTAGCCTTTGGCTGCTTTATGTGTTAGCCAAATATCAGCTTTTTCAATAAAGTGATGAAAAAGTTATGACGTTAAACACGTTGAAAATGGGTATCTATTTTCCATTCCTTATTTCTCAAGAAATTTTTTAGTATTTTTAGTATTTTGCAAAAATTTGATTTTCTTTTAAAAATTTTATTTTCTCTTAGTGCATGTTTCAATTTTCTTCTTCCTGCTTTTTTCTGCTTTAAAACTTTGTAAGATAGAGCCAAAAGACTTTTTGTCTTGTTTACCATCAATATTGAAACTGTAATTAAAAAATTAACGAATTTCATTTTTCTACGACTTCCCGTTCAAAAGTTACAGGTGCGGACGGAAGGACGGACAACTGATTAAGCCTTTTTCCATTTTCGGACCGCTAATTCGCTACGGTTGTTATATTTTGCGGGTCATATGATGTTCAAAACTAGATTATGAACAGCGGCTTCTTTCTGAGCCATTAACCTTATTATTTAATGCGTCTCTGGATAAGGGTGTGTTTTTAAGCGATTGGAAAGTTTCTTATGTAATTCCCATTCACAAATCTGGACCAAAGCAAGATGTTACTAACTATCGCCCCATAAGTAAAATCTCAGCCATTCCTAAATTATTCGAGAAGTTAGTTTATGATAAACTTACTTTCGTCCTCAAAGAGACTATTTCGCTGTCTCAGCACGGATTTGTGACCGGAAGATCAACATCAACCAATTTGGCGATTTTTTGTAACTATGTCACGAAATATCTCGAAAATGGGTTTCAATGTGATGTTGTATATACTGATTTCGCCAAAGCCTTCGATAGGGTTAACTTTTTTGTTCTTCTTAATAAGCTCAATTTAATTGGATTTCATTCAAGCTTTCTAAAATGGATTGAGTCATATTTAATTGGTCGTGTGCAACTCGTTAAGTTAAAAGACATTTTATCCAATCCGATTTTAGTAACCTCAGGTGTGCCCCAAGGTAGCCACTTGGGTCCTCTTTTGTTTCTTCTACTTGTAAATGACATTCCTGATTGCTTAGCGCGTTCAATTTGCCTTATGTTCGCTGACGATATAAAGATTCTACGCTGCATTAAAAGCCTTGACGATTGCTATCTCCTTCAAAGGGACATTGATTCTTTGCAGGAATGGTGTCGTATGAACAAGTTGTTCTTAAATGTCAATAAATGTCAGGTGCTGTCTTTTTGTAGAAAGCGGTTACATATTAACTTCCTTTACTCTCTTCAAAATATTCCCCTTGCCAAAGTCTCTGAGAAGAAAGATCTTGGTGTTATTTTTGACTGCAATTTAAATTTTAAGAAGCATGTTGATTTTATTGTTGTTAAAGCCAATAAAATGATGGGTTTCGTTTCTCGTAATTCGAAGGATTTTAAGGATCCATATACTTTAAGATCTCTATATTTTGCGTTCGTTCGATCTGTTCTTGAGTATTGCTCCATAGTTTGGAATCCTTTCTACAAAGTCGACATTACAAGGATTGAGAGAGTTCAAAGACGTTTTACAAGACTTATTGTACACAGGTTAAACTGGAACATTCCAATGCCTAAGTACAATGCCAGATGCTTGCTTATTGGCATACAGTCACTTGAACTACGTCGCAAGTATTTTTCAGTTATGTTTATAAGAGATATATTATCTTCTCAAATCGTTTGCCCTTTTCTTTTATCCCAAATTAATCTCTACGCTCCATCGCGAAATATAAGGATACGAAATACTTTTTACGAACCTGTGCATAGAGTTAATTACGGTCTTAATGAACCTATTAGACGTTGCATGAGAGAATCAAATAGAATTTGTACCTATATTGACTTCCACACACATTTAAGTCGCACTGTTTTTAAAAATTAAATTTTAGCTCTAATTTCTTATAATTAAACTGGTGGTTCTCATTTGTTAAATTGTCTGTAGTCCATAAGATATATATGTATGAACTTGTGTATATAATCTGATTGATGAAATAAATAAATACTAAATACTAAATACAAAGTGTTTGAGGCCGTAACTTTTGAACTGTTCAGTGCACAAAGCCGATATCAAAACGCGCACGGAGCAACTCAAAATTAACCAAGTGCTTAAGTCAAATTTTTCCGAAAGAATTTTCTCTTTCTATATGCTGTTAATGCGATAAGCATATTCAAAAAAAATCGCAAAAATTCACGAAAAAGCGTGCCAACCCCGCTAAGGTTTCGCATATAAATCATTCAAAGGTTTTCAAAGATGAGGGATGTTTAAAGTGGGCATGGTCAATGGAGTGAGCGGTCCAATTTTTGTCCAATTAAAGGCTTCTGGCCGATATTACTCTCCACCAAAATTTGAGTTCATATGTTTTATTTATCTTGACCATAAAGCATTTTGAAATAAAATGTAAATTTGATGTTGTCTGACATTCAAGTTAATTGATCTTCTCAATTTTCATACTTTGTCTGTACAAAATGAGAACTAAGCAACGCTGCAAGTTTCAAAACTGCATACATACGGACAGACGGACGGACGGACGGACGGATGGACGGACATGGCTTAATCGACTCACCTGTCGGTCTCGATCGTATCTCTAAAAGGTCTTAGGGGTCTACCATGATTATTTCACTGTGTTACAAACTATGCATTAAAATAATATACCCTCGGTCGGGTATAAAAAATATCTAACGGAAAAATTTCGAAAAAAAGTTTCGAAATCACTGCTTTATTAAATTTTGAAATTGCTAAAAAGGCCAGGAAATTTTGTCCCCCTCTATTTCCGAAACAATTATAGGCAAAAAAGTTGGCATAAATAATGAGAGTGTAGTACATCTTTTAAGATTCCAAATAAAAGCTTTATCAGTTTTTACAAATTAGATATAGATAGATTCTTCTTTATTTCATGTCTATAGACCAGATTTAGGCGGTCCCATATACCATAATTTAGGGTCAGGTTGACTAAAACCAGCAAATTGTGGCATATTGAATCTAAAAGTCTCTCCGTCAAAGGGGGGACGCGTAAAATTTCCAAGTGCATCACTTAGACCATATCTGTTTTTTTTTTTTTATAATGAACTCGCGAACAAGGGACTGGCTACCCTTTTAATGTTGCATCTCACGAGCGGAAAGGATTAGAACAAGGGAAAAGGGATGAGAGGTACCGGGGCACTCTTGTTTTGAACAGTTGTGGGTTGTATTGCGTAGGAAAGAGTTGTCGTGGTAGGACATCTGGTGGTTTGAAAATACGAACATGGCAACAATAGCTGTCTGCCGGACGTAAATGGTTTCTCAGATGTTCTTGAAATTACTATAGTTGACAGACTAAAATGATGCAACATCAACAAAATTTACAGCAAGCATTACCATATATGAACGTTAAGCTAAAACTAGTGGGAGGGTTACAATCCGCTTAGGCGAATCGTTTGATACCCCATCCCAATTGACCAGTTTCAAGCTCAGAATTGTGTCATAAATCTTGATTGTTAAATTTCAGTTTCTATTAACTTCAACTGTATTTAGAATTTCTCAGTTAAAGAATCTTCTCCCTTAAAAAGGGGTGTGGCATCCACCCCTTTTCAATTACATCGTTTTTTTGTTTATATTTTTTATCAGAATTGGTATACACGTGTTGATTGCATTTTCACATTAAAAATTTGGTTTATACTTAAAAACGCCCCAAAAGTGGGCGTGGCAAAAATTTATACATTTCAGTTGATAGCTTTCACACATATCTGAACATTTTATAGCGCAAGTTTTTTGGATTCAAAGAAAATATATCGAATAAAAACTGTTTATTAAAATGCAAATGAAATATGACCACGCCCAAAAGGGGACGAGATTTGCCTTTTCTTGAAATGTCAATCACAATATACTTAAGCGGGAATAACGCGTACTAAATTTCAGCTTCCTACGACAACTTTGAATTTTCTCGCTAATAAGTAAAGTGGGCGGATTTTAAAATTTTTTACACTTGTACTGCTTCGGGACCTAGAAAGAACAGATATTAAGTTTCAAGCTCCTAGCTCAAAATTTAAGGCCTAAAACTTACCGACACACTGACGGACGGACGGACGGACATGGCTCATTCGACTAACAATTCGGTCTCGATCATATGCCTTCAAGGTCTTGGGGGTCTACGGTGATTATTTCTCTATGTTACAAACTATGTATCAAACTTAATATACCTCCTATCCTATGGGATGGGGTATAAACATTGGAACAAGTTTACCGTAGGTCCAAGTGGAATTTAGTTGTTATTTTTATTTCTGTATTTTAGTGTCCTGATTACGAACATGTTATTAAAATTTCTCGGTCTCATTTAGTTTTAAGGTTATAGCTATTCAAGGTTTCAAATTTTCCATACAAAGAACCTCATCTTAGACTTTTAATTTCTGCCTAAGTATGCTATAGAAATCTGACAAGATTCGCTTTAAAATAAATTTGCTTTTGGAGACAACAGTGTTTGGGTGGCGCGCTTCGCGGGCTTAAAGGATTTCAACTCCCTTTTTCGCAGGGTTTAGCCGCTCACGCGAATTCGTCGCTCCGCTAAGGGTAGGTGCCAGTTATCTGGCAGGCGTCTATGGCCATTTAC
This sequence comes from Neoascia interrupta, assembly GCA_947623515.1. NCBI lineage: Eukaryota > Metazoa > Arthropoda > Insecta > Diptera > Syrphidae > Neoascia > Neoascia interrupta. The sequence goes on from OX392462.1 coordinate 188,568,102, forward strand.
GGGTATGTTAACTTTGCACTCTTTTTGAACTTCTTTGGCTTATAACTTCTAACCTAATCGAGACCGACAATTTTTAATAGCATATTCGGAATCAAGACACCCAAAATCCAAATCAGGACACCCAAATCACATACATTCCACTTGGAGCTACGGTAAACTTATGCCGAAACATTTTATGACATCCTTTTTTCAGTGTAACGAAACTTAAAAATCATCCAATAAAAGAAAAACGTTACAATAGAATAAAATGACCTTAATCCTTAACAAACCCGACGGATCGCTCTCTGTATGTCTTCATACTTAACGGTCTTTTTTGTTTTGGATTTACATCAAAGAATGACTTATGATATCCCATTTTCGTCAAGAAGATGCGAGGCACGATTTTTTTTTCATGGGAATATTTTTCAAAGATGAGCGATATTTTTTCAATTTTTCTATGACTCTGTTGAGGTTAATAAAATAAAATAATATAAAACTTTAAATTTATCTAATTAATTTAAAAATACCATTTTTTTGAACTATTTAAATCAAGCAACTCCTACGAGAGTTTTAAGTCATAATTTTAGCTTCTAATTCATTTTTAGCTTTAAGCAAATTATGAAAATCAAAGTATCTATCTTAACAACTCACCTGTACCTCTGATGACCACTTGGTCATTTGAATAAATTCAAAAATTGTCACCTTCACATAATGTGGCATTCTTTTTTTAATGAATATTATTTTAACAAATTGTTTTCCCCCACATGGTGGTCGATAAATCATGCAACCATATTCACACAAAGTGTCATATCACAAAAAGTAAAAGCCAAACAATTGAAATGCAAAAAGGCCAGCTCCACCCGAGTACTTGGCATATGTTTTGGTTCCCATGGTATAAGCACCTTACAATACCGTCAACAGCACGTGATTCTCCTTGGGTGAAAAGCATTTTTTAGACACAACACCACTTATTAGACACTTTACGTGCAAGACTTGAAATCGTATAATAACTCTTTTTATACACCTGCCTGGTGATGGTGTGTCCCTCACCGATTCAACGAATCGTATACTTGAAAGAGGAGCACCGTGCCAGCCAAATGGTAGCGGATCTATTTCATTCGAGAATTGGTTTGAAAATATGAAAGCCGCATGCAGCTCTGTACAACGAAACATTATTTTAGTAGCTGCCAATTTTTTTGCACGTTAGTAAATTACTGTCTTGTGGTAGCATGTATATTCTTTGGGGCTTGAGGCTTTTTTTGAAACGACCTTGCACGTATTCGTGCAGGAAATCCGTGCCAGTGTGAACAGAAAATCTTTTGTCTGCAAAGACCTTAGGGAAAATGTTGTAATTTATTTACGAGAAACTAATTGAGTTCTATGAAAAGTCCTTGATCCTACATGTGTGTGGTTATTGTTATTTTTAATTGAAATCGTTTTAAAGAGTGATTTTGCTTTTGAACTCAGACTGCCCTCCGAAGCCCAGAACTTTACTTATTGCTCACAAAATTAATTTAATCTGAATCTTGTTTTTTGGATCTATAAAAAGTGTTGTAACTTATTTATTTTCTATTTGCTTTATTTTTTTTTGACTCCTTAAATATTTACAATTTTTTTTATTCTTTGCAGGTTAGTACCTCCTTCTACTTTTGTAAGACGTACTCCATTGGTAAGTGCCATAAGCAATTATGTCATCAAAGAGTTAACAAATTGTAGACCAGGGTATTTGATTTCATAACTCCCAATAGTCGGAGTTAGGTATGTTCATCGAAATTCAGTTTTTTATGTTCTACGCAGGTACCAATTGATAAACAGCATAATTGCAATAAATCAAAATGACTCAAGGAGATTGTTTTTTTGTTGCAATTTACCAATTCCATTTAGGCTTATCTGGACTAATTACTATTTATTTTTAAACAAGCTTAACCAAAAAGACCACCGACACGTGAAATTTGACCACTTTTGGAACAGCTACTCAAGTTTCGGTGGCATTACTTTGATGTGATCAATTGTGATCGGCACCATCAAGCTGGATCGGCAACGATCAGTGGGTAGAAATAATTGCAATACGATTAAAAGGACCAGAAAAACACGCCAAGAAAAAACAATTTGTGCGCCTGCAGACTCCTTATTTGGTCAACTAAATGAATAATGGAATTACATGAGCGGCTGCGTATGTACGTGACCATTCGGCCCGGCATCCCACTAGTTTTTTGCTTTTCTCAGGAGTTCAATTAGAAATTCGAGATCAAATTTTTGTTGTTAGCAAGGTGCAGCCAATGAATTGATAATTTCAAAAATCAGGCGAACTCTGAGCAGCTGCTCTAATTAAATCGACAAATTGGCACCACGTACAGCAACGGTTTTTTTTTAATTTGTTACCAAATCATTTGTTACCATCTTAGTTTCTCACAGGAGGTTGAGTTCAAAGATGCTTTGAAGTGAAGTTTTTTTTGTCTATATTGAACAAAGTAATTTAAGTCCCTAAATGTGCCTGACAAATGGACGCTTTGTAATTGTCCACACAGTTAGTCATCCATAAGAAATGCTTGCCAAACCCGACCCAGATATGGAGTGCCCCCTAGCCCATAGTCAAAGTTTCAACTGAAGTCATTATGATTGGAAAAACTATTTCGATTGTAGGGAATCTAACCTAATTCACCTTGATGGTGCACGGTGTTGTACCACACCTAACCTGAAATTTAGATTTTCATGTCGATTTTGACTAACATATACCTACGACTGCTACACCCTCAAACCATAGCATGAGTTCGTTTACCAGATCGTCTAGTAAAGTGAGTAGGAGAACCAGGCTGCAAGGTGACTCTATATGCTGCCTTTGTGGGACAAGATTGCGTGTGAGTGACTAGATACACTGCAGAATGAGCTTTGACTTCAAATGTTTATTCGACGAGGCGTTCGATCACTATGTTGGTGTGTTGGTGGTTATTAAAGTTAAATGCACTTTGTGCAGACGTTCAAAGTGCACTGGTGCTGGGGCATTATTCATAAGGATAATTGCTCTTAACGTTGCAGTTGATTAAAGTTTTACGGGCATTAGTGCGACTTCATTGATCTTTGCTAAGAAGGTGTACAATAATGATTAAGTTTAGCCTGAGTTTAAGTGGTCGGAAACTGTCGAAGCCTTAAACCGTACTTAACCAAGATTAATCAACAATGGATAAGTTTTTTTCCTATTTATTTTGAGTGTATTTATATTCATTAAGTTTGCTCTTATAGACAACCTTTCGATTTCTTCATGTTCGGAAATGTGTGGTAAAAGTTTTAATTTATAATAATTATAAAAAATTGCTTTTAAGTTTTGAGTTTCCTGCAAGAAAAGGCTCTTAAAAAAAAATCGAACAAAAACAATCCCGAAAGGCGATGTTTTAAGAGGTGAGGTACTGACTATTGCTGGCTAGCTTAAGTTTTATTGTTCTTAAACATAAGCTCTGTAGCCGTAGCCTTGCTAGCTAGTGCGATGTTTAATAGAATTATTTCGAAAACTGACAGACTTCGTTATAAGATTACATTTAGCTTAACTCTTTAATTTAGGTATACAATTGCTAGACCAGAGAAGTCCGATTGTAATACTTCTATTTACAATCGGATTGCCATCACCAGAGATTTGTCCTACCATTGGCTCGATCAGGATAAACAAGAGGCAAAGAAGTCCACGTGCCGAAGGAGACCCAACATGTGGAAAATTCTCAGAACTGTTGAATAAGAAGTTCTTTCTCTATTACTGTTTTCTATATAATTTTCTATATAATATAAGAACATTGTAATCTTTTAATTTCTGCTTCATCTTGTAAGGCTCCTATGACGCAAGAAACGGAACTATAACGCTTCCGTTACAACTGGGATAAATAGGGGTGGTATTCTTGTCTCTCCTCTTCCTGAAACCTACACACAAGCTCAAGCGGATGATGTAGCAATTCTTGATATCTGCCCAAACCTAGGAACTGTCTGCTCTAAGGCATCATGATCTCTAGACTTGATCGATGACTCGTGCACTAGGATTGGACCTTCAGTGAATCCCCTCTAACTTACGGTTGTTCTCTTCACTAAAAGAGGAACGTTGCTGGTTGGTCTCAACTCGTGTCTAAAGCTGTCGCTATGCCACCCGAAATTCAATATCTGGAAGTAGTCCTTAATAGTAAAGGAAAAGTTTTTTTTTTTAAAGCTTGCTAGTCCTAAACCGAAAAAACTTTGTACACTTTCTGGCAGCGGAAAGGCGCTTTTTTAGCCATGTGCCTTATCTCTGAAAAGGGTCCTCTGGATCTATACAGTCATGATAAGATCACTAATGCCATATAAATCTGTCAGCAAAAGCAAAATCTTCTTCGCAAAAGATCGAAGTACTACGTACCTCGGCTGCATAGGGGCTTTCCTAAGCACGTGCTCTGGGTTTTCTGCTCTAGATGTTCTGATGAACTTCACCCCCATATATATTTATGGGATTAATCCATAATGGGATGCACGCTGAAAATAATTTTTCGCTTAAGAGAGAGGTGGTCTGCGAAAATTGTGCGAAAATTGTCCTTCGACCCTTCTTAAGTGGATACGCACTCTAACGTGATGACACTAGAAATCCGTTTGTGGCAAATTTATCGCTGTAATTTTCCTAAGGCTTAAATTTTACAATAAGAGTGTATTAAGACTCTCACTACAAGAATCTAACCCTACAAGAGTTGTCAAAAAGTCTTTTAGCAAGAGTCTTATAAGAGCTTAAATCTTGTTATACGACTGCAAATCTTACAAAAACTTTTACTTTAATAATAAAATCTCCAGCCTTCCTCCTTTCTTTCGCCATTGCCTGTTAAAAATTGTCGGACTTTTTATTTCTTTAAGGGTGACCGTCTTAACTCCAACATAGTGCTAGAACTCAAGCATTCGCTGAACTGATTCGGAAGACTAAAAACATCTTTTTTAAAAAATCTAAAAAAATCCTTTTTTGGGTATCCACGAAATTGAATCCTCTTGGAAAGATGAGAAAACTAAAAACTAAACTTAATCAAGGTGTCTACTTAGGACAATGGACCATTTGATTTATCGGAGTCGTTTTTTTATTCTTGCCGCGGAGGAAGGGTGGTTAAATGGTCCTTCCATCGTTTTCGATCCTCCGCCACCAACGCCAGAGATAGAGGCGCCATCTCGGAGATGTTCCTCACCACCTGTGTCTTGGCCTACCAGAGGGATGTAGCGCTCGCATCTCGGCAAGCATGGCCTATCCAAGAAGTTTGTCATGGGGCATGCGAACAAGCTGTCTAAACCATCGAAGAAATTATTGTTCCGCTCGGAAAAGTACTGCTCGTTATTAAGATTTCTATTAATGATGACCTTACACACTCTATCCTTAAGAGTAACACCAGTAATGCACCTCAAAAATCTCATTTGGCAGCTTGTACCTGCGATCTAATTATATCGGTCATTTAATATCCCAAATATCATGACCATAGATGAGCTTGCCTGATGACTGGCTGGCGCACTTCCTTCACTATTGCTCCAGCTTGGCCAATCCTGCAGGTTAACTCAATATCGCTCCTCCCATCTTTTGTGAAAAAGAACCCGAGATACTTAAACTTCTTTTCCCGTCTTCCTGTTTTAATGGGACTCCATTTATGTGCAGGGTATACTGCACAGAAGTTCGGGGAACAACTATCAATTCCGACCTCCTCACGTTCTGCCAGCATCACCACAGAAGGCAGCAAACCCACCCCGTGCTCGCTGTTATTCCTGCTGGGTAGATGCAAACTAACTCATCTGTCATCTTCGAAGCAGATGGCTTATCCTGACGCCAACCGTTTCGAAACATTCTTCGCCAAGATTGCGTTCCACTATCCAGTGCATATGTGCTATGAAGTCCAACACACACATCAAAAGGACGTAATTGACGCCATTTATACTCACACATTTTCTGTAGCTCCCATACAATGATTAAATTGCTCACAGAAGAGGCACACTCAGCGCATAGTACTGCAAAATTCTCCAGAGTTTACCCCGAGGAACTCGATCATAAAGCCTTTTCCAAATTTACTAAACACGGGTAGACTGGTAAGGCCTTCTGAGAGAGATACATATCTTCTGAAAGAGGCCTTTTGAGAAAAAAACCCTTCAGGCCTTCCCAGGATTAACCTTAAGAGTAAAGAAACCAGCGAGTAAGTGCTTCAGTGTGTACGCAGAAGTTACAGTCCGTAAAACGGACCGTTGAATACCCCATCCTATCCCACATTGTAAAATGCTGATGGCATAGTTATTTGTTGACATTTTATAAGTAATGCAAACTTCGAAAAGGGGCGTGGTCCAACCGCCCCTAATTACAAACTATTAATTATAAGATACTTCCACAGATATTTCCAAGTTACACTTAAATGTACGTAAAAATGCATTTTTTTGGTTCAAATTCAATATTTTTTAAAAATCGACCCCCAAAAGGGGGCGTGGCTAAAAACTTTATATAAACGAAATCTGGACTGAAATCTAGTTTACCTAGCCTGCTACGTTTTTTGTTTCAGGCTTTCCTAAATTAGGCTTAAAGCCAGTCGAAATAAAGTTTTTCTGGAAAATTTTAGGTTTTTCTTTAATTCTGCCTCCAATGTGGGCGTGGCCCAAAGTTTTGTATGGACAAAACGTGGAACAAAGCGTTTTTTACATAAAATATTAAGCAATTGTGTTTTCAATTTCGAGCAAAAATATTGAATCAAATGCATTTGAAAATTTATCCTTAAAATAGATGCCACGTCCACTAAAGGAAGCTTACCAATTAAATTTGTCTTTTTTGTGTCTAACATTCATTAGGAGATGCCAAATGTCAAATTTCAGCCTTTTAAAACGTTTTGCAGTTTTGAAAACTCTGGAGGTAGTTGCGCATTTAGACCGATTGTGGGCGTGTCCTTAGGCGGATTTCAAAAATTTTTACACTTGTCCTGCCTCGCATAATGTGGACCTTACGTACGAAGTTTCAGCATCCTAGCTCAAAATTTAAGGCCTAAAAACATGTTACATATAGAAGGACGGACGGACGGACGGACAGACGGACGGACATGGCTCATTCGCTTCAGAATTCGGTCTCGATCATATGCCCTTAAGGATTTGGGGGTCTACCATTATTATTTTACCGTGTTACAAACTATGTGAGAAACTTAATATACCTCCTATCCTATGGGATGGGGTGTAAAAACTGTTTGATTGTGCGTCTACCACGCCGAAAGCCGCACTACTATTTCTGTAATAAAGGTTTGGTTACAGCTCTGGAACGTGGTTTCCCAGACCGTAATGACACGTGATAGCCATTTTTAACACTTTCTTCACCCATTGCCTTGAACATTTCTGGCCGGATCTTATTAAGACTTGCCAACTTTAAGCAATTTAGTCGCACCCGTGACTTCATCTACTGTCGGACTGTTATTCGCCCTAATCTCACTAGCAGCGGGACTGCCATCTATAGTGCCCTGCTGAGGGTTAAGCAATTCCGAAAAGTGATCGCTCCATCTGCGTTAGACATCTTTCTCATTTGAAAGAAGTAATAAATTCCTTCCTCTGAGACAGTGAAAAGGCTGCCAAAATATACTGTTTGCAGAGGTGTTCTCACTGTCTGATTGGAAGTTCTTTGCGCCTCAATGTTCCTGGCCCGAGATATAGAGTTCTTTCATTGATTTCACACAATGAAGGCTCTTTTCTTCCCTACGATGGCTTCTTGAACTAAACAACGCAGTTCTTTTCTCACCACCAACTGCCACCCCAGGCCGCTTCACTCCACAAACATTTCTTGCAGAGGCGATGACTGCCGATGAAAATAACTGCAAATCCTCCTCTCTATTTAAGAAGTCAGTTGGAACTTTTTTAAACTCCTCCGAAATGTGCCCTGCAAAACGTTCTCTGTAATTGGAGTCAGCATCATGTAATCTTTCCCACCGTATGCGTATCACCAGACTTGGATTTTGCCTAGGTGGCAAAGGAATACTATCGCTGCAATGCAATTTGCACAACACTATGGATAGTAAAACTCGGCTTGACACGGTTATAAGCCTAATGATACTAGCGAGCTTCCTTACTACATTGGCCGAATGTATAATATTCATATTTTGTTTGACAGAACGGGGAGGTATAATCGACTCTGCACCAACTCGTCTGAAGCCTCGTCTGGTTGTTTAACATAAACTGAGACTATCAGTCATAAAGCTTCGATTGCCCGCTTCTTGACTCTATCTCTTGGAGATATTTCCTAGCTTCCGATTGCTTTGTTTTCGCTTTTTTTGAAGAACCGGTCAATCTTACTTCCTTGCGCTTACCCCAACAGTATTGATCAAACCATAAGTTTTGAGTTGTCAGTGTTATGTACCCGATGAGCAAAGTGTGGTAAGGTGACAGTGACAGCACAAATCCTCAGAATACAATTTTGACTTAATGTTAGCTCTCGAGAGATTTTGAGATCCTTGCATAGCAAGGTTTCTAGTAACCTGATACCATGATCAAGGCTTCTCTAATAATCATTTCCATAAGTCTCTTTCAAGACGTTGTGGGCTATGGTCACAAAAACTTTAATAAAAAATAACTTCCTTACTCACGCCCGCGCCGCCGCCGGCCGTGACCTTAAACCATTAGAAAATTTCTTGGATATTTAGACCTAGAGGTGAATGAAAAAATCTACGTATGTTGGCGGCTTCGCTTTTTGTCGTCTATTTGGGCACCTACGCAAATAAGGCTGATGTTGGAAAATCCGGCCAGACACACCGATCTGCGTAAAAGGTGTATCTACCATTGGCGTATCGAAAAGTCATTTTTTTATCGAAATCATTATTGTTTACCGCGTAAAGTAAATCTGTATTGAAGTGCTTATCAGTGGCTATAATCTCTAGGTAATTCTTCTGCTTTGATCTATGGGAGGCTAAAGGGGTGTTTTGAATTAAGGGATCATAGCCCTCCCACTTTTTACGCACGGTCCATATTGGCCTTTGCTATTTGTACGGCTGCATGCGGTCTGTACGTTAAGGTCTCTAGTTCTAATATCCAGATTCAATGGTTGTCGAAAATAGATTCTTAGCCGTAAGGTATTCCTTCGTTTATTTTTTTTATCCCAGCACACAAGCACTATACGAACTTCGAGATCTCTACATGTACGCCTTATGAATGGGGTAGATGAAAGATGGTGTTGTTTCCACATACCTTATCAATCCGTCAGACTTAAAAGAACCCGTAAGCTTCTTTTTCCTCCACCGAATTCTTTTTTTTCTATGAGACAATAAAGTTGCAAATACCTTGCTTCGGCTACTGAGTGACAATTGAAATCTCACCGGCATTTCAGGGAGCTGAAAAACTTCAACTAATCGCAGCTATTTCAAAACTGACAGATTTTCAGATTCTTTGAATGCAACTTTGTATCTGAAATTCCCTGGGCATCGCTTATGCATTGCAGAGGTCCGTCTCCGTGGCGTGGATTTTTTTTTACTCTCATTGTCGATGCCTGGTAAAATGGTCTCCTGCAATTGTTATGTTGCACTTAGACTCTCTGCCAGCTACAATCGTCTGGTCTCTGGTGGCGGCGGCGGGTTGTGCACTGAAGAAAGTTTTTTTTCGCGCAGACACGTTTGCTCCAGTTTTCCAATTTAGCGGTACATGCACTTGCAGACGTTATGTGTATCTGCGATCCACAGCAAGTCGCGCAGTTTTGTAGTTTGTTTTGCTTCTTGCTCTGCGGTATAAGCAACGCGTTGAGCAGGTGTTTGATGTATAGTGGGATCACCTGCGCTTCGGTATACATAAGTCCCGGGGCATTAGCTCAAGGCTTGTGAAATAACCAAGAAACAACAAAAACAACAAAACGTTTTGATAAAAGTAAAAGTTAATTTTCTTACTGCTGCGCGTTGCGCTATGTATAGTTCTGCATGAAATGTTGTGTTAGTAGTTTAAAGAGGCAATACAACACAACACTAAAGGAGTGTTTATTGGTAGGCAGCAGAGGCAAATAACACTCTGGCGGTGGTTGAATGAACTTATGCGAGGTTTTATATTGTATGGTTTCATTGGAAATGCGAATACCTACGCATGATGCTAAGAACATGTTGAAGACTATTGTAGATCCACATGCAAAAAATAGATAAATCAAACTAGAAGGCGGGTTTTAATTGCATAGCTTAAAGGTAGCTTCAAAAGTGGTTATTTAACGTGCAGGAACGTGGTGAAGCAATAGTTAGTTACTGAGAAGTTCAACACTTAACTTCAGTAAGCAACGTTAACTACTGTTAGCAATGAAGTAATGTAAAGGTGTTAATACTTCTTTCTACCTCGTCGAGATAGAAAAAAGACTATTTTAACATTTTTCACATTTGAGCTTAGCAACTTTTGCGAACTCGAGGACATAATAATTAACAATTATTAGACTTTACATAAAACATGCTACTGCTGAAATTCTGCAAAAGGCTCAGTGCCACTGTTAAGACAAAAACGTAATTATTATTTTTAATACATAATATACTTTGGGGCATTATAAAATTGCGCATTGGCTTAGTTTTGCAAACTGACCGAGAGAGCTTTTTACTCCAACACATTAGAAACGGACCCCATAAAATTTTTTTATTTCCAGCACGGAAATCGGAGTGCTCATGGCCAAAGAGGCCGATTAAAATTCTTTTCGTTCTTAACGTATAGAAAAGCTTTGTTATTTTTATATTCCTTTCAAATTGTTGGTAGTCTTAAGACTGACAGTCTATAGGTGGCTGAAAATTAATTTATATAGGCGCCGTGAGCTGAATAGCTCAATTAATTAAGTGGCGTTTCAATTAAAGCTCTGCACAGTTGTATAAAACTTATTGACGTTAGACTTGGAATAAAAATTATAAACCCATCGAACCCCTTCGATAGGCTTGAGACCTTCGTGTGGTAACTCATTTATCGATTGCACTTTGCAACAGCTGTGCGTAGGAGGGGTGAATAATTTGAAATGAGGTAGAAACTTTGTTATACCAAATCACGTTCGACTTCGGTTGACCTATTGGCTGGCGTCATTGTCTTTTAAATAAAAATAATTCGTTTTCGTAAATTTTGGTTTTTTTTTTGTTTGAAGCAAGCATAACAATTTTAAAAATTTAAGGCAAAATTAAGGCAAAATTTCTATACAACCAGTTATTTAATAGTTTTTCGGACTCTGAAATAATGAACGCACATATTCATGCATGTCTTGGATAAGCATTTTGTGTCGCATATGATACCGAAAATCTTTAAAAGATTAAAAATCTTAAAAATTAACTTTGCAGTACATTTAACACTTAATTTTTTTAAGCTGATTATTGGCAAATCGATAGACAAAAGTGAATTCGGAACCTCCATCAAATTTATCTGTAGAACTTCACATGATGTTAAAAGTTTAAGTTTAACGACCACATAAACATATATTTTATACGATCTTCAGTACCTACATTATGTGTTACATTTAGCTCCCATTCAAGTTTTGAATCATGCATATAGTAACAAAAAATATAGTAGGATCTTTATTTAAGCCGCATGTAGATTCAATGTCAGATAGTCTTAAAAGCTTACGGGAAACCAAGATATTGTGTTCTCTATAACATGATGGGTAGTTCTTCAAAAGTAGGATCTTTAAATGAGGTTATCCTTAAAATGCCTGGAAATTGAAAAACTTCTCAGGCTCCGATTTGGAGCAAAATTTTTGAAAGCATTTGAATTCACTAGAGGGAGTCTACCGACTTTATTTTTTTGTTTGTATGTGTTACAAACAATTTTAAATGTCAAGGATTAGCTACTTTCTTCTAGACGTCTTATAATTTTAAAAGCACAGGATGTACTGCACAAATAGACTGATTGTAAGCGTGTCTGTTGGCGGATTTGAATAATGTTAACACTTGTAGGGCTTAGGATAAGAAAAAGCTTACCTACAAAATTTCAGCTTTCTAGCTCAAAATGTAAGGCCTAGAAATTTGTATAAATTAAATAAAATAAAAATGTTTTATATAAATTTAACGGACGAAAATGGCTCATTCGAATCAAAAATGGCTCATTCGCTCTTCCGATTGCGCAAACAGAGGTTGTACAGCAACTCACTTGTACAGCAACCCACTGTTAAGAGATGAAGATTACTCTCTAGAGAGTAAACACGATTCGAATACAAATTCGATAATCTATGAAGATTACGATGAAGATGCAACTCCAATTGGCATGGCAAAGAAGCGTCAACTTGCCTCTCATCAGGGCATAGAGATTGTTGCTATTGATCCGAACAATGAGTATGAATCGGATTTTCTGCGATCCTCTGATGAAAGTAGCCATGAAGATGGAGAGGATAACAGTGATTCATTTTTTTTAACCATTTCAGTAAATTTTAAGTTAGAAACGCCATTTTTGAAAGATCTTAAAGGTTTTAGAATCCACTCTTCACGTTTTATATACAAACCAAATTTCGGTATAATCGGTACCACCGTTAAGATACCAGAGTATTTCCAAAAATTCTTTTTGAAGTTTTCGAGCTAAATCTCAAAATCTGCTAAATATTCGAAAATTTCTATAGTTTTCCCGAAAACAACGAATAATTTTTGATGTGTATAATTTTTTATACCCGACCGAGGGTATATTAATTTGAATGCATAGTTTGTAACGCAGTGAAATAATCACCGTAGAACTCTAAAAGTTCTTAGGGGTCGGATTTATGATCGGTCTCGATCATACAGACCGACAGGTAAGTCGATTAAGCCATGTCCGTCCGTCCGTCCATCCGTCTGTCCGTCTGTCTGTATGTATGCAGTTTTGAGGTGTTTAAAATTGAGCTAGGAAACTGAAACTTGCAGCGTTGCTTGATTCTCACTTTGTCCTGGCAAAGTATGAAAATTGAGAAGATCCGCCCACAGCCACGCCCACAATTGGCTTGAATGTCAGACAACCTCAAATTAACATTTTATTTTAAAATGCCTTTTGGTCAAGATAGACAAAACATATGAACTCAAATTTTGGTGGAGAGCAATATCGACCAGAAACCTTAAATTAGACAAAAATTGGACCGCGCATTGACCATGCCCATTTTTAACATCTGAAATCTTTGAAAACCTGATTTCTCGGCAAATTCATTCTAAATTAAAAAAAAAATTATATGATAAATATTAAAGATATTACCATTTTCTAAGTTTGTTGCATACAAAGAATTGGCTTCGCCCACTGTTAGGGGGCGTTTTTGGGAAAAAAAAACTGTATTTTTCGCTTTTAACGCATTTTCTCGTGATTCCAACACAATTAGAGTTAATTGATTTTAATTTTCAGCCTACGCCATTTCTTAGGGGCGTGGCCAATACAAATAATTGACATTCAGTATATGAAATTAAACACGTGGATAATGGGTATCTGTTTTCCTTTCCTTATTTCCCAAAAACTTTTCAATATTTTTCAAAAATTCGATTTTATTGTATGAAAATCCAATATTTTTTAAACCATGTTTAATTTTTTTTTTTGCCATAAAACATTGTGAGATAGAACCAAAACACTTTTCGTGTTTCTTAGAATCGAGGTTCAAACTGTTATAAAACCGTTATGTGTGTACGTAAAAAATTCCCTAAATGCGTTCTCATTTTTTTAAGGGACCTTATAAGTGTACCAAATTTCATCTTTCATTTATGATCAGCCAATGGCCACTTGTAGTTCTGTTTCCGAATGATGTTGCTTACTGTGGTTGAACGGGCTCTGGAAGAGGTAGGCTCTGAGGCGCGCCCAGGCTCTGAGGTAAAATTATTGGCGGGAAGAGAAAAAAAGGAGTAAATCAAACAGGAGCCGGAGGTCTGGGTTCGAATCCTGTCATCGTCACCTGAGAAAAAAGACCTGTTCTTTTCACGGTCCCCACCTCCGCGAGGGTCTGACAAGCCCTCCGAATCATTTGTCTTGAAAAACGTCTCAAAGTGCCGTTCGGATTCAGCAAAAAATTATAGGTGCCCTTGCATGTAAGGAAATTAACCCGCCAGCATACGTTGTTGAGAAGTTGGCCCTGGTTCAACTCAAGCTGTTGCTCCACTCTTTTTATATATATTTTTAATCAAACAGGAGCGCATAGAATCTTCACGAACTTTAGGCAAAGGAAGTCGAGTTGGCACCTTGGGAGTTTGCATTTTCATGGTTTGCTGAACCAAAAAGCAAGAAAAAGTAATTCAATCTTGTTACGCGATTCAGTCTTCCTCAGGTCCATGAGTCTGCTCGCACACGGCCTTCAAGTGAAGTTGGCTCTGCTCCTATCGAGTTGTCGACTCCTATTCGACGTGTCGTGGGCTCACCAATTGACATGGGTTTATGAAACGCGCCCATTCTACATGCGCCCTTGCAAGGGTGGTGGATGCTGGAGCTGCACAAATATAGGTACGGTTGGCTCTGATAGTCGGTATGCTTCTATTTCTTTAACGCAATCTATAGCACTACGGACAAGAAGTCCGGAAGACAGGACTTGCTTACTTGGAGGACTTGTTTATAGACTTAGTTTTATTAAATCGAAATCCTTCGAGGCAGTTAAGAACGAAATGTTTTTTACCCAAAATCTGGTTGTTGCGCCTGTTTGCTGCTGTGTTAATGGCCAATTGGAAGACCTTGGTATAACATCGGCTAACTTTCCCTATAACTTTCTAACTCCTGTGTGTTGTGATGTTAATGCTCAGAATATTGTTTGGGGCGGCAGCAAATGTAAATGATCTTATCCTTTTGTCTGACCTCACCATCAACAATCAAGGTCATCGACCTTTATTTGTTACAGCCAGAAGAAAACACGAAATTGACTTTTCCCTGTACATTTTATGGTCCAGGTCCTAGTTAGCCTAAAACAAGGTTTGAATCAGCTGATTCCCACGATGAAAAGAATTATACTGCAGGCGGCCTTTCCATGGCTTACAACCCTTTCGCGAATGATAAGGGTCGTGCTTATACCAAAACTGGGTCTAATAATCTAGCCTAGCAAAAAGTTTTAGATTTAAGTCTGTCTTCCTTCCTGCTGAAAACTTAAAGAGGCAGAAACTCGTCGTTCTTACTTTGGAAGAACTTTATTGGAACGGATAAAAATATCTGTTGGCTCAACGAGACAAACTGGAAATTTCTTATGGCATACTCTCACATAGCCTTCAGATGTGGGAAAAACATTATGGAGGTGTTCTTTTTTCTATGAGATATGATAAGGCCATTGATTAAATTGCACAAAATCTAATACTTCAAGAATTTTAACAGAAAATAATTAAGTTTTTAACTAACACACAAATTGGTCTTCTTGTGAATTGCGGGATGTTCTTTTCTAACATCGCTTCATCCAGAAAAATTATTTTATTAAAACTCAGTCCTCACAGTTTCACAATTTGCTATTGTAAAGTAAGGCCGTTATTCAATTTTTTTTATTTGCTCTGAGTTAACATACAAATTCGTCTAGGATTGACTAAATGTGTAATATCGATACCTCAAAATCAGCATTTCCCTAAAAGGTACCGACATCAGATGCCTTCAAGACTCCCATATACTTATTTTTCAACCCAACTTTTGTACAACAGATCTTACACTCCTTATTGTCAATTAGAACCCCTTCATTAGCCAACATTGTGGAAATTCTTTTCATCGATATCCAATTAATTAAAATCAATGCGTGTAGCCACCAATAATGTCGGCCTTACCTTACCCAAGTTCCTACCTACCAGCGATAGTTGCTCTAGTTTTTCTATGATGAAAAACCGTCAAACTCCCTCCACCATTGGCCAAAATACCTTTGCACACGCACGACACGAATATGAGCGTAGACCTTCTCTTCGTCAAATGGCGCAGTGATCTCCTTCTTCATGGTGCTGTCTGCGACGTGTGATAAATTCACTTACAGCACGAGGTACACGCACAGCATGAGCCAGTTTCCATGTGGATCACCATAAAGCTGGTCCACAAGCTTTGTGGCGTGCATTTGAAAATCGCAATTAATTGCGAACCAAGTCGATGACTTTAGATATTGGAATTTTACGTTCAGGTTATCGTTTGCGTTGCGATCTACACTCGATATCTTGTCACATCTATCATTTTGCAGTGGCGATAACAGTTGGAACCCTCGGGCTGGTTACTGTGTCTACTTTCTTTGCGCGGAGGCATCGTTAGGCTGGTTTGAGCAATCAACGTTTGACAGTTTCGTCTCAAGGATTTCAACATAAAGCTACTACCTGTCAATCGATGGTCTAACAATATCATCAACAGCACAGAATTCAATACTAAATTGGTTGATTTCGGGAATATGGCAGCTCCAACTATTTAGCTGTTGACAGCTTCGGTATTGCGCAATCCTGAGTGCACACAGAAAAGGTCCAACTTGTATTGGACTGAAGACTAGTTTGTATTGGAAAATTTGATCCATCCCTGCACTGGCTAAGATGCACACGGTGAGATCTTAATTAAGGCGGATCACGCAGTGTAGAGGCATCTGGCAAGGCCGTCTCGTATCGATTACCTTTTATCGTAGGTATGTGCGATGTCTTTGGTTTGCTTGCGGTAACAAGTTTTCATCACTCTTCATCATTGAAGATATGATTAGATTAGGTATCTGCTCCTAGGGTGTTTACCCTGCGTGAGGCACTTGGGAAATGTAATAAAGGACACATGACGGCAAATTTCAATGCCGAATTTTTGGTTTAAATTGACTTGAGAATCGAAAGGAGTTTCTTTTGTTCCTCCGGTTCTCTTATAAAGTTTTTTAAGCTGAGTGCAACTGCCTTTCTATGAAAGAAAATAAAACAGTTTTCCTGCAAAGCTTGTTGTCAAAAAGAAACCCACTCCAAATCCAGCATACGTCAAACAGGAAAATATGCACTTCCTTATTACCATACAAAGCCAAAACAGTTGCTATGCCTACTACCATAAGTGACACCTTCGAGTTGGATCTTTAAATGACAGTGACAGTGGTCTTAGCACCCGCATCCTTCTTGCCCCAATCGTTTTCTCGATTATACAGCTCCAGTTTCGCTCAGTGCCATGCGAATATAAGCACGCAACGATCGCATCTCTTTTGAACGGTTTTGAATCCTCTGCAAATGGAAACAGATGCCAGGAGGCAGTAAATTGCTGCGCAAGTGTAGGACGTTGGCATTTCGTTCCACAGTTGATGTTGCATCAATAGAGCTTCAAATAACAATAGTTCGCACCGGTGAAACTTGCCGAGATTCGCATGCACCTGGCACTCGAAAGATTGTCTGAGGCTTGCGGCAAGGATGGATGATATCCAGCACAACCATGCGGAGACTCGATTGCCTCGTGAATCTTTCAGCCTACTTCACGTCATTGTTAGCGGCCGCTTTAGACTAATTGTAGAGTGCGTATTTTCTGCGAGATCATCTTTAAATACCTTGTGGGTGGCCGTATAGCGTGCGGGCGAGACGCAAACAAATGATGCTTCAGACGAAGAGTTGTTGTTGGTGAGGGCTTCACAGCGAAACGATGTGGCATTTGCGAAGTTGATGACAAGTGCTGGTAAATTATGCCAAATGGAGTATATTTCTCAGAGGAGATGTTCCAAGAAGGAACGTGAATAAATAATGTGAACGCTGTTGTAACAACGGTAGACTTTAAGTTATGAAATTTTTGCAAGCTCTAGGGTTTTTCGCAGGACGTTTTTTACCTTAAAGAATGATAAAATTTAAAGATATTTTTTGTTTTGTACTAAAATTGTTGCTTTTATTGTATTAAAATATATTTTTTTTCTTTCTAGGTAATTTCAAAAAACTTACATCGGTAATGTAGCGTTTAGCATTTTATTATAAGATTGATAATATCAAGGGCAACGTCACGCTGTTGGATCTGTTAAAAAAAAAGTTTATCAGCATAGTTTTCGCGGTAAGTTTTCGTTTAAAACTATCATTGCATCGATTAGCGGTCCGTCCAAAAATAGAAAAAGGACCTCTTATGGTATCGCCACGTTGTCCGTCCGTCTGTATAACTTCTGAACGGTAAGTCGTAGAAATATGAAATTTAATGTGCTTATAAATTTCGGGAATACTCAGAGAACGTCTACTAGGGGAATTTATTGCATGCACACATAACAGTTTAAAAAAAGTTTGAAATTTCGTACGAAAATTGACTTCAAGCTTTTAGATACTTATTTTAGGAAGCAGGCAAGAACTAGAAAATAAAAACTTAAGTCAAGTAAATATTGAAATTTAATGAAAAAAACTGTTTTTTGAAAATACAGCGAAGTTTTTGAGAAATTAAGAGTTGCAAATGGTTGACCTTTTTCAAAGTTTTTAAGGCCATAACTTTTGAACCGAACAAAGTCGATATTGAACACGCGTATAAATAAGACATATTTTTCTCAAAGAGTTTGAATATTGCCGTTTTGACGCATTTTCGAAAAAAATCGCAAGAAATCACGAAAAACGTGTGTGTGAGTGTGTGTGCCCCCCCCTCCCCCACCTCCAGCCCCAACTTATCAGCGGTGCTATTTGGAGAAATCATATGCAAAAAATCACACGCATTATAAATTACCCAAAATTTTCGAATTTTCAAGTTTGAAATACTTTTAAGATTTATCTCGACAATATAAAAGCATTTTCAAAAATAATTTTCAAAATAGCATCTTAATTGTATTAGCGATCCTCTTCAGATTTGGTTCAAGGGCAAAGCCTACAAAAATTAAGCTAGCTGCATTAAAAAAATTTCAAATGCCGTTTCCAACCTTAGTTTTTCTAAGCCTATTAAAAAACATGGTAAACGCAATAATGGTTTACGAAATAATCGTTGCCATTTAAGAAAAACAGTCAATGCTAGCTTAGGTGGGTGTATGCTATTGGAAAAAAGTCTAACGGCAATTGGAAAAAAAATCCATAATAGTTGTTTTATGAATTTGAAATTAAAAAAATGCTTAAAAGAGCGTATGTCCCCTTCTCTATCTCGCAAAAGGTATAAAGTTAATTTTGGAAATAAATTACAGCCAAAGTCCATCCTCTGAAATTTTATACCAAACTATAGCAAAGTTTGAATATTCAAAATCTTTGACTCTGCAGATTTGACTCAAAAACCTAAAAACATTTTCGAAAACGATATTTTCAAAATTTCTTGTTTCATAACGGCTATGACGATATTGTTTAAATTTGGTTTAAGTCTGCAACGTTTACAAGGCAAGCTAACCCCATTGCAATTTTAAACCCAAATTTTTTTAGCACTTTTAAACAAACGAAAAAAAACATAATGTCTTAACGTTTTCTCAGAAATTCATGTTCGCAGAATATAAGAAAAGTAGCCAACGCGAGTGCAGATGGTTGTAATATTAAAAAAAAAAAATTTTAGTTCCAAAATTTTTCCAAATCGCTGTTTTATGCATTTGAAATTTTGTAAATGGTAAAGAAGGTCAATAAAACGTTTCTGTTCTTCTATTTCTGAAATGATCAAAGGTACATTGAGATAAATAACGGGAGTTTTCCATTTTTTAAGATTTAAAATAAAAGCTCTATCAGTTTTGAAAAAGTAAATGGTTGCCGAGAGGTGCTTGAAAACACTGAATAAATAAAATGATGCATTATCAGCGAAATTTGACGCAAGCACTACCATATGAACGTTAAGCTAACACATAAATCTTAAAAAAAAAATGATAATAATAAACTTGTAACAGATTTTTTAAGAAATATAAAGAAAAAAATGTAAAGAAACATTATCAGTTTAAAAATGGTCTAACCAAAACTAAATTTTAGCCTTTGCAAACTGCGGTTGCTGATATGTTTGCCCAATATCGGCTTTTTTAATAAAGTAATTAGAAATTTATGACCTTATAAGCAAGTGGTCATTGTATTGCCTTTTCCATAAAGGCATAACACTTGCGGGTATAATCTTTGGTATTTACACAACTTTTGTGATCTGGCAACTCTTTTTTCTTCTCTTTCTTTGCGCATGACCCCTTCATCCTTAGCATGTTATCAAATTGTTTAAGTAGTAAAGTCTTAAAGTACTAATAGGCAGCTCTACATTTAGATATTTGGATAATTCAGACAATTGAATTGACATATTGGATTATTTTCTGTAGCGAATAAAGCCTCGTCGTCCTCCGACGTAACTAGGATCGTTTTAGCATCAAGGGCTATTTTCCCATCGTAAGAGACTCGGTTACTCTTTTGTAGAGCAAAAATAGTATCGGAACGAGTACGATTCCTTGTGCAACGTGACATACGTCTCTTTGAGGTCTCTTTGAGGAAAGCGAAAGAAAACTTTTATTCGCTTCTAAGGCTTTTTTTAAATTTCATTCGTTATTCAAAACACTTGGACAATCACTAAATGCTTTAATCTAATGCCGAACAAATTAATAATCTTAGTTTTTCAATTATTTTAGTTTTTTATCTTTTATTTAAAAGTTTGTCAAAAGTGATACCTTTAAGTGATACCTTTAGTGGTCCTTTTACAATTTTTAGACGGACCGCTAAAACTGATTGCGCTTGTGCTTTTACGAGTGCTAGAAACTTAGGGCCTGAGTCTTCTGTAGGCAAATCAAAGCACTTAGAGGAACAGACGCGCAGAAGAACGGGTGAATGAACATGGTTTACTTGACTTATCGAAATGTTAAAAAATCTCAGCAAGAATGAAACCTTTAATTGCTTTTGCCAGAACGCAGTTATAGTTATTTTTTCATCAGCATCATTTTGTCTTATTTTGAGAAATAATTTTACCAAAAAAATTTGATTGCCTGCAGTTTCCATCCGAATAATCAAAAATTTGATTGGAAATTTTTATTTCAATCAAAAATTTAATGATCGTCTACTCAGGCGTATACGTAACATTTTTTTCATAATTCACAATAAAAATCGTACATTTTCATTTATCACTCCTTTGTTGTAAATCTATCCCTGACTAATCTAATGATTAGTTTTTTTCCTTAAATTATTCAATAATTTCACTGCACATTCGATTGATTCCCAATCGATGCACTTCGCGTCGAGCCACTGGGCACAATTGTCTTCCTCTTCGAAGTCAAGTCGATTATTGTGAATGGATATGGACTACCCACAGACTTTGAACCATTCACCGAAAACGAAATCATTTATTATTTCCATAGTATCGTGGCACCCTGTAATGGAATTATGTATTTGTGGTAGCCGAAGTTAACTAAGACAATCAGTGGACGTTATCCGCCGAACTCGTTGTGGAGAGCCCGCGTTAGGCGCACGTTGCAAGCACATAGACTCGCGGCTAATCTTATTTATGCATATCGAGTTATAGATCGGAATTTCTTAGTTGAGTAATATTGGAGCAAGTAATACAACAAAATTTTGCTGCGTTATTATGCAAAGCAGATGAAAATCGATGGAGGCGAAGGTGAGGTGGGTAGACGGTAAAAAATTTAACTTTTTTTTCAAAAAAAGTGAAAAAGTAAGGCAACCATGGGTGCACCATGTAGCGTTTATGCCTCAAATATGAGCTAAAATCAGTGGTTATTAGCGTTGTTGCATGAAGCACTGGTCTGTGGCTTATACGTATGTCGGCTGGCCCACTGATATATTTTGAAAATTAAAATCAATTTTATGGACGTAATTGAACTTAACTGGCACGAGCGAAAGGACATGAGCTCAATATATTGAATAATAGTGAAATGTTGAGTTAGCTGCGGAAGAGAAAGAAAAAGTAGGCAAACTAGAGCACTGGAGTGATGGTACCTAATGGTTGCATCTGCACACGCTAAAGGATGAATGTGAAAATAAATTCGTATTATTAATTCGATTGTTGGGTTTGTTTAAAAATCGGTATGAATTGTTGTTTGAAAAGTTGTTAGATTATAATTGTTTTGATCTGTTTAAGACTAAGCATTTGAGGCTTCAAATATTTCCGGGTGCATGCATAACAGTGGGAATTTTTATACCCCATCCCATAGGATAGGAGGTATATTAAGTTTGATTCATAGTTTGTAACATAGAGAAATAATCACCGTAGACCCCCAAGACCTTAAGGGCATATGAGCGGCCGTAAGTCCGTCCGTGTGTCGGTAGTTTTTAGGCCTTAAATTTTGAGCTAGCAACTTGAAACTAAATATCTGTTCTTCTGGGTGGATGCCACGCCCCTATTTAAGGGAGAAGATTCTTTAACTGAGAAATTCTAAATACAGTTGAAGTTAATAGAAACTGAAATTTAACAATCAAGATTTATGACACAATTCGGAGCCTGAAAGTGGTCAATTTGGATGGGGTATCCAACGATTCGCCTTAGCGGATTGTGACCCTCCCACTGTTTTTACCTGATGTTGACAATATTGACAAAAATTTAACATTTCTGTTTCGATAATCAGAAGACATATCCCTGCTTACTGTTGCATATTAGATTATTTCCAGAGATTTTGGGAAGCACCACTTCCTAGACAGGTTATGTTAGTCGAGATACGAGCGCTTTACACGCCTGGTAGGCCAAGAAACAGGCGGTGGGATCCTTACCTGATCCCACCACCTGTGTCTCTTGAGTTGGTGGCGAAGGATCGGGAACGATGGATAGACTAGCCGCCCTTGCTCCGCCACTCTTCAAAGGATAAGCGGTCACAGAAAATTATGATGATGATAACCACCCCAGTATGGATTACGACACCATTGGCAGCCTTATAGGGTACTAGGAACTTTGATGAAGCTTGAAAATGCAATGTGCAATTCCAAGGAAGCAGCTTTTACCAAGATGATTCTGGTATTCGGAAAATAAAGGGCACTAAAATGTGGAAAAAATCTTCGAAATAATACGTTACGTAGGCGAATAAATACGAAAACGGGAGTTTTAAAATCCAATTATTAGGATCTATTATACTTGTTTAACGTAAAAAGACAAGAAAAACTCACCAGTTCTGTAAAACGGTGAACAAACTTTCTCTATTTGTTTATTGGTATAACAAGTGGCTTTCGGGGGCGTCAATCACAGCATCCAGAGTTGAATTTTATCGGCAGCATTCAACAATACCCCTTTCATTACTCTTTTTATTTTTGGCACTGTATTTGTAATATTTATAATTACTCTAGTAATTATCATTCCTTCTTAAATTGGTTTATCATATCAAGAGTATAATTTTGCAATTTTTTCGAACGTCATCTGAGGGTCCTGATTCGTGTGTCTGATCGGTGACAATATCTACTTTCACAGTGTTTCTAGACGCCCTTGCAGATTTCCCTTTTTTGGAGGGGTATGTTTGCATTGTCAGGCCATGCCATATGCTTCTGCTTTGGCAGCTACACGACGTTATTGCGGGAGGTTTAATTGGTCTTTCATACCAGCTATGGGATACCAGCATAGCCTCATTGATACAAATGAACGCTAGTCTTTGTATTTTGTTGAGTTTTTCAATTACACACCGTGGCTCACATTTTCTTACCAAATGTTGCTGTGCGCCATACATTATGATTGGTCTAATAATTTGGGTTTAGACCTACAGAAAAAACCTATTTTAGGATTGAGCCTGGAGGGTTGCTTAAGGGTTCAAAAAAGCTTTGTCATCTTTTATGAATATGGAATTTATGTGTTTCTTTCAGGTGGGTTTGATAACTTATTGACTCCTAAAAAAAACTTCAAGTATGAAACCATACACGGAGCCGTCGTTCGGCTTTTTTGAAGGCTTAGCGTACAATTATTGCTCAATTTGTCTATTAAATATTGTTTGAGACTCTTAGTGACTCTTTGTGTGTATCCTACCCAGGGTACCTATATTAAGTTAAGTGTATAGTTTGCAACGCAGTGAAATAATCACCGTAGATCCTTTAGACCTTTTCGAGGTATGAACGAGACCGACAGGAAAATCGATAAATCCATGTCCGTTTGTCCGCCCGTCAGTTCGTATGTAAACAACTTTAGGCTTAAATTTTCAGCTTTCAGTGAGCTGGGAGATGAACAGGAAACCTAGGCTATATAAGGTAAGTTTGATGTGGCTGTCTGGTCCGAAAAAAACCAACACACTTAGACCTATGTAGGTCCATTGTGAAACCAAGTGGATCTGGAAATATTGCTTACTCGTTTAGCAATTTTGAGCTACTTATAAGGCGTAAAAGACGTCGGTGAGACGACAGTCGTGCTAAGGTCACTAAGATCATTATAGGGGGAAGTTCCAAGGTGAAGATTATGGTTCTAAGAGAGAGTGCGGGCATGTGCAGAGAAGGTGAAGAACAGTCATTTCTTCCTCCTTATCCATGCAGCTCCTGCAAAAGTCATGAGAATAGACACCAAGCCTTGTCGCATGTTTTCCTATTAGACAGTCCTAGAGCAGTTAAGATGAAGCTTAGGCCAAATCTGTTTCATTACTAGACACATACTAGCACTTGTCCATCTGAAATTTTCTCTTTCAATTGCATCCAGTTTTATCATGAGTTTGTATGTCGAAATTGGAATATCTAAACAACCTTTCTCAGGCAAAATTGAGATAGAATTTCCAAGTTTGGCGAGTTCGTCAGCCTTACAGTTGCCTTGCACCCAGCACAGGTAAATGTTGAACTGCTCCAATCTAAGGCTACATTCTTATAGAGACCGATTCCATGCAATTGATGGCCGGCTGGTGTCAGAAAATACGTATATCCTTGGCGGATAAAGCGTTAGGCTTAAGCTAAAACAAGACTTCCTTTATCGCCATGATTTCAGTCTGAAAAATGCTACATTGATCCGGAAGACGGAAAGAGAACCTAAGTCTGAACTGAAAACCTAAGTCGACGGAGCCTTTGGTTCTTTTCCATTCGGAAAATAATTTTCATCCCTCAAATAACGTTTCTTGTCTGTGAAACCTGCGTGAGTCTTGAGACGAAAGGGGGAAAATGGGTTTAGCAATCAACGAGGGCAAAACCAAGTACTTATGCGCTGTTATCAAGCTGATACACTAAACACCGGCCTCTTGGACCTTAACAGAAGATACTACTCCTAACCGGGAAGAAGTAAATTACATCATCTGGTTGGGGAGGCCTTTAAGTTTTCCAAAACACAAAAAGCGGTGGGGCCGGATCTGATACCCTCATAGTTCTTAAAAAGAAAATAGGATACAGCGGGTCCAGATGGCTCACGACCTTAATCTCAAAACTTATAAGAGGGGATCTAATGCCGAAACAGTGAAGGGAAAGTTATCTTTCGACAATGAAGTCCGCCGAGCGGGTACTAGATAGTCGACTAAGGAAAGTAATAAGGCTATCTGAGGACCAGCGTAGGTTTGTCGCAGGCAAATCAACCACTGATGCAATCCGAAGTATAAGGATCATAATGGAAAAACATCGGGATGTCATTAGAAATCTGCATATGGTGCTGGTTGATTTTGAAAAAGCTCTCGATAGACTTCCACGTTATCTGATTAGGTGGCGCTTAGGAAACAAGCAGTTCCAGAAGTCAACATGCAGATGATCATGGATATGTATGATGGAGCAAAGACAAGAGTAAGATGTCCTTCCAGAATAACTGGACAGTTCCCAATTTAAGTCGGTGTATACCAGGAAAGCATTCTCAGTCCTTTGCTATTCATTGTAGTCCTTGATTGTCTGCTTGAAAGAAAACTGACGGACCCGAAAGTACATCAGTAATTCTTCGCTGACGATGGGGCCATTATAAGTGAAGATCATATGGGTAGATGTCTTGGGGGGGAATGGGTATAATATAAGCCAAAAGAAGACAGAATACCTGTGCTGCCCATTCTCTGACCCACCCGAGGCAATTCCAGACATTTAATTGAATGGAAATGTGTTTCCCCAGTGTTAAAATTTAAGTACCTGGGTTCTATGATCAATAGCAAAGCAAACTGTGATGACGACATCACTCATCGCGTAAGCATAGGGCGGTTGAAGTGGCGACAAAATTCCGTCATCTTTTGTGACCAAAAAACTGTCAAACTTCCTCTTAAGCTCTACATCGCAGTTGTGCGTCCGGTGCTCACAGGTAGCTCACAATGTTAGACAGCGTATAAGAAATATGAGAGCAAATTAAGCAAGCAGGAGTAACAAAGAAAGATAGAATAAGAAGTACGAAAATCCGAGGAAGCCTCCATGTAAAAGAACCTATCGCCAGGAAAATGCAGCACGGCCGGCTCGATTGGTATTGCCACGTTCAAAGGAGAGATGTCAAAAAGGCAATGTCAATCAACATTCCAGCGCAATCGCGAAAGAAAGGAAGGCCTTAACATTCATGTATCACGAAAATGCAACGACAATAGCATTTATTTGGTCTCAGTGTCTCGGAATCCGAAACCGGGTGGCCTGCCGGTATATTCTGAGGTCAAATCGGCATATACCCCATAAGTGCACCATTAGGAATGCAGGAGAGTGGGGGGGTTAAATAGCTTCTAAATAGAAGAAGAAGAAGAAGGGACGTTGTCTACATTACCTGGGTTTCGCTGCGTTCAGACAGCAACACCAGTGCTAAGGCCAAATGAAGGTTAATTCAATCGCTGTTTCTTCAAGCTAAGAAGGAAACTGAGCAGCAAAGCCCTCCCTTTCGAGCAACTTAAGTGTCCATTTATAAGATCCTCATCATTCCAGTCTTGCTTCGCGGTGCAGGAGCATGAACCCTGTCAGAAGGCGAATATGAATTTGTTTCGATAGGAAAATCCTCTGCGTGATTTTTTCGTCCCGTTTGTATAAATTGAAAGTGGAAGAGGAAGTATTTCCCCCAATTTAACGGGTTCTGCAGCGACAGTGCCCTGGCAAGAAGAGTAAGTATAGAACAACTTCGATGGTTAGCTCACTTAGAGCGGATGGACACCAACGCCCCGGCCCGGAAAATCTTCGAATCCACATCGCAGGGGCAGCGCAGTAGAGTAGCACCGAGAATCAGTAGGGCGTGCGCAAGTGGACGGAGACTTCAGCTTACTCCGCGTGCAAAATTGGAAACGGCTGAGAAAGCAACAGAGCTGGCTGGCGAAGCTTGGGTGAGGCTCAGTCCTGACCCGGACTTGTCCCACCCAAAGTTAGTAATGTAAGTATTTTAAAAGGCAATTGGCTTAGTCAGGTGCAGCAAAACGATGTTGATTTTTTTAAAGAATTTTGAAAAAGTGAGGTCCTTTTAGAGTTGCATAGTCGTCACATCTTGACAATATAAGGTTTGTCTAGAAACTATGACTTAATAAGGTGGATAATAAGGTGCTAACAATTATTTCCGATGTTGAAGAAATTTGGTACCAC
Organism: Neoascia interrupta; assembly: GCA_947623515.1. Classification (NCBI taxonomy): domain Eukaryota; kingdom Metazoa; phylum Arthropoda; class Insecta; order Diptera; family Syrphidae; genus Neoascia; species Neoascia interrupta. Next base: position 188,595,155 of record OX392462.1, read on the forward strand.
GTCGGTTTGGTATTATCCTGTGCCCTAGACATGTAAACCTGCAATAGTGACTTCTGCGGCAGAAGTTTACAAGTGATATGCGGTGATGTGTTTATGTAACTTGAGGTAGACAAAACTAAAATTAAAACAGCTTAAGGCTATAAAATGAAGGTTTGCTAAGGAATCCAGCTTAAGTCATAATTTTTCTTTGATTTTTCTTTCTTCAAATGGGGAAACTTGTTGTACATTATGAGAAGGAAGGTCGTGTACGAAACGGATACGCGTGTCTATTCGAAATAGCAAACACTCCAAATTGTGGGATAACTCAATTGACTGCCTATGATGTTAAAAAAACATAAGGCAGCAATATGTTTTGTTGTTACACCACAGATAAAATCTTATATCCTGGTAGACTGTTAAGGAAAGATTTAAAAATCAAAGCCATAAAGTTTAAGCATAGTATTACTTCCCTTGCTTATACCTAGAATTCTGTTGAACAATTAACATAAGCTTCTGGCTGTCCCACACAGTGTCTTGGATTAAATAAGCCACCCACAATGGGAAAATGTTTTACAGAACCATTTAAGGTCACCCAATTTAGATATGGAAACAAATTGTTTTCTAACTCATGCAAGTATACAGATGAGAACAAACGTCATTATCATAAAATAACGAGCTACTTATCTGGCATAATCGTTGTTTCATTGAAATGTCAAAACATATGTAAACACACGAACCTCTATATGCCAAAAAAAAAAACACAACAAAGGCCTCACTATCTTCAACATTTGTCTAATTTATGTAGAGGCAACATCGTCGGGTCGGCTCTTCACTTTCAACGACGAAGGCCATCTCTTGAAAGGAAAAACAAAAGTTCCTCCAGCAAAACCATAAACACCCATAAATTCATCATCATCATCAGCAGCTTGCTCGGCACTATACGATACGGACCGGTGTGTGCTCTATTATCATCTTCATCATAAGTATCTCTCAGATACTCCTCTCATCGTGTGGCGTGTCGGCGGTACATGCAGCATAATTTGTTTGAAGAAAAATGTAATCAAACAGCCAGCACCACGTCTGAGGCGCATCATTATCAACATCATCTCTTCCGAATGATCGTGGGATTCACTGGACCACGAACCGGTGTGGTCAGTACGTTGTCCGACTAATAGTTGGGGCTTTATGAAAACCTTGACCTGGGGATACATTTCGCTTCTGTTCGAGATTGCAATTTTATGAGTGTTCCATAAGAGTTCAAGATTGAAACGGGGTGATGTTGGGCGGTTCATCACTGGCCAGAGGTTGTTAGCCCTTTTTTTGGCGAACTTTATGAAAATAGAAAGTCGAGTCAAGTTGGATGGCCAGTCAAAATGGGAAGGTGTGTGGCTCCAGTTTTTGAGGTCTCGCCTTTGGCGTGAGGCCATCAATTTTTTGCACTAGAGGCCCGCAAAAGACAGGTGATAATAGCAATCGTGATCGATATAGACGGCAAAAAGTGACTGGCCGCTCGGCGCTTATCAAGATCGAGATTGAAAACTGTGAAAATCTGCATTCGCGCAGAGAAAGCGAGCGGGACAAGTTAATTTGCTTGTCTCTTGGAAGCTTTGATCTTAGACACGCTGTCGGAAAGTGTTGTGTTTTGAGTGGAAACAGCTAATCATAGACATCGTTTCAAGTGTTGAACGATGGTGGTGCGCCAATGTGCCGGGACGTTTACACGGCAGAAAAGGTATCAATTTGTTGGGTGGATGGCAAGGAATATCAATTGTTGGGCGGAATATAGATTGAGTTGTGTTGTGTTTCGCGATTATGCAAAGTTGCCATAAAAAATGTGGGCAGGTACTGACAGCAGTTATTATGGTTATTATGCGGATGGTTGGTCCAGCCGAATGAGGCTTACGTAATATTTTCGATAATAGCTTCCGCTTATCGGGCATCCGAGTTGTATGAGTATGGCGTGGAATATTTTTAGGTGATTGACAGTTTGAAAGTAAGAAAAAATGCGCCTAGGAAAATTGACTGTACCTACGACATAATTGAAGTTATCCACCCAAGAAATCATGGAACTCTTTAAAAAAAACTAATTTTTCCTCTTGCGTCCCAGATACTAAAAGGAACTCTATTTTTTCCAAGGAAAATGGTCCTAAAACAAAGTTGCTTTAAGTGCTGTTCGAAGAAGACGTGATGTTTTTTGCACAAATTTTCTAGTGTTAGGGTAAATTCCTATGACGCCAGACCTTGGAGTCACAGTCAAAAAAAGAAAAAAAGAAAGATTGGTTATACAGAAGGATCATGAGGCCCAATTTGTAGTACCTGCAAAGGGTGTCAGGCCTTCAACGAACAATGGCAGACAAATTTTTGCTTTGATGATAGATTCCTTCAATTTCAACAGAGCTATGATGCACTAAAAATCATATCGAAGCACAGCTTGGCTATACTTGGAAGTAGCATTAACCCAGTCTGTGTCATACAGGCGTAGCTAGTAACGAACCTGCAAATAAAATAGCCGTGGCTGGTTCAGAGAGTCAATCGGGCTGCTGCCTTGAGACTATATAACAACTCGAAAAACAACATCATCTAAATTTAGTACCATGTTAAGCATTAAGTACCAAATACTCCTTTATTGAGTACGTATCGTTACTCATTTCTGCCATCAATCAATCATCAAATCATGCATAATTAGCAGCGAAAAATCCGCCCATTCATCCGGCACTAACTATCAAAATGCAGACTCCATGGCGATATGTTTCCATTTGAAGTGCAAACACGTTCGATTCACAACAAATTACACATTATTCACATCTCTTATGAATGGCTGAACCATACAATTAATCTTCTTTAGTTGTCATATCACGTCGTTGTGGTCGTCGCGTCGGTCGACCGATGAGTACGCTGCACTACCGGCACAGCCACTGAAGTGAAAGTGTACCTTAAGTCGCGATATGAAAGACAATATGAATATTAAACCACAAAAACAGCAACCTTTTATGAGACACATAATATGGAGTATCTGTCTTTTAACCAAAAGATACCACACTGTTTTTTCACAATCTCAATCTCATCAGAGATAATTTGAAATTAATGAGTTTGACATATGCCTAGGAGGCGGTGATGGTGGTAGATGTGTGGAAAACTCTGATTACGATGGACAGTACCTTGTCAAAAAAAAAATTGTAATTTCTTACATAAAAGTCAGATTGATTTAGTAAGAAAAAAAGCTTTGCATGCTAACTGCTTCAGGAAAAGAGAAAACTAGTTCAACTGCAGCAACTAGCTTCCGCATTCCTTGGGCGATGCAATTATATTTACAATTGTAAAATAGTAATTCTAATTTAATCCGACTTTAAGACGTAAATTAGCAACAATAGTCAAGGAAAAAAAAATTTAAGAATGGTTGGAAAAAATGCTTTAGGCTAAGATTTTGCTAGACCAGCTCAAATGGTCATCCATCCAAGTTCTGATGTTTTTATACCGTTCCCTCATCAGTCATGCCATAGAAGGACTCAAGTTTTTGAAGAGGGGCTGCTGTTATTTTTTATACCCGTTTTGAACTTCTCTCGGAAAATTTATTTCTAGGACATCGAGGCCTCGAAGGTTAAAGCCTTAGCGATCATCTTCTTCTACATGTTGGGCTACAGAGCGCGCTGCTTTTAGTTTGAAAAAGTATATTCCTAGTGTTCAGCTTCCTTTGGCGTCGAGGACTTTCTCGAAGTAGTCGAATGTAGGGTAGTCACTGACTGCTTTCTGCTTAACCGTAGAAAAATTTGCCTTCCAAAATATGCGAAACCCTGCTTTTTACAACCATTAGGAGTTGACAAGCGTCAAATTTTAGCCTTTTGCGACGTCTTAAAATTTTCAGAGCACTGGAGCTAGTTACACATATAAACCGATTATGGGCGTGTCTGTGGGCAGAACGACAAGGAGCCCTTGCACAAAATTTCAGATCTCTAGCTCAAAATTTAAGCTCTAAAAACATATGAGACAGAGACAGACGGACGGACATAGCTTATTCGATTCAGAATTCTGTCTCCATCATATGCCCTTAAGGTCTTGGGTGTCTACCATTATTATTTCACCGTGTTACAAACTATATGACAAACGTTATATACCTCCTATCCTATTGGGATAGATTATAAAAACCAGTTCCATCATAAGATTTTGACCCAATTGTATATCATTTGATAGTACTGTTTCTCCGTTTACATGTTGTCGATTCATTTCTTCATCTCTTTTTAGTGTTGAGCTTCGTTTCGAAGCAAAACTTCCTTAAACTGTCATCTTTAGGGTGGAAGGGGTAGTTTTTCAATAAGTGCATCCAATTCCTTCCTACCTCCGAATCCTCTCTTTAGCCATCCTTAAGATTGTTTTCCTAACCATTTCCTCAACCAAGATGTGCAATGGAGTTAGTTCCAAAAGCACTTCAATGGCTGCGGTGGAACACATTTGCATATCCCCGGTTAAGCACCGGACCTGCCAGTCTTTGCCCTCTGTAAAGTCTTTCTCTCGTTGTGCGGAGAATCGTTCGTTTTGTCGATGTTTCGTAAGTGATCATTGGTCTCACTATGGAAGTGTACATCCGTCCTTTGATGTTTGGGATACATCCCCAAGACTTAGCTGCAAGACTCCTGCATATTATAAGCGCACGATTAGCCTTTCTGGAGATCTCTTTTGTGTGTGCTTCCCACATGAGTTTATTGTCTAGGATTAGCCCTAAATACTTAACCTCTTTAACTGGTATCAGTGTCGTGCCGCCTGATAGTCTTATAGGTTTTATTTGAATATTTCTTTTCCTTGTGATTAGTACTATGGTTGTCTTAGTCGGGCTTAGATTGAGCCCAGCTGTGTTGCACTGTTCGTGGAAGAACCGTAAGTGATCTTTGAATGATTTCACAGAGCGTTCCTTCAAATTGTTCCCTAGCCATAAAAACTTCATCATCAGCATATGCCTAACAGTTGATAACTAGGTTTGTTAATGTATCAAGTAGTTCCTTTACAACTAGGCTCCACATTAGTGATGACAACACCCCTCCTTGTTGGCATCTTCTTCTTGTGCTGACCTTGATAATTTCCTGCAGTGTATGCGTCTCCACTGATTTTGTGCTTAGCAGCTCATGCTTCTATTTGGAAACTGTGCTGCTTACTCTCTTCCTATCTAGAGCTTGCTTCATATGGCTTCGTGCGGCGTGTTGTCAAATGGCCCTTCGATATCTAGAAGGGCGCAGATTATTGTTGTCAAGAGCATTTTGGATAGTTTCCGTCAGCTAATATAGAGCGGTCTCGATAAATGTGCCCGCTCTGTACTCATGCTGGTGGTGGTCAAGTGGGAAGTTGCCTAGCACTTCTTCTCTTAGGGAATTGTCAATAGCTTTTTCCATTGTTTTTAGAAAAAAGGATGTTAAGCTGATCGGTATATAGGACTTCGGTTGCGTTGGGTCTTTTTCCCCACCTTTGAAATGAATACAACCTTTGCCCGTCTTTGGTTCGGACAAGACTACTTTTTGCCATTCTTACCAAGTGTGGGAGTCTTGCCCGTTTTTTAGCAGGGCTGGTGAAATACTGTCTATAACTCAAAAGGTTGAAAGGAGCTTATTGCCCATTTTCATCGGACTCGAGAGCAAACGGCTTTCGCTATCTGCCAGTCTTTTCTCCGAGCTCTCGATGTATTGGTCCTGCTCTAGGAATAAGTGTCAGGAGAGCTTCTGAGGAAATGAGTTTCTAAGAGCAGCAGGGCTTTCTGTTACTCATTCTCGGTGTAGCTTCTACCCGCTTTCATTAGAGACGTATAGGCACTTCACGCGATTGCACAAGAGCTTTGTGTAGTCTTGCTGCACAGGGTGTGCTCGTTTATGTCTAACAGAATTTTCTGAAGCTATTTCCTTTAGCTTTCCTCATTTTTTATCGTAGCTGGTTAGTACCTCTCTGGAAGAAATTGAACGGAAATATAATTCTATATTTTTGTCATCCTAGCGCCAGATCATCCCGTTTTAATAGTTCCAGCTACAATATAAACCTTAACGAATCAAATTTAACGCATAAGGGTTGAATGGAAGATTTTGATTTTAAATATATTTCTTAGGCCACTTTTTCATTCCTCAGAGCGGGATCAGCCGAGCTCCGGAGGAAAAGAAGAGAGTCAACCCAAAAAATGAGTTTTATAGTCAATTTTGATCTAGGTTAGGTCTTGGTTTAATTAGCCAAATTTGGTGGGTTAATCCCGAACAAAACTGTACGAACAGTTAGAACAGTACAGAACAGTTCGAACTTATTCTGTTTGTTTTTTCTAAATGAAGTAACAGTTAAGAGTGGCTTCGTAACCTTTCGAATGGCTTTTCAAAATGGCTTTTACCTTTACAATTAGAAAAGTAGAACATGATTTTCCATTAAAAAAAAACAAGTAAGAACTGCTGTTAACTTTGGTTTCAAAAATCGCTTTCCAAGACTCAGTTCGGTACTAATTTGGAATGAAATAAGTAGTGTTTGAAATAAGTGCTTGTAACTTTTAATGTTTAGGAATTCTATAAATCAAAAATGTTACTTAAGGCAAAGTTTAGGTGCTAACAACTAAAATAATCAACTTCAGATTGCACCATTGCATAAACAACTCAAAGCATCACAAAAGAGAGCGGTCTTAAATCAAGTCTCTTGGTGGCAAATATCAGCCAAAGTAGTCGTTAACTCTGCAATGCTAGCATTTGCCCTTATTTCTCAAGGTATATAATGTCCAACCATATTGTACAGAGACGTGCTTGTATCTTGCACTCTGATGGGGGCATACTCGTAGTAATTAAAAATTTAGAGCATTTCGCATTCATATGCACAAACATGCCATTGGTATTCGTATTGGTATAAATTAAGTTCATTCCCACATGAATTATTTATACAATTTTCAACTAACAGATACATTCCACACGAGGAAAATAAAGGAAGACGAAGGCTTAAAGTAGTTCATCTAGAATCATGGCCCAACCTTTAAAAGAAAAAAATAATGAAGACAGCAATCCATGCTGTTTTCTTTGTGGCTTCTGTATGTACAATTTTTTCATTGTTGCATAATCCAATCGATGACAAGATTTAGTCCGACTTTCAGTTATTCCAAGTCGCAATATTGGTAAGCGGAGTGCTGGTGCCGCCGCCGCCGACCACGCCTGGTTCAATCGATCACCGCAAAAAAAGTGTCGTAATATGCCAAGAGTGCATGTGCGGTGCATGCAGTGGCGTTTGTCCAGTTTTATACCCCTGCAGTTGTATGCAACAAATGGTCTACATTTTATTAATGTTGTTGCTGTTTTTTTTTGTCTGTTGCAAGGCTACATACTAGGTTGGTTTTAACTATGGGATACTTTCATTTTTGCACCACCATTGAATAATTATTCACGACAAGTTGCTGAATAAGTTAGTCTGTATTACTAAGTTAGTGTGACTTTAATGTAAATATTGCTCTGGTATACCTACTACCCACTCGATTGCAATTGCCAGAGAAACCAGAGGTGAACGAGGGCGTTAAGAAATCACAATTTATGGGGTATACACAAGAAAATTCAATTAAAAATTTGCCACCAACTGTATGCACTGAGACATATTTTTAATGGAAACGATAATCGTTTGGCGTAATGTCAAAGGTCCTGCTTCTTCTTGGGTAAAGGCAAAACAAAGTTTACATAGCCGCAAATTAACGACAGAAATAAGTGTTAAAATGATAACCGCGCACAAGTGACAAATGTGACAGTAGAAAACGGCACCACAATTTGACTTTTAATTAAACTTTTAAAGACTTTTGCTATTGTCGCACCCACACTTAGTTAAGGGAATTGACAAGTATTGTAGATAATTGATCACTAAGCTGTTTTAGTTCCTGAACGAGTCCGATAGTTTAGGTTAGAAAAGTCGGTTGTTGAGGGCGAAATGACGAGACATTTTTACCAGTGGAGACCCATTTTGATGGTGGGAGAAGATATTTGTTGTTGTTTGAATGATCTTTTTTACGTTTATACTCTGCGCCCTGTATACATATAGTTCATTGGGCCACCTTGATTATTTAGCATAGAAAAACGTGCATTTCAACGTTTTTGAATCAAATAAAATTCCTCACTTAAGCTGACTTAGACTGAGGTGTATCAATCCATATCGCTTCATCCTCGGTAAATATCGTCATTGTCGAGCTTAAACTTCATAGCATGAAGCCTTAAAAGATTGTGAACAGTAAGTTGGCCTTCTATTGGCGATTCATTCTCCCTGTTATTCTTAATAAGTGTAAATCTTATAACAATTAGCCATCTTTGCCAAATTATAACTAGCCACCTTACTGCGCTTTGGCGTACAAGTTCGCTTTGTCATTGCCGATCTGATTTCTATGGCGGATACAGCATTTACAGCTGCCATTGTTAAAAGCACTGTCAACTCCAAAGAAGGCTGCAAGCAATAGTTAAAGATTTTATTGGGTTGACATTTGACATTTACCTTGGCGTTTGCACAGTGAATAAAACAAAAATCTGGTTTCCTATCGTACCCAGTTTATATAGGTAAAGGCGTTTTATGTAACCCTGTTCAAGAGCTTTCGCATCAGATGATTGCTAACTTTGTGTAAATAGATAGGACCATAAATTCACCGTAGAATTTTTCTCCTTAAAGAGCCAAGTACTTATAATTTCTCCTTCGCTGCCCTTTTGTCCAGCGGTCAGTGCCGTAAAGTAAAACTAGTTTTGTAGAGCTTAGAGGACTTTTGAACCACTTTGTTTTGCCAAACAGACCTAGCAACGGTTTCCTAAAGGGTTATTTTTTAACGAATCTGCACTTAGGTGTCGTTTGTGGAGCGGACGTTACTTCCAGGGTGGATGAACTCCTTAACTACCTCGAAGTTTCTGCTATCAGCTATGAAATTTTGTCCTAAGCCACAAATGGATGTTTTTTTGTTTGTTGATAACTTCAAGTCCAACAAACGTCACCTGTTCTTCATTCACCTCACCGTAAAATCCACTGCACAGTTGAAGCGGGCGATGATGCCGATACCATCCGCGATCCTCTGTGTTTGCAGGGATCTGTTGAACATAGCACCTTGACCTTGCCCGAGATAATACACCATTTCCCTGAGCACTAACATGTCTACAACTAGATTGAAGAATGCTCATGGTAATGCAGCTCCTAACAGGAAACCGATGCATGTTTGGAACAGTGCCGAGGAGTTATGCCCAAACTGTACATTGCACCGCGTATTTTGTGCAGTTATACAGGACTTTTTGATCCGTTTCGCAATGATCACGGTTTCGGCCATCGTATAAAGCTTCTGACGGTAAGTAAGTGGTGTGTCTTGACTAGAAATTCGTTGGCGTTTTCCAAGGCGGAAGCCACACTGGTACGTGCTGATATATGTTTTGCAGAATCGCTTAAGATGCTCACGTTCGATATTTAGCAGGAATATGCCTTGATACTTCTTGGAAAATATAAGGCCGCCTTTCCTAAAGCTGGAGCCGATTGCCCACTCATTGAGCATGAGTTTTTCTAGGTCGATTGGCCTCTCTTTCTCTTCTGTACAATTTATTCTTTGTTTACATTTTCTACTCTTCGCCTGATTGATGCCCATTATGCAACTATTCGCTGTGGTTTCCTTGTAGTTTTCTTCGCTACTTCGAAGAGTCTGCGCTCCGATTCTAAGGTCAGCAGCCATTATGGCCATTATATATAACATCCTCCTTTTGTTAAAAATGCTAGATTTCGATCCCTAAAACTTGGAGATCACGCAGAACCTCTGATTTCTATATTCGATCGATACTCCTCATGCATTGCCCTTGTCTTAGGTAAAACTTATTCACACTATGCCTCTTTTGTTACATTTGTCTGTACGCGCAATCATCATCATACCAAGGACTCTTTTTTAGGGGTGGCTCAAAACCTTTGCTTGATTCAGTTATGCTTTTGATGGTGTCGCGGCACTGGCTGGGGAGAATGAATGCAAAGTGGAGAGTCTCTCGCGCAAGCTCTTGCACAAGCGATTTCTGTAGGCTCTTGCTGAGGCAAGAGTGCGCAGCACTACTCCAAGTGTGCTGAGCCATCCAATATTGAATTACTCTTTCACATCGGTTCGCAGTTTCTTCTTGCTGGTAAATTGAGCTTTGCATTTATCCACGACAAGAACCCAGGGAAAGAAATAAAAGAGCACGCTTAACGTGAGCGCCTGCCTTAGTGGCTTAATATCACGGTGGGCAGTTTCACATAGATGGTAAAAATAAGCGTTTACCAGCCCTAGGATCAATATTATGAGCTATTTAGTACAAGAAATCACCCAGCGTAATATGAAGTCACGTTAAGGCATGAACTTCCTCCTTGCTAGAGCGGGGCCTATCCAACACTTCTTCAGGTTTAGAAGCCCAGGAGCCTGAGGGCAGTACAACTAGACCCGCAAATGTTCCCATGATTTTGGGTAACCACAGCCACCATGAAACTCCCACTAGGGGGCCTACTCCTTTTAGGCAGATATGAATTAGGCCGAAGACAAACCACAAGCGACCTAGCTCATGGCGCTCTGCCTCCGGTCGAGCTTCGCAACCCGAAGGCCACTGCCAGATGGACAGCCTAAATTTTTCATGGTCTGGCAGCCACACAACGTCCTCTCTAAAATAGCATGCCGACCGACAAGCTGCCCAATATGGACAGGGAAAGAGCCCCAGGAAAAGTGTGCCCATTAAAAATGTTAGATGTGTGCCTTGTGTCAATGAGCAAATGGTCTATTTGCTTGTTTGTTCGTTCTTCTGGAGACCACCAGGTTGCCTTGTGGATTCTGAGTCTTGGAAACCTTCGTGGACGCTGCCAATTCAAACTTATCCTCCTTAGTGAAAAATGTTATCCTTACAGACTTTAGTATTTAAGTCCCCGAGCAGAAATTTGACACCGTAGTGGACAGGCTTCATAACTTATCCAAGAGGTCATAAAATTCATCGTTGTCAGGGTCTTAAGTGTCTTTGCTAGGGGCGTTTTCACATATTTGGCTGATGTTTTGCAAACTGCTTGGGATGCATAGTATAGCAAAGCGATCACTAACCGGCTCAAAGTCAATTACTCTTAACCTTAGCAGTTACCCCACGATGAAATAGCATGCTTCCATTTGCAGTCTTTTATGGAAGCTGGTCTAGACCTTTTCGTTTTATCACACCTTATTCTATTGTATACCGCAGGTAGATAACTTTTGAGCTAAACTTTGCATGGAAAGAGTTTTAAGTAAATTCCAAATGCAAACTCTCAAATCGTGGTCCCTAAACGTTCCAGGTCTTGTTTTCTGCATTATTATTATAAGAATTATCCGAAGCTTGTTATTCCGTATATGGTTCCCTAACTAGTATTTTTATTTGATTAAAAAACTACCCCGAACTTTGAAATTCAGGTCCATGTTTATACTTTATAGAAGCAAGCCTGGTGCAAGTCAATTTAGCACTGAGCTACTTAGCTCTTTTGGGATTTAAGAGACGCCGTTGACCCACTAAGGGCCGGTTTTTCAGTACGAGATCACCCGAATTTCCGAGTTAAACTGATATAAACACCATAAATGAGTTTTTTAGTGAATTTAGATCTGGTGTTCATCCCGGCTTAACTCACGTAATTTGGTGAGTTAATCTTGGATCAACTCTGGAGAACAGTATGAATTACATTGAATGTTTTTTCTGTGTGGAAAGGAAGTTGATTTGCGTGTTTCTGTGAAAAGATCGAGAATAACTCGAACTTCTTTTTCTGCGTTTTTCTATGTAAAGCGAGAGTTTGAAGAGTCAATAATTTCGAGAGTCAAAGTATTTGACAACTTTGTTGACAGAGTTAATTCTGCACTGAAAAACTGCACGCTGACTTCAGATTCGTTTTATTAAGCGATCAACAGATCTTGGTTTAAGCTGGGCTTCACTCAGCACTGAAAAAACGGCCCTTAGGGACTCATCCATCTCCTTCTTCGTCTCATTACTCTGCTTTGTACTGGAAATCCTTAATAGCCTTAGTCCCAAATAAGAGAGTCTAGCTCATATAAGGTAGTAATTGTCCTGACTGTTGACAGCGGTGATGTCATCCGCTGCATGTCCTTCTTTTGAGCCCTTCGAAATTGACTTCTGAGAATGGACCATCCTGACATTTTGGATAATTATAGTCTTGCTCAGCACTCGCACTTATGAGTTCATCAGGCTTAGTCCAAGCAAGGACAGGGCAAGAACAGCCGGCTCACGATTACAACGCTTGAGGACTTAATGTGAAGTAACAGTTACAATAAAAATCCTCCCCTGGCTTTTTCATTTTTTTAAATTTTTATACCGAAATCGATTACAGCTGCGCTCTCCCATTCAACTTAAGATAGGTGCGGGTGTACCGAAGTCGGTTGCCCTTGCCTTGCCTGCTTATATAGACCTTCTCGTCGCTGACCGTCCACTATCTTGTTGACGAGTTCACACCGGAAACGGGTACCCCCGATCTCAAGTTATTTCCTCCAATTCATACCAACCTCAGCACCGTTACTGGTTGCCTTGACTTTACCCACCCAAATCAGGCAGTCATCATCACTAGGGCCGGTAACTCCAGTCTTACATAAAAGTAACATGACAATTAACCTTCGATGGTCTAAGTCATTAAAGTCATCAAATCAATTTAGCAAATTGTTGAAAAACTTTTGTCCTACCCGATTTTTCCATCTTTTTTAAAATTCTTTTCTATTTTTTGTATCCTCAAAAGCACTTCGTTCATGGACGCCGTGGTGCTATGATTAGTGTATAGGACCACTGTGCACGAGGTCGCAGGTTCGAGTCCCGACCGGGGCAACTAAAGTTTTTTCATGCAGTCCCACGTCTGCGAGAATCTGACAAACCTTCCAAGAGTATCAGCTGCAAATAATTTTTTGTTTTGGAAAATTTTGCTCGCATATTAAAAAGAAAATGAAATTACAAAAATGTTATACGACAAAAGCCAGTTATTCTTTATTAGATATTACTTCACAATGACAGTAGTTGTAGTACTAATAGGCTTTGTAGTACTAAAAGAAGAAGACTAGGACTATTTAACATTGCTTAACTTAATATAATACTTTTTTCTAAATGATCTTTTTATTAATTTGTAATTTTCTCTTCTCTTCCAGGTATTTGCCGCCACTTATGCTATTACGTTACTTACGACTTCAATTATAGTATAAATTTTATTATAAGTAAGTACCCTTATGACTCAATCTGTCGTCCGCAGTAAAGACATCAATGGCAACAATTTCCCATTGTGACCTTTTAAATCTCTGCTGATCCCTTCACGATCACTCGTCGCATGCATACACATTATGATTCCACGGATATGCTATGTGTCTCCATCAACCTACTCCCATATTGTCCACTATCCACCGCATATATCAGCAATATTTGCAATTCGTAGGCGCTGATCTATGCGATTTGGAAAAATCATAGTCGTACGGACGGGAAAACCTTTTGAAAACTCCTTGTTGTATCAAAAATTGCCACTTAGTCACCATGGCCATGGAGGACACACCTCGAACTATTACTCAGCGAGCGTAAAGCGTTGCACGACAAACCAAACTTATCGTCAATCTACATCCTCAACGCAGCATTTTTGGCACGACATACACTTGCACATTCCAGTACACCACACGTTTGCGCGGAGCCAAAAAGATTGAAACCCCTAGCGTCGCGTCGTGTCGTCAGCTCTTGTAAATCATTCGATGTCGGCTTTGCCCGCATTTAGGCAATTCTAGACTCAAAATAATGGGCTGTGTTTTGTGGTGTTGCAATCTTCAAGGCATGTCTTGGCAGTGTTGACCGGAGCATATAGATTGTCTGCAAAAATGTGTAACACGTGGGGGAGGCCGGTGGCGCGTCTCAAGCTGAACCATGAGCCCAAAAATGTGCTGACACAAGTCAACAGAATGCTGCAATCGTTGGTCCAGAGTGCGGGACAATTTTATGCGCATGAATCGTGCTCCTACCATGCTATCGCGTATCTTGATATGAACTCTTAAAAGGACAACAAAAGTGATCTGGAATAGTAATGCCATTGGAATGTCACATGGTTTGCCAAGAGGCACTCTTGGCATCGATATGGTATGGTAATTGACGGGGGATAAGCTAAAACGAGGTTCACTCCAAGTGGACAGACACCACGTATATTGATTAATCGACATTAAGACCATAGCTAAATGGGTTTCTATGATTCTATTGAAATCGATAGCCAATAGCCTAACTAGGTTGGACCATAAGTGGTGGTTCTACTTCCGCTCTTGGTAAACTCACTGAAGTAGGCTTAACTTTTTTATTGCTGGAGCCTATGCGTCGAGTTGTGTGTGCGTATCATGGCAAGCCTGAGAGCATATCAATATGGCCCACTTGAGATTTAATGTCGAAAACGAACATAAAAGCCTCTTGGAAATTACGCAAACATTGTGAAAAACTTGGATAAGAAATAGGAGATATGACTTTTGGTGTTTCAGCAACTTACAGGTAAACAAGCGGAGACTGTTACAAAGGGCTTTGACGCTCTTAAAAGGTTTAGATATCAAATGGTTTTTGAATTGACTACAGATTGGATTTGGCTCTTGTATTTGACAAACAAGCTCGATAGAGACGATGAGGTCAAGTGAAGGCTTTTCCCAGACGCAAAGCTGATATCCTCTTACCTCCAGAGGGTTTTATTTGAAGGTCGTTTGTACCATCAATCTCAATCAGTAAACAAGTTGTAAGAAGTACCTACAATAATCTTGGAGTACAGCAAATTTATGTAGAACCTATGGGTGACAAATTTTAGGTCTTAGGTCTCCCACATTAGATAGTTGCTGAATTGAGTTAGCTGGTCCTTTATAATCTGCCATACAGATTCTCTTTTCGGGTTCTTTTTGGACTGAATTTCTTTCAGAGACAGTTTGAGAATTTAGATAATAGCGCAACGTACAATTTTCAGACTTAAATAAACTGAATTGTTGATAACAACATGGAGAAATTGGGCTTGAGCTAACTAAGTTCTCTTTGAGGATGAGATACAATAAAATGAGAGTCTATAAAACATTAAGACATTTACTGACGCCTCAGGGACTCGATATAAAGGAACTAATTCTATTCTAGTTTTATTTTATTGTCCTTTACAAAATTTACAACAGGTATTTCCATCTTTTGAGACGTAATATGGAATAAGGATCAGAGCCCTTTCATTTAAGATAGCTTCGAACATTTCTGGGCTAGAAACCAACAGGTTCTAGTTCCTTTTTTTTAGCAAAAAATAACCTAGGAACTCAATTTCGTGCTAAGAGCCTTAAAGTATTTTCTCACCGTTGTTTTTCGAAAACAAACCGAGCTATTTTCTAACAAGCAGAAGCATTTTTGCTTGTTGGTATTAAGAACTCTACAACTGTGGTGGCTAAATGATTTCTCGTGAACTCTCGAAAACTGAAAAGAGCTTACCCTTCTTTTCATAGATTTTCATGTTAAAAAAAAAACGATCTTTTGCAGAAAGGGGGTAATAGACTCCGTGCTCGGAAGCATTGAAATTCCAAATTTTTGATCTTTAAGGTCGCTATTCTGCACTCCTTTATGAGTTGCAGAATGTCTTTCGGCTCGCTGGCACTCGGGGTATTCAGACTCCAGCTCTCGACACAGCCGGAACTTCGACTTTTCTTTACCTCTGAGAATGCCAACTTGACTATAGACAGCTGAGGTATTACTGCTGCAATAAGAAGCTCGACACACGTCTGATGCTCTGGAGGGTCGGTAACGGTGAAGGTTATGGTTGATCAGACGATGCTGAAGAATGACTAAACTAAGCTGAAGCCCTTAGCAATCCACACACAAGTCATTTGAATTTTTAACTCGGAGAGCCATATCGGGCTATGAAACAGCTATGACACTGCAACCTCTTTCAAACAAGCCCATTGTTTCTTCCCCGATAGAGCTCTAGAGCCAGCTTTTCACCCAGAGGCAGCCAGAAAGACAAGGATCTACAGAAATATTGGTTAAGTTTTCCGATGGGATTATTTCTTCGCCGAAGATATTTTTCCTCTCTCAGTCTGCATGTAGAGTCCCGTAAAAGGCCGATGCGATCGAGATGTTTCTTCAGTTTGCAAATTAGCCCGCTCTTGGTTGGTCTTTGTATCCAACCTGCTGGGATGAGAAACTGGGAACCAATTTTTTGAAGAAATTCTGTCAAGGTGTATTGACTCAAAACTAGTTCGATCCAATTTGAGGTTGGCTTTTGGGAAAGTTCTTGATGAGTCTTTAAGAGTACTTTACTGAAGACGCAAAATGATTCAGGCCCTATGAGTGGTGCAATTGCAACGACCTTAGCTATAGAGCCTACTAATTCATTGCAGTCATAGAAACTATAGGCTGGGATCAAGTCAAGGATGATAAGACTGTTCTAAGCTAGTTCTTAGATGGCCATGACTATTTCTAGAACAAGCTTCGTTTCAGCTTTAGGTCGTTCTTCGCACCCTATAGTCATTAACATGAAAGGTGAGATGGTCTTTCGCAGCTCCGCTTAAAGGGCTTAGGAACTTCTCACAAAGACGTACAATCCTTAAAAAGTCCGTTCAACTACTCGCATACGCACACGACATTGACATAATTGGAAGAACAAAGCGTGATGTCAGTGAAGCCTTCGTGAAAATTACTATGGAAGCGGCGAATATGGGTTTAGCAATCAACGAGGGCAAAACCAAGTAAATGCTGTCATCAAAAAAAGACACCCAACATTGACATGTCGGACAAAACATTACCATCGGCAGCTATAACTTTGAGGTACCAGCGTTCCGCTAAAAATTCAGACAATTACACCAGCGCTGACGTAAACAAAGGATGGCTCGTGCCAATCGGTGGTTCCTTGGGCTAAATAGACAGTTGAGAAGCGAAGCCATCTCTCGAGCAACTAAAGTGTCCATTTATAAGACCCTCACCATCCCAATCCTGCTTTACGGTGAGGCAGCATATGGACCCTGCCGAGGGCGGATAAAAACGATGGCTGCTCCACGAGGAACATTCTTTGGACGATTTATCGTTCCGTCTGCATAAACGGAGAGTAGAGGAGGAGATATAACATCGAACGGTACGGACGGCACTTACCTATTCAAAATACAACGGCTGCGATGACTGGGTCATACGGAGAAAAGTAAGAAAGTCACTTAAAACTAACTTAACTAAACTATTGCTATGATAGCAGGCCAGCGCACATAAAAGAGTCGAAGTGTAAAGTACACGGCCTAAGAGCTTTTGACAGATAGACGAAAAGGGGACAGACAGGTTATTTGACTTTCTATCCCCGAATCAGAGAAAGAGTGCCGGCTCTTCCAATCTTGTTGGCTACAAAACGAATCAATTTTCCATGTTCCCGGTAAGCTTTAATATACCCTATTCCTTGAAGATTGTACGAAGTTTTTTGAGCCTAATACTCGAAGTGTCTTTTCATTTAAAAAGATTTTAAGCAATTGGGAAAGTGCAAGAAAGCGGAAATGTTCATATACGACGGATTGCAAAATACCCGACCATACCAAAAAGAAAACTGCCACGGCTCCAAAAAGTGGGCGGGATATAAAATTGTAACTGTTGAATGCTTTGCTCCGAAAAGTGTACGGAGGCACATACAATATATACATAAAAGTTAGAAAATGCTAATATCTACAGCTTTTGTCGTATAATTTTTAGTCAGATTTTATATACATATATTTATTGAAAAACAGTCATTTTAAGCTAAAATCCCTTAAAAAAGTAGGCGTTGTCTATGAAAAGGCCAAACTTTTTTAGCTACTTCAAAGACAATTATAAGGCAATATTACATACTAAAAATGAATGCACTAGCGCCATTATAAAATAGCTAAAATTTGGAAAGTCTTTTTTTAAATTAGAGATGGTCGCACATACAGGCCTGTAGTGGGCGTGTCTGTGGGCGGCTAGCTTATTTTTAAATTTGATCTAAAAGACTGGAATTTCAGCCAACCCACCAAAGTTAAGCTCTCTACCTTAAAATGTAAGGCCTAAAAGTTGTTTACATACGAATACGGACGGACATGGCTTCTCCTGTCAATTTTCCTGTCGGTACCATTCACATCACTAAAAGGTCTTAGGGGTCTTCGGTGATTATTTCACTGCGAATACATCAAACTTAGTATACCCTGGGTCGGGTATAAACATCACTTACCGATTCATGGATTACCGAGATAAGCTATATTCGCAAAGGCTGCCTTGGCCCTATCCTAGAGTCCACAAGAGGCAGCAGAACACAGATTTAACTTCCTTGACCGTCAAAGGAACTAATAAATTTGATTCAATTTGACAACTCACATCCGCACATTCATTCGTTTGTAGTGAGCTTACCGGAAATTAAAGGTGGACTTTCGTTAAGTTTAAAACATGGAAAAAATACAATGCATTTCTTCAATAAACTAATTGTGTTTGCTTTTACAACTTCCTATGAAAAATTACAACCACCAGTTGTATTAAATTCTTTGCAACAACTGATTTCATCTACACTTAACCACCATAGTCAACGTGGGCGTCATTTGTCTTACCACACTCGTCATCAGGCAATAAATTTCATTCAACAGCCAAGATTTATAAAGCTGACCACTCAAGGAAGTGAACTACTTTCAATTGCCGCCGCCGGGTGGTGTAACTTTCATTTATTAGCCACAAAAACAATCAATCCCCTCGGAGAGTTCACCTGGTCGAATCCCATAGACTTTCGATTAAAATCGAAATTACAATACTGGACCATGGATAAGGCAAACCGGCCGACACGACACGACGGGACGGAACCCTTCAAAATTGTGCAACGAAAAGTAAAAGTAACTCAAGTTGAAACAATCGCTAATAGACGAACGATTGGGCTGCATATGTGGAAAAGATACTTCCTTCCTGTCACAGCGTGTACCATATGCATCAGTGCGCAGCATCATATATGAGAAAGGTTCATGAATGGTCTAATAAAACTATTTT
Organism: Neoascia interrupta; assembly: GCA_947623515.1. Classification (NCBI taxonomy): domain Eukaryota; kingdom Metazoa; phylum Arthropoda; class Insecta; order Diptera; family Syrphidae; genus Neoascia; species Neoascia interrupta. Next base: position 188,614,066 of record OX392462.1, read on the forward strand.
AACCCATAACTGCATAATGTTTGGCAGAAATTATATCAATGCTGAGCCGTTTCAGGACTGGGAAAACAAGAGCACTTTCACCCAAAACCAATGCACCAGTTCCCCGAGAAATATTACCCAAATGAAAAGCCAGCAAGTATCTCAGAGGCTTGCGTGCTTTCAAAGCCGAATGACCAACAACAACAACAAGAGCTAAAGATACGAATTGGTTCGCTCTGGTGGATTTGCATCGAGAGACCAATTTCCTAGTTTATGGGCGATGAAAAATCACCTCCAGCACCATCAGCAGCAGCAGCCGGTCGTTGGTGGCACACTTGCTGTGGCATGTCCAATGTGTGTAATCAGCGCCAAAGGAGAAGGAGAGCTGCAGCGGACAGATACGGAGCAAAGTCAATGCAGCACCGCATATGCTGGCCAGGAGACCCAAAACCCGAGGACTACCATGATGAACGGCCAGAAGCCATAGGAGCTTACATCGATACGAATCAGTATTAATACTGAGACTGCAGACTGGAGCTTGATGATAACAGGCTCGTGAATTAAAAAATTCACTTTTCAAAAGTTCGGCGACTTGTGCTACGCTAGAGTGCTTGAGGCCTGGAATTGGATCATTCTGGCGTGTGGTTACATAACCGATTCAACAAGCTTCGGGAGCAAAAGCAAAGCCAAGCCATTTCGACTGATATTTCCTGAAATATATAAGTTGCTGGTAGCATGGCAGAGTGCAGATGGAGAAGGAGCCGATACGAATGGCAGCGCGGCACACGGGCTTAAAAAATAATTACAGCGCAGTGATCGTGTTGAGGACCAAGCGTTATGGTGGCCCGATAGCTTTTAATGGCGACCAACGGGCAGCCGGACCGCGATGTGCAAAACACCTGTCCGATTAGACTCGTTTAATGTGACAAATGTAGTGCAGTGTGTTATGTTGTGCGGGAGGCATCAATCAATTGGGCTGCATTTGGTTAACGCTCTGAGAGGTGATTATTTAGTTTTTTGTTGTGCCATTGGGCCAACTGAATTGGTGTTTGGGGCGATGAACTATAGTATCGCAGGCCAGGAGGTCCCACGGTTGTAGGTCATTGTGGTAAATGGAAGTTTCGTGTTGATGGATAGAAATGGGCTTGTGGTTTGCACAAGCTTGGGGTGGACCAAGAAACTGTTTGACACCTGATATATGGCGAAAAATTGTTTTTAATCCTAACATTCAGGTTTAACCCCATACAAGCCCACACGCTCGATATGAATCCGTGGCCATAAAACATGACCTATGAAAGCAAGTTTGACAATAATTGAAGAGCTTAACTCTCAAAAGTGGGTATGTTTGTACGAAATTATTATCAGTAGTCCGGGCACAAAATCTTTGTGTTGTTTTTTGTAGGCTTTGCGCAAAATTGACTTTTCAAGTCTTAACATTGCCTTTAGCGTCACACAGACTCTTGGAATTTCCATGATCTCGCTGCTAATACGATATAAGAGTCAAGGTTGCAATGTTCTATATGTACTGAAAAGACAACAGCTTCCTTGGAGCTTCGCAAAACGGGACAGTGTTACGTTTCTATTTTCCAAAGTGACATTACCCTGTCCGCATAAGCCTTTCCGCAAAATCGCCGCGTATTGAGGAGTGCTCGAACATTGACAGTGCTTTTTTTACCCGACCGAGGGTATATTAGTTTTAATGCAAGGTTTGTAACACAGTTAAATAATCACCGTAGAGATAAATAGATTTTAGAGATATGATCGAGACCGAAAGGGGAATCGATTAAGCCATGTCCGTTTGTCCATCCGTCTGTATGTGTGAAGGTTTTAGGTCTTCAAAATCAAGCTAGCGAGCTGAAACTTGGTACACGGCTTGGCTCTTTTCTTTTGTTGCACAGACAAAGTGTGAAAATTGGCTCAAGCCGTCAACAGCCACGACCACTACTGGCTTCAATGTGAGACAACCTCTATTTCACATTTTTTCTCAAAATGCCTTTTGGTCAAAGGCCTTTGTTCTTGTCTAAGGCAAAGGAACTTGCCTTGAAATTTTGGAACTGAGCAATATTGGCCTAAGGCCTTTAACACCTGAAGGCAAAAATTGAACAGCCGAGAATATCGACGATGCCCACTTTTAGCATGTTAAAAAATTGTTTGATAGATCCTAATGATATTATTATTTTCTAAGTCTGCTCCATACAAAGTTTTGAGCTCCGTCCACTTTTAAGGGGCGTTTTTAGGAAAAAACTGCTTTCTTTCTGAAATAATTTACCGTATTTTCTCATGTTTCTAACTAAATTGCAATTAATTGATTTTAATTCTAAATCCATGCCCACTTTTGGAGGCGTGTTCTATACAAATAATACATGAATTCGGGCCAAGAAAGTTTAAGATTTGGTGTTACATCTCATCTTACATCTCATGTTGCATCACTTCTTCGTTTTTGGATTCAATATCATCCTGCCCGTCACCTGAAAAAAAAATACTTGTTCTTTTTCACGGTCCCCACCTCCGCGAGGGTCTGACAAGCCCTCCGAGAGTATCATTTGTCTTGAAAAACTTCTCAGAGTGCCGTTCGGATTCGGCAAAAAATTGTAGGTCCCCTTGTATGTAAAGATATTAACACACCAGCATATATTGCTGAGAAGTTGGCCCTGGTTCACCTCGAGCTGTTGCGCCACTCTATTTATTTATTTTTTATCATACTGCTTGGACCGAGTAGTTTTCTATAAAGGAAGGACTCCTTCCAAATATTTGACTTTTTATAGCTCGGGATGTAGAGGCATTTTCTAATACAGTTTTTCCTTGATTTTCGTCAGTCATCCTTTTCGTGAGCGTCATTTCAATGTCGCTGGTGATGATCCTTAAGTAAAAATGAATCAACCGGCTACAATCAGCTGAGGATTAAGAAACTGAACCCTGTCAAGTTTTTGGAAAGAAATTATGAAAATGTGAACGATCAGTAAACCATGAATATGAGTACAAGGCCAAACCCCTTTCCACGTCTTGGCAAGGTTTATAGGTGCTTATGCTTATCGCAGCCAAAACGTGTTTGTTGTGGATGGACAGAGAGAGACATTTTCTCTGCTTTCTCTGCTTTCTCTTAACTCCATAAATCTGTCATACCAATTAAGAATATTCAGAACAAATCAGAAAAGAAAATTATCGAGCCTATTCCTCACCCATTCCTAACAACCATCAGGACGTGATACTAAGGAGTTAGAAAAACAACTTTACAGTCTTAAAATTAATGATGTCAAAATTCTGGTTGCGTCCAAATTCTTTTTATAAAATTCTACTTTTATTTTCGGAATTCTATTTAACGAAATTCTTGTAATTACAGTTTTCCATAACAACACAGTGAAATATGAATTAGGAACCATGTCGTCGCTCTGCACCTCTTTTTCAAAAATTCTGAGCCATCCAGGGTTTTAATCCCAACCGGAAATTCGCTGCCTTAGTCAGAGTTTTAAAAAAGCTGATTTTTTTTTGGAAGTGGTTCATAACTTTTTTTTAATCTGCTTTTCAAAAATTTGCTTTTTCAAAAAAAAATCTGCTTTCAATATTCTGCTTTTTAAAATTATTTTTTTTTTAAAATTCTGAATAAAGCAATAGAGTTCTGCTTAAGGAAAAGAGTTTTAAGAAATCTTTTCACTTTTCTCATCCAAGGTGAAAAAAGGCGGTTGGCAGGCGGCGACACGCCCCCCTAACTATTTTACTCTATAGCTTGGCCAGAATTTTGTAAAACAGAAATTTGAAAAGTTGGATTTCGTAAGCCGAATTCAGTAAAAAGGATTTTGACCCCTAGCCCAAATTTTATTGCTTTAGCCAGAGTATGGAAAAATCAGAATTTTTTTGACAGCGTAGTTCTGCTTTCAAAAATCTGCCTTTAGAAATCTGCATTTCCGCAAAAAAAATCAGCATTTCAAAACTATGTTTATTCAAAATTCTCACTAAAGCAATAAAACACGGATTTTCAAGCAAACTCATACTTTATTGAAGTGGAGGAAACGCATTCGAAAAGTATTAGGAGGAGGAAAAGTATTAAATAAAAATAAAAAATAAATAAATAGAGTGGCGCAACAGCTCGAGGTGAACCAGGGCCAACTTCTCAACAATGTATGCTGTGTGTGCCCATTTCTTCACATACAAGGGGACCTACAATTTTTTGCCGAATCCGAACGGCACTTTGAGAAGTTTTAAATGATACTCTCGGAGGGCTTGTCAGACCCTCGCGGAGGTGAGGACCGTGAAAAAGAACAAATCTTTTTTTTTCAGGTGACGATGGCAGGATTCGAACCCAGACCTCGGGCGTAGTAGGCACACACACACTAACCACTACGCCACGGATAAGAAAGGAAAAAATAGTCGCAGTGGGATGCGAAAGGGCCGGCACGCCGCTCATACATATTTAACTGAAAAACAGAACTTTGAAAAGCAGTCTTGTTAAAAGAATTTTGAGCCCAGACCATTTTTTTACGAAAACGCTGAATATTAAAAGGAAGATTTTTGAAAGCAAAATTTTGACTCGGAAATCTGCTAACTTTACCTCGCAGCGTCTTCTGGAGAAGACAGAATCGAATCGGAGTGAAAGAGAGTCTGCTAACAGTCCGAGGCTACTTATAGACAGTTAGTTTCGTTAGGGCACTCTGGTCAGAGCTTAGTAAAACAATCGAATAAAAGCAAACTCTAGGGGTACTCTACCTGCTAAAGTAGAGGCATCCCCATGCTACAAATAAAGTCAGCTTGGTTCTGGAAAGACTATTTGAAACCGGAGATTTTCAAATAGTCTGTGGCACAGCAGTCAGCTCTTTTTAATTGACATAAGTATGTCGTGACAGGCACGACGTCCCAGAGACGCCAGGACGCGTCGTATAAATTAGCTAAGGTTGAATTGTTGATATACTTACATCCGTAAAATTCAATTGTGGTGGTACCATGTGAATCTTTTAAAAGTTGTGCCTGGTCGTTAAACCTATTTGAGCTATTAAAAAAGCAAGAAAGATTCAATCGAGCTAATAGGGTCTGAATCCAGACACTAGACGGCCATGTGGCCATCCGAAAAGTTTCGTTTATCCTTCTGTGAAGGATGCACGTTATTCTTAGGCTAGTATATAATTAATTTATCGTCATGACTTCTAAGAAGACTAAGAATGAGTCTATCTAAGAAAAGGTGGATCAAAAGAATAGAAAACCACCAGTAGTTGATCCATTGGCCACCAAGCATCAAAATCTTGATCAAAAGAATATGTGCATTGGCTTTCCAATTTGCACCCACAGCTCCAATTCTGTTTGACAAAGTGGTGCTGCTAAAGAAAGACACTTTCAAGAAACGCACTTTCCAGTGCTGCAAATTTACTTTGTTGCCTCCACCGGCGGTACAACAACCACCGCCTCAAGTTATTCTTGTCAGTGGTTTGTTGCACATGCATGTTTCACCGAACCGCAATCATTAAGTCCACAAATCAAGCCTTCAAATAAACACGACTTGTAAGCATAACATATCCAGCAGGTGGGCTATTGCTCGCTAAGGATTTGTCTCCGTTTTCCTAATAGACAAGCAAAAATTTTATATATTTTTTACCAACTTTACCAACAGACTCAAGCTCCCACTTTCTTGCAACAGAAATGAAATACTTCAGCTTCAAGTGGAAATCCATAGAGTTTTCTTGTGAAATCCGATTCGATTCTTCGGCACGCAAAAGCAGCAGCAGCCACCGATGATTTATGAAAATAATTTCACTACGGGAAGCTACCTGTTTTCGACTTAGCCACCGTATTGCCGACCAAACTCAACTCAAAGGAGCACTAGATATTCGCTATACTATGCCGAACCTAGAGATATTTTGTGTCGGGAATTTGATTTATGCCGTTGCCTTCCGAGCTTGCATAGCTAGCACTGATTTATCTACGCTTTTGTCAATACAAATTGATTGTTATCGAATCTGAAGTGGATTTACGATTATTAACTTATAGCTACTCTTCGACATATAACATGGCGGTAGCTGGTCCTTTGCGCAAAACTATAAAGTTCGACGGAACCAGTATTAAATTAGAAGCTCTTAAAGTTATTGGTTCATAAATCGTGAAACAACTGGGGTTTTCCAAAAGATCTTATTTTTGGGCGCTTAGAGAAGAGGGCTGTATTAAATGTGCAGGGTGAATTGATATAATGAGGTGAAGAACTTAAGCTTAAGAAGATCCGGGTTTGAAGCGACTCTAGCCAAACATGTAGTACAAAAACTATCTTAAATGGAAACAATAATAAATTTATTGGTAAAAATTATTTTTCCATTATCTCCACTAAAACAAGCGTGACGCTTAGTAACTTTTATCAATCTTATGACCCACAGTCCTGCTTCAGCGATTAAACAAAATTAATGCTGACACCAGACGCATTCGAATGAAACATGCAAGCACTTAAATTTTTGCGATCACATAATCTGCAAGCTCCGTAACACTTATTTCTGGTCTTCATGGCTGGCACCACCAATTAACCGGCTTTTAAGCCAAAAGGTACCGATCCATGGCTAAAAGCAGCTTACAAGCTCATGTTATCGAATCCGTGCTTCAATTGCTCCAAATCGAATCTTTTTGGGGGAACTGGAGATGGAGCGGGATTGTCAGCTTTAAAATATTAAAATGAACTGTAAGCGTTTTTTTTTTTCAAGTTAATTGGTGGAACGGCTCGATCTATAGAACTGGTCCTGGTTTATGTGGCTGGAAGGGTATCAGGCCGAATGGGGTGTAAGTAAATTATGGGTTGTGGGCAACAAAGTGAAATGAATGTGTCAACGGCGGAGGTAATATTCATCGAAATTGAAAATTGTTATTTAATTGCTTAATTGAACAATATTTTTTCTTAAATATTATGACGTGGACTTGTATTGGAAGATTTATTGGTAATATAAGAAATTAAACAATAAAGCCAGACAAATTATTACCAGGATGTTGAGATTTAGACTTGGAATACTGTCAGTAAAGGGATTTATTTATTTAGACTACGAATTGAATGTGGACTTAAGAATAATGCGAAAAGCTTGCGGATTTGTGAAAATAGTTCATAAGATGGCCTCAATAGTTACGCCTAACTAAATTTCTATTGTTTTTTAGGTATTTGAATAACTTTTAAGGATGGGGTGGTTCGCCGCATGTATAGTTCTTTCCATAATTCACACACAGTTTTGCAGTAGAAAATTAAAGATATTTTCTTTGACAAAAGAACTTAAAAAATATCATTAGATTAAGGTGTATATGAATAATGGTTATTGTTTTTGTGAATTTTACTTCAGTGAAGAAGTACGAAAACGAACAAAATGATCCATTAATTAACAATCCATGCCAACACAGGCATAAATAATATATCTTTGTTGCCCAGTGCCTTAATGCTTAAGGAACCACTCTAAGCACTCGGGGGTGTTTTAAGTCAACTTAGGTCGTCTTTGAATTGAATTTATGCCCACGACTAGTTTCTAAGTTTATGAAGTCCGATTAACCGCGAACTAGCCTAAACTTTCCGCTAAAAATAAGACAGAAATATTAATTAGATAAAATATTGATGTGTTGGGAGCCTTAGCTCTCTTTATTATACTAAAAGTAAGCGTCAGGAGTTAACTTTGTATACTGGGCTCGGAGCTGCTAGTTCTATACACGCGAAGTTCAAAGTTGATATCCCCCCTCTTCCATAGCGTCATCTGAGCCTTCATCTGCCTCTACCGTCCCTGTGGAATGGATTCGAAAATCGGTTCATTGTAACCAAAAACTTAAATCATCGGAAAACTCTTCATCATCATCATTTCGGTGACTGCTTAGAAGGGTGGCTAAATAGTCCTTCCATCATTCCCGATCCTCCGCCACCAACTCAAGAGAGGCGCGATTCCCAGACGGATCTCGGAGATGTTCTTAATAGCAGCATCTCATGATTCCACCACCTGTTCCTTGGCCTACCTGTTAACATGGCCTGTCTAGGAAGTCTGTCAGGGGGCATGCGAACAACGTGTCCAAACCATCGAAGAATCGATCGCTCCACTCGGAGAAGTGGCTGCTCAACAATAAGATTTCCACGAATACTGACTGGCAGCTTGTACCCGCGATCTAATTCTTTCGGTCTTTGCCCAAATTTCATGACCATAGATGAGGGTTGGACGGACACTGAATTAAAACCTGAGATCTTTGCTTTTACTGATTTCTGATCTTTTTATTTCCTGATGACCAGCTGGCGCAGTTCTTTAACTATTGCTCTAGCTTGGCCAATCCTACAGAAGAACTCAGTATCACCCTTTCCATCTTTCGTGAAAAAGATCCCGAGATACGCTAGATGGTTTATCCTGACGCCAGCCATTTCGAAAGATTCGTCGCCAAGACTGCGATTCACCATCCAGTCCATATATGCTATGAAAAGGAGAGGCGATAGAGCACAGCCCTGGCGAAGTCCAACGCACACATCAAAAGGTTGGGATTTGACGCCATTTATCCGAGCACAGCTTCTGCAGTTCCCATACAAAGACTGAATGGCTCTCAGAAGGGGCCCACTCAGTACAAAGTCCTGCAAGACTCTCCAGAGTTTATCCCGAGGAACCCGGTCATAGACCTTTTCCAAATCTACAAAACACGCGTAGACCGGTTTGGCATATTCCCAGGCCTTCTCAAGAATAACCTTCAGAGTAAAAAACGGCTGTGCCTCTGCCAGGCCGAAAGCCATTTCGATTCTCGCAACAAAGTCTCGATTACAGCTCTGGAACGCGCTTCCAACGTACTTACTTACTTAAGGTGGCGCTACAGTCCGGGGTGGACCTGGGCCTCAGCCAACAAGCTTCGCCAGCCAGCTCTGTCTGTAGCTAGGCGTCTCCAGTTTCGCACGCGAAGTTGGCTGAGGTCCCCTTCCACTTGCGTGCGCCACCTAAATCTCGATTTATTTCATGAAGAGATTTATTTCTGGAATTTATATATTTGGAAGAAGTGTACCAACCTTGGATTTAACGCCTTGAATGATTTTCAACTTCCTTCCTCTGAGCAAAATGTCTTGTATGCAGATCTGTAATCGTGCTCCAACATTTTGCCGAACTTCTTCCATGCCTGTTGCTGGGCTATTTTGACTGGCAGAATGGAAGTTCTTCGCTCCTCATTGTACCGGACTCGAGAAGTTGAGTTTCTACATTGGATCCACACAATGTATAGGCTCTCTTCTTCTCTCTGATGGCTTCTTTAACTCCAGGCGTATGTAGGCTCTCTTTTTCTGTCTGATCACACAGTTCATTCACCACCAGCCGCTTCTATCCACATTTCTTTTAGAGGAAGATTGAAGCAGCTGCTATTCCTCCTCTACATTCAAAAGGTCAGTTGGAATTTGTTCAAACTTCTCCGAAACATGCTATGCAAAGCGCGATCTGAGGTCAGAGTCAGCATCCTGCGACCTGTCACCAGTTTTGGTATTCGCTTGGGTGGCAAAGGAATACTGTCGCTGGAAAACAAATTTACACAGCGCTAATTGGGGATCAATTGACACCTCAGCTCCTCCAAAAACTCGAGCATCACAAATCATTCCTTCAACATACGATGGTACCTCAAAGAAATAAATCAGTGACTTCTGATTTAAACATGCCTGTTCCATGTGTATTTGTGAACGTCTTTTTGCGGGAAAAAGGTGTTCATGATAGACAAACCAGCAAAAGTCCAACAACTTCCCTCCGCTCCTGTTTTGATCCGGGTGACCATGCCTGACAATCACACACCTCCAAGTACTGTTGTCCGTCCCCACCATGCGCTTTGAAGTCACCTATCAAGCGAAAGAAGTCCAGTTCTGCCACTCTATCCAGGGCAACATCAATTTCGTTCAAAAAGTACTCATACCCTGACTCTGAATTTGGTGCATATACCTGAACCAGAGCCAGGGACGATCGTTCCAGCTTAAGCTTTAAGATCAGAACTCTTTCCCCTAACGAAATGATCATTTCTGACAACCGGGGGCTTGTGAATGTACCCATGCTTGTGTAGTCATGTGATCTGGGACGCCAGACCAGAAGATCTTCCACCCATCGGCGAAGTTGAGCGGGATGCTGAGCGGGACCTTTCGACCACCAAGCACTAGCACGCGCTGACATCCTTCAGGCCTAACTCTAAAGGCTGCCCTGGATTACCTGGATCAGCAAATATCCGAGGCCGTTTTCGTTTTCTTTTCATGGTTGGGGGATGGTGCATATTATACCTAGCTGCCAGGCTTAAATTCAGCCTACTCTAGCCCGAACAACAGACGCCGACAAGGAAGCCGCTCATCCCGAGACAGACGGAACTTGATTTCTGTTATTTGAAGTTCAGTCGCCCCTCTGGGATCAGACGCTGACCAACGGGCCGCTCAATATGTATCAGACGCTGCTGGATTTTATTTAAAAATTCGGGTTTATCTTTCAGTTCTAACTTTACTGCCAAGGGAGGCCCTACCAGGAGTATATACTCCATATCTTACTTCAAGGCTATTCTAAAACCCGACCTAGCAGGGTGCAGGAAGTTTCCTTCATTCCAAAAATCAAGCGCGATAAATTTAGTTATTGATCCTTCGTCAGACTGTTTTTTGCAATGTCGACTCAAGCCTTTCTCTATGAGTGGAAAAATGTCAAGTGAGGGTACGAACTACATTTTATGTTACGAGTTTTATGGGAGGCAATTCCCATCGTGTAAATGATCTCACAATGGACCCGAGCCCGACGACAGAAAATCTTTCGCTAATGAAAAAATTCTATAACCCCTGGACAGCGCACCGATGCTTCTAGATTGCTAGACATGCGCACTTGAGGGTCCTTTTTGGAGCTAGAATTTTGTCAAAACTTACAAGAACGATTAACGAAGACGACTAAACCTCGTTTAAGTGTGAGAGTAGCCGAATCTGAGGACTTAACAGTTCGGTTACTGGCAAGAAAAGGTCATGACTTCTTATGTTATTAGTTCTGCAAACAAAGGTCAAATGCCTTAAATATAAACTTGGCTTGAATAGGTTGTTCTTTGTCTAGAAAACTCTGAAAAGCAGCTAAACTGCAAAGCACCCGACTTAAAGTTAAGGGTGATCGGCTTTGTTGCAGCTTGACATCTGGAAACTTGCGTTTAAAAAGAATCAATCTTCAATTTTTACCAAACGTATCGTTGCTTATGTTGAAGGAGCGGATTCTATGACAAAGACTAAAAACTAAATTTAGTATTAAAAAAAAAGAAAAATTAAACAATTTACAATTCCACAATAATTACAATAATGGCTGGATCCTCCGATCAGTCTTCCGCGATAAAAACATTATAATAAGCCAGGCATAGGTTTTTGCATCATCTGGTCAAGCTTTTTAGATGGCCTCAGGAACCTGATTTCTTTTTATGAGCAGAAAGTTCTTAGAACCTGGTGTGTAGCATTTTTATCCATTGAAAAAGTCTTCAAAGCAAATACCTAATAGTTGTTAAGCTCATCCAAAGAAGCTTAAATATTTAAGTTTATATCAGGGAACCTTGAGTAAACCACTTCTACCTCCAAAGTGCTTTATTTTACGCATGCTCCAAGCTCAGGCATCAAAATTGCAACTTGTGAATTGGCCAATAAAGGAGCTCTTGAAGACTCAGAAGCTCAATGCTTCCGTCATTTGACTATACCTTCACCGACATCAAACCACCTTTCAAAATCACAAAAAAAAACCTTTCCATTCATGCACCATGTGACAGCAATGACATAGCTTTAAGCAATCACCCTTAAGCTCATCTACAAAGTACCTGAAGTACATCCCCATCTAAGAGTCTTCTCGTTGCGCGATTGCCAAACTTTTGTAATCAAGCCGCACACTGTGGCTTGATGCGCAATGTCATAAGTCAGTCAAATCTCTTAATAGCTTATAGGTCAAGTGCTATCAAATACACATAGCTCATCTGTAGTTGGAAGCGTTTAAGACTCCTCATCTCAACAAGTTGGCGGTAATTAACAAGTAATCGTTCGATTAATCGCCAGCCAATGATTAAATCTTGTAATTAACTGCCATCGCTTAATTATGTTCAGCCAATCCGGGGGTATAATACATTTTAGACAGTAAGAGGAATTCATGAAGGAATTGGTCGACCTTTAAACGGGCTATAGACAGGCGCAAATAATTGCAAATTGATGGACCTCGAGGACCACTTAAAATATTAGTTACACTTCGAATAATTGAAAGTCGTGTATCGGACAAGTGTGAAAATGAACAGTTTGACAGAGTTTATTAAAAGAAGAAATGTGCCACACTTTTAAGGCAGCTTTAAGTGCGGTGAAGTACCAAAGTGTGCGCGCAGCCAGGTTCAAGGAAGTTTTCCGACAAGAAGCCTACCACAACAAGTGATGTGGCCTTTGGCATGCAGCAGGTGTAGTATGCAACCTGTCACCTTTGTGTCGCTCCTGATTGACACACTACTGCTGCTTGATTAGGAAATATTTCAATCACTTAAACGTGTGCTTTTGTGTTGAGATAGAAAAGTGCACTGAATGCGTAGTAAGACGCCAACGGGGGCACAATCAGATTCGACGAGCACAGCCTGTAGCCATAAATACTCATATAGCTCGACGTCTATTAAGAGATGGACACATCAATGGAGCGTTCAATCTCGGCTTCAATCGCAGCTGCAATCTTGATGCACTTCCTTGGTCTCTTGAGTGGTACACTTGCGGCTGACCACTCTAGCGATGTGTGCTCGATGACTTCTGTGTCGATATTGGACGATATCTTGTTTATAGCCGTGTTTACTTAAAGTTTCTCTTATTCAGATAGTGTTGGCTATTTATGCTTATCGTTCGTTATCAAACCAACATCGATCGAAATTTGAGATGAAATCGATTGAGGTATACTACCGATGCTCAGGCAGCAGCCTTTCGCCCCGTTCTGCGCTTCGACGAGATCTCAGTGTTCGATAGTTTGGCATAACGCCTGGTTGTTTATGGAGACTACCTGGTCATCAAAATGCGATAACAGCTGCATTAAATGCCATTAACTGGAGCTTTTTATGTTGCTGCAAGATTTGCTACTCAATAGCAATCGAACCGCATTCGGCGAGCTGGATTTGAACAGGCTATGAGCGCTTAAGAAAATCGTAACATAATTGAAATTTCAGAAAGTTACCTCAAGCAAAATCGTTCTTTGCCGACCAGGGATACAATAGATCTAAGGAATACTCACTAATATCATCGTGACATACAAACACTCATAAAATTATAACGCAACATTTTCCCATCGAACAAGCGCTATACGTCCGCCCATTACGCAACCCGTCTCCTCCAACTTGGCATCAATCTCTTCAGTCCGATCAAATAAACTGTCAACCGGCAACAAGTCAACACCATGTTGCTTGTCACAATTTATTTGCCATCGCGATGCAGTGGCATCTACACGTAAAAGCTATAACCCAAAACATAGACTTTTAACCCCAGAAGCTAAACACCGGCACTTAGATACGATCCCACAAAAACGATGGAATTTTTCAACTGGGAAATCGCATTAATGTGCAAAAATAGCGCCAGCTCCCCAAGCCTGAGATTATGCTGTCCAAGTTAGTCCACTGATGTCTGTTTTTGCTTTTCTGGCACAAAAGTCTCGTACACACATTTCGACCTCTGTCGTCTAAGTCGCAACACTTAAATGGTAGCTCTGGCCCGACGTTAACACAAGTCCTTTCCCAAGTCTCAATGCAAATCCGCATATTGTTCTGCTCCACAAAAGGCGAAAAAAAAAATATCAAAACGCATGCGCGCCCGCCTTCTTCTATGCGAGATACTGCACTTAACGTCACATAATGTAACCCAGGAGTGCATGCATGTTATGGTCCAACTTTGAACGTTTAATTTATGAATTCGCTTAAGTGGAACGCTTGTCCGGGAGCGGTTAACTGGGACAAAGCTACTTGGTAAATGCTGTTAAATACTGCGTCTAAATAATTGTCTGCAAATGTACAAGCCATACAACACAAGGCTGCGGCATCTGGACCTGAGCAAGCTGGCTGTGTTCCTATACCCAAAGTAACAATGCCGTAAATTTCGACGCAAATTTCGACGCAGTCAGATAGGTAGAGCTACACTCGTACACTGATTTCAGATAGCGGAAGCCTTTTGGATTTGGTGTGAAAAAGTCTTGCGTCTTGCGTGTCAGCCAACACTGGCGACGCGGCGTCTTTTAATCAGTCTTTTGCGTCGATAAAGTTCGGAAGCATATAACGTTGTTGGTCGGCGGGACAAAGTCTTGTGCGGATTTAATTGGGTCATTTGAGCTCGAGTTAGGCCCAATTAAGATGTACAATTTAACGACCGTAACACGCTGAAAAGTCATAATTTTTAATCGCCACAACATGAGTGTTTGCCATTCAGTTATGACAAGGCATGAGAAGCTTTTCTGCTTGCGGAGTCCGTTGGAACATATTCAAAAAAATGCCGGCAGTTTTTCAAAAACTCAATAAAGTTTTTTAATTTATGACAAATTGGTAAGGTGTTAAGCCACTTGGTTGTAAATTTAGTAATGACAATAAATTTTTATGAAAACGCTGGGGAAAATTAATAATTGTCGACAGAACTTTTATTACCAAATGGAATCCGGTATTAATTACTACTTTTCGGGACATTGTTTTTTCAATTAACTTCAATGCGAAGGAGTGGTCACCCTCTCTTTTTACAGGGCTGTGATGGAGTGCTTTGTGTGGGGACGATGATTGTTGGTTCGAAACCTGACTGAGATATAATTTTTTTTTGACTGAGATAGTTTTTAGGGCATGTAATTTCAAAGCCGACTCAAAACTAAAGATTGGATTTGAGTCCAGCGTGGACTCTGTTTATGTCCAAACAGTGGAATGTATATATTCCGGCGTACCCCTTGTTGGAATCTCCTGTTACCTCTTTAGGTCTCACTATCAGATAGCAATAGGTACCATTGGCTTAATCGAAAAAAGTTTCAGTTTTCAGTTTTGGGGCGTTTTTAAGTAAAAACCAAATTTTTTATATAAAAATGCAATTAATTCATGTTAACCGCATCTGACATCGAAATATTTGAACAAAAAACACAATGTTATCCAAAATGGACTGATGCCACGCCCCACGATTTTTTTATTTAAACAATGTAATTTAAGTTAACATAAATAAGTACATAATAAAAATAAGCATTGGTCAATTTGGATCGGGAATCCAACGATACGCCTAAGCGGCATGTAACCCGCCCACTAATTTTTCAAAATTTGGGAGGTTGATTCCTTTGATATCTTCTACCACAATCAGCGCGTCTACGACAAACTAGCTTCAACGTGGGACTAGAAAAATCGTTTGGTAACGAACAATGAAAGCGAGAAAACTTAACGACAGTTTTGAACAATATTTATTTGTGTTGTTACACCAAAAAAGCGGTACTATTAAATAATTTCAGAAATCCACGCATTCAAGGCTACAATTTATTCCTAACTTTGCTATTGACCAGGTTTACTTGACAAAAAACTCTTTCCATGTCATGGAAGAGTGGCAAACACAGCAGTTGTAAGTCTAGCTCAAAAATATTAAATTCTTACATAGTTCGAAAGAAAATGTTTCTAATTTTTTAGTATCAAAGGAAATACTTCTTCAGCAGTTTCAGTGTTAATTAAGGGAGTTTATAAAGCACTAAAATACCAATTAAAGCTCTAAAACGCCCAAGTACTAAAATGACATTTTGGGCACTGAAATCATTTTTTATACCCCATCCTATAGGATAGGAGGTATATTAAGTTTGATTCATAGTTTTTAACATAGAGAAATAATCACCGTAGACCCCCAAAACCTTAATTTTTCAAAATTTGGGAGGTTGATTCCTTTGATATGTTCTACCACAATCAGCGCGTCTACGACAAACTAGCTTCAACGTGGGACTAGAAAAATCGTTTGGTAACGAACAATGAAAGCGAGAAAACTTAACGACAGTTTTGACTGCAAAACTACAGGATATACCATATTTGTAAAGTTTATCGAGTTTGTTATTCACGCATTGTTTATCCGTCACAGCGAGTATAAGCTTTACAGAGAAAACATATCTTATGACATGATGTCACAATCACAACCCACAACAACGAATGTCAAATAAATCGTCGACCTCGCCGATGATTTTTAAATTTTTCAAAAAGGCCGATGACATTCAATTGACAAATCGCCCGATACTCTGGGTTGCTCTCTGGTGCTGGTTGTGAAGTCAGAGAGCTTATTGTGACTGTGACTCCGGCTAATTTTTTCATTTGAGTGGTCTATCGAAAAATGGAATAAGGACCTCTTATGGTATCACTCCGTTGAGCGTCCGTCCATCTGTCCGCACGTGTAACTTCTGAACGGTAAGTCGTAAAAAGAGGAAATTTATACTTTTTACACTCATAAAGTTTATTGTAAACATGAAAACGCAAACAAGGGTCAAATTTTTATGCAACAATCAACAAATTTATAAATAACGGTTTAATTATAGTTTGAATTTTGATGGTAAAAAAGACAAAAAGTAATTTGGCTCTTATCTTGAATAGTTTTGCAGCCAGAAAAACAGAAATTGAAACGTACACTAAAATTTTCTTAGATTTTCGTAATAATATTCAATTTTAAAAATATATTGAAAATTTTCAGAAATAAGAATTTGAAATTTTGTGCCCGTTTTTAACGTGTTTAAGGTCATAACTTTTTAATTACTTTACCAAACAGCCGATATTAACTTAACATTATATAACGGCCGTAGTTTCAGCAAAAGACAAAATTTAATTTTGGTTAAACCGTTTTAAAAATGCGATTTTGACGTATTTTCGAAAAAAAGTTGTGATAAAAAATTTGTCCCGACCAATAGCCCCGATATTATAAGGCCGATCAAATGATTTGAAAGAAAAATACTCAAAACAAGAATTATCTGTAATTTTCGGGAAAACTATAGAAATTTTTGAATATGTAGCGGATTCTGAAATTTAGCAAAAAACATTTCAAAAACTATTTTTCAAAATATGTTGGTCTCTTAACGGAAGTACCGATTAAAATGAAATTTGGTTTGTACATAAAACTTATGTTAAGAAAACTCTAAAACTATTGGGATTTTTCAAAAATTACGTTTCTAACTTAAATTTTTCTGAAACGGTTTAATAAACAAATTGAAATACCCGTATTTATAGCCAATAACTAAGAAACCTGTAACCAGGGTTAAATAACCGTTGCTAAGGCAAAGAACTTAAAAATCAAAAAAATATAACGGTATTCAAAGAAAGATTCTGAATAGTCGTTTTAAATAAAAAATAATGCAGAAATAAGCTAATAAGCGACTAAACTACATTTTATATGGAAAAGAAACAATAATTGTAAGGCCGACGAACCAGTATATGACTTCATACTTAACAGTCTTCAAACTTAAGCGTTTGGCGGACTGTGATCAGTGGTGCCAAGTTAGTCTTTTCTGAGCTGAAACACCGTTTCTATTATTTTAAGCGTTAATTTTAAAACCTTGGGCACCTTTTTTTCAATTTCTTGGAATAAAAAACATTTATTTTTTCTTTTTGAAAAACAATATTAATTTATTTATAAATTTGTGTTATTACACCAAAAATGCGCTATTATATTAATAATAATCAGAAATCCACGCCTTCAAGGCTCCAGTTTATTCCTAACTTTCTTTTTGACTAGGTTTACTCGACTAAAATCTATTTCCATGCCATGGAAGAGTGGCAAACATAACAGTTGTAAGGCTAGCTCGAAAATATTAAACTCTTACATACTACGAAAGAAAATGTTTGTAATTTTTTAAGTATCAAAGGAAATACTTCTTCAGCAGTTTCAGTGTTAATTAAGGGAGTTTATAAAGCACTAAAATACAAATTAGAGCTCTAAAACGCCCAAGTACTAAAATGACATTTTGGGCACTGAAATCATTTTTTATACCCCATCCTATAGGATAGGAGGTATATAAAGTTTGATTCATAGTCTGTAACATAGAGAAATAATCACCGTAGACCCCCAAAACCTTAAGGGCATATGATCGAGACCGAATTGTAAGTCGAATGAGCCATGTCGGTCCATTCGTCCGTCCGTCCGTCTGTCGGTACTTTTTAGGCCTTAAATTTTGAGCTAGGAACTTGAAACCTAATATCTGTTTTTTCTGGATCCCGATGCAGTACAAGTGTAAAATTTTTGGAAGTCCGCCCACTGACACACCCACTTTGCTTATTAGCATGAAAAATCAAAGTTGTCGCAGGAAGCTGAAATTTGGTATGCGATATCTTCGCTTCGCTTCGATTGGCATTTAAAAAAAAGCGAATACCGCCCCTTGTAGGCGTGGTCATACTTAATATGCATTCTAAAAAACGGTTTTTATTTGATGTAATCCAAAAATCTTTAAATCCAAAAATCTTGCACTAAAAAATGTTCAGATATGTGCGTAAGCTATCAACTCAAGTGAAAAAATCTTCGCCACGCCCACTTTTGGGGGCGCTTTTAAGCATAAACCGAATTTTTAATATGAAAATGCAATCAACACGCGTATACCACTTGGAATGGAACAAGAAAGTGTTATTCCCTCATTAATAAGGGGATATATATCCGCTTAATATAAGGGTATAATATTATTAACCTTATCAGTAAGTAAAAGATCACCGATCGCCATTTTTTTTGATGATTTTTAAAGGTGAACGAATTTGTACCTACTCATAACATCAAATCATCAAAAATTTAAGTCGTAGATAAATCTTAAATCAGTAAAATCGTCAAATTACTAGAGGACGAAGACGAATGTCAAAAGGAAAAGACGTTTTGTGCTCCACCGGTAGGGTATGATACTGCAAGCTTAAACTTTTTTTTGTTTATTGCTTACACATTTTGGCGTTATTTCTTTTCGTGAGCGGGAAACTCTATCGATCAATCATAATTCATAAAATCATAACCAATTTTTCTACCCAAATTGGATGATATTGTTTTAGTATTGGCAGCGCTATGTGCTATATAGGCCATGCCAGAATGTACAGAGTATCACGAGTGATTTCAAAACGCCGTATCGCAAAGGCGACTAGAATTGGCAACCGAGATCGTACAATGAGACCCAATTAAACTTATTGTTGTGAAGTTAAACCTCAAAGCGCACCTGACTATAATGAAAGCCAAAAGGATAAAGGCTAACAGATGCCGCCGCGCCGGCCAACAATGATGGCGCTCTTTTTGACACAGACTTTTCTGTATTTTGGGGCCCACGTATGTTTCAAATTGGTTGTTCCGATATCAATCGAGAAAAGTGACTTATACTCTGTAGAAAGGAGTTAGTTTGAGTCCTCCTTATTTACTGGTTTTCATCGCGAAATTGCGTTCATTCCAAATGTTTGCAAATTGCAAGCCGTGGAAAAGAGTTTTCGCCTTGCAGAAGAATCATCGGTTTGCTATGGGCTCGCTTTAGCTCTCTTTTGATGATCACGTTAAAGTTAGAATGAGTTGGTTGTCGAGTCTAAAGCAAAAATCTTACTTGATTTGTACTTACAGATAAAAAAAAGTACATTGTATCAAAATACTACGACGAGCCGTTAGGCGAAGTCTATGTAACACCGACTGCGCCACTTTATATGTTGCAGCGTAGTATCCAAGAAAGTCAGACGGACAGAATTGTATACCAGTCAGCGTACTGCAAAAGGGCTTAAGACGCCTCTTATCAATTGAAAGTATTTAAAATGTCTAAATAAAATTGAAAGTATATTTTAAAAATACTTGGTAGCACTTTTAATAAAGATTGTGCTGTGAAAACTCCTCTCTCAGAAAAGATTTCTAAAATCGTTTCATGTTAATACTTTGACCACCTCACGTCGTCTTAATCATAATAAGGAAATGACAGCTGGTCTTTGTGCTTTGTGTTGCATAAAATATTCTTGTTTAAAATGAATTTTTTTAAAAAAAGTCATTTAACATTTTACACCTTTTCAAGTATGATAAAATTCCATCTGGACTTGGTCTTAATGATTCATATTGAATGCAGTCATTTTATTATTTAACTTAAAAACCTTGACCCTAAATTTACATTAATATTTTAATGATATTATATTTAGCGATATAGTGTGAGATTTCGCAAAAAAATTCCTTGACACTTATTTGAAAGATTTTTGTCGATAAATCATAATAAAAATTTGTAATCACTTAATTTATTTAAAAATTTTGAATACAATAGAATGAGTCGTATTTATTTACTATGAAAACAATTGAAGGCAATTTTTTAAAGCTTGGACTTATTCCGTTTTTGGATGGCAGCATGTCATTCAAGATCAATGAGCCTTTTGATCGATCTATAATATCAAAATTATCATTTATTGTAACCCATCTTGTTCTCAATTACATTCTTTTAACTAAATTTTCTAAATGAAATCTTAAAGCACTTAATTTAACTTACTTTGTCGAAATATTTGTTCTAGCAGGTTCGGGGAAAATGACTATGTAATTCATTAACCTCAGGGATGTATCCTGTCGCCCACACTCTTTTTCTCCAGGTTGTCACTTTATATTAAGACTTTTAATGATTTCAGCACACCAAGTTAAAAAAAAGTTGCTAGATTGTAATTCCCTTGCTAGATTGTAATCGGCCCCTGCGCTTAAGTTCAATCCATTTAGCTCAAGCTTACAATGATTGTTGATTGTGGAGATTTAAAAGTTGTATAGCCGCAATTATTTGCAGCCTCGCCCGTAATGGGATATCCTAATTACTGCTTAAAGTCTTTTTGCCATTTTAATGCCCTTTCAACTGAACCGATACAAATCTAAGATGGATTCAGCAGCCTTAATAGGTTTCGGGTAACCTTTTATTTGAATCTTCGACGACTGGAGATTGTAACGCAATTGTTTCGTTTTCTGAAGTGAAGCGTGAATGTACATTGCACTTAATTTTTTATATGTCCAATAAGCTGAATCGTGACAGGGCTATTGTTAGGTTTATTTTATTTAGACAGTAGGCAGCTGCCTTTTTTAACAAATTTTCATGATGACATTGCAATTAACATTTTGTATCTTCATCTTTCTTTACTTTCAGGTAAGCAATGGTGGATGTTGAGGGGAAAACTATATAATTTCATCGTGATTCCGAAGACAAAGTCAGGCCATTGAATACGGGGAGCATTCAGAAAAGAAGTATTTCTGAAAGCCTTTTACATTCTAAACACCTGCTCAAAAATGCGTGGTTCGAAGGTTCCATGACCATAATCCAGTTGACACATTAAAACATTAATGGCAGAAGCAATAAGTTACGAATCAATGATTTGACATTATGTCGGTCTTTAGCTAAACAAATAACCACCTCGTGTGCAACGACTTTATGTGTTGCATCTGTCAAAAGATAAATCAACTGCAATGGTTATTTCCCATTATCCACTTGGCTATGATGACAAGCGCTGTACTCCACCTGTCTACACGGAAGATGCCACTTGGAATACAGACATAGAAACGATGGAAAAAATGTCTTTGAGTTGATTGCCTATAAGTGGCTTACAAGACCTTCAAAGGCCCGCAAGAGAAAGGTCAGCCAGCACCATTGAAGTAGCGTGGCGTCGTCGTTGGTCGTCGCTCGGTCGTCACAACATGAGTAAGATTGCCTGGGCTTGGAGGAGCACAGGTCTTTGCTTAATGATTTACAACGTGTTAACATTATTTGTTAAATGCGGGGTATTTGAAAGTTTGAGTGATTTGTTAGTTTTTCTTCGTCAAGTTATGAAGTGTTTTTGCAGGAAAGATATGGTATTGTGACTTAGGCAGAAGTTAAGTGTTGAATTTCGAATCCGACACAGACTTAAGGCGCCACGTTGAATCTACGTGCTTAAACTTTGAAATCAATTATTCAGTCACAAGCAGAGTGGGATACAGGTACCAAATAGACGAAATGAGACAAGAAAGAAGCATAGTGCTTACCAATCGCGTCAAAAGTGTCATATGGCGAATATTTCCAAAATTAAAAAACGTTTTTAAAAGCAGTATCGTCTTTTCGAATATTTACATAACACAAAATAACACAAATTTGGAAAAAAATGGCATCCCTTACAAGGGCGGGTGATATGGCACAATCTATAAGGTAATTTGGCTCACAAGATTTTTTAGTTTTACTGTTGGCAAGATTGCGCTTTAAAGATAACAGACTTAACACTTAAGCTAATCACCCTTCTTCCGCCTTGTATCCTGCCCTTATGTTTTCTTTAAAGTCCTGTGAACAATCAGATTCACCGTGTAGAGGCAGAGAGTCTTTAAGATTTTTTTGTGTTCGACACTTTCCGAAAATTTCATTTTATGTTGACGCTTAGCTTCACAGGCCTCTGATTAGCCTTCCGCTTTACCATTCGCTATAAACACTTGAATTTTTGCTGCTCTATCCATTTGCTTGTAAAGTCTGAACTCTATTTTTTTCCAACTGGAAATGGAAGTTGATGTTTTAAATTGCCCGAAATAGTACTGGCTGAATATTTTGTAATATTTTTCGAAGAGTCATTTTACCAGTTACGTACTTGAATTCCCAGTTTCTATTACTATCTCAATCCGCCAAAACCCAGACTTTGTACGGATTCTAAATGACATAAAATTTTATTGAGTGTGGCCAAGAAACGTATTTTTGATATTTGCACTTATTCAGAAACAAGACTTAAATACGTGAGGGCAGTTTGGCTATGGAAAACATTTACCATTAGCTATCGGCTACAAATTTTACATAAGTTTGAATTTTAAGCATTGTTTTATAGTGAAGGTTTATTTGAAATTTTTGAATCATATTTTATCGACCCTCCTATTTACGATGCAGTTACTCAGACATAAGGTCTGGGTTCGACTCCTGCCATCGTCACCTGAAAAAAAAATACTTGCTCTTTTTCACGGCCCCCACCTCCGCGAGGGTTTGACAAGTCCTCCGAGAGTATCAATTGTCTTGAAAAACTTCTCAAAGTGCCGTTCAGATTCGGCAAAAAATTGTAGGTCCCCTTGTATGCAAAGAAATTTACACAATTGAGAAGTTGGCCCTGGTTTACCTCGAGCTGTTGCGCCACTCTATTTATTTATTTCTTTATACTCAGACATAAACTTTTTGATGTGAGAAAGCATAGAGTTTTAGTGATTTGCAACCGTGATCAGAAGATTTAGATTAACACATATCAGAAAAGTCTTATCAGCTGTGTTGCTATTTTTCAGGTCATATAAAATTTGGATAAATATTAAATTTACCCGATTTAGAATAAGTTGATAACCTTAATCTAATAAGTCCGGGATGGCCTCGAACGACGCTAGAGAAAACCGAAGGATCTGGTGATCGAGCAAGTAATTTTGCTCTGGGAAGGTCTCCGCCAAAGCAGGAAAAATAACAAGATCTAGAATTGAGGGACGCATCAGTAGTCTCGGTCCTTCGACCGGGAAAACTCCGACGAAACTGGGAAAAATAAGGCTTCGATCCTGTGATCGGATAAGTTATCTCGGGTGTATGTTCAAGCTTTGGACAAAGTAAAAAAAAAGTTAGGGTCTCGATACGGTGATCGAGCGAGTATTCGATCTGTTGACCTGACAAGTGGCCAAAGGTGTCAAAAATTTGTCCTCTGATCATCTGTTGATCGGACAACTGGTATCCGAACCGCCACAAAGAAGATGTCGACCGGAGCTGGAAAAAAGTGGATGTCTTGATCTAGTGATAAGACAAGCGGTCTCGGTTTTGTAACTGCAAAAACATCCGCCAAAGCTATTCCTTCGGGAGAGATCTTGAAAATTATCAAAACTTAGAGCTGGACAAAAGTGGATGTCTCAAACAAGTGAATAGACAAGTAGTCTCAGTTTTGCAACCACAAAGATCTCAGCCGAAGCTATTCCTTCGGCCCGAGATCTTCGGTTTTTGCTTTAAAATCGCTGATCCAATTACTTCTTAAGTCGAAAATATGAGGTTGGTGGAAACCTATTATCACTTAAGCTCTCAGTTCCCAAAATACCACAGCTAAGCGAATGCCACGTGTCAAGCGAATCTCTGAATTACGTAGCTACTCAAACGTAGAAACTATTTAATGTTATCTGATACAAAAGAAGTTAAAATAGCCCTTTAGGACTTATCAAGAAATTCTACAGAAATAAGATCAAAATTCGCTTATTTTGGTTCCGTAGGCAAAAAAGACACCTTTTTAATGGAAAAATTTTTCCTCTGATCATCTGTTGATCGGACAACCCTTTCCCTTCTTGGGTAGCAGATTCCCAATTGGGCGCTTCCCCAGGAGGCTCACCATGCTCACTAGATATGGTGGGTACCGGTATGGAAAATATTCGGAATGACCCAAAACCAGCAACAAACTATAAATCCAGAACCGTCTGTCTCAAAATGTGCGGCTTCCTGGTCGGCGTTTCTCAGCCAAGAAGGTTAGGGTCGGCCGAATACAAAACACCTTTTTCTGTTCCAACATACAAATAGAATGGACAACAATAAGATGCATGCCATATGTTTTTATGAAATATTCGGCTGGTGATACTATTGTTTTTCTCCGTAAAGGCATAACACTTGCGGGGGTAAGTTATGGTGTTTCTGCGCAGAGGTTTCATGTTTGGCTCATCAGCGTTTGTGTTGGATCAAGAATAACTTTCTTCTTCTATTTTTCTATGCCCAAATTCTTTCCGTTCGCGATGTGCTACGCATTTTAAGAGTAATCATATCTCCTTGATCACGAGCATATTATAAAAAAAACGCCAGAATCACAGGAAGGCTCTCCCAACTAGCAATCTTATCTAATCTAACTCACCCTTCTCCTGTAAAGTATAGAGTGACTCAACAAATAGCATCGAAATATTTATAATATTAAGTCACAATTTTCATTCTTCATCAAACTTATCAAGCAATGTGTCAGTGAAGCACTTCAGAAGTAGTGTCTCATACAGGCTCGTTCCTCTGGTCCCACGAATTTTAAAAAATAGTTTTATAGGTTTGTTAAGATGACTGCCTTGTGGAATACAAACTTTAAGATAAAATGGTGCCACTAGGTTGTATAAAATCGCAAATGCTTCTGAAATGCATGGCCAGCCTACCTAAATTCAACTGCCTTAGTTGAACTTAGGTAGTTACTTAAAGAGGCTAAAAATATATTCATGAAATTATAAAAACAAAACGTTTAACTACTTAGATTGGCGCCCAGACGAAGACTGGAATGCAGTCAAAAGATTGATATCCACTTCCTGTACGATCACGTAACGTCATCTCGCCATACCGAAACGAAATGCGACACTGAATAATTTTGCCCCGTTGCCACCAATTTGCTTTTTTGCATTGAAATCAAAACCAACGACCATCAGGCCAGGGCAACTATAACAGCATGACTTAACTCTGAGGAGTATTGACGCGACTGCATTGAATGTTATGTCACCAACCGTATTTGGCTATTTCGGATTTTTGTCCGCAGGTTTTGTCCAATTCCATTTAAATGGTTTCGTTTTGCATTGCTTTCCATCAGCAAAAAGCCTAATCAGCAATGCAGATCGCGCATAGAATTTCCTAACACCTCTGCTGCAGACCATTGTAGATACTCACATAGTAGGTACCAATAAATCTCCGTAGGTGTATGTGGGTACCTCTCAAACACTTCGCGGCCGTTTTTCTAGTCTTTCATGGGATTTTAGGTAAAACACGTGCCAAAACCCATTTAGCATTCTGCACATTGTTTGCGCCCATTCTCTGTTGTATGCGGCCCCCAATGGAATGGTGCGATGTAACTTTACAACACCGCGGTGTGCCCTCAATTCCACTTTATCTGCATCCAATGATGGTCTAAATTACATAAGATCCATTCCGTCAAACGAAAAAGGTGTCTTCCCGAAGCGAGGGTGGTTAAGCCGAGCTTAGCATGCGCGAGCATCATTCAAAGATGATTGCGGCTTGATTGTTTCCACACGGTCCACCGTTAAACAAATTAGACAGTTGGTTTAGTGCCAAACAACGAAGAAGCAATTACGGCCAAAACACAAATATTACAGCGAAAGAAACCTCAGAAAAAAAGATGAAAAAAAGCTTAATACCCTCGCGTGAGCCTCTTAGCCCACCAAGCGATTGCACTTCACAAAGCAGCTACAGGAGCGAATCCCCAGTGCTTGAGACGGGCCTTTCAACCTTTCTGACCTTTTTCTTATGTTTCTTTCGCTTGGCTATTTGCTTTGCTGTACAATTTGGCAAATGACTCGTGCCATCGAATGGAATTTGGAGATCTTCATCTTTCCCATACAGATTTGTGGAATTTACACAGTAATAGAGACAATAAATTTGTTGTTGGAATTTGGTACACTATTCGTTGTTAATTCGGTGAGTTTTTGGTCAAGTGATGAGGTTATTGGAATATGGCGTGACCTACATTAATCCTCAATAAAAAATAAAAGTGGGATTTTTCGCACTATTTTGTTGGGAAAAAAAATATCCCAAGGCCTACTTTCAAGCCACAAAAAAGATTCATGTTAGAAATTCCTGCTCGAATATTCATACATTATAATTGTATCAAGTAATGAGATATTTAGCCTATATTGAGCTTGTAATTGTAACTTAAACGTCGCCTATCGAAGGTTGCGATCTATTTTACCATTGTTAAGTGCTGTTGGCGGTGTATTTTTTTTTCCTTCGGATTACGGAATAAATTTTCGTGACCAACAATGGCAAATTGCGGTGCAATTTGTTAATGAATGCATAAAGTAGTCAAGTGGGTTTTGTGGTAATTTTTGGCATTTTTCCACACGCATAGCAGAAAAAAAAAATAAAGTTCCACGAAAGCAAAAGTGACAATGAACAGTATTAAGCGGTTTCTCAACATCTATTTAGACAAGGTTTTTGAGGAAGGAATTCCATTGAAAAATTTGACAAAGTCAGCACCTTGGGAAAGGTACTATGAAAAATCATATCATTTATATTTTACGATAGACAAGGGATAAACATTAGGAGCAACAGGAAAATTTCGTACCGTAGTTACGCTGCTAACAGGGCACCTCTTTTTTCTTACCAGAAGTCATTGGCCTATGTTAAAGGAAAAAATTATAAGAGGTTTTGACTTTAATTATTTTTTTTAATCCCATGTCAATATCTGGAAAATAAAGTGCCAACCTAACCTAACCTACATGCAGGAGCCAACGTCTTAAGCTTTTCAAGGCTTGGGAATCGTCTGATATCGTCTGATACCGATGCAACCTGCAGCCATATTCCAAGTTGACTTTTTTTCCCTTGCCATTTTTGATAGCAATTAACCTACAGCAGACTTCTAAGTTGGTATGTGCAGCTTAAGCAATTTTTCGTTTTCGTCCTTACTATCCATGAAACGGGTTTGATAAAAGTACTGAAAGTTCTATTCATTGAGTTGTAGCTTTTCCGATTAGTTGGGTTTTTTTACAAACCCACCATATATATTTAAGGTGCACCATCTCTTATGTCGGTATGTAAACTTTGAACAGGTTTGCCATCAATCAAGTGATCATCTTGAGTGGGTATGTTTTTGAAACGTCAGCTCAGTACAATTTTAAACAATTATCGCTTTATAAAGGTCATAAATATAATGGCCAAAAAGCAACTTCTGACAACACTATTGATCGTTTGGTGCCGATCAATAGTGTTGTCAGAAGTACCGACTTTGCTGAGCAAGGAACCATTACGGGTTCATAGCGTTTCGGTTACCCTTACCTTCCCATTCCCCCAATTCTAACGTGAGTCACCTGAAATACGAGCTTTAGAATTTATTTCACCCAAGATGGTTACCCTGCAAGGGGTCACACCAAATTCGCGTACCCCTGCACTTTCCCATTCTTGAGGATAATTCTTAGAAGAAAATTAAGAGAAGTAGGCACGCACCTATACCGAAATCGGTATAGGTCTTACCATGTCTTCTTATAAAGAAACCACTCCTTACTGACCTCTCACCTCCTTGCTGACAGGGGCTTGCACCGAAATCGGTTACCCTTGACATCAAAGTTATTTTCCAAATCCAGCCCAGTAACAACCCAGCCCCTTCCATCCTCAAGGCAAATTCTCATCACGAGACCCCCTTTCTGTAAGTCCCTCACTGGTTCCCTCAACCTTGCTGACAATAAATCACACCGAAAAGTTAACCCCCAGCCCTTACTCCCCCGGTTGGTTCGACACCTCTCACCCAAAACGGGTAGTTGTCATTTAGGTCCTTGGGCTGGTAACTCCAGTCTTACAAAGTGGTATCACAACGGACCTGTTTTGGTCTTAGTGTGTCCCTGCCTAGCAGGGACAGCCTCCCAACCCAAACCCATGGCAAGCAAAATCGCCATGTTATCGAGATACTCGAAGAAAGTAATGGGAAAAAGTAGTGAAAAGTGGCTTCACTAATGTTTCCTTAAAAACTTGTCCAAATAAATTATAAGAGACTAAATTGAGTTAGGGTATCTTATATTTTGGAAATCAGTTGTTACCTTCTTAAGTTATTCTATATTCACATATCGACCTCAAAGATGGCGCACATTGTAAGTGCTCGAGCTTTCGTCCTATCTTCAAAAACTAAATAAACACAAGCTGCAGAACTGAGGAGAAGTCTAAGAACATAATTTTTGATCCTTGATAATTATGTCAGCCAAAAAGCCTTGAAGAATAAGGATTAATAAAAAGGGTGTTTTTATTTCTTGAAGCACTGAGGATGTTATTTTTATATGTTGCAAACTAGGAAGAGCAGTCCCTGGTTTGAAGGGCAGACAGACCACCCAGGCGCTTCGTCTAAGGTGTGCCCAAACCGCGAAGAAAGAAATTTTATATGGGAGTTGGAGGGTCTATGCAATGGCCCAAGCAGGGACCCTCCTACAAAAAACTCTTAATATCTATTTATTTATTTGTTTTTTAGATATAAGAAAGTCAAGGTGTCAACAATTCATTGCTCCAAACGTTGCTCCGAACGCTCTTGGATCCTATTTAAGTGCAACAGTTGCCCCCCAATGATGCAATCCATATAGGAACCGCTGTATAGGTGCGGACCCAAACACAAAACTATCTTCGATAAAGCTTCGGCTAACAATCTGCAATCTTCGGCTAACATTCTCTATTGGTAAGAAGAATATAGAAAATTCAGGACCTAATGTTTTTGACAAACGGAATTAAAAATCGGCGGAACGGAATTTAAAGTATTTATTGACCAAATTCCGTCGACTAATAAAAGGTAAAAAAGACCACATCGACAATCTAAGGACATTTCACTATTTACAATTTAGCAAAACCCAGTTTTTTTTTTCTTAAAGCACCACTCTTCAATTAGACCTCTTTAAATGTCACTCACCCGTCATCAAAATCTTAGAAGTCCTCTCTCATAACTCTCTTTCACTGCCTTTCGGCTGTCACATCATGCATTCCATTTCCATCACCTGTCAACCCAAAGTCGTCGTCCCAATAAATTTCCACCGTTACCGTACAGTCGCGTAAGGCCTACCCCAAAAAACCCATAAATTTTACGAAAAAAAACAACAAAAACTGACATTTCTAGTACACACACTCTTGATGTTGCTGCTGCTGTGCGTTTGCGCATTCATGACTTTTACTCAATTCGACATGCGATACAGGTTTGCGATTTTATTTTGTGGCTCCTCCTTGTGGGCTATACAAGTAGCCCAAACTCACCTTGTCAAATCCGAAAAGAAAAGAAAGTGACGACCTTAAATCGATCACACCGCCTCTCTTCCTTGTCCGCCTCCACATATGCATATGTAAGATCCATCCGCACGTCATATACATGCAAGCTCAATGGAGCACAACGCGCGTTAGCCGATCGTGCCGATGGAATTTTAATCGAAAAATCGTTTCTTATCGATCTTTTGGATTTCATTCACGCTTTGTTAGTCCCGCACTTAATTGCGGTTGCGATCTAGATTGAAGTAAGTGCGGAGGACCCTCTCGATCGGTCGGTAGCCGACTACACGTACAAGCCATTTTCTGTCAGAGATGAATGGAGCGCAGGCACATAAGTACATCAGACTGGGCAGCAGACGAAGAGAAGAAAGTGAAATGTCAGTTTCGCTTTCCTGGATCAGCAGAAACCGATCATTCCGATCATGAAGGTCATATACCGTTTGTAGCATGAACCGCACGTAACACTGACAGATGTTGTTGTCATACGCTTCTGGATACCGGCCTACGATCAAGCGGATCACGTAACTTTTTTTTTTTGCGAAGACAAAGTAAGAGGCACCACATCCAAAGAAGCCCTTGATGTTGCGCATGCGCACATTGGAGGTGGCACAACAAGTGCATTCACTTTCAATCGATCGTGTTTTTGTGGAGTGTGGCCTGGCCACCTGATTGTGTGGAGCGTGTTGGTTCACATCTCTGTTGAGCGCGAATGGAAGTTTCTGTTAATTTAAGTATCCCGCGCGCCGGCCGATGCCATATAATTAATAGGGCGAATCGAAGTGACGAAATGATTGATTGACACTCGTGAGTGCATCATTTGAGGCGTTCAACGTTTCGAAGTTTTCAAGCGAAGCGTACTGTTGAACGTTACAAATCTTTTAACCCCAGAGGGGCATATCGAAAGGAGAATGACATTGCCATCAAGTCTTTATATGACTTTGTGCAAGGAATTGTATCGGAAATACTTCAAGCTATTTCAGAAGTGAAAGTCGAGTACAGTAAGTACCGTTATTTACTTGGTGTTTCCAGAAATCAATAGAGTGTCTAAATGAAGCAATGGGGAAGGCTCTTAAAGTTGAAAGTAACTTTATAATTGATTGTTGGCATGAATAAATCCAAGCGAATCTGTATCACCTTAGTCAAAAACAAAAAAAATCACTTTGCAATTGAACTAAGGCCGTGGTTACGATCCATCTTACGTTTCCATCTTCTCGAGACTAGGTATCTCGATCGTTATTATACTGAATGCAGCTTGAAATCGTCGAGGACAACCGAATTCATTTTTAAAATTATAATTCTTTCCCAGTTAACTAAAACAGTTTTTAAAACTACGACACGGTGGTCACCTTTAAAGTCATCACGAAGTTAAAGGATAAATAAAATTCTTATAGTCGACACGGTGGCGCAGCGTTTGTATATTGACGTTGGTTTGAGTCCATGCTAGGCGAATCCGATATGGCCTTTATCATCAGGCCACTTTTTGGCAATCGATTGGAATCGGCAAAAACAATCAAGGTCTCGTACATGTACTCGAAGAGTAAAGGTCCCGACCCACGTCGCCCCAGGAGAGCTGACCTGCCAACATAGTTATACACAGACTATCCTTATGCAACAGGTTCAATGGAAAAGGTGCGCCTGCGTGGCTTTCTTTTGCAAGAGCTTGAAAAAAAGTTAATTTCAATACAAAGCAACGGAATGCTTAAAACAAACGTCGCGTTATTTTCTATGGCCCTAAAAATCACTCAGCTGGTCGAGGAGCTTCTATCACTCCTGCTCCGCCAGGGAGTAGGTGTATAACTTCTACATATCTTCCTCCTAAACAGTTGTGTGTCAAGTATTTCGGGGTCAACTAGCTCTTCTGCCACCTTCAAGTAACGAGTTCCAGTTCTTAAGTGATGTTCTTTTAGGCTGGCAAAAAAACTGTGTAAAAAATAGCTGGGGCCCTCACTGGCCATCGCCTGTTGCTAGAAGATTTTATGCTTCCTCCAACGAATTCTGTAGAAGTAGCAGAGAGAAGAAGGAGTAAGAAACCATGGACAATCTTCTGTCCCAGGTTTGAGAAGGAAAATTTTAGGTGAATACTTCTTCGAAGGTTCTAAAGGATCTTCCAAGACTAGGCCTAAAAAAGATAATGAGTTTTATCTCCTGGTCAAATTGGTGAATCAGCTTATTATTGAACCTTTAAATCCACCCGGTATTCCACCGGGGAGCTCAATTGTGAGCACCCACAACAAACAACACGGCTTACATAACCTGTCTAGGAAGTCTGTCAAGATTTCTACGAATACTGACGTTTCCCACTCTATCCCTAAGAGTAACACCAGCAACGCAACCAAAGCATCTCGTCTAAGAATTCTCATCACTGGTCATACAATAGTTTTGGTGAAGGGGGTTCACATCGAGAACAGTTAGCCCCATACTTAAAACATCCCCTCCGGCAAGGTTTTATCCGAACTCAGTGGAGTACCCTTGAAAGTAATTCTTACTTGATGGTAAATAGGCACGTACTTACTTATTGGGGATTACTCCTCACCGACCTCCTATTATCTTGTTGACTCAGGTTCATACCGAAAACAAGTACCTCCGAGCTCAAGTGCATCCCCAAAACTTATATCGACCTCACCACTCAACCACCCCACCACTCCTTTCCAGCGTTATGGTGGACAAAAGTCACAGGACTCTTTTTTTGGAGAATCCTTTATTTACCTCACAATTATGGTGGCAGTGGTTAACAATGATACGGATCCCCCAACCCCTTACTTTTCCCTAACCAATCGACCATCGATGGGTATGAACAGGCTTGTACCGACACTGGTTGCCTCGACCGTTTGGACCGAATCGGGAAATCATCAATTAGGTCCTCGGACTGGTCCAGTCTTACCAAAATCCAGTCTTACCAAACTTGGTTTCACAATTCACCTCCTTTGATGTAAGTGTGTCCCTGCTGAGCGGGGACAGCCACCCAACCTAGCTCAAACTTTTTTCTATCTTCCTTATATTTCCAATATCTTCCAGAGTAATGGGAAACAGAACCACATGAAAAAATCGACCCTTCTTCTCCTATCCTTTCCAACATCCTATCCTTTCCAAGACCATATAGAAACTCCGATGAACTGTTAATAATTTCGTGACAAAAGATCCACTGATGATCTGATGGCTAATCTCACCGATAAGAAGGAACCCTACTTGCACTTTCTTAGGTGAAAACATGACTGTTAAGCTTGATATATTATCAGAAGAATTTGGCATAGTCGAGCTCTATGTAGAAGATTTTTTCTGACCGCGTTCAAGCCAATCCAATGGGTCTGGACGGCTTCAAGCCCCACCATTCAAGGTCTAGTGTTCCCCAAGGCTCAGTTACTCCGATAGTTTTCTACAATTTTGTCAATGTTTTTGTCCGGCACTTCTAATCCAATAAGACTCTTTGACTGAAGAAAAAAGAGTTTTTCGTGTCGCTCGTTCTAACCTTTGGTGAAATCCGTTCACTTCGTATGAAAACGTTGAATAGGTTGCAAAGAGTAGTGCTATATGCGAACGAGGTAGACAAGTTTGTTATTACCCAAGTGTCGAAAAAGGACATCTTGGTGAAAAACTCTATACCCTTGAAGGGTGCTCATATCCTGTAAAACGTTCCAATTCTTTTGATATTAGAAGGGAACTGTAACGTATATCAAA
The DNA here is from genome assembly GCA_947623515.1 of Neoascia interrupta. NCBI lineage: Eukaryota > Metazoa > Arthropoda > Insecta > Diptera > Syrphidae > Neoascia > Neoascia interrupta. The sequence goes on from OX392462.1 coordinate 188,647,284, forward strand.
ACTCAATAAATGCTGAACAGCTTTTCAACCTGGGGATTGTAAACAGAGTGGAATTACAGGCGTCAAAAAAACATTGCTGTCTACTGTCTCTTTAGTGAATTGTCCATATGAATGGCACTTGATTCACTGCCAAAAGGCTTTTCGTCCTCGGTATCTAATGCTTTTCGTCCTCGGTAACAACTTTTGTCGAAATCTTCAAAAAGGCCACAAATAGTCTTCACCATCTGATCTGGCTGACATTTTTATGCTCAAAACTGAAATGCAACTCTTATCTAAGTAGGCGCACCAAAAACCTTCTTTTGTTCCTCGATCGTTTAAGTTCCTAAACGATCGTTTAAGACATACAGGGAAACCAAAAATTGTGAAGTCAATCCAAATCCTCGAAAAATCTTCACAATGTTTTCTGCTGTTTTATTGCTATTTTTACAAGAAGCTCTACGGTGAAAAAACCGCAGTTAATTTAAAATTTTTAAAAATTAGAATGCCTTACGCGCCCAAGAAGAAATGCTACCTTTAAGGTTGGGTTACCCTTGATTTATTTCATAAGCGAAGATGGAAAGGTGTTCTACGCCAGGTTTTTCCTCGTCATGAGACCAAAACTTTTCGAAACCAGTACCAGAATATTTTATGGCAGCATGACAATACTTTTTTTAAAGCATATCAGATAACCTTAACACACTTTTCTAAAGACTCATACACATTCCACGAATTTCCTACTACACAATCAAAAATTCAGTACCTATTAGTTCAGTTGTGTATCATTCAATATTTCCTTTTCTAAGAAGAGCATAAACTTCAAGTTCTGCTAATATCCCCAAATTAAGTCATTAAACTGCGAAAAAGATTTGAACCCCTCATCGTTTTACAATTTTACGGTCCATATTTCACGCGGTGCGGTCCTCTGCGCGGCTGGCGCTTATTTAATTGCCACTTATTTATGTTTATTTAATTTTATTTGGCCATTAAAGCCACATCAGCAGCCCCATCACGGTGGGCAATTGAATTTATAATTAGACGCATCTTTCAGCGTGAAACAGATGCGTTGGTGGACGCGAGATGTTTATCGCACACAATGATTGACACTGTGTGGCAATCAATTCAAGCTCAAGCAAAGCCTACACCCAGTCAACATCATTGGAGTAGGTACCTCTATACCTACTTGCAAAGTGTGCCCCAGCAGCTCTCATCTTGTCGTCGAGTTTCGAACCAACCACTCGCACTCGGAAGTGAGAAATGGAACTTTCATCATCGTAATAATTTTTTATTCCCCTCTTATCCGGCACAAAAACACACACCCAACATATAACCTGAACCTGATGATGCTGCGCTGCTGTTGCGATTGCGCAATGGACTTGAACTTGAGGCAAGGTCTTGTGGGCCATAAAGCAATAGCATGCGACAGTCGACAAACTACACGCGGATGTTAGCGGCTTGATTTGGCTTACATCGTATCGTAAATGCGGCCGAAGGCAGGGCCACTTCTTCGGCGACACCAAATCCAAATGCTGATCTTCGGTAGCTGGCGTGCGTATGTGGTTTTTCCTGATCCGCTATAACTGGACGGTTGGTAATTAGTTTTGGCATTTTGAAGGACTGCGGTTCCGTAATCCGGATAGGCATGGCCTACTTTTGAAAACGAGATTTAACGACAGTTTAAACATCCCTACGTCCTCATTTATCATGTGGCTTGAGCTGATAGTTGTTATTTAGGCTCTTTTGGATCTTGTTATGTTCATTCAAAAGAAAGACAGAAAAGTCTTTTTCTTTGGGTCACCCACGCCGATGAAGTCAATAAGTGAACTATATTCTGTCAGATTCAGGGCTTTAAGTGAAGTTTGGGTGTCAGACACAGTGTTGAAGCAATTCTAGTGCAGTCTTCTGATAATTTTTATCAGTTGAATAAAACCATCCTAAAAAGTAGTTTTAATAGAAACACATTCAGACTGCACAGTGACTTGAATACAACTATTAGTTAAAAACTATAATATTTTACCTCAAATCGTAAATAAGTCTGAGCTGCCTATTAAAATTCCACACCAATACGGGAAAATATGACATAACTCCCAATTGGCTAAAGTTCAACAACCGCATTCGCATCCAAAGTTGAATGTTCTTTTTATAAGTAAGACACAACCAAAAAAAAAAAACAAATTCTTTCGATTACACAACTTTGCAAACTCTGAGCGAGCCTGCATTCCGCTCACGTAGGCTAAAAATGATCTTGTCACTCTTTTTTTGACAAACACACGTAAGACATGTTTACATTCGTGTCTCTGTAAAGATTTATTATCAAAGAACATCATGCTTGTAGTACACTCTGGGGCACAAGAGCAGTTACATCATGTTTGCCTGAGTAATCCCGCCCCATCATATTCCCGATTTGATTGAAAGGTTGGGTACTTAAGACGTACACACAATGTTACCCCTGCGATGATCGAGTAGGACAAGAGAAAGATTGCTTCCAGCCAGAGGCGATTTTTTGATTCGTGCGCATTATTCATTCCATTAACTCGGTCTAGGCAGGAGGTGCAGCTATGTGGATTTTGATGCTCTCATACAATGTCCGCCCAATTTTCCTTGTGCCTTTCTCGAAACCCATTAGCCTTTAGCTTTGTGCGGAGGGCAAGCTTGCATAACTAACCCACTTCACAAAATTGTTGACGTGTTTTGGAATGATCCAATTAATTCGATCCAAGATTGGGTCTGGTCCAGGCAAATTCGTACCTAAGTGTCGTTTTCATGGGGGCTTGGTTGCAATAGATACCGAGTACCGACCGTAATTTTTTTTATACCCTAATTGGCGAAAAATGACTCGTGTGTCGCCCCTTAAATAGGCGCGATCCCCATTAGAGGCGGCTGTGGTCGGAATGTGACTCCTTTTCGGATGACTGACAATTTTCAGGCAATTGCATTTTGTCAAAGCAGTTTTGTGGTTTTAGTTTATTTAAATTATTTGACAATTTATTTTGTCAATAGACAACTCAGACGACAACGGTGCTGCTTTTGGAGTTTACGACAAACAAACGTATTTCGATGAATAATTTTTTTCTAAGTGAATATTCGAGTGAATTCTGACTTTTATTGATTTTAATTCAAAAGAAATGTGTCTGATCGCGTTTAAATATTTGCATAGCAATAATGAACACGAACCACAGATAACTTGTTCAAAACATTGTCAAGTTCTTAAACGATTCTATTGGAACAAATCAAAGTCACATGATCGCTGCATTCGAGTGACATAAATTTATATTCTATTAAATATAAGTTGAAATTGTTTATTTATTTAAATTATCCAAATATTACGTATGGATACCATAAACGAGTTTTGAAGCAAGAACGTGAATATTTTGTGTGGGCGTTATTTGTTTTTGGCTAAATAGTCAAATAAACGAGTCAGATAAGTTGCTGGCGCTGATGTTTTGTTTTAACACATTTTGACATTAAAAGGATTCTTCTTGTCGCGATAGTTATTACTTAACATCTGTTGGCTACTGAGTATCTTAATTGGTCGAAACAAATACTGGTAGCAAAGAATTTCGTAGAACAATTCTTTCAATTGATCAAACGATAGAATGCAAAAACGGGCAATCAGACCGGTTATAAGTACGTTCTTCCAGGACATGATTTAAGTCTTTCTCGCTTATCATTTTCTCGCCTAATTATGTTCAAGCTTAATTAATGACACCCAGGCTCACTGCAATCTTAAAACATGCAACGATGCACACTTGCAACTTGCTGGGGTACCGCAACATCTTAGTGCATACTTGCGGGTTTTGACGCTCTTTAAAATACACAATGCATATAGACGCAAGAAAGACGCGTGGTACCGCAGCGTCATCGCACGTTTATGTGCATAACTCAATCTGTCTGCAAGGACAATATGACACTGCGTCACCGCCGCGTGTCAAAATGATGCAAGTGTGCATCGAGCCTAAGAGTAACACCAGCAACTCATCCCAGAAATCTCATTTCGGCAGCTCATACCCGCGATCCGATTCCTTCGGTCCTAACCCAAGTTTCATGACTATGGATGAAAAGAATTAAAAAAACTTTCACTCTAAGCTCAACTTTTGCGTTGCGCGACTGATTTACTATTGCTCTAGCTTGACCAATCCTACAGGATAACTCAGTATCACTCCTCCCAACGTTTTTTTAAAAAAGACCCCGAGATACTTAAACTTCCCTACGTGTTTTAGGTAGTAGGGGAGTTTTGAAACCAACCATCACTCCTGATTTACTCACGTTTACCTTTATCCCAGCAGCACCATTGATCAAGCCCATCCAGAGCTTGCTGAAGTTCCTCCTCGAACGATGCACGGATAGCTAAATCATCTACGAAAAACAGATGGCCTATCATGATGCAAGCTTACGCGTCACGATATAGTCTATGTTCTATCTAGTCTGTGTTCTATCCCATACATGGGGCGATAGAACACAGTCCTGGCGAAGTCTAATGCACACATTAACAGAGTAGGGTTGATGCCCCTTTATCCGCCCACAACTTTTGCAGTTCGCTAACAAAGAGCAAATAGCTCTAAGAAGAGAATCAGTCAACGCATAGTCCTGCAAAACTCTCCAAAGCTCTTTTCCAAATCAAAAAAAAACATGCTTTTACTGATTTGTTTTCAAGGTGGTTGGTTGTGCCTCTGCCAGGCCGAAAGTCGCACTTCCTTTCCCGTAACTAAGGCTCGACAACAACTCCTGAAACACCTTCGCGAATACTTTTGCAGGGAGACGTAAGAGGCACATACCCTTGGGTAAAGCAGCATCTATTGTTTCCTTTTTCGAAAAAGGACGCTATACCTCCTGTTTGTCACTCGCTAGGTGCTTTGCCGCTATCCGAGGCCACTTTAATGACGCGTCCTAGCAATTTAGCACCTTCACCCATTGCCTTGCGCATTTCTTGCCGGATTTCTCAAGTCTAGCAGACTATCCAACTTTTTGGCGATTTGGCGACACGCACTGTGCGACTATTCTCTCCCCCTAGTCTCGTTAGCAGTGGTACTACCATCTTCATTGCCCTTTTGAAGGTTAAGCAACTGAAAAGTGCACTCCATCTGCCAAGACATCGTTATCATTTGAAAGAAGTGTATCGTCTTCGTATTCAACCCCAGGTTCCCTGAAACAGCGAATATTCTGCCAAAACATCTGGTTTGCAGATCTTTAATCGTGGTTTAACCTCTTGCTGAAATTTTTCCATTAATGTTCCTTGGCTGATTTGAGTGCCTGATTAAAGTTCTTCGCGCCTTGTTGTACCGAGCTCGGTAAATTGAGTTCCTACATCAATTCGATATAAAGTAGGCTCTCTTTTTCTCTCTGATGGCTTCCAGGCGCTCAAAACCATACAAATCTTTTCGTAGATCCCACCACCAGCCGCCTCTCTAAGCCGTTTCGCACAACAAATATCTCTTGCATTCAGAGGCAATGTCTAGGTCTGTCGATTAAAACAGCTGCCATTCTTCCTCAGCATTTTAAGGGTTATTTGGATGTTGTTCAAACTTCGCCGAAAAATGCCGCGCAAATCGCTCTCTGCAACTAGAGTTAGCATCCGATAATCTTTTCCACCTTATCCGGGCGACCAATCTTGGTTGTCGCCTGGGAACCAAAAAAATCTCGCTGGAATGCAATTTGCACAACTGTTGGTCAAAAGTGTGATCAAAAAGATCACAGATCATTTTTTGAACACACGTTCCTACCACAACTCGATTTGGTGAATACACCTGAATAATGGCGAAAATCAATAGTTCAAGTTTAAGCTTTAAGGTCATAACCCTGCCCCCAATGGAATTGACTCCAATACATTTCCCGATAACCAGATGCTTGTGAGTAACCGCACAGCTATCCTGTGCAGTCATGTGGGACACCAGACTGGACTAGCTCTTACACATCTGCTAAGTCCCCGCCTCTCCATTTGTTGAGGGGATGCCAGTAGCATCGAGCTACTTTTTAGCCTCCTCAACTAGTTCAATGTTCAAAAGCCTTCTCCGTAAGCAACGACACATTTCATGTGCCAAATTAAAGCTGGTGCTGTTTTCGATATCTTGAATAACCACCTAACCCGTTATTTTGACTTACGGCCGCCCTCTTACCCCCTTAATGGATAGCGTCCCCATTGCCGAGCTGCTCGGGTGAAAACCGGTCGTATGCCGAGCGGCACTTTCCGACCACCAAGCGCTCGCTTGCATGCTGACCTGACACTAAAGCCACAAAGTTTTCGGTGGTGATCACGTAGTCCACGAGTAGGTAATCTGCACCGAAATCGACGCCGCAGCAACGTCTTGTTGCCAAATATCTGTTTTTATTTACTTCACAACTATGAAAAAAGCGTTGACATTTACTTACTTACTTACTTAAGGTGGCGCTACAGTCCGGGGTGGACCTGGGCCTTAGCCAACAAGCTTCGCCTGCCAGCTCTGTCTCTAGCTAGCCGTCTCAAGTTTCGCACGCGAAGTTGGCTGAGGTCCCCTTCCAGTTGCGTGCGCCACCTGAGTCTCGGTGCTCCTCTACCGCGCCGTCCCTGGGGTGTGGATTCGAAGATTTTCCGGGCCGGGGCGTTGGTGTCCATCCGCTCTAGATGACCCAGCCATCGTAAACGTTGTGTTTTGACTCTTTTGGCTAGGTCGGTATCGCTGTACAGCCCGTACAGTTCGATGTTATATCTCCTCCTCCACTCTCCGTCTATGCAGACGGGACCGTAAATCGTCCGAAGAATTTTCCTCTCGAAGCAGCCTAAAGTGTTTTCGTTGACATTTGCGCCTCTTGCAAAAACTTTAACGTCTTTCGATAGGGCAATGACTTTTTAAATTTTTCAATTATGATTTCGATAGTTCCAGCTGTGTTTTCTAGAAAAGAGCAAAAAATGTCGAAATATAAAATAAAAGAGTAGGAAACCAATGCTACTTCACACCAACCCAAAACTTAAGACATAAAGAAAATGCATTTTTTAGTTATACCGCGCTTAGTCTTTACCTTTACTTAAAGGCATTTTATAAGTACCCACACGTCTAATTGTTCTTTGAAAATTCTTCCTTAAATGGGCCGACAGACCATTAAAGCTCTTTCTATTCTTATCGCCCCATTTTAGTCCATGTTTTTTAAACCGTTTACCATTACCTTACAAGCACCAACCTTGCAAGAGTCTTATTCAATTAAAATATTCCCACGTAAATTGAAATACTTAAGGCTTACAGTCTAACCCCAACAAGATCCCTATGCACAATCTAACCTTAGGTGCTAATAGCTACCGCATAACGTCAATTGCTAAGATCAAGGCCTTCCCACTGTGGCTATTATGTCAAACGAACATGATTTATCGCGAGTCGGCTACTGAGAACAAACCGGCATCCGCGCAACAATGCTTCAATCTAATTCTTCATTTAACCTTTGCTATGAGTTACACCTCTGCAATCGACAACAATACAACAATTATAATTGCCCAAGAGAATGTTGTTGGTATGTCCAGTCAAGTGTCATTAACGTGTCAGAAGTTTTTTTCCGCTCTTGTGTAGAAACTCTCAGACAAAAAGCTTCAGATTTTCTCACCACTCGCTACCTATAAAGTCCTTGACTTAATCCAAGAACGCTGGCTAAACTCGGTCATAGCTTTGTTGAGTATACATTTGTGGGTGTCGAGCTTACCGCAGCCTAATTGCATGTGACACAGATCGAAGACACACCTAGGCGGGCTAAGCTCGTATAACAGGTGTAAAGAGACGAAACGGATGCAAGCCAACTCGGTGTCTAATCCAATAAATCCAAAAAAAAATCCACGAATTGATTCCCATCGTAAATTGTGGCTCACATAAATCCAAACGGGCACAAATTACAATCTACCAATCGGCAATTAGTCGGAAGATTAATGATCGCTCGTCAAATGCTTGGATGTTGTCGTTAAGACATAAAAGCGGGTAGAAGAGACAACTTCTTTGGCCGCCCAGACATGGCCGAACATTTGGCGGACGCTTCAAAAAAAACTATGAATTTCGCTCAAAATGGCATGTTAATGCGCACTGAATGTCGTCGTTGAGCAGACTTACAGTCGGCCTTCGTCAATAACTCATCGTCAAATGGTTGCTAGCTGGATGCAATCGATTTGTTCTAGCAAAAAAGTTGAATATGGTAGTCAATGTGAAGAGAAGCATGCTCCATGAACCGGTGGAAGATGGTTAACTTGTTGTGGAGGTTTAAGTGTGAAGCGCCTTTTGGGGGGGACAGTACGTGCTGCCCATGCGCAAGGTGTAATTTTACTGGGTGGGCTAACGTACCAGATTGATTGACATTTGCTTGACAGGGGCTTCGCTTCTACTCATGTATATTAGAGTTTGAAGCATCCGTCTATCGAGGTAAACGATTTTTCTCTGTAAATCGAATTTTATTTCATTTTTTGTAAAAAAAATGAAAATAATTTGATAAAATTTTATCATTCTACGACTCACCATCGAAACATACAACTATTGCAGACGGAAAGATCCTTTTTCCATTTTTCAAATTTTCAAATCAGACCAAAACTAGTGGGAGGTTGGATACCCCATCCCAATTGACCCTTGTCAAGCTCCAAAATGCGTCAAAAATCTTGGTTTTTAAATTTCAGTGTCTATTAACTTTAATTGTGTTAAGAATTCGTCAGTTAAGAATCTTCTTTCTTAAAAAAGAGGCGTGGCACCTTTTCAATAACATACTTTTTTTCATTATATTTGTTATCAGATGTAGTATACACGTGTTGACCGCAGTTTTATATTAAAAAAATGATTTTTTACTTAAAAACGCCCCCAAAATGGTGGGCGTGGCAAAAATTTATTCATTTGACTTGATAGTTTACGTACATATCTGAACATTTTATGGTGCAATTTTTTTGGATTTAAAGAAAATATATCAAATAAAAACTGTTTATTAGAATGCATAATTAATGTGACCACGCCTACAAGGGGGGCGGTTTTCGGTTTTTTTTTAAATGCTGATCACAATACACTTAAGCGAGGATATCGCATACCAAATTTCTGCTTCCTATGACAGCTTTGATTTTTCATGCTCGAAGTAAAGTGGGCGTGTCAGTGGGCGGATTTCAAAAAATTTTACACTTGTACTGCTTCAGGACCTAGAAAGAACAGATGTCAAGTTTCAAGTTCCTAGCTCAAATTTTAAGGCCTCAAAACTACCGACAGACGGACGGACGGACATGGCTCATTCGACTTATTCGGGGTCGATCATATGCCCTTAAGGTCTTGGGGGTCCACGGTTATTATTTCTCTATGTTACAAACTATGAATCAAGCTTAATATACCTCCTTTCCTATGGGTAGGGGTATAAAAATATACGCACGGGACAAATAGGCTTAAAATAAATAAATAGAGCGGCGCAACAGCTCGACGTGAACCAGGGCCAACTTCTCAACAATCATGCTGTGTGTATTGATTTCTTCACATACAAGGGGTCCTACAATTTTTTGCCGAATCCGAAGGGCCTTTTGAGAAGTTTTTCAAGACAAATGTTACTCTCGTAGGGTTTTTCAGACCCTCGCGGAGGTGGAAATCGTAAAAGTCTTTTTTTTTAGGTGACGGTAGTAGGATTCGAACCCAGACCTCTGGCGTAGTAAGCACACACACTAACCACTACGCCACGGCACCCCATAGATAGGGTTAAGCGGGGTAATATTTTGCATCGGGACTCGTACTTATATGCATAAATATCCCGTAGAAAAGATGTTAGGACCTGCATGAGTAACTGGCAAGAAGGATACATATTCGAATTTCGAGAACACACTCAGCGTAAGGGCAAAAACACTGAAGGTCGACTCTATGTTTATCCTCCAACGTCTATGGGTTAGGCTAGGTAAGGTGGCTGTCCCCGCTAGGCAGGAACACTATGACCAAAGGATGTCCATTATGATACCACTTTATATGCCCGGAGATACCTGTTTGATGACTACTCGTTTTTAAATGATAACTACTCCTTTTGGTGAGAAAGGTCTGGTCAACCAGTATTGGGGGTAACCGTTTCGGTGTGAACCACTGCGCTGTCAGCAGAGTTGAGCGGTCCGGTGAGAGATTTTTCTGAAGAAAAGGCTCTCGTGACTGATGGACTCCAGATAGGAATTTTACTTCAGGATGGGAGGTCTGGGTCTGATGAGTTGGAAGCACTGACCTGATGTCGAAGGTAGTGGTGAACAAGGTGGGGCATTGTGTCAAACACAGTGGAAGAAGCTGTTAGACAACCCCGCAGCTCGGGTTGCACGAGCCTGCTTTTAAGCTCTGCGATCTAGTTGCAGAGGTAATTGTCAACCTTCAGCTTTCGGAATACAGCTGTTATAGCTTCTGTCCTGTCATTGTTAAAGGATTAATGTCAGGGAATGATTTCATTTGATCCCATTTTCAAAGAATTTCTCAATGACATACTAACAAATGAGTGTAGGGCTGCGTCTCTCTCGGTTTTGCCTTACGGTATGCGTGTTAGGAACACGAGAGAAGGCTGCTGTCTATGCAACTTCTGATGTGAGTGCCGATCAGAGTTTAACAAGAAGGAAGACAGGCCACGCAACTCCTAAAAACGATCGAAAGTCTTAAAATTGTAGCAACCTTTTATGTTTAACTTCAGAGTTGATACATTGTCTCTGCTTTGCAGCTAGGAAAGTGGGTGTCCATAAGAAGGTCCAAAATTTCCTTACTGGACGTAGTCCAGGTTCCATACATATGAATTGAGTATCTAACTGGCTTCAACACCTAATGAACACTTTAGGTGCATGCTGAGTGGAAAGGTTCTTAAACTAGGGATTTCGCTGATGGGTGTAGGCTCTTCTGGTTTGGCGTCCCACATGATTGCATAGACGGTTTTGGGGATAGATACTTACAACCCCCCAAGATGTCGGGAAATGTATTGAAGTTTATTATGTTAGGGGGAACTTCTGTTGGCACTAGTTCAGGTGTATGCCCTAAATCGACTGTCAGAGCAGAAGAATCGGCCTTGTTGAACAAAATTAATACTTCCCTGGGTAGAGTGCCAGAAATGAACTTCTTTCTTCTAATCGGAACAAAATTCCAACTGATCTATGAAAAGAGAGATTGACAACTGTTTTCATGGCAGCCATTGCCGCTGAAAGAGATGTTTGTGGAGAGAAGCGGCTTGGGGTATCATGTGTTTTGTGAGAAAGGAATTCTATGTTTTAAAACACCTGGAGTTCAACAAGGCATTCGAGAGAAGAAGAGAGCCTACAGGTCATCCTTGTAGAGACTCTGTAGGTCAGCCCTGTAGGTCATCCTTGTAGAGACTCAACTCCCCGAGCCCAGTACAACAAGGCGCAAAGAACTTTCAATCTGGTCGTCAGAACAGCCAAGGAACAGTCATGGGAAAAGTTCGGCGAGAGGTTGGAGCACATTACAGATCTGCAAAAAATATATTTTGGCAGACTGTTCACCGTCACACAGAGAAGAAGTTGAATGTCGTACAAGGGGCTAAGTACAAGGACCGTACACTTATTTAAAAAATATGAGTGATGTCTTTCGGTGAATGGAATGAATAGTTATAAGAGTTGCTTAACCCCACCAGGGCACTGAATGTGGCAGTTCCACTGCTCGCGATAAAGGTGTTATGACTACTCTTAAAATGCGTAGCAAATAGCGAGCGGAAAGAATTTGAGGATAAAAAAGATAATTCTCCATCCAACACTTAAATGCTCATAAGCCAGTACGGAACATGAAAACTCTGCACAGAAACACCAAAGCTTACCCCCGCTAGTGTTATGCCTTTACGGAGAAGAGCAATAATACAACTAGCAGAGTATTCCATTAATGCATCTGGCATGCATCTTATTGTTGTCCATTCTATTTAGAAGAGAAAGAGCTGTTCAATGAGCGGCCAACGCTAACCTGGATAACAGAAGCCGACCAGGAAGCCGCTCATTTTGAGGCAGACGCTCCTGAATTTTTCGTTTGTTGCTGGTTTTGGTCCGCCCCGGATATTCGGAAACAGTCCCGTCACAGTAGATGAAGTGAGTAGCTCCAACACGTGCTTCTAAGGTGCAGTTTTTTGGTGCTGCAGGAAACCAAGATCTGTCAATTGCGTAACAAACCAAATCTGGTGATAGCCCAGCGAGCAGTTTTTCAGTGAGTGACTCTCACAACTCTAACTTTACAAAAAAAAAACACAGGAAAATAGTTCGGGTTATTCTCAGGTGTCATTTTTCACGATAACAGAAGAACGTAAATCAACTGCCATTCCACACAGAAAACACATTCAAAGAACTGCGTTACAAACTACACATCAAACTCAATATACCCTGGGTTGGGTATAAGGTATAACCATTCAGAGAACTTCTAGTTCTCAAAACTATAGAGACCACTCTCGAGTTGATCCGAGATTAACTTACCAAATTTGGCGCGTTAAGCCGAGATTAATCCCAATCTAAGTTTACTGCAAAACTCATTTCAAGGGTTAGTTTTTGAGCTGAAAGTGCCAGATAATTAATTTAAAATCCACCGCACCAGGACAAATGGGAGTTAAAAAACGGTTAAACTTTTAAAATTGATTTAAAGAGTTTTTTTTCGTTCTATTTGTTTCTTGTTTGTTTCGGCAGGTGGACAAGAAAATGAAAAACCAGTGAGTAAGTGCTGCAGTGTGTACGCAGAAGTTACAGTCCGTAAAACGGACCGTTGAATACCCCACCCTATCTCACATTGTAAAATGCTGATGGCATAGTTATTTTTTGACATTTTATAAGTAATGCAAACTTCGAAAAGGGGCGTGGTACAACCGCCCCTATTTACAAACTATAATTTATAAGATATTTCCACAGATATTTCCAAGTTACACTTAAATGTACGTAAAAATGCAATTTTTTGGTTCAAATTCAATATTTTTGAAAAATCGACCCCTAAAAGAATCTGAACTGAAGTCTCGTTTACCTAACCTGCTACTTTTTTTGTTTCTTGTTTTGCTCTTGGCACGTGTACTGCCTGCTAATACGTGCAATAAGTATAGGGAAACAAACTTTTAATGTCCATTTTACATGATAGGGTGTACCATATTACCCGCCTTTGAGAGGATAAGATTTTTCGCAACAGTTTTTCTATTTTTTTAACCCTTACTGGAATTTGTTTTTCTTCTGACATTAGAAAAATAAACAGTTTTTTTTTAGTTATAAAAATAAAATTGTTTTCTTAACTCGCATATTTTTTCTGTAGCTTCCTTCGGTTTTCCACACAATTTTATTCTAAGATATAATTTAAGAAGATACTCATAATGACAAGCTATTATGTTATTGGCTGTAAAAATAAATGTATGTTTAAAGCATTCACTATTACTTAACATTTTTACGAGGCACATTAAAGCCATTCAAACCATATTGAATCGAATAAGTTGCTTGTCTTCCTTTCGTGTAAGTCATTTGGCAAATTGCCAGCATAAAATCAAACAAATTACGTGTAGGCGTAATCTGCTGCTGCCGATGCAGTCTTGTAAGATTACTATAAGAAGCTTTTGAGGTTGTTTTGTATATGTGCTCTGCCATCTAAGTCGCGCTAGTGCGGATGAATTAATTAAATAAAAGTCATATGAGTGAGTCATATTGTGGGGATTGTCGAGCGGATTTTAATAATCATGGCCATAACTAAACCACATGTTGGCGGTTTCTTACTAGGTTATTAGTCTCGTGGTTGCTTTAGAACACTGTGGGAATGACCTTTGTTTTATAGAGTTTTGATGGAGTGCAACACAGTCTTAACAATTTTGAAGGAAAAAGGTTTGCAAATGCTCACTAAGCGTAGCCATTTTTGAACAGATTTATATGCATATATTTTGAAGATAGGTCAATAATATCTAAGGTGACCAACCTTCTCCTAGACATCATAGCCTTCATAGCTTTAAAGAAATAAGTGCTTAAGGAAGGAACGTTAAGGTCCAGGCTGAGTTATGTCCAACATTACGCAACTACAATCAGTTCCTTCCAAATGGAACTTGCCCAGTCATTTTCTGGCCTTAATTGGACATAACCAACTCCAACAAAGAACAACAGACACATAAAAACGAAAAATGGGTCACCATCTCCAAGAAGATTCCCATCATCCACCAAAACGAAAGCAAAAACTGAAGCAAAAAGTATTCCCATGCGCAACGCCATCAGCAGCGACAACCTTGAGTTACGACCAATAACAATTCGTTCGCTTATGCAACGCATAACAACATCATCTCTTGAATTTACCACAAGAAGAAGCCATCACCGTCATCGGGACGCGCAGGTATGGTACAGGTATAAATACATCTAAGCAATCACGATGCGATGGAAGATGTCACATTATAATTCTGTTTTACAAACGATGCAACAAATGATACCCACAAATGGCACCTACAACAATGCGAACAGCTCCAGCACGACAATAAAGACGACGACGACGGAGACGACACCGAATCCGACAATGCAACAACCAACAACGTCGAGATGATCTCCAAGAAGTCGAAACTTGAGAATGTATCTGACTTGCAGATCACAACAACAGAGCGTCAGCAGAAAAAAAGTGAAGATACCTTAGCCAAGCTTACATAAGACGCAAAGCAGTACGTCTTCTTTAACCGGGGGGTTTCGGTTATAAATCAGATACCACCGACCTGATACGAAATATTCATGTCAGGGATGAGAATCCGAAGACGCAGAGGAATTTTTTGCCCAGAACGGGCAAAAGAATAGAATTTAATACACACAATGCTCTGCTGACATGACACGGTATTCCACTTTGTTGTCCGAAACGAACTTGGCCACATATCAAGTACGCCACTTGATGTGCGAATCTGTGTCAGTAGGGGGCATCAGCCAGCAGCGCGTTCCAAACCCACTGCTCACTGATGCCGAAAATCCAAACCGGATTCCTGCATTGTTCGACTGAACTTGTGGGTCCACTAGTATCTTTTTTACCCCATTCAAGCGCTTGAACCCATATTTGACGATGGGTAAATAACCGTGGAGCAGTGATCGTGCTATGTGAAGAGGAGCCAATCCAAGATGCTCACTGAAACCGATGCACTTTAGCGGTTACATTTTACATCATCGGTGAGGGAGGGATGGAGGCGCGCGACTACGGCACTGGTCCTCCAAATCTAAGAAGAGCGGGAGGCAATGATCATCGATCAAGTTGAATGTGATTCCGATTGTTGGTTGTTCGGCACGGATCCACCTGATGATGAAGATGGCGTTGGTGGTTGGTTTTGGTGCTGTTGATATTATATGGCAGCATCGTTTTCCCGTTGACCTTATGGCAAATGGCAAACGCGAAATCAGCGCTCAATAAAAATAGATGAACAGGTTCAAAATGCTGTTTTTCTATCAGCCAGCCCCAGCTTATTGAACTTGTGTGTTGTTTTTTGTGGATTTTATGAATAATTGAATGCGAATGATGGGAGATGGGACACTACATGGATGGATAAGCGTGACATTAGTTTTCTATTTTTTTTGTGTGCAGCTTTGACATACAAGATGCATTCCGTGTTAAGTTAGGTAGGTTTCTACAAGACCCGAGAATGATACAGATTGGAGATGTGAACGGCCGGGGGCTTCTGCAGAAGCTCATCTCGTGACCTAATGACTTTTACGATTTCGTTTACAATTATGGGAAGCTTGTCGTATTTGGATGCAGCTGGACACTGTTGCAAAAGAGCGATTGTCCAGTTAAGTAGAGCATTACAAAACTTGGCGTTATAGTTAAACACTTTTGTCTGCATTGTTGCATTACTCATTTTTGAATTTGGGGTCTTTTTCCTGGGGTTTTAATATTCCAGAGCTGATTGTAGGTATTCACACGACAATTTTCCAAATCTTATCTGGTTTAAGGATCTATTTGATCAATCAGATCTCTTCATCAGATGCTCCTACAACCAAGATTGGGTACACAGGCAAACGAGACGCAGAGCACCACATGCTAAAATATGACTTTTAAAAATGAAAACAGTTGACTCTTCAGTATGCCGACAGCACATTCTGTGAAAACCGTTCAGCCCCTTTGGTATCCGACAGAAAAACTGAGTATACTTCTCAGCCATTTTGATGTCCATGCATATCTTTTTAGGACGATGTGGCATACTTCGTATAAGTCGAGTTAGAAAATCATCAAAATAAAACCTTCAGTAAATATTCGCTGATCGAAAAAGTCGCTTTATTTTGCCTGGTTCTAATGCCTATAAAATCATTAAGCCCAATCAGACCACAGGGAGTCGTAGTATTATCAACACAACTGTTGCCCCCACTGCGAACAAAATTCTTATCTAGGTTAGGTTAGGTTGGGTGGCTGTTCCCGCTGGGCAGGGAGACACTTAGATCAAATGAGGTCCATTGTGATACCACTTGTAGGACCGGAGTTACCAGCCCGGGACCTAAATGAAGACTACCCGTTTGGGTGGAAGGGGTCTAGGCAACCGTTGACAGTATAAACCTATACCGAAGGTCACCAACGAGAGTTTGATTGGTTGAGTCTTGATACACCGTCTTGATTGATACACAGTTGATTGATACACCGTCTTCGGTGTAAACCGAATTATGTGATCCCGTGGGGGTGGAGAGGTGAGGGTAACCGAAGCGGTATGAACCCACACCAATCCAGCCCTGGGCAGAACACTGGGATATGGTGGGGAGAGGAGAGACGAGGAAAATGGCAATTTTTGTAGGAGTACTACTTATTACGTCCCGTGTGGTGTGAGGGACAAACACGGTATCTTTCCCTTGCGTCGAGTTTAACTATTCTTATTTAGAAGCATTCAATAATAACGCTGATAACTTTTTTGTATCGGACAAGGAATCATCCCTTTTAACAAGTAGAGATTTGAAGAAACAGCCACGACAAGGTCGAGTAGACAAAGAGTTGGGGGCCTAGTGCCAAACTGAACCCTTTAACTCCACCATGCATGAGAGAAATGCAAATCTTTGCAGCGTTTTGAATCATTTTGGAGACGAGTTAACCCGGACCGGTTAGGTAAGGCTAGTTAAGGTTAGGTTGATGGATGCCCTTGTGATAATAGCCACGGCACACTTAGACGGCAGTTGGGTCCATTGTCTCCATTTGGGAACCTTCTTAAACCTGAAACGAAAACAGAAATAAACAGCTGTTAGAAGCTCAGAGTGCCGCCCCCGGATTTACTTGATCTACATTACTTAGATCTTCGAGACCATTGAAGATGTATCTTCCGAGGATACTACGCTTCATGCTGTTTAGGGCTGGGAATTCGCTGGCCCTAGCTCCCTTATGTGTCTGAACGTATCAAATACTGTCCAACGTAGGTTAGATTTACTCAAGGAATCAGTTTCTATCCTGTATGCTATCGAACTCAGCAAAATTCTTATAATTTTGAGGGCTAGAGTTGCATTCATTCCTTACCCGGATCTCGCAAGCTTGTCCGCTTCTTTGTTTCCCAGGATATTTTTGTGACCTAGCACCCAAGCAGAGTTACAGTGTTGCTAAGTCCAAGTGATATCTTGTCCAGAATTTCCCTGCATAGTTCACAGCCCTTGACTTCACTACATCTGATTCCGTGGCTTTTATTGCCGCTTGACGCTCAGAGTATAAGGTGATGGTCTTGTTAACGGGGCTGTGTTTCTTCACCTCAGTGGCAGTTTGGATTATGGCTGCCAGCTCCGCCTGAAGAAAACTGCAGTCGTCATTGATTCATGGACAGATTTGCTTGGTTCCAGAGCTTCACAGAAGATGCCTGCGACGGTTCCGACGACCATCTCAGAGCCGTCAGTATCATCATCATCCCCTTTGATAGTCTTTTCTTCCTATTCACATCTTTCAGGTATTCTAGTAGAGAATCTCTCTATGAAAGCGAATTACGTAGGAAGGTTATCCGTGACTGGGGTATCTATGAATGCAACCCATTAAGTTCTTATAGAGGCGTGTTCATAAAATCTTTAGGACCACAGCCCGGATTCCCTTAGGCTTTATTTAAGGGATTATTTAAGCTGCCTTGCTGATGCAGTCAGTATATGTCTAACGGTGTGTGGGTGAGTAGTACCTCCAGTGCTGTGGTGGGTGTGGTCCTTCGGAACCCTGTTATTCTCCATGCAGGCTACGAACTTTGGTGAGGTTAGAGAGATGGCACTTATTTTCTGTAGCCTTTCACCATACAACTACACTGCAAGTTAGGATGGGGACTAGGAAGGAGTTATATACAGCCTGTGTTTACCATGTTTGGTTGCAGTCCCCACATGCTAAAGTACCGAAGTTAAAGGCTTCGAGCTGGAAACATGACCAAAAGGCATTTTTAAAGAAAATTTTAAATAGAGGTTGTCTCATATTGAAGCCAATACTGGGCGTGGCCGTCGGCGGATTTAACCAAATTTCGCACTTTGTCTGTGCAGCATAAGAACCAAGTGCTCCAAGTTCCAGCTCTCTAACTTGATTTTGGAGTCCTAAAACCTTCATATATACAGAAGGACGGACGGACGGATGGACATGTCAGTGTCAGATATCCAACTTTATAAAAGTCTGATGGGCTGCTTTCATAGGAATAACCGGGTCTCTATACTAGTTATACGCAATCCTAAACCTTCAGACTCATACCGTAGCGGCAAGCTTATGGAAACGTTTGTGTGAAGTCTCTGGGGTGTGCCTACTTTTAACACTCGTATATGATATTCGATTCCATAACGCCGAAAAGAAGTGATTAGGAAAAAAATGGAGTTTCCGGGACTTGACGATATCGTCGCCGTGTAACTGACCGCTTCCAAATGCCGTCAAGAAGGCTAAGGGGTCTGCTGTATAGCTTTGGTATAAAGCAAATCGCTCATAATTAATCTTAATGTGGTGGGTTTTCAAAAGGAACTATCAGCCATAATCCATCTTCTTGCGAAATTAAAGAGACACAGGTTCTAAAACGAGACCATCACGTCTGGCTCTGACAGCCAAACCCGCCTTTAAAACCATAGAGTGGGACGCGTGAAGTCAAAGGCTATGGAAGCTATGCAGAAAAATGTTTGCCAAAGAATAACCTCTGTTTTGGATGAGCTAAGCCAGTGGATACACTGACATCCCGCGAAAATAAGAAGCATGCAACATAGCGTTTATTGAAGAAACTGCAGGGATGTAAAAGAAATTGGATCTGTTCGTCAGCTGATATGCGAATGCTCGGCATTGAACAGCATTGGGCGAAAGACCCTCGGCCGTTATTATTTCAAAAATGACTTGAAGGACCTTCAGTGGTTTCATTCTTTTTCTGTTCAGGTATTAAGAAGGCTCTATGCTGTTTTGAAAATTCTCTTTGGTTTGCAAAACATCAAAAATTAGTCCAATTTTTAAAAAAGAAATCTTAATTTGCAAAATTGTAACCTAAAAGGCACTTCGGAACTTATTTAATGGTATCGCTTTTTTGCTGTACACAAAACTTATTCAAAATGACTCGAACTAAAGAAATATTTTTTTTTTATTGTAAGAAAAATTGAAGAAAAGAAAAATTTGGTGCCCGAGGTATCAAAATTAACGCTGAAAATATTAGAAACGGTGCTTTAGCTCACAAAAAACTTGACAATCTGATTAGGACAAGAACCCTTCAATAAGTTGTCTGACATGCGGGAACTTGTGAGGAACCCCACTCGCGCCTGTGAAGTCAAAGTAAGTGGGACGCCAGACAATAAGAGCTCTCAATCATCAGTCAGGTATCTAGTTCCAAAACCTTTCAAAGATGCAATTTGCATTGAGCTGATATTTTAAAGCCTCCTTAACCAGCATTCAGGTTCCTTCCCCATAAACAATGAAACGCGTCCCAAATGTGCCAAATTGACACAATCGGTTCAACTACTGGTCTATAAGTCATCATAAACAACATAATCTAACCTAAGTGTCTTCTTACACTGCTCGATTGTAGTCACCAGGTTTAAGGACTTTACAACTCCCTGGACCAGCGGAATGTTGCGTCCAAAGAATTTTTTTTAGTTTCAGACGATGAATCCTGGAATAAAAAGCAAGCCTTTTCCTTGAGGTTCTGCCTATCCTACGGCTCCTGCATTCAATTTTCCTTCAGATTTTAAAGGAAAGAGGTCTTAATCGTTAAGGGCTTTTTATGTATCTATAGTTTTTCTTCTTGGAAAGATCGTAGAGTGGAGTTGTACGGTTCACCGGCAGGATGTGATCCTGCAACTTTTACTTGTAACGAGTAATGCTCTGAATAATCTCTCCAAATAACCTACATGTTCTCTCTGCATAAATAATGCACTTAAGCCATAAACAAGAATGAAAATGTTTTTGAGTCTATTCATACTATTCCTGCTTTTCCGTTCAAAGTCAATGGAGTCCGAGCCCGAAAATGGACTATTATGCACCGACTTCAAAAGTTATACTCTCGCCCACGGTTCAGGTCAGGTATATGATCACAAGGGCTGGCAGCCTGGCAGCCTGGTCATAAATTTTCTTCTCCAGCTTGCTGCAGATTTATCTAAACAGTTTTCCATCCCTTGACATAACACCCTCCAGCTGTTCATGCTTATTCGCATAATTGTTTCTTTAATGAAGCATCTTGCCTCAGATAGCAATTGTCAGCGCTCTAAAAAAAAAGTCGCACACCTTGTGAGACGTGTTAAATGCAGCTTGCACCACCTGTTCCTAAGTCCCTGCAATATTTCCCCACAAAATTGTTCCTTTATGACATCAATTAGATCATAGCTCCACCCACAAAAATGTATAAGTATACACCTAATTTAGCACAGCGAAACCTGTCACAAGACAGCCCAACCGTGTAGGCATACGAGTCTTTTGAAAGCCTAAAGCCATGTTGGGAAATTACATCTTTACCTGCACCACGCTGCAGTCAGTGTCTAGATAATTGTGTGACCCAAGTTGTGCCTCTATTCCTATGGAAACTTGAACAAGTGTTTGTTGTTGGTAAAAAAAAGTACACGGCGATATTACCTTTTAATATAGAAGTGAATAGTTTTGCAATCTTTATGGGTTATATGCTCCCTTTTTGCAAATAAGATTGCTTGTCGAATAGGTTGTTAAAGACGGGCTCTATGGGAATCTTGTTGGGGAATTCGAAACGAATCTCTCTGTGAGAACGTACTCTGTTACGAAAGGCCTTGTGAAGCATATATGTTTTTAACTGGTTTTCATATTGGTGATCATTACAATTTTTGTATTCTTTTTTCTTTGTAGAACTAACGCTCGCCCAAAACAAACGATCCTCGTCACGCATCACAAGTTCCCGATCATTTGGCACCAACATCAAAGGTTCGTCATCTTCACAATCCTCCCTGGCCGGAGTGAATTTTGATTGTCCCGAGGAGTTTGGCTATTACCCACACCCCAACGATTGCACACAATACTATGTGTGTGTATTCGGTGGTGCCCTCCTCGAGAGCTGCACCGGTGGCCTCATGTACAGTCATGAGCTGCAGACATGTGACTGGCCGCGAAACGTCGGCTGTGATTTATCCGATAGTGGCGCTAGTGTTCCTGTTTCATCTGGAGGCTCTTCATCCTATCGTGATGGAACACAGCAGAGAGTATCACAAAACAAACAGCCTCAGCTCCAGCAACAGCCACAACACGTTCCACATCGTGTGCGTTTCGGATCAGCATTCTCCAGCTCCACGCAAGCACCACAATCCAAGCCAACCATTGTGCAACAGTACCAGCCACGACAACAACAAGTCATTCAGGCCCAAGTTCAATCTCTGCCCCCACCGCCAGAGCTGAGGGTAGCTCCAAATCCAGTGATCACGTCAAGAGGACAACCCAAGCCGCTACTAGATTCAAATGAGGATATCGCAAAGGTAAGTAGGACAATGCTGATGTAATGCGGCAAAATTTTAACAACTACTTTGAACTCTCCTCCAGCTTTATGCCGATGCTCATGACACCCTACCACCCGTCGAAGAGGAGGAGAACGACCGACAACAACGTGTCTATCGTGGCCAACCTAGTACTGTCGGGCAGGTGCAGAGAGATCGTGATGGTATCATTCATCAGGCGAGCATCAATTCCATTCCAAACCATGGTAAAATCGGTTCATACGCTTATGGAGCACAAATCAATCAATATCGGTAAGAGAAGCCATTAAAGCCTCAATCGGGAGGAAAAAAATTATAAATTTTTCCCCATTCTCCTTTTCATTAAAAAAATATTTCAATTTCTTCGTCATTTCATTCATGCGACCATTCGAACACGCTTTAGACGTGACGACGTTGACACCAATTCCATTGACTTACATCGACAACGACGTGAAGTACAAAATGTCACCACTGACACCGTTGAGCCGGAAAGACAGTCACTGACATTTACAAACCAAACTGAAGATATTATAGAATATGCAACAACTACTGAAGAAAGTTCCACAAATACTGACAACACTAACGACGACGATACAACAGAACCCGATGACACCGAGCCAGATGAGTCTGTGAGATCTACACGACAGCTTCGTCCTTTGTCATTTAATACGCGTCTAAATCGATGGCAATTAACGTCATCCAACTACAGAGCTGTCGATTCGAATCCATATCAGCAGCAAAGTTTCTCGTTTGGGGCATTCAATCCGTACTTGACACCTCCGCTCAATCCACATTTGAAAGATCTCAAGGGCAACCCACTGAGCGCGCATTTGAAACCAAAGCCTCACTACAATAGCCTGGGCTATAGTATTACAACCAGTACTCAGTCACCATTGGGTGCCTATAAGCCATACCCTGGGTACTATGCCACGTCCACCTCTCGACCATCGATCCTTCAGCAGTCGGACATTTTGCCTTTCCTCCTGCAAAGCTTGAAAGAGATCCAACAACAAAAGAAGCAGAAACTTGCAGAAGCGGAGAATTTTTCGTACTTCCACTTGGAAAATGAGCCGGTCAAACCAACGAAATCGATTTCAAACACCCACTATTCGCAGTTCAGCACTGTGGGTGGATTTTTCAATAATTACGACAACCAAGCAGATTCAGGCTTCAAGCCAACTCCCGGCTACCAGCCCTCGAAGCTGATCTCGCAGTATAGCATTGCAACTGCGCCAGTTGAGACGACAACAGAGAGTAACTATTTCCAATACAATATCCTGCAGAACCAAAAAATGAAAAACTTCTTCACAACGCCAACCACAACGACAGCACCGCCTCCATCAACCTCAAACTTTCAAATAGTATCAGCCCCGAACCTATCGAGCGGATCGCCTCCATCGAAGACATTATCCACATTGAACATTCCGAGTGCAAAAACGCATAAGTTTAGTTTTGAAAACTTAACAACCACCCCTCTGCCCGCAACACAGCCGCAGAAGGTGTCGAGCTATGTTAAGCCTGGTACGTTATCGAGCAACTTCAACATTGGACACATAATGTCTGGGGTCCAGTACTCGAATATGGAGCACATGCAACCTGCCATTATGGACATGATTAAGTACTTCAGACAGACTGCAGGCCCCGCAGGACACAGAGGGAAGGCAACTAAGGCTCCAAGTACCACCACAACCAATGCCGACTATGAATACTATGACGAGGAAGATGATTTAAAGACCAAAAAGCCTACTGTCAACACCAAGGCACCAAAGGGGTACGAAAGCTTCATAAAGAGCATCCCCAATCAGGCAAACAAGTCCCAGACTAAACTAACCCTAAAAAACGTAAAGAATGCAACCACAAGACCGTTGAAATCCACCGACGACTACTACTACGATGAGGAGGATGACTACAACATTCGTCATCCACCTTCCGAGAAACCACCTTACATGCCCAACTCGGAGACTATGCCACCCAGACCACCTGCAAGCTCCACTCCGAAATACAAGCGTCCGAACAGCGTGACGGGGTTCCTTGACGTGACCACCCGGCGTCCGGTATTTTCCTCCCACTTCAAACACGACAGTGCGATACCATCTTTTATCAATTTTCCCTCGGACATCTTCCAAGACTTACGAAACCAGCAGAACCCAAAGACAGGATTGTCAACAAATAATCCATTCAACAGACCAACCACATCGCCATCGACAACGACAACAGTCACAACTACAAAACGCCCATACACATCGACAACCACACGAAAAGTCTACACTGTTCGTCCGAATCGCGGACACTCCAAATGGAAGTACAACAAGGCTTCAGAAGCCACAAAGACCGAACATAGGAAACGACCCACAGATGGACAGCGCCCGCAAAGTGAACAGGACGAACCAAACAGGTAGTGAAGCAACATTTTCTTTTGTGTTTTTCGTTTTTGTGTGTTGTTTGTTGCGTGTCCTGGGACATGTTTGGAATGCCACAAGCAATCACCGCCCCGTATCTGTGTATACCATCTGAGACTAACTAATGTATATACAAAAGCTGACCGACTTTTAGTGACTAATTTACAGAAAAACCAAAGCCTAATTGTAGCATGAAATTCAT
This sequence comes from Neoascia interrupta, assembly GCA_947623515.1. Classification (NCBI taxonomy): domain Eukaryota; kingdom Metazoa; phylum Arthropoda; class Insecta; order Diptera; family Syrphidae; genus Neoascia; species Neoascia interrupta. Next base: position 188,671,615 of record OX392462.1, read on the forward strand.
TTGTTTCGCTCCTTTCATTTCTGGTCCTTCGAACCGGATGACCACTTTTTTTAACCTCAACTAACCAAAAAAAAATTAAATGCATTTCTCTCTGTCTCTTCTATCTCTGTACATATTTTTTTGTTTTCTTCTTTTTTTATATATAACCGTAACCTTTGTTGTGGAAATAACCCTTAAAACTTAAACTGTAAAATGTAAAAAAAAAAAACTATCAGAGTTGAATCAAGTTCACAAGCACCACCACCTCCACCACCACAACAACCATCGGCGAACATTTTCATATCGCAGCAACGACCAAAAATCGTTGAAACGAACTCGAATGGCAATCGAAACTATTACAATACGTCATATGAGACACAACAACAACAATCTTATGATCCATATTATTCGGTTTATGATGATGACATTGATCTGTACAGGGATGTTGAATATAGCAATCAACAACAACAACAGCAGCAACATCAATTGCGCAGCAAGGTGCCACAGCAACAACATCAACAAGTTGAGCCCCAACGACCGACCTATCGGCCAGAGATTATACCATCGCAGCCCAGTCCGCAACAGGTGCCCGCACGAGAGGCTTACATCAGCAAGCCGATCCAGAAGCAACAGGAGTCAAAGCCATACAACAATCAACAGTCGTTGATCTACAACACGGATTACGATGAGGATCTTATTGCACAGGTGAGTTGCATTCATGAGTTTATTATTGGAGGATATTTTTTCGGAGTCTGGCTGAACGGAGGAAGCGATCAGCCAGACTCCGAAGAGGGCTTTTTAGAATTTCCTTTTTAAGTAAAGCGACCGTCTCTCACCCTATGATACCTAGATTCAGCATTTAGGTTTCAGCCCTAGTTTTTTAAAGCCGCATTAAACCATCGCAAGGGATAAGCATGCAGTTGTATGCACTGCTTTCTTTATCACCTTATCGGGAGCTACAATTTCTTGCCAAGTCAGGACGGCATTTCGAGAAAGGTCCTGTTTAAAAATGTATAGTTCTCAAAAGTTTTGAGAACTTATCATCCGATTAATGTGGGGTTTAGGAAACTTCCCCAAATATAAGAGACTGATCTCAGCTTCGATCAGTCAGCAGAGATGAATCAACTTTGTTTTGTTGGTGGAAAAGAAATTCTTTGATTGCTTATAGGGAAAAGACGTCATACCCAAATTAATAATAAAGCGCATACATAAAACGTATAGTTTTTAGTACAGATCCCATAAAGATCAGGAAGTTTTAATGCGTTTAGGTCTTGTCTGAGCCTAGTGCTTCTTCCTAGTGCTTGTTTTGTATACCAGCCTGTCTGTGCTCTCCAAAACGAAGTAGATTAATTAGTTAAATTGAATCCGTTGCTTAATTTCAGCATTCCAAGATCACCCGATCGATCAGTGATTGCATTTGACACTTGCTGGACTAATCTGTAATTATCATTGTCGCTTATTGCAATGGTTAACTATTTATTGAAAGCCTCAAGAAAACAAGACAAGAGCTCGTTGCACAAAGTAGGTTTGGCTTTTGGAAATCCTGCAGAACGATCTTCAGGGAAATAGGTAGCCACAGTCAAACGCTTGAAGCCGTACCGAAGTATTAAGGCGTTAAGGTCTTGTCTGAGCCTAGTGCTTCTTCCTAGGTTCGTGCTAGATTCGTTCAGCTCACGAAAACGGGGTGGATTAATTAGTTAAATTGAGTCCGTTGCTTAATTTCAGCATGCCAAGATCATCCGATCGATCAGTCATTGCATTTAACACTTCCTGGACTGATCTGTCATTGTCATTTTCGCTTATTGCAATAATGAACTATATGTTGAAAGCCTCAAGCGAACATAAAGATAAGAGGTTATTACACTTAGTAGGTCAGGATTTGGAAATCCTGCAGCACGATCTTCAGACAAATAGGTGATCAGAGTCAAACGGTTGAAAGAGGCTTTTGAATTTCGGTACTACTATACGGCTAGATTTAAACAGCGCAAACTGACTGACCTGTGTTTGCCGGAACTTTTCAACGAAAGTGTAAAGGACGACTAAGCCGTACTCGCTCCGCCACCCTTCAAAGGATAAGCGGCCAACAAAAATGATGATGATTATGGCATGGCAGTCCAAAATCTTGCGTATATTCCTCCAACTCAAGTTGACCCGAGTTAAATTACCAATCTCAGTTTTTACTGCGATGCATGTAGACTCGATTTTCGCTGATAACATATTTTTTATAGCTAGATTCGATCTCAGTTTTTATCCGTATGGACTTAAAATTGATTCTGAAGAATCCCTCATGCTATCTTTGTCGTCGTTATATGAAAAATTAAAAAAAGATCAAATGACATTACAGCGCTCCCGACTTGGACTCTTTCATCTTTTCTGCTTCCAATTGGTCAGACCAAGCGCTCTGTCATCCACGATAGATTGATCCTTTAAACGGAGGTTCGGTCGTCCTGTTCGTCTTGAGCCGAGGGCTTAAATTCGAAGACCTTCTTAGCCGAGCCAATTTATTCGGCTTTTTGAGCTACATCCACACGTTGGTAGAGGATATAGAGCTCGGGGTATAATCTTCTCTGGTACATTTTTGGAACAGTTAAGAATAAACATGGGCAAGTAGATCTCCTGACGTGGAATGCTGTTATATGTAGCTTAAAAAATGATTAAAAAAGATTATGCATCTTCACTTGAAATTCATTGGTTCTTTCACGGATTTGCCTTTATGTAAAGATCTGGCCTATGGTGGATCTGCGGGCCGAAACCATACTGGCACGTGCCACACTGGCACATGTGGCATAACGGCTTAAGACGCTCACAAAGTACGTTCGATAGAATCTTATAAGTGACATTTAACAGGCCTTTTCCTCGATAGATTTTAGGCCATACTTTATTTTGAAGATGGCGATCGTTCTGCCTACCACACTCGGTGATAATTTGGTGCATGCACTCCATTAAAACACCACATTCGTACCTTCGTATGCATTATCATAGCCGGTGTGTTCTTGTTGTTTTCAATCTTTTTAAAACCCAGCTAGCTTCAATACGAGGCGATGGGACTTCCTGTTGGTCGACTGGACTTTCGGTTTCTTGCGGTACCATTTTTTCTCTCCCCTGTAACTCTTTCACTCTCTGTCTCTCTATAACACCCACTAAGCAGCTGTTGGAAATGCTGCTAAAAAACTTCGACTTTTCCTATGTTCTTGTTCTAAAGCCAGCAGTCAGAAGCTTAACCGTTTTATTAGAACTTTCTGATCTTCTTTGTTCAATAGTTAGACTTTTCGATTTCTCTGAGCTATAAGATTGCGTAGATCTCTTTACGCAGTAACCTTTTATCCTCCTATCTTTTGGCTCAAAACGAGAGCATCGGACGAAAAGTACATACGCTGCTCTCGTTTCTCGCTGCAACTTCTTCACTTATGCATCTTCTGTTACTTTTTCTTATTCAAGTAATTATCATCACACCAAAGACTCTTGTTTAGGGGTGGCTGAAAACCTTAAGTTGTAAGAGCTATACGCTTTTAATGGTGCCGCGGTATGCTATAACACCCTGGCTGTTGACGTGCGTCGGGAAGAATGAATGCAATTGATCTTCTTTTTGTTGGCGTCTTGCAGCTTCTTTTCGAGCCTTAAAATTGAGTTCTAAATATAGCCAGTTCAAGAAAATGGTCGCAGTCGACGTTTGCCCTTTAGAAAGAGGGCACATTTAAGATTTAGTGGTTCGACCGTCTGGAAACCGCCAGATTGTCTAAAAAATTCTGAGCCTTGGAAACCTAATGCTGATTATAAAATTGTTACCAGCTGCTGCAAAATTCATAAGTGTTTAGCACGTGCTTACCAACTAACCCGCCAAAGATGCCCTCCTTTTCTGCCCTGCCATTAACGTTCCCGAGTACAACTTTGACCTCGTACGTCTAGAAGGTTATAAAACTCCTCCCTGTCAGGGTATTCAGGTCTTCCTTAAGGGTGTTCGCATATATTGGGTTGATGTTTTGAAAAATGCGTTTGATGCGGATCACAGCAAGGCGATCACTTACCGGCTGTAAGTCAATGGCGTTTGACCTCAGGCGATACTCCCAACGAACCCGTATCCTAACGTGTGCAAAATTTAATGGTAGCTGTCTAGATCTTAACTTTTCATCTTACCTGAGATCCTATCCATCGTATTTCCTAAATTGGAGTAATGTCCGCTATGGGGTATAGCCCCGGAAGGCAGACTCAAGCTTAAGCTCCAGGGGCGGGCCAACTCTTAAGTCATGGCCTAAAATGTTTTATTATTATAAATTTTATTGTTATTTGAGTACTAATATTGAAATTATCCGAAGCTACTTGTTGCCCTCTCATAACAAGAATTTTTTAACGTGGCTGGCTAGTAATCCTTGCGGTACACCCGCCCAAACTTGGAGGTCCAGGTCCATGTTTCAACCATAAGACAGTGGGCCTGATGAACCAAAATCGGTAGCCACGTTTGGGGACGTAAAAGCTTCTGTTGACCTACTCAGGTGCTCACCAACTCGGGTGATTGCAAACTAAAAAACGGATGTTGTTGGGTTATGTACATTATTTTTTTTTAATGCCTTCTAAAGGCATTCATAAAGGAAAGGCGAACCTACAACACTGAAACAGTGCCCCGAGATGTAAGGAGATATTTATTTACTTTATTTTTAAAAGTTTGACACTTCTTACAAAGAGAAGAGAAGTAGACTTTTTAAGCTCCTGAGACGGAAGTGGGGCTTTGGTAAAGATGATAGCACCTTGAACCAATAACCGGAAGGTACCGGGTTCAACCGCAGGTCCAAGTAACTAATTTTTTTTATATCCACTACTTTTTTCTTTTATGCGTTAAATGTCCGATCTGAAATCTTCCTTTTCTCTTACGGTTCTTTTAGGGCAATTACAAAAATAAATATGGACTAAGATGTGAAAATTCATGTTTAAAGTGACCTGCTAAACTAACGAAAATTATTAAACGGTAGAATTATTAAAGTGTAGTTAAACGTTCCAATAAGTGAAAGTTTAACTGTACCCAAGTTTAAATTTGCACCCTAAAACCGGGCATTCGAGTTTCCCCTTGTCCGTATAATAATTAAAATTTTTTTGTGTTAAAAAAATATGTTTTTATTGATGTCATTATTCCTGTTCTTTTGTAAAAACTCAAATTTCATTAATGAATTCGTATTTTTTTCACTAGATCGAACAAGACAATGAGTACGATCAACCTACCAGAGCTCCAATAAGGTAAGTCACCATGTTTCACCTGAGTAGAAATCCCATCTCTTACCTCAACTAGGTCAAAAAACAAAGTTTATCTTTATTTTTAAACTGCATTTACAATAAATCACAGTCCAGGTTAAAAACAAAGGCCGTTTAGAAAGCGCTTTGTATAAGCTTTCATAAGACATACTTATTCACCAAAAGACTTACATTTACACACACACACCCACAAATCAACTGCACGTACCTACACATTATTGTTTAGAAACAACTATTTTTAAATATACAACACTTTTGAAACAGTTTAATAAAAACTATTATTCACAACCGAAACTAGGGATGACCGATTTGCGATCAATTCGATCAGTGATCGTCCTATTGTGGTATCATCAACTGTTGACATTGACGATGAACCCTTCTATGCATCATTGTCGTCGACCTTAGCTCCTCCAACTGATTCCCTTGAAGAGCAAGAGGATCCTTTTGATATTCCATTTTTACCAAGAAATCCATCACCCGCGCCAACATCAACTTTTAGGCCAAAAGTCGTTGAAACTGTACCCGCCGATGAGTATAGTATTTTCCCCAATAACCAACAACCGGCAACGACGGTAACGTCAATAACAAAGTCGTCAACGTCAGCCACAACGCCCTCAACGACAACGAAGGCGACGACAACATCAACAACCTCATCAACAACCACAACTACAACAACAACACAAACACCACCACATTATGATACAACACAATCCACAACGACTACAAAAAGGTAGTACAATAAAGCTTTCTTTTTCTCTCTAAAAAAAAAGTTTAATATTAAAATTTAAGTCTTAAGAAAAAAAACAGCATCGGCATGTCTAACTGCATTATTTATGGAAAAATTTCACCTTTTGACAAAATCCCTATAACAAAATCACCGAAAGCTTTATTCGTCACCATAAAAAAAAAATATTCTTAAATACATTTTGGCAACTAAAAAAGTCATTTTTACACAAAATAACACACACAAAACACTATTTCTACACATTTTTTCATCACCAAAATACACACATTTTTTAGTACACAAACACACCGATCTAACGAAAAAATTAAAAAAGTGACCAATGAAAAAGGTCGACTGTAGCATGACAAACAATACATTTCCTACAAAAATGCGCGTTCTTCTTGATGTATGCTAAACTATTCATTTGCATGACTGATGTTTCTAAAAACATTAAAAAGCATGAGGGGCTTTTTGAGTATATAGATTTAAGACTTTCCTTAGCATGACCTGATTTTCAATGCATGAGTTGCAAAAAAAGATTACCGAAATTTTACATTTTCTTCCTTTAGACTGGTTGAACAAAAAAAAAAACTTTCGGGCTAGACGGAAGAAGTATTTTCATCATTTTTTAACTATACATACATGTTTTTATCCAAACAAAAGAACAGTTTTAAGAAAAAAATTACAAAATCCGCTCGAAAAATACTGTGTGAGGTGACCCTGCTTTAAACTCAAACCCCAATTCAGTGAATTCAATAAATATACGTCAAAAATAGGTGGATACAAAATTTAAACTAAAGCCCAAAACAATTTTACAAATAATTTACAATACAATTTACACTTCTCAAATTCTAAACCGTGTCTGAAATGATCGTGCTATTTCGAGCACTGCCAGATGATACTCAACACATTACAGCATTAGTAACTACGGGCAAGTTTTTGTGGTCAGAACGATGTATGTTTTCGGTACTGGACACATAACTGATAACATATTTTTTCTAAAATTAAATTCTGATCGTGAGTTCAATGTGAGATGATCCAAAAAATTTATTTAGTAAGAAAATCCATAAACCAAAAATTTCCTTTATTTTTGTACCAAATAAATCCCTATAATTTTTCTGATCAAATTTATGGAACCAAATTTAACCAGACTTTCAGGTCTAAGACTTGAAATTGCTTTACATTGCGAGTACGTGCTCAAGTTAAATGTTAGCCCCCCCTGAGTCGCCGGTGAAAAGAAATATGAAAGGCCACAGAAATCTGACGGTATTCAAATTAATTTTTGAAATTTGAAGCTCGATACTCATAGAAACTCATAGGACGGGAAACAAGAGGTCTGTTTTGCAGTGATTTTTCTGTTTTTGTCTTAGAAGACAGTCAGCTCAAACTCGATTTCATATTCTCAATGAGAAATCCTGTGCTCCTTTTACCTTCATGTCCTCTGCCCTTTTAAGTATGGAAAAACTAATCGATAAACATACGAGACACAGCATTGCAGGGAATTTCCTTTTAGCCAATCCAAATACGTTTACCAACCGTTTACCAGCCGAAATTGGACCATATTTTAATTGTTATGAAATCTGTCTTGTGGCTTTTCTAGACAACGGAAGTCCCTTCAGCTTTACACGTTTTAAGCTCACTTAAAAGGCTCTCAACAACGAGCATTATTGGAGCTTTTTATAAGGTCATTACTCATAATAATGCAGCAGGGAAACCCTTGACAATTATTTCTTTAGCACTACTAAAAGTGATGCCTATAAAGTTGGAGAGAGATACAAACATCCTAAATTCACTGTATACTGCACATATTTAATGGACAAGGTATAGATCTTGTTCGCCGACACATGCTTTATGGTAAACGCATAGGATTCTCTCAAGGGAAGCCAAGTCCCTTGGAATTAGCCTTGACAGCAAACCAGCACTAACTGGCACTTGCAGCTCAGAAGAGCCATCGCCTGACCTGTCTTACAATCATGCATGCTGTGCTTTGCAGGTGTGAAAGGAACACACATGAAAGGAACCTACAATTTTTTGCCGATTCCAAACGGTGAATCGAGACAAATGATACTCTCGGACGGTTTGTCAGAACCTCGTGGAGGTGGGACAGCGTGAAAAAACTGTAATTGCCCCAGTCGGGATTCGAACCCGGGACCTCGTGAACAGTGGTCCTGCACACAAACCACTGCACCACTGCACCCACCAGCAAACCTTCATGAAACCCACAAATAGAAAGCATAGTTAACAAAGGCAAAAAATTCTTATTGATATCCCGTCAAAACTGTGGATTCGATTCGGGTCTTAGGCCCAAGATGTTATACTGTCTACACTCGCTCATGATTAGATCAGCGATGGCCCGCCCCAGTAATCTGTTGGATAAAGGCTTAGTAAGATCTACCAAACTTGCCTGAAGGTTTGGCCTGAAACAGATGGGCTGTCTGCGCTTCCACCTCAACTACGGCACTCAATAACCGCCAATATGGGTATTATAGCTTTTCAAACTTTCTAATAGGAGCAAGACTAATCATTCAACGTCATTTACTGCCATTACGGTTTGAGTTATGGAACATAAAAGCCTATTCAGCATACCTCTGGCATATATGCTATCTTAGTATGGCCTCACCTCGGAAAAATTCCTGTCCTGGCCATCAAGAATTATTGTGATTGATGAATCTCTGTTCGATTACATGAGGAAAAACGATATTCGATTCCTCTCTGACAGCGAGCAGCTCTCAAGGTTCTTAACTTTTTTACCAGCTAAAGGAAGCACTACAGCCCAGGCAAGGCTGGGCCTCAACCAACAAGCTTTGTCAGCCAGCACTGTCTCCAGTAAGCCTTCTCCAGATGCATGCAAGGTTTGCTGAGTTTTCCTTCCACTTACTTGAGTCTTGGTGCTCCCCTTCTATAATGTCCCTAGGAGGTGAAATTTAATATTTTCCGAACCGGGGCGCTCGCAGATGGCCATAGCAGTCGCTCGGACTCTTCTTTGTAGGTCGGTGTAGCCTAGCCAAAAAAAAAATACCCAGAGGAGTTTCTTCTCGAATTATCCTAAAGCGCCTTCATCCTCTTTTGATCAATGCTGCTACCTCTTACAGCTCAGAAAAGCCCTCGCCTGACTGCATGTAACACATATATACTGGGTTTTACTGACTGTAAGGCTTGACCAAGGTGCTTGACTAAATGGACATATAATCTAAGCTTGTGCTGGAAACGAACATGGCCATCTGCAAACTGGCTAGAACAGCCTAGTCATTCTTCACTGAATTTTAGCCCATATAGTGGCTTGATGGCAACAAGCAGCAGGCTTTTTCGCTTAAGTCCGTTAAGCTACACCAATCATTGTCACTGAATCATTCTAAGGAGTCAATTAAGGACTCTTCGAAAAGTTTGCAAAAAATCCGGCTCGAATGGAATCTTGATTCCATTCGAGCCGGACAGTTGTTCATTTGGACAGAACTATTGCAAAGAATTTTCCCTTAATTCTAACATAGGAACTCGTAGGTATATCCCTATCATCCTAGACAAATATATCCTAGGAGTTCTAACGAGGACTGGCAGCCGCCATTGAACCGGAGAAAAAAAATCACCAAAAATTCTTTCTACATCTTCTCTTTTTGGTGTTTTTTTTTATTATGAGGAGTCCTCTGAGCCACCTCAATATTACTTGAGAGAATTCGGCTCAAATCCATTGATCCTTTCACCTGTTGTACTGGTATTTGCCAAAAAAGCAAAAGAAGAGGACTGTACGCGGCTCTCATAAAATGTAAAAATCTTTGATCGTCTGTCAGCTTTTTAGTGGTCCGCTGTAGCAGCTACTTCCGGCTTCTTTACCTCAGTCGCTGGCGTACTTCATTAAGTTGATCGTGTCTCTTTTCCACGCATTCTGCTAGAAAAGCAACAATTCCACTTCTAAGATCCTCACAACCGTCCACGATCCTTGGTCGTCAGAAAGTTCCGAGCAGGCCCTTCTATAAAATTGTTTAAAAACATTTTTAACATCTTCTACCAAAAGGCTTTTTTAAGCTATTCCAGCAGAGCACAGTTTAGAACAAGCTTTCACAGGTAGCTAGTTCCAAACAGTTTTAGTTTGTGGAGATGTGGCGAACTTTCGATAAGTTGCACGATGTTGGGGTAGGACCAAGTTTTTACAAATTTCTACTACCTTTCGAGCTTTCACAAAGAAAGCCTTTTTTTGTTTCATAGAGCATCACATAGCTTGTCTAAATTAATTTCCTTCAAAAAATAATTGTCTGTTCGATACGGCTCTTTATCTTTAAGAAAGATACCTTGGTGGGAAGTCCTAAGAATCATAAATCAGGCTTTCGCTGATAGTAAAAGCGGATTGTTCACACTTAGTTTTAGCCTTCGACTTTTAGGTGTTGCTATTTTCTCCTTGTTAATACCGCGCTTTAGGAACATTTTCACTATCTAAAATAGATATTCATAATAAACCCCAACTTTTATGACCGAAGATCAACCTACGCCCATAATTCTCTTCACAAGGACTAACAACTCGACTATCTTATCAATAAATAAATGTTTTCTTCTCTGCTCATCATGTCCACTGATACCACTTAAAAATTAAAGTCTTACACCGCCTACGTTTCGGTGAATCACACAACACGTTTCTAAACTTAACCCCTTAAAAAAAAACTCCATAGTTTTTCTAAGCATTCATTTAAATATCATGTCACTCTCAAAACTCCGCAACAGATCCAACAGATTAAGGGATGATAGTGTCAAGTCTACCACCATAAAGGCGACTCCCAAGTCTGTCATATTAACATTCACCTCGAATGTGGGCCTACACAATCAATCCCATAAGCATAAGACCAATACCGATACCGTCCTTAGTCAATCCCCATCCGAAACTACCCCAAGTGTGCAGGTTGTGTCGCCAAGTGAGTTGAAGCGTGAAAACTTCGAAGAAGCCGAATCTGTAGACAATAAAGTGTCTTCAAAGCAAGCCCGGTTAAATTCGACAAAGTCACGTGTCAGTAGGCCGGTGGAAATTCAAAACGATGACAATAACCAAAAGGAAGAGGATCAAAAGGAGAAGGTTGTTACCGAACGTCAAAGGAATAGGATTTTAAGCTATATCGTATCTGATGTAGAACCCGAGAGCTTTAAGCCACAGTCTGCCCGAGCATCAAATGGTATATCTACAACAACGACGACAGCAACAACAACAACAAACAAACCAATTGAAATTCCACTCGATGGTGGAAAGCAAAAAGCCTATCGTTTTAGTCTTTCACAGGGATTTAGGGGCTTCAGCTTCAAGGCTGAGGAGACACGTCCTGAATTAAAGCTCGTTACTGAGTCAGAGGAAGAGAGCCATAGCGCTGAAGTCCCGATTTATACTCGATCGCGATCTGTTTCTCACCAGAAGGAGGTCGAACTAGGTGACAAGGAAGAGGAGACTCCACCAACTACTTATACTCCAATTCACTCTTGGAGATTTTCTCGTACAAGCCCTCTGCCATTTGGGAAGCATGACTCGAATACTCTTAATGGAGACGATTCAGACGATAGCAGAGGGTTGGATACAGTTGCAGTCACAGCTAAGGAAAATCCTAGTGAGGACTATGTGTCGTCAGCTGGAAGTGAACGCAGTGTTGTAACCCATCAATCGACCACAGAGCAAACACAGAGCTTCACGGCTCGTGCTTCTTTGTTTAAGGACAACTTGAGTCGAACCTATGAGACTACAGGACCCACCAAGTTTGTGTCCCCATATAAAAGTCTGGAGACTATTTTGCAAGAAAAAGAAGACTCTTTGAAATTCAATTCGATCAGAAGTACTCCGATCCCAAGAACGTCTAGTTCAACAGGAGCATATCAGGCTGTTACACAAAAACCGTTCAGAAGTTATTTTATAATCACATCACCACCCAGAATTCTCAACAACACAAGTCCTTCAACGACAGTTCGACCTGGTCAAACAACATCGTTTGTGTGGCCCTCGTCTTCTTTACCAAAAACCACGAGTTCAACAAGCACCACTACGACAACTACAAGCACCACTCCTGAGCCAACAACGACTACGTCGACGACAACAACAACAACCTCAACAACCACAACAACCACCACTACCCCAGAGCCTGAAATACTTCCTCCATCCACTGCAGCTCCAACCACCACAATCCGTTTACCATCTTCTTCATTCCGCTCGAAAATGCGCCAAGAGGTAAGCAATTTCAATAGTCAAGCTCGGCCCAGAGGACGTTCACGTTACACAGCCTCCTTCTCAAATTCTGTCGATGAAGAACCAACAACTTACTCTCCCAAGTTTCGGTTCGCTGCTGCACACTACGAAAGCACGTCATATGGTCCCGAAACAACATTAAGTAGACGTCGACCCAGGCCAACTGTAGCTCGACAGCCCAAGTCGACAACACCCAGTGAGAGGGAACTTTTCCAAAAAGCCAGAAAGCAAATCTTAGACCTCGAAAACGAGTCTTACGATAAGCCCCGCTCCGAAGCTCTGATCGGTCCACCAGTCAATAAGAACGAAAATACTTATACCGACAAGCCACCAAGATTAACAGCCCCAACGCCAATGACAACCACAGAGAGAGTTGTCGAGATCACAGATCGACCAGTTCAATTCTATTCGAAATATCGTGCGGCCAGCACACCTGAACGAACACTTGCCGAGTCACTTAAAAATGCTGGCTACCTAACGAATAGCAGAGGAAAGTATCGTGATCTAGGCTTTGAGGATGAAGTAAGAGCCAATGTGCAAGAAATCACAGAGTCTCCAACGAGCACAACAACCACAACATCACCTGCACCAACTCCCACCACAATTCCTATACAATCCACCACCCCATTGCCAGCACGTACCACAACCACAACACCGAAGCCAACAACCTCTACAACTTCAGCGACAACCACCACAGCTACCTCAATCCCATCCACAACTTCCGCGTCCACCAAGGGCGTAATCCCACCTCGAGCATCTCGAGTGAATACGGCCATCAAGACGTCCATTGCTGCCGCCTCAAATCGGAACAAGCCTCTAGCGACATCTACCTTTTCTAAATGTGCCGACAGTACGCCAAATGCAAAGTGCAACGAAATCCCTTCGAGGTATTTAAAATCTGTCTTTTTCCAAAAAAAAAAAAAAACAAAGCCTTTTCCATCATTTTGTTGTAATACGGATCGAGTTTTCTTTATTTTTCTATTGTTTTTTTAGTTTTTTTGAAAATTCGTTTTCTCTCTTTCTCTTTGATGATTTAAAAAATTTCAAATTAATCTTATTTTTTTATTAATCTACGCATTTCGCTGGTGTATACTGAAAATTAATCGAAAAAAAAAAAATAATAATTTTCAGTATTTTAAAAAGAAGAACGTTGATGTTTTTGGTCATCATACAAGTCTAACAGGTGGTGGTCTAAGATAAAAGTCACTTTTTTAAGTTGCAAGAATATTTTTTTAAGTGTAGAACTTAGTATAAGAAGCACCGTAGACACTAAAATAAAAAATTTTGGAAAAATCACGCATTTTAAAAATAACAGGGTTTTTTCTAGAGCAACTAACTGAAGGGTATTTTTTTAACAAGAAATTCGGCAACACACCAGTTAAAATAGAGACGGCATTCGTAGAAAATTTTAGTTCTTCTTCTTTTCATAACCTTTTAATTTCTGAAAATGAAGAGATATACATGTAATGTAGGCATCTCTGAAAAGTTAAAAAAAAATAATGAGAAAAGCAGAAGAAAGTCTAACGAAATAGAATAAGCTAGAGTCGAGAAAAGTATCATGCGTTTTCTTTTGAATTTAGACGATACAGTATAAAGCACAGAGATGTCAAAAAAAATTAAAAAATGTCAAATGAAATCAGAAAAAAAATCTGAGTAACTACTCAAAATAAGAAAATTTCTTATACATTAAGGATCTCCTTTGAGATTTTAATAAGATCTTCACAAAATCTGTTTGTATTCGTAGACAAACACAACTTTGAAAACGTTCCCACAGCTACTAGAAATTGCAGAAAAACCCAATTCACTGACCAAGTATTCGTGTAAATCTATAGAGGAGGCTTAGAATTGAAATGAGAATGAACTTGAACTTCATTTTTAAGTCAATTCTTATCTGGAAATCAGCTTCAGCTTAACTTATAAAGTAAGCAACTATTGATTACCTAATCCTGGGTTTACTCTGAAAATAATTCCAACTATTTTTCATATTTTTATAACAAATGAGGTTAACGGCTTAGGATTCGGTAGCTTCTTCGACAGAGTTAACCATTAACTAAAAAACTGCTGGTTAAGCTTGAGCCAAATCAGACCACATATAATTTTGAACTGCGATCGATAAATCCTAATTATTTCAGATTTAACTCAGCGCTTAACAGCTATTCCTGAACAAACTCAAACATTTTGGTCACATACTAACTTTTCAAATAACTTCAAGCTGCTTCTAAAGAAACTCCTGAAATTTGAGGTTTCTTGTTTTGAACTTTCTTTTGAAGAAAAATATTATCATTAATCGATTCGATAGAAATTCAATAAAAAAAATCAATATTGCAGATTTGGTGTTTTAGCTAAAATCGGATTAAATCTGAACAACTAAAGAAAAGTTAAAGGTACTCTTCTCGTGTTTGTATCAGAAATAAGGGAAATAAAAACATGCATATTTCCCCTGAAATGTACTCACTCAGAAATTCTGCGTCGTTTGCCAACATACTATATAGCTTGGAGCAGACTTATTGACTCCTTGTGAGTGCTCGAACACGAAGCAAAAGTTCAGCACACATGAAATGAACTCGGGCAGGGCTACGGGCGTCATTATTTCACTTTGCACACTCTTTCTCCTTGCTAAACGAAACTTTGAAGTCGAGCTTCATTGTGTTAAAAAACACTAAAATCTTATGGCTGAACTTGTCAACGCCAGGCCGAGGCAAAGCCAAGGCTGCTTTTTGGTCCCCGCTTTAGACGATACAAAAATTGAGCACATTTGAACTCGGGCCTCGCTTCAGAGCCTCATAACGTAGCATAATTATTTCCCTTTACGCACTCTCTCTCTTCCCCAACTTTGAAGCCGAGATTCATTGTGTTACAAATACTGAAATCCTATGACTGAACACGTTAGCGCCAGGCCGAAGCAAAGTCAAGGCTGCTTTGTGATCCCTGCTTTAAGTGAACACTTAAAGAGGTTCAGCCATGCGATTTCAATATTTTCTAACACAACGTAGATTCGGCTTCAACATTTCGTTTTACAGTCGTAAAGAGGACATGTTATGTTACGTAGTGTGACTACAAAGCGAAGCTCTAGTTCCATTGTGCTTCATCTGACAGCTCAACAGCTAAGAAAATATATATATGACACATACATATGTATACATAAATGTATGAGCTTCGAGGATAAGCTTTTATAAGTGCCACGTACAAAAGCATTATAAGAAAGTAGAAAAAAAGCATTTTTTCCAAAAAAAAATACATATGTATTCAGAATATAAATATTTTAATGAAACGTAAGTTCAAAGCCAATGTATCGTAATGGGGCGTAGACGAAGCCAAAGCTTGGTTGTGAGGCTGCCCTAATCGTTTCGTGAGAAATAAATCTCGAACTGTCTCCACCCGGAAAACATAAGATTTATTTGACACGATCAATCTTTTGTTTTCGTTTTAGTTCTCAAAAGAAAGTGACGATGAGATTATCCATGAGCGAAAAAACAATTTTGTTGTCAAAATTCCAATACAAAATGTATTTGTGACAGATCTGTCATACGTGGATAGTTTCAGCTTTTTTTCGAAGTGATGCTGTTATATAAATGTGCGAAAAGAGTAAAAAGTGGCATAAAGGAGGTTTGTGAATTGGGTGAATCACATATACGAGGGATTTATTTTTAGTTAGGTACTTGCCGAGAGGATTTAAACGTGCAGAGTAAATCTCGCGATTTACAGAAGATTTTTGTGGAAGATTTATGTTAATTGAAAAGCTAACGAAAACTTGACGCATTCGAGAAAAACGCTTAAACGCGTCGTGGCTCTAAAAAAAAAGCCTTATAAACCCATTAGGTTAACATAACTCGAAACGTCGTTCCCGGCCTCATTTTCAAAGAAAAGTGGTCCAGTGACGCAATCGCTCCACAAGTCGCAGTCGCAACAGCCCGTCACCTTCTGTGAATGCATCAGCTTCCAAAAACACTCACTCAGTTTGGTAACGAGTTTTCAATATTTTCAAACGTTATTAAAACGTAAGGTCGCTCATTTCGTTCCTCGAAGCTATGCTGATACTGACTTTGTGTCAAGATTTTGATCGGGAAACAGCAGTCAGTGACAAACCTAAGATATCAAAAGAACCCATTAGATGGCCCACCACATAAACATACATTTTTTGTGAGATAAAATAATTAATAACAATAAATAGACAAAAGGGATCAATGGCAAGAATTTAAAATTCGATATCCAACTTTTAAGGGTCGAGCAATTTCGATATATCTAATATTTTATTTAATAAATTTTGAGTTTTTGCATGGTAGAAGATAATGATAGGTAATGATAATGCTTAACAGCTGCCCTTCATACTAGATTAAGTAAATGGCAGAATTTGACAACCAACGTCCACGCCGTCTGTTAGCTTAAGTTGATGCCTTTTCATATTTAGCTTAAGGTTTTCTTAAATAAATAATTAATCTTAGAAAAGCCAAATTAATTTCTATACTATGCAGGATTAATACTCAAAACCTTTAAGAGTTTGATGACACTCTGAATCAACTTATTGTCAAACAAATCAATCAAACAAAAAATAAAACTAATTTTAAGCGGATTCCCTTATAAGGTTCAATAAGCCTTAAAAATATTTAACTGCAGTTTTAACTCAACTGTAAGAATTTAAAACAAATAACAGGTGTTTGTTTCTTTTACAATCTTGTCACCTAATCAAAATAAGGCTAGGCAAGTCGCATTGGTGTCTAATAAAATTCATTTTTTAACTCTTTGGCTTATTTTAAAAAAGACCCCACAAGGTGCTAAAAGTACCCACTCCTCACGCTGATTCATTGTCACTATGCATGCTAACATTATTTGTCAATATGCAGTGCATAGCAGATAATACTTCATTTGGATAAGACTTTCTTAATTGAAAATAAAATTAAAAAAAGACTCAAAACATTTATATAAACTTTAACTTTGAAAACAAAAAAAAATAATTTTTGGTAAGTTCAGTGTACACCATGAAATTATCTGTTAATTTTTTCCATTGTTCACATGTTCTTACAATAATAAATAAAAAATAAAAGTTTTTATTTTAAGTAGAAAAACTTTCTTTTCTTTTATTGGTTTTTCTCGAGAAATAATTTTTTAGTATTTTTTTTTCCATAATTTTGCACCAATTAAAATTAACTTCAATCCTACAACAAAAAGGCTAAACAAAACCATCAAGGCACTATTCCCCTTACGCATCGAAGATTCGATGTGTTAACCTCACACTTTCTTCCTTCCTTAAAGATTTTATGGAAATTCCTTTTTTACCCCAAACAATGTTCCCACTTTTCGTTTTTACTCTTCTATTTCTTTTACTAGAATGAAGAAAAAAAAACCTCAAAAGTCTGTTTTATCTGTTGGGTTGCTGAGTATGCTTTTCATTCATTTATAATTATTATTTTTTCTGCTGGTAACACTTATACTTCTTTTACTTGGAGTGATTCTTATAATCTGACCATGTAATTCTTTGCTACTTTTTTTTAGAATTGGAAAATAATTTTTAATGCACTCCAGTAAAATAAGCTTTTGTTGGCGTATTATTCACAACTAATAGCTGTGCACCATACATGATTCTCTAAAGAAATTGATTTTATTTTTTTCTGCTTGGTAAAAATTAGAAAACAAAAAACATGTTTTTTCAATCTGTCGCACTTAGTTTCGGTAATTTTTAATTGGCTTATCTACTTAACTTAATACACACACTTTGATTAAAATAACAATAATAAAGAAAACTCCTAGGCCTCCTAAGCACGGTGTCAAAATTTTGACATTTATATGTCAATCACTTTGGGTTAAAATTAACTTTCCTTTTTTTTTGTTTAAACTACACACATTTTGATGCATTCGTATAAGAATTTTATTTAAATAAATTAACATGAATTTCTTTAATGATATATAGAACAAACTCAAATAATAGAAATCGTGGTGGTTCTGCGTATTCAAATGGTGCTGAACGTGAACAACCAGCAACGGTTAGCAATCATCGAGGAACACACCCACCGTAAGTTATTAAAACACTCAACATTGTTTTAATTATCAAAAGGATATTAGAAAAACAGTATTAGTTACAAAACACGTATTTTATAGAAACAAAAAATGTTGCACCTATCCACCTTATTTCGAAAATCTTCAAGAAAATTAATATGTTTCAAAAATGAAAGCCTAAAATGTTTATTCAAAATTCGATTGCAACTCAAATTTTCGGCTGTCAATTCAAAATTTGTTAGCATTTTTTGACTATCCTAAAAATTATTTAACAAACAATTTCAAAATAATTGAGAGCCACTAGACCCTTTCTATTTCAATCCAAATCTAATTTTCTATCATTGCTTAACTATCCAAAGAATTTCAAAATCAAACCCATGTTTAATTTGCTTATACTTCTCCCAAATCCTTCAAACTTTAAATCCTATACGCAATTGTTACACGAACGTCGAGAAATCAAAATTATTTAAATAATATAAAAGCCATTTTTACTGTCAGAAAGTACCATAACTGCGACGATCGTGTAAGACCACACTAACGCAAATTCGTGGCTTCAGAACTATTTTTTTCCTACTTTTCTACACTACAAGTTACGTAGACACAAAAAATTCGCTACAACAAATACGCTACAAGTACAAAAAATACGCTCCCCTTTGGAAAGTTTCTAAATCGTTTGACACTTCTTACTTCAGCAACAAAATATTTTTAGGACAATAGCAATTTTCGGACTCTATAAACATTTACAGTTCCAAAAAGATAGGGTTGAAAAAAGGCAAGAAGATTAAAAAACAAAACAAAAAAGACACACTGTTACAGGACTTAAAGTTAATGCATCGTAAATCTACATACATTTTTGGATCGTTGAGTGTAATACTATGCCTCCACCGGCCATAAGACTGCTCTTAGCTAGAGACGATTTGAAATAAATCCTAAAGCGTCTCCACCGGATAATCCTAGCATTAATTTGACATTACAATTTTACGTAAGAAAAATTGTAATGTCAATATTACAATTTTGTTGTAAGAAAGCCCAAACGTGTTTGTGACAGATCTGTCATGCGAGTGATGAGTTTCAGTTTCTTATTTCAAGTATCGAACTGTTATAAAGTTTTGTGTATAGGGTTTAAAAAGGCATAAAGAGCTGTACGAAAAGGCTGAGAAAGTTGTATGAGTACAGTAAATCTCGATATTTAAGGGTGATAGGTGAAGGTTTATATCAATTGCGAATTAGTGGTGATTGAAAACGTTCGAGTGATACCGATCAATCTCTGTGATATCAATCTCTAAGCCCCCAAGAAAGAACCCCCGCGGTGTCCAAATCGTTTGTCCACGTAACTTAAATAAGAGTTACGACTGCAGATTTAATAAGGCTAAGAAAACTGATGGACTTGGTGGCCTACATGCCGAAGAATTCAAATCAGTGAAAACAGACTTTGCAGAAGCAGCCGGTGGCAGATAATTTTTGAAATTTTGTCATTTGAACTGATGCCTTTAAGCCTGGCCATCCACGTGCGACGAAACAGTTTTTGCGTACATAGAGCCCATACATAGAGTACATACCCAATATTATCTCAACTGCCGACGGCGACTGTTTCGCTCGTGTAAGGAGGCTTTTAGCGTCAATTGTCGTCGATTTACATAGATAAATATTTACAACCAGGTATGAATATCCTTGCAACGCTGTCCATATGGGGCAAGAAGCAACGACGGAGAATGCACGTTCTGGAACAACATAACTAGTCTCTTTACACTAACTAAAGTATTTGGATTTAAAAAGACATCGTTTGTCCTTTAAGGGTCTTATGCAAGGAAATGAGGGTAGTGGAGGAATTAGGAGGGCAATATTTAGCAGTAAGGCTCTATTTGATGGACTTTAGAAGCTCTCTGTAAGTCCTGGACCATGCTAAAAGAAACCATTCTAAGGTTACAAATGGACCCAACGTGAAGCCTTGTTGCTATGAGAAACTGAGCAGAATCATTGACAACTTAATTAGCTTTCACGAAAGAACAAAGGCATAAAATCAGCTTTTGGCAACTAAAACAGAAACTGAATAATTTCTTAACAGAATCGTCTATTTGCTGTTACAATTATTCATTACAAACTAATTCAAAGGTTTCTGAGTCTCCAAAGAAAACAAGGAGACGAGAACATCATGTTATTCATAGGTTTAACCAAACCATTTGAACAGTATTTCTACTCATCAGAAGTGTCGATGTCATCAAATGTCATCAATGTGTCAACGGCATAAGTTTAAGGTTTTTTTTAGCGAGGGGAGAAAACAGAAATAGCAGAATTTTAGCAAAAGGTACTTTTTGTTAACTAAAAACAGCAGACCAAGAGTTCCTTACGAAGATGCCTCACAATATATTATGCTCGTATACCTGAATGTCATAGGACACGAAACATGACCGATTGTCAAGTGAATGGTCAAGCTAATAGGGTGTTTCCACCGCACATGAATTAGAGATCAATTTAATGAAACTAAAAGTAAAACAAAATGTGTTTCCACCGGAAAAAACAATTTAAATTGTCGTTTGATTTTATTTCAACATTTCTCAATGAGATCCTTTGTATTTAAATAGCAATGTCTGGTCGTCAAAGTCTTCTGCACATATCCTTGTATACGTGAGTTTTTTCGGCTCCAGGGCAACTCGGATAATAATCTGTCACATTCAAAAATATTCAAATTTATTGTTAATTGTCACCGAATTTATGTCTACATAAAACAAAATAACGCAAAATTGTGGTAAATCGTGTTAAATCTCGGGATTTACAGGAGATTCAATGAAGCTTTTTCTTAATTATGGATTAGTGGAAACACCGTATAAGGAAATTAAAGAAGACGTTCCTTATAGCCGCAGCATAAATTAGCCTCGCAAAAAGCTTTGTGCACTCAAGCTAAAAATTAGGCTGTTGAAATTTTTTGCCTGTGTTTTTTTACTTCTTAAAATCCTTTTCTTACAGCTTCTACCTCTCCTAGAAATAGCCTTATCTGCTATAAATTAACGCTCAATTTAAAACAAAAATAAATATTTTTCAGTTCTTCTAATCACCCTTCCCTTTACCTTTTAAGCTTTAAATTTATATATCGGCGCAAACAAAAAAAGAATTGTTAAAAAGCGAATCCCAAAGGCACTTACAGCTTTCGTTGTAGCAGTGTGCTGTTGCTCATATGATTATTTCCACTCCAACTAACTATCTAACACCCAAATTATTTCATTAATCCACTAGAAAAATCCTGTTCCCCAAAGCAAACAGCGGAAGGTAAGTTGTAGAATCTAAGTCCCTTGTAAATATGTACAAAAAAAAACCTAAACAAAAAATACTCACTAATAGCATCTATATAACAATAACATCACAAATAAGTAACAACATGGTGTTTAGCATTAAAACAATTCAAAACAGTGTGCCGAAATCATTTAACAATCGATTTAAATTTGCAGCCGTACTCGTCCAACTCTCAAACCATCACAAACGATCGTTTCCAAGGCCCAAGAATTCGTTGACATCTATAGAAATCCGCCAAGTCGTCCTGAACCACTATACCCACAGCCGACACCTGATAAGACAGCCGCGAAGTGCCGCAAGGATGTATGTTTACTCCCCGACTGTTATTGCGGTGGAAAGGAGATTCCCGGTAAGTGCATTTAATTTTTCATCTTCTAGGAAAATTTATTTCCAAGTTTAAAAAAAGTCAAAATTTAAAAACTATGAAAACCAAAAAAACACAAAAAACAGGCGGACTAGCCAAGAACGATACTCCACAAATAGTTCTGATCACTTTCGATGATGCCGTGAGTCAGCTAAATATTGAGTACTACGACGAGCTTTTTGACTCAAGTCGAAAGAATCCTAATGGCTGTCCGATTGGAGCCACTTTCTATGTTTCGCATGAGTGGACCGATTATTCGATGGTCCAAAATCTATATGCAGATGGGCATGAATTTGCATCACATACAGTTTCGTAAGTTTGAACGCATCGGATTAAAAGATCCTTCAACGCTTTATCATCATTTATTCATTGGCAGTCGACAGGATGTCTCTTTAATTTTTTTCTTTAATCACTTTTATTTTTAAATCTTTTGTATTATAAATTTATTTATTTTTTTACTTCTTTTTCATTTATCAATTTATTTTCTTTGTCATTTTTATGTGCTTACCATAACTATATATGTACATAAATATATATATATATGTAATTCATTATCAGCTGATTTACCTGTTGAAAGTGTACCACAAATTGTCCTTTTAACCTTCGATGATTCTGTTAACGATCTAAATAAGCAACTCTATACCGATCTGTTTGAAAAGGGTCGTGTGAATCCAAATGGTTGCCCTATATCGGCTACGTTCTATGTATCACACGAATGGACCGATTACAGTCAGGTTCAGAACTTATATTCAGATGGTCATGAAATTGCTTCGCATACAGTTTCGTAAGTATTTAAATGTTTTTTTTTAAATTTTTGTAATACAGTAGATGTTGATGTAGTTAAAAAGTACACAAAAATTTACACGAAGACACCAAATATACACACAAAAATGTAAGATTTTATTTTTAACACTATTGTATGATTCAGTAAGTTAAATTCGAGTAAGTTTTAGAATGATCACATTATAGTTTGAATACCATGAAAGTTCTAGCAGTCGTTCCAGGTTAAGCATAAAAAATGAGACACTTGATTGATCTGAAATCTTTCGCTGCTATGTGCCTCTATTTGCCAGCTTTCAGTATAAAAATCTGCTTTACTTCCCTCCAAGATAAAGGTGCCTATAGATATTCTATTCTGAGAGCGTCTGAGAGCTCCCCATTTTGCGTAGCCTCAACGCCTCGCATGTTACCACGATAGATTTGCAGTATTTTTCCCATGAAGCCCTTTTTAACTTCCTAACTAAGGTCTTATGATTTTGCAGTCGCTGTTCTCATTACATGTACTGTCATTTCTTTCTAGCCTGTTTCCTCTTAAGACCGTTGTATACATCCCTAATTCACCATTTTGGTTGGGCCCTTAAAGAAGTTTTATCGATCGGCCACGCCTTTTCGAACACCATTGGTAGAATGTACCTTACCGAGACTTTATACCTTCCTATCAAAGTCATCAGAGCTATCCAAAATAACCTATTGGGAATCTACCGTGCGTATTCGTTCTATGTATCACACGAACGGACCGACTCTACATACTCTGAACCAAAGGTTCACCTTGAAACGTATTTATCGGCGACTACTCTCCATCCCTAATTGCTAACTCTTATATCAATCACCTCTTTCCTACTTTTTGCCAGGAGTTTTTCTGAAAAAGTGGTTGGCCGGCTTCCGCTTCCCATACTGCTGCAATCAAGTCAACTGAGCTGTAATTTTCTAAAAGAAACGCCTTTAATCGTTCTTTAGTTCCCAGCAGCTTACCTTTTGCCTTAAAGAACAAAGTATTCTGTTCTTTTTCTTCTAGTCAGTAAGAATCTTGATCAGAAAAAAATGAAAAACGCTTAACGTGAGCACCTGCCTCTTAGGCTTAATCTCACGGTGGGCAATTCCACAAAGTGATGGTAAAGAAAAGCGTTTACCCGCCCCGGGATCTTTCTTGCACTCTCCAGCACAAGACGTCCCCCAGTGCAATATGAAGTCACGTTTAAGGCGTGCGCTTCCTCCTTGCTAGAGCGAGGCCTATCAGCACCTCTTCCGGTCTAGAAGCCCGGAGCCTGAAGGCAGGACTTCTAGATCAGCAAACGTTCCCGCGATTTTGGGTAACCACAGCCACCATGATGCTCCCACAAGGGGGCCTACCTCTTTTAGACAGAAATGAGCCAAGCCAACTGGAGACAAAGCACCAGCATAAATTGGCTTAGTCCATGGGCAATCTGCCTCACCAGAATATAGCTTCCGGTGGAGCTTGGCAACCGTGTAGGTCACTTCCAGATGGACTGCCTTAAATGTCCGTGGCCTGGCAACCACACGCACGACCCTAACCTAGAACTGCAGAAAAGAGGAGGAACTACAATTCCATTAGGATTGCTTCTGAAAAGTAGAAACCTTCTTAAAACTACCTACAACTTACCAATCATGCACTATTCTCCTCCTTCGAAATACCTCTTTAGAAAAACTGCGGAGGCAAACCAAACTATCCCTATAAAACATTAGTGAACTTACATCCCATGCATCACCAGACCACCTCACACCCATAGAAGAGAGATCCCTTATATCAGCGTAAAGCGGACAATAACACAAGACATGCAGCCAGTCCTCCCTGACTGCTCCACATGAGCATTCCTCCGTACCAGACAAGGCTCTCTTATGCAAAAATGCATTTAAAGAACCATGCCCAGTCAAAAGGAATCCCATGTAAAGTGAAAAGTCATACTCAATACGTCTAACTGCTCCTTCAACTTTGGGAAGATAGTTATAGGTAACTCTACCTGACTCGCTTTCATCCCACCTATTCTGCCAATCCCTATGAACAATATCAAATAACACAGCCTGCCACTCACTCCTACCCATGTCCATAACTGCTTCACTGCTTACCAGGTCTGATGATGTAAGAGGTATATGTCGCCCTAACTTGAAGGCAGTGCTACGACGCCTTACCTCCAAGTCAATCGGAGGAACCCCTAACAGCACTTGCAAAGCATCCGTGGACACAGTGCGACAGACCGGCAAGCAGCCAAGCAGCATGACACGCTGAGTGGAGAGAACTTTCTGCCTACCCCTATCCGTATTAAGTATGTCTGCCCAGACAGGGGCAGCATACGATGCACACGATACAAATAGACCATTGTAAACTATGCGTATAGCGCGTCTACTCAGGCCCCAGTCAGAACGAAGAATACGTCTAACCCGTCCTACCGAACTAATGAGCTTCTCCCTCACCTTATCCAGGTGAGGTAAAAAGTTCATCCTTTCACTAATTGTGACTCCCAGATATCTCACTTCAGCAACATATCTATCTAAGTGTCACACCTTCCGACCTAACTGATGGATGACGATTCGCCGATAATCTTCCCTTGAGAAGCATCATCACCGTCTTGTCATAAGCTACTGAGACGCCTACATTTTGACCCCATTCACTTACTATTGCCATGGCCCTATCACCCATGCGCTCGATTTCAGAACGAGTCTGCCCTCGAACCATGAGCAGAAGGTCATCGGCAAAAGCACAGCACTCACAAATTTCGCTGAGCTGTGACAACAGGGAGTCCATCATGAAGTTCCAGATATCTGGACCACATATGGATCCCTGAGGGCAACCACGCTCAACATCTACACCAACACATTCATTGACACCAACTACGTGTGCTTTTCTGCCAGAGAAATAGCTCTTCCAAAGAGCTAATTCTCTGCATCCGACCTCACGTAGTTGGGCAAGAATTCTATCCCATCTTATGTAATCGAAAGCGCCCTTAAAGTCAATAAATATGCCAAGCACATATTTAGACTCACTACTTACAACTCTATCCTTAACGAACATCCATGCATCTTCTACACTGCGACCAGGCGTGAAGCCGAACTGAAATGGGGAACGAGAATCAGCGATGCTTTCCCGAAGTCTTTCCACCATAACCCTTTCCAGTACTTTTCCAAGCACGGGAAGAAGGCTAATGCCGCGATAAGATCGAGGATCAGACCTGATCTTGTCCGGGGACTTCAGCAAAACTATCACTTTTGCCCGTTTCCACTCAGAGGGGAAAAACCCTTCTCGAATGCATCCTGAGTAAAGGACCATCAAATATTCAGGTACTGCTTTCCAGATGGCTCTCACCATCTCTCCAGTCAGTCCGTCAATACCAGGGGACTTTTTGGACCTAATTCTAGACACTGCATATTCTATCTCACATTGTTCTAACCTAGAAGCAACAGAAAAATCTCCAGCCGGAAAGTCAATCTGCTGCTCACACCTGGGCAAAATGACCTCGCTAGCACATTCACACTCTCTTTCCATGATAGTGACAATCTATCGCCATCACGAATCGCACTTAAATCTACTACTTTCCTCCCTTGCGCTATACGATAAAGTTGACCCCAAGGGTCGTCACGGTGACGCTCCGTGAATCTTCTCCAATCTTCCTCTTTAGTCCTTAAGAGCAGCAGTTTGTATTCAGCCAAGCACTGCTTATATGCAATTCTCCGCCTCAACAAGATTGCAACTCCCAAGGATCTACCTCTTTGGAAGGCCCTTCGAAGACCACGAACCTGTCTCCGCTTATCATTAAGCTCAGCCGTCCACCAACGCATACCCCTAGAGTTAGTAAAGCGACGTCTCTGAAGGAGCTCGTCGTTGACTCTGGAAACAACCTCAGTGAGAGTGGATGCCTGGTCATCCAAACTCAAATTTTCGAACGATTCCAGCGGTACTTCGGCAACCCTTTCCCGCACTCGAGACTGATACAATGCCCAATTGACACTGCATAGTCTCCAACACTTTTCAATCACATCCAACTGTTGGTCATGAACAGGAGCAATGCGGGAGACAACAATCTGTATCAGATTGTGATCACTCACACCCAACCGATCACTGACTTCCCAGGTAAATATAAAATTACTAAGTGCCGTCTCATTGGCAAAGGTAACGTCAATATCGCTGAAGCCATTCGGACCTGCAAATGTAAAGCTCTCGCTGGGAGTATTGACGACATGGACCCGTTTTGTGGCAATCCATTCGCTCAGCAACTCACCCCTTTGCACGGCACGGGTTCCGGAACGAAGCCCAGAGACCTTGCTGAACCAAAGAGGTGAAGATGCATTAGCGTCAATGCCAAAAACAGCCTCGTGCCCATCAACAATGCCCAGGAGGCTATCCATGTAATCCAAGTAAGGATCGATATCCTCCCCATACTTAAAATACGAGCTTATCAGAAACAACTTCCCAAAAAGGCCCTCAACTCTCACACAAAGTCCAAAGTTAGATCGGTCAACCAACGTGCACGTAACACTTATGTCATTTACGATAATCGCAGCATGGCCGCGGAGATCAGCAAATGACTTCATGTGCGCTGGCAGAAACCCAACGTTATTAGAAATAACATAAGGGTCCTGAACCAACGCAAAACTAGCACGTTGGTCTCCCATCAACTTTCCCAGCGAGGTCATCGCTGCCTTACCGCCCTGACAATTCATTTGAAAGAGTCGTACTGACATCCTAGTGACGCTTACGCCTCATTTCAACCCTCTCCAGATATATGGGGCAACCGGAAGACATCATAAAATGCCCCGAAACGTAGCCCATCTTTTTACAGTCCCTGCAGCTATTTACACATTGCCTAGCAATATGGTTTTCCTCACCACACCTCGAGCAAACCTTGTTAGCGACCCTACATTCAAAGCTTTTGTGGTCAAAACCATGACACTTAAAACACTTTAAAACCTCCTGAAATTCCCTTACTGTAAGAGAATTAAAACCTACATAACATCTACGTTTTTCAATAAGTGCCTTAGCAGCACGCTCACTACCTTCAATTATAACCGACCTCGAACCAGTCGCTTCACAAACCCAGTTGGACACGAGCTTAACTTCCCTACAAAACTCTTCGTTTGACATAATCTCCTTGAGATTCTTAGAGAACAAATCCTCTAAAAACTCAGAGGGAGATATCCTCTTTTCCACCTTCTCAACGACTACTCTAGGACCTAGTTTCCTGTTAACGGACACCGACAACCCTACCTCACTAAACTTTGTATTCCTAGCTATCCTTGTATTCCTAGCGTTCGTAACCTTTGGTTTCCACCTCTTAAATAAGCAGTAGATTGACCAAAAGATTGATCAAAAGTCGCCTTTTCACTTACTTAGGTTGGCTCAGGAAGCAATACCCCAAACTCAAAAATTAAATAAGGCAAAAAACTCTTCACGAATTGTTTGCACGTGAATACCAGTATAAATATAATATTGTGTAGCATGTATGTAAGTTCTTTTCCCAAAAGGAAAACTCTATACTATGACCAGTAAATTATTTAGAAGAAAAAAGTTATGTTAAATGTGTTTTCAGTAAACACTTTATTTGCTTTTTCCAAATTAAATAATATTTCCATGCAAAAAATTAAACTCATTTTCCTGAAATTGCTCTTTCAAGGACTTGAATTGTTTTCAACAAATGCCCTGCTATCCTCACCAAAACATAAAAATGTTTCTTTTTACAGAATTAGTTAATGTTTTTTCGCAGGACTATAAAAGAACATTATAAACACTTTTTTGAAAGGTATGGGCGAAAGAAACACTTTTTGTTTTTTGCAAGTGTTTCTGCTTCTTCTGGTGAGAAGTTTCCAGCAATCAGATTTCTGTTGCTCTGCTTGCTTGTACATTTATTTTTAGATTAATATATATTTGAGAACTACGAGTACATTGAATTCTTTACACGTTTACTCTTAGGGCCGACTTTTCAGTGCTGAGTTAATCCCAGCTTAAACCAAGATCTATATATTTGAGAACTACGAGTACATTGAATTCCTTACACGTTTACTCTTAGGGCCAGCTTTTCAGTGCTGAGTTAATCCCAGCTTAAACTAAGATCTGGTGATTCCGTTACAAAACGAATGTGGACTTAATTCAGCGAGCAGTTTTTCAGCGCAGCTCCGCCAACAAAGTTGTCAAAATCTTCGATTCTTAAATTAACTGACTCTCCTAACTCTGACTTCCCATAGAAATACACAGGAAAAGAAGTTCGAGTTATTCACAGATGTCATTTTTCACAAAAACACGCAAATCACATCACCTAATATTCCACATAGAAAAAACATAAAAATAAGTTCATACTGTACTCGAGAGTTGATCCAAGACATAAATTACTGAATAACTAGATATTCAACTTCGGACATATAAAAGCTTTGCCCACAAGCTGAAATTGACGAATTTACCCATTCTCCGACATTTGTTTAGAAATGTGAGTAAATTCATGAATTCGCCATTTCCATGCAATTTCGTTTTGCAGCTTTTGCATCAGCTGAACGCGTAAGGTAAATTGTTGTTGTATCTTCTTACACCTATTCACCGACACGGAAATTTAAAGCTTTAAAAAAGCTTTAAAGGCTTTATAAATAATGTAAACAAATGGGTGCTGGAGGGTAAGAGGTACGCAAGTTAAATATCTAGTTATTCAGTAGTTTGCGTCCAAGATTAACTCACCAAATTTGGCAAGTTTAGCCGAGATTAATCCCAGATCTAGGTTCACAGAAAAACTCATTTCTGGGGTTAATCTCAGTTAAATCGAAAAGTCGAATGAACTCGCACTGAAAAACCGGCCCTTAGTAGGCGATCTCCTTCAAACGATCTTTCTTTTTCATTTTCTGTTTCCCAAATAAATCCTTGCTTGCATACACCGCAAAACCTATTACTTTTTTATGATCTTTTTATAATTAACACCAACACATTTACACAGCACGTTAAACACAACTAACCCTGTCAAGACCGCTAAATATTCAAGCCCCTGTCTAGTCGAAGGAAAAAAATTCTAAACTTTTTCTCTTACCCCAATAGTCACAGCTTTGGTGAGCAATTCTCCCAAAAGAAATGGACCCGCGAGGTGGCCGGACAGCGAGAAATCCTTGCTGCTTACGGTGGAGTCAAGCTTTCCGATGTTCGTGGCATGAGGGCACCTTTCTTGTCAGTCGGTGGCAACAAAATGTACAAAATGTTATACGATTCGAACTTCACCTACGACTCATCAATGCCTGTGTACGAAAATCGTCCTCCAAGCTGGCCTTACACACTGGACTATAAAATCTTCCACGACTGTATGATCCCACCTTGTCCGACAAAGAGCTATCCTGGCGTGTGGCAAGTGCCCATGGTTATGTGGCAAGATTTGAACGGTGGCCGTTGTTCGATGGGTGACGCATGCTCGAATCCTGGCGATGCTGAAGGTGTCTACAAAATGATCATGAAAAACTTTGAAAGGCATTACACAACAAACAGGTAATTATAGTTTAGGCACAGATTTTTTAGCGGTTTAAACTCGATGGAATTTTGTATGATTTTAGAGCACCATTTGGTTTGTTCTACCATGCCGCATGGTTCACCCAGCCCCATCACAAAGAAGGATTCATCAAGTTCTTAGATGCAATCAACTCTATGCAAGATGTTTGGATTCTAACAAATTGGCAAGCCCTGCAATGGGTTCGTGACCCAACCCCAACTTCGCGGTTGAATAGCTTCCAGCCGTTCCAATGTGATTATTCAGTAAGTTCCACTAAAGTTTTTGTTGTGGCCTCTGAATGGAATTTATGTAAAATTTATTTATTTTCCCAGGACCGACCAAAACGTTGCAACAACCCCAAGGTATGCAATCTGTGGCATAAATCCGGTGTACGATACATGCGAACATGTCAGCCATGTCCTGACATCTACCCATGGACAGGGAAGACCGGAATTCGATCGTCTCGCGTTGACAACGACATTGAAGAATCATAAACGTTTAAGTTCATTCAGCAAAAATGGAAAAAGAACACAACCGAATTTAATTTAAATTGGCATGACAAACTGTTTTAAATTAAAAACAAAAAGTTTTAATTTAAATAAAAAAAAATTGAAGGACTTAAAAAGCACGAAATACGTTCACTCGCTGATTATTGTTTCTTTAGAGAGTAAAAATAAATCGCTCTTAGAAAATTCGAAAATCAAAAATTAAAAATTCCTGCATTGGCTAAAAAAAAAATATATTTATTATTCTTATTTAAAAAAAAAATAAAAACTAAACATCCATTCGTACATTCTACATTGTCAATTAGTTATATAGTGTTTTGTTAGATTTATAATGTTTGTAAGAATTTTAATATTTGTTTTGTGTAAAAAGTTAATAAATGTTTATAGTTTATAGTAGAAATACAACATTACAATATAGATATTCATCCTCATTTGTGATTAATATTTCACATTGTTAATTATAAGTTTTCTGTTTTTCTTTTCTTAAAATTAGATTTGCATGGTTTTTCGGAATTATTATTTTTTTTTTTATTTTAAGTCACAAATATATATTCTTTTCTCAATAGAGCCATGTGTTTGATAAATTAATTAAATGTAATCGTGATGCATTTCATAAACTTTCCTTAAAAAAATAATAATATAAAACCACTAACACTAGTTGTAAATTTAATTTAAAAAAAAAAAAAACAATATAGTTTTTAAGGAAAAAAAAAAGTTTTTGTTTTCAAAAGGAAGCAAGACTACGTGAGAGTCCTAGAGTGTACAGGGTGGCGTATTATTATTTCTAGTTAAGTAAGAAAATATTTAATAACCTACAGCCTATATTTTTTTTTCTTATAATGTCTAGTTGTCAATTGTAAATTTTTGTTAAATGCTTGCTAGATGTTGAGAACGCATATGCCAATACAAATATAAATGTATACAGTGGGTGAAAATATATTTTTTTTTTTATATAACGAAAATAGATGAATTAAAAATCAGAAGCTATATTTTTCAGAAGTCTTAAACATTTTTAAAGTAGTTTTGTTACGACTATTTTCGTAAATCCTAACACCAAGATTTCATTTAATTTCGACCTTTTTTTAATTTTTAAGGTGCTCCTAAAATTTTTGCCAGATATACAGAAACTTTACAATGTTTTCATATTAAGTTTCAAAAATATAACTTTAAAAACCTTCTGAGGTAACTTGCCACCCATTGTTATACATTAAATTAAATCATTATTCACATTCATTATATAATTTAATTTTTTAATTCTCGCATTTTTTTCGTTTTGTTCAATGATTCCTTAATAATTGTTTTCCTATTTCACTGTTAAACTATTTTGCTTTTGTTTATTTTTTATTAAAAATATTTTTTCCTTTTATTTGCTGTATTAAATTTAATAAAACTGCATAAATAATTTTGCAACAAAAAAGTATTAATTCGGATGTGAAACAAAAATAGAATCGTCAAAATTGACTGGTTAATTTTAATAAAATTCGTTTAGTAAAATTAATAAAAAAAATAATAAATAAGAAATTTTGAGGAAAAAAATAATAATCAAACTTTAGTCTAAATTATTGCTAGATCCTTAAATGAAATGCAAAAGAAAAATGCAGTGAGTGTTCGTATTTTGTGTGTGTTATAGCGGAAGGACGACAATAACTGATGATATAAATAAAATGATTTAATAAGAATTAAAAGGAATGTTTTTTGTTTTGTAAGGACTTTACTTTCCCTACTTTAGGATTTGTTTAAACAAGATACTGTTGATTACGATTTTACTTTCTTCCTAAAGCATGTCCTGGAACCCACTCTAGTTCAGTTTTGTTTCTGGACGTGTATAAGTACACATGTATTTTTTTTTTGCATCGCTACATTACTTAGTTGTCAGTAAGAAGAGAGAGTAGGTACTGTAGGTATTGTTGTGGTATGCCAAGAAACAGGTGGCGGTATCAGGTAGAGAACCTCTCCGAATCCCGCCTGGGGATTTCAGGCTAATCAACTTTGCTACGGGGCTACCCATTGTGGTAGTTAGTATCCGCAAAAGGGCATGGAGATCTCCCGATCAATCAGCCGTCAACCAGATTGGCCATTTTATTGAGATCGACGCAAGACACTCTTCAGCCCGATGCTCCCTTTGAACCCGTCAAGTTGGACTACACAACTGACAACTAAGTTAAATACACACGTTCTTATAAGAAGCGGTTCCATAGAAGAAATGCGTGACGTACCCCATTTCCCAAATAAGAACTTTTTCATTTAATTGAGTTACCTACGAGCAGCGGAGAAAAGAGGATCACCGACTTTCTCCGAAGCGAAGGAAAAGAGTGAGCACGAGAAGCGCGCGGTTGAAGACATAGAGAGATGTTACAACAGGAATGAGGTTCGCAGTTTTTAAATGAACAATTTAAACTGGACGAAGAAGTTGCCGATGGAGCATACATACGATCCAACCTGGATGAAGTGAAACAAGCTGTGTCTCTAAACTTAAATGCAACAAAGTATTCGGAGCTGACAGCCTAGCTGTCGAATTCTCAGATCCGCGATCGATGTGAGAGTATGTACCCGCTAAACTGCAAGACATGGTCAGAGGAAAGCATGTCCGGTGTATGTAGCCTCAGCAATGTTTTTCCAATCCTAATGGAACATAAGACCCTTTGAATTACGCCAACTACATGTGCTTCAGTCTTCTCAAAATACGTATACAAGATCTTTTCTGCTGTGTGACCGCGTAAGCCACTTGGCCACAATCTGATAGGTCCACATCGGTCTAGTTTTAAGCCATATGAAAGCCAACCATGATCGTATATTCATAATGCGGCAGATATTGAATAAAACCCAGGAATTCCAAATCGATATTTACCAACTTCATCGACTTCAAGGCTTTATGACAGCTTTTATAAAGACAAGCTATAAGGCGCAATGTCTAGTTTTAACATCCTTCCCAAGCTCGTCAGTCTGTTCTATTTAGATGACGATTGAAAACTCACGCTGTTCCATCAAGGCCGGTAAAGACCTCACCGACCCCTTTGATGTCAAAAAAGGATTTTTTATAAGGCGACA
The DNA here is from genome assembly GCA_947623515.1 of Neoascia interrupta. Lineage (NCBI taxonomy): Eukaryota > Metazoa > Arthropoda > Insecta > Diptera > Syrphidae > Neoascia > Neoascia interrupta. Next base: position 188,705,204 of record OX392462.1, read on the forward strand.
CTCTAGCACGTGATTTCGTTAAGTCATTCTAGAGACAATTGTACAGAGCTCCCCTGCCAACACCAGAGGCACAAGTTTTTAAATGTCCTAAGAATTGCTCGCATTTACGCAGACGACATTGACATACTCGGAAGACACAGCGTGATGTCAGTGAAGACTTCGTGAGAATTGGGACGGAAGCGGCGAATGTCGGCTTAGCAGTCAACGAGGGCAAAACCAAGTGCTATCATCAAGAAGAGACACCTGTAAAATTGTTGGCTTTGTATGTTAGATATGTTAGTTTCTTCGTTTCGCTATAACTTCAGGTAACGACATCAGCTCTCGTTTGATTTAAACGCAGGAAAAAGAAACCAAGTGAAGTAGCAAAGCCGTCTATCGAGCTACTTAAGCGTCCATTTATAATACCCCCACCATTCCAGCTTTGCCTTGCGGTGAACAAGTTTGGACCCTGTCAAACGCAGATAAAAACGCTTAAGACTGCTTTGAGAAAAATCCTTAGAGCAACACCGACCTAGCCAGAACCCCAGAAGAGTCAAAATACGCCGGCTTTTGATGGCACGGTCATCTAGAGCCGACGACATCAACTCAAGCCGCTGAGACAGATATGGCTGGTAAAGCTTATTGACTAAGACCCAGGTCGACCCCAGACTGTAGCGCCACCTTAAGTAAGATTGCCTGGTGGGCTATGAAATCTGGGAATTTGGGGCAGCACTATTACAAGAGGAAAAGTATGGTCGAGAAGAGTCAACGGCTTCGATGGCATGTGGGTAACCCCTAGTGTTCCAGCCCAGAATATCTTCGAATCCACTGCGGAGTGGCACCGCAGTAGAGTTCCATGGGATGACGCACAAAAGTGGAAAAGGACCTCAATCCACTTCACGTAAAAAGCTGGTGGCGGCTATCAACAAAATGGAGCTTGTTGTCAAGGCTTGTTAGTTCTTAGTTGGGCGAAGGCCTTCTTAGAGCTTTCTATCTGCTGTAGTTAATTAAGAATTCGAATTTATACCCCTTAGGTCGACTAAACAAACACCCAGCAAAGAGAAAAATAATCTGTAGGGTGTAGTCGAAGATAAAAGTTCGTTCAGTCTTGCATCTCGGGTATAGCTTAATATTTTCTTTCTTTTACCGTATGTCGAAGACGCCTAGCAGGTCACGGAACACAGCCCATGAAGATTCAGTCTTTTCAATGAATACTTGAAAACCAATGAAACCAGAAATAAATTAACTTACACAAATGAGAATGTTGGGGATGTCTGCCAATAAATTAAATTAGTTAACTGCATCCAGGACCGTCGAGAAGGGAGGGAGCCGGATGGATTAGGGCGCGTAGTTTCTGTACGACTCGTATTCTTCTAAGGGTAATGTAATTTGCTATACTTATGTTTTTAAAACAAATATTTAAGCAGACTCTATAAGTAATGTTTGTTGCTTAATAAATAAATATTAAGAGTGATGTTTTTTGAAAATTTTTTTGGAGTGGTATTTACACCAATATAGAGCATAAAGTACAGAACAGAGCTTAAAATTTTCAAAAAACTTATAAAAAAAAAACCGTTCACCACTGTTTTTGCTGTTGGAACTTCAGCGGACTCAACCGTTTCATCTCGAAAGCTTCGGCCGGCGCCGTGAAGACAGAGATGAAGAGATCACATGTTGTTTGGTTTGCTCCCAAAATTATGAATGTATTCGAAACTATGCGTAAACTATGTGTTTGGTCCTTACTGGTCCTTACTTGGTCCTTACTGCATCAACTCTTTAAAAGCCAACATGGATAAGGATATATTAATGTGTCCGAGAGAACCTTGTCACTTCGCAAAATTGCTGTATTATTGGACCCTAAAACTTATAGGTCTTCATATCTTTTCTTGCACTAAGTCCTTCTATTTTTTAGGGTCTATTTTCGGTATACATTCTTCCATAAAAGCAACAAAAAATAAAGGCTCATTTAATATCCCTTCACACCATATTTATTAGTTTCCAACAATTTTCTTCAATTACCTGCAGGTGTCTTCTTAAATTGGAAATGATAGTTCACAACCTATAACGTGATTTAGATCATTATCGGCATTTAATTACGGTGCAGCGGGTAAAACAACCCCGTCCTGTTTCATATAAATCCTGACTGCATCCTGTGGGCAGTTCCAGTTCGGATATTATATCAAAATGGTTCTGTTCGCGAGTGGTCTCCTTGTGTTCGCCTCATTCGTTGTGACAATTACTGCGAATAACTGCAGCTTGGATAATCAGTTTCGCCTGGAAGTAGCTCGAATGTACAACTTAAACGAGGTGATTTTCGACCGGTGTAATGGCCATTATATAGAGAAACGTCGAACGGATCCGAAATTTCGGGGGCATCCTAAAACGCGTGGAGAAATCCTCGTCGGAAAATTTCATATGGAGCAATCTAAGGTTGAAAAACAAACGGATTCACTGATAAATCTCATCAATAAAATTGCTCTGGAATATTTAAGCAAATGTCCACCAGTGATTTATTACGACAGCTATGTAGAGGAGTCGGAAAGTTTTATTATGCAGAAACTTTTTAAAGTAAGTAAAAAATAAATAATGGTTAAAATAATAATAACGGCCAAACATCTTGAATTTTTTGGTCTTAAAGTGTTGGTCTCGCTAATGTTTTAAATTGAAATTTTATGGTTCGCCGAGCTTTGAAAAACAATACAAACTGTAGGATTTTTTACTAGAAACAATGTACAATTTGAAGCGTATTCCCGCTTAAAATATTTCGGTTTCGTCCTTCAATAAGAAGAAATGAAAATAATTCACGATTTTCAGTTAATTAATTGAATCCTACAATTAGTTCAGTCGACGCGTCGTGAAAAAGGGGCTTACCTTGCGCGCAGAGGCATGGTCAATTTTTTTTTAATGGATCGATAGGCACTTACGAAAAAAGCTTAAAACCAAATTTCCACCACTTGAATTTTTTTTTACCAAAGATATAAGTAAAAATGTTTTTTTCTGCATTTTCCGGTTTTTTGTGAATATCTCGGTTCCAGTAAGAAGTATATTGTTCCACATAAAGTCGTTCATTACACTACAAAGAATTTCTTTGTTCAAACATATGGTTAAAAAGTTACAGAAAGTTTTATTAATTTTTTTTTTGTGGTACACTTTTTCGTAATTACTTCGAAAAAACATAAAATTAAACATAAGTTTTTTCATATACTTCGTTAGGGCTTTTTATGCTTTACAGTTTAAAAAAATATCTCTTAACTACCCACGAAAGCCGAGCAATAAAGGAATAAAGATAGGCAAGTTGCGCCCGCACTAGCAAATTTTTAATCGTTTGGGGCATAAAGGCAATTCATTTTCGCTTTCGTTTTTGCAAAAATGGGGCTCTACGAAATAATTTTTTTCTGATGATAAAAGATTCTTATTAGGGTTCGGTGGATCATTATTTTCTTCGTTGTCTAAGTCATCCTCAATTTCGGCTACATTGGAGTTGGAGCAGCTTTTCCCGCAGCCAGTTTTGCATATAGTCGAACATTTTATTCCAGCTTTTTGACAGCTGCACGCTGTGCCGCATTTTTTTTGCATGTGCAAGATATGATAGCGACCAGGGTCGGTGGAATTGTAGCTCCTGACGACATCACGGGCTAAAGTCCTATTGGACTTCATTTCCAGCTCCACTCCTCTGGTTCTAAAATATTACCCATCTAAGTTTGCAACTGATGAAAGGTCCGGAAAGAATGCTGGTCAGCTGCTGACTTCGCAGGTGGCAGGGAAGCGAGATCCGATTTTATTTGGTACTTGCACGTGAAAACAGCTTAAATCGAAAATCGTCCAGCGATGTTTCTTTCCTTCCTCCTCCATACAAAGAATATTTTATGAATATTTTACTCCCGGCTGACACAATATCCTGTCGTCCAGATTTGAATGATCTGAAACATTCTAAACTTTCCAGAAGACTTGGAGTTTTCTTCAAGACCGATAAAAGCTTCGTTTCTCCCATTTTAAAAACTGCTGATGTCGTATCGCACCCTGTGCGATGGATAAAGAGGACGTTATCTGAAGTTGTTTTATGTCTTAAACTCGTCGTAGAATACACCACTGTTTTATTAGACCCTCGTCCTTTTTTCTATCTATGTCTTCACCTGCAATAAAAATTGTGTCCAAGTCGAAGGACATTGAGAGAGTAGTTTTGACTATAAGTGTGTCAGCATCTTCTAAGGCCTGTGACACAAGGAAACCACTATCTTTTAAATGATTTTGCAACATCGTGATAAACCTATTTTTATTTTTTTCGTTTGCCAAAAACGTTTCTTTCGACGTCCCTCGAAAGGTCGTGTTTTCATCGAAGATGCAATCGGCCGGCGGCTTGGTGTATGGTAGCTCATCGGCTTCTTTCAGCGAACTTTGTCCCTGCTTTAGATGGATCATCTGGGTAGCCGTTAAAAACAACCTTCACCTGCGATACAAAATTGTTGCGTATATACTTCACGTAGTTTTCACAAATCTGCCCAAAAGTGATGTCACGTGGCCAAACAACTCTATGAAGTAGAAAACCGCCATCGATGACTTCAGCTATATTTGGGCCAAAAACAGTTTCATCTGGTACCGCAGAAAATTCCTTAGAAAAGGAAGACTTTGTTCCCTTTCGCAACCCACTTTCATCGAATAAGGATGGAGGATACGGCGCGAGCTCGTAGCGGAGACAATTGCGTAGCTCATCCTCTGTTTTTTGTGTTAAAATCATTCGATGAAAGAGTATATTTGAAAAAAAAAAGCAGATAATGTTTGGTTTAAAGGTGCACAGACTTGCCTTTCTTTAATCCTTGATTGCTAGGCTTACGCAGGCATTTAAAAGCTCATTTTTTTAAACTGTAAAGCATTAAAAGCCCTAACGAAGTATATAAAAAAACTTATGTTTAATTTAAGGTTTTTTCGAAATAATTACGAAAAAGTGTACCACAAAAAAAAATAATAAAACTTTCTGTAACTTTTTAACCATATGTTTGAACAAAGAAATTCTTTGTAGTGTAATGAACGACTTTATGTGGAACAATATACGCAGTGCGGCATACTGGAACCGAGATATTCACAAAAAACCGGAAAATGCAGAAAAAAACATTTTTACTTATATCTTTGGTAAAAAAAAATTTCAGGTGGTGCAAATTTGGTTTTAAGCTTTTTTCGTAAGTGCCTATCGATACATAAAAAAGACTGATCATGCCCCTGCGCGCAAGGTCAAATGACGATTCGACTGGAGTAAATGTGCTTCTAATAAAAATTACTTAATACTTAAACAGATAAAGGAAGGAAGAGGCCAAAATTGTTCATACATGTACCTACTGCAAGCTACATATTTTATACATTACAGAGTCTTAGGTAGACTATCGGCAACCAAATAAAACAGTCACGAACTCTGAAAGGATCACTAAAGCCATGCCCAAGGCACACTTTAATCCGTCCCTTCTTAAAGGGCGTATAAAGAATAGACAATGACATTCCCGAAACCCGTAGTAGAGCCAGACCTTAAGATAATCACCGTAGACCACTAAGACCTTTTAAAGATGTTATCGAAACCGACAGGTTAATTCTTTAAGCCATGTCCTTCCGTCGGTCTGTTCGTCTGTTCGTTTATTGAGCAAGAGATGAAACTTGGAGTGCAGCTCGGTTCTCATTTTGTATAAATAAAGTATGAAAATTAGTAAGATCTCCTTACAGCCTTGCAATCAAAATAACTGTAAGACAACCTCCAATTGGCATTTTATTTCAAAAGAACTTTTGAACAATATTAAAAAAACTAACCGAACGTATCGTTGCTTATATTGGGGAGCGGTCCCTATGGCAAAGTCATACAAAATTTTGCGCGATTTTTCTAGGATTTGTGAAGGTTTAGTTTTTCCGCTTTTAAGCCTTCATTAATAGGGAAGAAATTGTCGCGGTTAAATTTCGCAGAGCTCCCAATATCTATAGGAATAAATGGCTCGGAAAGAGTGGTAGTAACCGGAACGGAAGAATGATCCTAAGTAAATTGCTAAGTAACACTATTTAGTACTGCTTATGTTAACGTTTCGGCACTTTATTTTTTTAATTTATTATCGACAAAATTTCAGAATTTCATTTATCCTAAAAACATTTCAGAGCTTCCCCATTACATACTACCATGGCCAAATTAACAAGAAATATGAAGCCATCAACAGCGGATTCAGATCGACGATGGACCTAAATTGCCGGAGCTACATATTATTTTTGTCAGATCCACTGATGACTCGAAAGGTTCTTGGTCCACAAACTGACGCCCGAGTCTTGGTCGTATCTAGATCCAGTCAATGGAAGCTCAGGGACTTTTTGACATCCGAAAAGTCATCGAACATTGTTAATTTGCTTGTTATCGGAGAGTCCTTAGTATCCGATCCGGAGAGGGTTGGTTAAGCCATCCCATCCATGCAACCTTCATTATAATTCACATTCTATATTTTTAGGAACGTCCGTATGTGCTTTACACTCACAGACTGTATGCCGATGGTCTGGGCACAAATATACCCGTTGTACTTACCAGTTGGGTTAAGGGAGTCCTCTCTCGGCCTCATGTCAATTTATACCCTCCAAAATTCGACGGTGGATTCTCGGGACATCGATTTTCAATATCGGCAGTCAATCAGCCTCCGTTTATATTTAGAATTCGTAAGCTGGATGCATCTGGTCAGGGTTTTGTTCGATGGGAAGGCATCGAGTACAGGTTGATCAGTATGATTTCGAAACAAATGAATTTTTCCTTTGACATAGGAGAGCCAAGAGATTCTACTGCATTGGGGTAAGTGAAATTTCTTACGTGAGTCATATAAAATATCAAGTTATTGTTTGAAGCTCCGGAGACGCCATAGTCGACGAAGTAAGACTGCGGAAAGCTGATATGGGAATGGCGGGAGTCTATATAACTGATGATAGATTGGATAAAATTGATATGTCACACGGGCATTCAAGGGACTGTGCGGCGTTCATCACATTAGCATCCAAAGCGTTGCCGAAGTAAGTTTTGTCCTAACCAATCTCCACTACGAAAGCAGTTTCGTAACGAACTCATACTAATCTGCGCCGATAAGACACTTTGTCAATCAAGACTTAAGCCTATATCAGTGACCAACATGATTATTGATCACTGATGGCAGATTTTTTGCACTGCTCTCAAGCAAGAGTAAACTTCAAAAAAAATTATCCGATATTATAGTTATGCTTTCCAAAAATGCCTCATGTGTTGATTGTTTTATCTCCAGATACCGAGCCATTCTTGGACCTTTTCAATGGCCAGTTTGGGTAGCTCTGACAGGAATTTACTTGGGCGGAATCGTCCCAATTGTGTTCACGGATCAACTAACGCTTAAGCATTTGATAGGGAATTGGGGCGAGATCGAAAACATGTTCTGGTACGTGTTCGGAATGTTTACCAACAGTTTTACGTTCACCGGCAGATACTCGTGGAGCAACTCGAAACGACTTTCGACGAGGCTCTTAATCGGTTTTTATTGGTTGTTCACTATTATAATTACGTCCTGCTATACAGGATCAATCATCGCCTTTGTGACACTGCCAGCGTTTCCTGCTACAGTCGATTCGGTGAACGACTTGCTTGGGTTGTTCTTTCGCGTAGGAACTCTTGGTAAGACAATTTAACATCGAGTTTCATCTGAAAACAGTTTTTCTCCTTTTCTAGATCGGGGTGGTTGGGAGCAATGGTTTCAAAACTCAACACATGAACCCACTGCCAGGCTGTATAGGAAAATGGAATTTGTTGGTACACTCGAGGAAGGAATCGGCAATGTGACCCAGTCTTTCTTCTGGAACTATGCCTTTCTTGGATCCCGATCTCAACTGGAATACCTGGTGCAGTCAAACTTTAGCAATGAGTGAGTTCAGATTATCCTTTTCGGCTTTTGTATAATGTTTTTTTTTAATAGAGTCCTAGGTCGTCGCTCGGCTCTGCATCTAAGCGAAGACTGCTTCGCCCCTTTTCACATTGGATTCGCATTTCCAAAAGGATCTGTCTACTCGAAGAAGATAAACCAGGCAATTCTTTTGGCGCAACAAAGCGGACTTGTTGCAAAGATCAGCAATGAGGTGTCTTGGGTAATGCAGAGGTCTGCCGCAGGAAAGCTACTTCAAGCCAGCTCTTCGCATGCTTTGCGCGAACGAATTCAAGAGGAACGTCAACTTACTACCGCCGACACCGAAGGAATGTTCCTGCTCATGGGCATTGGCTACCTTTTGGGTGGCATCGCACTTGGCTCGGAGATCATAGGTGGTTTCACGAACAAATGTCGACAAATCATTAAGCGATCGCGAAAATCGATATCAATTACCAGTTCAATGTCCTCGAAGAGGTGCTCCGAGGATTTCACCGACAAGCGAGAATTGGCCGAACATCTGAGAAGAAAAGCCCAGCGTCGAGAAATCAACAACACCGAGGGTTCGAAAAAGGCATTTTTTGGATTCAAGGAGCTTAATTTAACCAAGGCAACTCTCAAGGAATTGTATGGCTCGTACAATAGGCCGGAACCAAATTTCATATTTCAAAATGGAAAACTTATCCTGGAAACGGATGCTAGATCGACTGAGTCGTCTTTGGGCACTACAACTCCGTCAAGTGCTGGAGAATATCGACCTCAAGAAGAGGCAGAAGAAACATTGCCGCAAATGGATGCTTCAATCGATGTCCACGATGAACAGGGACATCCAATAGGAGTGGTGCAATTGGAGAATGTAATTGATGGGGAAGTAGAGCATCCATTTGGGAGTCTAGTGGATGACACTAATATTGGCTCGAGATATGATAATCTACAACTATTTGAAGAGAAAAAGGAATAAAGTAGTAAAGTTGATATTCTTACGACAGCGATACGTACTTTTTTGAACTTAAGATCTTAAAAAGCCTAAATCCGTACAAGTTTTTTTTATTTTTCGTGATTTGTTTGTTCTTTTTGAACTTTTTTACCAAGACTGAGGTAAGGCAAGAAACAATGAGTTTTCCCTGTCCGTTTCTGTAAGTGTTTGGCCATAAAGGAGGCATAGACTTTGCAACAATCCCATGCCTCCTCTATGAAATTTGGTACCAGCTTTTAAAATTCCCCTTTTCAAAGTCGTTGAAAATAAACCCATTTTCATATTACAAACTAATTCTTTATTATAATAAATACAAAAATTGTTTAAACAAAATCATAGTAAATGTTTAAATTATAAAATTTAAAAAGAAATATTTAAGTAAATGTCCGCGACGAAAATGTTTCATTTCTTCGCGTTATGTTCGAAAGGGAAAGTATATTCAGAAGAACGCATACATAATTTGAAAATATCAAATTAAAGACAAAAGAATGACACATTACCGTTAACAGATCTTTCATTATTTACTCATAAGATGTCGGGGTTGTACAGGAAAGCAAATATTTATTTTTAAAAGCATCTCTGCGGAAATTCACCATAAATGTAAATTCGTGTGAAAATGCTTTCAAAATTGTTTGGATTCCTTTACAAATCTTCAAGATATTACCACACTTTCAACAAGGATAACTTATAATAAAAAGAACGCTACACACACTTAACTCACGCGAACTTATTGAATAGAAGTAAATTTCAAATTGACCGAAATTATCAAATGGCTAACGTGTAACGAAGGACATTCATGAGATTGCTAACATTTCAGTTTTTCCTTTAATTATAATTAATACATCGAGCATCGTTTATGACTTTAGATGAAGCATTTACGAGAATTTACTGGAAATACTCTAATGTCTCAAATCGTTATTCAATTATTTTTTTTTTTTACTTTTTAGGTGGAAATAGTATGATTTTTTTATGTTAACTTTGGTGCCAAGAATCAAGCACTTGCTAGGCCAATTGCAATACCACCGGCAAAGGCAGTCAAGAAAATGTGCAAATCGTTAAGTTTGGCGCCATTTTCATCACCAATGAGATTGCTGTACCATTTCTTTCCTTTCTTCGCCTTTCGCTTGATAAGATCCTCAGCGCGTTCTAGGTTACGATCAACTAAACGTTCCGCCTGCAAAATAAATTGTTGAGATTAGTATTTTTCACAAGTAATTTTTCTGAGATTATAATTTTAAAAAAAAAGTTTATAACGAACTGGTTTGGCAATTGATTATTATTTGGTTATAAAACAGAAATAAAGAAGTATGAGACAAGATATTAGATGGCATCTTCACAACACATTCCTTAGCAGTAAGAATTCTACAGTCTCAGAATACAGTCTGGTTCTTTCAGGACAAGACAAGATTTTTAAATAATTTTTCAAAAAGCATCAAGCGCTTTTTATCAGAAAATTACGCAACGCTGCCGCAAGTTTGTTTTGTAAGTCGCCTGGAAAAAAAACACTTTCGGAAAAGAAATATGACTGAAATTACATTAAAAAGACAGAACTCTCCTGTCTTCAGCCAATTTAACAGGCAAAGACGTAGCGCAGCTAAATGACTTGAGAATCTTGCAGACTACTGAACATACATGCAACACCGACCTTGCTACATATTTCAAAACAGAAGGCAGATCATCGAACAAAAATCATTACAAATGAAGGCCCAAGAATAGATACTTGTGGGACACCTAATTTTTTATGCTGGAGAAAATTCGAAATGTTCTCAGCTTAACCAATAATGTTGTTCTCGTGATGTAGGAGATGCCTGTCTCAATCTTTCGCTAGCATTGGCCTGAGGTGAGTAAACTGCCGTCCTTGTGCGCCGTATCCCATGTGCGCCTAATAACTTAATAAACTCCTTGTCAATGAATTACAAACCATTATCAGTTGGCACTGTTTCGAGTACCCCAAAAACCAAGAAGATTTGAATCTCAAAGAACTTTACGGGATCTTGTGGTGTAGCTTTCCGCAACGGATGAATGTGAATAAACTAAGTGAGTTTGTCGAGGCAGACTAAGGTATTGGCGTTGCCATTCAAACATTCAAAAAAATTCCTGGGTTACGGCCGCAAAGGACCATTATCAGCCTGAGCACTGTGTTCGGCGCTTTGAAACTCTTGCATACAACACGGTTTGAAATAAACTCTTTGACTTAAAGCGCCATATTTGGCCAGTAAAAACGCTCACGAAGACAAGCATTTTTGTCAATCCACCGGGTGCTGCCTTGGAAGGTTGATGCGCCAAGCAAATTAATGTCTGGTTAAGCTCAGACGGAACCTATAACTTCTATTTATATCAAGTTCCCTTGGGCCGGGTTCCCAGTACAAGTTTTAGCTGCTTGTACATCCGGTAAAACGTATTGGGCACCCTTGCGGTGTTCGATGTCAAAATTAAAACTTTAGGCTCCTCCGAGCCAAGCTGCCGCACAAATCTTTTCTGCCCTTCAGTCACTTTAAGCTGGAATGGTCAGTTACAATAGTAAATTTGTTACATTTCACATGCGGACGAAATTTCTTTACACCTAAAACTGCAGCTAGGCATTCTAGCTCTGTAACCGAGTTCTTTTGCTAGACCGAGTTCAACTTGTACGAGTCGTAATAGATTGGTTTTGCAGCACCTTTCTCGTTTTCCTGCAATAACCCGTATTTCAAGCGTCGCCCAAAATTTTGAAAGGCTTTTCGTAGTTGTAGTCAACTAAGCGGTAGCGAGTGCCGCTTTTAGCTTATTGAAGTATTCAAGGGCGTCCTGTCGTCGGGAGGAAAATTACATTCCCTTAAGGTATGGGTTATTGGCGCGGGTAATTCGGGGTAATTCCTCATAAATTTTCGATATCAGCTAGAAAAACCCAAGAATCTTCGAACCTGTCGAGGTGGTTTTGGAACCGGAAAATCCATTATTGAAGCAATCTTACTACGGTTCGGCTTGAAACCTCCCTCGCCCACGATAAAGACGAGAAACTCCAGCTCTTTGAAACAAATCTTTCTTTTTAGCAAAACGAATTCGAAGCTTTTCTACTCTAGGCGATGAGGAGAACCAAACACATGCGAACATAATGTTCTTGAAGTTTACTATTTGTCGATAAAGAGATTTTTTTCGAGAAAATTTTTAAAGGCAGGTCATAGCTGATCGAAGTTGGTAGTTGGGGGGGTCAAAATTCTGCAGGGGTCGAAATTCTTTTTACAAAATGTTGCTTTCAAAATTCTGCTTTTCAAAATTCTGCTTATTAAAATTCTGCTTTTGAAAGTTGTGTTTTACCAAATCCGGGCATGCAACTTGACAAAGTGACGCAGTTCCTTTTTTTACCTTCGTTTTTCTTAAAAAAAAGTCAAAAGATTGCTTAAAAAAGCAGAATTTTATTGCTTAAATCGGAATTTTGAAAAGCAGATTTTTGTTTCGAAAACCATAATTTTGAAAGCAGAATCATGACTCTCTGGCAGTTGGTCTGATATGTTGCAGAGGCGGTCAGGCCAGAGGTGTAATAATATAGGTTTTTTCATTACTGGGATTTCCCTACCTTTATGGATAATTTATTTAGGACGTGAGATATTTCAACCCTCTGAAAAATTAAGCTGCAGTTCTCATTAGCCTGAGGTACCACGCATTGGCAATTGCGAACACAGCAGACCGGTTTTAAAACTCCTTACAAAAGCTACGCCAATTAGGATGACAGAAGACGTAGTATATTTACAAGGCTCAAACCAATTGTGTTAATATTGTTTTCGGACCTCATTATTTTTAGTGTGGGTTGCTACTTTTGTTGTGTTACTTAAAAAGGCAGCTGACACCCATTTCGTACAGCAACAAGTTTGTTATGTCCAGAGGAGTTTAAGGCCAGAGGAGTTCCTTAGGTAGGTCTTTAAGTATGTCCTTAAGTAGGTCTTTAAGTGGGTCTTTAAATTGAAACGAGAGAAACTATTCAATCACGAAGAAAGTAATTAGTGGTTTTTTGGCTATTGAAAAGTTACGACCTTATATCGACGGGGTTCGATTTGAAGTTGTGCCTGCTTAGTACTCACTGACCTAATTAAGCAATCTCAAGGAACCGTTTGATAGGTTAGCTAGGTAGGCGGTTAGGTAACAGCAGTTAGACTTCGATATAGTGCATCCGAAGGGGAAAGTTCACGTTATACCCGATTTGTTTTCACGCACGGTTCCGGCATAAGTTTAATACAACAACTGGTTGTAGATAATGGCGAAAGTAGAGTCGAACCCATTAGCTGTTACGACCTGGAAGGTCGCTAAAGAAAACTTTTTCTAATTTGTTAAGGCAGGTGGCATGGTTGTTCATGACAACAATTAAGAAAGGAAAACACGACAGGGTTAACCATTTAGGAGAATGTAATAACAATCAATTTAGAGAAGAACTCTGATTTATTAATTAATGCAGTACTGAACTCTTTTGGTATCTTTATCAAGCCACTATTTGGAGTCACCACCGATAGAGTAAGTGTTGACATCCACAAAAGATTACTTCAGTGAAGGAAGGCAAAAAATAATCAAGGTCTTCATAAATGTTTGTTAAAAAAAACAGAACAAAAAACAAACTGTTCTTACACAATTGGAGGGACCTTCATCATAATTTTTCAAATTTATCACCACACGACACAGACTCATATTAAAAAAGTCTTATACCCATTTCAAATGCTATGATTTAAATAACATTCAAACGCAAAAGCAAGTCTTGTACACGGAAACCATTAAATAAAACATTTGTTAGTCATGCCTGTTTATTTCAATAAAAAACACATTTTTTAAGAAATATAATAATTATTAAAAAAAAATAAACAGTAAGTAAAGGCAATTCTTTGGCAAAAATACTTTTTTCAAATTATCACTTCGAAAATACATTTTTTTTTTATTCTAAAATTCTTAACTATGTTTGGAAAAAAAACTTATTTTACAACTTTTTGCCAAAGAATCACTCCAAGTAAACGAGTAATCGAATTACTTAATGAGAGTTCGGAAAATTCGGTTTTGTCGCAATGGAAGAGCATGGTAAAGACTTTCGGAGTACAAGTATGTGTCTGTGTGTGAGCAGCTTGAGGCTGAGGATAAGCACAAAACTATGCCGATCCGATTCCAAGGAACGCACCTCCAATGAAAGCAATAATAAACTTTTGTAGTGAATTGTCTTGCGCAAGATTTCTGCCCTACAGAAAAGATAGAGAAATTGTTTCAGTAATATTGACAAAAATTTTGGCTAGAAAACATGTCCCTATTAAAATGGTGCGCATTTGACTGATTTCCATCTAGTGAACAAAGTGTGTCAACAATTTGAACAACACAAATTGTTGACTTAACGTTTTTGGATAGATTTGAAAGATTTTTAAGCCTTAGAAGTTGCCCTTTGTGAAATAATGTTTGCAAAAGTGAAGAATGATCATGTTAAGAAGGATAAATGTGTTTTTCATTACACCGAATGGGTTTTTTTAATTCGAAGAAAAGAGAAATATATGAGCGCTACGTTAAAAATAAATAGTTTCTTACCTTGTCCACCCAACTGCGTTCCTGTCCGGTTACTGCCTCTTCCACTTTGTCAGTAACCTTATCGATTTTCTTTGTTACTTTTGACCAGTCGACTTTTATGTAACCCTCTTGGTGGGCGATTTCCATGATGATGATACCGCCACCGATTGCAAAGGCAGCAAGTTTTCCAACTTTTGCTGTGGCATATCCAGTGGCCCTAAAAACGAAATTTGAGCATTATTTAAACGTCAAAGTATTTATGAAGAAGGCTTTTTTACAGTAAATCAAACGCTTAAATTTACTTAAATTTACTCAGAAACCTCGCACCTAAGAGGAGAAGAAGAAGAAATATATGTCAGATTTTCATGGGCATCCATTTTCTTTGGCATGTTTCATTGAATCACATCATTAAAAAAAATTCATGTTTTTAGCGGTTCTTCTAAAACTCGGAAAAGGACCTCTTATGGTATCACTACGTTGTCCGTTCAATCGCGTTGTAACTTCTGAACTGTAAGTCGTAGAAGGACAGAATTTGGTGTGCTTTCTTACTTACTTACTTAAGGTGGCGCTACAGTCCGGGGTGGACCTGGGCCTCAGCCAACAAGCTTCGCCAGCCAGCTCTGTCTCTAGCTAGCCGTCTCCAGTTTCGCACGCGAAGTTGGCTGAGGACTCCTTACATTTGCTTGCGCCACCTGAGTCTCGGTGCTCCTCTACCGCGTCGTCCCTGCGGTGTGGATTCGAAGATTTTCCGGGCCGGGGCGTTGGTGTCCATCCGCTCTAGATGACCCAGCCAACGTAGACGTTGTTTTGACTCTTTTGGCTAGGTCGGTATCGCTGTACAGCCCGTACAGTTCGATGTTATATCTCCTCCTCCACTCTCCGTCTATGCAGACGGGACCGTAAATCGTCCGAAGAATTTTCCTCTCGAAGCAGCCTAAAGTGTTTTCATCCGCCTTTGACAGGGTCCATGCTTCTGCACCGTACAGCAGGACTGGGATGATGAGGGTCTTATACATGGACACTTTAGTTGCTCGAGAGAGGGCTTTGCTACTCAATTGCCTTCTTAGCCCAAAGAAACAGCGATTGGCAAGAGTTATCCTTCGTTTGATTTCAGCGCTGGTGTCATTGTCTGAATTGATAGCGGAAACCAGGTAGACAAAGTCCCTAACTACCTCAAAGTTATAGCTGTCGATGGTGATGTTTTGTCCAAGACGTCGGTGTTGGGTGTCTTTTCTTGATGACAGCATATACTTGGTTTTGCCCTCATTGTGTGCTTTCAAATTGTGAAAATTGTCAGAGAACGCATACTAGGGCAATTTTGTTTATGCACACAAAACGGTTTAATTACAATTTGAAGTTCTATGGGATAATGGAATAAATTTTTTTCACTGCTTATTTAGTGAATTTGAACAGGTAAAAACTTGAAAAAAGAAAACTTAGGTCTAGTAAATTGACTTTTTATTCAAAAATTTAGTTTTTTGAAAATATTGAAAAGTTTTTGAGAAATGAAAAGTCTATTTTAGATGGCTTTTTTACAGTGTTATCAAAACTATTTAAGAAAAATATGACTTAAGTCCTTGCTTTACTTTGCTTAAGTAACTTAAGTTGCTTAATAAGACTGTTCAATATCAGCTTTGTGAAGTAAGTCGTTCAAAAGTGATGGCCAAACACCATCTTCAACCTTTTTTAGTTTTTTTTTTTAAATCAATTTTTTTTATGAAAGTTCAACACTTGCGCGACCTAATTTTAATTTTTGGAGTTCTTGTCTGCAAAACTTTTAGAAATATATAAGTACAAGAACATTTGAACCATTTTTATATGAAGCTTCAAACTGTAATAAAACATTCTCCTTTAATTTCCACAGATTAAAATCACACAAAATTTTGCCTTTCTACGACTTATCGTTTAGAAGGGGTTACCGTTTAGGGTTTTTTACGGGCGGACAGAATTTGCATCAGCAATTTGCAATGTGGAATAGGATGGGGTATTTAACGGTCTGTTTTAAGGACTGTAACTATTGCCACACACTTACTCACTGGCTTTACCATATTCCGGAGGAATAAAGTATATTAAGTTTAATACAGGTGGATATGTAACATAGAGAAATAATAAGCTCTATCCTCTAGAATTGTAGGTCCCTTTGTATGTGAAAAAATTAACACACACAGCATTCATTGTTGAGACGTTGACCTCGAGCTGTTGCGCCACTCTATTTATTTATTTTGTTTTTATCCTCAAGAACTTCAGGGCATGTTATTGCTTCTTCTGAGCCATGTCCGTCCGTCCGTATGTCACCAATTTATAGGCATTACATTTTTTGCTAAAGAACTGAGATTTTGTACGTAAGCTCCTGGACATCCCAAGCAATACAAGTGGTAAAATTTTTCAAATCTGTGTGTCAAGTATGAAGACATACACAGAGCGGTCTGACGGCTTTTGTCGATTGTTAAGTTCATCTTTTTGTTTCAGTTTTGTGTTAAAAATTTTACAGTTCTCTAAGAATTATTGCCTGATATTTTTCATATTCTATTGTATATTTTTTCCGTAGTTTGAAGTTTACGCAGTTCTTATATTGGATGACTTTTTAGTTTCAGTACTATAAAAAAGGATGACAAAAAATGTTTCTTTACATTTTTTTCTATTTATTTTTCAACACTGGACGCACATAATTCGTCGAATCGACGACGCTACTTTACATCGAACCGGTTTTTTGTCATGTTTATGTTTGTATAGTGTTCATTTTTCGTATAGTACCAGTCGTTCGTTTATATCTGTTTATGATTTATTAATTCCTAATAAGATAAACAATTTAAAACTATGAAATTTTGCAACATTCAGTAGTTGTGTCATCTGTACAACGAACTTTTATATTAGCGTCGTCGAATCGACCAAGAATGATCTTTACGTGTAAAAATAAGTATGGGGTTAAGCCTTCAAGGGTTAAAAAAACTGTTATAAGTTTATTTTTTTTTTTAAGATTTATGTGTAAACTTAACGTTCATATCGTAGTGTTTGCGTCAAATTCGGTTCATGTTGCATATTTTAGTCGGTCAACTGTTGTTGTTTTTGAAAATGCTTTTAGGATTTTGAGTCAAATCTTTGGAAGAGTGAAGCATCAGTTTTAGTTGTGTGAGTGCGGACTACTTATGTGTTGAACCAGGCATGTCTTGAGAGACGGCTCGAGGTTCATACGTTTCTGGGAGCTGGCTCTACTTTTGTTTAACATTCCTGAGTTAAGGTGACATTTGTACCCCGAATTTCGATACATTCGATACATTCACTTGCAAGTCGATACCCGACATCGGGCGACTAATGTCAAAATAAATGCTTCACTCACACACAATGTATATGTGAAAAAGAGCTATTCCTTGTTTCTTTATTCAATGGTTATTTCGTAAAATTTTTGCGATTTTTTTTTTCGAAAATACGGTAAAACGGCAGTATTAAAACTCTTTCGGAAAAAAATGACTTAGGCACTTGGTTAATTTTGAGTTGCTTTATACGCGTGTTCAATATCGGCTTTGTACACTGAGCGGTTCCAAAGTTATGGCCTCAAACACTTTGAAAAACGTCATCCATTTTTATACCCCATCCCATAGGATAGGAGGTATATTAAGTTTGTCACATAGTTTGTAACACTATGTGAAATAATAATGAAATAATAATGGTAGACCCCCAAGATCTTAAGGGCATATGATCGGGACCGAATTCTGAATCGAATAAGCCATGTCCGTCCGTCCGTTCCTCTGTATGTCACATGTTTTTAGGCCTTAAATTTTGAGCTAGGTTGCTGAAATTTTACGTAAGGTCCACGTCATGCGAAGCAGTACAAGTGTAAAAATCCGCCCAAAGACACGCCCACAATCGGTCTAAATGGTAACTCCAGAGATTTAAAAACTGTAAGACGTCCTAAAGGGCAGAAATTTGACATTTAGCATCTCCTAATGAATGCAAGACACAACAAAGAAAAATTTTATTGGTAAACCTCCTCCAGTGGGCGTGGCATCTATTTTAAGGGTAAATGTTCAAATGCAGTTTACTCGAAATGTTTTTGCTCGAAATTGAAAAAAATTTTGCTTAATATTTTATGTATGAAACGCTTAGTTCTACATTTTGTTCATACAAGATTTTGGGCCACGCCCACATTTGGAGGCAGAATTGAAGAAAAACCTAAAATCTTCCAGAAAAACGTAATTTCGACTAGCATTGGGCCTTATTTAGGAAAACATGAAACAAAATTTGAAATTTCAAACTGTAATTAAACCGTTATGTATAAATGAAAAAAATTTCTCTGACTATTCCCGGAGTTTATAGGCACACCAAATTTCGTCTTCCTACGACTTACCGTTCAGAAGTTATAAAGCGGTTGGACAGACCGACGGACGGACAACGTAGCGATACCATAAGAGGTCCTTTTTCCATTGTCGGACAGACCGCTAAAAATGTTACAAAAACATAATTTGTGTTGTCCCTGATGCTTTTTCATACCCAAAAAACGGTGAAACAGTGATCGGTGGCGGAAAATGCAAGTCAGAAGTTGATTTAGAGCCTTAGCGCAGCTATCCTTGGTTTGAAAGTCATTGCAAATTTTGTTTTCATGTTTCTAGACGTTTCAACAAACAATTTTGGCTTTTATTCGTATCAAAATTAAGTAAAGGGCCAACTACAACAGTCGGAAGCAAACTGATGCTAACGTCATTACCGGACAAAAAGTTAACTTTAGTTTTGTCAAACAGACAAGCAACCTGCAATTGCCTTTTGCAAAAGTATAAATCTGTCAAGTCGCAATTTCATTTGTTTTGCGAAGCGTTGTTTTGTTTACGTGCATCTATTTTAAAAGATTAAAAAAAAACAATTCTGCTTTTTTTTGGTTCAAGTTCAATAGAACCAGCCACAACAAAACCAATTTCAAAATCTACGTACGAAATGTGCGGTCGGGAGCGCTCAATACGTACGGAACAAAAGTCAAAGAAAACTTGACGAAACTGACCCGACCGACATTATGGGCGCGTTATACGAATCGAATGTATTCGCACAATTTCTTAAGGCTTCGTACGTAGCATTCAGTCTACTACAGTTGGCCCTTAAAGCATGAGTAACAGTGTTCTTTTCCTAAAAGCAAATTTTAAAGAATATTCAAACTTTTGTTCAGATTCATTTTACTATTTTATTAATCCACTAGCTGAAATCGATTCCAGTTATCAGTGAAAAAGTAAAAGTCAATTTAAAAAAAGTTTCAATACAATTTTTATATTTTTGTTAGGGAAAAAATTCTGTAACTCAAGTTTTATTTTGATACCAATAAATGCCAACATTATTTGCTTTAAAACCATAAAAATTGAAGTTCTATTGATAAAATTCAATAAAAGCTTACACCTTGACTACTTTTTTTACCCAATTTTTAGGAGTCAAAAGGCCACCTGGAATCTTTTTATCTTTTTTTAATTGTATAAAAAGATTGTGAATTGTGAAATAATAGAGGCGTAGGTAAAATGACACTTTCATCTTGTCCTAGTCATTAGTTTAATGGTTGTACATTCGTAATTGATATCGGCGTTAACGCTTTAAGACCTGCTACTCTATTACCTGCTAACTATTACACCACACAATTCCATACTTCTGATATTTGAAAATTTTTCACCGTTAACAACCGAGATTGTCGCGGGTAAATCAGCCATAATAGAAAAACATCGTGATGCCCTAAAAGATGGTGGTGGTGCTGGTTGATTTTGAAAAACCTTTCGATAGACTACCACGAGATCAGATATGGGTGGCATTAAGAAAACGAGGAGTTCCAAAAGCCTACGTGCGGATGATCATAAAAAGGCATGATGGAGCAAAGATAAAGTAAGATGTCCTTCCGGAGTCACTGATGAGTTCCGAATTAAAGTTGGTGTAGACCAGAGAAGCGTCCTAAGTCCTTTGCTTTTCATTTTAGTCCTTGATTGCCTGCTTGAAGAAAAACTGACGGACCCAAAAGTACATCAGTTATTTATCACTGACGATAGGGCCATCATAAGTGAAGATCATGCATCCCTGCAGCGAGCACTTGATACATGGGTGGGTGTTTTGAAAATGGGTAACGTATTAGCAAAAACAAGACAGAGTTCCTGTGCTGCCTATTCTCTGAACTAACCCGAGCCAATTCCAGACATTAAATTGAATGGAAATGTTCTTAACAATTGTGAAACGTTCAAGTACCTGGGATCTATGATGAATAGCAAAGTAAATTGTGACGACGACATCAATCATCGGGTAAGCGCAGGGTGGATGAAGTGGCAAAAAAAACTCTGCCATCTTCTGTGACAGAAAAATGCCCCCTAAGCTGAAAGGAAGGCTCTCACAAGAGCTGCGTGCCTAAGCTCATTGAATAATAAATTTTCAATTCAAAATACGAATACCTCGTACAATACTTCTACAAGGCATTGGTATTTATTATATATTTTCTGAATAGGTATTTTCTTGACACAAAACTGCTAAACGCTTGTTTAATTGTTTTTGTGAAACCAATTTTGTCAAGGGACGTGCTTGTAGCAACCTATTTGACATTTTCAGCGCGCTTTTAACATGTAAAACTCAAAAAAATTAATCTTAAATTGCTATTCAATCAATAGCATCATTGGGAAACTATTAGAAGTCGTAATTGCTATGAATTTCAATCGTTCGCTTTGGCCTGTAGTCAGCATTATTTTTGTTAGAAATTAGTCATCTACATGAAATTGTGAAACAACATCAACCTTGTCGACTAGTTTACCTTGGGGTGGTTGCAATGGCCTGCGCTAGTTTCCCTTACTAAGTGCAGTCACCCAGTCCCTGGCGTCATCAAATTAAATCACTTTCAACCAACCCCAGGATGCATTTACCATTTTTATAATATAATTGAAGTCAGGTATCTGGGAAACCCCACCCACAAGTAGCCAAATTATCTACACACAGCTGATACAATACGGCGACATTCCCCCAAAGATATAAAGATATAACAGACAATTCAATACGCCGGCGAGACGACAGAAAATACATACATCTTACGTCACCGCCAAAAGAAAACACAAAACTTTGTACCATTTCCCGAAAAATTTCCGCACGCAGAGGCTTCGTGGACACGATTATCTAATCAAAGAGCAAACAACATTTTTCACTTACCATCCTGATGCAGCGCCAATTAACAGCTGAGAGTAGGCCGACCGGGAGCTGATATCGCCCAAAAGGCCACCCAGGAATTTCGAAGCGTTTTCGGACATTTTCTCGATTTCCTTGTTGTTTAGTTCCTTCTTGGATTTGGTCCAATCGCTCATACCTAAACGCGACGAGTGTAGGAATATAAGAATTGCAACTTAAATTTTGATGTCTTTAAAATGTTTATCACGCAAAATTTCAATAGAAAACCATGGAATTTTGTTTAAAGAAAAATTCCCAGAAAATTTGTTTTTTTAGCAGGCATGACGGGGGGGAATAATAATTTTTCTGAAACGTTTATTTCGCTACTCAC
The DNA here is from genome assembly GCA_947623515.1 of Neoascia interrupta. Taxonomy (NCBI): domain Eukaryota; kingdom Metazoa; phylum Arthropoda; class Insecta; order Diptera; family Syrphidae; genus Neoascia; species Neoascia interrupta. Next base: position 188,727,042 of record OX392462.1, read on the forward strand.
TATTTTGTATTCACTCAGCGGAGTAGATTAATAAGTTTTTAAAGGTTTTTGCTGATTTTAGGTGATGTTTGAGATATTTTCCAAGCTGATTAAAACCAATTGCGTGTTGAATCGAAAAGAAATAAAATTGATTGCTTGCAGCAGGTGACTGACAGTTGAAAAGTGCAAAAAAAAAATCATATCCCCGACGGCCATTTGTTTGGATTAGTTTGGTTTGTGTCCTAGGTGACGACCGCAGTACAGTTAGAGGAGCAGAGTTGAAGAACCGCATTCAGTGAATAAAATTTTATCTTGAGGTTTGTCAAATACAACTCAATTTAACCTTTTTATTAATTTACTTTGCGAAATACTCAATCTCCACGCCTTGTAATTCAAATATGAAAAACACATCTTCAAAACATGCTTATAATTTTATATTTAACGGTTCTTACTGAAACATTTTTTATTATCGCTTTCAAAGTACCCGAAATCCCGAAGTCGACAATGTACCTCACTCTGGCAGTCTCATCGTGATGACTCGCGTTTGTTGCGCTGTTTGGTACTCGTTTCGAGATTTGGAAACAACTTTCAAATGGACATTGACATAATAGACTGCTATATAGATGTCTCCGCTAATTAGAAACCTGAGACAAAAATGTTTTGGTACCAGTAACGAGTTGCAGAAGCTGCCTCGCTTTAGATTTCCTTTTGAAAATTGTTTCCAATAGTCTCGCAACGGGTACCAAACAGCGCCATGAACGCGAGTTCTTATAGAACCAAAATGTACCGAATCAAAGTTGGGTACTAGCTGTCCAAACTGGGCGTGTCAGTTGGCGGATTTCAAACATTTTTTTACTTGTACCAGTTTTGATAAAAAATTTAATTTTCATCGTTGGAAAATGAGTTCTCAAGCTTTCTGTGGTAAACTTAGCACCGAAGCATTCATTTTCCATGCATTTCCTGTGAATTGTGTTGAAAACCGACATTTTTGTCGTTTGAGCCCCATGATACTTCTTTATTTTCCAATTTTTTGCCCGTTAAATCGACCAATGTCAGCCTAATAAACGGAGGAAAAATCGATGTTTCCAAACGAAGACAGATTTAGCTAAGTTGAAAATTGTTTTGACTTGACAATAACCTTGTGTTAACAACAACAAAAGAAAGCAGCGGTAAGAATGTGCAATTTTTATTTGTCATTTAAAACAATTACTTCAACAAGTTGAAGTGGCTCTCGAGTCCAAAGAAACCAACACACTTGTCTAACTATGTAGATCCATTGTAAGAAAGCGGACGGGATTAGGTTTTAAATGTGTAGTTTTAATTGATTGTCAAAAAGATGGGGCAAGATTCTGTTAAAAGCGAAACGGAAGCAATCGTTCGTTTTTCAAAAACAGAAGAAATTGTGCGGTAGCTACAGTTTTACTCGAGTTGCATGGGTGCCATAATGAACTAAGCTTTTCGTGCAAATTTTAGTGTGCTCAATGCTTTTTTTTTTTGGGTTAATATGAGGTATAAATAAAAATCGATAACATAAACTTAAGAATCTGTAGAAAATCTAGAGCAAATGTATGGTTATTAACTGTATCATTTTAGGTTAAAACTATAAACCAAAGCTACAATTTGTTTTAAAAATATTTTGGCTCATCGACATGACTAAATTCAATACCAATTTATCGACTAAAATTAATTTCTCATCACTATCCATCAAAAGTTTGACTTCGCGACTTCGCTTTTAAGAATTCATGTTCCTGACAAAGAAAAATAATAACATCTTTTGGAAGAAATTTGGAAAAATTTTGAGAAACCCTGAACGTAAATGGACCTCTTACGAAGAACATTTGATCTGGCACTGTAAGTGGTCTCAGAATGGTTTCTGAGATACCTCCTTACGTTCCTCAGGTTAAGCCATCCAAAAAAATTATTATTTTCACCTTCGCTATAGCTTCACCGTTGACATATTAGTATATATTTATGAACTGCTAGTTGGTGTCCCCGCATATGATCCCACCTTCTTCTTCTTTCTATTTAGGCACGAGGTTGTGATCTGAAGTGATGGATCATAAACCCTCCCACTCTACTGTATTCCACTTGTTTTATGTCTTCTTTCGGCTAATACGACACCATTTTGACTCTTAAACATCCACCGATACATCGAGTGCTCTCTGCAGGGATGTATGATCTTTACTTATGATGGCCCCATCGTCAGCTAAGAATAACATGCAGATAATCAAGGACTACAATTAAATTCATAGGACTTAGGACGCTTCCCTGGTGTACACCGACTTTAATTGGGAACTCATCAGTGACTCCGGAAGACCATCTTACCCTTGTCTTGTCTTTGCTTCATCATACATGTCCGTGATCATCCGCACGTAGACTTCTGGAACTCCTCGTTTTCTTAGCGCCACCCATATCAGATCACGTAGAAGTGTATCGAAAGCTTTTTCAAAATCAACCAGCACCATATGCAGATCACACTGGTCCTCAGATAACCTTATTATTTTTCGTAGTCGGCTATCTAGTACCCGCCCAACGATTTTCATTGTTTGGACATCAGCTTGAACTGTAGTTGTCACAGCTTCGTGTATCATATTTTCCATTGAACAAAGGAATCCTCTTATTAGTTTTGAGACGATGGTCATGAGCCATCTGGACCCGCCGTCTCCTATTTTCTTCCAACACTTTGAGGGTATCTTATCCACCCAACCGCTTTGCGCTTTTTGGGGTAGTTAAGTAGTTTCTGCTGGAAAGTGGTGCCTGGGAAACTGTTCATTCAAAAGTCCCTCATAATACTGTTATGTGGCGACAAGAAATAAAACAACTCGCAGGAGTCCCTGAATGCACCCATCGATTCACTCTACAAACGCACCCGCTCGATTCACTAAACGAACATACCCAACTGTCATTCCAGTCATCTGACACCAGCTGTCATATTCGAAGTTCGAATTTCGATTTCCCCTCCTTGGAATTCAGCGGAGTAGTACCAATGGAAAATTACCAAAGGGGGGTATGGAACGTACTAGAAGGTGCTTAATTTTGTATAGATACACGGGTGACAGGCTCGTACGGGACAGTTATATTTTAAACGTTGACTTGTGAAAATCGGTTATAAAGTGAAAAGTGATTGAATTGAAATAAAGTGTTGAATTCTAAGTAGTAAAGTTGGATAACAGTGTGATTTGAATCTAAACAAGTTTTGTTTGATAAATAAAGTGTTTCATTGTGTGATTATAAAAGTGAAATTGAGTTTTATTCGACGAACCCCAGGCCGAAAATATTACAATACTGCGCTACCTGTGAAGAGTTTTGTAGTTAACCACAAAAAGCTGTCGCTGAGCATTGTTGATGAACTTTGGCGAACGAATCTCCTTGGCGTGTCTCTTCCTCTGAGCGGCAATTTTGACGATTTAAGCACCCTTTTTCAAATTGCTTTGTCGAAGATCCTGTGTGGCTTGATGTGTGGAAGAAGAAACTTCCTCCAATTCTTGATACAGACCCTCCATTTTCTTTTCTTGAACCTGGGCTTTCTTCTTCTTAGCAAGACTCTTGAGGTGTCTATATTCCAATTCCAGGCAAAGCATCAAGCATTTCATCCCTGTTGTTCGAGGAGCACTTCTTCCATGCTTGAATTCCACTTCAGTGAAAACTGAACAAAAGTTCCACCTCATCTGACCACCACCATGTTTCTGTGACCTGCTTGCAGTAGCCTTTTGAAGTCCCTAGGAGTGATTAGTTCCCATGATGGTCACATTTAAGCACGTGGAAACTCGCGCTGTTTGGTACCCGTGGCAAAATTTCAAAACACTGTCCACGGGTAATTCAAATGGGGAATGCTGCTTCTGCAACAAACCACCAGTACAAAACAGCAGCACAAGCGGTCTCATTTTTGTCGCAGGTTTTGTATAAGCGGAGACGCCTACTGTCCTTATATATTATGTCAATGATCTTCACTATCACGAAGAAACAATATTAACTCCCGAAAACTACTTTATTAATTCGTGGAATTGTTCTTAACTCAACATTTTATAGCATTACAACCAAAGAGAAACGTCAAACAATATGTCCGTCTTTCCCAAATTACTTTAGAAGTTTTTAAACTCACAATTTTATAAAAATTGGTAAATTCGTTTACACAGTCCACCGGACATTGACGCGAACGTCGCTTTGTTGTGTTTTGGCACACATTTCCCAGGAAAAGGAAAACAATTTCGTTGTATAAATCCCAATAATACGCTCTTCACATTGAATGAAAACTGAGTTTTGGGCAAAAAGCTTTCGAAAACTCGTTAAGCCATTCACATTTCCTAAGCGCCGACTATAATTTGTTTTCGTTTTTCATTTATTTATCAGTAGTTGTCAAATTTTATCCCATATTTATTTTTAAACGTGCTATAAAATAACCATTCTCAACACTATAAGCTAATTTTAGACAGAACATTCGATTTCGGAGATATTAGCATTCTTAGCAAAATTTCGTGACTTTCAAAGTGATTTTGAACGAAAACTACCAACAAACTGAGGTTTCGAAAACAGAAAATTTACAAAAATGTATGGGAAAACTCATGCTTTTGAAGAAGTTTTCGCGTGTTTTCACGAAAACACAGTTTTGAGTTCTTTGTGTAGAGAGCATAATGAGGTGTTTGTGACAGTTCTGTTATGTGGACAGTATGAGCCTCCTTTTTTGAGTCCCAAACTGTTAAGCTTAGATTAGACTGCATGCAATTTTGGCATATTTCACTTACCTTGGAAGAAAAATGCTACAAATATTTTTCTTCTTACGTCAAATATGCCAAAACTGCATGCAGTCTAATCTAAGCTTTAAAAAGGCGTGCAAAATGAGAGCTTAAAGTGTCATAAAGGAAGTTTGTGGCAAGATTGATTAAATTTTTATGGTAAATCTCATGATTTCAAGAAAATTTATATTGTTGAGAAGTTGGCGCTAATTCACCTCGAACTTTTTCGAAACTATGATCTATGTTTTATAAAATGGTGAGACCTGGAAGACCTGGAAGCTTTCCACATTCAACAGTGAGTATGTGAAAATAAAAGTATTTATTACTTCAAACAGAATATAACATTATTAAAATTAAGTTTCAAAATTACCTTTCCACAATTTTTTTTTAATGTACATAAATAACCTCAATCGACACGTTAGTTTTAGTTTTATACTGAAGGATTAAAATGGATTGAAAAAATGGTTAAATGTTCAATTATCTGTTTTTAATTGTAATTAAGGCTTGGGACACACGGCGACAGAAAAACGCGCGACAAAAAACAGCGCGATTTTCTGCACCAAGTATACTCAACACACGAACAATAATTTTCTGTGCAGTTCCTGTCAGCTTTGATGAAAATTAATTTTCATCGATGAAAAAAAAAGAGTTTGCAATGTCTTTGCGACAATAAATCAATATTTTGTCGTGAGGTTCGTCAATGCGAAAATTTGTCGCGACTAATTGTCGCAAACGTAATTGTGTATTGCCTACAATTTCAACATGTTTGCTTCTTATCGGATAGCAATTTGTCGCCCGTTTTTCTGTCGCCGTGTGTCCCTTCCCTAGCCTTACAAGCCAAACTGCTAAAAACGACGAACTCTTTGAAAAGAATGGCAGACTTTTGCATCAAGAGTCAGTTTCTGTTTTTGTTTATCTCTGACTCACCCACCACCAGTTTAAACAGATATTCCGCTGAATAAAAAATTTTCAACACCTTTTCCAAATCCAATAAGATTTCCCATTAAAATTCCTACAAGCAAATAAAAAATCCCCCACAAAAAGTTCATTCGTGAAAATCCCATCATCCATTCGCCAGATTACTTCCGAACACATCCATTCGGTTAGCATTCCACCACAGCGCTACCAACCCAACGCCAATAAAACAATGTTCATCCGAAATTCAATATGGCGGGACGTGTCATTTAAAATGTGAAAAGTTGTGTTGTTTATCTATCTGAATTATTCTTATGTAAATTAAACAAATTAAAGTATATTTTTCTAAATCATTTTAATCGTATCCATATACAATATTGATTAATATCCGCCTTCCGAATTAAATTCACAAGTGCAATGGACGCTGATAGCGACGAAATAGGTTTAACCATCGAGGACCTTATGTTTCTGTCAGAATTGGACAGGTTTGACATTTCTTCTTACAACTCTATTCTCTCTTCACTTTTCATTTTCATTTGCATTCGCATTTACGCGCGGATTTTTTTCCATAATTTTTTTATTAAATTCCAATTGTTAATCGAGAAATCCGAATGAAAATGAAAATTCACATGAAATTTATATGCGTTCGCTCTGGGGTGGAGGAAGTGGCGGAGCGTCTGAGCAAACGCTTCCGTCCAGCAGACTCTCCGAACACACCGAGTCTGGGCAGTCATTTTACTTATTTTTTTTTAAAGCTTAGTTGACGTTTTAGTATGCAGGCGCTCTTCTAGAGAAATATGCACGCACCACGGCCGACTTGTCTATGATTTGGGGTGGGTCTCTAGCGGAGCGAGATTTCTGTTGTTGCCGAGCGAGAGTGGACTTCAAGTTGCACTTGCTATTTCAAATCGGCGGCGCTGCCGTAATCCAATAGGGGGGGACTGGTCCTTTGGTGGTTGGAGCGTCGTCACATATGCATGAGGTCAGATCGGATTTGGCCACTCGGACTGGGAGGCTCTGGCCTGCCATTTTGGTAGAATGGGCTGTTAATGGCTTTTGTTGTATTTTATCGTTCATCTGTCATAGTCGTTTGGTATTTGGACGGCAATTAATTGTTAACAGGGGAAGTACAAGGGCGATTACATCGAACTGGCTTTGACTTGTCACCTTTGGGGTTGAGTCGACTCATTTGGCTTCCAGCTAAGCTTAGTAACTGGAACTAAGCTCTGAAATGCTTTGGAGCTGTTATTAGATGCAATTTCTTTGTCCCTTTGTCCTGTAGTTTACATGCGGGTGTGTGTGTGTGAGTATGTGAAGTTGCAATCCAATAGTCACTCGTCCAAGGGGACTTACATGCACTCTGACCTATGAGACGCGAAAAGTCTTGAACCTTTTAGTGTTTTTTTTTTTTAATTTGTTCTAGAATCTAAAGCACGGAGTGGTCCTTGACATGGACCAACTGAAGTTGTTGCCCCAAAAAGGGACTTGATCTCGGCATTCTTGTCATATCTACGAATTCTGTCGCTCTTAATTTTTTGAGTAGATAAACAGGGAAAAACCCGAGTAATAAATACGTAAACGTTAAGCAACCACATCACAAAACTATCTTGAAGATGGACCAAAGAGTGGTGAGGAAATTGGCGCTGGAGTTCTTGGGCCAGTGCTCTATGGAAGAATAAATGAAAAGAAAAACGATACCACGCTTACGTCTTAAAGGACGAAGACAGCAAAAATTTGGGCCATTAAGCGAAAATGGGGACTGCAACCTCACATGACACATTGGCTCTTCACACCTGTGATAAGACTAATTCTTCTGTACGGCGTAGCAGTATGGTGACCTATACTCAACGTCGGCATAAACATCTCAACGTTTTAAGAAAGGTACAAAGGCAAGCATGTATCTGTATTAGTGGTGCCCTGAGAACCACTCCTACTGATGCGCTCGAAATCCTATTGAACTTTACCCCCTTAGACATCTTTGGTAAGCAAACAGCTACCAACTGCGCAATTCGACGTATAGCATGCTCCCAATAACGTGATTATGTTTACGGACATGCCAATATTCTAAACAAACAGCATCTCATCTCCACGAACCTGGATTATACTTCACCTTCATACTTCCCAGAGAAAAACTTGGAAACCCGGATTCCGAACAGAGACCTGTGGTACGGCGGTAATATACCATTTGGTAACGCCATACACTTTTACACAGACGGTTCCAAGACGGAAGACGGCGTAGGAAGTGGTGTATTCTCTGAGTGCCTTAAGTTAAATAAATCCCTTCGCCTACCCAACCAATGCAGCGTCTTCCAAGCAGAAATAATGCCAACAAGTGAAGACCTGTCCTGGCTAAAGTGGAATGTGATATCCGTCCGCGATATCTGTATCTTTACGGATAGCCAGGCTGCCATCAAATCCCTGACATCAATCTCTATAAACTCTAAATTAGTTATTAACTGTCTTGGTAATCTGTAATCATGGGAAACTGTAAGGCTGATAAACTTGCTAAAAACGTCACTAGACTGCCAGAAGATAATATCTCCTGTAATATAGGTACTCCTCTAGCTACCTTCAAATTACAGCTCAAAAATCAAAGCATACAAGAAACTAACGCCAGATGGAGGACAGGCACCACTTGTTTAACCTCCAAGCAAATCTGGCCTCCCCTCGATCCAAAAAGATCAGATAGCTTTATCTCCTTAAAGAGATCCAAAATTAACACTGCAGTGGAAATTATCACCGGACACTGCCTATTAGGTCTTCATGCAAAAAGACTAGGTCTAATTCTCAAACGACTTCTGTAGAACAGCTTCTAGATGAGGAAGAGGAAGAAAGCGAACAACATTTTCTCTGTTACTGCCCGGCACTTGCGTCGTACAGGAAATCCATACTAGGCTCCTGCTTCTACGACTGCCTAAGCGATCTTAGTAAGACACCGGTCAAAAAGCTACTAAAATTCATTGATAAGACTGGCTGGCTGTTACAGAATTCACACCAACCTACTCCCTTCATATACTCACTATTCTACCTACCTACCTAAGGTTTTATCTCTCTCTTTCTGTCTTCTGTTAAAACCTAGTAAAGTCACACACGACCCCTTCGTATGCTGAGTGGGTGGTGCGTTGTAAAGGCCAAAAATCCTATTTCCACTGACGAGGTTAACCGAGCCATTCGGAGTCCTCCTGCTGCCGTCCTTTATACTGCTACTAAGCGGGCAAAGGGCCAATGTCCTACCCTCTACTCGCCAATATGGCGCCCAACATGGGGCACAATTCACGATACCATTGTTGTGTTACATGTGAATTACATAGGAAAAATGAACAGAGCTCAGCTCCTGCTTAGGACACAGAATTATCACATGTTAAAACCAGCTAAAATCTTTAGGTACTTTAGATTTTGTTTTGGTTCAAATTTGTAAAAATAGTTTGAATTTTAAGTAAGGTCTTAAAAACATTCATTCTTATTAAATAGAACAAAGACTTAAAGTATTAGACAGAATGCAAATTTATCTAAAATAATAGAAATCTTCGTTTCGATACTGTTGAGGTCGTGTTGCCACCACATTATTCGCTGCATAATTATGTTGAAAGCGTTGTGAAATCATGCGTTTGCATGTTTTAATAGGATCGTGGTGCCTATGAAAACTAAGAAATAACGACTGACATCTTCTTAGTTGATATGTGATCTTTGGTATAATTCCTGCTCAAATTTTTAAAAAATTTATACGAAATTGTTTTGCACCAAAAAAAGAAAAAGGAAACAGTTCTCTTATATATTTATTTTTTTTTATCACGGCAGGTTAATATTTCCTCTTTTATTTCTGCACCCAACTGTTTGTATTCGGCTCTGATACTCGAGTTACCAGGGTTCTTATAGAGTTTTAATCTTAGCTCGTTTTTAGTTTTAACTTTAAGTAACAAGAAAGAGGAAATCCAAGGCTTAAGCCTATTGGGTAAACATTTGGGGCGCAAAGTACTTGAACAACTAAGAATATGATTTTTAAATCACTCAATGAAAGCTGAATATTACGACGAAGCATTAGGACACATATAGACATTAACCCAAGTATCTTAAGAGATACTTTAAAATTGTAATCTAACCTCAAAATTTCTAAATTTCTAATTGCTAAGGATTTTCTCATTAAAATCGCGGTAATTGAGGAAATATTGGCGGACATTGATGAAAATTGGAAGAATGTTGTATTTTGATGCCAGAAAATCGTGATTTTAAGGAAAAAATTAAAAAAAAATAACTCAATTTACACACAATTTATTTTTGCATTTGTTTTCTTTAGAAAACACTTTTTTCTGTAAGCAACAATTTAAGTGATTTTTCACTGCTTTACTAAAATATTACATTTTTCATGCTTAGAGTTATAAAAAAATGTTTTTTAAAGAAAATTATGGCAAAAACGTGGAAATTGAGGTTTTTTTTTTAAATTGGAACCACGTTGGAAATGCAACGTTTCTTTTTTTTACAAACCTTCGGAGCCTTACCATAACTCGGTGATACCAAACTCGAGTCGGTGATATCAAACTCATTTTTTTATATATAGGTTGGGCATCTTCCCATGCAATAATTCCATTCGCGCGAAACTGCTTAAATAATTAAATAAGATAGAGGGCACAAAATGGATTTGGACGAAATTTTAATGCCGCAAAAATAGATCAATCGGCGATATTGTAGGCCGTAATGGTACCTTATGCCTATAAAAATTTACCATTAAGTTGGTCCTTTATGCGTGATAATGCTGCCAAGGTTCATAATTACCAAATTAACGTTTCGCAATGGCCTTAGCAAAGCACGGCCTTTCATCTTAAAGAAAACTTATGGAATATTTTAGAACCCAAATTATTAGCTTTTTTTTAGGAAACCCTAAAAATTAAGCACAATTTTGAGAAGCTGATTGGGTTTTGGGGTTTTTTCTTTTCCGATCCTATATTTTTTTGCTCCTAAATTTTTTAACAATTAAAAAATTTAACATTTCACATTAAGAAATTCAAGAAAATTATGCACAACAACACGAGTAAACACATGGCGGGAAATCAGTTGTCATTCTCTGAAGTTGTCAAGAAGACAAATGACAACCACAGTGACAGGGTGATGCCGAAAATGAGAAAAGAGTTGCCACTTGTTATAAAACCAAAAGGGAAACAAAATAGTATTAAAACAAGGGAAGACTTAAATAAAAAGGTTGATCCGGGAGATTTAAAAATAGCAAATATTGAAACTGCACATAATGGAATAATTATTATCCAGAGCGAGGATTCAAATGAAAGAAATAGAATTAAATCTGCGATCGAAAAAAACATAGGTGATGATTACGAAATTAAGGTACCAAATAAAATTAAACCAAGAATTATTATACCAAACATGAAGTTTAAAAACAATGAGGATGAGTTCATTGAAAGACTGAAAAGGCAAAATAATGTAATTATAAACAGTGAGCTAAATATGTCAAATATTTTGAAAATAAGAAAAATAATGTGATAAATTACAACGCAATCATTGAAATTGACGCTGAATCTTTTCCGAAGGTAATTGAGGAAGGTAAACTCAGCATTGGTTGGGAGCGATGTAGAGTTTTTGATGGTGTGGAAATCATGAGATGCTTTAAATGCAAAGGATTCAATCACAAATCGACCGAATGTAAGATTATGGAGGAAACATGCATTAAATGCTTAGGAAATCATAAAACCAGCGAGTGCAACAGTGAAGCAGTCAATAAATGTATAAATTGCAAAAGAGCAAACGAAAAATTTAATCTCGGGCTAGACGACAACCATACGTCACTTAACAGAACATGCCCAGTCTATCTTAATAAACTGGAAGCCAGAAAGAAAAAATTGGATATTAGCAATTAAACACAATCAAGGGTATTTATATAAACATTCAGGGTTTAACCAATAATTTTAATGAGCTGGAAATATTAGCAGATACTAAACAGTACGAGTTCATGATTTTGTCCGAAACACACCTAATCGAGAAAAAGTTAACCGACAAACTAGTCAACATAAAAATTGAAGGACACAATGACATCTCTTGTTCTAGAACTCGACTCATACCGGAGGTACAACAATCTACGTTAAAAGAAACTGGAAAGTGACTAAAGTACTTGACAAATCAGTTGATTACAAGAGATGGCTACTTGCGTGCAAATGTAAATGTAGCAGTATGGAACTAGTCATAGTTGCTGTGTATAAAGCGCCAAATAGTTCAGAACGAGAATTTTGTGACTTCATGGAGGAAAACATCGAAAGGCTGACTGAAACACAGGCAAACATTGTGATTGCTGGGGACTTCAACATAAATTGGAGCAAAGATCACCTTTATAAGCGGGAGATTGAGAGAATTCTCAATGATAACTGTTTGTCGCAGAAAATGATGGAGTATTCTAGAGTAACGGAAACATCAAACAGTATAATTGACTACGTCGTTTCAAAGATGAGTAATCTCACAGCTCGCACAAATGCGAATAACAAGATTTCTGACCACGAAAGTATTGACGTGTTAATAAACACCACTAAGAATCTAAATGTGGACCAGAAAAAAATAGAAATATACAAATACAAGAAGGACCTCTTTACACATAAATTAAGGGAATCTGATGCAACATTTAACGTGGCTGTAAGCATACATGAGAATGCGAAAAAAATCGAAATGATGCTTAGAAATACGGCAAAAGAATTCATTAAAAAGAAAACTAAAAAAATGGATAATAAAACAAGTCGATGGTACACAAATGAACTGAAAGCTCTTAAAAAGAAAGTAACCGAAAAATATCAGTTAACTAAGCACTACAATAGAAGCGAGAATTGGGAAGAATACAGAAGATTAAGAAACTACTATAAACTAAGAATAATCAACGCAAAAAACAGCTACATAAGGAATAAGATAAGACACGCAAACGGACAAAAAGAAATGTGGGTAACTATCAAAAAAATGGTTATTGGACAGCATACAAACGAAATCAAAAATATATGCTTCGATGGAAAGGAGTATATCGACGAATTCGAAATCGCTAAAAAGTTCAACGATTATTTTGTTGAAAGTGTGGGACAGATAGTTAAGTCAATAGAAGATGTTGAATATGTCAATCATTTAAATGAAACTGAAGTTAGATTCAAATTCCGTGAAATAACGCTACAAGAACTAAAAATTATTTGTAAAAAACTAAAAAACAAACCTGACTTCGACAAGATAAGCCCACAGGCTGTATTGGATAATTGGGATATCTTGGGACGCACAATACACAGGATTGTAAATGCATCTCTTTTAAATGGTGAGTTCCCAAGTTCATGGAAAGATTCAATGATTACACCGGTGCAAAAAGTAACGAATACGAATAAATGTGAGGAATTTCGACCCATAAACACACTTAAAACGTTAGAGAAAATTATTGAATCTGTTGTAAAACAACAAATGGTGAAATATCTCGAAGATAACAATCTTTTATATATTTATCAATCTGGATACAGGAAAAACTATTCTTGTGAAGCGGCAGTTAACCACTTAGTTAACGAATGGAAGGACGGCGGAAAGAGAAAGAAGATAATAGCTCTATTCTTGGATTTCAAACGTGCTTTTGAAACTATCGATCGGGATATACTTTTAAGGAAGCTGCATAAGTATGGAATACAGGGTACTGAGCTGGAATGGTTTAGATCTTTTTTGACTAGAAGACAACAACGCACTAAAGTGAATAATACCGTGTCCGGTTTCGTCGAGGTTGAGCAAGGAGTGCCACAAGGTTCAATTTTAGGTGCACTTCTATTTATACTGTACATCAATGATCTGCCAACAATTATAAAGTTTTGTAAAGTAATTTTGTACGCCGACGACACATTGATCTACGCTGAGGGGAAAGACGCTGAGGAATGCAGAAGCAAAATCAACAACGATCTAACGCAACTAATACTCTGGCTAAAAATGAACAAGTTGAAACTAAACGAGCAAAAAACTAAATTATTGGAAGTAAACCTACCGAGCGAAACCAACATCAACATAAACGGAAAACGAATTGAAAATGTAAGCAGTATCAAATACTTAGGAATGACGATTGACAAGAAGTTGAATATGCATGAACATGTCGATTACGTATGCAAAAAAATAGGCAAAAAAATTGGATTTTTCAAGAGGATAAGAAAACAAATGGATGACATGACTGCCGTAATAGTATATAACACCATTGTGAAGCCACACTTTGAGTTTTGCGCTACTATTTTGTACTCCTGTTGCAATCAAAACCACATTCAAAGGCTTCAAAAACTCCAAAATAAAGGTATGAGAAGTATCCTAAGGTGCAATCGTTTCACCCCAATAAATTCTATGCTGGAAGCGCTAAGGTGGTTGAACGTCAAGCAAAGGCTGGAGTACAACACTTTGATAGCTGTGTTTAAAATCAAACATGGTGGAGCACCGAGGTATTTAACGAACGAGGTCAGAAGAGTAAGAGATGCGCAGCCGTACAATCTACGAAACATAAATGATTTTAGGTTACGAAATCAGTTTTCATCAACAGGTAGAAATACAATTGTATATACAGGTTTTAGTCTGTTTAATAGCTTACCAAGTGATATTAAAAATGAGCAGAATTTTAGAACGTTTAAACGTAAATGCTTAGAGTTTGTAAAAAGAAGAACATAAGAGAATTAAGACTGAATTAAATAAATTTGTTAAACTTTTGTAAAACTTATATTATAACTGTAAGAGAAATATGGCTTTTGTAAAGTATTAAATTAATACTAATAAAGCTTACTACTACTACTACATTAGCGAACTTGTATGTCAATTTTACATTTAAAAATTGGCATGCGAACATTAGCCATTTCTTAAATGTTATGGGGTCTTTTTTAGTTATAAATGAAACTATTATAGTCTCAACCCCAGGTGTTTCTCTGACGTGATGTCACGTTATGATGTATTATGTTTCATGTTTTGATGTTTTATGAGAAACACCTGGGGTGGAGGCTGGGATAGATTCATTTAAATTTTTCCTTCCGGACTTAGAAAATCGAGATATTCGTACTTGATTAGTACTTGATCAAATGACCTTAAATTTTACAAACTATATATGTGACGAACTAAATATACGCTTATGAGGTGGAGCATAACAGTTAACTACAATACTTAACTATAAACTTCAGCTTAAATTAGGCTCATTGTAACATAAAACACTTTTCCTCTGCTTGAGTGTTACCCCAACATTTTAGTGACACGCTAAGAACACTAAACATGCTAGATAACGTTGAAACGGGTTTGACCCATCTACCCTTCTACAGAGTTGTTAAAGACTCAGTCAGATAAGTTAGATTCAATTAGTTATTATGTATTGACTAAAGTTTTTGAATATTAAGTTAAGACTTTGACAAAGTACTTTTACCTAACAATTGCAGTATTCAGTAATTTCGGGTGTTCTGACTTGGCAGTTAACTGAAGCTGTCAATTGACTACAAATTAAATAACTGCAATATTTTCTAACCTATTCATGTCTGTTGTTGGTTTATGTGCATAATTTATGCAGAGAGAACATGTGGGCCATTTGGACACCCGAGATGGAAGTGGGCTGTGGTGCAGATGGTAGCACCTATGACCGACAATTGGAAGGTCCTGGGTTCGATTCCAGGTTCAACTAACCATCTTTTTATTTTTCGGCAGCATCTCTTGTTAAGTATTATAACAATTATGATGACACCTTTTCTAACGTTTAGTCGTAGAGTGGAGTTGAAATGGCGGACGGAAATGTCGAAAGAAAAAACCTTGTTTGTTTCACCGGCAGGGTATGATCCTTCAAGTCTTGTAGTTAATTGCAGGTCTTATAAATCCTTGTCATTTTATAAAGTCGAAAGTCTTTTCATCAGTCATTAAACTGCTTTAGTTCGCTGAAAAAATAGAGTTTCGCAAAAGCTCTAGAAGATTTTCTTAACCATATACATTTGCTGTGTGTGTTGATTCTTCATATACAAGGGGACCTATAATTGTTCGCCTAATCCGAACTGCACTTTGAGAAGTTTTTCGAGGCAAACGTTACTTAAGGAGGGCTTGTCGCGCAGTGTGTCTGACGAATGAGTTTTTTTCCAGGTGGCAGAGGTAGGATTTTGTGGGGTGCCGTGGCGTAGTGGTTAGTGTGTGTGCTTACTACGCCGGAGGTCTCGGTTCGAATCCTGCCATCGTCACCTGAAAAAAAAGACTTGTTCTTTTTCACGGTCCCCACCTTCCCGAGGGTTTGACAAGCCCTCCGAGAGTATTAAATGTCTTGAAAAACTTCTCAAAGTGCCGTTCGGATTCGGCAAAAAATTGTAGGTCCCCTTGTATGTAAAGAAATTAACATACCAGCATACATTGTTGAGAAGTTGGCCCTAGTTCACCTCGAGCTGTTGCGCCACTCTATTTATTTATTAGAGGTAGGATTTGTACCCAGACCGCCAGCTTAGTAAGCACACACACTCACCACTACGCGACGGTGAATTAGAGTATACAACTGTAATTTGATGTCCATACTATATGGTGCACATCACATTTCTGCGATTTGATCTCAGAAGGTTTCCTTGGTTTTACTTTAATAATCTTGCCCCATACCTGGTAAGGTTCAAACTGATTAGCTTGTCAACCCCGTGAACTTAGGACAGCCGGAAGAATCTAATTCCTTCACAAGATACTCACAGGTGAGATTATACTCCCCAGATATTTTACGTCTTCTAAAAATTATAGCTTGGGCTACAATTCGGGTACACGTTATAGCAACACGTTTTTCATTTTAGGTGAAAAATGAGGTGAGACACAGACACACATTGTGCCCGTCTTTTTAATATCTCGCCAACTTACCCACGACACTTTATATTTTTAGCTTTTTGTAGGTACTCGCGCACTTACTAAGGCAGCTTTCCGTCAACGGTCTTATAATTGCGTACAACAAAAATATTCATATAATTGATTTTAATCTGCCTATAAATTCAATAAAAATAAATATAATTGGACGGTATCTCTTCTTAATATGTTTGACTCAATTCTCTTATAAATCTCAATACCCCATAGATAAGATAAGAGGTACCCTCATGACCTTGGGGCATAAGATCGAGACCGAGCTGTAAGTCGAATGAGCCATGTCCGTCCTTCTGTCTGTCGGTAGTTTTTGAGCCTAATATTTTGAACTATGAACTTCATATCTGAGCTTTCAAAGTCCCGAAGCAGTACAAGTGTAAAACTTTTTGAAATCCGCCCACACACTTTAAATATGTACAACCAAAATTGTAGGACGCTGAAATTTGATATGCATTATCTTTGCTTGAAGGCATCGTGATTGGCATTTCAAAGAGTGTTTGTGTCACTCGTTTTTCTACTTTTTTGAGCATTTCTTAGATTCAAAATTCATAAAACGACTATTTGCAATGTTTTTTCGAATACCTACCGATACATTTTTTTGTGATTCTTGTGTACTTTGCGCTGGCAATGTTTATTATGTTCTAATGCTCGGACCACAGAATTTTATGATAACTGTAAATAAATACCGGTTCTATAAGCTAGAAACCACATTTTTTAAAAATTTTTCAAAATTTTTTAATACAATATTATACACGTTTTATGCACAAACCAAATTTCTTTTCAATCGAAAAATCGTTTTTCATTTTGGAGTTTACGAGTCGGATCTCAGAATCTGCTGATTTTTCGAAGTTTGCTATGGTTTTCCCGAAAATTTCAAATAATTTCTGATATGTCTGATATTTTTCAAGCCATTGTTTTTGTAGCATCAAAGATAGTCGAAGGGATCAAATCGTTTTCATGAGTTATGCCGATTTTTTTTCGAAAATAATTTTAAACCGCAGTCTTGAAACCAGTTTACAAAAATTTTATTTAAGCTTTTGTTTAAACTTCAGTTGTTTTACATGTTCATGCTCAATGGCTTTTTTAACAAAGCGGTTACAAGCTATGATCTTAAACACGTAGTCTGGCCGTTGACTACGATGCGACTGTGATGCGAGCTGGGATTTCCTCGATAGAATTCATTAAAATTTAAGTGTGTAGTTGTAATTTCGTTGAAGTTAGGAACACCACGTTTTTATGAGACAGAATGGAAGGAGATTCCTCAAGAACAGTTTTAAACAAAAACAATTTTTTATTGTCTTGTTGCTTACGCAAAGGGGAGTGAATGCTTATCAATTCATATTTGGGTTAAAATTCCGACGTCCCTGGGCATCACGTAAGATCAGGCAACCTCATAACAACAACTTCTCTCGATATACAGTTTAAAGGAAGAACACGGAAAAGTATTTTCAGGTGTTCGAGTACTCTAGTTTTGCAGTTTTGCAATTTTCACTGAAGTGCCAACAAGGAAAGTGGTTGAAAAGCTCGGAAAAATACTTAAATCCCAACCACTCTGCTCGAAATTGGTGGCATATTAAAACTGAAACGAATAAAGCGCACGAAAAAAAAACAAAGCGTTTTTGAGGTGGCTTATTGAAGGAGCTCGTGATTGTGAAGAGAAAAAAACATGATCCCCATCCAGAGTGAACACGCATACGATTGAGAAACGCACTAGACTTTTTAATTACACAACAAGAACTATAAACTCAAATTACACATTTAATTTTTTCTTTTAGTCGGGAATATGGCTTCTTACGGCTGACCGAACCAGAACATGGTAGAAAGAGAAAACTCGTTAATAAAGTGATAGGTGTCCTCCAGGATATCCTCGTAATCGCGCAATGTCAACAGGAGGACCGTGATCGCAAGGGCACGAAAAAAAATCAATCAGATGATGAGGAGGATGACAACAGCGATGGTGAAGCTGGTGCAGCCGCTAAAAATACCACCACACAAATCGCCGTTAGCGAAACGAAGTTAGAAGCTCACAATGAGTTGCCGCAGCAATTGCTGCAATCGTCGCAACCGCCATCACCACCGCCGCCAATAGCTCAGCTCCGTGAGATCAAGATCGAGGTTGACGACAACAATTCACAGACTCAAAACTTTACCGGCACCGAGAGGACACATCAAAAAGCAATGAATATTGAAAATCCGGACATAAAACTAGAACCAGAAGATTTAGAAGTGGAAGCAATATCAAAAGCCGCGGAAGGCGATACTTCACAATGCGACGAAAATGCAAAAGATGAAAAGGAATCCATTCCGAAGGAGTTACTGGATGAAGAGATTGATTTGAATCCCCTGACATATTGCAAGTTGGGCCATTTACATTTACTACTAGAGGAGTATGATAAGTGTAAGTAAAATACTCGTCCATTCATTCGTTAGCAGGTTTCTAATTCAAGCATTTCTTTTTATAATTGCAGCTCTGTCCGCGTACCAGAGGTACTTTGCCTTATGCGAATCGGAGTATTGGCAGAATCATGAGTTTCTTTACGGATTGGGAATGGTGTATTTCCATTTCAACATTTATAAAAAGTGAGTTGTTAGTTCTAAGATTTTTTAACAATTGCTTCTAAACCATTTATTTTTCAATTTAAATTGTTTTAAGAGTCGAAAGTTGATGAAAAATATACAAGTTCATAGGTTCATAGGTGCGACAAGGTTGGTTAAGTAGCTCAGCATATTTTTAACAACCTTGAGACCTTGTAACGTCCCCTCCTTTTTAACGTTGGACTTAAAAAAAAAATACTTTTGATACTTCCAACGACGCCGTCCTTATTATATTTTTCGCTCGTCTTGGCAAAGAAGGATCTCAGCTGAACGGTTAGCGCATATAAGGCGAATATTAGCGTTGTAAAGTCAAAGAATGGCGAGATGCCCCAAAATATAGGCAAAGTACTCAAAATAGCCATGATGTCGGTTAAGATCTTTAAGCTCCACATCACGATCATTTAAAAAAATACAAGTTCTGAAAGAACGTCACAACATTCAATGAAACAAAATTCTATTCCAAGCAAAACTTCTATTTTAGAATTAGGTCACCTTATACAAAAAAATATGCCAGTCATGGTACGCCGCGCTCAGTACACTTGTTCTAGTTCTCTTTCGCTTTTCACGATGTTAAGTACACATTTAAACATGACTTATTGCGGCTTAATACTCTTTCTATAGAATTTAATTTGTGTTCAATTGACAACAAGAAATGAAAGTAAAAACGATATTTATAAAGCTGGGTTCGACTTTATGAAAGTAAGATCGGCCTTCCGCATATTATTCGGAATAAATAGGCCTATTATTCTTCGAGGTGAATCTATTTCATGTCGGAACCTTAGGCTCGGTGTGTGACTGGTTTCTTTGTTTAACTTTGAGTTCAAACTGCAAATCCAAAAATCCTGGACATGTTTTGCTCAAAAAAGAAAGGAGAACTCCTTTGCAAAAACCTTTCTAAGGACTCATTATATTGAGACAATTTTCCAACAGAATCCGATCATTTATTTTTTAAGAAAGCGACTTATACTATATTTAAAAAAAAAACTCGGCAGCAATCCCGAGGAGACTAGAGGGCTTATTATTTTTTTTAGGTCTGCAGAGTTGCTAGGAGTTCATCACCAGAAAGTCTAACTCAAGATCTGATAAGCCATTAGATGGGCACCAGCAGTCAGCTGAGAAGCATTTTAACATCCACCCACATCGCAATTCATTCCAAGGCATTCAAGAGTCTTTATACAGTTTCCCACACTTCTGGCTCCATTATATTTTAAAGAATTCAAAATAAAACGGTTGCATCATCGTTCAAGAGTGTCGAAAACTTTGAAATTTAATCATTTTGTACTTCTACGAATCCCGTCGATTAACATCGCTTCCTAGAGGAACGTCGCCATTGTTGCTAGAGGCCGGCGGGTGTAGTTGTGCGTATCATTTTGATCAATGTATGCTGCTTGGTAATGACAGTTCTGAGTCGCTTATGCTCGTGGTGCTCGGAAATAGCGTCTAGACGGCTAGATGTGCTTTCTGGTGACCTGGTTTTTTTTTTGTCCTCGGCTTCATCACTGGGCGAAACCTTCACATTGCCACGTTTCTTCGGAAATAGGCGCCACGTAAAATCATTGAAAGGTTTGTACAAATTGGCTATTTATGCAGCGAGAACATATAGGCACCCGAGATGGAAGTGGGGTTGTAGTGCAGATGGTAGAACCTATGCACAAAATAAGCACCTATGATCGACAATCTGAAGGCCTGGGTTCAATATCTGGATCCAACCAACTATTTTTTTTATTTTATTGCCAACACAACTTGTTAAGTAAATTATAACAATTATGACGACAACTAAGCCTTACAGACTCCCTCTATTTTGACATTTAGTCGTACATAGAGAGGAGTTGAAATATTAGCGGACGAAATAAGTTGTAACAAGTAGCAAACTCGTTGAAGCGTTGTTGCTCTTCAACAACTACAATCGAACCAACTAACGGCTTGCAGCCTGCTGTTGAATCTGCGAAGACGTAAGAATCCGTCCCTAGACCTTAAACTGTATTTATTTAAGGTGATTTCTCAAAAGGTTGTCGCCAACGTACCAATGGTCAAGTGTATAAAACTCAGCAAGCCTTCATTCAAAATAGTTGTTCCTTTTTCTATCTTTGAGTCAATCTGTGACCATAAGGTGTGGCCGTCTAAGACAGGCATACCGTAGTCATACCGGCCATCAAAATCTATTACGTACTTTTTCTAATATCCCGCTTATCGTCTACAATCGTGACGATAAGCGCAATGCTCCGCCACCAACTCAAAAGACTCAGGCGCAATCCCCAGGCAGGACTCGGAGAGAATTCTTACCTGATACCACCACCTGTTTCTTGGTCTACCAGACGCGCTCGCATCTCGGCAAGCATGACCTGTCTAGGAAGTATGTAAACGGGCTTGCGAGCAACGACAACTTCCCAGGACTTCTCAAGAAAAACCTTAAAAGTAAAAAGCTGGTCGGTTGCGCCTCTGTCAGGCCGAAAGCCGCACTGTTCTTCCCGTAACTAAGGCTCGATTACAGCTCTGGAAAGGGTTTCCAGCACCTTCCTTCCACCGAATGCTTTTCCCGGAAGACTCAAGAGAGATTTGCCCCTATAGTTGGCGCAATCTCTTCTGTTCCCTTTTTTGAAAATGGGCACTACAACTCCCGTTTGCCAATCGCTAGGTGCCTTCCCGCTATCCCAGGCCACCTTAATGACACGTGTTAGCCATTTAACACCTTCTCCAACCATTGCCTTGAGCATTTCTGGTACGATTTCATCAACTCCAGCAGACTTGCCAACTCTTAGCGATTTAACCGATTCAGTGACTTCGTCTACTGTGGAACTATTCTCCGCCCTCATCTCGTCAGCAGTGCCGGAATGCCATCTTCAGTGCCCTGTTGGGTGTTGAGCAACTCCGAAAAATGCTCTCTCCACCTGTGCAAGACATCGCTATCATTTGAAAGAAGTGTACCGTCCTTGGATTTAACCCCTTGAACAATATTCAACTTCCTTCAACTGAGCCGGCGAATAGTCTGCCAAAATGTCTTGTTTGCAGATCTGTAATCGTGCTCCAACCTCTCGGCGAACTCTTTCCATGCCTGTTCCTTGGCTGTTCTGACTGTCAAATTTAAAGTTCTTCGCGCCTCATTGTTCCGGGCTCGAGAAGTTGAGTTTCTACATTGGATACACACATTGAAGGCTCTCTTGTTCTCTCTGATGGCTTCTTAAATTCCAGGCGTTTTAATCCACGCAGTTCTTTTCTCACCACCAGCCGCTACTCCAAGCTGCTTCACTCCACAAACATTTCCTGCAGAGGCAATGACTGCCGAAAGAAACAGCTGCCAATCCTCCTCTACATTCAAAAGGCCACTTGGAATTAGTCCAAATTGCATTCCAAACAAAAAATTTAATTTAAAAAAATAGCGGAAATAGTCGAAATCAGTTTCGAAATCGGTCAAATAGTCGGAGATATCCCCCTTCATAAAAGAACCTATCTCCAGAAAAATGGAGCACAACCGGCTCAGTTTTTGACACAAAGAGATCCAAAACCGGGTGGCCTGCCGGTATATTCTGGGGTCAAATCGGCTTACCCCACAAGCGGACCATTAGGAATGCAGTAGAGTGAGAGGATCTGTCACTTCAGATGATAACCTTGCGCCTAATTGAAAAAGAAAGAAAAAGAAGAAAATCTCTCCTCATTTTCTACACTACGATGACAGCGTTTAATGGCAATGATAATATTAAGCAAAACAATTGAGTAATTGTAAAAATTTCAAGGCTATGAATTCAAATCAATTTTGAGTTCAATAAAAATTTTATGATTATGGAGCAAAGAAATGACAGTTAGGTTTCTTCTCTAAAATTAGTGGATGGCTGTCAGTAGTGTCAGTCCTTTTGAAATCGAGTCCTTTTCGCAATTTTATAAAAAAAAAGTAAACTGAAAATACGAATTTGCGGCTTATGCCCTTTTCACACCGGATCGAAAACTGAGTTTTCGGAAAAAAATTTTACGAAAATTCATTGAGTCATTCACACTGAACACGACCAAGGTTTACTTGACATTTCAGTCACTTTGACACTGATCGCAAAATTGCTAACTGGCGTTTGTAAATAAAGGAAAACAATAAATCGAATTTTTAAAATCAATAATTTTTGATGTAACAAGTGTTCAAACTAACGTGAAAACATTAATAACCATTTTGACTAGCAATACTTCTAGTCTCTACAAAAGAAAACGTCGCCAACGAATATTAGAACTGTTTCGACATCAAAATAAAAGGAATTTAGCCGCACCCTTTCTATGCTCAGATATGCAAATTTTTTTCTTTGTCTCAGATTCCTCCATTATCTATCAAAAAAGGGCATTTTATTTTTCATTTTCATTTTCCACAAACTAACAGAAATTAAAATGCGTTTTTTTCCTTTTACCGTCCTCGAGAAACAAATATGAACTCAGTTTTGTTTTGACAGAAAGAATCACCTGTGTTGATAAATAGATGAAAAGGTTTGTTTTTTTTATAAAATCCTACAATTGCAAGAAAAACTCATTAAAAAACTACCAAAAACTCGATGTTACTAAAATATGAAAATGTGTGTGAAAACTCGGGATTTCGAGGAAGTTTTTTTTTGCGAAAACACGGTTTTTCGTTCGGTGTGTAGAGGGCATTAACGTTTTTTGATCTGTTCTGTGCATAAAAAATATTTTTTAATTTGACGTTTGTAAAAAATGGTGCATAATGTTTTGTGTAGTGCATTGTTTTTTTTTTTATATTTCATGTTTTTCACGCGACGAGCTATTTTCCTCCGCAGTATCGGCTGGCAGATGAAGATCTTGCTCTGCTCTTTGATTCACTTGGGTCAAACTTTATCATCGGCGGGGACTTTAACGCGAAAAATACTTTTTGGGGCTCACGGTGCAATTCAACAAGAGGCAGAGCCCTCTTTAAAGCAAGTACAAAACGCGGCGTGATCTTCTTATCGACGGGAAAGCCAACATATTGGCCAACCGACAGAAATAAAATACCTGATCTCGTCGACTTCTTTATCGTTAAGGGGGTACCTGGTTACCTTACGAACGTAGAAGAACGCTTTGATCTCTGTTCAGATCACTCGGCAGTTCTTTTGAAAATCGGCGGAAGCCTAGCGAAAAAGAAAAGAGCGCCTAGATTAACTAACAACAACACCGACTGGGACGGCTTTAGAAAATACTGCAAAGAAAACATAGCTTTAAATGTACCGCTCAAAACGCCACTTGAAATAGAAGACGAATTAGACAAACTCGTGAGAGTTATTCAGAGCGCTGCGTGGAATAACACTTCTTTTCGGAGGTCCGAATTATCGAACAGCGGAACAATATATCCGCGAGAAATAGAAGAGCTAATATGCGAAAAGAGGAGAGCGCGCAAGAGATGGCAACGTTCGCGAGCACCCCCGGATAAGACAATCTTGAACCACCTTTCTAACAAACTGAAGCACTTTAAAAGTCGTGAGACTACTGCTTACCTCGAAAGTTTGACTGCCGATAAAGGTTCGAACTACTCTCTTTGGAAAGCAGTCAAGTCCGTTAAGAAGCCTATAGCACATTCTGCGCCATTAAGAAAAGCCAACGGCGAATGGGCAAGAGAAGACAAAGAAAAAGCGGATTTATTTGCAGATTACCTAGAAGAAACATTCAAACCGTTTGACGGGGAACCGTTGGTCGAGGAGCTCAATCCTTATGCGGTACAAGATAATTATAGAATAAAAACCGTGTCATTGACTGAACTTCGTCAAACGATAAATAATCTGGAAAACAAGAAAGCCCCTGGCTACGACTTAATTACTAGCGAAATTCTAAAGGAGCTACCGAAAAAAGCTTTGGTCAAGCTACTCTATATCATTAACGCTTCCATGAGAGTTTTATACGTTCCAAGGCAATGGAAAGTGGCCGAGGTCATAATGGTTCCGAAACCAGGAAAATGCCCGAACGACAAAAAGTCATACAGACCTATTTCGCTACTGCCGATAATAGCTAAGGTGTTCGAGAAACTGTTGCTTAAAAGGTTGCAACCAATCATTGAAGAAAGACGATTGATTCCGGATCACCAATTCGGATTTAGAAAAAAACATTCAACAATCGACCAGGTCTATCGTATAACAAACGAAATCGAAAAAGCCCTGGAAGCGAAAAAGATATGTACTAGCGCTTTTCTCGACGTATCGCAAGCCTTCGACAAGGTATGGCACGAAGGCCTGAAGTACAAATTAAGGCTTTGCTTACCAGAAAAGCTCTATAGAATCTTAGAGTCTTACCTTAAAGACAGAATCTTTCGCGTAAGGTACGAAAATGAGTACTCGGAATTCAAAGAGATAAATGCCGGTGTCCCGCAAGGAAGCGTTCTCGGCCCAATATTATTTTTGCTCTATACAAGAGACATACCCCACGATGAGGGAACAATTTTAGCTACGTTCGCAGACGACACTGCTATTCTCGCTATTGATAAGACAATTGAATTATCAACAGGGAAACTCCAGCGCGCTTTAGACAAAATATGCGACTGGACGAAAAGCTGGCGAGTCGTCCTTAACGAGACTAAGTCAACGCATGTTAACTTTACTTATAAAAAGATAAACAACAAACCTTTATTCATTAACTCGGTACAAATCCCGTACTCAAATGAAGCGAAATATCTAGGAATGACTCTAGACGCAAAACTAAAATGGAAGCCGCACGTTAAAAAGAAACGCGACGAGCTCGAAATCAAGTTAAGAGAAATGAATTGGCTTATCGGAAGATTTTCGAAACTAAGCATATATAACAAACTGCTTTTGTATAAGCAAGTGCTAAAACCATCTTGGACGTACGGTATACAACTCTGGGGTTGTACTAAACCAAGCAATATATCTATATTAGAAACTTTTCAAAATAAGACACTCAGAGCAATCGTCAATGCTCCATGGTATATAAGAAATAGCGATCTACACCGAGATCTAGGAATCGCAACCGTGTCTGACGAGGTAACAAACTTTGCTCGCAAACTTAGTACTCGTCTTCGCGGACACTGCAACAATGAAATTATCCGAACTTTGGATCAGACAAATCTTACGCGCCGACTACAACGAATGAGACCGTGAGATCTAGCAGCATAAGATGAAACCGCATAAATTGACGGTATTGTAGGTGCCTTCGTTGGAAGGCAGCCTGCCACACGCGATTATTACAGAAGCTTGAACTACTTGTTAAGGAAACTTAGTCGTAGTCTGACGGAAAATGGGAGGTTTTTTAGTGAGTAAGAATCTCACACTACTATGAGCACGCGCGGCCGGTCCTCGTAGTGCCTATGAAGGTTTTTCCTACCCACGGAAAAAAAAAAAAAAAAAAAAAAAAAAAAAAAAAAAAAAAAAAAAAAAAAAATATTTCATGTTTTTCTGAATAACTTCAAATTCGTGTACGGTAATTTATACACCAAAACTTATAGTTGTCCTTCTTTGCAAAACGACCGTTTGCACTAATCGTAAAATTTCAACCCAAAGTAAAAATTTTTTTTTTTCAATTTTTTTTTTATAGATTCCAGAAATACTTATGATTAAGCGGCAGTACTATTTCTTTTTTTTTTTAAATCCGCCCACTAACACACGCCTTATACTTAACAGAATTTAAATTCAAAATAGTCTTAGGAGGCTGTAACTTTGTAAGTTGCACCTAAATTAAAAACTTTTACATACATATACGTTTCTGAAAAAAGAAAAAAAAAAAGCCCACTTGTTGGCGTGTTTGCCTTAAGAAAGGAAAAATTAAATTACACATCTGATTTTATTGAAAAGTGAAAAATTACAACAATTTACAATTTCATAATAATGGCTGGTCCTATCATTATTTCAAATGACCCAATATAAGCAACGATACGTTCGGTTAGCTTTTTAATTAATGATTTTATTGTTCTTTGAAAATTAAGAAAAAAAAAAACGCTTAATATAATATGTAGACATGATGAAATATGTAGAAATATGTAGAAATTTAGCCAAGCCCTCTTGGGGCGCTTAACATGCAGATATAAAATAAACGTTCCCTTCCCGTAATCCTTAAACGTATTTCGAAAATGTGGCTTCATAGAGTAAAACTAATTGCAGATTCGGAATCAGCGACCCCAACTTAAATTTTTTTTTGTTGAATACTAGGATGGATGGAGGCTTAAACTCCAAAAATCCTTCAAAGATACCAAAATGCCCACTATAACAGGTATATAATACCGAAGTGGCTGATATTGGTTATGTCCGATTTCCACGTGCTAAAAAAAACCATCCTTATGAAATATGAAGAAAAAAAAATTTCATACTATGAAAAAATGCCAGAACGCACGTCATTGTAGTCAATTTTCGCTCTCTCATAATTCTTCTTGACTACAACTTAATTAACTTAACAAGTAGTTTACGCTTCCGTAGTGTTTATCGCGTTGAGTAGCTTGCTATCCAGTGAAGTAGAGCTGTGCCAATCGTGATTGATTCGATCCTTTGGACCTGTTCCTCTAAAAGTATTGGTGATTGCAATCCCGGTTGGGCAAACCAATCGTTCCTTATATCAATCCTCTTTCCCGTTCAAATGAACGAAACAAATGAAAAAGTAAAATCAATCGTTCCCACAATATTAATTCTTTTTTCTTTCAAATGAACGAAACAAATGAAATCGGTACGAACCAATACTTTTCTCTCTCCATTATCTTTGGTCAAATGAGCGAAACGAAAGAGAAAGGGTCATTTCAATCATTCACAATATTAACACGTTGCATTCCTACATCGATGAACGTAGCGAAACTGCTACGAGATTTCGAAAAGTGTGTATTTGCCGCGCACGCGCTAGCTGCTGCTTAAGTGCTAAGCCAATTCGGATTGAACGAAGGAACGGTGATTGACTTTGGATCGATGACTGAAAGAAGAACGAAATCGGTAAGAACGATGATGGTTGAAAAAGGAACGAATGAATGATTGACTGAAAAGATCGGGTCCTTTTTCAAATCAATCCTGGATCGATTCGAAGTTTGTTACTTCTTCGCTCACAGTAGCTATTCCTAAGTCTCTGTGAATATCACTATTCCTAATATACCATGGAGCATTCACAATTGCTCTAAGTGTCTTGTTTTGGAAAGTCTGCAACATGGACATGTTGCTCGGCTTGGTACAACCCCAAAGTTGTATACCTTATGTCCAGGACGGCTTTAACACCTGCATGTACAAGAGCAGTTTGTTATATATGCTTAGTTTCGAAAATCTTCCAATAAGCCAATACATTTCCCTGAGCCTAATCTCGAGCTCGTCACGCTTCTTCTTTACGTGTGGTTTCAACCTTAGTTTAGCGTCTAGTGTCGTCCCTAGATATTTCGCTTCATTTGCATAAGGTATCTGTGCATACCTCGTCATCTAGAGGTATGTCTCTTGTGTAGAGCAGGAACAGGGTCGGACCGAGGACACTTCCCTGGGGTACTCCAGGTCGAATTTGCTTGAAACTCGAGTATTCAGTTCTTCATCTAACACGAAAGTCTGCTTTCAAGATAGTTTTTCAATATTCTAAACACGTCTTCCGGCAAGTTTTGCCGTAGCTTATATTTCAAGCCTTCGTGCCATACCTTGTCGAAGGCTTGCGATACATCGAGGAAAGCACTTGAACATATTTTTCTCTTCTAAGGCTTTTTCAATTTCATGCGTTATTCTGTAGACTTGATCTATTGCGGAATGGTTAGGTCTGAAACCGAATTGATGACCGAGGATCAAGCGTCTTTCTGCAATTATTGGTTGTAATCGCTTCGGCAGAAGTTAAGATTTTTTATCATTTGCACATTTCCCCGGTTTTGGAACCATAATGACTTCAGCAACTTTCCATTGCCTTGGAACGTATAGAAGTCTAAGAGAAGCGTTTATCATATAAAGTAGCTTGACTAATGCCTTTTTCGGTAGTTCTTTCAATATTTCGTCTGTGATCAAGTCGTAACCCGGGGCCTTATTATTTTTAAGTTTGCTTATTGTCTATCGGAGTTCAACTAACGAAACTTTTTTCATTCTAAAGCTATCAGGTTTTAAACTTAAAAATAAAATACTAAATAATTTTGTTATGTTCTTGCGACTACTCTAAGGCTAAGGCCAAGGACATACCGCGGTTACGATAATTTGTCGCAAAATTTCATTTGAGATAATTTTTCAGACTGACTCTTTGAAGCCGCATGATAAAAAATTTGAATTTATTTATTTAGTAATTAATGTATTTATGCTTAAACCCTATAACAAACCTAGTACCTACCAATCCCTTTACTTAAAGTTCCTAACCATAGAACGAACGACATTCATGGGCCAATCAATTATCAATATTCAATTAAATATATTTTTATTTTTTATTTTCTTAAAACATATTACAAAAGTTTGAAATAAAAATTAAATACAACATGGCTAAGTGCCTT
Source organism: Neoascia interrupta (assembly GCA_947623515.1). Classification (NCBI taxonomy): domain Eukaryota; kingdom Metazoa; phylum Arthropoda; class Insecta; order Diptera; family Syrphidae; genus Neoascia; species Neoascia interrupta. The sequence continues at coordinate 188,756,463 of OX392462.1, forward strand.
CTGCCGTGTTAAAAAGGAAAAAAAAGTTCAACGTATTTAGTTTTTTTTTAGAGTATTTCTATGTAAGTACTTAAAGGACTTAAAGACAATTAAAATGTGTTAACAATCCAAATAATAGTTAAATAACTGAAGTCATTTGCAAGCTTAAGTTGTGCTGTGAAATACAAAATGGCTTTTAGTTTAGCTAAAACTAAAACAATTTTCAAAAAAGAAAAGTTAAAAGGAGGGATCGACTTAGACAACTAAACAATGGACAATTGAGCTGATTTTTATTCAGTTAGCTGCTGGTATCTAAACGTAATTGCTTCTCTCAAAAAGTGTATTAGCAAGCTCCAACCGTATTTGCCGTTTAATAAAAAAAGACATTCCTCGAGGGACAAAAAGCTTTTATCAAAAAATAATCTTCGGATCTCTTGATAAGATGAAGTGTCATGAGATGAAGGGTGTCTTCATTCTGACAAAGGTTACATCAATTGCAAAGAGGGCTTAGGTCATTCCGGTGCGGTCTAAAATTAAGTTCTATCATTTGCGTGTGCGCTTTGAAGATTAAACTAATCTCAGAGGCATTAAACCTCTCACAGAAGTAGTAATCACCATTCAAAGTATGATTGAGGCGACTATATCCCGCCCTCGTGGGGGAACCTTTCGCTCTATTAAAGGACTCCTGATAAAGCCCATCGTCTATAACAGATATGCAGTCAGATGTAATTGACAGTTATGGCTAGATGTAACCTCGCGCCACTCCTTGAAGGGTGATAAACCACCTAGAAGCGCAACCAAGAGAATTCTCCGCTGCAGGTTATTGGAAGGCTTTCACAACTTTGGCCAAATAATGAGCATTTGACTTAGCATTTCTTAAGAAAACCTGTGGTAGGCCCGGCCCAACGTAAATCGCGTAGTTTGGCGAAGAAAGATTCTTTTGAAGATGAAACGCTGTATGAGTTTCTACCTCATCGAGCTTTTGGTGGCCGTACACTTCGCTGGCGTAACGAAAACAGCTATTTATTACAGCGTCAAAAACCCTAAATTTTGACGACACATAAACATCTTTATTTGAAAAGAACTGGCTCCACACGCAATTTATTGCAACTTTTGCTGTTGACGAATGTCTAAATTATATTTCCTACGAAAACTTAGGTATTTAAATTCATTTACGACTTCAATATTTTCATTGTCCAAGCTCCACCTTTTTGCTCCTACTTATTTGATGATGGTGCCTGAAAATCATGATTTTGGACTTTAGACTTAGAGTATTTTTTTTAAGGTCCCAAAATTACAATATTGCTTAAGTTTGTTTATTATTAGCTGAAGAGGGTTATCTGACATGACAACAAGATCGTCAGCGTATAGTAGAACTTTTATTAAAATATCACAAAAGTGAATGCCACCCGGTAAGGAGTTTACGACATCATCGTGAAAAGAGCAAAAAGAATTGGACTGAGAATGCAGCCTTGTGGAACGCCCGAGTCGGTACGAAAGTCTGAGCTTATTCTTCTGCCATCCTAAATTGCAGCAGTATTAGAAAATAGGAGTTTTTCGTATATTCTGATAAATTTGGACGATAATATATATCACAATATAATATAAAGGGTGATTTTTTAGCTGGTTTGGTTTTGGCAACACTGGTTTTGACAGCTGACGTGTGTTTAGTACCTTGTGTCACTGTCAAACAGCTTCAGTTTGGTTTGCAATTTAACCATGGATCGTCTTACAAATGAACAACGCTTGCAAATGATTGAATTTTACTATCAAAATTCGTGCTCGGTTCGAAATGTTCATCGCGCGCTGCTTCCATTTTATGGTCGGCTTTCTCGACCTTCTGAGCAGTCTATTCGGAAGATTGTGACCAAATTTCGCACCAAATTTACTTTGTTGGACATTAAACCACCAACACGTTTACGTACTGTGCGTAGTGAAGAAAATATTGCGGCCGTATCAGCTAGTGTGACAGAAGACCGCGAAATGTCGATTCGGCGCCGTTCCCAGCAGTTAGGCCTTTGTTACAGCACTACGTGGAAAATTTTGCGAAAGGATTTGGGCGTAAAGCCTTTTAAGATACAGCTGGTGCAAGAACTAAAGCCAGCCGACCTACCACAACGCCGAATTTTTGGTGAATGGGCTCTTGGAAAGCTGGCCGAGGATCCGCTTTTTTATCGAAAAATTGTGTACGTAAATAAGCAAAATTGCCGCATTTGGAGTGAAGATCAGCCAGAAGCATTGCAACAGCTACCAATGCATCCCGAAAAAGCCACTGTTTGGTGCGATTTATGGGCCGGCGGCATTATTGGGCCATATTTCTTCAAAGATGATGCGAATCGCAGCGTTACTGTCAATGGTGAACGCTACCGAGCGATGATAACAAACTTTTTTTTGCCCGAAATGGAAGTTCTTGACTTGCATGATATGTGGTTTCAACAAGACGGTGCCACATGCCACACAGCACGCGAAACAATGGCGCAATTGCGAGGCGAGTTTGGTGAACAGTTAATTTCACGTTTCGGGCCGGTCAATTGGCCGCCTAGATCGTGCGATTTGACACCATTAGATTATTTTTTGTGGGGGTATGTTAAGGCTAATGTCTATAGGGACAAGCCCGCTTCGATTGACGCACTGGAAGCCAACATCCATGCATTCATTCATGAGATACCGGCCGATATGTGTGAAAGAGTGTGCCAAAATCGGACTCAGCGGATGGGCTACCTGAGACGCAGCCGCGGTCAACATTTGCATAAAATTATCTTTAAACATTAAATTGCAAGGTTCAAACTATCGATTCAAATAAATATTTCATTAATTTTTTCGAATTTTTTGTGTTTTTTTTTTTAAAAAAAGTTCTCAACCTCTTAAAAAATCACCCGTTATATACAATATTGAAAGCGAAAAATGCTGCTTTTAAATCAACGAAAACCAACTTTCTTTTTTTTTTTTTATCTATATAACGTTTTGAAAAAGTAGATAAGGTAAATATTTGGTCAATGGTTGACAGCCCCGGTTGAAAACCTGCTTAGAAGGCGCTTAGTACGTTATTTGTTTCCACCCAACTTACAAGTCTGTAATAAAGCATTTGGGTAAAAAATTTTCTTAGCGAGCTTAGTACAGAAATGCCTCTATAATTTTCTACCAACTTGGGGTTGCCCTTTTTGAAAATGCCGAAGATTTTTAAGCATAAGAAATTTTTGGGGACGATTGGGCCCACTAGCTAGGAAATGTATGTACATCAAATCGAGTTTTTGTCTGTTCCTATTGAATTTAAATAAATTAAATTCACGTTATAATAAAAGTATTGTTCATATGTGAAATTTCTATGTGAAATTAACATCCCTTTCAAAATAGTGATTAAAAATCCAACTGGTAAATTTATCGGATAGCTGTTCACCTGCATAAAAAAGCAGTTCCAATCAAAAGTGTGTCACATCCCTGTTTTATTGACGTTGTGTAAATCCTCTTATTTTCTGTTATTTCCCCTACTTACAACTCTCTTAATTCATTAACCACCCACAAACACCACAAAGACGAGCCCCCGTGTATTCTACGAATTTTCGTCACACACTCGCCGCACACGACTTCGACTCTAGTTGGATTGTGTTTGTGTTTTCGTCACAAAAAGCAAATCCAATCGAAATCTAATTGATGTGTGCGTCGGATCGGCGGAGCGAACAGAGTTGCTGCTACTACTCTTCGATTCTGTTCTCGTATTTTCTTCAGTTTACAGAAGTCGGCCACCTGAAGTGGACGTATCGCCCGGTCCCGGAGGTAATCTCCAACAAAAACAAAAGGAAAAAAAAACAGATCACTGCCTTGTTTTTAAGGACTTGACTTAATGATAATTAATAATACAAATATATCGTAGTTTACATCTATACAATATTATCGAAAATTCTCTACATTTTACCGTAGCAATGTGTGTTTGTAGTGTTAAGCATAAACAATAACGAAAATCATCCCGAATTCAACATTTCGCGTCGCACGTAACAAAAAAAAAGTGTTTTTTGGTGTTTTTATCGCGTCGAAGCAAAACCAAAATCGAAGTGTCATTAATCACAATTCTCGTATATCCAACGTATGTCTGCCAACAAATTGTGTTCAATAAGAGTAAAATAAAATCGAATTAGAAATAAAGAAAATAAAAATCTTTTTATACATAAATATTTAACTAGATATACACACTTGGGATAGCCACAAAAAAAAGAAAAAAAAAACCCAAGAGTTGCACTTTTCTGTGTATGCATGTATGTACGCGTGCATTTGTGCTCGACCCCCCTTGTAAGACAGTATTTGTATATTCTGTGAATAGGTCTCTTAAAAAGGGGAAGTTTTATTAGACCGACTGTACTGGGTCTTTTTTTCGTGTGTCCCTCTAATAATTTCCTCCCAAACTGCACGTATTAAAAGAGAAGTCCTCTCTGTTTATAAAGAGAGCAAAGCAAAGCAACTGTACACAAATACAAAAGAAAAATAAACTGGCATTGCCCATCGTTCGTCGCGTTTTTCCTTCGTTTCTGTATTCGTCGACGTCGTGCTTGTCGCGTTTTTTATATCTTCTTTTACGGTATTCCTTTGTGCTGTATTCGTTTGCTATGTTTTTCGGATCTGTTCTGTACGCCTTGCTATCATCAAGGTGCATGATTTATCAACATGCTAGTGCTGCCTTGTAGCGGGGTTTATGTAATAATGAATAAATAATGCAATAAGGGCAAGCGAGAGAGAGAGAGCAGTAAGACAAAGAGCAGTTTTGTGTAGTGTTTGTGTGAGTGTGTATAGAAACCAAAATGGAATAAGAAGGGAAAAGGCAACGAAGAAGTAGAACGAAAGCAAATCAACAAAAGTCATCATTTCATTGGATTCTTTTTTTTTTTTGTTCAACAATATTTTCTGTGGATATTGTTTCATGAAGGTTTGTATGATTTTGTACTTTATTGTGTGATGTGGGTGAGGTGGGGTATTTTTGAAGTGAAACGTGGTCTAATAAATTTTGAAAACAGTAGACGGATTTAGTTTTGTTTCATTTATAAAACTGACAAACGTAGTTTGCTTGGAACTGCTGTAATCACGAATAGGGGCGTGTCAAAAGTGTCTGGCGAAAAATTGATTAAGGCAACCTTTCATAGTTATAAGACTTAAAACTTTAAACCTATCTTTAATCTCAAGAGAGACTTCAATAGACTGAAAGGACACACAGCTAGTTTTAGGTTCTGGGGAAAAGCCCAAAAGTTAGCGCAAAGCCAGTTGAATAGCTAGGCCCGACATGTAAACCGTCGCATATAGGCACATGCAGACTCATTCAAAAAGTTTTCATTTTTGTTAAGTGTTGGCTGCGAATAACTACCAATATGTAATACCTATTGAAAAAACAATTTTTAGTAGCAGTAAGTAACCCTGAAGATACGTTTTAAAAAACCGAACATTTTTACCGTTATGTGAACTTTCTAACCGCATGTAAACTATAGTTTCATGGGAATTCGCGTGTAAACTTTTTGGACAAATGCGATTTGCTAGTTCACTGCATGTTTGAATGCGAAGATTTGCATGCGAGAAGAATTCGCATGCACTCACACCTTCATGGATACTTCATGTGACTGTTACATGCGTAAGTAAAGGGGGATTTTTTAGCTGGTTTGGTTTTGGCAACACTGGTTTTGACAGCTGACGTGTGTTTAGTACCTTGTGTCACTGTCAAACAGCTTCAGTTTCGTTTGCAATTTAACGCATTACAAATGAACAACGCTTGCAAATTATTGAATTTTACTATCAAAATTCGTGCTCGGTTCGAAATGTTCATCGCGCGCTGCTTCCATTTTATGGTCGGTGAGTTTGGTGAACAGTTAATTTCACGTTTCGGGCCGGTCAATTGGCCGCCTAGATCGTGCGATTTGACACCATTAGATTACTTTTTGTGCCGGTATGTCAAGGCTAATGTCTATAGGGACAAGCCCGCTTCGATTGACGCACTGGAAGCCAACATCCATGCATTCATTCGTGAGATACCGGCCGATATGTGTGAAAGAGTATGCCAAAATTTGAATCAGCGGATGGGCTTCCTGAGACGCAGCCGCGGTCAACATTTGCATGAAATTATCTTTAAACATTAAATTGCAAGGTTCAAACTATCGATTCAAATAAATATTTCATTAATTTTTTCAAATTTTTTGTGTTTTTTTTTTTTTTTTTTTAAAAGTTCTCAACCTCTTAAAAAATCACCCTTTAGAACAGGAAATATAAATTACATGCGAGTTTTGTAAGAAATTTTGTAACCGGAACCGCACGTACATGAAACGATTTACATGTTCGTTTGCTGTAGCTAAGGAGGTAGGTACATTCGATTTAAAACTTCTTCAGTCTGTGTAGGAAATTGAAAGCGGAAAATTGTAGGTTTTAATAATGAGAATAGAGTAGCTCACCCAGGTCTAAAAGCTAAGGGTCTGACGGCGAAGTGCTAAAAACATGCTCTGATCGACCTTTATGTAAACAGGGCCTTATGTTCTGAAAAACAGGGATGATTTGATTAAAAACCAACTTCTATGACTGTTTACCGAGGCACGTCAAAATTTAATTTTTATAAAAAGCAAACAGGCGCTAAAGTGAAGCAAGCGAAAATGCTACGACCCCATGACGGGAGGTCAAGAGGGGGATTTACTGGGAGACTGTCATTTAACTCTTGACCAATTCTTTGTTTAAAGGATGCCATTGGATTTTCAAGCAGAACTTGGCGCCAACTCAAAAGGAAAAAATAATAGGCTTGACTTAATGGATGAGTTTAAGAATTTATAAGAGGCATCCGATTGGCAATCTATAATTCCCGATCCTAACCCCTTGTGCATAAACAACTAAGGGCTGTTTTGGAAAGAAAGATTTGCAAGAAGTCTTTATTAGAAACACTTAAAATTTTAAGTCCTTAAGGAGGTCTCTGGAACATTCGTGTCTACTTTTCCTCATGAGGCTGTGTGTGCTGTTAAGTGCCGGTTTTTCAGTGCGAGATCACCCGAGTTTCCGAGGTAAACTGAGATTAACCCCAGAAATGAGTTTTTAATCTCGGCTTAACTCGACGAATTTGGTGGGCTAATCTCGGATCAACTCTGGCGAGAACAGTATGAACTTCTTTGAATGTTTTTTCTTTGTGGAATGATAATTGATTTGCGTGTTTCTGTGAAATATGGCATCTGGGAATAAGTCGAACCTTTTTTTCCTGTGTTTTACTAGTTATGTGAAGTGAGAGTTGGGAGACGCTATAACTCCGAGTGTCGAAGATTTTGACAACTTTGTTTAGGGACTTAAGAACTTAAGTTAACTCTGTACTGAAAAACTGCTTGCTGGGTTAACTCTAGAATCATTTTGTTAGGTCTTAGTTTAAGCTGGACTTAACTTGGCACCGAAAAACCGGCCCTAACAGGTTTGCCCGGAAGGTTTAAGGGCTTGTTTGAAGGAGGTCAATTTGGAAAATGACGCTATAATGTCGTAAAATATTTCATTTTTTTTTCAAGGTAAATTATCTTCTACAAATTTATTTTATTTCTACTTTAATGGCGGAATTAGTTTACGTAAGACTGTCGTGTAAGCAATTGATTGCTGCTTGTATTGAAGGTTAACTATAAGTTCAATTCATGGGAAAAATTGCGAGAATATTCTAAACAAACTTACAGGTGACTTACAAGTGAAGTTTTACAAATTTAGGCGCAATAGCTTGGATCGAAATTCATTAGAAATGAGTTCAGGACGACGAAAACACTCAAGTGAAAGCAAAGATTGATTGTTCAATTGAGATAAAAAATCTAAACATTCAATAAATAGCATTTGACTAGGATTGCTACTGAAGTTCTGTTATATGACAACACTATTGTGAATACATATGTCAAATCTGACATTACCTGTGTACATTTTGACATATTTTATGGTAATCGTACTCAGTATGTTTTATCACACGAGTGCTATTTGTGTCTTGGTCAAAAAATGGAATCAAAACGTGAACAGTTCTATGCGATGATTTTTTTATGACTCGTCGTGGATTGAACGAACAACAGTGACAGTGTGCCACTCGCTCCCTTCGATTTTCGGTAACAAAGTATCAGCTCAAGCCACCGTGTTTTGCTGGTTTTCTGAATTCGATCGTTGTCGCCCATCGTTACAGGATGCAGTTCGTGAAGGTCGTACAAAATCGGTGTTTGTGCCCGAAAAAATCGATACTGTGAGGTTCACTGACGTTGCAAGATCGTCATATGACACCACAAAATTGAGGCATTACTTTGGCATTAGTTCCACTTGTTCAATTCAATTTTGCAAGAACATTTGGCTGCCAGAAAGATTTGTTCGCGCTGGATACCGCATAACTTGACAATCGTTCACAACGGCTTGTGTCGATTCTGTGGAGTAACTAAAAGACCTTTCAAGAACTTTACTAAAAACTTGGCTAGACCTAGAATTGAGTCTACTGAAGTCTGGCTTAACACCTAAATTTGCCAGAAGGTCTAAAAACCTGACAAACCTGGACTTAGCTAATCTAAGGAACCCCACTTGAATTTTCAGCGGCCATTGCAAACTGAAAATACATCTCCATCGCATTGCCCTTTTACCGGCTTCCAGACGCAAACTCTGTCTAGACAGAGAGTGTTGAGTGCTCTCTCATATAATCATGGACTGCTCGGCCATCCTGCGTCTGAGGAATATAATCCTCCAAGAAATTATTCCTTCCGCAAACCTAGCCACTAACCAGTGGAGATCGTTGCCTTTCGGACTGCCTCCGGAGTGAAAAGATAGCTCCAGGATTTCATCAGGCAAGGCACAAGAGGTTCCTTTCTAAGAGACCGCAGTGCCAGAGCCCCAGGAATTCTCCTCCGCCTAACAATCTAATCCAAGGAAAAATTTTGAACGCAGTTCAGCCATCTTATCTTGGCCCTCGAAATAGTCGCGTTCCTGATAGTTGGCTATTAATGACTCGTGCAATAAGGTAGGTTGGGTTCGCGAATTATGATGTACGACTTTGTGGGGGGAAAACGTGAAGTGTTTTTACTTAAGACAAAGTGATCAAAGTTTCCACCGAAAGTCTGAGTCCGTTAACCCTGAACCTGTAGGTACTTATGATCAATGGGTTTTCTTACGAAGACTAAGATGATCTTTTGCAAAATGTCCCTTTGATATCGTGCTAGGTGAATTTATCACTGCAAATTTAGTGAGTGAGTTCCCTGATGCCAAGAACGTAGTAACTTCTTGCTCTTGGCATTACAGGACTTAATATATATGTGTCTTGTTTCCAGCTTATCGATCAGAAAAGCCCGATAAAATAAGTTTCTTAGAGTAACAACAATCGAGACATCGGGACTCGACCTAATTTTACCATAACTTTGTGAAGTCACTCTTGTGTTGCACAAGGAACACTTATAAATTCGATGTGTCTTGACTCTCCCCAGATGCCTCATACTTTCTTTATTTACTAATTAATAGTTTTACCCTCGGCTGAAGATGATTTCTCTTAGCGCTGGGAATTTCCCTGAGGTTTTTGGACTTACCTATACAGCTCACTAAGTGCTGTTTTTTAAAGTTGGTATCTCCTGAGCGGCTGAGGGTTCACCCCAGCAAAAATCTTTTAGGCGATTTTTTGTAACAGTTGATATGGCTACAATATTGGTTCGGGGATAATCGAATTGAAAGTGATAATCTGCTCAATGCTCCTAGACGTCTGCAATCACCTCCTTCCCATCTGTTCCAGTCCGTAGTTCATAAGCGGTTTTAAGTAAATCGAGTTGAAAAGCACTTAAGATTTGAATTAGTTACCAAAAAAATTTTACTTTTCAAGGACTTACTTCCACTTTAAGTTTGCCTCGTCAAAAAACATTTTTTGATTCTCACCTGTCTAAATCTTCCACTCCTTGATGATAAGGTGCAGGTTTTTTGCCGCAAAAAAATTTAACAATGCTCAAACTCACTGCCTCCTTTTTTCAAGCCGGTAACTCGTGAGTGGTTTTAAGATTACCTCGTCAATAAAAAACCTTTGTCGATCAGCACATGTCTTGCCTTTTCGTTTCGAATGAGTAAAATTTTCAATGCTTTGCTCATTAGGTCCAGATTTTGCGCCGCCAAAAATTTGAACAATACCGAACTCACTGCGACCTTTTCAAGCCGGTAGCTCATGAGCGCTTGAGTTCACCTCGACTGAGTAAAATCGTATGTGCCTGGAAGGTTAAGTTCTGATTTTGTGTCTGGGTTTCATTCGCCCCGTAATAAATTCCTTTCTCGGTATCGACCTTAAGTGGTGAACGATCCCCTTTTAAGACACCATATATCGGGGATTACCAATCCAAGAAGGTGAATGGTTAACTAAATGGCTAACTAAATTTTAAGGTAGGTATTTCAAATTAAATTAAGAAACAGATCTTAGGAAATGAATTACGAAAATAAGTTGGTTAATGAATTGGAACTTGGAGCTACCAACATGTCTTGAGAGAACCACTGTTAATTCTCCGCTTTCTTTTCAAATAAGCTTGTCCAGACTAGTACTGAAAACAAGTTTGAATAAAAACTTTCTCAGTTGGCTTTAGCAACCTAACGATCTTGGCAACAAGAAATGCGACTTTAGGGTGGAAGCATTTTATTTTTAGACACGTTTCATAAAGACCTTTATTGATAAAACGTATTAACATCGTTGCCCAATTCTTTTGCATTTAAAATGAATATAATGAATCTAAGCCTGCATAACAAGCTTCAAAGTCTTGCATCAGAACCAAACGATCGCAGAGCAAACTGCAATTTTGGCACAAAGTTCGGAATCAACTGGCACAACCGGTGGTTGGCGACGTCATCTGTTTGGTCACGTACGCCATTCACCTCGGCGTACACGACAAGCAAATAATGTAATGACGAATAAAGCGCCTAGCCACAGTGCACTGTGTTGTCGGCAGTTACATACACATTTGGCTTTGGGGTTTGACTTCCTCCGGAACCCGCAACCCGCTTTGCCTATTGTAGCTATACGACGCTTTATGTAAACTTTAACTGTACATAGGTACCTTAACAACAATTAGAGAAGAAAAAAAAAACGCAAACATAGGCACATTCCCTCGCATTCACAATTATTCGACTAAAGCCGAAACATGCAGCATAGAGCCATTGCGCCGATTGCTGACTCGAAGCCGACCATTTGAAAAAGTAGGCCACATGCAATTAAAGCAATTTTTTCGTTGCTTCCTCTCTCACTCTGTGTGTGTGGTTTGTACTTTTGATTCACCGAGTTCTTGAGCTCCATTTTCCGAGAGCTTAGTTGTTGGAAAAAAACGAAATTGAAAAGAAAATCGTTAAAAAACAAATCTCCGCCGGCCCATCGTCGCCGTAGTAGTGGTGACGGCCGTGCATTTTGTTTGTTTCTCATTCAAGTGGGCGGAGGAGGTGCGAATTGATAACCCAGTGCTATCACGGAGATGCACATCTCATACCACACTCCCCACCGCTGCCAACGAAACTACGAGTTGTTGGCATTATTATTTATACATGGTTGACCCAGTTCCAATGTAAACATCATGGATGTGTGTATACATTCATGCATAGTGACGTGGCATACATACACCAAGAAACTTGTACACTTGTTTTGAAATGCAATTTTGTTATATACACGCAGCACATTGCCAGATGAGTTGTATTATTCGCGCTCTGTAAGTTGTAAACACTGATGTTTGTAACGCCAAGTTGAGGTCGAGTCAGGGTGGTAACAAAACAATCAACCATGCCGTGTTTTGATCGTATTGGCGGTTTATTTACACCGACCGACCGACGACCTAGCAATCGATAAAAACGGTCGACGCGGAGCCGATTCTTATCGGAAAGTGCATGTGATACCGAAACTAGGTTAGTGGTGTTGATTTGTGCGGTTCACGTGTCCCGCGCACAGCAGGAAGTTTGTGGTTGTGGCAATTGTCACGCACTAATTGCTCTTGCCGGGAAATATACTTCAAGAGAGTAGGAGTTTTTGTTATTTTTTTTTTTTTGTGCTCGAAAAAGTCTTTGTTATAACGAAATAAAAAACAAATACTCGGACCAAGTTATAAATGCATAATTAAGTATAAAGGAAAGCACTAGGGTCCGTCTGAAAAGGACGAAATCGTCAATGTACAACACCCCTATCATTATGTGACAACAAACAGTCTTCAAGGAGGTCGATTTCCTAGTCAAGAAACGTGGCTTTTTTCCACCCCCAGATTACTATTGCAGGGGCACTTCTTTCGTGACTGTTTTTTTGGTCGTTACAGACTTGACAGATTTTATAAAAGTGGTTTCACTCTCGCGGTTACGCCCTCGACAATTTCTAAACTAAGACAGCACAGAATAATTACACAGAATAATAATGTCCTAGAAGGACAAATGACGAACTAGAATTTAAGTACGAGAATTGGAGAAGGTTTTTGTAACTATATGTTTAAGCCGCTCTAGAATTGACGCTGGGAACATTCAATTTTAGTTTTAAAGGTTTCCCAATTATTTTGATAGATTAATTTTGGTCTGTCAAAAAATCGTAGACTTCGTTATTCTTAGACGATAATCTTAAAAAATGTGGAAATTCGGCAGTTAAAAAAAAAAATCCCTGAAAATGTCAACAATGTCTGACGAAACGCATTAAAAATAATGGAATTTAAGTTTTATTTCTTTTTCGCATTTTAAACTTAACCCGCGTGATTGGTCCCATTATACAGGCCTATATTACCTACATCGACTCTAGTCGAAAATGTTCCATTGCAATACTGAAAAACTGAGCCAATTGCTGTCTGGAATTTATAACGTCACTGAACAACTAAGTTTCATTGGTTAAAACAGCGAATTCGAGACAATACTCGGCCGAACAATAAAGTGTCTTTAATTCATTTACTCGTTTCAAGTTGCTAGCGCTGGAGTTCGGCACTTGTCAAACTCAGCTGACATTTGAAGTATCATAAAATTAGTTGAATGTTTGCCATTTATGATAGTGAATCGCTTAACAATCGAAGAACGCGTTAAAATTATTTAAAGTGCGTACAAAAGTGGTGATTCAAACTTTGCCACTTATAGCACGTTACCCGATGATTTTGAAGAAATTTAAGACAGTGAGGGCCTTACTGGTGTTGGAAGGCATGTGCATCATCGTTATGCACTCTCAGTCGAAAATATTGCTGGTGCAAGTGCAAGTGATTAGTGATATATGGTCGAATGATACCCGATTTTTTTTAGGCAGCGATTGAAGACCATTACTAGGACGATATGTGTGTGCTTCCAACAACACGACTAATTATTGCGTGGGAAGTTTCGCGGTCGCGTAATTTTACGTGTAAGCGTTACGTTAAGGCGTGAATTGGTCACCAAAATCATGCGATTCGACAGCGTATAGTTTTTACTACAGAGCTACGCAAAAGACCGTGTTTAGACGCATTAAAAATTAATCCTACTCAATTTTTGATCGATACACTAACCAAAATGTGAGAACAACTGTTCACCAAATTCATGCGATTTTGGTCACGAATTCATGTGATTTTGGTGCGAGTTGGTCACCAAAATCATGCGATTTGACACCGTAAAATTTTTTTACAACAGGGCTACGCCAAAGACCGTGTTTAGACGCATTAAAAACCATTACTCAATTTATAAGCGAGATACTCACCGAAATGTGACAAAAAGTGGTTCAAAATGATCTCCAAAGCATCGTATGCTTCGAATCTTCTCGAGGCAGCCATTTGAACTATATTTTTTTTTCACTTAATGGCAAAGTCCAAACTTGTACCGCTGTGTGTGTTTTTTTTAGCTTTACTTTCGCAACCGAAAAATGAATGAGCCTCTAAAATCTAAATTTTACTTCAAATGTCAAAATTTAATTCAATTTCTTTCACTTTACGATCCACTGAAGAAGTCAGCGAAAGATCGACAAAACGTCCAGAGTGGATTTAAAAATTTTCGTATTTTTTCACCAAAGCATTTTGATGCCTTCCCACAAGAGTGTAACAAGCGACATTCTCAAAATCTTTTAGGACACGAATATAAATTAATTTTTATGTATTTTATGAGAGTAACAGATTTTGCAAGGTATTTTCATCAGGAACAATGTTTTAATACTGAAAAACCCTGCGAAAGTTATTATTTTTAAAAATTTTTTGAAAAAAAAAAAAACAACTTCGCAGGAATTTTTAAAATGCCGCCTAATACATTCTTACGGGAAGGTATCGCTTGTTCTTTTGTCCGTTCTGGCATATTTAAGATTTTTGACAAACGTCATGCTGGAAGTTCAACAGATTTAGTTAAAGCTTTCGTTGTTCGCTCCTATGAAAAGACGTGCAATAAATTTTGGTTTAACACCAGCTACAACTTTACTTACGTATTCTGTTCAGTCCTTTGGGTTGCTTGATCACAAGGTTTATTGTCCTGCTTGCATTAACATCGTGCAGAGGAGGACGTCCAACAATTTAACTGCGGGAGCTGGACAGCGATACTGACCTAGCCGCCACTAGCAAATGCAACGGCAACGACTTTGAAGGTTTGGCTATTAAGATTGACATCACTGCTTGTGAAAACTTTGTGAAAAAAAACGACGAGACTTTGGTGTCGTTCGGAAGTAGATGGGGTTCAACCAATTTCGAATATAAAGTTAGATGCAGCTAGATAAGCTCAGAACATGCTGAAGAATGGTGTTGAGAGAGCCAGGACTATTCCGGACCGATTTTCACAATTAGAAAGTGACTGGAAAACATCCAGTGGAAACACTGGTCGATCTGACTATTTTAAAACCAGTAATCTTGCAATCTTTATAAACAGCATGAAGCTGACCCGTGGAAACGTGCTCTAATGGCCTAATACAGCAGTCCTGAAGGCTTCATAGAATGCGTCGATTAAAATTGTCGCATTTTTCATACCGAAAAATTAAAATTTTAAGTGATGTAACACAAGGTTGCATCCTCTTGTTAGTACTGTTTGTTTTGGTCGTAAGCATAAGTGATGCTTTCCCATATGTTACGAGAGAGCGAAATGTACATTTTTTGGGTTGAAAAGCAAAGATACCAGCTATAGTCGGTGCAAAAATACGACGTATAGGACCAAAACCTTAGAAGTTCTTAATACCCTTCCCTACTTCAAAATATTGCTTTTTGGATGCTTTTTGGTATTAAAACCCTGCTTTTTAACTAAAAAAATCGTACCTGCGGCTTGTTTAGGTACATACGGATGGACGGACAAGTTAGATCAATTCTCCTGTCGTTTTAGTACATTAAACTCAAGGTAGGGAAGAGTGGGCTAGATTGGGGAGATACGGGCCTGGTATTGCCCATCATATGACCCCTTTAGTCGACGATCGGCACAATATGAGTTGACTGGCACTCAAGTGTCTGGATGGATCAACGTATGTATATCACGTCGTTTCCTATCAGCAATTATAATACCCAAACTACTATGGGTATTGGCCATATTAGGACTAAAAGGAAAGTTAGTGATAACTGGTATGCCCGACCTCTACACACTTGAAGAGCAATGAATCCCCTCATCATGGAATGTCCGACCGTTCTTCGCCTCAAAAAGAACACTGTTGACAGCAAAATTATTTCATCGGAAAACCAACCCAAACTCCTTCAAGAAAAAAGAGCGAACTTTATCTTTCTGACGACGTTTTAGGCTTATCGGGGAACTCCCAATAGACTTCCTTAAAGACTATTCCATGTAACTTTCCTTCCTTCAGAGATCCAGAAAGACTCTCAAATTTAATCAAATCTTAAGCCACCAAACCTCAAATTATTAGTTCAACAAATTCGTCGATTCGAACTTAAAAACCCTTGAAAGCTTTAGAACGACGAATGCGCCATCTACTTATGGTGCAACGGAACAAAAGTTTTTACAGGTTAGCAGGTTTTGACAGGCTAGCAAAGTCTGCTCTTAAAATAACGCTGAAAAAAAATGGCTTTTCAACGGGTTACGTCCTGATTTCTGTGAGAGATGTCAGAAGCATGTAGGCACAGGATCCAAGGAAGAAATTGTCAGTTCTGTTATATGAGATGAGGCTATGATTTGAACTGAAGGATCATTCATAATTCGCCCTGTGATGTGTGCGCAGTATTTGTCTGAGATTATTCCGATAAAAAAAACAATGCCAAGATTATTGCGAAACCAAAACGTGTGTGATCGCTATCTCGTTACTTTCTTAAACGATGGGAAACCCCCAAATTTAACTGCAAAATTATTTGAGGTGTTGACGCGATTGTTTTGTTCAAAACAACAGCTACAAATTTTTGGGGTCGTTTATCGCAGATATGGGTAGCATTTTGCCATTTACCGCACCTTGAGTAAACAATGACGCTAGTTATTGGTCAATATTCGTGGTTTCATACAAACTTATCAATGCTCCACTTATCGCCAAAGTTGTTGGCATCACAATGAATGAGAATTTGATCGTACAACTTTGTTTTTAGGTAATTGGGGCGACAGTAGAGCCCCCTAGTGTATCATTGAAACTAATGTGGAAAAACGGCTCAAGTGTGACTAGAAAACCTGGTTGTTGATCGTATAAATCGATTCACTAAAACACACGATAAACCTAGATCTTACCATCAATTTTAATTTTCTTCGCGAGCACTGATCACGGAACCAGCTCAACAGAATCACTTAAAAAATGTCACATTCTTCGTAACATTTTTCTCTGCACGGACCATTGAAAATTCAACGAACCGGGGAAACACAAAAACGTTTTCAATCTTAAGTGCACGTCCATGTCCACCATCAACATTACATTCCCGGCGAAAAGTGCTCCATAAAGACATTTTTGCACATGGAGTACCTACCTAGGTACCCGTACGTGTTGAATGTCCATAAGGAGGACCATTTCGGTCTCTTTCGCAAAAAAAAAGAAACACAAGCCAAACATCCTAGACCTTCTGCTTGGCCAGTCTCCATCTGCATTTCAACTTTACTTTTATTTCATTTTAAAGAGAAAAAAAAAATACATATACGAATTTCCTTGGAAAAATCAGCTGACATTGGTACAGTGACAATCCACTGACATCCCTGTACTCTGTCTTCGTCCATCCTGAAGTTCACCCTTTCCGGTTCTTTTTTTTTTTTTTTCTCTTCTCTTTCACTTCATGTGAAGACCATTACACTGCAATTTACACCGTTTATGTGCGTTCATCATCACTTCACCGACAGTGACACTATACTCACCTTGCCAAACTGGTTTAACATCTCTGTTTACGTACGGCATGGCCCATGGCAGGCACGCAACGCACATGACGCACCTCCTTCTTTTTGCCTTTGTCTGTCTAGAGTGCTTGTATTCAAAATACCTGTGTTGTCTTCCTTCTGTTCGGTTTTTTCCCCGTCTTTCTCGTTTATTTTTCACGTGATTACTCATCCAACAACAACTTGAAAGTTCAGTCAACTTTATTACAGAATTTTTTTTTCTTTTATCGTTTTTTATTTTTCTCGTATATATTGATGTCTTTTTAACGTTTGTTGTCTCATTGTTTCTTTTATTTCGTGTTTTTATTCCGAAAGGTTTTTTCTTATCAGCCGATCCTCGTTCTAGACGTGTGAGAGGGGCTTTTGTTGATTCGTTTTTTGGGGGCGCCCTTCTTGGGAAAAAGTGGTGGATCCGTTTTGTGAGGAACATTGACATCAGTTACAAAGTTGCATGGAAATTTCTTGTGGAAGTCTAGCCTCAGGCTTTTCTCACGAGCTTCACAACTGTTTTTTCGTAGGGTTCCTAATTTTATATTAAGTTTCATAGGTAAAACAGGTGAAACATTTCTCTTTCGCTCTCATAAGAGTCAATGAAATCGTGTGAAAAGTCAATAAAACGAGGATTTTAGTTTTTCTAATCGTCTCCGAATACAAAACCCCAGGTGTCGAAGTATGGACTTAAAGGCCTGTGGACAAATCTGCATATCTCTTGTGTAATGAAATTTGTCAGGTGTTCTTATAGGTACGAGCCTACGTGCAGCCTACAGAGTAGACTCTTCTTTTTCCGTGGGACTTTTTTGTTTATCGGGAAAAAGTGTTGGCGCGACACAAACTTTGATCTTTGATCATATCTTCACGGCGGCAGACTTGATTTATGATAAACAATTGCTGATATGATTCGGCACAGTGGAGTTGCGCCCATCAGAGCTTGAACCAATAGGTGAGCTGTGGGCGATGAAGAGACATAAGAGAGAAAGCAACTTTTAAAAGGTCTGGGGTTGGGATTTTCAAATCTTCCCGTTACAATAAATTTAAATTATCATTTTTTGGTCTTTTGTAAGGCTATTTTGCCGGCCTTCTCTAGTTTCTTTTACATGAGCCTGAATTATATGCAACTGATAAGTAAAACAACCTGTTTGGGCGTTTTTGCAAATGGTGGTTTCTACTCAATTTTCACACATTGTTTGCCCGATCCTCAAGACAGGAGACCCTCTGAATTGCACCAACTACAGAGGCATCGGTCTCTTTACTATCGCATACCTGATCTTTTCTGCTGTTAACAATCCAGTCCATATCATTGTGTCTTTAGGCCAGAAGAGTCCACCATCGATCGAATATTAATACTGCGGCAGATCTAAGAGAAAACCCAAAAATTTCAAATCGATACGCAGCACCTTTTCACCTATTTCAAGGCCGCGTATGACAGCATCTATAGAAAAGAGCCTTGTTCATACCGCAATGTCTTATCTTGGCATTTCTGCAAACTCGTCAGTTTGTGCAGGATGACGATGATAAACTCACGTTGTTTCGTCAAGTTCGGAAAAGACATCACCGACTCCATTGATGTCAAAAAAGGTTTAGGGGCACGTGACTTTTTTAACATTGTACTTGAGAGAATTTTGCTCTCACGCCAACACCAGAGGCACAATCTTTCAAAAATCTGTACAATTACTGGCAAACGCAGTCGATATTGGCATAATCAGAAGAACACAGCGTGGAAGGAAGCCTTCGTGATGAGGGAAGGGTTAAGAAAAGTTTTCTCGCGCGCCATAACATCTTCGGCGCATAAGACTGGCATGGCTTATGCTAGTGACAAGTCAACAAGTCAAAGGACCCACGCCTCCGACGAGCTTAGGATGGTTACCTGCATTCCAGCGACGACTCTCAGATCAGAAACTGACCCCCTAACAATGGCTTCCTACGGAAGCGCCAAATATGGGCTTAGCGGCGAATATATGCTGTCATCAAGAAGAGACACCCAACACCGACATCTCGGACAAAACATCATCATAGACAGCTATAACTTTAAGGTATATGTAGCTAGAGTCCTTGTCTACCTGGGTTCGAATATAAATTCTGAGACACTGGCTCTGTTGTGTTGTTGAATTTTGCATCTCTGGCAAGCCGTACAGCGTTTTACGAGAAAAGCACAGCCTTTTAGCATCATTGGCCAAACAAAGCGCTGCTGCAAAAACTTAAGAAGCACGAGATCCGAGATGTGCCAGGCCATCGATGTTTTCTAGAACGATTTGTCAAAATGAAGAATGGTCTTTTTGTGAAGAAGGGTCCAATGTACATACCTGAAACATCGATCAAGGCAGTTGTTGCAGTCAAATTTTTCACTGCTTTTAAAACGAGGTTTTGTTTTGTTGTCTTTCAAAATGGCTTGGAGCTCTGGTTTGGATTCTTGGTATTTTTCTAACTCGACTAGATCAATGCTTCAAGAGTCTTCAATTTTTCAATTCTCGAAATCAAAATATGATCAATAGTTGTGGTATAATGTTGACCCTACAAAAATGATCTGAAATGTTTTATAGCGTCTCTTCGAGCCACTGAATATGATGGTCTATTGGATTTCTCGTTTGTCGTTCTTTCGTTCGATGAGTTTTTGAAGTCTATCTTGGATTGATACTGCGACCGGAATCAACGTAAGTCCTTTCCTTAGCTGTTTTCGGTTGCTCTTATTGCTGTATGGTCTATACCTTCGTCGGCAATGGTTTAATACATTTAGCTGTGACTAAATAACCCAAAAATTGAGCCTCTGACGGAAATCTGGGGGTAACCCAGATATACTGCGCTATAAATCTACGGCCAGACCACTCTCCCTGAGCCTAATGAAAAAGATTCGTAAACGATCTGCATGCTCTTCGTTAGACTGCGAAGCGATCAACAGGTCATCGATATAAGGAATCATGAAGTCTAGACCCCGAAGAACCTCGTCGAACACCCGCATTTTTAATCTCTTTGTTGATCTGGTCTTTTGTCCCCGAGGTTTTCATCGGGAAAGTGGTTTCTTTCTTATTCTCACCAGGATCGGTAGGAGTATAAATTCTTAGCTGGCGATCAGGGGGCTATGGCAACCCTTAAAATGCAAAGCACATCGATGGACAGAAGAGAAAAGAAATTCTCGATCCAACACAAACGCTGATTAAGAGCCAGTGTGGAACATGAAAACTCTGCACAAAAACCCCAAAGATAACCCCCGCAAGTGTTATGCCTTTACGGAGAAAAGCAGTGATATAACCAGCGAAAAATTCAGTAAAAACATCTGGCATACATCTAATTGTTGCTTCTTCTATTTGCATGTTGAAAAATTTATTATTCAGCCGACGCTAACCTGGATAACAAACGCCGACCAGGAAGCCGCTCATTTTAAGACAGACGTTCCTATTTTGTTTTTGTTGCTGGCTTTCGTCCGACTCGGATATTTGCTATACCCACCATATCTGATGAGCGTTCCACTATCTTCCACCTGGGGAGGGACCCGATTGGGGACCTCAATTGCGTTCTTATACGACTGACTTGGGAATGTGCGAAGCGTCGAGATTCTTGATGTTTTTTTATTGAGGTTGAATGGGTCAGCGGATGAACCACTCGTTGAAGCACCGGTTTAGTTTGGCCACTAGATTATTCTATAGGGTAACGAGAAAACACAAGTCTAAACAGACGATCTACAAATTGGATCATTTGGAAGTAAGAATTCTTAACGGCGAATTAACGAAACCGAATAGTGAACTTGGAGACTAAAAATTATCTGAAGACTGTTAGTAGCCCGTAAAAAAAGCTTGCCAGCTTTTACTCGATAAAAGCTTTTGCCTTAAAAACAATCATAATCTTAAATTGGATTTAAGCAGAACATTATAAATGTGTAACATACTTTAACAGATTTTATTGCAAACCTTTCATTCGCATTTTCACATAGGGTTAGGGGAAATATTGTCTTTTTTATAGACAACCATAAGCTATTAAACAGTTCATAAAAAAAAGAAAGTAGGCCTCATTGAAATTCTCTTCCTGAGGTAACGATTCAAAAGTCAATAAATTAAGCAAAGCAGTCTAGATTCTAACGATTCAAAAGTCAATAAATTAAGCAAAGCAGCAAGCTAGAGACTAAATAAAATGAGAATGTATATCGAACTTCTATCAAATCTGTGTCCTAATTGATCGGAGAACCAATAAAAAGTAGTAAAAGGTACCCCTACCTGATCAAGCCAGACGATCGTTAATTTTTTTGCACAACTCTTTGTTGAAGGTCGTTGCAGAAACAGCAAAATCCTGCAAATCATTCCTACCTGCTACTACAAGGTAAGCTGAATCGATTTAAAGAAAAAAACAAGTCTCAAATAATAAAAGTTCTAAATCTCAATCCAAACCAAAACCGATTCACAGGATTCACATTACTGGTCACACTCAAAAAGCAAACATTTGTTGCGCTCTCAGTCACTCTCATTACTTAATCAAAAAGACGAAGAGAAGTAGCCCGTAACTTAGCCTTTAATCTGTGCATGCACCGTACAAACGTAAACACACAGCATACAACAGCTAAGCCTACGGGGGGCAGGTATTCAGAACGATCTTCACAATAATGATAATGACGATCTTCCAGCCGAGATGATGCCGTGTTTAGTTGCACAAAACAACACAATCATTCAACATGGCAAAAGGTCTTCAAACTTTTAGGATACACTCCCTGAAGGTGTATAGGTACGTTAATGTTGCTTTAATGTCTGCGTTTAGCTTATTTCTTGCCAAATGACTGGTCTGGCCATTGACCAAAACCCAAAGAGACAAAAGGAAATCTTTTTTCTTCACTCCTCGTTGATTTTGTTTCCATTTGGTCGTCTGCAACGACCCCGAAGCCCGTCTTGCCCAGAGTTTTGAGGTCGTTTTTAAGTGTGCGCATCGATCTTTTCGCGAATAGATTCATCGTCTTGGTCGTCGTCGTCGTCGACGTATGGTGCAATCAACTCCCAGTATCCAAACAGTGGTCCTTCTTTTTTGTTTTCTTTTGCTTTTTGATCCAAAAATGAGGCAATAAGAAGAAACACCAACAGGGGAGCTAATGCTTACATTTTTTATTATATTTGATAATATTTTAAATTATTGGTAGAGAAAAAGTGCGATGATCCAGAGTCAAAAAAATTTAACTGCATTGATTTAAATCATCACTTGTGCCTCCAGCAGGGCGCAGTGCAATAAGCCTTAATTAAAATGGTTTGGAAAGAAACCACCAAAAATCACTACAATGTTGATGCTTAATTTTACGCGTTAAAAGTGGCTTAAAAAACGACTAAACAAATTTAAATGACGAAAGCAAAGTCGGTTCACTTTTATCCTAAGATCTACCAAATTGTTTGAATGACTCTGGATCTGAACCCGCTACGAAGAATAGCGATGAATAGGGAAAAGCCATTGACTAGGTCGTTTAATTCTTTTAAGCCGCTTTATTACCATTTGCCTGAGCTACTATGTGTGCAAATCAATTTGAGTAGGTACTTAAAAGCCAACTTAATCCATCTGAATAGCTTCCGTGTCTTCTGCGATTGCCTAACGAACTTAAAGGCCGTGGTAATTTGCTTAAAAACGGCTGCCGTCACAATGCCTATGGTTTTAAAGTTGTCTATGTTTGAGATTTTGTAACACTTGCAGGTAAAAATTGTGAAACAAGCTTAAGAAAAAATACACTTGGTTAAAGAAGACAGATCTGATCCCCGAAGTTGACCAGGTCTTCGAACAACATATTATGGGACTTAAAAATATTTTCAAAAAGTTAGTTATGACTCGTCAATACAGAAATATATAAAAAAGCATTGCGTGAACTTAAAATATACGGGCAAATACACTTGTGCCCCACGTTGGACGCCAAATGCCGAGTTTTTTTTACTGTATGAACCAGAACACTTTATACCGAGCGAGCAAATAAACTAAATTCTGAACGATATTGTCTTCCAAGACTAAGAAAAAAAACACCCATGGTGTTTTGGGCTTCCGGCATCCCTCGAAATAAAAAAAATCTGCTTCTTTATGCAGAATGTTGGAAAATGAAAACCGCTCTAGGAAGGGTTTAAAACGACTCCACAGACAATCTTGAAATATTACAAAAAAATTCTATTCTATTCTTCGGTTGCGATCGTCTCAATAGATTCTGTCATGAGCGGCCTTGAAATCGATGAAAAGATGGTGTGTACCGATTTGGAATTCCTGCGGGGTTTTCTACAAGATCTGCCGCAGTGTGAATATTTGTTGCATGTTGGACTTTCCTGGCCTAAAGCCCCACTGATATGGACCTGTCTGTCAGATTGTTGACAAACAACTTAAGACGTTCACACCGCACAACAAAATATCTTATATTCGATGTTGAGAAAACTCTGTACTTGTCACAATTCAGAGGTCCTTCACTCTGGGGGATCCGGCAAACAATCCTGAGGTTGCATTCGCCGGGCATGCTTCCCTTTCCCTCTTGCTGTGCAGATGAGCAGATACATGCTCCTAACCAGTCATCGTCAACGGCTTTTAAAAGTTCGGCAGCTAGATCGTCAGCTTCGGCTACTTCGTTGCACTTAAGTTTAGACACAGCTAGCTTAAGTGGGCGATATTGTTCGTATGCTTCGTCCGTGACTTCTTCGCCCATGCTGAATGCGGTTCATTCTGCCTGTTAGCGGTTCGTTTTAGCTGTAATACAGTCTGCAGAAATATTTTTTCTAGCACCTCCATCAGACTGTGATTCCGGAACGATATTTCCTTTATCCTATTTTTTTTGTTACAGGCTTCAGTTCAAACTTTATTCCTTTTAGCTGGACTTTATAATCCTTTGGTAAAACTTGCGAACCTCATTTCTGTTGTAGCATTTCTCTATCTCCTCAACCTCGCGCTTCTCGTGCTCTTTATTATTATTTTTTTTTTAAGGATAAATCGGTTATTCCTGCTCAAGCAGCTCTAGTCCTTCTGTGCAGAATCGTTTTATATGATTTCTGTTTAGCTGCATGCGCTTCCCGTCATTCATTGTCAACCCAGGGGGTTCTTTGTGGTGGCTGTGTGAGACCCAGCACATCTCTGATGGTATTTTCGCAGTGGTGATACTGGCTATCAATAGTAAATATTGGCTGCATTCGTAAAAGGTTTTGAGAGACTCGATTGGAGCGATCGTTTATAGTTTAGCGAAAAAGAATGTACTGTTTAAGGGAAACGAAAGTGTTTTATTTGTTACAATGTTTGATGTTTGCAGTTAAGTGCTTAAGGGAGCTATTACCTTTACATTTTTGATAAAGAAAACGTTCTATTTTCGAGGAAACGTTTACTTTGCTTAGAAAAAAACAAAAAAATGTTTACTAAAAACATATTTAACAATACTTTTTTCCTCTTAAATATGTGTTGTTGCAGGCAAAGGTTATTTGATGAGAAAGATTTTACAACAATTCCAAGTTCTACAGGGAATTGAAGACCGAAGACATACGAAAACCAGTGAGTAAGTGCTACGGTGTGTACGCAGAAGTTACAGTCCGTAAAACGGACCGTTGAATACCCCACCTCCTATCCCACATTGTAAAATGCTGATGGCAAAGTTATTTTTTGACATTTTATAAGTAATGCAAACTTCGAAAAGGGGCGTGGTAAACCGCCCCTAATTACAAACTATTAATTATAAGATACTTCCACAGATATTTCCAAGTTACACTTAAATGTACGTAAAAATGCAATTTTTTGGTTCAAATTCAATACTTTTGAAAAATCTACCCTAAAAGGGGGCGTGGCTAAAAACTTTATATGAACGAAATCTGGACTAAAGTCTCGTTTACTTAACCTGCTACTTTTTTTGTTTCATGCTTTCCTAAATTAGGCTCAAGGCCAGTCGAAATTAAGTTTTTCTGGAAAATTTTAGGTTTTTCTTCAATTCTACCTCCAAATGTGGGCGTGGCCCAAAGTCTTGTATTAACAAAATGTGGAGCTAAACGTTTTCTAAATAAAATATTAAGCAAATTTTTTTCAATTTCGAGCAAAAATATTGAGTAAACTGCATTTCATAATTTACCCTTACAATAGATGCCAAGCCCACTAGAGGAGGTTTACCAATTAAATTTGTCTTTTTTGTGTCTTACATTCATTAGGAGATGCTAAATGTCAAATTCCAGCCTTTTAGAACGTGTTACAGTATTGAAAACTCTGGAGGTAGTTGCACATTTAGACCGATTGTGGACGTGTCTTTGGGCGCATTTCAAAAATTTTTACACTTGTACTGCTTCGCATGACGTGGACCTTACGTACGAAGTTTTAGCACGCTATCTCAAAATTTAAGGCCTTAAAACATGTTACATACAGACGGACGGACGGACATGGCTCATTCGATTCAGAATTCGGTCTCGATCATATGCCCTTAAGGTCTTGGGGGTCTACCATTATTATTTCACCGTGTTACAAACTATGTGACAAACTAAATATACCTCCTGTCCTATGGGATGGGGTATAAAAAGGATTGCCACTTCCTTCCTTCAAAAAAAAGTTCAAAGTATAATTCTAATGTCTGGGCAGGTGATCCTTAGACCACCTCACACCCACTCGACAGAATCAAAAAATATTCGCTTAAATTAATGGACTTTCTCAATACATTCTTGAGCATAATTTCGGACCTATGCTTATTTTGCAGTTTTTTCATAGAAAGTAATGAAATTGGAACAGACTTCCGGTTCTAATTTAATGATTTTTTGAACTACACGATTCAACAGAAGCTCGTCAAGTGCCTAGTCTGGGATAAGGATTCTAGTAGTCGGTTTAAATTTTGTATTTTTAAGTCTGCCTTTTGGAATAAAACTATTATTGATAAATTAAAATCCTCGAACCGCTGTTTTTTAAATAAAAATTCGTGGTCAGTTCAAAATGACAGTTCAGTTTCCATTCTTAAGTACTTGTTTTTGTTGTTTACTTTATGATTGATATGAGAACAACATTGCACTCATGAGAGAAACTGTGGCGCACGAGTTTTTTCAGCCGCGTATCAGTCCATTTAGTAAAGTGCCTTTAATATACGATCTTCTACTATTCCGAATGAATTAACAAAAAATTTGTTTTTCAAACAATCAAGAATAATAGTAATCTAGCTATCAAATTTTTTAGCCTTTGAATCTTTGTCTTTCGCAGAAATACCGGATGGATCAGTTCTATATTCATTGAAAAAAAACCTCTCTTCTCATTAAAGCTGACATGGTTCGCCTCTTTTAGCTTCATCAGGAGCTCATCAACAGCTTTCCGAAGCTATGGAAAAATGACCAAATATAATACACGACCCAGCCGGTATTATAACGCTGCCACTGATCGACGATCAGTGATCGTGGTGGCATGAGATGATAATACATTTTAACTAAACCTAGTAATAATATGGAAAAATTTCATGGCCCAGCCGCTATTAAAACACTGCATTGATCGACGTTCGGTGGTCGTGGTGTCGTCAGCTTATAATCCCTTTTAACTTAACCAAGTAATAAGCCCAAAAAATGTGAAAGATTTGGAATGCAGGCTGATTAAATACACTGTAGTCCCGGGATCGAACCCCCCAGGCAATGATTTACCAAAAGGCACACCTAATTTAACTGATCCTCACGGCGAATTTAACGATCTAACTGGGACACAAACTTGCATCGTCGTTGAAAGTATTTTTATAGACCAGTGGATCATACCCTCAGCCTGCTGAAATACTTTTCACCGCAAAAGTATTTCAAAAGCTTCTGTACCTAATTGTGTTTCTTCAGATCACAGCGAATTTTATCAATGAATCTACAAAACAGGTTAAGCACACAAAAAAATTCTTTTAATCTTTGTTTATAGTTTAATTAGCCAATAAATCTTTCTCGACATCAAATGTCAACACTGCGCTGTGCTAGAAAACAGATTCAAGTGGCTTACCAGCGCGCGTGTTCTTGTTTAAATTCAACAATTTTAAGCCTATCACTTTATTCACAAAAAACAAGGTATCATCCATACCAAAATAGAAATCAAATAAAAACGTCAGACAACGTCATCAGAGCACATCACCATCACCATCGCCGACCTTGAACGAATCAGAAGATTGCTATTTTGTTGTTATTTGCTTTCCAAAATTGTTTATTATTTTTTTTTTTTGTGTCTGAGATACGGTTTTTCTACCATTGACCCCTAAAAACCCATTTTTAACCGTCGTGGACCTGAGCGGGGAAACTGAAATATTTCACCCAATACTCCACACTCCTTTCATTCATTAAACAATAAAAAAAAATTTTTGCTTGTGCGGATTTCGCGAACAATAAATCAAATTAATAAACAAAAACACACACCAGGCCGCACTTTGAAATTCACGTCATGGTGTTGGGATAGTTTTCGTATGACAAAACCTCTCTAAGCACATGTGTCACTGTAGTATATGGCAATCGCAACCAGCCCCATTAAGAATGGTTCATTTTGGGGGTATGTCGTCGTCTGAGGGGGGTTGAATACAATATAGATGGATGCATACCACGCATCGTACATTATGTATCTAGTCTAATTTAAATAATTCAAATGAGTAGATTGTGTCCCTTCCTAGGCTGGCTTTCAATTGTTGCCACTTGGGGCCTTGTTGTGATTGATTGGAATGAGGGGGAAGTTGGCGAGCCAGCCATACGTGGGCAACATACACGCGATTTTAATATGGGGAACGCACGGACCTCTCTACCTATATTGGGGAGAACAACAACGGCCATAATATACACAGACTCTGCCAGCAAGGAATCGTCATCAAGTACAGATAAAGAGATATTGTATACCTATACCCGTTGATACATAGGTGGGGAATATTTGGTCGATAACCCCATACACATGCTCGGGCTCGCATCAGACGAATAATTGCGTACAATTAAAGAATTTCTGTTGGAATTTACTGTACTTTTCGAATCGTGTGGCTGTGTATTTTACACACACACACTCTTGTCCAAAACAAATTGTTGCCTTGTCGCGCCGGCAACCGTCTGCCAACTAAAAATTTAATCGAAATTTTTTTTTGTCATATGAATGAGGAAGTTCTAAATGAGTTTATACAATTAACGTTTCAACAGCAGGTACCTATTCACTCGTAGTATTTTTAATGGTGTAAGTGTCAACATGTGGAAACTATGAATTTATGAGTCAGATAGTTTTATCCATCAGTGCCAAAGATGAGATGTGTAAGTTGTGTGGTGCTTCTTAAAATAGACGATGGATTCAATGCCATGTAAATAGCTGATGTAGTCACGTATGCTTACTCGCTTCTCGCAATGGTTTTTTTATGCTATTTTCCTTCCAGAGTAAGAATAAATTTAGGTTTGATTGATTTGAACGCTTGCGCATTGCCAGAAATCAATTTTAAATAGTGAAACAAATGAAAGCGGAAGGGTGTAGGCAAAATGTTCACTATAAGCGGTTGCATGCAGTTGGGATTCATCTCCAGAGAAAATTCGAAGCATTCATGTGCAAAAACATTTTCTTAATCCTTCAACCGTGCTGACCTAAGGGCAACATACCTACAAACAGCACAAGCCACTGTCTTTTTTACAAAGAAAAGGCTGGCAACGAATTTCGAACAGTTCTCTAGTGTTTACTGCTAGGTTAAACCAAAAAATTTTTAAGTTAAATTGAGAGATTTGACTAAATCAGAATTGACTAAAAATAAAAATCACATTTCTGGGGTAAACTTCAGTTAAACTCCGAAATTCGGATGATCTCGCAAAAAATCCTACACTTTCTTATGTTGGGCAAAGAAAGATAATCGATAATGAACCGTTTATATATGGAAATATTCGAGTGAATCCAATCGCAGTGAAATCCGAATAAAATCCTATGCTGTCTGAAAAAATGAAGCTGGTAGAAAAATGTAAATCTGTCTTCGAAAGTACTAAGTGTTGGATGACTGCGAATAGAAATATCGAACAGTTCGAGTATTCAAAACACTCGAATAATATTATTCGAATGAAAATCGAGCAGGTATTGTCAAAGCGCGTTGATAATACGCGGTGTTAATTGACTTTGCTATCTTCCACATTTGTGAAAAGTGGGGTGGCCTGGGGATACTCACAGCGTTACAGGTCGAGCTTAAGTGAGCGGTCCTTAATAATGTTTGCTTACAGACCCAACAAGTTGAAAGAAACTCCGACTAGTATAGCCAGTGGCCCAAACCTTACTCAATCTTAAGAATAAAGATTGTTATAAAAGGAATATGCTGTCTTTTTTTCTGGAATGCGTGTAATCTACAGAATTTTATAAGACTGTTATCTTAATTTGAAAGTTTTTTCGAAAAAGTAAATTAAAATTGAAAATTGAAATAGACGAACAGGGAGAAACAGAGTACCCGATGCAACAACGCATCCCGAGCAAAGCCGGGACATAAAAACCCTGCGCAAAAACACCCGCAAGTGTTATGCCTCAACGAGAGAAAGCATTGGCATGACCCGCTGAGTATACAGTACACAAATTTTGTTATAGTGCATGGCTTATTTTCATGTTTGGGGGAACCGAAAAGAAAGAAGAAAAAACTGTTTTTTATAGTAACCATCTTTAAGACCGACATGGTTAAAAGACACAAACCATTTTATAATGGATAACAGACTGTTCATTTGGGGCAGCCGCTTCTGGATTCTTTTTGTTGCTGGTTACGATCGGCCCTGATGAGTTTTTACACCATAACCCATTCTTTTTTGGTGAGCTATATCGTTTTCTACCTGAGTAGGCGCTCAAATGGTGTTCGTATATTCCAGAAGGAGTCCTTGTAAAGCATAGAACTTCTGTAGTTTTTCTGTAATCCTGTTTCCTGGATTCCACAAAGGTCATAAGAGAGATATTCTTTATCGTTATTAAAGAAATCGTGCTCCAGATCATAAGTTGCCAATAAAGTTAAGTTTGCTTGCTATGTCCGTTCCCTTTTGTCAGAAGCGGATGCACATGGTACAGTGTGAAGTTAAAGTCTGCAGAATTTTGTTAACATGGGCTTCAACGTCGAGAACAACGTTTCTCGATAAAGGACCAAAAAGCTGCATTAGTATTATAATCTTTCAGAAAATGCTTTCGTTATTGTCTTCCTTATTTCTTAAGTTTGCAGTCGGCAGCTTGCAATATTGGTAAACACACTTGTGTGTTTTAATACTGTTGGTTTGCTTTCATTTGTTTTTCAAATAGTTGTACTCTTATAGGAAACTGTAGGAAGAGTAGTCATCTAATGTTTGCGTCGTTATAACATAAAGGTTTCTGACGATGTTCTCTTGGCAGCGTTTGGAATGATCTAAGGACTAGAAATTTTTATAATGTTTGTAGAATTGTAAATTGTTGTAATTTTTCACCATTGAATATAAAATTTAGTTTTTTGTGGCTTTGCCATGGCAACGATACGCTCGATTAGCTTTTTAATTAAGTTTTGCAGATGTTGGACCGTAGATACCGTGTGAACAGCGTTTAGTGCAACGTTTGATCTCTGGAAAGATTTTAACATGGTCTTTAAACGTTACTGGATGTTGGTTCTAGAACTTATCAGCCCATGTTCGCTGTCACTGATGTTCGTAAACAGAGTTATAATTTTTAGCTTTTGATTTTGAATTTCAAATTCTTCTACATATGTACGTTCAAAATTTGTTTGACGATGGTGAATAGTGCTCTTTGGTTTCTGGATCAAAATGATTAGGTAAAGTAGCCTGCTCGTCTCTGGTACGAAACTTGTCCACGAAACAGCAAAAAATATACAGCAAAAACAGCAAAAAAATTCTCTGAGCTTGTCGACTTCCTTCCTTTTCTTCCTTGAGGGTAGATAGAACCCCTTCGCGATGTTCGTCTTCAGTGGTCGTTTCTCTTTAAACTCCGTGCAGAGTCACCTAATTTCACATCTTCTCTTTTCGTGACACCTAATTTTTATAGAAAAACATTTATCATTACATTTGAATCAACCGCGTAAACAAGCTCTACCGAAGCCTAAATAAATCGAAAATTTAAATAGATGAACAGGAAGGAAGAACGAGAGTACCCGATGCAACAAGGAATCCCTAGTAAAGCCGAAACATAAAAACCCTGCGCAGAAACACCCGCAAGTGTTATGCCTCAACGGGAGAAAGCACTGGCATGACCCGCAGAGTATTTAGTTACAGCTCGCCACAAATGTTGTTATGTTACATGGCTTATGTTCATGTTTGGGGGAATCGAAGAGAAAGAAGAAAAAACTGCTTTTACCGACAATAGAGAGAAAAAGTAGGTTTTCCTGCAAGTTGCGATGACAATTTGGCAACTTGAGACTTTTTCATGTGAGTTTTTTTTTTAATAAGGTTTACTTGTACATACAGCGATCTTAAATATTACATTCAATTAAAAAATTGGCGCAATTGCGTCTATTTTCCATCTTAATAATATCCACAATAATTGTCGATGACTCTTAGGAGAATCATCGACAATTATTGTGACCTTCAGATAGTGGCTTGAACAAAAGCAGTGATGGTCATATGAACGATGTTTTGTTCCATTCAAAACTGTCTTGATCAAACTTCATTACCGAAAAATCTACATTGTTTAAACAATAAATGTGTGATTAATTTTATGAAAATTTCCGCAAAGTTGTTGGCTCACCCTTCAACTGGACGGATAAAAAGTAACTATTAGCCCGATCGATTGTGCAAAAGTTATATTATTGCTTTGCTCCGTAAAGGCATAACACTTGCGGGGGTAAGTTTTGGCCTTTCTGTGCAGAGTTTTCATATTCCGTATTGGCTCATCAGCATTCGCGTGTTGGATGGAGAATTACTTTTCACTTCTATCTTTTCTGTCCACAAATTCTTTCCGCTCGCGTTGTGCTTAGCATTTTGAGTCATAAGACAAGGTCTTCGCTAGTTAATTTATAAAAATTTTTAATTTAGTTATATTATTAAATTAAATTAAGTTTGATTTATAAAAAAAAACAAGGTAGACATTTTTGAATGCACCTTAAGACACGCTCACACTGAATCAATCGACAGTTTGTAAAAACAACAAATCTTATAAAAACACTTTATTAACTTATTGGCTTTTTATTGTCTGTTGTTACCTCTAAATTTTACTCCTATAAAGTACCTATCGATTATAAATTACTTTTAATTTATGCAATCATGTTAAACTAACTAATTTTCTTCTTTTTTACAGGTAAGTTTCTATGCATACAAAAATCGTAAGTTTTTAAACCAATTGCTTCTTCCAAAGGTTGAAGTATCATAATTTAATAAGTTTAATCGAAATTCAACGGAAATTGATCTTGATTTTCAATTTGATTTATAAAGGAGAGATTCAAGAGCCTCAATAATGCCCACGTACCCTATAAATATTTACAGCATCCAAAAAGGTCGAGATGTTATATTATTTAACTATCTATTAGGCTTATTTATGACATATAAAAGCAATGCATCGGCACACACACAACCGTTTGTAAGAATTTTATGGATTAACTTAATTATTATACTTTTCGAAAGAGAAAAAAAAAAAACTGACCACCATTCTAAGATTGATGTTGGTAATTCAAAATTATGGCGTTTTCGACCATCTCGTAAATCGTTTATAACACTGGAGACTTTATGGACCCATTGATTTATATGCGTCTTCAAGGTTCTAAATTAAACTGTGTCCTTCTCATTCAATTAAAATTTATAGTTTTGCTGTGTCGTTAAAATCATATCGCCTGCGGCGCAAGAGTAACTATTGTGTAGCATGCAACAATTCATTTTTGTTATTTTTGTTTAACATGGAGAATATCTATCTTTTTTTATATATGGATTATGGATATCACCAAATCTGATACAATGTTTCTGGGCTAAAGGTCAATTAAATTGAATTTTTTTGTGTCCTTAAAACAGCTGCAGCTCTCAACTATGTCTACGACCTTGCTTACTTTATCAACAAATCTGTCGCCAAACCGTCCATATGTTTTGTATTTTCTAGTACATACCACTAATATCCGTTTTATCAAGAGTGTGATTACTTTCACTTTCAGTGTTGATATAGTCTCAGAGTACGCGCACTCCATTTGGAGCAGAACTCAGCAATTTGATTTCTCTTTTCTAACATCAGGAAACCACTTCTATTATCCTTTATCACACAGCATTTTCGTCATCGCAAAAGGAGGCATTTTAATCCTTAAAAAAAAAAAATGTATACACGTCATTGACAGACTTCTTTTTTGAGTCATCTCCTTACTAAATGGCAACCAACCTGTCAACGTAACCTCAAAATCGTAGTCGTAACCAAAGTAAGTAACTTCAGAAGACCGAAATCTATACTTGATAAGGGACTGCCTCACATGCTACTGACTTAACTTCACCCAGTTTACAGTCATTTGAACAATTAAGTTAACCTGCCAGTGACGGGAGAGTACCCTAACAAACTTTACATGTCATTGTCGCTGTCAAATACGTGTATAAATGCAAAACTCTTACATGATAAATATAGCATAATGTCAAAATTTACCTTAACCTTGCATAAGATTTAGATTAGGGAGACGCAGAGGTACACAAGCGCATCGTCTCACATTAAGGGATGCTCTGTGAAAGGTCTCTAAAGCAACTTTGACGTCATTGATGTGCTCACGAATGAAATCATATTGCCGGGAACATTTGCTTGAGCCTGACGTAGGAGAATCTATATTAAATAACCGAAAATGCATGGAAAACACGTGGAAGTTGCACACATTGTTAATTATTTGCTACGGGTAATTCTAAGTATTGAGATTACGTCCCTCAAAAATATCCTCAAAAGAAGATTTCATTTTGATAAGGTGCGTGATATAAAAGATCGTCAGTCATTTTCAAATTACTAGAACTGTTTTTTTTAAGGACATTCAGACCTTTGATGCACTTTACAAGCAAAAGTGTTGCTTACACTAAATTCTTTAAACTTTTTTCGAAAAGCTTGTAAAAATTGGTTCTATTAGTAAGGTTGGTCCTGATTTATGCGTTGCGCCTGATGTTTTTCTTTTCTAAATCGCGTTTTCCCAGGGCTAAATCATGCTTGTGTTATAATAAGCGCTTTAACGTCAAAAAATAGCGGCAGTGTCCACGTGAGACTAGAAGAATCATTTGCCAATTCACAATTAAAGCAAAGGTTTTCACCGCAAAGTGACAGCAAATAATATTTTTGTAAAATGTGTTGGCTTTGTTACGCATGTATGGTTTATCCTTCACAGCAGCAAGTATTAGCTTTGAACAAAAAACGTCTATTCCAGAGCGTGTTACATCACAACTTGCAACGGCGAATGTCAAAATACTCGTTGACTTGGGCGAGGGTTTTTCCATTTTTGAAAACGACCGACATGCGTGACGATGGTAACGTCGGAATCACGTCGTGAACCACCCCATAAATTGGCATTGATTGAAATTCATTTGACAACTCGCTCGGGACTCTTACAAGCTCTCAATACCTGGTGTGTTGTCATAATAATTGTCTTAACATCTTAAAATCTGTTCGCTTTTCGGGCTAGGCAGAATCATTTATTCAACTTTCATTGTAATTACAAAAAAAAAAAAATAAACCTACATAAAACGATTAATTTTTCGGCAGGTTAATGTCGGGTTGTTCTTGACTGGACAGATTGACAATGTTAGAGCTCTAAAATGCCTGAAATAATCTAACATCGATGACGACAAATGCTTCCCGTAGCGAATTTAAGACTATTGAGGACCTTGTGTGGGACGGTAGGCCGGAGTACGAGAAGCATAGCGTGACTTTTTACAAATAAAGGCCGAGCCAACAGCTAGTGTGGACGTTTTCATTGACTTAAACAAATTTGTTTTGTGAAATCAACGTTGATCTTTATTAATTCATAAATTTCGGGCTGTGGCAAATAATGCAACACAACTTTGCCCATGTGACCACCACAACTATTGTTGTAGGCATCCTTCCGAACATCAAAGTTATCGGCGACTTTTTGAAAAATAAATGAGTGATGCCTGAGATTCTGAATTGTCGGTGGGATATTGGTGTGGTATAACCTTACTTCTTAAATACCCTCCCATGATGAAGTCTAAAAGTCGAATCAGCGTCTATTCTGATCGAAATAATGCCGCCTTCAAACTTCGTACGCAATAAATTGAATGATTCGTATTCGTATTGAGGGCTTTTGCTCACAGTGGTTATGTTTTAGTGTTATGGAATTTAACCCGATGCGGAACAATTTTTATTAAACGGCGAACTAACAAATTTGTAGACTGCTCATTTTTGCAATAAAAGTGAATAACGTCTGCCTTTAAAAGGAAAACCGTAGGCGAATACTTCGTAGAAGATCTAAACCAGGGGTGGTCAGGCTTTTTATAACGGTGATCGATTCTGAATCTTTAAAATATTTAGTAAATTATTGTTAACTTCTTCGATGGTTTGGACACGTTGTTCGCATGCCCCCCGACAGACTTCCTAGACAGGTTATATTAGCCGAGATGCAATTGCGTCGGCCGCCTGGTAGGCCCGGGAACAGGTGGTGGGATCATGTAAAGAACATCTCCGAGACCCGTCTGGGGTTCCCGCCTGTGTCTCTTGAGCGGAAGATTGGGAAAGCTGGAGGGACCAATTAGCCACCCTCGCTCCGTGACCCTTCTAAGGATAAGCGGTCACGGAAAATGATATTGATGATGATTGTTAACTTCTTGGTCGCTAAGAAGAAAGCAAATACGACAGACTTGCCGCTCAAATCGATTCGATAAGCTAGACGTCCCGGCGGGACCGGCGGGCCGGAGTATAAGAAGCTTAGCTTCACTCATTACAAATAAAGGCTTCGCCAAAAGCTAGTGTGTCAGTTTTTATTAAATTAAACATATTCGTTTTGCGAATTCAGCGTTGATCTTTAATAACAAATAAAGTTCGAGGTATGGCAATTACGAAAGTAACACAACTTCCTAAATGTGAATACTACAACTTCTGCAATTGTTCTGCCGAGCTTCGTAATTATCGACGATTTTTTTAAAAATAATTGAACTGTGTTATTTTGAGTTGTCAACAGACCTCACGAGAAGATGTAGGTATAATGTTCAACCACTTTTGGTATGATAGAAAAAGTGTCATCTTCAAACTTCGAAGGCTGGAAATAAGCTGAATGATTCGTATTGGGCGTGTACAGTGGTGATGTTTTGACCGAACATTCTGATAAGGAGTTTAGGAGTCGAACCCGATATCGAACAGTTTTTTTCTTTAAGCGTTCCACCATTAGACAAATTTTGTACTCACTACGGCAAACTAAAAAATCCACGAAAGGAAACGTTTTTTTGTGCAGATCGTACTTACTTATTTTCGTAATAAGAGTTCATAACAATTTTCACCGCTTCTGAATTTATTGCAAAATATTTAGTACCTAATTGTTAACTTTTGGCTCGCTACATTTATTTTGTGACTCTTCCATAACATTGCGATTGCCTGAGAGTATACAAACTTGCTGCAGTCAGACTTACCGCCGCAATTGCAGCCCTGATCTTAGCGACTTATACAGACCCGATTATAAGAAAATTTAATTTTATTTCAGGATCAATTTCGTCAAACGCCTAATGGCAAACTTTTCCACACCCACACTTCCATATTCCACTCGGGAATTCCTATGTTGATCACCGATAACAATCGCCTATTTTCCTTTCGGTACAGAAGTACGGTAGGTGTTATGGATAGTAACCAACCTCTGCCACCCTCAAGGCAAATTTTACTTAAGCCTCCTGCATTGAAAACAATAATTGCACTGCGTTGCTTCTCATTTAGAGAAAGTTGATTGGCCTGCATTTATCTATTGGCATTAATACCCCTTTCGGGTAGATAAGCCTCAGGCTAACGTCGATATTTGCTGCCTAAAAACTTACAAATTGGCATTTGCAGCTCAGAAAAGCCATCGCCTGACCTCGGATGAACCTAGTGTACTGTTTGCGTTACAGTTGTTCTTGAAGGGAACTTCCGTATGGAGTTCACACGTGAAGGAAACCTCCAATTTGTAGTCGACTCTAAACGGCAAATTGAGAGGCATTTGTCTCTCATGACAAATGATACTTTCGGCGGGTTTGTCAAACCCTTGCAGAGGTATGCACGTAAAACAAGCTTTAATTGCCCCGGTTATAATACGAACCGCGAGTTTCCACAACTCAAAGGTATCGTAACCTAGCCTTAAGTTAGAATAGTTAGTGTGTTGTTAGGTGACAAACGCCACCATGACTGCAATTGCCAAAAATTGTACGAGACAAATGTAAAAAGGTCGATCACGTTGAATTTAGTAAATGACAGTTATTGACTGTCAACATCCACACCATCT
Organism: Neoascia interrupta; assembly: GCA_947623515.1. NCBI lineage: Eukaryota > Metazoa > Arthropoda > Insecta > Diptera > Syrphidae > Neoascia > Neoascia interrupta. The sequence goes on from OX392462.1 coordinate 188,793,865, forward strand.
GTTGGCTCAGACAACCATTATCATTACTTTTGATTTTCATTTTGCTTGTCTATTTAAAGGATCGTGTTTAAGTAGAACCTTCATCTTCCTCGACCATACGCCACCAACTTGAGTGGTTTGAAATCCTCAGACTGATTTTTGGACTTGACTTTGAAGCTGCTCAACGTTGATATTTTTATATTTTTAGCATCACTGTCATTTCTAACTCAGAGAGCAACTCAAAAACTTATGCCCAGTTGTTTTTGAGTTGCTCTCTCTCTGAGCATACAATTTGAGGTTTGTAAATGTTCCCTTTTACATTGAAAAAGGGAACCAAAAAGCATTCCTTTGGTCTACAAGGAAGCAAGCGAGGATCATCGACTGTGACGATGATAACCAAGCTGAGAGAAGTATAGGCCTCTGGGTTGTTAGCTGAACTCGCCTCTCTGCAAAAACTAATCCGCTAAATTCTAGTCTCTGCGTCTCCCCGTTAAAGTGACGGTCATGGAACGAAACCTTTTAGATAAACCACCTGTAATATTTAATTAAAAACATTTGGAAATATTTCATTTGGTTGCACTAGAAATATGCAGCAAGATTTTTAAGATATGAATGTCTGAACTTTATTAGATCGACATATTTTTGGTGTTGCCCAAATCATAGTGAAATGCAGTGGATACCTGAAAAAATCCTTAACACTTCTGATCCGGCTAAAATTTTACATAAAAAAAACTTAAGGGTATCTCTTACTTTCATGTCTTGGCAGGTGCGTTAAAGAACTTTTTTCACTTATCCGATAGGAGTCAACAACGAGCATTATGGTGAAGCTTAAGGTGGGATGGACTCTTTGATCACTCCCTTTTGCCATGCTTTAATCGTCCCCCTCCCCCAAAAGAATGCTTCAATATGTATTCCACTCCACCCCTTAACAGATAAAAAGAACGCTCATAAGATCTTCCTGTTTGTCATGGCCCCGTCTCAGCCCAACTAGAAGTTCAAATTCGGTATCATATCAAAGTTTTTTCTAAGCACATTAGGTACATACTTAATGGAACAGAATTCCACAGGGCGTCTGCGATTCTTGCTATCTACTAACCCTACATACAGTCGTACACTGATCATAAAATTAGCTAAGCTAGTGAGAGCTAAATCGGGTAAATTGAAGCTTAATTGGTTGGAGCAGTACCTACCCGCGAAAGATTAAAAAATGCAGGACCATACCTTGTCAGTGAGCCGCAATTGGTTTTTTCTTTCGGCATTTCGTCCACCATAGTATTTCAGCTCCACAACGACAGCAGAAAAGAGGGGGCTTGCACGGCTTAATTGTCATCATAATTAAAAAAGATCAGAATTGGTCCTTACCCTAGATTGCTAACCACCTCTGTCATCATAATTTTTGTTTGAATATAGGTACATACCTAAAAACACATGTTGGCAAAAAAAAAAATAGTTTGTTGGATCTGGGATTGAACCACAGATCTTCCGATGATCACTTCGAGGTGCTACCAACAGCACTAAAGCCATACTTCCATCTCGGGAGCTCAAATAGCCTCCTCGTTCTCTCAGCAATTAAAGCACATAACAAAACCAACAGCAGGTAGTGAGAACACCTTGAATTGGGGATGCCGCAGTAGTGAGTGCACGGATTGCTTTGCACCTGTCGCGGGCTCGAAGCCGGACGAATCTTAAGCGTTTTTCTTAAAGTTCATTTTACGGTTCGCCCTCCGCGTTGGACTAATAAATCTTCCAATAAGAACTTTTGAGATGTTTGATTCCCATTGAATCGTTTGAAACATAAAACTGGGTACCTAGTTCTTACGATTACTTACCTACATTATAACGTATCAAAAATTCCTTGATTTGTTTTACTGTATACCTACCAGTATGCCTTGTACATCCAACAAAAACGAGTCTCCCTGCGGATATCTAACGTCTTAAAAAAACCATCTTCAAACAGGAATGCGGGCATCATGTCTCTAATTCATGTGCCATCATCTTCTAATGCGCGATACCATCTTATGCAGCTGCTTTCCGCACTCATACAAACACACACAAGCAAACAGGTAAAACTGAAACTCATAACGACAAAAATTTCATCCCGAAAAACTATCGAAAAAAAACAACGTTACGTACTTATTTCAGACCAGGAATAGATTTGCTTTGCTCCGAAGGGTGGTGAGCAGGAACTATGTGCCTTTTCCAGCAAGTATTTGTTTTCTGGATAGGTACTTACCGCACAACATACCTCGTTGCAATATCCTTTGCACAAGGATTGACGCCTTTAAAAAATAAACGAAAAACCCAAAAGGACAAGGAAATGTACATATTTTTTGTCTAGTTTTCCGATGCTAGATACAAGTCTGGATATGTGCTACATCCGTGCCTCTGTCAAGCGAAAGTTTCATATTCTCTTGCTGCTGCTACCCGCATGCACATCAGCCTCACCTTACCGTATATACGAGCCCAACAAAATGCCATTTGGGGCCCCATCTCTACTCCAATCGTCTCGCAGTGTTGGCTCCGCCGGTGCTGGCTGCTGCTGCTGGTGGGGCCATTAACCTCTGCACAGAAAAAGTAGAGAAGAAAGACATAAAAAAAAAAACATCAAATAAACCAAAAGACCATGAAGAGTTGTTAGACGGGAAGCCCCCGCTTGATTCCCACTTTACAGTCTATTTCCCGTCGTTTTCTTTCTGACTGTGCAACTGGAGGACTATGAAATTATGTTACACACTTGCACAACTTTGTTGTGGGAATGTGAGACGCGTCTTTGGCACGCACAGGTGTAATTAGTCAATATCCTTGGAAATCGGTCGTTGCAATCAATTTTATTCGCAAACAACATTAGAATCTTTTTCCGATTGCAGCTCAAGTTCTTTTTCCTTTCCTCTTCGTCTTTGGTTTTTTCTTTTCGCTGCTGGCGTTTACATCATCAACCATTGAGCAGAAACACCAAATCACGTACGCGTTACCTACCGTGTGCTGTGTGCGCTTGCTGATGCTCTTTGCTATAGTGCGGCGCCGCCGGCGGCTGTTAGCTTTTGCTATTCTATGTGTGGATGTAAAGTAGTTTGCCTTCAGCAAGAAATGTCAAACTAAATATATAATTGGGCAGGCAAAAAAGAGCTAAAGCGAAAACTAACATCTCTGCATGGCGCAGAGAGAAGTGACAAAAAAGACTGCTAATGGATGCTGTGCTAAGTAGGTATACAGGGGCTATCCTACCCATACCTAGGCATGATGCGAACGTGACGATTACGAGCTGTTTAATATGAATCAGGTACAGTGTGCGGCGGAAGTTTTCTCCCACGAAGTTGGTAAGATGATATTCCTGGGAGGTGTACGAGTAAAATAGTTTCGCAAAGAGGTAAAGAGAATTTGTTTACTACAAAACTCCCAGGATATGAAAGTTTTGATACGGTTAAAGGAAGGTATAGTCGGTCAATGAGTTTAAACGGTTCCTTAGGTTGATTGCGTCGTCTCAAACGAATTTAGGGATACTCTTATGGACTCTTTAGTACCTACCTACAATTTGGTTTTAACACTAATATGGCTTTGTTGAATACAAACTTCCATTATGGAAGACCATTTTAACTTCCAAGTCGTCCGGTAAAGATCGACCATTCTTGCTTGTCTAAACCAGGTAGCCCTGAAAACTCGTCAGTTCAAAAAGTTTAAGGACTAAGTAAGCAAAAATGGAAACAACGTTATAATCAAAATTGGTCCAGTCTTAGTGTGTCGGAGGTCCTGAGTTCGAATACTGGCCGAGGCAATATTCGTTTTTTATTACAGGCCGACTTCAGCGAGGGTTTAGTAAACCCTCCGAAAGTATCATTATCATTGGAGACCTCGGCGAAAAAAAACTCTAGGTCCCCTCCATGTATGTTTTAACACCTTTAACTCACGAAACCTCCATGGCTGTGCGAGGTCAGGCGATTGTTCTTCTGAGCTGCGAGTGCCAGTTAGTTCTTTTTTAATAACCAAAAGAATGAAACTTACTTACTTACTTAAGGTGGTGCTTCAGTCCGGGGTGGACCTGGGCCTCAGCCAACAAGCTTCGCCAGCCAGCTCTGTCTCTAGCTAGCCGTTTCCAGTTTCGCACGCGAAGTTGGCTGAGGTCCTCTTCCACTGCGTGCGCTACCTGAGTCTCGGTGCTCCTCTACCGCGGCGTCCCTGCGGAGTGGATTCGAAGGTTTTCCGGGCCGGGGCGTTGGTGTCCATCCGCTCTAGATGACCCAGCCATCGTAGACGTTGTGTTTTGACTCTTTTGGCTAGGTCGGTATCGCTGTACAGCCCGTACAATTCGATGTTGTATCTCCTCCTCCACTCTCCGTCTATGCAGATGGGACCGTATATCGTCCGAAGAATTTTCCTCTCGAAGCAGCCTAAAGTGTTTTCATCCGCCTTTGACATGGTCCATGCTTCTGCACCGTAAAGCAGGACTGGGATGATGAGGGTCTTATACATGGACACTTTAGTAGCTCGAGAGAGGGCTTTGTTGCTCAATTGCCTTCTTAGCCCAAAGAAACAGCGATTGGCAAGAGTTATCCTTCGTTTGATTTCAGCGCTGGTGTCATTGTCTGAATTTATAGCGGAACACAGGTAGACAAAGTCCCTAACTATCTCAAAATTATAGCTGTGGATGGTGATGTTTTGTCCAAGACTTTGGTGTTGGGTGTCTTTTCTTGATTACAGCTTATACTTGGTTTTGCCCTCATTGACTGCTAAACCCATATTCGCCGCTTCCGTCCCAATACTCACGAAGGCTTCACTGACATCACGTTTTGTTCTACCGATTATGTCAATGTCGTCTGCGTATGCCAGTAGTTGAACGGACTTTTGAAAGATTGGACCTGTGGTGTTGGCGCGAGAGTTCTGCACAATTCTCTCAAGTATGATGTTAAAGAAGTCGCATGACAGCGCGTCGCCTTGTCTAAATCCTTTTCTGACATCAAAGGGGTCGGTGAGGTCATTGCCAACCTTGACGGAACAGCGTGAATTTTCCATCGTTATCCTGCACAGACTGACGAGTTTGGCTCGTCTCTGTAGATGCTGTCATACCCGGTCTTGAAATCGATGAAGAGGTGGTGTGTATCGATTTGGAATTCCTGGGTTTTTTCCCAGATCTGCCGCAGTGTGAATATTTGATCGATGGTGGACTTTCCTGGCCTAAAGCCATACTGATATGTGCCTATCAGATTGTTGACGAACGGCTTCAGGCGTTCACACAGTACAGCAGAAAAGATCTTAGGTACCTACTAAGATACTAAAATATCTGCAACTACTGGTACCTAGATACTAAGGTACCAGTAGTTGCAGATATTTTACATTCCCAATTATGACTGCTCCCATATTTTGCCTTCAAGCAGACAGAACTTTTCTTCAAAGTAAAAGGGTCTACAACACTCTCCTGATTATGTACACAAACTGCTTAAGATTCTGCGGGAATCAAAATGCAGTAAAACGAGAACCTGATCTAAACTAGAGTGTGTATTTCGTTACGACCAAGTTTAAAGAAGGAGGTTTGGCACCTGAACATGAATTAGAACTCGATCCAAAGGCATGTTGCTGGTTGGATAATTTATAATATTTTTAACTACCGCGTATTTCTTATCAGATTCCTTTAACAATAGTTTTTCTCTCACAATCAGGCCTCACGTGAGCAAAAAATATAATCAAAAGGCGGAATAGTTTTATAATTTGGTACTGAACGCCAAAAATTGAACCTTTGAAGTGTCAGTAGAACTTAGTTATGCCAAAAACCAGTACCCGCTTCTACAACGCTATGCAAGGTCCATGCACAAAACTAGCCTTAAACTTCAAATATGTTTTATGAAGATTACAGACGCAAACAGTTTCGTCGTATAAGAGCTTTTATGAGAAGGAATGTGTTCCGTCGAAGGACTTTCTTTCGACTTAAATGGAACCAAGAATCAAAAAAGCACTTGTCCTACGTCAGTCAACCAGTCATTACAAGAGACTGTCACGGAAAACGAGAATCACCTTTCTTCACACCAACTGTCATCAGATTTTTGACAGGTCAGTTTGCTTGCAACATGCAACTTGTTCCGCCCTTCTTTGATCTCTTTGCGGATGCCTCTATGACTTCACCTGCAGTAAGCTCCAGATCAAGACCCTTTCTTACCTAACTTTAGGTGTCGCTATAGTCCGCAGCCAGCTCGGTATCTTGCAAGCCGTCTCCAGTTTTGCACGCGAAGTTATGGCTAAGGTGACCCAGCCCTCGCAGTCGTTAAACTCTTACTCTTCTGGCCAGGTCGGTGTCGGTGTATAGACCGTACAGCTCGGTGCTTTATCTCCTCCTTCATCCTCCGTATATGCAGACGGGACCAAAAATCAACCGAATTATTTTCCTCTCGAAACAATCTAAAGCGTTTGGGCCTTTGACAGGGTCCAGGCTTCGGCACCGTAAAGCAAGACTGCGATGACGAGGGTCTGATTAAAGGACACTTAATTTGTTCGATAGAGGGCTTTGCTACTCAATTGATTTCTTAGCCCAAAGAAGCGGCGATTGGCAAGATTGGCGATTTTGTCAACGTTTTCTGCGTATGCGAGTAATTGTACAAGCTTCGTCTAATGTCACGGCGCCATTCTAAGACCATCAGTTGCGGGCCATTATGGAAGCTTTATAATGCCTACTTGAGAAGAAAAAGAAAGTAAACCTTTGTCTGAAGCTCAAAGAGACGATCCCTTTTAACTACGCGGATTTGTAATGCAAATATCAGGACGTCTTCCACCTCTACTTTGCTAAGAGAACCGGTTGCTCCCTTCTGGGGTTGCTGGTCCCCAATTGGGCGCCTCCCTTGGTGGCGGATAGGGGAATGCTCAACAGATATGATCGGTAACGATATAGAAGATATCCGGACCATAACCAGCAAAATGAGCGGCTTCCTGATCGACGCGGCGTCTGCTACCCAGGTTAGGGTCGGCCGAAAACAAAACACAAACAATTTTTCTTCCAATTAGATGCATGCCCGATGTTTTTATGAAATATTCTGCTGGACATACCATTGCTTTTCTCCGTAAAGGCATAACACATGCGGGGTTGTGTTTCTGTGCAGAGGTTTCATGTTTGGCTCATCAGCGTTTGTATTTGGATCGAGAATTACATTCTTCTTCTACTTTTTCTATTCCCAAATTCTTTCCGCTCGCGACGTGCTACGCATTTTAAGGGAAGTCATAACCCCTTGATCACGAGCATAATTATAAAAAAAAAGAAGTATCTGCCGAGGGTTTTTCGCCTGCAGTTTTTTAAGTTCTTTCATTCGTCCAGACAGTTGAAGAAGAGCTTAAATTTCTTCTACGGCCCTGAAGTTTTTGCAATATTTATATCGTGCAGTATGCCTATCAGCACAGTGGTGAGAAAGGGTTTCCAGCCTCGGATATCCTTTAGGGCTAGTCAAAGCATACATTTTGTTGACCGCTGGCCAAACCTGTCTTGTGCATCTACACGTCTCAAGTTGCGATTCACCACATCAATGTTTCTGTAACAATTTATGAACAAGAGATGCAATTGTTCTGACCTAGATCCTAAAAGCTTAGTCTGCGATGTCAGTGTGCTCTTGCTCCGAACACAGGGTTACTATACGAAAAATGATAACTCGCCTTAAATTTTCTTTTAAAGTCTTACAGCCAAAACGTATGGCTTGCTCTTAAAAGCACAGGAGTCAAAGTCAGAGTCTGGTGGTCTAGTTTGGGAACATATGCTTCTTAAGTCACGCACCAGCTTGGCTTATGGGCGGCTCGCTTCGCCTGAAGAACACGGCATTCGCCATTGAACCTCAAGTATTTGTTTAATCCCAGTCGCAGAGCTCCACAGACAATGCCTGCGCCAGACACGACGTCAATTTGGCATCCACCAATATAAATGAGCCCCTCGCTCCACCTGAAGAACGCGGCAGTGGCTAATGAGCCTAAAACTTTTGTTTAATCTCAGTCGCAGAGCTTCACAAACGATGACCTTGGTCTCATCATCTATTAAAAATGGTCTCGTCATCTATTGCAACTGACTTTTTACGTCATTCACTTTTTGCCGTATTGTGGTGTCGAATCTCCTGTTTTAAGCGTACCTCGGATGTTGTTCGTATAGTCCGGATCCGGAACTTGTAGAAGCGTGTTTATAAGGTAAAAAAAATCACTGCCTGGACTCACTTGATTTAAGAGTTGCAGCATATTTTAAATGTTATGAGATTGAGTAGTAACCTTCTTTGCTGGGTATGGGCCTTAGTGTCCCTGTTACTCAAATTCAATCGGTTCCTTGGACTTTGGCAAGGTTGTATAGATGGTACTTCCTCTTAAATTCTACCATGCAACCGTGACATTGACTCTGAACATTGTTGATTACACCACATTGACAATGCATCGACTGTCATAACTTTGCCGATTACATCGCATTGACAACGCATGGATACTATTGTCACGCATCGACAATTTTGTAAATGATTTGTGCAAAATACAAGAGTTCTTGTTGTACCTACATTGGTTCCTTATATATAGATATATGAGAACTTTATGTAATTTCAAAGTTAAGTTGTCGATTCAATGTTAGTCCACGATAAATGTCAAATCACCTTTACTTTTAGATGACCATTCAGTGACTAGAAATAAAGTATTTAGGGATCTCCACGGACCTCGAAACACCAGTGGTAATTCTATTTTTAAAACAAAGCATCAAAGTCTGATTGTCACGCTGTCAACGCAATGACGGTGAACAATGTCTGTTTAATCTCAGCTAAAGCGATCGATGATAATTCAATGACATCCCTTTAAAACAAAAAAACAAGGAAATAAAAACTAGTGTCATCGTAATGGTGTCAATGCAATGACGGGTTAGGATGGCCGTCTTTTCTTAATTTTCTGGCTTTGCAATGATAGAAGTTATATGATATCTCCACTCCCCATTCATGTAAACTTAAAAAGGGTTTTCCACAAATTACTTCCTCTCCCCTTAACCGCTATAAATTAAATTAAACATCACGATCTAAAAAATACGTAGCCAACTTAATGGTGTCATAATTCTTCTTCAAGGGTAGTTACGTATCCGCTCAGTACATGTGCAACATACTCACGTGATTCACTTACGCTTCATACCTACGTTTTTTTTGTAACAAAAATTTCTTTTCAATGAAAAGTCGAACCACCTAATCTATTTTCAACCCGTCAACCCTCTTCAGACAACCACCTATGGCGCCCCCGATTGTGTGTGTGTTTCTTTTTATTGGCGCCTTTTGCCAAACAGATAACTGTCAAGTTGGACACCAGCTTACAATGGAAACCACCCATGAACCCGTGACTTACATATCAATCTATCATAAATTTGTATCTAGGCGTGTGGGTAATAGTTCCACTCGACTGATTAGAAAAATAGTTACAAAAAAAAAAAAAAAAATCGATATCGTTGCTCTTTTTTCCCCTATACGCCCTAATCTTAAAAATGCACCCAACACACCCCTTCTTAATCCTTTTTGTTGCGAAAAAAATACCGTAGACAAATCAATTTTGACACACAAAAAAAAATACACCGCATCTGTTCTGCCCTCCGCCCAAGGCAACCCATTCTCCTTGTTTTTTTTTTATTTATTTGCTTCGTTTATTATTTTCATTCTATTTCCCTGTTTGCTGTTTTCCCTCGAGTCACGTACACCGTTTTTGTTCCCTCATTGCCATTACGTTGCTGTACTTTTTCATAGATGTTGTAACTTTAGTTACACAAGCAAAATGTTAGTTCTCCCTTATATCTCTCTCTCTATTTCCCTAGGTTTCCCCTAATCATATTGTTCAATTCTTTCGTTTTTCCATTCTTCATTCCATTTCCAATGCTTGAAATTGCTCTTAGAAAGCAGCTATTGTTTGCTTACGAGAGTTTTTCTCTTGAAACATTCCCATTCTCTTTGTGCCATAGAAAAATGTTACATGTGGATGTAAGCAAAATATACTATAAAAAAATTCCTGTGTACTGTTGGTTGCAAAGAGGCCATGCCATGCCCTGCTCGTAGTGAAATGGAAACGCCGTTGGGTGGTAATAAAAGAGGAGGAGGTAGAGCCTGCTTCCCATCATCACCACCACATCCCGAGCATCAATTCGAGGCCTAAAAACTTGATTAGAACGAGATGTTCTTTTCTGTTGGTTTTGCCTACTTGTTCCTTTTTTCCATAAAATAGCTTTTGTGTCTTTGCATGTTGTTCTAGGTAATCATAGTGTGTAGCAACATAATTGGGTTCTATGGTCGATTACACGTTTTCGCCAAACACAGGGGTAGGGTAATGCAAGGGGTCCCGCAAACATACGCCCGGTTCTTGCTTGAGAAAAAACATGTTTTAGTTGGTTTTTCTTTGGCTTTTTGTTTGCGTAACCTTTTCCTTGCAAATGGGTGTTGGAGGAAATTAGATATCTCAGACGATGTGGTCCAGAGGCAACAACTGGTCCTGACTGGGATATAAGTTGACTGAGAGGGTCGGATTACTTGTGTTGGAAAATTATAATTCAAGGACGAGAGCGGTATACTTTCATGGGAATGGGAAAACAAATTTCTCGGAATAAAGAAACACACGATAAAGTTTTACGAGATGAGATGAGAACTCATCCGTCGTCAGGTTCCGTGAGAAGAGTGTATGATGATGATGCTGTCAATGCAAAGAAGCAATTTTGATAAATGAACCGGATTTAGCAACTGATTAAATCTTAAGTTTGTGAAAGGCTTATCAGATGTCTGAGATGGTGATTAATCTAGGTTCTAGGAAGTCAATAGTTTTTGAAATTAACTTTCTGAGAGTCAGGGCAGGTTCTATTGAAAGGGACTCACAGAATCTATACCTACAATTTAGAAAATACGATTTTGTCCAAATTAAATAAACAATGTTTCCTACATATGTACATATGTCCTATTAATAACCGTTTGAACCTTACCTCGATCGACACTTCTTTCTTTGGATCATTTCTTTAACTATCAAGGACTTTCTCATGCCCATATTTTGTCGAGTTTTTGTAACGTCATTGGCGACACTGGTTGTGTAAATAAAAATCTAGCTTTTAGGTTGTCCGACATAAATTGTCAGTACAAGGAAGATGGAACGTATGCCCCATTCTTTCTGGTTTGAAAAACTTGCATTAATGTCTCTTTCAAACTCTCTTAAAAAGGGTTTTTAAAAAGGTTGGGGCTAAGTTTTTTCAACAAATCTTTCATTCGATATTGATGTCTTATTCTTGGAGGCTAAATTTGAGCGATCACAAGAGTAATGTTTGCTTGGAGGGCTCATGTCGCTTGTGACGTATTGGGACAAGCCTAGGACTTAATAAAACTCCACAAACAAGTCTTAGAGTGCCAATGGATTGGCTGTGTGGCACGTAGCGCGGCTGTTCTATAGGAGAAACAGCAAATCGTTTACATCCATGTCATCCAGTTTGGGCAAAGGAAATTGATTACCGACGTGGTACGTTGTACATTGTCGCTGGGTGGATTTCGTGAGTTTAACAAATGCGCGAAGCTGACCATTTGGCAATCAGTAAAAGATGGGTCTCGTGTTTCGTTGCTCAAGATAAGTTTTCGTTGATATCGTGATTCGCTTCTATGATCAACGCTGCAACTTGCCATTGTGATTTGTCTTTTTTATTTGCTCAATCCTTTTGCTATTAAGATTATTCATGAAAGGGTCTGGGGAGAATGCCAACCGGTCTGCACTTGTTTTAGAGGCCTTATGACCAGGTTCCTCGGGATAAACTATGGAGAGTATTGAAGAACTATTCGCTAAATCGGCCTCGTTTGAGAGCCCTTTAGTCTTTTATGGAAACTGCAGAAGATGAATGGGATGAACACTAGCGACTTATCCCTTCCTTTTGATGTGTTGTGTGCGTTGGACTTCGCCAGGGCTTTCTTTCTTCGCCTCTTTTTCGGTGAAGAGCAGTCTTGGCGAGATATGTTTCGAATTAGCTGGCATAAGGATAAGCTATCTACTTTTCACAGATGCTCTCCTTGCATCGTTCGAGGATAAACTTCAGCAAACAACGGATGGGTTCTGGTGGCCATCTTTTACCAAGCAGAAAAGTCTCAAAGACTTAACTAAGAAGGCCATTCAAAGAATGGCTTGTCTCGACACTACAGGCGCTCTGAGATCTACTCCTACAATGGGGCTTAAGACAATCCTAAAACTTACGAATCCTAAATAAAGACAATCCTTAGCTAGCGAAACATGGCTCATATATTTATATGTTTCACTACAGCTGTCAAACTGGCTCATCCTCCGCTCTCTTCTGAGACAAGAAAAATTTCTAAAACTATTCGCAACATTGTCTAAAACAGATGGCAAAATTGGCAGAGTTGCGGCCAAACAAAAGCGTTATGGCCATCCATTGACAGCAGCAACTCAAAAAGCTTAAAAAGCACTGCAGAGGCCATCACTGGCCATAGCCGCAAGAGTGATAACATGTCATAACCTTCCATGTTCGCCTCGAAACACCTCGCACTACACTGTTTCAAAATTCTTTCTTCTTCCCTAAGCGGAAGAAGATGTTGAAACACCTCCTCTGCCAGTGTCCAAGTGGCAGGAGGCAATGTTTTCAACTCTAAGGACAATTCTTTTTTGAGGAGCTGAACGACTTTGCAAGTATACCAGTGGCGAATATCAGCAGGAACTCCGGCTAGGCGAAGTTTCTATTCGAAGCTCAGGATACTTTAAGATTTCAATTTTTATCCCAGGTTGCAGGTTGTCTCCATAGGGTGACGCTTAGACTCCTCGTAGGCTTGTGCGAGCTAGAGGCTTTGGCTGTTAGCAGCCCTACCTAACCTAACCTTAGACAGTTTTGGTTCCAACCGTCATTTATGGTCTATGAAAAACATGACCGAAAGAATAAGATCGGGAATTGATCCCGTGGCGTAGTGTTTAGTGTGTGTGCTTACTACGCCGGGGGTCTGGGTTCGAACTCTACCATCGTGACCTGAAAAAAAAGACTCGTTCTTTTTCAGGTCGCGAGCTTCTGACAAGCCCTCAGAGAGCATCATGTGTCTTGAAAAACTTCTCAAAGTGTCGTTCGGATTCGGCAAACAATTGTAGGTCCCGCTGTATGTGAAGAAATTTACACACACAGCATTCACACACACAGGTTCACCTCAAGCTGTTCCGCCACTCTATTTAATTATTTTTAGATGCCGAAATGAGATTCCTAAGGTGAGTTTCTGATGCTGCTCTTAGGGATAGGGTGAGACACGTCAGTATTTGTAGGAATCTTAATGTAGCTTCTTCTCCAAGTGGACCGATCAATTCTTCGATGGTTTAAATGTGTCGCGACAAACTTTCTAGACAGGCCATGCTAGCCGAGATGCGAGCGCGTCGCCTGTGTGGTTGATGGCCGGTGGGACCAGGACATGTTCAGGTTCTGTTCAGGTGTTCTGCTAAAGAACATTTCGGATCCCCGCCTGGGGATGTGTCGCCTTGTGTCTCTTAACTTGCTTGCGGAGGATGAGAGAATGATGGAAGCACCATTTAACCGCCCTCGCTCCGTGACGTTCTTGAAATTCTTCAACGACCAAAGAAAATTATCATGACAAATTTTGGCAAATAAAAAAAGAAAGTTTACAACAGCATGGCAAAAACTTTTCAGTCAATTTTGAATTTCCATAGACCTAACACCAAAAAATTACAGTTATCCATATACATACATACACATTTTTTATGCAAGAAAACCGAATTGTGATCATAAAACAAAGAATCCTTTACCTTGTTGGTCTAAGGCATGGGATACACGACGACAGAAAATCGTGCGGCAAATAATCGTAAGATTTCGTGCTGCAGAAAGTCTAGCGGCAAATGGTCGCAAGATTGTTTTTTAGTTCTGTGAAACACGGCGCGTCGAAAAAAATAATCGTGCGTCAAATAATCGATTATATATTAATAATAAATCGTAAAAAAATTGATTTTCTGCCGGAAGACAGCTTCGAATGAAGCTTTAATTATAATGGAGAAATGGTTGGTGCTACATTAACTTTTATTTATAAATTGCATATGTTGTTTGGAATTTCTATATGCAAGAAAACTCGAGTTGCCTTTGACCAGGGGAGAAATCGTGCGGCAAATGATCGCAAGATTTTCTGTCGCAAAAGCACGTCAGCATTACTTTTTATCATAATCAATTCCTTTGCGAGGGTGTTCTGCGTCGCACCAATTTTTGTAAGAAATTTAAATACTTGTAATTTTTCTATGCATAAAGCCGATTGTATTAGTTTAAAACTGCTGGGAAAACACCTAAAAACTATCTCAGTACTGAAGTGTATCAAAAGAAAACGAAAATAGTTCTCGTTTTTATTTTGTAAGCAAACTTTATCAGCTTTTTTGTCTTCAGCAATCAATTCAGCATTCACCACTCTGTGCTGAGCAATTTATGGACATCTAAACTTTTGCTCTAAATCTAGATTCTGAAAAGGGTATTAGGCCAGCAAGACACGACTATGGATAAAATCGTGCGGCATAATCGATTTACTGCCGCAAAAGAGCCGGTCGGTGGCTTAGACTTTTGTAAAAGATCGCATATTTGCCTTTTAGAGTCTATATGCAAGAAATGCCGGTTTGTTTTTAAAAGCCATTTAATACCTTGCCTTGTGAATCTTAGGCCTGGAACGCAGGACAAGCGACAAATAATTTTGATGGCAACCATCGTTGAAAGAAAGTTTTCAAATATTTAACCAGGCCGCTTAAAAAATCACAGCATGAAAAATGTTGCCCGTTGAAATTTTTGACCGACAATTTGCCGCATAATATAATGTCGTCATAGCGTCAAAATGACCTTACGAAATTTGTGCTGTGTAAAAGAGAGATGGGCTATCCAACGGCTCATTATAGGCTGACGGATAGGTTCTAACAAACATTGTAGGTAGTCTAAGGCAGGAAGTTCACTAAGTGCTGTTTAATCGGCTCCAGTAAGAAAGTTTTAGCTAAAACGTTCTTATTCTTTTTTATTTAAAATCATCAGCGTTGCTAATTTTTGTGAAGCTCTATAACTTTTGAAAGAGATTTATGAGTTTTGTGCCATAAACTTCGTCACTGATTAGATACGGTAATATTTGTTCAACCTGCCACAAAACCTTTTCCACAAAACGAAAAGCAGTCATTCCTACAAAAAAAAACCCAATTTCCGCTCGCTTTGGAAACAGGAAATGCCGAAATAGTCTGTCAACTAATTTAGTTATAACAACTACCATAGGAAAAAAAGAGAAGGTAGGTAATTAATTAGCATGCATCATTGCCAGCTAAGAAATGTGTGTCAACCTAAACGTTCTAATTGAACATCTTGTCGCAACAAACAAACAGTTGGAGACAGGTGAATTTTGTCTTCCGTTACGGTTGTGTTGGGATGCCATAAAATCAAACGTCAAATATAACAAAAACCCGTTTATAAAAAAAAAACAATAACTAAAACAAACAGTTAATTACATAACTTGAATGTTGTTAATGCCACGATAAACTTATGAAAATTTTTCGGATGTTTTATAAATGAGTCATAAACGAGGCTTGGAAAATGATGATTTTTATCATGGTGGGCATATTTTATGGATTAAAAGGTCAATCGATTTTCGTTTTTCATTACCAGCCTGCAGCAGCAAGACAGTTTTCCATGTTTCCAAAAGAATGAGGTAGCTAGGTACCTCAAGGTTACCATTTAGCACCTGTACTGCATCGTAAGCAGAAAAGAGACATCAAAAAGTAAACAATATATTCCACAACCTTGAACGTGCAAAACCGCACGTTTCTTTTATTTTTGCTCTCGTTCTTCTTTCTTTTACTTTCGCTGCATGTTTTTAATCCGAAAAAAAAATGAAAACCCAAACAAGAGCACCCTTTTGCTCTTTATTTCCTTCTCAAATGTCTCTCAAGACAGGTCCTACGCAAAACAAAATGATCAGAACAAAACACAGACAGGTGGTTCCACTGCAAACAACAACTCACACAAAATCGAAAACAATGCATTTAGGATGGAGAACGAAAACAAAAAAATCAAGGATGCTCTACAAATCCCTTTTCACTCCACTGGCCATCAAAAGCAAGACCATCCGGAATCCTCTTAATTTTTTAACCATGTGTGTGCAATTTACTGACTAAACTGACTAACCCCCAAACCAGTTCAATATACACACATGGACGAACTAAACCACATTTCCACTTCCTCTGAGGAACTGTGTTTGAGACGGTAGTTCGGTTTGTACACGAATTTGCTGTATTAAATTTCCATGTGAATCTGCGTCTAATCCTTGGGACGACGGTTAAAAACCATCAAAACTTTAATTCATAAATTATAGGAGGAGTTGAAAGCGTTTCGAACAAAAAACAAATATAGAAAATATCATAAACATTAAAAGGAATAGCATTCATGCTCATCTGTTATGACGTTCGTCCTTTGGTCGTTAAGCGCAATGCTCGTGCATGCTTGCTAAATTACCCTCAGAACGTGGCAGTCAAAAAAAAAAAATTAAATAAAAGAAAAGAGTCATTCAGTGTGCATGCAGTCGCACGTCAGTGTAGGCTTTAAACTTCAGCGAATGACCCTCCATCCCTTAATGTGAGACGAAATTTCTATTAGAAATGTATATGTGCTGTGCACATTGCATGTGCAGCAAGCTGTAAAATACTATCTCAACGAAGGGGAGTAGTACCACTTTAGCTGTGGAAAAACCAGGAAGAAATCAATTCAATTTTGTTTAAACCAACACTCTGCGAAAATTTTATTAGCCCAATATAATTAAATCGTGTTGACAATTTTAACATGAGGGTTCGACGGAATTTCCACCGAAATAATGGAACGTGCCGAACAGTACAGAACAGAGTTTTCAGCCCCTCGTCAACCGAGCCTGTTTTCTGATTATTTGAAAAAAGGGATGATTGTCAAGTTTCCGAAGAAAAATAATTCTATTTATTTCGCAATCTGCAGAGAACACCAATCTACGGCTGCCTGGTGTCAGTCGAATGATGTCGATGTCGAATCTGCCTTCTAAATTTTTCAGCTAAATTGTATCACCATCGACTAGCTTTAACTGAAAATAAAGTGGGAACCTAATAGCATAGACTAACTTAGAAGAGAATTTTCCACATTTTTAAGAAAAGTTACATTTCCATTACAAATTGTGCCGTGGAAAGAAGTCGAGTAATTCCAAATAGGTTAATAGTTGGTCACCTTTAACCGAAATACATGACGAGGAACTATGTTAAAATAGTTAAAATACTAAAAGATGAAATGCCAAAAGAAAAGAACAGTTTTTTGTCTCAATGACAGGGCACGGTCCTGCTAACTTCACCTATAGCTGGTACTGCGCTTTAACCAATCAAGCTATTGGTAAACGATTTTTTCTTTGTCCGCATTCAACAGCCTCACTAGTTTTGCCTATTATGCCTACACTGCCATTCCTAATAAACTTAAAAAAAAGCAAAGAATATTCATCAAACGTAAGGCCAAGCTAGTGAGGTGGTCGGATTTGGACAAGGAATAAGTCGGTCGCCGATAGCTTATTTCACTATGCGATTGAGCGCGCCTACCCATATCCCGGTTTCCAGACTTGCTTTCTAGCTTGGTAGCCTTTTCCACGATTTGGTAGTTTTTTCTTCGGAAAGAAATTTGTTGGTTCATTAAACATTTACAATAAGAAATACTGAAAACTCTGTAAAATATTTTTTGCGAAGATGTAAAAAATGGAAAACGTTGAGGAAGAAAAATAAGTTTCAAACAAACAATAAGATGTTTGCTTGAAACTTATTTTAGAGCTTAAAGTAGCTTATTATGAAAAACGTGGTTTTGACTACTTATTTAGTGGTAACGCAACAAAAAACAAATTTTGAAAACAAAAAAAAACTTAACATTTTAATTATTTTGGTAGTTTTTTTTGTTAGTTTTGGTAGTAAAAATTTCCACGGAGTGGCAACCATGGTCCAGATGGTGGAAAACGTAACGCCTGTCGGAATTAGTGGGTACCAGCATGATAAAAAATAGACCGGATCAAAAGCCGTACTCAAAGAAAAATCTAGAAACGTCTGCCCCAACTTGAGTGATTTCCTGGTCGCCGTGTGCTATCTAGGCTTGGGTTCGCCGAATATTAAACATGCTCCTCTCTTCCTTTTTCCCCAAGATAAAACTAAATCTTCAATATACAAAATTAGGCCAAGTATTAATTTCCTCCGTAAAGGCATAACACTTGCGGGTATAAACTGGCTGAGCCGTTCGCATCGTTTGTATTGCATGAGAGCTCTTTCTCTTTTCGCAATATGCTTACGTTTTTTAAGGGAAGCTATAATGCAAAAGTGCTTAAACACAAGTAACAGAGAAAGTCTATTACAGACAGTTAAGCGGCTAAAAAAGTATAAGTAAAAACTATACAAGCAAACAAAAATCGTAATCGTAAATCGTAATGCCTTAATCGAGAGTTTTTTTTTAAAAAAAGCGCTGACAACTCACTGATACTGGCTGATCATCACTACTCTAGTCCGAGTGTATCCTGCTTACAAAACTTACTCATGCATTTTCTAAGGAATATTTTTTTTATAATTATCTGTTTCTTTGTAGACACATTTGTTATTGTTTTATCGACTTGGTTATTAACAATTTTTTTCTTTCTTATTCCAGGTAAGTTTCCAGTTCCGATCCTCCGATTTCGTGAGTATAAGGAGTATTCTTTTCTATCTAATAAAATCTAATAAAATTCAAATCCTGATTCGCCAAAAGGTTTGGAAGATTTAAATTAAGTAACGCTTACTGTAGGTTCTAATTACACTAGTTGCTGATCGATTGCCGAAAAGCGAATGTGCTTTATCCTTCCTAACCTTGTCTACAGTCACATGCCAAAAGCTTTGCGTGAAATAATAGTTCAATACCTACCAAAACCTTATTTTCTCAAGGCGGCGCGCGCGTCCTCTTGCGTATGGTTCCTTGTCGTTGATGACCTTCCTCAATCCTCCACAAGCCAAGTCTTTTCCAAAGTTTCAAAAATACTGAAATACGTACCTTCTAAGAAATACATAGGCCCTGGTTATACTCGCTCATAGCACGACCAGCGATGGTCTTTACGGCTGAGGTCTTTTGGCGAAATCCTAAACAAGTCACTACAATGTGGTCACTACAGACTAAAGGGTCCAACATTTTGGGAGGAACTTGGCGAACTGTCAGCTTCATACTCCGTCGACGTCACTTGATGTCGGCATGAGTTTTACAGCTATTCAAATACACATTCTAATGGCAGCAAGTTTGAGCATTCTTCGACTGTACCGTTTGAACAACATTCACTGCATTCTTGCCAATGAGGTAACTTCTACTGAACTTAGACTGTCTTTCGACGATATGCTATCAGTGAGTATGGCTTCTTTAACAACTTGTCCATAATCATCCCTCCTAGGGAAGGCTGGCTAAATATGCAAAACAAAGCCATCACGACTTGTCTTCGTCTTCTTTCTATACAGACCAGTCTAAGAATAAGACAGAGACAGGCTGTGGATTGTATGAAGATGGACAAAGGCCTTGAGCGAATTATTTAGTATGCCTTGACAAGAAATATTCTATATTCCGTGCATGAAGATCTTGCCGATAGCAACTGCGACAGCATAATTTTTTTGCATATTGACATTGCGATTCAAGACTCGCGGCTATTACCACATTTTAAATTTTAGTTCCCCGCCTAGTATTTACTAGCAACGACTAAAGAGCCAAAATAAGGCCCTCTTCAAGAGGTAAAAAAATATTCATTTTCGCGAACAGCTAAGCACCTCTTTATCTGCTTGACTCATCCTTCACCTTCGGAAACACTGGATCCTAGTCCATGATGGCTTTGATGGCAATAATACAGCGAACTCTCTTTCTAAACTTAGTGAAACAATACCACTCGAAGGACCTGCAACTGTCTACGGGGTCCGCAGAAGACTTCAAAATGAGTGCTAAAAATCTGACTCGAATCGATCCAATGAAGTCTGGCTTAATTAACCTGGGGTGGAATTGGCTAAGGTGATCGATGGGAAGTGATGTCACAAATCACAAAGAATCGTCTGCGTAAACTGTGATCTGCACAATTTTCTTGTGACATGCTCTCGGTCAATCACCGTCAAAATCAGCTAATCCTCAGTTTTCAAACTTTCTTGTTAGTTGGTTTTTCTACCTACACTTAGGCTGATGTTCCTACATCACAAGCCTAAATTAAGCAACGATTTAAAAAATATTTTTGTGATCATCAATGCACACGGATTATTTTGTTTGATCACATTGACTGTCACGAAATGTGACAATCACAGATCACCTTAGCCGATTCCTGGACAGAATTGCTATGAACAATCACGCATTCTCCCCATCACCTCCCCCCCACCCCAGTAGGTCTTCGATCTGATATTTCTTAGAAAGAAATATTTGAAAAACATATTCACCTCACTGGTCATCATTAAACCATTATCTTACATGCAAGCTTTGTCTAAAAAACATCATTAGCAAGGAAATTTTTTCTTCAGAAAACCTGGCCAAAATCCTCCCAGAGGAGATTCTTGTCTTCCTGACTGCATCGAGATTGAATCGTTGGCTCTATGATATCACTAGGGAAAGCAAAATAGGTCCCTTTTTTACAGTACAATTGGTCCCAGGATGGATATCCCTGTAAAAACTAGGGGCTCGGTTTTGAAGATCCTCTTTCCTGAAGCATTGATGTTCACTTGATATTGCTGAGCCATTCTTCACTAAATAGTTATTTTTAAAATTAGCTCAAAGGTAAGGTATTTCGACTTTTTAAATTCTTCGATGATGGGTGCTCCCAATTGCGTCATTTTGTTTTCGGTGCTGGACGAATATGTCTTTATTATTGGATTGGGTTCATATACCTAATAAGCCTTAACTTTAAGACAGGCGTAATTTGAGCGTTCTTTAATCTCACCCATTGAAGAATGCCACCTCCTCTATTGTAGTATGGATGGTAGCGACAATATTGATATCATCCTCAAACCACAATATTGCCAGGGACCTATTAACGACACTGCCTTTCACGGTGACACCTACACTATGCACTTCCCGAGAGTTAAATTGAGTCACAATTACTTATTTGAAACCTGTTCTCAAACTGTCTACGACAGGATCAATTGTTTTGTAGTCCATAATTCAGCTATCAGCAAAACTTTACTTTTTGTATCACCAGTACTATAATCCATCTGCCATAAAACTGCGTTTAGCCGGAGAGGATAGAAAAAAGAATAAAGTGTCTCCACCGGACAAACAAAGGTTTTATTTGACACCAGCACTTTTTTTTGTAATATTTGCTCTCAGAATAGAGTGGCGGTATCGCGATTAAAATTTCGTTGAAAAAATCCCAATAGAAAACTCACTTAAAAAATCCCAATAGAAATCAAGTATGACATTTCTGTCATACTTGAAAGTTTTAGTTTAATTTTTTAGGTATCAGACTGTTATAAAGATGTGTGAATATTATTAAAAGTGACATAAAGAAAGGGTGAGTGCTCATTCTTTCAACACTTTTTCGGCTATTATTTCCACTCACTCAACGAAAAGGTTTTGTGTCTCGTCTTAAAATTCGGTGAATTTCACGGGTGTTTGCCTTAAGGGAAAATCTGAATGGAAGATCCATCGATCCATTATTTTCTCTTCCGATCTCATTAACATGCATCAATTTCTGGGTCGTAGAACAGTTTTAGACGCCCTGGGTACGAGTGGTCTTTACAGCGGCATTAAGTAAAAATATACGAAAGACAAAAGCATCCTTTTGTTAAAATCGGGCCTGAGTTCTTCCACAGTATGGGTAGCATTTTGATCTTAAAACAGACTGAGAACTTCAGGAGAGGCAAATTCTTTCGATTGAAGACCAAACTTTGCAACCAATTTAATTCAATCAACTTTTGCTTTAACCGAAATAAGGCGATCTTTAAACTTCAAACGATTTATCTTCAAACGCAATGAATCTACTTATCGATGACTTTTGTAGCAGGTAGCACCTTATATCAGTTTCAAATATTCAATTTTGAAGAAGAAGACAAATACTGCCCAACTTAAGCGACGAACTCAGATGCTGGCTCACCGTGGTAATTTGGACTTTACTACTGAGACGATTCATGTCAATCTTAAAAATCACGAATTCAACCTTTACAGATTTTCAATTTCGTTAAAAGAGTACATAACAAAAATGCACTGTTGCATCGGTAAAGACTTCACGACCAAAACTGCCAAATATTACCCTCAGCATCTGTCAAAAGACGAAGCACATTGATCAGAGTTATTGACAGTAATTGACAGCTAAAATCCACATCATCTGTTGGCTCATCCTTTATTTTTATCGTTTAGCTGGTATCTTCAATACAAGGTGATGGAACTTATTCATTATTGAATGGAAGTTGATTCTGTTCGTGACCTTAAACTCTCTACGTGAGCCCCATATAAAACATCTTCCGGAAAACTGATAATCAACTGTTTATCGCTCTGACCGAAGGGATTAAAAGACTTCCGCCTCGCCTTATCCAATTTAGATCCTAACAATTTTGGCAATATTCTTGCAATATTTCTCAACTTTGAATCTAAAAGCGAGCGCTTAGACAAAATAGTAGCACAGTAAAAATGACCTGAAAGTTCAGTTCAAACTCGTACGCAAACGATTGCAAGACTGCATGACTTTGCACAAAGTGCAAACAAATTTCACATAACTTAAAGGCACTTAACCCTAATCTCTGTCACTGACTGTATTCCTAAGTCTATACCGATTCGTTCCGGCCCTCGTGTATGTTTTGCTTTAAAACTTTTGTGCTACTCGTATTCGTATTTTGACTGGCATCGTTGTCATCACTAAGAACAGCTATGGTAAACCTCCTCATACCTTACAGCCTCATCACTATATACCAGCACCTTCAACATGTCGGGATAAAGTCGGTCTTTGCACTCTATCCTCCGCACGTAGCCATAATATATTGCCGTCTGGCGGCTGCTGCTACTGCTGGGATTCTGGATTTATTTTTACTCCTTCGTGATTCCATCTAAAAATAATATACACAAACACTATGCGGAATAAGAGGAGCCGAAGAGACGTATACAAAACCAATGTGAAGGGATCGACCGACTACGTGCAGTTTCTTCTCGTCGTCCTGCTGCAACTGCTGTGCGCCTTTTGTAATGCATCCGAGCTGTGCACATGCATATGGCTGGATTGGTTGCGCCAGCAGCATCCACAAGAGAGGGATGTTGTTTGCCTTGCAGATGATGGTAGTGACGACGACGACGACTACGTTGACGATGACGATGGTGCTGATGAGGATTTTCAATTTATTTTCCTTTATATAATAGTTGTCGAGAGAGTTTGGGAAGTAATTTTGCACATCACCAACAGGAACAGGAACAGGAAGGGTATTTTGATGACTCTGTCTGGGTGGCTGAATATTGTATCAACATAAACACACACATTCTCCGCATATAAAATTCTATTGTTGGTATATAATTCCCGGATCGATAATTCACCTTCCATTGTCGTTAACTTCATTGTCTAATCCTTTTGCATGGAACAAAGTCCTTAAGTTTTACATCCCGTAGGTAGTTGAATTGTTAGAGAACACACAACAGTGTCTAAATGGATGGATAATTAATGTACCTTTTGGTATGCACATGAATGCTGAATTGATAATGCTATTATCCCACAATAATTTGTTTACCCTTTTAGACATGTATAGCAGGGTTGTCAAAGTGAAGCTTTACTTATTTACACAAACTTTTCATCATCTGCAATGACAGACTTTGAAAAAACACTACAATTCCAAAACCTTGCCACCCAAGTCATTCCAAGTCCACACGCCAAACAAAGCAATCTGTTCTTCTTTGCAAAAGGTTTCTTGGAAAAATCATTCAAAAACCTAAAATAATTTTACCTTAATATCACTCTGTAACAGTAAAATAAAGGAAGGCATGTTAAGTTATTGTCTGTAGCCTTGTTCCAGGGTTTCTTTGTTTCCGTCAACATGAAAACCAAACCTGTCTGTGGTGTCTGCATCTCAGTTGAAATGTGTAAGTAAAGCGTAGGAGTAGATGTGGTGTTGGCATCTACACACCGACTATATGCTGACTTATTTCCCAGACCCAGTCGTTTTGTTGAGGAAATGTTAAAAATAAACAAAGAGGAATCAAGCCATAATCCTGCTTGATGGTAATTGGACAAAACATACACCAGTACGTTCCTGTGAAAAGTTGTTTTAAAGTGAGGCTGTTGTGGATCTAGTACATTTTCTAGTAGACGTCCTTCAGAATACGGGTGCACTGCCACTCAAGGGCTTATGCTGTTCCTGTGAAAAGCAAGGAGATGGTTGGAACTGAGCTAAATTGGCTTAAAACAGTTCAAAGCGAAAGAAAACCTCTTGTGGCTTTTTTTCGGTGATCCCTTATCCTTAGAAGGATCGCGGAATGAAGGCGGCTAAATGGTCCTTCCATCGTTCCCGATCCTCTGCCACCAACTCAAGAGACACAGGCGCGATCCCCAGACGGGTCTCGGAGATCGGATGATCGCCGTTTTATGGTCGGCTCTCCTGTAATGTGCCCTACGGTGCACATGCCCAGACATGAACACTATTTTCGACCTCGAACGTATTTCCGCTTAGTTGAAACCAGTGTAAATCGGACAATAATGTGACAGAAAGCAGTTTACATAATGATCGTAGTTGGATCCTACCGAGTAAGTAAGGCTGTTTATTTGCACCTACCCAGACAAACGAACGTTTACACATGTCAAAATATTTTTTTTTAATTAGTTCGCAAATAGGGTGTTCCGGCGTAGTGGCTAGTGTGTGTGACCTCCTCCGCCGGAGGTCTGGGTTCGAATCCTGCCATCGTCACCTAAAAAAAAGACTTGTTCTTTCTTACCAAGCCCTCCGAGAGTATCATTTGTTTTGAAAAACTTCTCAAGTGCCGTTCAGATTCAGCAAAAAATTGTAGGTCCCCTTGTATGTAAAGAAATTAACACACACTGCATACATTGTTGAGAAGTTGGCCCTGGTTTACTTCGAGCTGTTGCGCCACCCTATTTATTTTATTTATTTAAATAGAGTGTTCTGACCGTTTAAATGTGTTAACATGTTGCAAACACAAAAAGAGAGAAGACCGCAGCTGAGAGTAAGTGTTATGCCAGTGTCAAACCAGTTAAAAAAAATTAGTTACGTTAGGGCTAGTCTTAGTCCAGTTTGTTTTGAAATGGCTCTAATTTTAGAAATGAAGTTTCAGGATATTTGATATTACTAGTTTTAATCCGGTGGTTCTTAAGTTGGTCGCGGAGGACAAGTGGTCTTTCCATCCTTTCATTCGGAAAGGACTTGGCCACGCACTGAGCGACTAAGTGGCATAGCGGCCGAGTGCTATTCAAATGACACTTACCGCTTTGCCGCCTGCCGCTCAGTGCGTGGCTGTAGCCTTTGTCGAGCACTTTGCTCCTCTCGCTCTGTGAGCCTTATAGGTATCGTTCTTTTTCACGGATCACAGCTCTGCAAGGTTCTGGCAAACCCTCCAAGAGTAAAATTTCTCTCAAAAAATTTCTGTGTGGATCCGACGTACAGTTCGAACGTCCAAATTGTAGGTCCCCTTGTGTGTGAAGAATATTACACACGCAGCATACATCTGGTTGAGAAGTTTATCTAGAGTTGTTTCGCGCCTCGTTTTTTTTTTAATTTTAATCCGCCTGAATTATCCGGCCACGGGCAGCCTCGTCCCTGAAAACGAGCTCGTTATTAAATAATCCCACAAAGACTTCTTCATGGCACAATAAGTTTATGCTAAGGTCGGGTGATATGGCGCAGTGGGAGAAATGGAGTACTTCAAATATCCTTTCGATATATGTTGATGTGTTTAGATACCAAACATATACCAATATTCTCTTCTGTCCTCACTGGGGATTGCATCGAATTAACACTTTCGAAATGTAAATGGCAACGAAAACCCACTATGAGCTTTATTCAATCGAGATCTTTTGCGCTTATATGCTCGATAGGGGCAAACAGACGGTATTATGCTTTTTGTGAGGGTAATATGGCTGGGGCACCATTTGACCCTCTATGTTATTTGGCATGCAAATACTTTTTCAATTATTAACCTGCACATCTACCGAAAAAAGGGACATAAAAAAAAAACTTTACTATTAAAACTGATTTGAAGTATGTGTGTAGTATTTTTTTTTTTTTTTGATTTTTTAACTTTTTCTGACTGGTGCAGGCGGACATAGAAATTAAATCTGGGAATCAAATACCCATTGACCTTAATCCTAGCAAAAAAATATTTAGTCAGAACAAATTCGGAAAATATAGCGCTGCAACTCCTACTAAAAAAAACTCGAATCCTTACTGCACTAAAAGATTTGGACCAGTAAAAATGTAATTTGGATTTTAAATGCAGCGCTAAGGGCAAATGAAATTCACATCTGGGGCGATGAGTCAACATATGAAATTTTTTAAAACTGCCATCAATCCGCCATCCACAGACTAAAAAAATCTAAATTCTCTTCCGGACGTATCTGGTGATTCAGAAGACATTGAGAAAAAATCTTTGTGCAAGATGTGAGAGTGATTAAAAAAAAAAAGGTTTGGTGCTCTCTGTCAAAAGTGACGCAATAGCATAAGCACTTGCCAACAAACAAGTAAGACAACAATAACATGAAAAAATTCTAATGCGCCAAATGAGCTGTTTATGTGCACCATATTACCCGCCATTGAGGGAAATTTTTGTTTTGGAATAGTTTTTGTTTTTAGAAACTAAATTGAAATTTGTCCTCCACACACTTGCTCAGATATAAGAATTTTAGTGCAATTTAAGGGTCATAAGCAATTCTCCGTGATCCTAAACGCGCTGCTCCACAAAGGGTTTTAAGGGTTTTAGACCAATTATCCAGTCCAATCCTCCAGGTTTTAAGACCAATCATTTTAGCATTTTCACTGGCTTGATCCTCTAAAATGAGGACTATTTCTTAACGCAATCCTGTGGGTATTATTTCAACAATACACTAAACAAACCTTAATTTGTCAACATACATCAGAAGTCTTTTCCACATCAAGAAAACACTTCATGGCCGTTGTGGCATCCTTCAATGCCTTGTTTATCTCTCTAAGAGTAAAAAGCTGGTCAGGGATAAAGCCTTACTGTTTTTCTTATCTGTTTTTCTGTATTTCTTATACTTTAGCGAAGACTTTTGGAACTTTTTGCCCTGTCCTACCGCTGGGTTACCTCAACTTGAGATCTTTTGCCAACACTATCACACCAAGCCGCACTTTACTCCACAAACGTCTTCTGTGTTTTCTATTTTTTGCCTTATGACTTTCAAAACTGAAAACTTCCGAGTGCTTTCATAGTTTACATGTGCTGAATACCAAACCCCTTCACACCACAAACATCATCGCCACAAGCAATTTTGAATGTGCGAAAACCATTTTAAGACACTTTTAAGAGCACCAGCATCCTAAAACTTAACGCAAAAGCCTTGGTTTGCATAAAATTAAACTCCACTGGCTTAAGTGACTTTCGATGACTTTGGTTTACCTTCAAACCAAAGTCATCCTCTTGGACAAAAAGAGGATCTTTTATTCAGACTCTGGTGGGATTTTTAAAACAAGCCATCGTGCCTTCCAATCAAACTTCTGTAAGTCGTTATCCATAACCACCTACATCGTACTTCTGGATAAGGGAGTCCATATTAAAAAAAAGTCTGAAAATGGACATTGTGGAGAGTGTCTTACTGGGTCCCTTACAAGTAATGTTCTGTCTCGGATACTGATGATACTGATACATTGAGTCTTGGGGAAACCCTTACACCAGCAACAATTTTCTGCGTATTTCTCTCAGGCGGAGACATTTTTGCCGATCGTGCATCACCAACACAAACTGTATACGATAGCCCGATACTTTAGCTCCACTCTAGTCTGTTCTCAGGAATGAAATGGATAAAAGGAGCCCAGAACATATTTTTGCCGGACCTCATGCGCATTATTCCCACTTATCAAGCGCGGGCAGATCAGTACAAATCCGACTACGGTCAGCTACGATCCGCCGAACTGTTCCTGTTTGCTCTTTCTACCAGGGAAATTGAGTAGGTAAGTATTTTGCACATTGGTGCCCTAAATACCTGTTGAGTGTTTTCCAATTCATACCTGGAAGGGCAACTTCAAAAGGCCAAATATTTTAATGGTTTTGCGAATATGTAAAAGGTCAGGTGTAATTAGCTGATACTGGTGCATACTTCAAACTTAAGTGTAAGAGCCAAGCAATAGTGCTTCTATTTAAGTACAAGGTGATTGTAGTTCTACTTCAATTAAAAATACCTTATTGGAACCACTTTCGATTCAAGGGCATCTCTTAGTCAAACTGTTTACTATTTCGTTGTGAAAACAAACATATTTTCAATTGCAGATAGCGAAACACTAGAGGTTAAATCAGCGAATATCGCCTGCTTGATCATCTTATAAGATGAGCACTATGTGATCATGAATCAAAAGAATTGAGCAGGTAGATCGAGTTTTAAGGACTGCCGAGTCGAGTCATTTCGATTTAAATCGAACTGAATCGATTGTTTATATTGTTTCATACAGTTCAATCTTGCTACTCCAAAGTTGAATACTCGAGTCCAAAACTTAGTCGTACTCATTCTCGAAAGCGATTTCACTTCCTTTGTGAAAGGGACTAACGACTTTAACTAAGTGAAACTGAATGCCTTAGTCGCCAACAGTTGTAGGTAACTTTCACTTTCAAGATTCCCCTCAAAGTTAGAAGTCTCCATTTCGTGTATGCCATTGTAGGGAAATTATCCTGTCAGTCCAAAAAAAAAAAAAAACAAGAAACTCATTAAAATCAAACTTATAATAATTGTGAAGCAATTTAAATTCGTAAAACTGTCAAACCTATGGCATCTGACAGTTTTAAAGGCATTCAACTGCCAAAGGGTAGAGACACATTTCTGTATTTACTACCTACTCTACTTCGATTACTTTTGTGTGCACAGGATATGTGTAATTGAACGGGCTTGTGCCTATGGCTACATAGGTATACACAACACTTATATTATGATTCCTTTTTTCAGATCACATTTCTGCCGTAAGGACCCAGTCGTCGTTTAACCGACATGTTGAACCTACCTACACACAAAAGTAGACAAACCACCATCTGCGGAAATATCGTATCTGTGGTACTCGGCGTTGGTAATGTGCTTCTTTGTTGTGCACGTCCTCGTCGTCGTCGTGGTTATTGTTCGTGAGAGCCTTAAGGAAAGAAAATTCCAAGTTTTCATCAAAAAAAAAAGTAAAAATAAAACGAACGACAAGTAGTATGGCAAAGGACCACGACAAAAGGTTTTTGAATCTTGGCCACCTGCTTAGACAGCGAGATGGTGAACATCTTTCTTTTTTAATACATGAATGTACATATATATATTCCTATGTACAGAAGATGTTTGCTATCCATTTCTACCTGCCGACGTCAATTTACCTGTAGAATCTATTCCATACACGGATTAAATTCTTCTCAGTTTGTTCTTAATCCATTCACATGCCCGCAATTCTATGGAACCGAGTTAATCCAGGTCGCCATACCTGGTGGCAGCGCGTCTCGGTCGCCCTCATGTGGAATGATTTCAACTCGGCAATGTCCAACAGGCACAATAACAAATCGACATCGTTCAGGTGTACTCCAATCTCCAGCCATGCCAACGTCTATCTATTCGGCTACGTACTGTGAGTCCGTGTCTGTTTTCGTATCCTTGCTCCGATTTTCCCGAAACGATCAAGTAAGATATTAATGTGTGCACTGTGGCGTACACGTAACCAATCCCCCAAGCAAGCGGAGCAAGGAAATCTAAACATTTCGAATCAAAGACAGAGCTACATATAGGTAGACATAGATACTTTAACCACACCAGGTGGCAGCCAAAAATATCTATCCGATACAGAGGATTTTTTTTTTCTGTGATTTCAGCGAATATAAAAAATATAAAAATATCTCGATACAGAGTCTATTAGTCATAGTCTGTTCAGCAGACAATTGGGGATTAATATCAGCCGCGAGAGCAAAGCATGTCGTCGAGCCCCAGCAGCTACATATATCACATCCAGACCCAGTCGAACGACAAGCCTACATTCACTCCAGAGACTCGTTTGAAGGAAAATCAAACACACAAAAAGTGTGGCACACTTACGTCTCAAGTATCTCGATAATTATGTTAGGTCAGTATCGGCATAAAACATATTTCGCAATCGAAAACGCGAGTCTTATAGGCGGCGAGACTATAAGAGCTATAAGAGCCATGTAGTCGCTTTGGCGGGCTTGGCGGACATGTTTTTGTTTATTTGCCGTGGGAGGAGGTTGATTTATTTTTGAGTGGATTACAATTGCGAAATAATATTTATTATATCAATTTAGAGGTTTTTCTCTTTTCCTGTGGTTTATTAGCTCGTGAATACAGACGATTTGGAAACTTGTTTGTATGGAAAACGTGGACGAAACTAAATCGTATTTAGTTACAAGCTGTATGAAATAGACGAGCGTTAAACGTAATTTTTAATGCCTGACTGAATTAAGAAGAAAGAAAAATGACAGTGTAAAGTGGTTATTAGACCCAATGAAGAATTCTTTTTTCGTTCTCAATGGGTTGGGTTCTTTCATCTTAAGCAGCACTCATCGTCGTCACCTTTAGCAAGCATCCCTTAGGTAAATAAGCTGGCGAGCTGGAGATACATCTGACCTATTCGGCTTGAACCGTGCAGATAAATATGATATCATTGTCCAGAAATCACAATATGAACTTTGGGATTCCTGAGAGTTCCATTTTGGTTACGTTTCTTGGTACTATTTCACGTCTTCATAAAAGTTCTCTCGACTCAACTAAGCTAAACAAACCGTCTTCTTAACACTAAAGCAGCGATAAATCTCCTTAGCTCGTACATCATTGCCTCCAAATCAGTCATACACTTCTTCAGAACCCTACAGAAACTCCAGATCAAGCTTAGACTACACAAGGACTGAACCCATTCTTCAAATACTACAAACGTTGGTAAAGAGGTGTTTTTGAACTACTTAATGACGTCCTGGCTAGACCGAAATTTCTCCTTAACCCCAGCAACGGAGAGCAGGCCACTTACAATTGTGTAGTGCAACTACGGAACTGTTAAATGCTTTGAAATTTATGTAAATAAGTAGTGTTACCAGCACCAAATAGTCGCATCGTTCTGGACCTGTCTCGTCCGGAACGATGTGACTCTTTTTAAAATTTAAGTCGCAGCTACCAATCGAAGTATTTCGGTTCTAAATCTTAGATTGTCGGTTCTAAATCGAAGCCGGTTCTAAATCTTAGATTGTTTTTCTATTCGCATCAAAAGAATCAAAAATAGCTGAAAAATTTGTAGATGTGTAAGAAATGCAGTGGCAGCATACATGTTGCTTTGACTCGACTGTCAATGCGACTTTCATTGCATTGCCTTAATATGAATCGGGTTATGCAACGAAATCAATAGACTCAACAGAGAAAAGTAACTCTTCTCCTATGAAACGAAGTTCGCCCAAATACTAATCCCATCAATGGCGCCTAACGTGGGTCTCAAACTCATGGAGTGTAATGATCTACTGAATGAGTTATTCAGAACCATGGAAGTCCTTCGCCGTCCTCTTCATTCTAACCAAATTTGTTGATTACCAATTTAAAACTAGGTTAACCCATGAACCAACCACTAATCACATCAATGGTGCCCAACGTGCGACTCGAACTCATGACTCTAGGAGTAAAAGCCCTTTGATCTACTGAATCAGTTAGCCGGATCCATCAAAGCCTTCTGTCGTTCTCTTCACTTTAACCAAACCTGTTGATGGCCAAGTTTATGCTCCCAACAAATTTCATCTTTGATGTTGCTATTTCTCCAAAGTATGAGGCTCTGGCACTGCGGTCTCTTAAAAGGGAGCCTATTGTGCCTTCCCTGATGAAATCTTAGAGCTCCGGAGGCAGTCAAAAAGACGAGGATCTTTTCTGAAGGGAAGGAATAATTTCTTCGCCGAGGATATTCTTCCTCAGACGCAAGAGGGCAGGGCGTTTCATGATTATGTGTAGAGATGACTCATCGCTCTGTAGACAAAGTTTGCATGTGGCGTCTGGTGAAAGGCCGATGCGATGGAGATGTTTTTTCAGCATGCAATGGCCGCCGAAAATTGAGGAGCGAAGATTTTTAAGTTAGCCATTTCCAAGCTGGTCAGATTATTAGAGCTCTTGGGGGAGAATCCGGATTTTTTTTTTTTTTTTTTAATAATGCTGTCCAGGTGTAAGCCAGACCTCGTTGGATTCGGTTTTAGCTAGTTTTTTTTTATATAGTTATTGAAGAGTCTTTTATTGACTCCACAGAATGGTTCAGGCCCTATGAGTGGTGAAGTTGCTCCGCTTTAGTGCAAGCGAGTCTGCTTATTCGTTGCTCTGAAAGCCACTGTGGGCTGGAATCCATTGAAGGACGATCAAGTTGGTTTTGGTTAGTTTTTGGATGTCCATGATCGTGGATCGTGCTAATAAAGGCTTTTGATCACGCCATTCAAAATGTTATTATGAAGACTTAAAGAATTCATTACCGTTAAATCTGATTGTTTAGTCCCAAAACTTATAGCCAACAGTTAACATAACGCTTGATACCTACGGTCATACTTCCTCAAAATTCCTTAAAATAGTTATTCGATTTAAGGACCTTAACGCTTTTTAGTCAGAAATTTTGTGGTTACTGCAACAAAATTTCTGAACTCGTGTTTGTGACGCCGGCGTCCAACGTGGGGCTCGAACTCACGTCTCTTAGAGTAAAAGTCTTATGATCTACTAAATGAGTTTGCCAGAACCATTGAAGCTTTCCCGCCGTTCTTTTGACTGTTCGTAAACATCTTAATAGACAAACATTTTTGGAAGACATATTTAATAAAATTGGTCTTAACAACATCGAATCTTAATGGTTAATTAAGTGTATACTCAAAATTTCATCTTTGATATAAGTATTTCTTCAAAGCTGTATCCGTGCTAGTAAAGATTCTTGATCTTGTCATTCACTTCTTAACTTTTTATAAGAAGTGAATGACAAGACTTGTTTGTTTTATTCACATTAAATCTGCTTAAATAACTGTAGCACTATCAGACAAAATTTAACAAATCGCTAAACACCTGCGGTAATACTTCGTTCTAATTTTGAGAGACATACTGCTGGTAGTCCTAACGACAGGAGGGCATAACCATTGTTCCACTCACTTTATTTATCTTTCTGACAATTCGTTTGTAAAGGAAATAGAAAACCACCAAACCTCTGCGGTCTTCTTACTTCTCGGCGTACCTGCTTGTGTTCTTGGCTTTGAAAAGCCTTCCTGTGAAATGCCCAAAAAAACTATCACATATAAAAGATCGCAAGGTTAACCCCAATACAAACACCCTAAAGAAGTTTGCAAAAAAAAACTTTTCCTGGAAATGTTCTTCATCTAAAGATCCGTAAATACGTCTCCAGAATGTTCTAGAAATTATTTCCGCTATTGTTTTGCAGAATTTTTTCCTGTTTGGTCGAGAGCTCCCCGGTTACTGACTTAAGAATGGACAAAACCTGCTTGTAGTCATCAGACAATAGTCAAATAAGTCGAATTATTCGTTTAACTTTCACGACTCACCTTAAATCACTGCTGGTTCTTGAACAGTTTCGTCGATCCAAAATATTTTAGTAAATTCTCGTAATTTCTCTCTTCCATCAGTAACTTTTTGGTAACTAAATAAATTCTGGGCTAAGAAGTCGTGACTGTGACACTGGCGCCCAACGTGGGGCTTGAAATCACGACCCTGAGAGTGAATCTTATAATCTTCTGAACGAGTTAGCCGGAACCACCGTAGCCTGCAACCAATCGTGTTTATATCGAAATCTATACTCTCAATTATGGCGCCCTACGTGGGGCTATAATGCTTCACCCTGGTAGTAACATTCTTATGATTTGCTGAAAAGGCTAGCCGTTGCCTCAGCCGGGGTGTTCAAAAAATGCCGGCAGCTACTCATCTATTACCACGTCTGGTTATGGCAAAATTAATACTCAAAAAATTGATGCATTACTTGGGGCTCGAGGCCTCGACCTTGAGAATAAGAGTTCCATGATCTACTGATTGAGCTAGCCAGGTCCATCTAAACTTGTTGCCATCGTCTACGGGATCTAAGTTTCCAATGGTCAATTTTCTACACTCAATAATAGCGCCCAACGTTGGGCTTGATCCCACGACAAAAAAATCCTATAAAAAATCCCATACACTGAATCACACACACAATCTTTATATATTGAACACATATCTACAAATTATCGTCGTGCTCAAAGCGGACCATAAAGAATGCAGTAGAGTGGGAGCATTAGGGTCCATCACTTCGCCCAAAAGAAGAAGAAGATACAAATAACGCACAGTAATACCATTTATTGTGATTTTGGAATTTTTCCGGCTGCTTGAACAAAAGTCTCAATTCACTTCTAAATAAGTCGTCTCTCGAGACCGCTGTCAACTTGTCATTCCGTAGTAATTTCCTTAAAAGTTTCACCACAAATCCAAATAGATAACTAACTCATTGCTCATCGGTTCATTCACATTAGTCAATCTCCTGTTAAAGTGCAACGGCCCAAACCCAAACCGCAGTCGTCCACACACCCTCGGAGTGGCTGCGTGCACTGCCGGCGCCAATCATGGCCCTTATAATTACATCCGTCAAATTAACACTCCGTCATGTAATAAATACAATTTCCCCATATAAAACAGATTTCGAGTTGAACTTAAATATTTCATAACGTGCCTGCATGTCTGACTTTCAGGTTCAACCCTATATCCTACCTCCGGTCTGTGCGGTTTGTTCGTTCCACTCGAGTTTACTGCTGTCAACATTTATCGGCCCATCAACACCGTATTAAATTTTTTTCGCAAATTATTTAGCACACTCTACACATGCAATATTACACTCGACGTCTAGTCGCACTCTCTATGGACACAATGTCCTCACCATCATTGTCCTCGTAATCATCGAAGACTTGATTACGTTTACTTGATAAGAAATTATGCGCCGTTGTTTTGTTTAGTTTATTACAAACTTTAAGTCCGTGTGACTGACTCTCTCTTCCGGTTGACCAGCACGCCAGCTTATGCTAAAACCTACCGAGGGTTGGTCACTTTGTGGGGGCCACCAGCTCAGCTCTTGTGTATGGCATATGTGCGGGGGTACACATCAGTGCGCTCTGAATATCTGATTTGTTGTCGCTTAAATGGGCCATTTCCTTGGGCTCCGCATGTGTGCATAGTGGCCGGCAGACCCCTTCTTTTATTCGCTGAATGATGCAAATTTTTGCCTCATGAATAATTATTATTATGTAAAGGGTTGAATGGCTCCGCTTTGTCTTGGATTTTCTTAGCTTCACTTCAATCACCTGTTCCGTATTGGAATTTCAAAGCAGAGGCATGTGCGGGTATTGCAACCGGGAGCAACCACCTGTTGTTGTTATCTGTGGACGGCGGCGCACACGTGCCTTTAAGGTACAAGTTCCTTTTCTCCCCCCAGCCAATCATCTCATGTGTTATTCATGCGCAATGAAAAAGGAATGAAATAATGCGCTGTTTATTTTGGAAAATTGCAGTAGGCTGAGTAACAGTTATCGGGCGAATACGCATGGGGTGCTCTGGACTTGGACTAAGGAGCGAAACACTTAGAAAAGTTAAGATGGATCCCTGATATATGGTGGCTCCAACCCCCAACGCCCTTCCTTGTTCAGCTGTAGCCGAGCCAGGTTAAATTTTAGCAAGTTTTATCACTTTCTTCTTATTTCAGAGCTCAGATCATCACATCACTCAGATTAAAGTTCAGTTTTTCACCGGCTTCGGTGCATTTGCAGACGTCAAACCAGCAAACTGTGACAGACTCAGAGTCGGCCCAGGCTTAAGGCTTCAACACTGTGTTATTTGATTTGGTTGTAAACAGGAGCTGAGACAGAGAAAAATGAGGGAAGTTGAAGCGCGTTGAGGCCCTTTCCACATTCACGATTTTCTAATCATGATCCAACCCTACGCTAAAGCCTTCTTTATCACCAGGATGATGATAAAGAAGAACCTCTAAATACTTATTCATTAGTCACAAAGATCTCGGAAAAAGAATGCTTAAGAGAGCCATCGCTTCATCGTCCTCTACCATCTCGAGCTTTTTAAATGCAAGGCGTTCACTTGAACTCAATATATACGCAATGTGGTCCAAGATTTTATGGACCTAGTGCAATCACCTTCGAAGATTTTCCGGGCCGGGGCGTTGGTGTCCATCCGCTCTAGGTGACCCAGCCATCGTAGACGTTGTGTTTTGACTCTTTTGGGTAGGTCGGTATCGCTTTACAGCCCGTACAGTTCGATGTTATATCTACTCCTCCACTCTCCGTCTATGCAGACGGGCCCGTATATCGTGCGAAGAATTTTCCTCTCGAAGCATCCTAAACTGTTTTCATCCGCCTTTGACAGGGTCCATGCTTCTTCCCATATTCGGGTATGGGTTTAGCAGTCAGTGGATTTGGCCCGGAAAATCTTCGAATCCACACCGCAGGGACGGCGCGGTAGAGGAGCACCGAGACTCAGTTGGCGCACGCAAGTGGAAGGGGACCTCAGCCAACTTCACGTGCGAAACTGGAGACGGCTAGCTAGAGACAGAGCTGGCTGGCGAAGCTTGTTGGCTGAGGCCAAGGTCCAGTTGGGTGTATGTAATTTTCGTCATAATCGAATAGTTTCAAGCTTCCCCAGACATGGCCCAGACAGACCTGCCCAGACATAAGAGCTGTGTTCCAGTTTTGAGTGCATTCACGCCTAATAATTGCTAGCCTATTAGACGAGAATGTACTGTAATATACTGTACTGTAAATGTACTGTAATACTTACCAATGTTGAGACGTCAGTATACTTAACCACTACGAAAACTCCTTTCGAAGAAAAAGTCGTTAATAATATATTATGAGACTCGATTCCATTATTCTAGTCGATTCCATTATTCTAGTCGCTTCCATTATTCTAGTCGATTACTTTAAGAAGTTTTTTTATGTCAGTCTAATTTTTGACATCTCTTTGAGCGTCTTTGATTAATCGTTCCCTTCAAGTTGGAAAAAGTTCTTTATCTCGTCATTAAGCACTTGTCTTATTTGAAGACTTGAGGGGTTTATTTATACATGAAGCCTGCTTCTTACTCTAGGGGCTTAATGCAATGTCTCCACCGGCCATAAAACTGCGATTAGCGGGAGACGATTCAAAATAAATCCAGAAGTGTCTCCACCGGACAAACAGATTATATTAATTTGACATGAGCATCCTTTTGTTGTTATTTTGGCTCTCAAAAGTAATTGGTGATTACATTTGTCAGGAGCGGAACGTTGATAAAATCTTAACAAAAACGTATTTGTGACTGATCTGTCATACGTAGACAAATCCATTTACCTTTGTTGAGTCTTAAACTGTTATAAAGGTGAACGAAAAGGGTTAAAAGTGGTATAAAGACGTGTGTGGAAAAGGTGAATGAGATTTATAAAGCGATTTATTTTAAATCGCTTGCCGAGAGGATTTCAATTCGTAAAGTTAATCTCGAGATTTAAGAGAAAGTTGAAGATTTATGTTAATCCTTAAATGCTCCCGGTATCTTAAAAGATACAACCACTAAACTTTTTGTTTCTCCAACAATTCTCACATTTTTTGTGAAGTTTGCGTTTTTTTTATTTTTTAACTCAAATTCTACCAGGTCTCTTTCGAAATTTAGAAAATATAAGTAAAACTTCATGGAAATTTGGAAAAAAAATTGTAAAAAAAAATTATTATAATAATTGTCAGCATTTCCTTTAATGTCGGATTAGTGTCTGCTGGAGACATGGTATAAGACTAATTTGACACCAGCAGGGCAACAGCACCGTTTTGGTGTCATTTTGGCTCTCAACGGAGAGTGATGATAACATTTCCCAGCAACGAAAAAAAAAACATTTCGTTCTCTGGCTTAAGTTATAATCCTGTTTTTTTTAAAGCTCAAGTTTATTTTTTCTCCTTCAGCTGAATTTTTATAAAAAAGGTTATCAGGATGAGTTTAAGTTCACTTCTCTCAATCAGAAGTTCTTAGGTATTTCCTATATGAAGGATAAGTCCCCCTATTTATAAAGCCTATATGCGATCCTCTTTCTACATCTTAAAGCCAAATTGTGCACAGAGTCGTAAACCTATTTAACATTCTCAAGTGTAGCGTTGCCATAAAATTTTATTAATAAATTCTCCTCTTTTTTTTACAGTGCGATAAGGGCATTTCGGGAATTACTTTATCTGAATCCAGACTATCCACGTGCCAATGAAGCTCACCTGCGCCTTGGATTTATGTTCAAAGTGAATGGCGAATATAAGTCATCGTTGAAACACCTGCAACTAGCTTTAATCGACACAGCACCCTGCACCTTTACAAAACTTCAAAGTAAGTTAAAATATACCCACATAATCGAACGAAATAAGAGCAAAAGGACAATGCGCGAATCTTGTGGATTCCCTTGGTGTGAAGGCAGCCAGCAGTCGGAGTTGGACCTGTTGTCGGAAGGTTTTTTGTTCCGTTGGTTTCCCTTTTTATGGTTGCAGTAATATAACAGGGGTCTTGGCTCTTGTAAAAGTTTCTTGCCTGAGGTCAAAGTCGGTAAGATGTTCATTTATTATCCTGGTGGTCGTACGTAAGGAGCAACATCGAATGAGTTAAGACCAACCGATGAGATCCGTCGTTTGGAACCGTCTTACACAAAGACTGAAGTGTTGGCACTGAGTGTAATTTAATTAATTTACAGTTGATATGATTTTTCACACCATCAACCGGTTTCTTTGAATTTTAGCCGATCATTTGCGGTTCGTTTTTAAGTTGCGCTCTTCGGCAAAATTTATGCCCCAGCTATAAAATGAGGTAGCTGATCGGTTTAGTATTCAGATCATGCAAATTTCGTGCCAACGTGTGCCATACTAATGGGATTGTAATGAGATTAGTTAAGTTTGATATGAACTGAAATTTTTCTAAATAGGTATTTTGGTCAAACAGGGTAAGATGAAATTATAAATGTGTGGGAGCGATGTGTCATCAGATGAGTCACCGTAATCAAATACATGGAAGAGGTCAAAGACCTTTTTCATCTAGGTCACTAAACGGATGAATATCTTCCTAAACGTACGACCGGTGAAAACCTGTCAAAATCACAGACTGCTGTAAAGTTCTTATGTCCGGACAGGTGCACCAAAGACTGCTAGCTATTCAACTAAAATACTCGATAGGATCTGAACAGACATAGAGAGATCACAAAAAGAGGAATTCATTTATGCGTGTCATGTTTTTTTTAAACTCCTTTTTGGGTCTTTGCTTATGGGGTTGGTATGGAATTCTACTGTAATAAGGTCGCCTTGAAAGGACTGCTTACATTTTTAAATGAGCTCACAATCAAGGTTATATGAATGCCTAGCCTAAATCTATATCTCCACCGGAAACTAATCTACGCTTCCTTAAATCTTGATATTTACCATACAAATTGAAATCCTCTGGGCAAGCGATTAAAAATAAATCCTCTCATAAATCTCATTCATACTTTTCACACATCTCTTTACTCCTTTGTTGTTTCGCTTCTAAGAAATATCATCGTCACTTTTTTTTACTCTTTTAAGAGCCAAAAGGACAACAAAAAGGTTGCACGATAAAATTGATCTTCAAATTTGTCCGGTGGAGACACTTTGGGATTTATTTTAAATCGTCTCTTCCTAATCGGAGTTTCATGGCCGGTGGCGATTCCGAGCCGAGATTCGAGCGTATCGCTCCCTGGTATGCCAAAAAGGTAGTGGGATCAGGTAAAAAACATCTCCGGGACCCGGCTGGTTATAGCGTCTATGCCTTCTGAGTTGGTGGCTGAGGGCCGGGAACGATGGAAGGGCCTTTTAGCCGCCCTCGCACTTTTTAAGGATAAGCGACTTGACGAAGATCGATAAAATTGACGATCAAGATAATGGCCGATGAAAACATAGTGTTTAAATGTTAAGAATTTCGCTATCGGCAACCTTGGAGCATTAAGTTTAAGAAAAAAAAAACTTTGCCGACTTAATCCTTCAAGTCCTACCACAGTTTAGTCCCGCAAGTGTTCTGCCTTTATGGGGATATTAAGTATAACGTAAAAAAAAAGTATTACGTAAAAAAGTGACCATACATTTAAATATTATTGTTGAGAGGAAAGAAGTAGATGGAAGGGGAAAACTGAACACTAACCCTATACTTCCAGGTTTAATAAGCGGCCAGACATACCCTGGATAACAGATGTACCGCAGAAAACCAGTCATTTTGAGCCAGATGCTCTTAAGGCGCGTATCTATTTCAGAGTAAAACTTCTGCGAGTAGCTCTCAGGTCACTCTTGAGAATCCCGAGAGCTCTCGCAGAGTGTTGATTTTCTTCTCTTCTTAACTTCCCGACTCCCGATTCTCGAGAGTGTCCCGAGAGCTACTCGGAGGAGTTTTCCTCTAAAGTGGACACGCGTCTTTAGATAGTCTTTTTGCGGTTGCTGTAGCTGCGCCTGGATAAATTTCATCAGGTGAGCGCCTGGGTAGGCGCCAATGTGATACCGTCAACTCCAGGGGAAATTAAATACTTCCCGTAGGTACTGTTTTTAAACTATTTTCGCAGAATATCACGTAAGTGGAACAGGCTCCTTGCAACCGTCTTGCATGCAACTTGCTTCAAATTGCTCTAGAGACTGAAAAAAAACACTTAACAAAATTTTTGTAAAACATGTTGTAGAAAATTCTCTGACACGTGATGAAAGGTTGACCCTAAAAACGTTTTACGGGGTAAGCCTTATTACTTTCTCAAATCTTGTATATTCTGTAGAATTCAAAAGTCTAAATTTTTTAACTTTCAGCGTTAATAGAATCTGTTATCCTTCGGACACGTAGATGCTATCTTCCAGTGTTGATTTGAAAGATCGAAAATAGAGAGACCTTTTGATCTCTGTTATGCTCCACAGCACATTTTTCGGCTCATGGATAAGCCAATATCGCATACGCTCAAGGAGAATATTTTTGGAATAAAACCGAACTGATTAACACTTCTGCAAGCTCCTTGGAGGAGTACTTGAAGCTTATTAAGTTTGTGGCGGAGTCGCCCAAGAAAGCAGTGTTTACGAGCTCAAAAGTCTAACTTTTGCTTTAAAGAGTTGAAATACTTGAGTGGTTGAAAATCGATGTCTGAAGACCGATGTCGAAAAATTTTCGCATGTTAATGATTTTTCAGAACCGGCTACAGTGGGTCAAGCACGAAGGTTTCTACGGCTCGCTAAATGGTACTTTTCTGGCTTAGAAGCACTTTTGGCGGACACCTTAAAAAAGAGGAAGAAATTTTGCCTTGACAAGATCGCAAGGGAGGCACTTTCGACCCCTTTCTGTTACAAGAGTTTTATTTTAAAAAAAAATCTGTCCATTTTGCCTTTCCACAAGGTTGTCGCATTAGTCCCTTTCTTCCTTTTTCGCTTACTTTATTTGATGACAGCTCATTTTTCAATCGTTATCAGTTTCCGTTGAAGTTGCGAAATTCTATGAAGCGCATCTTAAAGTTACGCATTTATACAAAATATATTTAAAAACAGGAAACACACGAATTGATAAGCCTGTGTAACAAGACTTTGGTTTGTCAGTTTTCTGAATCAGTCTAAAAAAAAATCGCAGAAGAAAGTGTTATTCGACCGTTGTTTTTGCATGGAGACCAATTAAGACGCATATATTTTTCTCATATGCGTCGCGCGTGTGCCACATGCAGACAGTCCGCATGCATTCACTGTTGCTGTTGCAGTTACTCAGAGTGCAAATGAGTTATCCCAACATTGCGGCTGCATGAAAACTGGTCAAGTTGCATGTATTTTTCGCATATTTGCGAACGATAGAATGCCACATGCAGGCAGTACGTATGTGCCGCTTTCGAAAAAGAAAGAATCATATGTAGGTACCTGGTGTTTTCGCAAATCAAGAAAACTTCATGCAATCATACACATTTTTTCTAGCCATCCGCAGTGGTAGAACTTCCCTCTTTATTTGAGTCATGCATGAGTTGAGTAAAAAACTCAACTTAAAAAATTTGAGAAAATTGATTGTGCAAACGCCACTGTTTAGCTGCATATATTTCTGCACTAGCGCCCTCGGAATGGTGTTTCTTCATAACGGTTGCATGGCACAAACACGCCGAACTTAGAACTGTGTCTAAATAAATCGTTTGTGTCCTCATTCCTAAAGTGATACATGCGATCTGTCCCATGCAGTGGAAATACTTGCAACGAACATGTTTGTATTGTCCTAAATCAAAATCTACTTGTTCTTAGTCCGTGCACGAAGCAAAAAAAAAAGCATGGGCATAAGAGTACATGCGGCATTAAATGACATGTAAATAATATGCAACCACCATAGGGCGAATTTTGAAGTTAAACTGTTTGCACATGCAAAAACTTACCGTATAGGTTGTCGGAATTTTTTTGGGTCTGGTTTGTTTTGTTACTTGGGACTGGCTGCTAGACCAGCTTCATTTAAATGCCCGAAATTAATGACAAAAATAGTTTGCATACATGTTTTTGAAGATCACAAACGCATTGAATTTTAAATACCTAAAAATTGGAATTGCAAAATATTCGTCATTTATTGTAGTGACCCTTTTTGAATTGCATCGGAGTATTATTTTTTGTTTTTGAACCCCCAGGCTTTAAGTCTTTTCACTTTAATGTCCCTTTGGCAAGCCGACAAATAAAAATGCACAAATTCACAGAGCTCTTTTAAGAATGCTAATTTCCCCTTGTGACCACTTAACACTCCGGTCTTCAACCTCATATAAACAACACTGTCAAGACCTCAATAAAGACGACGACAACAACCCATAACGCAGGGTTCGGCAATACAGACTCGTCGTAATTGATAATCGTTTACTGCCTTCGTTTTGCATAAATCACAAATCGCCATAAAATGCATCCTTAAATCACAACACCACACATTTGTGATGCGGTTTTTTTTTTCTTGCTCCCAGTGTCGGTGTTTTGTATGCATTGGGTCCTGTTGTGACTATGCACAATGCATGTAAACTTGCAAAAAAAAAAAACAAGACCACGAGACTCCTTAAGATCCCAGGAAAAAAAGGAGTGTGCTCTTCATGGTTCTTAATGTGGCAACGGCCATGATTGAGGTCAAAGACGTTACTAATTCTAGATTTTTTTTTTTCTTTCTTCTTTTTGATTTTGTTGCGTTCGTTGTGCTCGGCTTTGTTCGTCTACCTTCCAAAGCCAGCCACACACAACACAAAGTGTGTCGGGTCGGTGTTGTGTGGAGGTTTATTTCGAGAGATTATTCTCGAAATAGCACACAAAAAGCACCGAAATTGGTGCACACAACATAACAGACGACAAGGAACACTCAGCACAGTCGCCGGCTTCGGCTAGTTAAAATAATGTCGGCCAGGAGATGCTAATCATTGTAAATGAAACGACAATGATTTGCAGCTAATTAGGAGTGAAGGACAAGCGGCGGCAGTTGTGTTTGGTGTTTTACTGTTTCAGGCCTTAATCCCTCTTCAGTAATTAAATTGTAATGGCTATATGGTTGGGTTTTGCTTTCGATGCAAATCATTGTGTCAATCAGGCAAAAGACGTGAGCAAATTAGATTTATTATCTTCAAAATTAACTGGCAATTTGAAGCGATTTAACGCATTTTAAAGTAAAAGTTGGAAAACAAAGGAAATTGCCGCTAGCCGCCAGCAGCTTGGGTACAATTTTAAGGTAAGATTAAACGGTCATCAGAAATTGTCATTGCATTGAAGCCTACGTCAAAATTAAGTCAGAGTATTTTAGAAAAGTATCTATTGCTTGTCTCCATGCAATCAATAATCAATCCTGCAACAGTGGCATCCATACAGCTATTTTCATCATTGCACTTGTGGCTTACCATGTATAATTGTGATAATATTTGGTGGCTTGTTAATGCATCAACATTGTCTCAATAGTGACTCCTATTTTTTCATTAAGACGCAAGTAGAAGGATTATAAACCCTTGAATACTCAACTGGAGCTTTTCAAGTTCACAATTATTGATTGACAGATACAACAACAAGGCACTTTTTTGTTTCATTCTCATTGACTCTAATATGCACCTCCCTTTGTCCACATTTTTATACTTCTTTCGTACGGAAAAGACTGGACAATTTCGGACAATGTCAAAATGTAGTTTAATCCTAATTTCGGACTAATTTTAAATGGCATTATTCTTAAGCAATAACTTTTGTCAAAACGTACTCTCGTTAAAGTTTGAAACACGAACCATTTTTCTCACACTTCTGCTACTTTTATCAAAGAAGTTTTGCTACTATTTCTGAAGCATCTCGATGGAAGCGACGAACTCTGGACTATTAATCCAAGAAATTCTGGCAAGTTTTTCTCATAATTCGTTGTTTTGACGTTTGTGCCAAATTCATCGGAGTAAAATTTATAGTGGGCCACTTAAGACATGGCACCTCCGCCGGGGAGAAAAATTAAGAAGAGGAGTAAAGAGCAAAGAAATCACAAGAAAGTGATAAATCATCGATTTAAGGTGTAATCAGTGTGTCAGGTGTAATCAGTGATGTCAGTGGTAAATGTTGGCAGTTTTATTTCTTCATTTTTCTTA
Organism: Neoascia interrupta; assembly: GCA_947623515.1. Lineage (NCBI taxonomy): Eukaryota > Metazoa > Arthropoda > Insecta > Diptera > Syrphidae > Neoascia > Neoascia interrupta. The sequence goes on from OX392462.1 coordinate 188,838,515, forward strand.
ACTTAAGATCTTGCATTTACCTATGGTAAAGCTGACATATTATTTGATTAGAATCCAATAAATGCTGACAACTTCAAATTGTATGTCCTTGCATGCAAAAAAATATTGGCTGTACACACTATTTGGATCTCGTGCTAAAAAACCGCATGTTTCTATGCGGACGATTATTACATGTTATTGCATGTATTTCGCGCATTTGATTGAGGTAAGATCTGCAATGCCAGATCGACTAAAAATTATAATTCGCATTTGTTATTTTGGCATTGAATCAGATTGCAAACGCTGAAGATTCGATTGCAAGTGCGAAACAAATAGCAAACAATTTAAAACGAGGCGTGGCAAGTACCTAAAACTTAAGTAAATCAAATTTGAAAACGATTTGAATAAACTACAGAAACAAGTCTATTTGTCCCTTTGAACTGTGAAGGAGAGAAAAAATGTTGCGTTGCTTCCTCGAGTGTGTATGTTCAATACATGCGACCGCATGCGTGCAATCGATATTACACGCATGCGGATACATGCGTGCAGACGATATTTTGACTTATTATAGTAAAACAGATCGAGATCAAGCTACTATATCCAACACTGTTTAGCTAGACTAGAGAAGTGAAAATCCTGCGTGGAAACACCAACGCTTCCTCGTGGAAGCCAGGAAGCACGAGTAGCCCAGGAAGTTCTTTGCAACCCTCAAAGAATTTTACGAAGCATTGGTTTTCAGTAAAAAGAACAGCAGAAACAATGAATGAAACACATATAGACTCACTATCTAATAGTATACAAATGGGTAAAAAACTAATGATGGAACTGGTGCAGGAGTGTTTGGGCCAATAACAACCCAAACAAATCTGAATCTAAGAATCAGCATATTCCAGGCGGATCTATTCGCTATAGAACGATGTGTCCAATTCAGTCTTGAAAGATTACAAGAATTGTGACATGGCAATGTCGAGACAGCCAGACAGCTATAAAGGCAGTAAATGCTCCCACGAAGACAGATCCAAGTTTGCATGGGATTCCCTACATAAGTTACAAGATCTGTGATGGCCCGCTATTGGGTACCTCGTGATGCTATAGTAGAGGCGAACCAAGTTGTATGCTCCCTAGATAGATGCAGAACTTTTCATAGGACCTTAACTCTTCTGTGGAGTAGGGGAACACAATTATTAAGGGTACATTTTACCCTAATAATTGTGTAATAATACAATCAAGGGAAGCAATTATACAATTAATATAAGAACTAAGGAAAATGGAGAAATTAAGTAGAGCTTAAGACCTGGGAAAGCCTTTAAGGTCTGAGGCAAGATAAAAAACGTCTAGAACTATAACCAGAGGGCAATTATGGAATGCATCGGTCTCAGTAAAAACAACCTATACTTATTCTTCCAGGAATTCCTTGAGGCGTTGCAGACTCAGGGAAAACTTAAGGAAAATTGGTGTAACGGAGGAATTTTGATTTTGCGATGAGGTTGATACGAAACTCTGAAACATAATCTGCAATCCTGTGGGATTCTTAACCACATATGTTATGTTATACCACATACATATGTTAATCACAGAAAGATGGTAGGTACATATTTGGTATCTGTACCACCTTTGTGTGTGGTACGCCTTAGACCTACCTTAGACCCGATTCACATTCTAAGATTCCTAAGTGAAGCTGAACTAGAAAGAGTGCTTTGCGACAAGGTCTCTCAGCCTTGGCCGAGCATGAGCATGAGCATATACCCTCGATATTCTTTAGTAATAAAAACTGTAGTGCGAGGGGAGCTGTTTCGACTGAATAATCCTCCCCAAGGCTTAGGTAAGAGTAGGTGGTTGCCCTGCTCGGCAAGGACACAGTTAGACCAAAGGTGATTCCCTGTGAAACCACTTTTCGTAAAACACCGTAGTTACAAGCCCGAGAACCTACCGATTTGGGTGAGAAAGGTCGAGGCAATCAGTATCGGGATAAGCCTGCTCCGAAGGTTGATTAGTTAGGGATAGGGACTTACCCGCCCGAATGAATGCTGGGGGTAATTGTTTTTGTGGGAACCATTATCAGCAGAGTTGTGAGGGCCAGTTAGGGATTTTCCTGAAAAATATGGTCCAATGGCTATTGAACTCCAAATAGGAATTCTCCTTGAGGATGGTATGAATTGGAGGGTATAACTTGAGGTCGGAGATAAACGTTTTCGGTCTGAGCTCTCGTAAACAAGGTAATGGGAGGCCAGTGAGGAGAAGTCATTAATAAGAGGACGAGGCAGGGGCAACCAACTTAGGAATTTTGCCCGATTACCCCTCAAGTAAGAATTTTCCTTAAGCATGGGAGAGTGCAAGGGTCCCCGATTTCTGTACAAACCCTTCCCGGAGGAGAATGCTCATGAAAGGGTGATTACCCTGCATATCTTGAATATTTTACATTGATGCCCCCATCATGCCCGGTTAGTTTTCACCCGCTAAAAGCGTCAATATTTTCAGACCAGCAACTCCACTAAGTAATCTTTGAATTTTTATTAAATTTTTAATTTAGGCAGGGCTTTTGTGACATGTGAGAAATAGTCACATGTTTGCATGCGACACTTGATGCAACTTAAATACGGGGACTTAGCCATAGATTGGTCCAACGGGCTACGCCTACGCGTGTAGCTACGTACAAATCGAAGTCGCCTCAGTCACCAACCATAAAAGCTTATCACATTGGGTAATTTTTTCGCTGCATACATGGCATGTATGTAAATGGGATGATCACTTTTGCTTGAACGACAGAAATTTAGAATGGGAAATAAGAATGGGATTAAAATTCTTCTTAAAAAATTCTGCTTTTCAAAATTCTGTTTCACAAAATTCTGGTAATACAAAACGACTCAGTGAAATATGTAGTGAAATCGGTCAAAACTCTCGAAAGACAACTCTAGAACGACAATTTTCCCTTTTCAAGATTCCTTAAAGTTAAAAATTTAACTTAGAAAAATATATGTACCTTAACTTGCACCTACCCCTATTCTTATCGTTTGTTCCCCCCTGGTTGCATGGGAAAAAACATGTCACCAGGTAAACTAGAGCCTTTTTATACCCGACCCAGGGTATATTAAGTTTGATGTATCGTTTGTAACGCAGTGAAATAATCACCGTAGACCCCTAATACCTTTTAGAGATATGAATGGGACCGACAGGAGAATCGGTTAAGCAACGTCCGCTGCCGTCCGTCCGTATGTTAACAACTTTTAGGCCTTAAATTTTAAGATAGAGAGCTGAAATTTGGTGGGTTGGCTGGAAGTCCAGTCCTTCAGATCAAGTTTGAAAATTAGCTGAATCCGCCCGCAGACACGCCCACTGTGTGTCCGACCATCTTTAATTTGAAAAAATACTTTTTCCAAATTTTAGCTTTGTTACAATGGCTCTAACAACATTGCTATGTAACATTGCCTTGTAATTGTCTTTGAAGAAGCTACATTTTTTTAGCCTTTTCGTTGACCACATTTTAAGGAATCTTAGCTTAAAATGACTGTTTTTCAATAAACATATAAGAATTTTGACAAAAATTATATGACAAAAGGTGTAGATATTAACATTCTCTAATTTTTATGTATATATTGTGTGTGCCTCCGTCCACTTTTGTGGGCGTGGCGTTAAAAAAAAGGCGGAGTTCTAGGCTGAAATGTATGCAACCACCTAGTATAAATCATTCAACAGTTATATTTTTATATCCCGCCCACTTTTTTGGAGGCGAGGTAGTTTTCTTTTTGGTATGGTCGGGTATTTTGCAATCCGTCGTAGATGGACTCAAGCTTTTGCATACGCACTGTTGCACTTTCCCACTTGTTTTTTTTACAGTGGGAAAGTGCAACATTCCCACTGTAAAAAACAGAAAGTGTTCAGGATTTTTTTTAGATTTTTTTCATTTTATTTTTTCTAGATTTTGGTTTTCATGGCAGACCCATGGTCAATGAATTACTTGTAGGAGATTTCGACGCCGTCAAAGGTGTTATTTTTCTTTAGGGCGAAAATATAAACCTTTCAAAAGTAATTTTGCCAAACTTACCCTACTTACTTTTCCTAAACTCTTCTAAGAGGTTAAAAGTTACCAGCATGACCCTTAGTTATTACAACTTAACGAGCTGATTTTGCCAACGTTTTGAGCACAAACAACATCAACTGTTTAAATTAAATTATGCACATCAAAAACTTTCAATTGTAAATTGAAATAGGTTTACCTCTGTCTTTAAACTTTGTTTTAAAACACTTACCTCTGCCGATAAATTTCAATAGGTAGACAGAGTTTTGTACCTACCTTGCAATACTGTCTATACATTTTTACATACACCAATGGCTTGTGTCCTTGAATAACCTAAAAACTTTCTCAGGACGTTAGCCTGCTGAAATTGTTTACTTCGGCGCGTTTCTTGCTCTTCTACGCAAAATCGCACCCGAACCACCGCCCTGCCCTGTCCGCCCATTCCAGATGTCTGCCATACTTAATGGATACTTTATTTTTCCATCAAACAGATACTAGGTATATAGAGCCTGCAGAATATCGCCCAAAAACCCGGTGGAAAAGTCCATTAACCCGCTTAAATTTATTCTCTGTTTCTCTTGCATCCGGCAGGTTTAGGTACAGGTACCTAGGCAGAATGTGCTTTCAAAAACATAACAGTAACATCAACATATGACTGGCTCTAACCGATTAAAACAACACAATTAGCCGAACTAAAAATTCCAGAAACCAGAACACAGCAAAAATAAATCGCCTGAGGGTGGGTAAAGTGGTGGCAATTATTTCCACCCTCTGCGTCTCTTTTTTGCTTTCTATCTTGTGCGCTCTGTCTGACTCTCACCATCAATCAGTAAATTATATAAAATTTTACCCTCCCAAGGGGGAATGTCTTTTTGTTTTTGGTAGTCTTTTTTTTTCGGCCAGGACGAAGCACAAACAAATTATTCACTTCATCCCAGTGTTTTGTACTAATGTCCAAAAAGGCCCAGACGAAAGAATTAAATTGAAAAAAGAGTAAATAAAAAAATAGAGACAACAGTTGAAGCCTACCCAAAAAAAAAAAAAAATTACGAAAAATTCTCCTTTTTTTTCGTCTGTCGTGGGATTCCATTTCCACCCGACGTCGGCACACGTACACCACTCGTCCTAGAGCGCACACACCGCTTCCCAGAGAGATGGTACTTCTTCTACACCACCACCGAAAGAGAGGATAATAACAAAAGTGAGAAAATGGAGAAAACGAATACGTGCTATAGAGAATAGGGATTCTCGTGCGCCAAAAACCATACCCTGCCAGCACTTCCAACAACAGGCTCAACGAAAACATCAACAGCACCCAGGAGCAGAATCATAAGCAGCAGGGAATTTCGTACTGGTGCTCTTTTTTTGTATGCTCAACTTGCTGTTATTATATCGTCCTTCTTACTCATACCTACCTACTTACCTACCACTTTTGTTTGAGTACACAATCTATTCAATTCTCTGTTGATATGGGGACCTTGCGCCTTGCTTCTTGCGTCCCTCGGCTAGCAAAAGGCAGCACAACACACCACCATCATCAGCCCAGTAAAACCACCAACCGACATTGTTGTTGGTATAAATTCTGTTTGTGGAATGAAAGGTCTTCCGGCTGCTAAACAGCATTTATAGTAGGTATACGAATACGATACAGTATAGCCCAAATGAGAGAAGATCCACCGCGCCGCCTGTTCTGCTGTTGGTGCTGCTTCTCCTTATCATCATCGTCGACGTCGTCTTCGTATCGTACAGAAGCGTCTTCGGTGAATGACCTTTGACAAACTAGTCTGTGCTGCGAGTAAAGCCACTAGAGCCTAGCCTATATGAAATAGTCAACGGGGCGATGATGATGAGCAATCCGAATCGGTGTGGTTAAACTCGGTGTGTCGGAAGGTGCAACTCAGATTTTTAATGTTCCATACAGTGTGGCTACGAAAAAATATTCTAAAAACCGGCTTACATCACACGTGCTGTGATTTTAATTTTTTTTACTACACTCGATTTTATTTCCGTATCACGCCCCTACATTGAAGAAAAGACACCCTCGTACAAACTGTCTCCTAACGAGCAGTTCGCTTTTTGAAGATACACCATACGAGTTATTAAATTATAATTGATTCCAGTCGTAAACATTTTGTGGGTCTTTAATTACCATCTTAAGCTACACACAACACAGCACTGCGCTGAAATATATTCTTGGACCTAAACAGACTTTATTATGATGAACAGCGGAGCTTTTCATCCTCATAGGCCGCAACCTGACGCTAATGGCTGATGTGCCAGTCAGGCACTAAATTGAATGTATTGAATATCCTAATTAAGAACTGTTAATTGGAATCTTTTTTTGACTATAGAGGACGCTAGATAATAAGTAAAAGACTTCTTAAGGAACGCGGGCTTTGAACTCTTATTTATGACTTATGGTCATGAGTATCAAGAGCAAATTGGAAATTTTATGTTCTCAAATCGCACGCCGGTTGGCTTCCATATTTTGTGCCGTTCTGCTCTTTGAAGTCCCGATCAGATGGGAAAACCTTTACCGATTTGGAACCTCAACTCAACTGAGCTTGTCGGTAAAGGTCCTTCATGGCACCAATGAACCCCTTAACATTTTAAAACTTTTCTGCAAGATCGAATGTAATTCTGTGGGCTGACGTTACTGGGGATCACCGATGTAGTCAAAGAACGCTCAAACTCAATCAGGGCCTGGAATATTGTTAGCGGCATGGTTCTTATAACGCTTGTTCGACGTTTTAAAAACTTTAAGAACAAGTTCGCTTGGAAGGTCTTGGGTTCACATGGCTGACTATAATTTAATCCGAACGGCTTTTTTAAAAGTTTTTGAAGGCAAATGTTACTCTCGGAGGGTTTGTCAGATCCTCGCGGATGTGGGGACCGAGTAACCTCCGCCTCGTTCGCCCCATACTTGTCTGCCGCGTCGGCCGAAGAAGCACCATGGGAGACCCGCAATCCCCTGAAGAGGACCCAAAGTTGGTAATCATTTTTGTTTAGAAATGGCCTTAACCATGACTCTGCTTCGGTGGCTGTTCCTGCTCGGCAGGGACACAATCGACCAAATGAGGTCCATTGTGATACAACTTTTCGTAATACTGGAGCTACCACCCCGAGGACCTAAATGACGATTACTCGATTTGATTGGTCGAGGCAACCAGTATCGGTATAGTCTGTTTCGAAAGTGTCCAGCGATGGCCGATTGGCTAGGGACTTACCCGAAAAAGGTAATAAGGGCTAGGGGAAACCGATTCGTCGTTTACTACTGTCAGCAGAGTTGTGAGGGACTTTCCTGAAGAATAGTTCCCGTGCCTGTTAGACCTCAGATGGGAATACGCCTTGAGCATGGAAGGAAAGGGGTTGGTATAAATTCGAGGGAATAACTTGAGGTATGGGTAACCGTTTTCGGTATAGGAGTAGTTAGGAGTAGTCCTAAATGAGAGGACAAGGCAAGGGTAAGCGATTTCGATATGAGTTCGTATATTTTGCCCCTCAAGCAAGAATTAGCCTCAAGGTTTGGAGAGTACCGATTTTGGTATGATCCCTTGCGGCCGCGAGAGTTCTTAGTCGAGACGCTGATGCAGGGTAACCATTTCCTGTGTAAACCCGTTCTTCAGGCGACTCAAGTTAGAATTAACCTCGGGGGAATAGGTGTAACCGGAGCGGTATGAACTCGTGCGGTATAATCCCTTGCGGCCAGGAGAGTTCTTAGTCGAGACGCTGATGCAGGATAACCACTTTCTGAGTAAACCCGTTCTTCAGGCAACTCAAGTTAACCTCGGTGGAATAGAATTAACCTGGTTGGCGTTTGCTGTGGGTGCTCTACGATTGAGTTCCCGGGTGTCAGAATCGTGAAGACAGTCAAATGACTTAAAAGACTTAATTTATAAGTTTTTGGACATGCTCAAAGTGTTTTAAGTTAAAAATTGCAGTCGCAAGTTAATTGCTTTCTTAACTTGCAGTCAATTGAACTGAGTCAAAGTCTTTGACTTATAAGTATAGATCAAAGTCAAAGCCAAGACTTTTATCAATTGACTCTGACTTATCTTACTGCAATCTTCACAACTCTACCGTGTGGTATAAGAGACAGATTGTGTGGTTCACCGTTTCAAACCAGGGCGGCAGCGACAACGCGGGACCAGAGAAATCGTTTGTTACTACATAATGAAAGCGAGAAACCGCGACGACTGTTTTGACGGCACAGTGACAAAACTAAATATATTTTTAAAATTGACATGAACGGTTGCATTGCACATAAACGGTTTGTATTTTACAACAAGTATTAGCTTTGAGAAAAAAAAAACGTCTATTCAACAGCGTGTCATAACCCACAACAGCGATGGACAGAATAATCGTCGACCTCGGCGAGGGTTTCTCACTTTTTCGAAAAAGTCTGCGTGCGACACAGCGATAACGTCGGTATTATGAACCACCCAATACATTGCAATTGATTGAAATTCATTTGACAACTCATACGAGACTCTCGCTCTTTATTGTGAAACAGCCATAGGCGTTTAACCAATTCGAACCGGAGATATAACTCATTATCGTTGTTGAAGACTTCTTTAATATCAGGAAAGGGCACTAGAGTGAACTCCTTATTGACCAAGGCCGTGTCTAGCGATTTACCCTTACGACATACGTGTTGGGAGACCGAAAGAAGGCTGATGTCCGTCCTTGTTGGGTCTGATGTGAGAGTCGATCTGTCCTCTCTAAGGTCTTCGACAAGAAGGAAGACAGGCTGATCGGGCGAAACTCTTTTGGGGCTGCGTATGAGATTTTAGCAGCTTTTGGTATGAAGACTACTTTGACCTTACTCCAGGATTAAGGGGTGCAGCCGAAGACCAAATAACTCCTAAAGATAATGTAGAGCCAAGGCCTCAGTATGCCAAGAGCTTGCTGAAGCTTCACCGGTAAAATGACATCGAGTCCAGTTGATTTGTACTGAAGGAAGTTAAGCACTGCCCACCGCAACTTTTTGGGAGTGACAGCATCCCCTCCGGGTACAGTAAATTGAATGGTTATGGTTTAACCTGTTATGGTATCAGAGTACAATGTCTCTGCTTTGTTGCCAGGCAATTGGGTGTCCCTAACAAGGCCTAAGTTTTCCTTCTGGACGTTACCCTGTTTCCATCTGGTGTAGCTAGGAATGACTTTAGATTTGAACAGGATCTTACTGATCCGGGATGAATCACTAGTCTTTTCCATGTTTTGACAGAAAAGATTTCAAGAGGCCCATTGTGCTTTCCTTACTTATCTCTGTATTTAGTTTCCTGGCACTGCTTTTTATAAAGGTCCCAATCGGCAGGGTCCCTAGAGCGTTTTGCATCATTGAAGAGCTGCCTCTCTCCCTTCGAAGCTTGCTTATATTGGCGTTCTACCATCACGGCTTATTTCCATTTTTGTGTCTGCTGATTGGGCGGGGCTTAACAAAGAGCTACATTCATTGCCTCCGTCAGCCTACTCCGTTAGTAGAAGTAAAACTTTTATGGTGACTCCTACAACTTTGTGTTATAGGGGCTCCAGTCAGTTCTTCTGGTGTGTGGGGTGGATTCCCCACAGACTTTTGGGGAATCTTAAAGTCATTAACGAATTATATGAAGCAAAGGTAGGAGAGCGACACATTTCTATATACCATCCAGTTTCTGACGGTTATGTTAAGGAAGTGTATGACCAGATCCCTTGTCAGAAATAATAAGATTAGTTTCTCTTAGGGCCTTCTTATACGAGCGACAAACCAGTTGGTATAACATTGGGTTTTATGGGAGCGACAGCTGTCGCTTGTGGAAGGCATCTGATGTGACTCAATATTCCCAAACTCTGATCACATCCTCAAGTAAAATAAAAAATTAAATCACAAATGAAAACAGGTGAAAAATGCACCTGCCCAGACAAAATCCTTTTGGGCAAGTGCATCAAGGGCCAAATATGGGACTTGCTCGGCTAAGTCAGCATTGATTGCGCTGGTTGAAACAGAGTTACATAATTTACCAATTTGGATGAAACAAAACTCTTATGTCTGTGCAAGTGCCTTTAGGAAAAATCAAAGCTTCACATTAAGTGATTGTGTGGCTACTAAAACACTTCATGTTCCGAACGGCGAATTGGGACGAATCGAATGATAAATTATACTTTTGCAGGGTTTGTCAGACCTTCGCAAATGTTGGGAACGTCAAAAACTATTTTTTTCCAATGCCCAGTAGTCCGACATATATTTCACCAGCCCAAAAGAAACCATAAGAATACTTTAAAAATTACAAAAAAAATTTACCTTCTTTAGCCAAAATTTGGACTCCCTGCCCTTTGTTTGACCTTGAAAACATTTATTCAGGTTACTAGGTCATAATAATAGTCCTGTGTTTCTCTTTTCTTTGATTTGAAAACCTCCAAGTTCTTAATTGCAGATTAAAAGTTCCTACTTGCGTTCTATACTGTCCTTTTTGGATCTTCTTCCTCATTTCTATCTACTTAGGGTTTTTTCGTCATAATTTCCTTTTTTTTTCGAAAAAGCATACAGAAATTGCGCGCCCTTTTCCCTTGTACAGAATTTATACCCTCCCAAAAAAAAAATAACTTTCCACCCGAATGTCCTCCACCTCATCTCACTTCTGTCTGGTTTTTGCTGCCTGGCACACGAAGAAGATTACACACGATGATGATGGTGGAGACTACGGGAGGCACGTCACGTTTTCAACTCAATCCCACCACAACCCACAGCCAAATTAGGGAAATCGCGCGCTGATGGAGGTGTCATGGTGGTGGTGTTCCCTGCTGGGAAAATATACTCAAAAAGGGCGAGAAGAAAAGTGAGAAAATGTCGTAATCGATGAAGGAAGTGAAGGAAGGTGCTGGCTGCTACACTCACTCCAGGAAAATTTTTGTTCGATACAACTATATATAGCGAGGTACACAAAACACAACACAACACACCCATCAGAGGGGTGTGTGGGAAAAGTAATAGAAAATCGAGAAACGTTACTCGCACACACAGGGGGTACATTGAACTCTCGTCGAGACCGAGACCAAAACGTCACACATCCGACAACGACGACGACTACGACTACGATAACGACTCGTTCTCTCGCTCTTTAGAAAATAGAATAATAGAACCTTTTGTAGAGACGAAGAGCAGGAGCTGGCCTAGCCGTCGTCCGTCCGACTCCGAGTGTTTGTATATTTACTTCTCCATTCTCAGGCAGTTCCATGGATTTACCTACATGTTGAAGTATTCTTTCCAGTTGTTGGTGCTGCTGCTGCTGCTGGATGACGATGATGATGATGATGATGGCGTTTAAGGGGTAGCGCTATGGCTCCTGATTGTAGTGGAAATGGTTCTTTTTTCCTTCTCCTTGTCTATTTCCAAAGTAATCTCACATGCGTCGTTGTCGTCGTCATCGCCGTGCCGTGGTTGTCTTTGTCGTCCTGGTCGTTGGATTGTTGTGTCACACTCTATCCAGGGAGCGGATACGACAAACGCGCCCCTTTTTTCGTTTTACACGCGTTTCGGCTATTTTTGGGAAAATTAATTTTCAAGTTTTATTTGTTTTAAGTTGAGGAAATTCCGGAAAGTTTTTGTTCTTATCCAATTTATAATTCGTATAAAGACGGTTGTTAAAGTGATGTAAATTTTGTCAATTTTTTTTCCCTTCGCATGGAATACCTATACACGTTAAGTGCGCCCCAAAAGTGATGTGTTTCCTTTTTCTGGCTGAAAATTGTTATTGGTATGTGTGACTGTAGTTGGATTTAAGACCCTTAAGGGAAAACGTTACAAAAAGTGAACGCGGTTTGAGTGAGCCAGCAGCTGATCCTTTTGGATAGCAAAATATTGCTTGTGGCCTGATTTCGGGTTCGGAACCTGCATCCCCCTCGTTCTGTTTAAAAGTAATCCAAATATCTGCAAGTGATTTGTGGGGTTACTTCAAAGGAATCTATCTCCTGACAATTTTAATGCAAATACTTCTGATGAAAGGACTTTTTTAGTGGTAAAGGTTGCATTGCAATACACTCTGACTAACGTGTGTGTTGCTTTATCCTTTGAAGATTTTTACTTTGCCTGAGCCTGTTTTTTATGAAGCGCAGGCTTTTGTTCCCCCAAAAACAGTTGACGAAAATCTACAGCAGTTAACGGCCTCTCTGTCAAGTGAGTGGATGTGCTCGTGACAAGAGAAAATTTTCCACACGTTTTTACTACTACGGATACCTATATCCATTCTATAGCGACATGGGCTTTTAGGGGGGTTTTATTACAGACTTGTGCGCGCGTAGAATCGCTGATTTTAGGGGGTGTGCTCAGAACAACTCAGTGTGTCTATACACGAGAGACGACTCGGTTTTATCGTCAATTCGACGACATTTGGTTGCTGAGGAAAATCTACTAGGGATACAAGTTGCTCTTTCTATGCGAAAAAAGCGAGAATGCTCCTGGGGAAAAGGCTTTTATTCATCTTGAGTTTGCGTTGCGTTGGCAGACTAAGTGCAGAATCCTTGTCTTGTGTAGGTGGTTAACCTACCCCCACTGTTAGAATAAAAGAATGATGCTCTTTTTAAGTCTTAAGCATGGCTCAATTTGTGTAACTAACTCGAGAGAACGACTGCAGCAATTGTTTCATAAGTGCTTTAAAAAGATGGCAAAAAAGTGAAAATATTCGAACCAAAAGCAGACGTGTCGACTGGTTATTAATTTTTACAACTCTTGTTTCGGTGTTTCCATCACGCCTTTTCCATTTTCATCAAAAGTAGGTCGTTACACATTTTGTTTGTTTTTTATACTCGCGATTGCCTCAGGGTTCCATGCTCTCCCCTAGTTTTTTCTTATCGTGTACTCCTTCATATTCTTCATATTGAAAGTATGCATCGGTAATGATGACCCCAAAAATTCTTTTGCGACAAAACTACCAAGTCGACTTTCCTCAGGTAATGAAATGGCTTTGGCCAGACTCTGAGCCAGGGAAAGAATGCCATCGTATTTTGACGGATGGCTCCAAAACCTGACAGGGGTCTGGTGCTAGAGTCTTTGTGGAAAGCGAGAACGTTAGACTCAACTACCCCTTAGGTAAATATGCGTCTGTCTTCCAAGCGGAGATTTTCGCTATCCTAATGGCTATGACATTGTGACTAACAGGTGGAGGGCAAGAAGCATATGCGTTTGCTGTCACAGCCAAGCCGCTCTAAATGCGTTGCTCAACCCTCTTACCTGGTCCAAGTTAGTGCTCGAACTCAAGTATTCGCTGAACTTAGTCGGAAGGCTAATTGCAGTGAATCTTGTTCGGGTTCCAGGTCACACTGGTATCCAGGGAAATGAGATCTCTGATGAGCTTGCCAGACTAGGCTCAGAAGAGGTTTTCTCAGGACCCGAACCTGCTTTAGGCCTGCCTGTATCTGTTGTCACGTCTGCTATTGATACTTGGGTTTCTCGTGAGCACAGGGCTCGTTGGCGTGACTGCGATGGGTGCAGACAGACTAAACGACTACGCCCGGATATCTGCGAGGGGTCAGCGTATTTTCTTCTATCTCTCAGGAGAATCGATTGCAGAATTCTTGTAGGCGTCCTTACGGGCCACCAAGCTTTCGCCAAGCACTTGAATGTTCTCCGTGAACAAATCGGAAGTGATGGTTGTTTCCTGAACTCCTGTGCAATGTACCCTGCACATAAATGGAGTTCCATTAAAACAGGTGGGGAGTTTAAGTATCTCGGGGTCTTTTTCACGAAAGATGGGAGGAGTGATACTGAGTTGTCCTGAAGAATTGGCCAAGCTGGAGCAATAGTAAAGGAACTGCGCCAGCCGGTCATCAGGAAAGCTGAGCTTGGAGTGAAAGCAAAGATCTCAGTTTTTAATTCAATGTCCGTTCCGACCCTCATGAAATTTGGGTAATGACCGAAGGAATTAGATCGCGGGTACAAGCTGCCGAAATGAGATTCCTGAGGTGCGTTGCTGGTGTTACTCTAAGGGACAGAGTGAGAAACGTCAGTATTTGTAGGAATCTTAATGTTGAGCAGCTACTTCTCCGAGTGGAGCGATCGATTCTTCAATGGTTTGGACACGTTTTTCACATGCCCCCTGACAAACTTCCTAGACAGGTCATGCTAGCCGAGATGCGAGCGCGTCGCCCCCCTGGTAGGCCAAGAAACAGGTGGTGGGATCAGGTAAAGAACCTCTCTGAGTCCCGCCTGGGGATTGCGCCGGAGTCTCTTGAGTTAGTGGCGGAGGATCGAGAAAGATGGAAGGACCATTTAGCCACCCTCGCTCCGCGACCCTTTTAAAGTATAAGCGGCATTCGAAAATGATGATGATGATGATGACTTGAATATGCTAGGCTTGAGCGAAACCACCACCTGCTACTTTAGTTCACAGTTCTTTTTTTCTCTGCTATTCTTCTGAAAGTTGTCGGCACCATGTCTTTGAAAATAAAGCCTTAAAAGGATACTTTCTTTCAAGGTCAAGATTTGTCAAACCCTCGCGAGGTGGGGCTGTTAAAAGGCGTTTAGTACCCCGGTCGGGACTCGAACCCGGGACCTTGTGCACAAAAGTCAGACACGCTAACCGCTGTTTTACTTTTGAACACCCGTCGAGATAAGCCCGAACAATTTCGGGTCTTGGAAATGACCGACGACGACAGCTGTCGCTTGTGGTAGGCTTCTGGTTTAAGAGCCTCCTGGGTCATACCCAGGTGGCCCTAAAACCAAAAGCGCAAGTGACGATTTGAAAAGCAAGCACAAATGTGCGCCAGCAAACGGGCTTTGTGAGTCATTTTTTAAAATTCTTGAGCGATTTGATCACTTTGTGTGCGCTTAAAACATAATTCCAACTTTAAACCTTCAAGAATATACCGTGGGAGTGGGCCCAATGAATCTAGTTGATTTCTTAGCACCGAAAATTGCAAAGAAACTCCGACTATAAGATACGGGCATTCGTTGATTTAAGAAACCGGTTTGGCAACCAGGCAGATTGCTTAAGTTTTTGGCCTCTGGAATGTTCATTCATCAGTTTTCTAGGGACCGCAATGGGTCCATGTTTGTACCTAGTGCCGTGTAAGGCATCTTCCCACACCCTTATTTTAGTCTGGCCTAAACTTAGTAAACTAAATTTTCTATTTGTGGGCGTAAATTAGTTTCCTCACATTTTAACGCTTGAAGATTGGATTAGATAGTCCAGTTGTTTTCAGACAAAATTCGTTGGATTCCACTCGAGTTCTTGAAGAGTCTTTTAACAACTCCAAAAAAGGGTAAAGCCCCATGAGTGGTGTGGTTGCACTGATTTTGGATAAAGAGTCTGCTGATTCGTCGCCCTCAAAGCTACATTGGTCACTAGGCTGGAAGGATAATAATATCGTTCTTAACCAAATCGTGGATGGCGAAGGCTTCTTTCCAGAGCAATATTCGATTTTATGACAAATGAATCCAGCGCCTTGAGAGTCTCTTGGCTGTCTGAGAAGACGAATATTGTTCTTCTTCCGTGTTAGAACTTGACTTATGGAAATCTGGAACCACGACACATAAGAAGCAACGGGCATCGCTTATTAATAATTTTGCAGGAGAGCAGAAGACGTTTGTGTCATTATTAAAATGCTTGCAGGATTGTAATATTTCACTTATCAATATTAAATATAATTTTGTAGGGCTTTGCCATTGGGGCAACAATCATTTTTTAACGTGGGTCAGTATTTCTAAGCTCGTGAATCAAAACATTGTTAAATTCAGTGAAGGATGATTAATTATAGATTCAGCTTTACTTTAAAAAATGCCAATGACCTAGAATCTAACTATCTTACTGACTGATTCCCCCCGCCAATTTCAAAACCGATTATCTCGTTTCGCTGAAACAAACCGAGTCTTGTCACGAGATCACTTTAAAGCATGAGCATTCATCGCATTTACTTCCGCAAGGAACTTGCAGCCGAAAACGAAACGTCAAATAAGTAATTGCCATAAAATGCGATAAAATTGCAACCACATTGTCTGCCATATGTCATCCATGGAACATGCAACAATTCACCCAGCAACGGCCGTCTAGGTCAGTGACTATGGCATACGGTGCAAAGCCAGTCACAGACAGAGCACGCACCATCAAATCGTATCTTTCCACTTTTGCTGCAAAAGCCCATAAAAAGATGGAATCTCCTGTGGTAAATTAAAAATGAGTCCTTCGCCGTTGAACTACCACATCAGTGGCATCGAAAGTGTCCCATGCGATGTGAGACGCCCATGATGCAATTCGTTTTGTGGTGCGCAAAACCTTTTATGCTGATGGCCTTTTTGCGTGCAGTCCCATTCTCTTTGCACCATCCCTTTATCACATAGGCGTCACTACTTTACTCATGAATCGTTTGTTTATTCTTTTTTTTTTGCAGTTCGCTTTCACATCGCACACCTGTATGAAGTTCAAAATAAACATAAAGCTGCCAAAGAGGCATACGAAAAGCTTCTTACCGAAGAACAGCTGACACTGGAACTGAAGGCCGATATATATCGACAATTAGGTGAGTAACCACACACACTCGGTGTGCCACCAGCCGCTCATGTCTTCCACTTTTTTCCCTTACAGGATGGATGTATCATTGCGTTGAATCCTTAGGCGATAAACGACAACGAGAGTCTTGTGCAATTTTTTGTTTACAAAAGTCAATTGAAGCCAATCCGAAATCTGGACAATCATTGTATTTGCTCGGAAGATGTTATGCTGGAATTAACAAAGTCCATGATGCCTTTATAGCGTATAGAAACTCTGTGGAGAAGAGCGAAGGGAACGCCGACACTTGGTGTTCGATAGGGTAAGTCATTAATCAGCCTTTCGCCATAAGGAAGTTTTATATTGACAGCTTTTGTGCGTGTCCCTTTTTTTGTAGGGTTCTGTACCAGCAACAGAATCAACCAACAGACGCCTTACAAGCTTACATTTGCGCTGTGCAATTGGATAAGAATCACAAAGCTGCCTGGACGAATTTAGGTATTTTATACGAGAGCTGTGGCCAATTACGGGACGCATATGCGTGTTATCTGAACGCAGCACGAAATCTAGAATCTGTAAGTGGCACATTACCTTGTGGTTTGATGTTTTTTTGTTACGATATCTTCTACCGCCCCTAGCAGGATTCGAATTTTTTTCACACAGT
This sequence comes from Neoascia interrupta, assembly GCA_947623515.1. Lineage (NCBI taxonomy): Eukaryota > Metazoa > Arthropoda > Insecta > Diptera > Syrphidae > Neoascia > Neoascia interrupta. The sequence continues at coordinate 188,855,631 of OX392462.1, forward strand.
CACCACAGCATCGACATCGGCCACAGCAGCAACACCAACGAAGAGTTCTGCTGGTGGGCCATCCACGTCGACGGCTGGATACACCTCATCGCCATCAACTAGTAAAGCGTCAACTTCGAAAGCCGGTGCTAACAGTAGTAGTAATAACACCAGTAATAGTAGCAATAGTCCTAGTAGTAAGACCCAGAGCCTAGCGGAGAGTCTGAAGCAAAGGATCAAATTCCTCGGCACGCAACTAGCCCAAGCTCCTATGCCAAGTATAACGTCGAAGCGACGGCAGTTGTGCTCGATCGAAGAGGCGTGGAATCTACCAATTTCACTTGAAATGAGCTCAAGGCAACAACAGCATATACAGCAGCAACAGACGCCACAGCATCATAATCAAACCCAACCACAGCTACAATCATCGTCATCGTCATCATCAAGTCAGCATCATTCACAACATCCTGCGCAACAATCACAACAGCAACCACCTCCACCACCGCCACCTCAGCAACCCGGTGTTGTTCTAAACAATCACATGCAGCAAAGGCAATTCGTGAAGAGCTACTCAGCGGTAAGTTTTTGCTTTAATAAAATTGTGCATAGGACTAAAGTGCCATGCCCACCTTTTTAAATTTATTTCGAGGCGAGATTTTGTTTCTCTGAAGGCGAGCTCTGTTTTATTTCAATGTGCGGAGTTATTTTAGTACATTGACTGTCGAAGATGCTTAGTGTGCCTCTTGGTACCACGTTGGGCGCCATATGCCAATTGACAGTCTTATTTTTAGAGTAGAAATCTTGCAGAAGACTAAGGGCCGGTTTTTCAGTGCTGAGTTAAGCCCAGCTCAAACATAGATCTGTTAATCCCGGAACAAAACTAATCTAGAGTTCAACCAGCGAACAGTTTTTAGTGCAGAGTTAACTCCGTCAGTAAAAGTGTCAAAATCTTCGAAATTTTTCCCACACCCCAATTTCGAGTCATCTTCAGATGTAATTTTTCACAGAAACACGCAAAGTCGCTGCCATTCTACAAAGAAAAAAATCATTCAAAGAAGTTCATACTGTTCGCTAGCGTTGATCTGGGATTTTTCTTCACCAAATTCGACGAGTTAAGCCGAGATTGATCCCCGATCCAAATTCACTGAAAAACTCATTTTTAAAGGGTTAGTGTCAGATAAACTACGAAACTAGGATGAACTCACACTGAAAACCTGGCTCTAAGAAAAGTGAGGAATTTTTACTTACATCTCGCAGGGACAGAAGAAATGTCGTTTTTTGGCAATTTGCATCACGAGTAGGACGAGAGGGACATGGATGCCGTAATCCCAGCATTGCAGCCTTGCCAGCAACACAAACCACCCGATTTTTGCCACCAGAGTAACAAACCTTCTGACAAAAAGTAACTGCGAATACGCTTTTGACTAGTTGTCCCTCGTCGTTTCATTCTTTTACGTGCTTCATCTGCCGGTAGGGGAAAGTAGCTTACCAATGCAAAACAGAGACTGAACCACCGACAGCTCTGCCCCAAAGAAGGTAGTACAGCTGGAACAATAGAAATGCTGACGAGGGAAAATGCGACCGACGAAACTTTAAAGATCTCAGAAAGGAAAAGTTTCCACCAGAAGATTCTAGATGAAGCATGCTTCTTCTATGAAGAAGCGAGGCGTCGTATTTCCAATGAAGATATAAAGACGAATCGAGTAAAAGTAGAAATTATAGAAAAATTGACGAACTTAGGGCTGTTTTTTTTTAGTGCAGAGTTAGGCCAAGCTGAAACCAAGTAAATCCCGGAACAAAACGAATCTGGAGTTAACTTATTCAGCATTTTTCAGTGCAGAGTAAAGTCCGTCAATAAAACAATCAAAATCTTCAACTCTCGAAATTATTCATTATCCCAACTGTCACTTCACAAAGAGAAAAACAGGCAAAGAAGTTCGGGTTACTCTTAAATGTCATTTTTCACAGCAACACTCGTGAAGCACTTGCTATTTCACATTAAAAAAAAAGATATGGAAATAATTTTGGGAGTTCTCCAGAGTTTGATTCGGGAATCACTCAGCAAATTTTGCGAGCTAATCCGAGACGAAAATTGAAAAACTCATTTCTAAGGTTAATCTCAGTTTAACCCCTAAATTTGGATGATCTCGCACTGGAAAACTGGAGTTCTGACTATAGAACGATTTTGAATAGGAAAATTAGATTTTGCGAAATTTTAGAATCGGTGAACGACGACAACAGGCGACAACGAAGGTAGAAATTAAAGGTGGCAAAATAAAAGACTGATGCGTCAATTGCGAAAGATTGATGCGTCTCTCAGTAATTGATTAGGGGAAGGAGCTGTAGAATTTTTTTTTTAAGGAATACGCAATTTAGAGATGCCTAATGGCGTAAACTTTTGAGCACCGAGCTGTCAAATAAAACTCGGTGTTCACGACAATTCCAGCGTGGTGTAGACTCGGTTTGATTGTGTACACTACGACAAAGTGACGAGTTGCTTTGACTTCATTTTGTTTACTTATTTTTCATTTCGTAGCGTGATTTTGTTGGCGTCAGTTTTTTGCGCTTTTTACTTAAAATGAATTTTGAAAACTCTAAATTTGAGTTTTTGACGATTTTCTACAATTTCAGTCGTGTTATAAATAATCACGAATGAAAATTGTTTCGAAACGTCACTTCACATACACAATAAAAGTTACACCCAGCCTCCACCGTCAAATACAACGGTGGCATAATTTCGAGTTCGGTGTCGACACCGAACTAATTCGGAGTTCAAAAGAACATTTACATGAGCACGATTCCGTTCAGGTGTACGAGAAAAGAACATTTTTTTTTCTGTATTCCACGCCAGTTTCACGATTCGGTGTTGAAAAGAATACGCCATAAGATAAGGGGCGTTCCAAAGAGAGCTAACCAAAGAATGCAAGGGCGAGTCAAAACACCGGCGGCTTGGAACAAAATTAGTTAGTAACTATAGTTAACAGGGGTCGTCTTTTGGAGTTCGTTCAAAGTTGCTCTAAATATTATAAGCGAGATAGGGGGTCCATCACCGGTGAAGGAGGTCTGATTCTAACCCCGGAACAAGCTGAACGACTGGCGGAAATCAAACTATTGCAATCGAGGTGGATGATAAAAAGAATCCTATAAAATAGACTTACCATTTGTGCAGTGCAATAATTAGTGTATAGGACCACTGTACACGTGGACCCGACCGGGGCAATAAAATATTGTATGTGTCCCACCTCCGCGAAGCTCAGACAAACCCTCCGAGAGTATCATTTGTCAGTCATTTATCATTCGATTGTAAGAGAAGTCAGGCGATGGCTCTTCTGAGCTGCAAGTGCCAGTCTGGAATTTTCCAGTCGTTCTAGGTAAAAAACCCGGGAAGTGTCGGCTGTGCTTTGACTCGAGGAAAGTTAACGAAAGAAAAAAGTGCGATGCGTTCCCGTTTCCACGTGTTGGGGGGCATCTGATGAAGCTCCAAGATACCCGATTTTCCGATTTATAAGATGCTTTTTGGCTAATCCCCTTGGAAAGAAGGTCAAGAGATTTCACAGCCTTTATAGTCCCTAGACGGCCATTATACCAGTTCATGGTTACGCCTTTTGGACTGTGTAATGCCGCCCAGAAATGTAAGCTGATGGACAAAATTTAAGGTAGTATGTCTTTGTTTATCTGGACGATCCCTTGATCTGCTCTTCAGACTTTGACACGCCCAAAGGTATTCGAGGAGGTTGCCAGATGTCTTAAGAAAGCGGGGTTAACTAGCGGGAAGTTGACAAAAGTAAATTCTGTCAGAAATAGATAAATTTGAAAGAATTTTCCACTCCTACACAGAAATGCATATTTTTGAAAAGCTACGTCTTGTTTCATCTCGAGATGCTGCGACAAATACGATATGTTAGAGGTTTATAGTTTTTGGCAGATGATAATTGCTTAAAAAAGGTAAACTTTGGGGACCAATAATTGCAACTTGAGCCTAATGAAATCGGTTAGTTATTGATCAGTAATTGTTTTTTTTTTTAAACTTGCCTTTTGACAAAAGATGCAATATAAGTGCCTGTATTTGCGGAGCAATGGTAATTATTTGAAAAATGTTATTAATTCAATAATTTTATTTATATAGTGTTTCCACCGGACACTAATCCGCGATTGTCATAAATCTTCAGGGATAACTCCCTTTTAAATCTCGAGATCTACCATAGATATTTAGTTCCTCTTGACAGCTGATTAAAAATAATTTGCTAATCTCTTTTATGTTTATTTTAAAGCTTATAGAAAATGGAACACTCCAGGTGACAGATCTGAGTATTTCTATTTGGATTTTTAATACGAAATTGTTTTCTCGCTCCTGGAAAACGTCATCGTCGCTCTCTTTTTTGAAAGCCAAACTGACAAAAAAACAGTCTGCATGTCAAATTAATCTTATGTCTGTCCGGTGTAAACACTTCCGATTTATTTTTAATCATCTCCCATTAAGTGCAGTTTTATGATCGACAGGGGCATTTTTATAACGACATGTCTCCATGGTCTGCAATTGTATAATATGTTCGGTATTATTATAATTCCATGTCTTCACCTAACACTAAACCGAAATTATTATAAATCATCAATTAAATACCCTAGAAAACGCCTGTTTCAACGTGGCCATTAAGCGATTTCGGCAACGTACCAATATTTTTGTGACATTCACTGATGTATTACATTCCATTGGCTCTGTTTCCTCTCATTGCAGACTGGTTTCTTTGATTGTGCTCTTTATCACCTGTTTATCCACAGAGGGGGAAATATGGGCTTCCTTTTGTTTGGGACGGCCTGAAATACGCCATTATCCTATTTTATTTATTTATTAAAAATCCCATGGTATTAATTTCAAAAAAACAATGAAAAACACATTCTTAAATTTCATAAAAATCAACAGACTTATTTTTGCACCGCTGAGTGTTGCTTAACCCAAACAACAACGCCGAAATATATTTTGTCTCCACAATAAATTTCGAAAGTTAGATGGCGCTACATTTTGCTTATCATATATTCCAACCGGACACAACCTCCTTCAATTCCACTCAGCCGCTTTCCATTCAAAAATTATCTCTGTGCCATATACTCTCATCTCTTTCTGTCCCACTGGAAATAGCATTGCATGCGTGGTAAAAGGAAATGCCGGCATGAAATTGAAACACCGCCGCCCAAAATGTACCGCGTGCTAACCTCTTTCCATTTGGTGAAAATCTTCGTTGCGAACGGTTGTCTCTGCACAGTGTTTCAGTTAAAATTTTATTCAAATGTTAAAAAAATTTAAATTTAATATTCAAAGTGTATGACACATATTAGTTGATGATTAGGCACAAACAACAAATCGTTTAACAGGTAATTAAAAGACCCAAATTTAATAAAATTCATTGTACCTGCCCATACCTCCGCTCGACCTCATGGTGAAGTTATATAAAAAAGAACAAGTGAATAAAAAAACAGCCAGCCATCGACCTTGCTTTGCTAACCGAGGTTATTTACCCCCAATTCAAGATGATAAATCGCATTTATATGTGCAGAGAGTGTGTATGTCGTAAAAAGTGTAGATACTGTCAAGTAGGAGGTACCCACGCTCAGGATTAATCGACAAGCCAATAAACTCAGACAGAATGACCTTGACATTGGGAACAAACGGGCAGATGTTTTCAGTTGAATGAAATCCAGTGTTGAATATAACGCCTTTTCACAAATTTAAATTGTAAATTTTGGTAGGCATGAAATTGGTATTTAGCGCGGGTGGCTAGGCACATTTCAGTTTTATCTATACACATACTCATATCACAGCTAGCAACGCGATACCGGCCGGCATTTGACTGTAATATAGGTACATGGTGTCCAAGGCCAAGCCTTCTGTTGAGTACAGTCCCAGGGCCTGCGCCGCTATAGTCTGCTTCAGAGAATGGAGTGTGTGGTTGACATTGAAGGTTGGAGTCTCAACACTTGTGCATGTGTCGTTTTTTACATAAGTGTGTCTGCTAGATAAACCCAGGTACATTGTTAATAATTTTATGAATGAACAAACTGGATTTATTTTAGATTAATATTTGTTGCGTTTAAGATATGAGTTCAAGGAATTTCACAAAAATTTGCTATTTAAGCACAAAGCCCTAAGAAGGGTTCTACATTCTGTTCGTACATACCTACTTTACCTGTTCTAATGATTAAATTCTCCATATAACTAAAAATTTCTCTTTGTATACAGCGTTTAAGCTGGGGTAACTTGCTTAAAGCTTAGATTATCTAAACTGCATCTCATTAACTGAAGAAGCAAGCATACAAGTTCTCCTGCATTCTTCAAATGTAGATTCTTCTTATTTTTGCCAATTGACGTCTCGTATGTCAAATACAGACCGACGTGTGTAAAATTGTAATGACATGTGTCACGAAGTGACACCGATCAGCTATAGAGTTGTTTGAGTTTTGACGTTGTATGTGAACCGAAAGGGGGTCAAACAGCGCATAGTACCTAGTACCACGATTTTCTGTGGTGATAAAACTTTAACTTAAAAGTTATTATTTAGTTAAGAAACCACAGTGAATCCATACTCAAATCGCACATCTATACCCCAAGAACTATTGACAGCTTGGACGTCATTGACTTTGACAAGTGAACAAACATCTCTATAGACCTTTTAACACGGCTGTCAAAATCTGACGTCTTTCACATTTTTGGACTGCGGGAAGCCAAGCAAATCGCGTTTTTATATGAAAAAATTCAATAGTTTCTGTAGAATGGCGAATTATAAATAAACTACTCAACCTAGAGTGTGCCGAAAAAGAAAGAAGTTATTGCGGTTATTCCGTTCTTTAAATTGACTCAAAAATTGTTTTAATAAAATAAGTGGAAAGTATCGAAAAAGTGTTCCGAAGATGTGATCTCCTTGAATCCGTGTACCCTTTTGTGCATAAAGGGTACACGGATTCGTATGCACTGTTTTAACAACACAAACAACACTTTTTTAATCCTTTCCGTGTTTTATAATTAAAATATTTTTAGCCCTACCTAGGAAGGCTGATCAAGTCTACAACTTTCTTGTTCATCGAAACACAGGGTTACATTTTGAAAATACATAGTTATTTACGTTTATGTGTAATTTTTGCTCGTTTTCCATATAAAAAGGAACTTTGTTTGGCATCCCGCGCTCGAAAATACCAGAAGACGTCAAACTGTTAAAAGCTCTATTATTGATCAATCGAACCTGCTTATCTTGATTACTTTAGTTCCACTTCCGAAAGATTTATGCCTAGGTATATCCGTTGTAAGATTTAATAAAATAACAGCATAGAGACCATAATAATTCTGAAGTGACACTTACAAACTAACAAAGACAAAAAAAAAACATCAAATTTGCGCCGTTTTCAGCGGTACGCCAGGATCATTTTGTAACGAAAGCCATTCAGGAATTCTTTGCCCTTTCGATTTTTGTTTTGAATCAAAACGTTTTTGAGTCTGCCAAAAATGTTTACACTTTCTCGCATTATGACAGTTTCATATAGAGCTTTTAACAGTTTATTTATTTATTTTATTTCGACTACCGCTGTACAAATGAGTTTATCAGAAACATCTTGGCTTGCACAGGTTGAAATTTAGGATCTTAATATTGAAAATTTACTTAATTAAAAATGAAAAACCTTAAATTAGTTAATTAAAAAAAAAATAATAATGGCCTTAATAAAATAAGCAAAAAAAAAAATTAAAAAATGAAAAACAAGTTAATACACAACTTAAAAATTTAGAATTTGGGGATGCATAAGAAAAATAAAAGAAAAAGAATAGAATTGAAGAATAAAGAAGAAATATGAAGCAGGCAGGAGAAGAAAAAACAAAAGGGGAATACGCTAATCATTTGAACCAATTCACTAATAAGCCGCCGCGGAAAAATGCTCAAAGAGTAGTTTTTTAAACGAGTTTGTGCTATTAGCTTGCTTTATTTCATGTGGAAGAAAGTTGAAAAGGTGGGTCGCGAAGACAAAAGTTTGACGTCTGCTGGTATTTTCAGTGAATGATGCCAAACAAAGTTCCTTTTTATATGGAAAACGAATAAAAATTCCACATAAACAAATTATTTAAAATTATAAAACACGGAAAGGAAGCGTAAAGTTTTGTTTGTGATATAGAAACAGTGCATGACCACGCATTCAAGGAGGTCACATCTTCGGAACACTTTTTCAATACTTTCCATTTATTTTGTCAAAATAATTTTTAAGGTTGATTCAAAGATCAGAATAAGCACAATAACTTCTTTCCCTATCGGAACACTCCAGGTAGGGCAATTTATTAATAATTCACACTTCTTCAGAAACTATTGCATTTTTTTTCATATAAAAACGCGATTTGCTTGGCATCCCTGTGTAGAGAAATGTGGAAGACGTCAGTTTTTGACAACAGCTAAAAGGTTTATCTTCAGACATTTATGGCGGACTATTTTCTCGTACACCTGAACGGAATCGTGCTCATGTAAATGTTCTTTTGGACTCCGAATTCGTTCGGTGTCGACACTCGTAATTTGATTGTTTATGGGAAATTACTTTTTCACTCAATTTTCATTCGTTGTTTTACTAAAAAAAGAAAAGATTAGAAAAATGGTAATAATAAATTTGCCTTACAATTTAAATAATAAAACATCAAAGTCAACGTCAAAGCAAAAAGCTATAAAATGTCAAAGCAATTTTAAACAACCAGCTGCTGAAAGCTGAACCTGCATTTGTCGTGCAGCATTTGTCGTTCTGTACTCAGTGAAAATAGCTGTACACTACGCTGGAATTGTCGCGAACACCGGTGTACAAAAGAATACCTACACCATTATAAAAATACAATCACACCTATATGAAAGAAAGCATTATATACAGCTTGGAACAGTCTAATCTTACTTTAAAACATGTCAATTGTCAATTGATTTTTCGGGTGCCAAATAAAGAATTTCTCTTTTAAAAAAATTAATTCGATCAATCCGATTAATCACACACAACTTCTTTAAGTCCAAAAGGTTTTTAATTAATAGGCAAAACATTTTTTCATGAACCTTTTTAAATGATTATTTTTAAACCAAATGTAATGAAACTAGCACTAAATGAAAGGTGAAGTTCGATCGACGTGCACTGCATAATCTGTTTTTTAACTTTTAGACAATAACATTCTCATAAATGAAAAAAAAATATTATTGTGCCGCAAAAAAAACTTATTATTGTCACACAAAAACTAGTGAGTAAGTGCTACAGTGTGTACGCAGAAGTTACATTCCGTTAAACGGACTGTTGAATACCCCATCCTACCCCACTTTGTAAATTACTGCTATTTTTGTAATTTTTTTTTTGATGATTTGTGGTAATGTTATTCTTTGAAAAAAGGGGTGGGTCAACCGCCTTTATTAAAAACTAACAATATTAACAAAGATAACATCAAATTTCGCTTAAATGTAAGCAAAAATGTAATTTTTTGGTTCAAATATTCGATATTTTCGTTAATTCGACCTCTTAAAGACGGCGTTGCTACATATTGTGACAGAAATTTAGACAGGAAAATTCAAGGTTTTTCATCAATTATGCCTCCTAATGTGGGCGTGGCCCCAACTCTTCTATTAGTAAAATGTAGAACTAAGTGTTTTCTACATAAAATATTAAGTAAAATTTTTCCAGTTTGGCGGAAAAATATTGAATAAGATACATTTGAAAATTGTCCCTTAAAATGGATGCCACGCCCACTGGAGGAGGTTTACCGTTTTAAATTTTCTTTTTTATGTCTTAATTTTAGTAGGAGATGCTAAATGTCAAATTTCAGCCTTTTAAGAGGTCTTACAGTTTTGAAATCTCTGGAGGTAGTTTGACATTTAGACCGATTGTGGGCGTGTCTGTGGGCGGATTTCATAAACTGCTCGTATTGCTCGCTATGACATGGAGCTTATATACGAAATTTCAGCTTCCTAGCTCGAAATATCCAGGCCTTAAAAAAATGTGACATTCAGACGGACGGATGGCTTATTCTTATTCGATTCGGAGTTCAGTCTCGTTCATATGCCCTTAAGGTCTTGGGGGTTGACCATTATTATTTCACCATGTTACAAACTTAACATATCTTAAGTCCAAGAGGGGTCAAATCGCATATCCGAGGCGGCTAATTGACATCCGCTAAGACGGCTGATAACACGATTTGTGAATTTGGTGCGCTCAATTGTGACAAAATCAATTGTGGCATCGGCTGTGTGGCACAGTGCGTGGTCTTATTGTAACGCTATTCAGGAAGGACTTAATTTATTTAAACTAAAATTTAAGTCTTAATTTTTAAACTTTTCGCTAATTTTTAACTTTTTGCTAAAAGGTTAAAAAATTTACTATTCTAAACTTTGGTTTTCTCGGTCGTTGGACATTGTAAAATTCAAAGTTTTAATAACAAACCGCGAAAATTTGCTTGAATTTTCATTATGTTATGAAAATCTTTAAATTTTACAGGTTTTTTAACCCATTATTTTAAATGCTTAAAAGCAATTTTAGAATTTAGTTTGTTAAATTAAAGTTGAAAACAGAAAAATCCGCAGATATACTTTGGGGTGTACCCTTTTATTGCACCCTGATTGCCCCTCTGACGGAAAATTAACAAAATGCCTAGAAAAAAATAATTGTTTTACTTAATAAATAATTTATTTAGCACTCTGGCATACAATTTGCACCTTGAGTACCCAAAAACTTGAAGTAATAACCTTGAGTTTGTTTGTCGATTTTTCGAACTTTGGTAATTGCATCAGTAGACATTCAACTTATGTGCTTTATGGCTAAAAGCTTTTAACATGCTAAACAGCCTTACTCCGTGATAGTAGTCTATCATGGTGATCAAGTAGATAGAATCTGTTCACAGGTTTTAAAGTCAGTCTATTTACCAAAAATCTCTAAAATCCGCAGAATACTTTGGGGAGCATCAATTAATTGCGCCCTAAATGCCCTCCTGACGGAAGATTAATCCAAATGCCTATAAAAAAATAGTTGTTCCTATCGATGAGCAGTCTATTTAGCACATTGGCATACAAGCCTTCTTCGTAGTATCCTTCATTATAAGAACAATCCCCACAAAACCATTGTTATAAACTTATTTTCCTTTTTTTTATTTTAGGCAACGCAAGGTCCTCCGCCACCGTATCCTCATCAGGGACCCGTCAACGCCCTAGGACCTGCCGCACCAAAGCGCTTCAAGGATGAACTACCCCAGCAAACGTCAGTGCCTGTGGCGGCGGCCACGGGGATTGTGCCGCAGCAATCACAACAGCTCGCGACACAGCAGCAACGGCCCGCCCAACAGCCTTCATTCTGCCTATCACAGCAACAGTTACAAATGCTGCAGTTCATGCAGCAGAACCAAAATAACCTAAACCCGCAGCAGCAGCAGATGTTTCAACAGTTGAGCAATCAGTATCGCTTGATGCAGCAATATCAACAACAACTCAGATTGCAGCAACAACAGAGACTTCAGCAACAACAGCAGCAGCAACAACAACAAAACCAACCACCACCACTCCCACCGCCGCCATCACAGCAACAACAAGCAGTCGTAGTACAAAATTCCACCCCACTTGGAGCACCGCCCGCATATCCTAGTCAACCGCCAACACCACGAGCAGCCGATCATGTAATCACGGGGAACGGCGGCATTGTTGGTGGTGGCAGCGGTTATGTGGACAACACGTCAAATTTTTCTCCAGCCGCGACGGGGAACACCCTGCCGGCGGCGGGAATGCCCTTTAAATCGGCCAACGTCTATATGAACGGGATTGTACAACAACAGCAGCAACAACAACAACAGCCGAGTCCGCTGCAGCAATCGCTTCAGCAGCAACAACAACATTCGCAGGCGGGGTTTGATCCATTGAACGAGTTCACACAATTGTCCCCCTGCAGTGATGGCAACGACTTGGGTAAGTGTAGTTCCAAGTTAGGCCCGATTCGTGATCCTGGATTGCAGGAAAAATCGAAAACCCGCAAGGACGAAGGAAATAATATGAGAACTATTTTTTTGTCTTTCTTTTTCGTTTCATTCTTTTCGTTTTCTGTTTGTGTGTCTCTTTTTGCCTGATGCGCTGAAATTCAAGATATTTCGTCGCCGTTCAGTGATAAGCTACTAGGTAATTTTTTTTAAATTATTTATACTTTCTATTATTTAAGTTTTAAATTTAATTTAGAAAAAATCAAATCATTATCTGCTGCGCCTAACTTTTATTCCTTTTATTATTTGCATGCTTCTTGTGTTTGCTAGGCTTAGAAAAAAAATTGCTCTTATTTCAAGGGCAGTTAAGGACTTACTTCATTCAGTTGTGGCGCACCCTGAGAGTAGCTTAAATGTCAATCAAGAAACCTATGTCAAGATGTGTTCTTATTTCCTTCGTAACTTATTTACATCCCGAATGCCCCCGTAGATTTTTCTGCCACATGCCTGAACTTTTATCAGCCCCTTTGTCTTGGCAAAACCGCAATGATGGCATTTAGCATCGTGTTTAAAGCAAGTAATAAAGTCCCAGCTTTAGTAGTAGACCAACATCACCCTCTTCATTTCGAACACTTTTATCTCTGTTCTTACCACTAAGGGTCCGTTTATTAGTGGTAAGTTAAGCCCAGCTTAAGCCGAGATCTGTGAATCTGGCGTTAACCCGGCGAGTAGCTTTTCAGGCAAGAGTTAACTTTAATAATTAATAAATTTTCGACCCGCAAAATTATTTACTCTCCCAACTTTAACACTACATAGAAAAACACGGCAAAAAAGGTTCGAGTTGTTTTCAGTTGTCATTTTTCACAGAAACACAAAAAGCAAGTGCCATTTCACACAAAAAAAAGATTCAGACATCCAGAGTTTGATCCGAAGTTAACTCACGAAATTCGGCGAGTTAAGCCGATATAAATCACAGACTTAAAGTCACTGAAAAAAATCATTTCTGCGGTTGATTTAAGTTTAACAACGAAACTCTGTTTATCTCGCCCCGAAAAACTGGCCCCATCGCAAATCGCTTGAATTTTCCCCCACCAGCTTTCTGCGAAGTTTTCAATATAGATTTACGCAGGGTTAAACGAAATGTGAGTAATTCCTACTCCGTCAGCAAAGTTATCGAAATTTTCGGCTCTCGAAATCATTGATTCTCCCAACTGTCACTATCAACAAGTTAAAAGCAAAGAAGCTTGAACTGGTCTACAGTTTGTTGCGGGGTTAACACAACCAATTTGGCGAGTTAAACCGAGGCCAATCCCAAAAAGAAATAGAATGAAAAAATAATTTTTAAGTTAACTGCAGTCAGATTTGGAAACTCTGATAATCTCGTACTGAAAACTGTTCCTCTGTATTTATGAGAGACTACACTCCTCAAGTCATGTAGCGTCCTCGATAAGATTATAAACACGATTCCTGGCTTTCATGTTTGGACAGGTGAAATTTTTTTGGTATCTGATAAGGACAATGTTGTGACTAAAACTGTCTTCATTCATCGCGTCACCTTCCAAAGCGATGGCTGACATTTTTCATGCTTGCTGATCTATCTTAACTTCAGAAAGCAACTATGTTTCATGTCTGGACAGGTGCCTTAAGCAAATTATGAGTAATACTATAATAGAAATACTTGTTACAGTTATTCAGTTATTCATCGCGTCAAACAGTTATTCATCGCGTCACCCCACAGTCCACCAAAGCGATGTAAGAAATTTTTCAGGCCCTCTGTTCTGGTTAGAGTGCAGCTATCATGTCTGGGCAGGTGCACAAGGCAAACAACACAATTACAGCAAAACCATTCTTCTGTCCTTTCGTTGACATATTGAGCCATTAACTCGCGAATCAGCCTAACGTTCGTTTTTTTTTAATGCAAACCAGAAACGCAGACTTAGAATTAAGCATCGATGAATCTACTTATTCCACTAATGGGTTATTTTAGTATTTTTTAGCCCTTTCCTTTAACAATTAGCTTTCGTTTACTTTTTTGTTAATATATATGTAAAGTTTCCTTTTATCTGCTGTATAAAGATCTGCCCGGATTATGTGTTTAACCTAAGGTAACATGTGCAAGCCTTTAACCTTTTGAAGACAAGTTCAATACCTTAAGAGCAATATGAGTTAATACATCATGGACATTAATAAAAGTTATTTCGAACCCTAGTTGCCTTCGAGTGGTTAAGTTTCAGTGTCCAAAAGCACTCTTTCCTTGCAGTATTTCAATATTATATCAACTGGCTATAGCTGAGATATTTTTTACTAGGCACTGATCCTTTGTCACCATTCGCAGCGCTTCCTATTTTCAGCAACACATCAAGTTTTTACTGCCAAGTTTAATTGCACATAACCTTTGGTTGTAAATACGCTTGTAGAGCAAATCTAGTTTCGATTTCCACCTGGAAGTGAAACAAGCACTCGTCGTTTGACTCTGACCTTCCAGGTTCAAGAATGAAAACCACAAAAATCTCACCTAGAAAACAATGCTTATCACACACCAACGCACTCACATCACGCCCTTGTTATCATGTTAGCCTGCACAACTTTGTGATATTTCTAATCTGATTTTTGTTTTTGTTTCATTTGTTAGGTGTAACCGATCAGGAATTGCAGGCGATCCTCTCACAGAAGGACCTCGCTTCCAGCTTCGCTGAGGACATCCTCAAGTCATTTACATCCGAGGGCCTAGACATTAAGGAAGAATTCGACGAAAACTCACATGATCTCTTCAATGGATTCGATTCGACACCGCCGCCATCGTCGGAGCCGACACCACAACAAACCCCCACCAATCATAATAGCAATACCATAGTAACCCAGCTAAATTGCAATAACAACAACAGCAACAGCTGCAGCAGTAGTAGTAATTTTCGCAACAAATCCCCGCCACTAAAGTGTGAAGCTACCTCGACGTCGAGTAGCAATAGCATAACTGGCGGCAGTGGTGCCGATATAGACGGTGGTGGTGGTCTATCGTCGCATGTGGGTGCTATTGTCAAGGACGATGTGGACATCGATGCGCGTGTTAAGCTGGAGAATAACTTTCTCGACGACGATGAGTTGCCAAAATTTCAAATACGCATGACAGCGAAACAAGTCCTGCAGGGGGTTAAGCAACTCTCGTTAGACACACCGCCACCACACTGTTCAGTGTTGCATGTCGATGCACCACCGCCCACACCACCCGATTGCCCGCCACAGCGTTTAACCAAAGAACAACTTCTGCCACCAACGCCCTCGGTGCACTTGGAGAACAAAAAACACGCGTTTAGTCCGCAACTGCAGGAATTTTGTCTCAAGCACCCGATTGCGGTGGTGCGCGGACTGGCCGGAGCGCTCAAGTTGGACTTGGGTTTGTTCTCAACGAAAACCCTGGTGGAGGCGAATCCCGATCATAGTGTTGAGGTGCGAACGCAAGTTCACCAAGCGCCCGACGAGAATTGGGACTCGACACTGGCGAAGCGCGTTTGGGCATGCATATCTCATCGTTCGCACACGACAATCGCCAAGTACGCCCAGTATCAGGCATCCAGCTTTCAAGATAGTTTAAAGGTGAGTTTTAACCAGTACTTTAAGTGGGGCCTTATACGCGCGATATAACAGTTTTTTCGAGCTTACTTCAACTGTCGACTGTTTTGTCGCTCGTGTAAGAAGCCCCTGGATAGTTTGTACTGCAGGCCTTTTTTAAATGATGTTATCACACAATAATACTAACTTTCGTTCTACTGAAGTTAATCTTTGAGGAGAAATTGTATTTCTGATAAAATTAAACCAACATGTTTGAAGAAGATTTTCCTTTTCGTTTTTTGACTAAAAGTTTTATTTATTTTCGTTTTCAGGATGAACGTGAGAAAGGATCAGCAGGAGCACATACCATGTCCGATTCCGACTCAAAGGACTCAATGAGCAGTTCAACAGTGAACGGAAAGCGGAGACGATTGAAGAACGGAAACAAAATGTTGAAGTGAGTAAAGTTCACCTTTGTTACAAAAATACTGATTTGAGCATTCGGCTACATAATGTGTTTTAAAGAATTTACCTTTGAGATGCGCATTCGCTGATTGCTAGATTAAAATTCTGAGGGATTTTCGCTAACACCGCTAGAATACCCACTCGGCGGAGTTTGATAGTAGACCTCTCAACATTTTTTACCCCCTGAAAACAACGATGGTTATTTTTTTTAAGCTCCCATAAATGTTTTCTGTTTGTTTTTTCTTATTATCAAAGAAGCAAAGCGTAAACTAATAATCAGGCAAATCAGTCTTGTAGAAAATTAAAAATCTTGTTTGTGCCTTGAGAAACCAAGACTCTAATGGTCTTTCCTGCATGGTAACAAAAGTTAAGCCTAAAAAAGTTTTGTATGCTAAAAAATGGCTGCTTTCCCGAATACAAATCCCTTAAATCTCCGAATTCACAAAAAAAAATGTAAATTCTTTCAGCAAATGATTAACAATAAATCGCCTCATTTCATTGGCCCTTTTAACACATCGCTTTATGCCACTTTTAACCCTCTACACACACCTTTATAACTGTCTGGTAATTGAAAAGGGAAACTAAAGCT
Source organism: Neoascia interrupta (assembly GCA_947623515.1). Lineage (NCBI taxonomy): Eukaryota > Metazoa > Arthropoda > Insecta > Diptera > Syrphidae > Neoascia > Neoascia interrupta. Next base: position 188,872,154 of record OX392462.1, read on the forward strand.
CCCCACATATGACAGTTCTGTCGCAAATACGTTTTTTTATTAAGATTTTTACAACGAATTGGCTTTCTCCCTCCTGGGAAAAGTCATCGTCACTATCTTTAAATAGCCAAAATGAAAATAAAGCAATGTTTGTCCGGTGGAAACACTTCGGGATTTATTTTAAATCATCTTTTGCTTATCGCAATTTTATGACCGGTGGAGACTAAGATTATTAGTGACTGCGTTAGACTCTAGGTAATAAAACCCCAAACTCAAATTGAAATAATGCCCAAAAATACAGTAATTTGAATTTGTTTCGTTTGTCCGGTGGATACACTTCGGGATTTATTTTAAATCGTCAAAGTTTTTTTTGTAAGTACCCGCAACCATTAAATTTTTGGGGCGGTATTTCTTTTGATATTTCTGTTTCTTTTAATTCATTTGAGCTAATTTCTTCGGCCATTGCCTGTATGAAAAGACGACCAAGACTGTCTTCATTTAAGGGTTACCAAATGTCTATTACTATCACCTCAAAGCACACCGAATAGAATTTTGTTCTTATGAAAATATCCGCAAAATGCATTTGCAGCATTACTTCTTCCTCTCTTTTTGGCAGGTGAAATAATGGAGTACAACAAGAATAACAGTTTCCTTTTCAGAGTAAAATATTTCTTACAACAAGAGAAGACGATTTTTTATAAGACCTATTTAGCTCTTATGAGTTTGACATTTAACACTTATAAAGGTCTCATAAGACTCTTGTAACACTACAAGAGTGAAGTTCCAAAAGCAAATTACAAGGGAATTGTGCTTAAAAGGCTTTGCGAGAGTCTTATAAGAGCTAAATTGCTAGTTGAAAAGGAGGTTAGCATTAATTAGGGAGACTAAAAGCCAAACCAACTTCCATAAAAACGTTTCCATAATCATCCCCCCGAAAGAAGACAGGCAGAAAATCCTAAAGGTGTGACGATTTGATTACAAACGAAGTAAACACCTTCACGCGAAATTACGAAACATGGGGCCCAATGGAAGTTGCAGCTTTTGAAGTTACAGCTGAAGTACCACTTTGTAATATAATTTTTTCGTTAGCAGAACATCACGAATGTGGAATAGGCCTCTTTATTAGTCAAGCCTTTTAGTCAAGCCTGCCCTTTGAAAGGAACACTGTCACACACATCGATTAAAGTTTAAAAACAAAAACTATCACTGCCGGGTTTTTAACCCTAGCCAACGACGCGACGTGCGGTGGCGAACAATCTCGTAGTGCGCCACGTGACGTATTTAGACATACGAAGCGCTTTGTTATAGGGAGGACAAAACTTTTAACACTTTTTATTTATTTCTAAGAAACTTTATTTTTTCATATTCATGACCTCTATCCTTATTTTATTATTCCAGGTTCGGAACAAATGTCGATCTCTCCGATGAACGCAAGTGGCGACCCCAACTGGCGGAGCTGCAAAAATTACCCGCTTTTGCCCGTGTGATATCGGCTGCCAACATGCTATCCCATGTAGGTCACGTCATCCTTGGCATGAACACGGTTCAGCTGTATATGAAAGTGCCAGGTAGTCGAACACCCGGACATCAAGAGAACAACAACTTTTGTTCGATAAACATCAACATTGGGCCGGGTGACTGTGAATGGTTTGCCGTACCCGATTCCTATTGGGGAGGCATCCATAATCTGTGCGAAAAGAATAACATTAGTTATTTGCACGGGTCGTGGTGGCCAGTCTTGGAGGATCTGTACAAGGAAAATATTCCCGTCTACAGATTTATTCAACGGCCTGGCGATTTAGTCTGGGTTAATGCTGGGTAAGTTGATACGAAAAATTATTCTAACAAGATTTGTTACTAAAGTGTTGCTGTTTTTTAGTTGTGTTCATTGGGTGCAAGCGGTTGGCTGGTGCAATAACATCGCCTGGAATGTGGGTCCGTTAACAGCGCGACAATATTCTCTGGCGATCGAACGATACGAATGGAACAAGCTGCAAGCTTTCAAGAGCATTGTGCCGATGGTGCATTTGAGTTGGAATCTTGCACGTAACATCAAAGTTTCCGATCCAAAGTTGTATGAGCAATTAAAGTAAGTTGAGAGATGCATTTTTTTTACTAGACAGAAGGGGTTCTAACTGTCATCTGTCTGTTTCAGAATGTGTTTGCTGCAGACGCTGAAGAATGTTTTTCACACTCTGGACTATGTCAAGTCGAAGGGCGTTGAAGTTCGTTTCCATGGTCGTAACAAAAACGAAGCGTCCCACTATTGCGGTCAATGTGAGGTAAGTTCAAATTCATATCATAAGGATTGAAAGCTGATTTTTTAAATGATGTTTTAACATAAAAACTAACTTTCGTTCTACTGAAATGAGAGTGAAGAGAAATATGTAAATCTGATAGGAAATAGTTTTTACTTCTCATTTTTCTTTTTTTAATTATGCCTAATGTAAAAATCCTCTCTTAATAGGTGGAAGTCTTCAACATACTCTTCATACGCGAACAGGAGAAACGTCATGTTGTCCATTGCATGAGCTGTGCCCGCAAGCAATCGCCATCTCTCCAAGGCATGGTGTGTCTAGAAGAATATCGTCTATCGGAATTGTGCCAGATCTATGATCAGTTTACATTATTTAAACCACCAGCTCCACCGAGTCCATTGACAAAAGTGTAACACTAATGGATCGTAGTTCAATTTATTTTCCGCTTTACTCCCTATCTTTACTTCACATTTTTTCCCACGCCATCTCTAGGATAAAAAAAAAACAAAGCTAAATGAACACCAACTATTGTGCTAATCAATGTTACATTCAGTGCATTGACTTCAGATCAAAGATCATTGAGCATTCTTCACAAAGAGTGTTTTCATTTCTAGCATATATTCTATATATATAGACACTCCTCCTATATTGAGCAAAATGCACCCATGTGTATCGTTAAATATATTCATAAACTAATTTATTTATTATTTTAAAAAAAAAAAAACAAATACAAAAGCAATTTTCTTTAAATTTTGTCCACAACACTCACTCACCCAATCGCATAAATTCATCAAAATATTCTGTATATTCATCATGTAGGCTAAGTCTAGAATTGTTTTATTTCTGTTTAGTTAATGACAATTTATATGTGAAACATAGGGTTTATTTTTTAATAGATTTTAAAACATCAATTACGTAGTGGAATGTCAAAAGTTTCTTTTAAGAAAAAAAAAATACACTTATAATATACTTAAACAAAATGATAACTATACATAATTATTATTATAATCCATTGATACATGTTTAATTTTTGTTTTTTCCAAAGAACCGTGTCGTCGTTGTATCTAATTATTCAGATTTGTTAAACATTTTATTAACAAACAAAGCAAAATAGTTATTAAAAAACAAGGAGAAAGTGTAAAATACACACGCAAGAGAAAATGTATGCGTACAAACTAAGGCCCCATCACCCATTCTCTTTCTCATCATAAAATGTTAAAAGAATACAACAAAGAAGAAAGTAAAATATTCTTAAAAAATTGATCTCAGCAAGAAAAAGAAGAAGAAGAAAGAAACAGGTGAATAACGGCTTAGAAAAGGACGATATGAATGGAGGTAATTGTTTGTCTTGTAATATCATTTCCCTTTTTTTTCACTTCAAATTTACTCGTGTGTATTTGTGCATAAATGGCAAGGAGTTGAGGGCGGGTTTTAGTACAGAAACGAGTCAGTAGAATTTGGAAGTATGTAGCTGTTTTTTTTTTACAAATTCAAAGGGAAACAATGGACTAAACGTCATAGTGAATTTTTCTGTAAGAATCTTTTTTCTTTTTTTAGAGAAAAACGCCTCTCTTAAAAATAAGAATCAGTAGTAAAGTCACATATGACCCTTTCTCAGGAGTGGGTTGTGATGCCTCGATAACCGTCAAGGCAGACAAGAAAAATCCACTTTTGTTGAACTGAACATGTTTTTTTTTTAGTTTTTATTATTTTCACCGGATTTTTGTGCAAAAGAACAATAAGCTCACTAAAAACGAACGACTGCCACCTATTTTTTAGTGTAAAAGTCATTTAGGTACTCCAGTATTAAAAGAAAAACCAAGTCTTTGAATGTCAACAAATATTTGTCAATATCTACCATTTATTAAGAGCCACAAAACGACCCTAACCTTTCAAAAACTGCGGGAACGATTAAAAATTGATTCCCAAGTGTTTCCACCACACAAACAGGATTAATTTGACGCAAGCACTCTTTTTATCTTTTCGGCCCTTACAAAAGAGTGGCGATGACATTTCCCAGGAACGAAAAAGCGATTCCGTTGTAAAAACCCCAATAGAAAGCGTATTTGTGACATCTGTCATATGTGGAAAGTTTTAGTTTGCTTTTTTGAAACCCAAACTGTTATAAAAGTGGAACAAAAGAGGTTCGTGAAAAGGCTGAGGAAATTTATTATTAATCGCTTGCCGAGAGAATGTTCATCGTAAATCTCAAAATTTATGTTAATCGCGGATTAGTGTTTGGTGGAGACATGCTACCACTAAAGCAGCTTTCGGCTTGGATTTGATCTCAAATTAACTTTGGAGTGTTTAACCCGCTTTCACAAACGGTTTTATGGTAGCCTTTTCTGGGCGACGTGTAGATGTCAAATGCGACACATTTTCCAAGACATCGAATTTTCCGCCTGCAGTTGAAATGTGGCTACAATAGCTTTGAGTGGTAGTAAATGAAAACAATTGAATAATTTGAGTTGCAGGAGGCATCGAACTATTGAAACCGAGCGGGATCGATTGTTCCACATCAATTTCTCAATCCTATTCTTAGTCACTGTGGGGTGCCGTGGCGCAGTGGTTGGTGTGTGTGCTTACTACGCCGGAGGTCTGGGTTCGAATCCTGCCATCGTCACCTGAAAAAAAAGACTTGTTCTTTTTCACGGTTCCCACCTCCGCGAGGGTTTGGCAAGCCCCCTCTGAGAGCATCATTTGTCTTGAAAAACTTCTCAAAGTGCCGCTCGGATTCGGCAAAAAATTGTAGGTCCCCTTGTATGTGAAGAAATTAACACACACAGCATACATTGTTGAGAAGTTGGCCCTGGTTCAGCTCGAGCTGTTGCGCCACTCTATATTTATATTCTTAGTCACTTCTCAGCAATTCTAATATTCAAAATCGATAATTTTCTGGCGTAAATGAATGCACAATACTATTTTTTGCCGATCTTCAATTTATTCCATCGTGAGTTCGGAATCGCCCTCACCAAATTTCTTGTAAGCTCTTCGAAACCATAAAACCTTATCAGCGTAGCGTGCTTTTTGTATCAAACAGAATCACGACTCTGTAGCTTCTTAAAATTGGTTCATTATTAAGTTTCCATCACTTTCGTCAACTGAACGAAAATTAAAAAAAGACTGGCAGTAAATAAAAGCGATTGATCTTCTTTGAAGGTGTTGTCACTCTTGACAAATTTTTAGCGTTTGACGAGCATCATTTTTTGAATCATAAAAAATTATGCGTAAAGTTAACCAATTTCAGCTACACTTAGTAGCTTGAACCATTTTTTTGCGCGCTCTTTTAAGAACACGGGAACTTAATTTTTCTTCAGCTTCAGCTACTTTAGCTTCAGTTCTGATCGGGTCCATTGAACCTCCTCTGACACAACTTTGGTGTTAAACAAAAGGAAGTTTTCAGTATATATCAAAAATGTGTTCGAACACACAAGCGCAAGCACAAAAACAAGTGGCCTGGTGTAAGAATTCAATCATTAAAATAAATTCAACCTGAAAACTCTTGGTCCAAGTTTAAAGAAATGGAATGCAAGATCTATCAAAAGTGTCAGTTTTCCATTAAAAATCATGTGAAGTTGTACGTACATGGTGTCTAGATAATTTTTGTCTTTTTAATTAATTGTTGCGTGTTCTTTAAACCTTTTACCAGGTTAAACTTTATCTAAATTTTCTTGGTCGTTGGACGTAATCTTCTGATCAAATCACCGACTCTATTGATGCATAATGGTCATGCGGCATACAATGGATGGTTCAGTGATTCACTATCTGCCTCTCTTACACTAAGAGAAATTCTTTAAAAACTATGTTAATTTTTTTCTACACTCCCAAAAAGCTCTGAAAAGTCCCCTTGCCACTTTTGCATATCACTGAATAATATTTCCCCAATCGTTCGAAAACGTTACTTTCCTAATCTTAAACTAATACATAATCTATAGGTGCTTATATATTATACAAATATATTTTCAAAAACAAAAAAATCACTAATAAAATAATATGCTACTTAATAAAAAAAAAAAGAAAAACAAATTTTAGTCACTTGTTTGGTTTAAGTGTGACAATATAGTGAAGTGTTTTTAAGGACCGAAGTCAACTGTGTTTAGATATCTAAAATTTAAGTCCAAATTCAACAAATCAAAATTTGCAAATTTAAGTAAAACCAAAATTTATGTAAATGAAAACAAAATTTCATAAGCAAAATTAAAAAAAAAAAAAAAAACAAAATCTAAATTTCCCTTTAAACACAATTTGTATATTTTTTGTTTTATTATTTTAATTATTATTAAAATTTGTTTTATTTAATTCGACAAAAAGAGAATGTGTAATTTTTGTTGCCCGCAACAAGTCTTCTTTGCTTTTTGGTTATTTTCTAGACACTCAACCGCCGGTTGGTTGAGCTGCAATGAAAGACCAGATCGCCAGGAAAGATTGTTGCCAACAAAACGATAAAATATGACCAGTAGTCACTGCCAATAAATAATGAGAAAAATAAAGATAAATACAATTGAAAAACAAATAGTAAATTAATGAAAAAAAAATCTAGAAGAAGAAAGGTGTGCCCCCCTTCTGTTGTAAATAGAATAGAAATAGAAAACCATAATCGAGAACGACTGAACGAAAGAGATATATGAGCAAGAGCGTGTGTCCTTTGCAAAGATATGAGAGAAAGAGTTTAAAACAAAACACAAAAAATTGTATAATTATAAATTGAAATCATTATTCATGAAAAAAAAAAGAAATCATCAACAAAACAATCCCATCTGAATGAAATACTTGTTTTTTACTTTTTATTTTAAATGTGGTGTGAATATAGAATGTAAGAATATAAAACAAGCATAAATCTATACCGGATATAAAAAATATTTTTCTAATCCATAAATAACCAAAAGCAAAAGGAAAAATAATACTACATGTCGCCATTCCTGATTCTTTGGAGAGTACGCGCCTAAAAAAAAAACAAGTCGTAACGCTTTGCATTGTTTTTTTTTTTTCGGTTTTATTTTTCCTTTATTGTTTTGGTTGTCCGATGAACAATTGGATTTCTTTGCAGTTTAAAACACTCTTAACGTGCAAACAACACAACATTAATATCATTTGTAATTTCTTATAAATATTATATTTAATCATAAATTAAAAATTAATATAAATTGCGATGTATTTTGTAAAGTTATATAATATCATGTGGAAAATATCTTATTAACAAAAGTATAAATATTCATATATAAATATTATATTATTATTATTATGCGTATAGACAAGTATTTTTAATTAAACAACACACACAATATTATTGTCTTAAGTAAATTAATTAAATATATATATATACATACTATAAATGCTAATTATAAATTATGTATAAAACACAAAGCGATTAATATGTATATGGCGCGATGTAAGAGAATTGTACATAGTTCAATCGTGTTTAATTTAATGAAAAATCGAAAGAACAAAAAATCAACAAAAAAAAAAAACAAAACAATTAAAACGAAACTTTTATTTGAAAACAAAAAAATATTTATTGTTTTATTCATTCATTTTGTTTTCAGTTAATTCATGTTCATCGTCGTGTCTGCTGTTTTGGTATCCAAGTTGGGATTGACTTAAAAATTTTCCAAATCGATGTTACTTACTTGACTGTTTTTCTGTGAAAAAGAAACCCGGGGTTGAATTCGTGTTCATTCACCAAATCAGATTAATTTTCTAAGAAAGCATTAAAAATTAATTCAACTTGGGAGGACTTTAGAGTTGAGAGTATGAGAAATGACAGTTTAAAGAAGTGAGTCGATGATTTCGATACCTTTACTGTCAAAGTAAGCCGTGCACTGAGTTTTTCAATGCTCCTCGGTTAGCCTCAGATTGATATATAGTGATTCGGAGTGGGGGCCGGCGTATACGGGTCGAAACTGAAAACCACAATCGCGATGGGAAAAAGCCCCAGCGTGTTTTAGGCAGAACTCTACGCCATTTGAAAATGCGCCAACCAAATCTACATCTCTGATATCAAAGGCGCAAACATCCATATATACACGGACATTCAAGCGGCTGTAAAAGCCCTTATCTCCCACATCATTGACTCCAAATCAGCATCGAACTAGCCAGAAAAGGCTCGAAAACCCCTTCCCAGGGACCTGAACCTTTTTTCCCCACCCCCAAATTGGCGATAAACGAAATTATAAAAAAAAAAACAGGGAACGTGCTAGATACATCTCATATTGGGTGGATACCCCAGGTCTGAGACAGACCAATCGGGCCATACAGCCTTTCACCAAAAATGCCAAAAGTTGCTTGAATCTAAAAAGGCATGATTTTAAAAACCTTGAAGGATACCTCACAGGACACCACCGGTGAAGATATCGCCTTATTGAAATCAAAACAGTCGACTCTCCAGAATGTAGGCTTTGTCTTGAAAATATCCTATATTAATCCTGCCCTAAACGGTATTAGATGGAACTTATTCTTCAGAGAAAAACTGAGTGCGGAAGACATTGAAATTTCCTCGCCAAGCAGCCTTATTTAATTCGCACGGAAAGTGAATAACCACGGCACAAAAGATCTCTTTAGGTTGAGGTGTCATATTTCGCAACAGACGAGTAAGGAATAATTAAAAAAAAAAATACTTCGATATGTTATTCCGGGAAAAAGTTGGCCCTCGTAAAGAAACTCCTTACCTTACCGACCAATAGACTTTTTATGAAAAAAAAAACAGATCCGAGATATAACCATGTCTACACCGATCCCTTATCCGCGTTTAATGTATATCTTCCACTTATCTCCTACAAATCGCATGATTTGCCATACAAATTTAGATCTTCTCGGCAAATAATTAAAAATAATTCTCGTAATTCGCAATCACACTTTTCACAAACCTCTTTTGCGCCATCTTTAACCATTTTCATAATAGTTTGACCTTCATAATAGTTTGAGACTGAAACGAAAAAAAAAACTGAAACTGTCCACGTATGACAGATCTGTCACACACACATTTTCTATGTGGATTTTTTCTACAAGGAAATTGTTTTTTTTTTTATTTCCTTTGAATGAAAACAAGAGAGTTCTCAATTCAAGTTAATCTTATGTTTGTTTGGTGGAGACACTTCGGGATTTAATTTAAATCTTCTCCAACTAATCCCAATTTAATGGCCGGCGGAAACATAGTATCACATTGGGTTACCCTGTAATTTAAAATTGCAGCTTTGTCCATTGTAAGTGTTTCATATTTGCTTTTGCTGGTAAAAAGTTGAAGTATTTGGTGTTATTATTCTGTAGTTTACAGAGGTCGCACTTTCGTGCTGCGAGCCAAGTGAGACCTTGGAATTCGTTCCGAATTGGTGAAAGTAATTTGTAATTAGTAATTCCGCCTAGTTTATAAATGGACCAGACATACTTTAGAGATTCCAAAGCAACATACATCAGAGTCAGTCTATATACTTAATTAGCTGGCAATCTCAGAATATCCATCGCTTGACCTCTCACAGCCATGCATTTTGTGTGCGTTTTAGGACTTCTTACACACATGAACACACCTATAATCATACTTTGCCGATCGGGATTCGAACTCGGGACCTCATGTAAAACAGCCAGACACACTAACCACTGCACCACGGTGCGTCGGTGACCACCGCCTCTATTACTACAGTGAACATTATCGGCGGGCTTAGTAGGTAACTATTTTCTTGGTTTTCGGGTAAATTTATGCCATATTGCAGTATACAACACAGTCCGCTCAAAAACCTGACAGAGCTTCTGAAAATCTACTACTTGGTGTGTATCAGAGACTTGTATATGCGATCAGAATTTGGCGACTTAATCTACCTACTCAAAAAAATGCAGAGCAACTGTTGTGCTCACTGCAACCAGAACGATCAGTGTTTTTACCATATTCCTTATAATAGAGTCAAATGAGCATGCTTGGCTTTTAAACTCGAGAGTTATGATATGAGTTTGAGTGATTGTTTTCTGTACCACCGCATGTTTATAAAATAAACGGGGGGAGTAAACACCGCCACTCATTTAAAGAACCGCCGCAAACACCGCAAATGAGTTGCGCTCTTTCTCCACTAATTCGAGCAAGGTTGGAAGAGAGGAAAGATTTTTCGTCTTGTTTTGGGTCATTTGAACGAAATTGCGGTATTTGCAGTGTTTTCTGTTCAAAAGCGGTGACGGTGGTGACTCAAACACCGCCGATTGCTGAAAATTATATGAAGGCATATGAATGCAAATCATCACGTGTTTACAATATATGCGATGTGGATTTATGTTTCGCGAGAAATCCATGAGTTACATTCGTAGAAAAAAAGTGCACATGGAATGAACGAAGTACTGCGGTGTATCATTGCAGACCTCTGGCCTCTGGCACTAATCAGATTATAAGCCTCTGGTGTGTATCTATTATCTACATATACATGGGTAGATACATAAAGGGTCATATGCACAAGTAGTTTTTCTGACGCGGTGCACTTAAGCAATGTGTCCATCTGTATAAATCAACCATTCATTTGATGTCATGACATTATTTAGCCTCAAATAAACATATAAACATATAAACACACATTCCTGATGTGTCTGAAATTTAGAAAAGTTGTAACAATCGTCCGCCACGGAAAAGACCACTAATAAGCAGAGAAAAACAGATTAGACTCTGCTGACAATGTAAGAAACCTTCTCAACGTCGTTAGTGCAGTTTTGTAGAGTCACGATTTGTATCTTTTATTGACGGAGTTAACTCTGCACTGCTCTGCGTTAACTACAGATTCATCTTGTCCCGGGATTGACAGATGTTGGTTTAAACTGGGTTTGACGCTGCACTGATGAAAAACCGGCCTAAGTCGTCGGAGGTCTTTTTCTAGATGTTTCTATTATTGATCAATGCCCCTTTGATTTGCCTCGGTTCTTTCTTTTTTTTTAGTTTGGCCGCGAAGAAAAATACGGACTGGATTATGAGAGCGCTTATTTTTGCCAAACGTTATTTTGCTAGTGACAAAGACCAAGAATTTGACCTCTGATTCTTCATTCATGAAAGCTTCGAACTGACTGAGAGTACTCCTTCTATAGCACATTATAGCAAGCAATTTTTACAGATACCATTTTCGAAATTAACAGCGAGACCGGTATTCCCTGACTGAGACGAAGTCATGAATTTGAGTCATGTCGATGAAAGCATACAGGTACCTTTTATCCCCTATTATTGTAGCCTTCCACTATCTTCCTTGAACGATCACCTAACACAGTCTTTCATACGGTCACGTAGAAATTTAAGACAGTAGCAACTCTACCAATAGAATCACCTTTCCAAATTCATGACTTTCAGAAATAGAAGCTAAATTTTTGTCGGAAATAGATAAAAAGAGTGACACAACAGCTCGAGGTGAACCAGGGTCAACTGCTCCGAATCCGAACGGCACTTTGAGAAAGTTTTCAAGACAAATGATACTCTCGGATGGCTTGTCAAACCCTCGCAAAAGTGGGAACCGTGAAAAGAACGAGCCTTTTTTTCAGGTTACGATAGTAGGATTTGAACCCAGAACTCCGGCTTAGTAAGCACACACACAAACCAATACGTCACTGCACCCCACGTATTTGATTAGGGGAAAGGGAAATCGTTAAAAGATCCATGAGCGGTCTAAATGCATTAAGAAAGAATAACTTGTTGGATGGACGTTAGACCTCCAGAATTTTAGTCAAAAACAGTCATCAATGACTCGTAAATATCAATGCTACTCACAACTTCTATGGCCTTAAGATATTGACTTAAATGGATTGTAAATCAAAGAAGACAGCGCAACGTTCCACACAACGCATGCAATGGTTCTTCGTCGTTAAGGCGGCATCATATGGCTACCGCATTCTTAGCCTTAACTATTTCTTGAGGTACTGTGTTAACTGTGCCTTTAAGTCCAAAATAACCAAGACCATTAATAAAAGCAAGCCCGATTCAAGAGGTAATTGATGTTAAATTTTGTTAAAGTGTCTGAGTGTGAAAAATCTACATTCCGTCTTGGCTTGCAAGTCGCTGCTAGCATGTAAGTAGCCATCTTAAGCTTTTCTATCCAAAACGTAGAAAAATCCATGCCAGCCCCATTTGCATTTTGGTGTCTAGACGTGTGAGAAATCGCACCAACCTTTGATTGACAGCCTCGCTGCGTAGGATGTCTTCAAAAAGTTTAACAAACAAAAAACATTGCTTACTACCAGCTATCACCTGCCCATGCAGATATTCAAAACTTCATATTAGAGCTTCGAAATTTTCGAATTTTGCACACTTACTGCCCTTTTTTTGAAAAAAAGGATCTAAGTTTTATCTTATTGGATTCTCATACGAGGTATTCATCTTCATTCTTATTGTATTATTTAAACTGTTTTTATAAGAATATGTACAGCGTAATTAAGGTCAGAAAAAAGCATGTTTTTAAAGCAATCGGTTTCAATAATTTTTGGAACGAAAATTATTTCCAAGGAAGTTATCAGGGATATAACGAATGGGTTATAAACATAAGTATTTTATGTGGAAACGCACATCATTTCCAAAATAATATTTATATATTTTTATAAAAGTAAACAAAAAAAAAAAAAAAATAATAATATCATCCCAGCTGTATATTTTATTCCAAAGAAAATACTTAAATCTTTCGTTATTAATACATTTTAAAAATATAAAGTAATAGCAAAAATTATGTATTTATGTAAAATGTAAGATCATAAGTAAATAGGCAATTAGCTATACAAGAAAACGTAAAAAAAGTATTTTGATATCCACGAGTTGAAAACACCAAGAAAGCAAAATAAATATTTTTAACACAAAACAAAATAAACATCAGTTTGAGTGAAATTTTTTGTAATGGTGCCTTTGAAAAGATAACAAAATGAAAACTTTGTATAAAAAAATTTCGTAAAGAAAAACTCGTAGTATTTAATAAATAACTCAAGTACTCAAGTATTTAATAAATAAATGCTTACAAAATTAGAAAAAATATAGAAATAAGTTTTGTACAATATTTAATCTAACGTAAAGTTTAATGAAAACACTTTTTTCTTTTATCTATATTTCCTTTAAATATTGGTTTTTTTTTTATGGATTTATCTTGGCCCATCGATTAACAATTGCTCATAAATATCATCAGTAATTTCATTAAATTTTTTGAAAGCTTTTCAATCGATATTATCGATTAATTGATTATAATATAATCGGTATATTAATAAATCTTAATTAAAAATAAATGTTTTGTCTGTATTGTTTTATCATTATTTTATCTAAAAATGCCTACTTACTGTTGTTTCTTTTTTATTACTGTACCTACTATGTGTTTATTATGTAAAAATATTATTAAAATGTTAAAAACTACATTTGAACCCAGTTACAAGAATTATTTTAGAAGCAAATTAATATTTTTTGTGCATTAAATAAAGAAAATATTAAATCAAAAACAGTATGAGCAGTGAAATCTAATGCTGTCGTGTGCGGGTAAACCGTGTGCGTCCCACGTAAAAAAATACACTAATGTTTAAATTTTATAGAAAAAAATTTCGTGACACGACAGATAAATTTGTAGTCTCAGACCCGCAGCTCACTTGATACCCAAAATAGTAAAAGAGAACAAAGAGTTGAATGTGGAATAAAAATTTACTTGTTGCAGTTGCAAAATCTTTTAATAGCGATCTTCAACTTCTACATACATATTAAAATATTGAGCTGAGAATCAGACAAGACATGATCATCCCTAACATAAAATGACGTAGGCGGCTCACCTGCCATTAGCAGAAAATCTGAGAGTTAGATTGTAGAGTACAGTAAAGTCCAACAGTAAAGTTGTCAAAATCTTCAACTGTCACGGAATTATTAACTCTCACAAATCTCACTTCACATAGAAAAACACATTAAAAGAAGTTCGAGCTGTTCTCAGAAGTCATTTTTCAAGGAAACACGCAAAGCAACTGCCATTCCACACAGAAGAAACATTCAAGGAAGTTCATACTGTTCTCCAAAATTCATCCGAGATCAAGGAGAGATTAACCCCATATCTAAATTCACTGAAAAACTCAGTCCTGCAGTCAGTCTCAGTTCAACTCGGAAACTCTGATGATCTCGAACTGAAAAACCGGCCCTAAGGAGGGTTTATCCCGCTCTCCGCCCTCGAGTAACTTAAAAGGATCGGTTCCTCCAGGTAGGGGGTCATCCAGTCGGGGTTACCTCCGGGATACGCAAAGAAAACACTAGACGGATCTACTGCTTACTCATTTATTTCGCTTAGTAATTTCACTAGCAAGAGGCTTAGCAAGAGGCAAGGGGATTAGCAAGAGGCTGAGCAAGAGGCTCACTAGCAAGAGGATTAGCAAGAGGCAGATGCAATAACTTTTTTCAATTTGTGGCTGTTGTACATTATGCATAACTGATTTGAAAATTAAAAAAGCGTCCCAATGTCGCCTGTTTTTTAAAAAACGACCCAAAAACCGCTTATTTCGAAATGTGGTCGCAAAGGGTCCCGATAGTAGAAAAGTTGCCATTTTGCGACATATATCGCCCATCGGCAACCCTGTTTCGCAGTGTCGCGATTCATGTTTCGCGAGAGATTTTAAATCAAACAAATAGGAGAACCGAACATTGTAAAGTCAATTGACTCCTTTAAGCACGGTTATATGAGGCAATCTATCATGTTTTTTATTTCGCTAATTTAACAAAGAGTGCTCCAATGACCAATAACCAGCTGCATTCAATCCTTCATAGAATTTTAATGCAATACTAACAAAAAATGTTCATTTCAACAAGTGAAGTCCATTTGAGTCTACTATCGTCCTGCTGCCTTCTACTGGGATTCTTAAAATAGCAAAACATCGCGCATGTGAAACAGGCTTCTTTGGTAGATTTAACCTCCTCATACAATTTTAACTATTTGAAACCAAAGTGCACCAGTACCTATCTACATATCTAATCCTTTTTATACCCCATCCCATAGGATAGGAGGTATATTAAGTTTGTCACATAGTTTGTAACACGGTGAAATAATAATGGTAGACCCCCAAGACCTTAAGGGCATATGATCGAGACCGAATTCTGAATCGAATGAGCCATGTCCGTCCGTCCGTCTGTATGTCACATTTTTTTAGGCCTTAAATTTTGAGCTAGGGTGCTGAAACTTCGTACGTCAGGTGCACGTCATGCGAAGCAGTACAAATGTAAAAATTTTTGAAATCCGTCCAAAGACACGCCCACAATCGGTCTAAATATGCAACTACCTCCAGATTTTTCAAAACTGTAAGACGTTCTAAAAGGCTGAAATTTGACATTTAGCATCTCTTAGTGAATATAAGATACAAAAAAGACAAATTTAATTGGTAAATCTCCTCTAGTGGGCGTGGCATCTATTTTAAGGGTAAATTTTCAAATGCAGTTTACTCAGTATTTTTGCTCGAAATTGAAAAAAATTTGCTTAATATTTTATGTAGAAAACGCTTAGTTCCACATTTTGTTACATACAAGACTTTGGGACCCGCCTACATTTGGAGGCAGAATTGAAGAAAAACCTAAAATTTTCCAGAAAAACTTAATTTTGACTGCCCTTGAGCCTAAAAGCATGAGACAAAAAAAGTAGCAGGTTAGGTAAACAATACTTCCGTCCAGATTTCGTTCATATAAAGATTTTAGCCACGCCCCGTTTTAGGGGTCGATTTTTCAAAAATATTGAATTTGAACCAAAAAATTGCATTTTTACGTACAATTAGGTGTAACTTGGAAATATCTCTGGAAATATCTTATAATTAATAGTCTGTAATTAGGGGCGGTTGGACCACGCCCCTTTTCGAAGTTTGCATTACTTATAAAATGTCAAAAAATAACTATGCCATCAGCATTTTACAATGTGGGATGGGATGGGGTATTCAACGGTCCGTTTTACGGATTGTAACTTCTGCGTACACACTGTAGCACTTACTCACTGGTTATTTGATATTTTTGCCTTAAATCCAAAAAACTTGCACCATAAAATGTTCAGACATGTGCGTAAGCTATCAAATCAAGTGTATAAATTTTCGCCACGCCCACTTTTGGGGGCGTTTTTAAGTATAAACCAAATATTTAATATAAAAAAGCAATCAACACGTGTATGCCACTTCTGATAAAAAATATAAACAAAAATACGATGTTATTTCGAAGAGGTAGATGCCACGCCCCTTTCTTAGGGAGAAAATTCTTAACTTAAATGAAATCGAAATTTAACAACCAAGATTTATGACACAATTCGGAGCTTGACAGTCGTCAATTGGGATGGGGTATCCAACGATTTGCCTAAGCGGATTGTAACCCTCCCACTAGTTGATTTAGTAAAAGAGTATACATGAAATGTCTTTTGAGAATTTCTTGTCTATGACACCAATTCCTTGGCTAAACTTTGCCAATTACATATCTGTATTGGCCACGCTCTATTATTAAACTGTCATCCGGCAACCTACATAGTAAACCCCTGATATTTATCGGTCAATTCAATTATGTATAAACAAAAAACAGAACAGCTGAATAACAACAAATCTTAGATTATACAAACTAGTGAAGACACCTTTACAAGAGTTGAACAAAAAAGGTATGAACAGTTTTGAAACCACCCCCTAAAAAAAATCATGCGATACTGCAAAATGTTAACAAGTTATGCATGTTAAACCCGTGCAAGTTCAAATGTACTATAACATCGCTTCCAAATTAATTTATATTATCTATGGAGATTTCAAAAAACCAATCAAGTGAAATCGCAAAACCGAGATACATAATAAATGTGGCGGTATCTCCTCCGATTTAATTCAACAGATAAATTATTATTGTTTTGCTATAAGAGGCTTTCACTGCACACAATTATTTGTAGGTGTCTTTAAGTGGGCCTTGCATGGTGGTTGCTGTAATGAATGATCGAAGGAATCGGTGACGTCAAAAAGTTCAAAATAGTTATCAATCTGGGAACGTGCTCAGATAACAATTTTTTTAAACAATTTTTTTTCTCAAAAACAAACTCATTGATCTGGTGTGTGATTCTGTTAATTTTACCTGAGCTTATCATTTTTGGTTATCCTGGTTATTGAATGAAACAATTTGAACGTTTTACTTGGATATCTTGGCAATGAATATAATGTTTTTCTTTTTAAATAAGACTGTATGATACACTATGGTCTATGCGGTTTCTTAGGCTGATAGAGATTGTTAAATAAAACTAGTGGGAGGGTTACAATCCGCCTAGGCGAATCGTTGGATACCCCAACCCAATTGACCACTGTCAAGCTCCAAAATGCGTCAGAAAGCTTGGTTGTTAAATTTCAGTTTCTATTAACTTTAATTGTGTTAAGAATTTGTCAGTTAAAAATCTTCTTTCTGAAAAAAGGGGCGTGGCATCAACCCCTTTTCAATAACATAATTTTTTTTATCATATTTTGTTTCAGACGTGGGTATACACGTGTTAATCGCAATTTTATAAAATTTGTTTTTTTACTTAAAAACGCCCCCACAGGTGGGCGTGGCAAACATTTATTCATTGAAGTTTATAGCTTACGCCAGCTATAACTTTGGGGTTAGTAAGGAATTTGTCTACCTGGGTTCCGCTATCAATTCAGACAATGACACCAGCGCTGAAATCAAACGAAGGATAACTCTTGCCAATCGCTGTTTCTTTGAGTTAAGAAGGCAATTGAGTAGCAAAGCCCTCTCTCGAGCAACTAAAGTGTCCATGTATAAGACCCTCATCATCCCAGTCCTGCTTTACGGTGCAGAAGCATGGACCCTGTCAAAGGCGGATGAAAACACTTTAGGCTGCTTCGAGAGGAAAATTCTTCGGACGATTTACGGTCCCGTCTGCATAGACGGAGAGAGGGGGAGGAGATATAACATCCAACTGTACGGGCTGTACAGCGATACCGACCTAGCCAAAAGAGTCAAAACACAACGTCTACGATGGCTGGGTCATCTAGAGCGGATGGACATCAACGCCCCGGCCCGGAAAATCTTCGAATTCATACCGCAGGGACGGCGCGGTAGAGGAGCACTGAGACTCAGGTGGCGCACGCAAGTGGAAGGGGACCTCAGCCAACTTCGCGTGCGAAACTGGAGACGGCTAGCTAGAGACAGAGCTGGCTGGCGAAGCTTGTTGGCTGAGGCCCAGGTCCACCCCGGACTGTAGCGCCACCTTAAGTAAGTAAGTTATAGCTTACGCACATATCTGAACATTTTATAGTGCAATTTTTTTTGGATTTAAAGCAAATATGTCAAATAAAAGCCGTTTATTAGAATGCATGTTAAATATGACCACGCCTACAAGGGGGCGGTTTTCGCTTCTTTTTTTTTAAATGCAATAATCACAATAATCACAATAAACTTAAGCGAGGATATTACATACTAAATTTCAGCTTCCTACGACAACTTTGATTTTCATGCTAATAAGTAAAGTGGGCGTGTTAGTGGGCGGATTTAAAAAATTTTTACACTTGTACTGCTTCGGGACCTAAAAGAACAGATATCAAGTCTCAAGTTTCTAGCTCAAAAGTTGAGGCCTAAAAACTACCGACAGACGGACGGACGGACATGGCTCATTCGACTTACAATTCGGTCTCGATCATATGCCTTCAAGGTCTTGGGGGTCTACGGTGATTATTTCTCTATGTTACAAACGATGAATCAAACTTAATATACCTCTTATCCTATGGGATGGGGTATAACAAGTTTAAAAAGTTTTAAGTCCTTATCTGCTATCCCCAATATAATAAAGCGCTGAGTTCGTAAGTATGTCACTGTCACACAGTTTAGCTCCAAAAATCTCATTTCTTCACTCTCATTGAAAAACTGGTCCTTAGTTTTGACTAATATTGAATATTGCGGTACGTCGTATTTGAAGTTTTTAGGATTATCAGGTTTCATGTTTAGTAGAATTTGTTTCCCCGATTTTCTTACAGTTAAGCGTCCGTGTGATGAAGGCAGATCGAAATCTGGAAATCAGAATGGTATATAAGGAAGCAGGAGTTTTTTTTATTTACAATTGAAAAACTCTGTCATGAAACAAAAATTTTATCTGAATTAATTAACCACTTCAGAATTTATTTGAAACGAAAGCTTGAATTTAACCCCGTTTCTCAACTTTTGTGTCCACGTAAAAGCATTCAAAATTAAAGTTCTTTGTGAATATCAGTTGGGAACGAATTTTTTGACGTACCAAATTGGTAGATTTGGTTTCAAAAGTCCAATTGTTTTAATTTTCAGCTTGTTTTTATAACTTAAGAATTATTGCCAAGAAAATTTTTTTCCATAAAAGAAGAGCTGCCAAGTTTGTGGAGTAAAATTTTAGTATTACCGTTCTTCTCTTGAAAAAAAAAATTCAAAAGTGTCTTCATCCTTATTTTTCAGAAAGGCCCTTTTTGCCCAGTAATAAACGTTTGGACGCATGTTGCCACCTGCAACAAATTTTGAAATTGTCGTCTTTCTAGGTTTTGTCCCATAAAAGATTTTTTAAAACGATTTCCGATATTTTGCAATTATAAATTTTTGTCTTCCTAACAAGCGGAGTCAACCTTATTTTTTTAAGCCCAGGCCGACATAAATAAATATCTTGCTAATTAATTCGTGCTAGACATTGAGCGTGCTAGACATATGCTTGTATTAGATAGAGGATATGGAAAAGGTGATTCGCTGTAATGGGCGGCTAGGTGCTGTGGCTAGTGTGTTATTGGACTACTGTTCACAAGCTTCACGAGGTTCGAATCCCGACCGGACCAATAAAAGTTCAGTTCTTAGAAGTAGTTAAACCTCCGCGAGGGTCAGACAAACTTTCGGAGATTATAATTTGTCATGATCATGAGAGACTTCTTAATCACCATTCCGCAGCCGGCAAACGTTTTTGCCAAAAAAATGTTTCCCCTCTATGTGTGTAGGATAGAAACACCCGAAACGGACACAGCACGAATGGTCGTGAAAGGTCAAAGCTTTTTAAGTTTCGTCCAGCTTATTCGATGTTTCGTAAAAAAGATCTCGAAAAGATCTTTGAATGGCTTACAGCTTAGACCTTTTCCAGACCCACACAACCGAAATATTCCTCTGGTAACACATACGGGCGTTAGAGATGAGCAGTGAGGTAGATTTAAGTTAAACTTTGTCCGGATGAGCTTCCAATCTTCTATCCGTCAGACCGGCAAGAATTACCTCTCCCTTTGATGAGATTTTAGTAATATTAAAACTGATTCTGAATTCCACTGCGTTCCACCACGTGGTTGTTCTTATTACAACGCTGTCGAGTACCCACCCTCGCTATACGAAAAAAGCATGATCGGATGGGGGTCATGCTGCAAGTGTCAGTTAAGTAGTTCTTCGAGGTTAGTGAAGGATTCAAGACTTGAATCAAGCAAGAGGTACAGTTTGTATCTCTGCTAACTACATTTGTTTAAAGATCAAGTAGAGAGTATAGCTCTTGCCCAACGTTGATGTACATTAGACCTGAACCGTACCAGTACCTATAATATTATGCCGTCGAAGTAATTCTATCTAATTCTGGTGGGAATAATCTTCGGTGCGCGGTCCAGCCTGGAGTTAGAAGGACCTCTTATAGTTTGAATTACGCAACTGGAGGCACAATATACGTTGCTACTCAAATTCATGCGGAACTGTGCCATATGAAAATACAAAAAACAAAATTCGATTGCCCTCTAAAAGGACCTCTTATGGTATCACTACGTTGTCCGCCCGTACGTCCGTCCGTACGTCCAATCGCTTTATAGCTTCTGAACGGTAAGTCGTAGAAAGACAAAATTTGGTGTGGGTATAAACTGCGGAAATAGTCAGAGAATCTAAAGTGGGCCATTTTTGTTAAACACAAATAACGGTTTAATTACAGTTTGAAATTTCATGTGAAAATGGACTTAATGTTTTTCATTGTCTTTTTTTTCAAGAAGTTTAGTAGGCAAGAACTAGAAAAGCGAAACGTAGGTTTAAAAAATACTAAGCTTTAATCAAAAAATTAAACTTTTCGAAAATATTAGAATGTTTCTGAGAAATGAAGAGTCGAAAATGCATGACGTTTTTCAAAGTGTTGGAGGCCATAACTTTTGAACGGCTTATTGCTCAAAATCAATATTGAACACACGTATAAAGCAACTCAAAGTAAACCAAGTGCTCAGGTCATATTTTTCAAAAACAGTTTGAGTACTGCAGTTTTGACGCATTTTCGAAAATAAACCGCAAAAATGCATGAAAAAACGTGAGTGTGAATTTTGAAAAACAATTTTTTTAAGTCTTCTAGTTGCTTAACGGTATAAGTGATCTTTTTCAGATTCGGTTAAAGTACAAAGCTTACAAAGAGAAAGTAGGCTGCGTTAAAATTTTTTTTAAATTGCCGTTTTTAACCTAAGTTTTTAGAAGCATATTTAAAAAACGAAATAAACAAATGGGAAAGTGCAACAGTGGGTATGCAAAAGCTTCAACCCATCAACGACGGATTGAAAAATACCCGACCATACCAAAAAGAAAACTGCCACGCCTCCAAAAAGTGGGCGGGATATAAAAATATAACTGTACTATACTAGGTGCTTGCATACATTTCGGCCTAAAACTCCGCCTTTTTAACTAAAAAAATCACTTTTTTTTAACGCCACGCCCACAAAAGTGGGCAAAGGCACATACAATATATACATAAAAGTTAGAAAATGCTAATATCTACAGCTTTTGTCATATAATTTTTTGTCAAATTTCATATATGTTGATTGAAAAACAGTCATTTTAAGCTAAAACTCCTTAAAAGGTGGGCGTGGTCAATGAAAAAGCTAAAATTTTTTGGCTACCTTAAAGACAATTATAAGGCAATGTTACGTACCGAAAATGAATGCGCTAGCGCCTTTGTAACATAGCTAAAATTTGCAAAATGTATTTTTTTAAATTAGAGATGGTCTCACATACAGGCCTGTATTGGGTGTGTCTGTGGGCGGATTCAGCTTATTTTCAAACTTGATCTGAAGGACTGGACTTCCAACCAACCCACAAAATTTAAGCTCTCTGCCTTAAAATTTAAGGACTAAAAGTTGTTTACATACGAACGGACGGACGGACATGGCTTAATCGATTCTCCTGTCGGTCCCATTCATATCTCTAAAAGGTCTTGGGGGTCTACGGTGATTATTTCACTGCGTTGCAAACTATACATCAAACTTAATATACCCTGGGTCGGGTATAAAAGGAGCTAGTGCTTGTGGTTGTGGTATTGGAAAAAAGTCTAACGGGAACTGGAAAAAACTTCAAAGTATTTGTTTTATGGATTTGAAAATTAAAAAATTAATAAAAAGGTCAAAAGAACGCATGTCTCCCCCTCCATCTCCCAAACGGTATAAAGTACCTATAATTTTTAAATTAACACCGGGCATAGTACATCTTCTTAAATTTTATACAAAACTATAGCAGACTTCGAATATTCAAAAACTTCGAAGATTTATCTGAAAAACGTGAAAACATTTTCGAAAACTATTTTTTAAGGATTTCTTGTTCCTTAACGTTTCGCGAAACTGAGTTTCCCGGTGACCACGCTCAATGCAACTTGAGCGAAACGTACGGGGTGAGTCTAGTATTGTACTCATTAAAATATATATTGACGCGGTTAATCCGAAAAGTTTCTTGTCATGCTGTTTTATATGTTTTAATTTATAAAAATCCTAAAAAAGGCCAAGAAAGAGTATGTCCTTCCCTCTATTTTCAAAACCGTAAAGTTTTTGGCAGCCTATTTTTAGAGTAACGAAACCCAATATAAAATCACTCAATAAAATATATAGATAATTATGAATCACCCAATGTAAGAACAGTAGACAGCACTACGAAAAAATTATATTACAGACTGTAAAATATATCCAGAAATGATTTTAATAAATAAATAAAATGTTACACAAACAGCGCAATATAGATAACCATAACCTTCAACAAAAGCCATTGGACCGCTCCGCGTATGTCTTCATACTTGAGTTGTAATTCTATCTAGGGGCGTGGAGTTGGACATTCCACGCCCCTTTTAAAAATAAGTTAAGAAACCTTATAAGAAAAAATATATTTTTTTAGTTAATTAATGATTCATGAATGGTAACTGGAACTGAATGGTAAATGGGAAAGAGAAAAGGAATAAAAATAGGGTATACAGCGTTGTTGCACTTATTTAAAATTAAAATTTAGTTGACTAGACTTCTGTTTAGATCACCGATCAGAAGTTATAGGCATTTTATGGCATTACTTTTTCAGTAAAGAAATTTTAAATGTCTCTTGAAAAATATATTTTAAATGATGAACCAAATTCACTGGTTGATTCATCTCAAACGAGAGAAGTCAGGCTAGAAGCTTAGGGAGACGTAGGATTTACCTACATGTCTAAGAAGAACGCAGTAGAAACTGTGTACATTTCGTAATTAATCTGCTTAAACTCAATACAATGTCATACGAGTATTTAAAATGGGTGCCAAAACCAAACTAACCCATTCTGGCCCATGCTAGAATTACTTCGTTGAATTCTCGGTAAAATTTTATGGCGCCTTGAGTGTTCACAGGATCGACTCGCACATTAATTGGTTAACGCAAAATTTGCGATGCCCTTTTCACTATAAATAAGCTTAATCTATCATCCACAATCGCTATAAAATTTACAGCTTTTTTGTGAACTAGTCAAGGCTGAACATTAACTGATATGGCTACTACGGTTTCCCAAAGACGGTAAACATTGTAAAAATGTATCTTAAAAATTACAACGTTATTACATATCCAATTACATCAATTTGTCAGCAACACTTAATGATTTATCGCTCTTGAATGCCTTGTAACGAAAATAACCAACCCTCATACCAAATTCACGCGCTAAGATATACAGCTTTGAAATCATTAGATCATAACCACTCGACAATACAATTGACGTTCAAGCCCCGATACAGTCTTATCTGCTTAAGTGTTATTTACTCTTGTCTTTCGATCTTCTTCAAATTATCGCTCAACTATCTAAGTCGCGCGTTTAATAACTTATTGACACCTATTTTGCCTATCGCCGTCATGAAGAACGCAAATCCCTCCAGCGAACACCGCAAGCCCCCATGTCCGCTTTACTGTGTATCAAGTCACTATCGGTAGCAGTGTTTTAAGGAAATTAAATTAACTCCAATCAAGATAATACCAAATCGATTGCGATCTACTGACAAACTCGCCCAAATACCTACCTTAGCCAATTTCAGCTAAGAGATATGATAAGACCGTTCACAACGAAAAACAAAGCGTCGATGGTGTATGTCCAAAATATCAGCCTTCCCGGCTATAAAAGCTTAGAACTACCAAAAATGTGATTAAACCCAACAATTGTATCGGAATATGAAGACACTTGCGATCCTGCTCCTTGGCGTAGCCGCGGGTAAGCTGAGAGCTTCAAAGACATTTTAAGCGCAATTTAATTATTTGACCTCTTTTGTGCCGCCAGCCTTGGCCTATCCTTTTGACGGAAGCGCTACCGAGGATGAAAATGGCTGGTTCATTCCCCAATTGGATGGCTCCCTTAAGTGGACAACGGAGGAGCAAGCTCAACTTGAGATGCGTGATTTGCTAAAGCAACCCCGAGCATCAGCAGTTGTTGAGTTTTATTTGTACACCAATTCGAATCCAAACACTCCCCATCAGCTCTTCACCGACGACAAGTCAACCTTGAGTGCATCCAAATTCAACAAGGACCACCCAACACGGTAAGCAACTTAAAGAGAGGCCTTTTCTCTAGTCGGATTGTATTAACCCTTTCCATATATCAGATTCGTCATCCATGGTTGGCAAAACAATTACCTATCCGACGTTAACTACGATATCCGTACCGCCCTCCTGGCTTCGGGTGATTACAATGTCATCTGCATCGATTGGAGTGACAAGTCCGAGACACTTAACTACGCCGCTTCCGTACTCCGTGTACCCGGTGTTGGCAAGAAAGTCGCAGCAATGATCGATTTCTTGCGCCTCCAGGGAGTCGTATCGTTGAGCAACTTGAAGGTTATTGGCCACAGTTTGGGAGCTCATGTGTCTGGTTTTGCTGGCAAATCCGTTACTGGCGGACAAATCGACTCAATCATCGGTCTTGACCCTGCCCTACCTATGTACAGCTACGATAAGTGCAGCGAACGCTTGTGCGAGACCGATGCCTACTACGTTGAGTCCATTCAGACCGATGGAGGAGTTCTGGGCTTCTTGAAACCCATTGGCAAGGCTGCTTTCTATCCAAATGGTGGCAAGTCACAACCCGGATGTGGAGTCGATTTGGCTGGTTCTTGCGCCCATTCTAGGTCGTACATTTACTACGCCGAAGCCATCAGGAAGGACGATTTCTTGAGCATGAAGTGTTCGAACTACGAATATGCTGTCGATAAGTCTTGTGGTGGAACTTACTCATCAACTGTGCGACTAGGTGCACCAACTAACGTCAAGATCGCTAATGGTGCTTTCTATACACCGGTTAACAAGAAGGCTCCCTTCGGCATGGGATAAATATGACATTCTCAGATTTGTGAAAATACATAAATGATTAAATGAAAAAAAAAAACTTCTCTTTTTCTCCTGTATCGAGGATGTGCGGGTTACTCGTGGGCTGGATCATACGGACTAAATTTTCAAAGTATCAATTTCAATATCAATTCTCAAAACAGTACATTTTCACCAGCTTTAATTCAACATTTAGTGAAAAAATTCCGAAATCCAATTTTGCTGCTTATACTGGAGTTTCAGCGTTTCAAATGACAATCGGGGCCAAAATCTGTAATATCAAGGGCTCCATACAGTAAAAATTGTCGTTATTACTTGCTTATTTTTGGTTTTCAAATACGTCCCAGAGCAATTTTATCCATTTATGTCAAATTATAAACGTATTTTTTGAGTATTTTCTGTCAACTGCCCTGAATTCTCTTAAAAGAAAGAGAATCAGTAGTTTGAGAGGTTTGTTCAATTCGACAAACTTCTAAATGCCCAGGGGCGAAATTCCACATTTATAAATCCTGAAAAATGAATGGCGAAACGCTGAACATTTAGGGTGAAATGTTGAATTTTGCTTAATGCTGAAATTAGGCTCGGTGTAAACGTATTGAAATATCGATATGAACACAATCAACATCAGTGTCATTTCTCTACGTCTACAGGATTTGATCACTTATAATAGTGCAAAAGTTTAACCCAGAGTTGAAGTTCGGGTTTACACCGAAACGGTTACCCTACTTCAGCGTCTGAACGAAGAAGCATCCTCCGGCAATGGTCTTCCAATCCTTAAGGCTAACTCTAACCAAAGATCTAAATCTAGTTAAACTCGACGCAAGGGAAAGACACCCTATTTGCCCATCACACCACACGGGACATAATTAATAGTACTCCTACAGGAATTGCCATTTTCCTCGTCTCTCCCCTACCCAACATATCCCAATACTCTTCGCAGGGATGGATTGGTGTGGGCTTATACCGCTTCGGTTACCCTGACCTCTCCACCCCCACGGGATCACCAGCACATAACTCTCACTGGTACGGGTTTATACTGCTTCGGTTACCCCTACCTTCCCCCAATTCTAACGCGAGTTGCCTGTAGTACGGGTTTACACCGAAGACGGTTACCCTACATCAGCTTCTTACCTGAGAATTCCCCCTACAAGGGTTCACACCGAATCGGTTACCCCTGCACCTTCCCATCCCGATGATAATTCTTAGCAGAGAAGCAACAGGTTTGGACTTATACCGAAATCGGTTGCCCGCCGGGCTCTCCTATAGGAACTATTCCTCACTGACCCACCCACCTCCGCCTCGACCTCAAGCAACCCCCCCCCCAAACCTTTCAACAAGGCAAATTCACATCTGGAGTCCAACAGTTACGAGACCACCCTTTCTTCAGGAAAGTCTCTCACTGGCCCCCCTCAACTCTGCTGACAACGGTTCACACTGAAACGGTTACCCCCAGCCTTCATTACCCTCGGTTATGTCTCAACCAATCAAACTCTGGTTGGTGACCTTCGGTATAGGTTTACACTGTCCACGGTTGCCTTGACCCCTCCCACCCAAACGGGTAGTCATTATTTAGGTCCCGGGCTGGTAACACCGGTCCTACAAGTGGTATCACAATGGACCTCCTTTGGTCTAAGTGTGTCCCTGCCCAGCGGGGACAGCCACCCAACCTAACCTAACCTAACTTCACCGACTAGATTTTAAACACGTTATTTTAATTTAACCAATTTTTACTTTCGCTTTTGATGCATACAGTTAAAATATTAAAAACAGCTGTATCTGTCAAAACCAGCTGCCCACATTTTTACGCAAAATGAGCCAAGCTCTTGAAGTTTTGGTAGTTCTCTACTGAAGGGGAAATTCCGAGATCGAAGTTCAAAAATCAGCTTGCCGTCAGCTGACTGGAATGGCAGTTAAGAGAGGGGTGAGTTCAGTCTATTCTTGCCCTTAGGTCTATTTTTGCCTTAAGACAATGCATTTTCTGAAAATAATCACATTGTCATCTTCTCAGTACTGTTCGAACAGGAACATCGGTAGCAAAAGGCGATCGTAATGGAAAACTTTGATCTTAGTTCCTGGTCCTCATTGGATTCGGAAGACGACATCATTTATTCTCGTGACTACTTGGTAGAGACCTTCCTACTCCTGTTGCCGCTTGGACGATTATCCCTTACTTCGATGGGGGTTCTAGCTCCCACCCATTTCTCCTTCTTTAATTTAGTATCAGGCCTTCTACGAGGAATCACCACTCAGTCCTCTTCACATTTTGGGTTTTCAATGGAGAATGCGAATCTAGTGCTCACTTGGTAGTTCGTCCAAAGAGAACTTCAGATGAAGTTTAGTCTGTTTTACTTTGAATCGAATTTCGGTAGGCCATCAGGAATAAAAGTATTCGATGATCCCAACCCTGTTGATTCTCGCCCACGACTTTGGAAAGAACGGCTCTTGTTAAAGCCTTCCACCAATCCATCTGGTTATGAGTGAAGGGGTGTGGCCCGTACCTTCTATAGTCGAGCTGAAACGCATACTTTCCGGAATATTTTCGACTCGAAGTTTCGTCCTTGATCCGAACGCAATAAGCATACCGAAAATGTACACTCAGTGGTTCACTAGTTAGACGACAATGGTTTTAGGTTCCTGATTATTGGAATCACAATGGGCCTTCAGCCCAATGAATCCGTTGCGTCCGTCACGTTGAAGTACACAACTGATAACTGAGTTAAATATGCACGTTCTTATGGGAAGCGGCCCATAGAAGAACTTCGTGACGTACGTCGCTTCAGTACGTCTTGTCAGTTGTGTACTTCGACGTAACGGATGCAACGGATTCATTGGGCTGAAGGCTTTAGGCATTTAGGCTCAAGTAGAAAAGCCAGGATGAAACGATTACCACTTTAGTTTCCGGAAACAGGCCTGATGCGATGTCGAAGGTGATCCTTTTAAACGGAGCACTCACGTTACTCTATTATACATTTTACTACCCAAGTTAATTACCAAGTTCCACAAAATCTCCTTTATGTTTGCCAGTGAAACCACATGCTGAGTCTTTAAAGTGCATTACCAAGTTCCTCAGTACATTTACATTCGTCCCTCTTCCATGTAATGTTTGCAACTGGGCTTACGAGGTCTCCGGAATAACGTGTCCACGTAGTGCAGTATTCCTTAGAATCCTGATCAATCTTGCTACTTAGTCCAATTCAATAGAATTTTTTAATACATCCGTTTTTACGCAAGATGGAGTGGTCTGTACTGACAGTTACAATATGTGGCAAGGCCGAAAAAGCTCCTTATCTGTTGTGTTTGGAAATGGCAAAGTTTTTACGACTTAAAATTTCTCGGCATACGTTATCACTCCCTCCGCATGTATATCACATGCCTCAAATATTTCACTTCCACTCTGAAAAGGGCCCATGTCCTTTGGATTGAGCTTCAAGTGGGCAGCTAGTAGTCATGTAAATATACATCTCGCATCTTGTCTTGATGTTCAGGAAAAGTCCTTGACACAGCGATAACATGCTCAGGTACACCAGACAGGCCTTTTACGTCAGACCACGTAAGACACGTTCCATAAGTGACCAAATGTGACCGGAGCATTACACAGGCCAAATCGCGTTACTGTACACTGTGGTAGTCCATTTCCGGTTGTAAAAGCGGTCTTCTTAGTGTCTTCTTGATGAATCCTGACAGAATTCGCTTTTCAAGTGGAGGGTGGTTAATTATATCCCTCCAGAGGGTGTGTCCAAGATGTCGTCTATTAAGCAAAGGGTAGTTGTCTTGCTTTGTGACATTCTTAAGTCCACGATAATCCACGATAGTCCACGTTTCGTTTTGCCAGTATAACAGGCAACACACGCGGACCTTTAGTTTTCGATCAAAACTTCTGTTTCCATTGTCGATAGGTTAGTTATTATCTCTCTTCGTCCTGGTTCGGTAGTGGAAGTTGTCTAGCAGTCGTCTGATTGTTCCTATATGACCATAGAACTTATCTAAGGACGAAACCCCCAATGAGTTTTATGCTAGGGCTTTGCTGCTCCTGGTTTAGCTCACAGTGGCCAAGCGTAGTATTACATACCTCGGCGGTTTTAGTGCTAGAGGCTGGAGTCGCAGATTTACACCTGCAACTATTGGCGAAATGGCTGCAACCGCAATGGGGACGCATCTGTAAATCACCTTTTCTTATTGTCTCAGTTTATTGGTGAGTTTATCTGGATTTAACGCCCTGATCGATACCAATTGGTATCGAAAAACTTAACTTTTTCTAAGGCTGTGTAGGATGATGTGGCTTTGAAAATCCTTTAAAATCATCGAAGGTCTAAAATTACGTCGCTGGCCTTTATAAAATCAACTTCTTAGTTCATCGTTGGAGTGCCAACATGTATCGGTAGGTATAGCTGTTCCTAGACTGTAGCAACTCGTGTTATATAGTCAGAAAGTCTGAATTTCCTTCAATGAACTTTTTAGAAGCCTCTTCTGATGTCTCTTCCGTGTCAATTGCTCCAAAGTCCTTGTAAAGCAAAAAGCGTCAACAGTGGAGCCAGTTAATATGGTACAGCCTCCTGAGAATATGGGAAAGATACAGAGGGTCTGAACATGAGAAGGCTTTGATGGACAGTCTTTGAGGGATGCACAATCTGGAGATTTAAAAGCCGACAACACCGAGTCGCCGAGTGGCAATTCGAGTTCAAAATCAATATGAGGCTCACAAGCTTAGAGCTAAACGGGAGTCTCTGATCCAGCGTATAGTTAACAGTCAGATGGATGGTCTGAAGACAAGAAAGCTGGAGAGATAAGCAAGAAGACACCAGCGAGACCAGATATTGAATCTATTTGGACCACTTGCCGTGGACCAAAGATTACACACCCATTGGTGCTGATTCAGCAGCAATATGCCTCCAACTTAACAAAGTAAAAATGTTTTTACAATAAATATTCTTAAAGGTCTTGGAAGTAATTATTTCACTATATGATCAAAAATCTGAATAGCCGCATGTATATAAGAGAAAAAAGTTATCAATAGTCTATAAAACGCCACTTAAAATCATTTGCTAAATACGTTATGCATCTTTATTTCATTACCTTGCAGAGAAAACTGAGACTACATTTCCCTTAGCCCCTTCCATATGGCGAATTCTTATTGACTGGGACATAAAAGACTCCGGCGTTACCATACCCGGTTCCCATTCGCACATTCGAATAAGACGTGCCACAGTTATTTTTCACCGCTGCGTTATAGTCGCCACACTTAATGCCCCGGAAGTTGTTTCGTAGTATAGCCTCGGCCAAATACTGATACGATCGTGAATGGGCACATGACCCGGCTAAGTCGACGCCGCATCCCGGTTGCGACTTTCCCCCATTGGGGTAGAATGCCGCCTTACCAATTGGCTCCAAAAATCCCAAAAGTCCACCGCAAGTTTGAATAGATTCCACATAATTAGCATCACTACTGCACAATCTCTTCGAACAATCGGAATAGCTGAAGAGTGGATACGCTGGGTCAAGGCCAACAATTGTGTTGATCTTTCCACGTTTGACGTTTTTGCCCGTAAATCCAGCAACATGTGCTCCCAAACTGTGTCCGTACACAGCCAAGTTGTTGAAGGACATGCCACCTCTAGCGTTAAGGAAATCAAGGAATGCAGCAACCTGTTGTCCCACACCACTGACCGAGTTGCGGGCCCCAGCATAGTTAATGGTCACCGATTTGTCACTCCAATCAACGACGATGATGTTGAACGTGCCAGCGTTGAGCAGAGCGTTGCGCAAATCTACGTTGATCGCAGATTTGTAATCGTTTTCCCATCCATGGATAATCACCCTGCGGATGGCAAAGAAAGTTGCTAGTGCTACACTGTGAAATATTGAAGACATGCTCACCTCGTTGGAGCGGAACTTCTGAAGTTCGAGCTAGACAGGGCTCCTGCATCGTTCAGAAAGAGTTGCTTTGGAGTTCCAGGATTCGACTTGGTGTAAAGGAAATACTTTACTTGTGCATCTCGCCTCTCCATTGGAATATATTCGTTTTCAAATTGCTCCTTGGTGACCCAAGTAAAGTTTCCCTCCTCGGTGGGAACATACCAACCTTCCGGTTCAGGCAACAGCCTGTCAGCTGACACTATAGAAATCCATGTTCAAATTGAGGTCCAAATATTAATGAAAATTTGATCAGCTTGATCGTGAAGATTACGAACCTGCTGCAACAATCGCAGCCAAAATAAGTAGACTCTTCATTGCAAACTAGTCAAAAGTTGAACTTGAAAGACAATAGCCTTCGAAGTTGCTGCCCAGTTTTATACTCATGACGAAGCCCTATCGCGGGTTAAAATGATGCGTTTCGACAAGGGTCTTATCATTAGCACTCAAGATGGCCACTTTAAATTAATTAACTAAGTCAAAAGGGCCCACTTTACTCGTAGAAGGTGCAAGTGATACATTAATTCACAGGGGATATTTACGAAGACGCATTTGGACACTTGAAAACTGGATAGATTTGAATTGAATAGATAAGTTTTTAGGATAAGAATTCGGATAAGAATAAATAAAGTATTTCAAGGCATTTTAACTCCTCAAAAAGGTTCTTTTTTGCTCCATAATTTCTATGCCACTTAAGTGACAAGCGTAAAATTTAAACGACGTCAGTGCCAAACGGTCTAAGGATAAAATTTCCTGCCCACTCAAATAAGAAGGCTGGCAGCTATAAGAGTTTGGGGTAGATGCTGCTGCGTATTGTTGTCAGTGTATGTGCATAATACGCGAGCGGTTTGGGTTCGATTCCCAACTTCAACGAATACTCTTGATCTTAT
This sequence comes from Neoascia interrupta, assembly GCA_947623515.1. NCBI lineage: Eukaryota > Metazoa > Arthropoda > Insecta > Diptera > Syrphidae > Neoascia > Neoascia interrupta. The sequence continues at coordinate 188,904,661 of OX392462.1, forward strand.
CAACGGCGCTACCTCTTCACAAGGGAATTAAGGCACAACGTGCACATGCTCCTAAAAAGGTCCGCCTGGATTTGGCAAAAAAAAATTGTAGGCCCGTATGTAGGTATACCTGTCAAAATTAAATTCCTGGTGAAATATCCTGGAAATACCCCTGGTGCCTATTTTTTTTTTCGTTTATACCAATTTGAGATCCAGCAAATAGCATCTGTAGTGCACACAGCAAGCGTTAGGTGGCTTTTGAGGGTGCGGCTGCTCTGTAACACCCAAGTTTTAATTGATTTTTAAGGAAGCCCCTCAAGGAAAGTAGGGCCGCTTAAAATACTTTCAACTATTGTGAAAAAATATGGTGCCAATTTCGTGTTTAAAGGAATTCAACATATCACAACACGAATTGTGCATGGTGCTTCTCATTGACGAAGGTGGAATACTCCTCAAGACCGTTAAGAACGTAAAGATTCAAAGTTCAAATTTTAAATTAAATTCACCTAAAGGTACATAGGTAGCTTTATTGACCATATTTAACTGTCACTTCATTGGGTAAGCCGTAGGGATGGTTCGAAGAGCTGCTTTGATACCAAAAAACTTCTACTACTCCTCACTAGGTGGCCACATTAGCGTGGTGAATAAGGCAACAAATTGTCAAAGTCAAAAAAATTACTGTTGTGCTACGATAATGCTACGATAATGCTGTACATTTGCATTTCTGGAAGAATGAACCGTGGGAAAAGTGTCTCGAAAGTGTGATTTACCGGAACCCTAGACCAGGTCAACTTTTATAATCTGAGATACGAGAATAATTGTTTCAATACTTATGTCTGGGGTTCGTCGATTAAGGCTTTATTTCACTCTTTTCCTATTATTTTTTCACTTCTTCTTTGCACTTCCTTTTCCATTGTTCAAACAACTTTATTTCAACTTTACCGCATATTTCTGGAATTACTTAGTTTTAATTGAAGCCCTTTTTACTTTCGTATTCGATGTTCATAATACAGCGATTCAAAATTGTGGTCGACGCGATGGATATCGGCACTTTATTTTGGTTATGACTTACTTAAGGTGGCGCTACAGTCCGGGGTGGACCTAGGCCTTAGCCAACAAGCTTCGCCAGCCAGCTCTGTATCTAGCTTGCCGTCTCCAGTTTCGCACGCGAAGTTGGCTGAGGTCCCCTTCCACTTGCGTGCGCCACCTGAGTCTCGGTGTTTGGTTATGAGCATTCCTAGAAATTTCTTGACTAAATTAAATGGAGCGAGGGGTATTACTGGACGTCAATTAGATCCCATTAAGGGCCTATATTTTTTTTAATGCTAAAAAAAGGCCAGCTTAAACCAAGATCTGTTAATCCCGAAACAAAATGAATCTAGAGTTAACGCAGCGGTGAAAAAAAAAAACAGTTATTCGTTGCAAAGTTATCTTCGTCGGTAAAGCTGTCAAAATCTTCGACTCTCGAAATTATTGTCTCTCCCAGCTCTCACTTCACATAGAAAAAGACAAGAGCCGAGATTAATCCCGGATCAATATTCACTGAAAAACACATTTCTGGGGCTAATCTCAGTTTAACTCGGAAATTTGGATGATCTCGCACTGAAAAGCTCGCCCTAAGTGGTTTTTGGTTGTCTCGGATGAATAGTGGATGCATTGACATAATCTACTGCTAGTTAGCTCTTGGGTTAAAACAAAACCTGCGACAAAACTGGCCGCGATTCTGTGCTGCTTTTGGGTACTATTAGATGCATTATTGACTTGCCGATTAAAAATGTTTCCAAATCTGGCCAGGGGTACCAAAGAGCGGGAGTTTCTACGTGCTAGAAAAGGACCATAATGAAGTACTATACTCTGTCCGAAATTAATAGTGCAGTGAAGAAAGGACGTTTGTATTTCCCTCTGGCTATATTGCTTTACATAAACTTGTCTCTCTTTAAATCTCTCTCAGGGTTGCCAAGCTTCCAATTTTGACCGTCACAAATCAAAGAGAGAATTTCTTAGGGTTACCATCATGCAATTCTCCTGGCTAACATTTGTTTTTTAAGAACCGGTATAAAATTGTAAAGATAGTTTTAACAATTGAAGAAAATAATTATTTTTTTTACACCAGAAGCAGTGTTGGGCAAGCCAATGAATAAAATTCTCAAGGCGTATGATTTTAAATTATTATATAAGGAAATTAAAATTTAGGTAGATTTGTAAGCTAACAAGAACAAAATAGATCGAGATGATAATAAAGAGCAATAATTCTCGTCCGCGATCAGGGCGTGCAGTTATGTTTTACCCTGTTGCCTGCTTTTATTACGATTGTGTGGCTTTGTTTAAATAATAATAAAATAATAAAATTTCTAACAAAATCCTCCGCTTACCTAACAGCTTTCAAGACCTAGGACTTGAATAAAATTTGCCATTCATATTATACCACTACTGCTAACCCATTGTATGATTGCATCCCTACCTAACTTGGGATCTTCCTGTTGGGAATTCCCGTATTTTTGACAAAACAGGCGTCATTCATCGGGAAAACAAAGATATCATACGAACAGATATAAAAAAAGTTTAATTTTAACTTTTTGCGACAAAAACTCAATCAGCAAAATTTTTAAATTGTGAAAGGTAGAAAAAATAAATTCTCATAAACTTTCATACAAAAAAGAGGTAAACAAAATATACGACTAACAATACTATTGATTTCATTATTATTTTATTTTCTCTCAAAAGCTCAAAAAAGCACAAATTCCCAAAGCTATTTGATAAAATTCACATACAAATCTGAAGGAATATGGTACTGGCAACTCTCTTTTTCGCTCTCAACTTAAATGGTTTGGTTACATGCAAATGGGGGTTGGTTTGCGCACAAGCGCACAAGTCAATTTCGACTGAGTCAGTGTGCCGTGCCTTTGGCTCTAAGGTATGTTGGTCACGCGGGGACGTTGTTTCTATGGATCTACATTTCAGTGGCAAATTGCGTATTTTTTGTGCATGGTGGCATACTAGAGAACGTAGTGACTGCATACTGACAATTTTTCTCTTTCCCCATAAGCGCTGTACTGACTATTAATTTTAGACAGAGTATAGTCCATATTATATTATGCCAATGAATATTTTACATTGCATACTTTTAGGAGACAAATGATGTCAAAATAAAAATGGAGATACATATTGCATTGCACAATAATAAAATTTTTGTCAACACATTCCATTATCCCTCTCCTAGTTTGGTTCGTCCGAAACAGCATTATTGCTTCCGTTCAAACTATGAAAGTGATTCGCATGGACAAGTTTCATTTTCAAAAATGTTTGTTTTAAGGATATGCTTCCTCTCGGGTTCCTTCGGTCAAGATGTTTTTTTTTTTTTATAAAAACATTATTTCATAGTTTTTTCTGACGTTTCGGCAGGGGTTGCTGCCTTCTTCAGAGTATGAGAAATTGAAATTTACATGAGTTTATGCCTGTTGTTACAATAAAAATAGATTAAAAATTGTAAAAAAGGATGAAAGCTACTTCGTGGAAGGCTTGTGACCTGACTGATGATGATCTGGATCTGCTTCTTTTGCTGTGATCTCTAGATTACCGAAATGTTTTGACAGTTCTGTTCTTGTTCATCTTGTACATTTTCGCTCATGATCCTCTTTAGATTCGGAAGACGACATCATTATTGCTCGTCACTATTTTGTAAGAACATTCTTAGTCCTGCTGCAGATTGGGCGATTATCGGGTTCTATGATGGGAATGGTAAAGTCATGATCTTTTAAGCGGCTGTTGATGGTTTGGTAAGAACTAAGAAACTAATTTTCAGGTTTGAACGAAAGCATACCCAATGAATATGGAGCTTCAACATTATTTGGCCGATCCTTCAAAGTTGAAAGACTGTGTTTGCAACGATATTTTCAGCACCCAGGTTGTCTTAACCTGTGAGAGATATTTACACGACTACACGCTGCACACTTGTAACTCAATCTAAAGAAGAGTGCCTTCAGAGCGGAAGTAAGGTATTTGGAGCATGTGATATAGTTGGCTGGAGCAGGTAAACACGGATCCAGAGAAAATCGAAGCTGCGAGAAGTTGGCAAGATTCCAAAGGCAAACAACACCAGCTAAGCAGCTTTATAGGCCTTGCCACTTATTACAGGCGACTCGTGAAGGATTTTGCCGGGTTCGCAAAGTGTCTGCACCACTTGGGGTTGGAGTTGGAGCCAAGTGGTGTAGACTCTTTGCAGATATACTCCGGGGCGAGGGACGGTGGTAAAAGGACGAATAGAGAAGGGAGAGATACAGACGGTAGATGAGATAGAGATAATAGGTCTGAAGGAGATGCAAAAGACGATATACACAGGCGTAGAAATGTTAAGGAAGTTGCTGGATATGGGGAGTGCACGACTCAATTTAGGAATATTGTTAAGAGAAACATAAAGAGAAGAACTGGAGTGAGGGCAAGTTTTAGCAATGTGGTTGTTGGAGCAGCTGCAGATATCTGGAAGAAATTGAAAAATATTTCAGCACATTGCTCTCTCGGCCGAAAAGGAATTACTCGCGGTGTTTGCAACAGGACGCGCTATACTAGAGACCCAATTGCATACACTGCGTGCGAAAGGATAAAAAGGGAAGTCATTTCTGTATAGAGGCTGCAAGAAGTGAGTTACTTCATTATGCGTGGCATCAAGTCAATCTTCGCATGAACATTACATATGTATTGCGGGGCTATCTCATGTACAAGTAGGCATTCTGCGGAGAAAGTACAAAACACAACCGTCCCGGATAGAAGATCCTTTAAAATGCGGCTGGTGATCTACGGACGAAAGAGCAGGAGATTTTGGGGTAAATAAACGATGGAGTATCTGTTGGCCACTTCGGAGACATCTTACGTTCCCGTTTAAGGGGGAACGTTTTACTTTTATTGGATAATTGTAAGAATGACGTCGAGAGCTGGTGTGACACGTTTCCGTAAACTGTAAACGACTTTACTTCATGCAATGGTCTTGGACGCATTTTCGATCCAAAATCAACAAGCTAAACGGGTTATCGAGAAGAAATTGAATAGTCCAATAAGGGGTGCCACTCCGGGGTAGCGTTGGAATAACTCTCCGAGCAGTATCGAAACTTTGAGTCGAAGCTATTCAAGGAAGTATGCGCGCATCAATCGGGCTGCAGAAGACACGGACAGCTTCATCTGACGCTACCCTTGCGAGTTCGAGTTTATGTTCCGGGATAAAAACCCAAAATGTGAGGAAGACTTTGTGGTGGATTCCAAAAAAGGATCAGCGTATGCACCTAAGGACCAGACGCCATATAAAAATCGCAAGTGATCGTATGAAGACCAGATATGATGCGAGATCAACAGCATCGGAATATAACGAGGGCAGAGATCCGGCAGCCTTTTTGGACGTTTGCTTTGACATAGCTGCTTTATGATGTTGTCCATGGGATCACCCTGTTTGTTAGAACCCCAAAAATCTAGAGCGGAAAAAGTCCAAAAGATCAGTTTAAAAAATGAACAAAATTTCTCGATGGCAAAAAATATAGAAACACAAAAATCTCGAAAGGATAAATTTCGAAAAAAAGGTGGAACGCAGAATTTTTTCCGAGATTCTTAAAATTAGAAAATAAAAATTTGAAATAATTTTACCTACCCCAAATTCGTTGGTGTGTCTAAGCAGGGAGCTTGCAGAGGGACAGCGTCCCCCATTAACAGCAGGAGCTGGAGGATTCCTGTATAAAAGGTGAAGAAGTGCATTTCTCATTACTAACTGGTTAGGAACATCAATTAACCCAAGGTTTATTGGGTATTACCACATATTAACGAACCCAAGGAATTCTAAAGGAAGTGGCCAGTAGCTGGAGGATTTTCGGGACCTACTTCCGGGTTAGGAACTCCAACGAACCCAAGGAATTCTGGAGGAAGTGGGCCAGAGCTGGTGGAATCCTTTGTAAAGGGGGAGCATGTAACTTTCGGTACTACCACGCTAGGAACTCCAATTAACCCAAAGAATTCTGAAGAAAGTGGGCGGGAGCTGGAAGAATACTTTATAAAGGGGAAGCATATCATTTTTCGGTACTACCAGGCCAGGGACTCCAATGAACCCAAGTAATACTGTAATAAGCCCAAATAATTCTGGAGGAAGTGGGCGTGAGCTGGAAGGATCCTTTATAAAGGGGAATCATATCATTTTTCGATACAACTAGGCCAGGAACTCCAATGAACCCAAGCACGAACTGGGCAAGAGCTGGAGGAATCCTTAATTCTGGAGGAAGTGGGCAGGACATGAAAGAATCCTTTATAAAATTGAAGCAGTCTATTTTTCGGTACTAAACGGATTTTGACCACCAATGAACCCAAGGCATTTTATTAGTATTCCATAAGGAACTCCAATGCACCCAGGGAATTATGGATGAAGTGGGCAGGAGCTGAAGGAATCTTTAATTCTGGAGGAAGTAGACAGGAGGTGGAGGAATCCGTTAGGTGAAACTCCAATGAACCCAAGGAAATAAAAACATTGCAGAACTTATTAAAAAAAAAAACTTTGCCCCTGGCCCCCAACGCGATTTGAACTCCGAACCATCGAAACGCCAGCCGAACACTCTCGCAGTGAGCTGCCGAGTCACACGACTTGGACTTGTCATATGGTGACTGTACGTGACATACCTACGCACATAGAGCTTTATTATATGGGATATGCGGACGTAGTGTCGGAGTAAAGAAAATCTTTTGGTACATTGGCAAGACACGATCTAGGTAGGTTAGGTTAGGTTGATGGATGCCCTTGTGACAATAGTCACGGCTTACTTAGACCTGCAGCTGGTCCATTGTGTCCATTGGGAACCTTCTTAATACCTGGAATGAAAAAACAGAAATAAACCGCTGTTAGAAGCTCAGAGTTCCGCCCTCTTGAACCCATCCGGATTTGTAAACAAATCTCAGGAGGTCCTTTAGATCTGCATTATTTAGATCTTTGAGCTCGTTGAAGAAGTAACTTCCGAGGGTACTACGCCTGATGCTGTTTAGGGCTGGGCATTCGCAAAGCAGGTGACGAACACATTCAATTTCTTACCCGTCCCTGCAGCTTCTGCAGAAATCGTTGTGCGGTATGCCTAGCCGCTCAGCGTGTAGAACCACAGCGCAGTACCCCGTGAGGATTCCCGTGAGTACTCGGATATTCCTGCGGGCTAGTCCGAACAAAAATAGTGATCTCTTTTTGCTTACCGCTGGCCATAGCTCCCTTGTGTGTCTGCACGTATCAAGTTCTGTCCAACGTAGTTGATTCTACTCAAGGATTCAGTTTCTATCCTACGTGCTATCGAACTCAGCGGGACTCTTATAAATTTGAGGGCTAGAGATGCATTCATTCCAGACCCATATCTCGCAAGCTTGTCCGCTTCTTCGTTTCCCGATATATCGGTGTGACCTGGCACACAACACACAGTTACCGTGTTGCCAAGTGATAACTCGTCCAGAATTTCCCTGCATAGTCTCACGGCCCTTGACTTCACTACGTCTGATTCCAAGGCTTTAATTGACGCTTGGCTATCAGAGTATATGGTGATGGTCTTGTTTGCGGGGCTGTGTTTCTTCAGCTCGGAGGCAGCTTGGATTATGGCTGCTAGCTCCGGCTGAAAAATGCTGCAGTCGTCATTAATCCGAAAAGATTTACATAGTCCCAGAGCTCCACAGAAGATGCCTGCACCGGTTCCGACGTCCATCTTAGAACCGTCCGTATATACGGCGATCTCGTCATCTCCTGTAATGGTCTTATCTTCCCATTCACCTCATTCAGGTATGCTGGTAGCGAATCTCCTATTGAAGGCAAATGTCATTGGGAGGTAGTCCGTGACTGGGGTATCTGCGAAGGCAGCCCATTGAGTTTCCACAGAGGCGTGTCCATAAGATCTTGAGGACCATAGTCCGGATTCCCTTAGGCGAATCGCTGTTTTAGCTGCCTTGCTGCTGCAGTATATGTCCAAGGGGTTGAGATTGAGTAGTACCCCCAGTGCCGCGGTGGGTGTGATCCTTAGGGACCCTGTTATACCCATGCAGGCTGCCCTTTGAACTTTGGTGAGGTTAGAGAGATGACACTTTCTTTCCGTAGCCTTCCACCTTACAACTGCACCGTAAGTTAAGATGGGTCTTACAACCGCTATATACATCCAGTGTACCATGTTTGGTTGCAGTCCCCACATGCTTCCGAACGTTCTGCGGCAGGCGTATAATCCCACGTATACCCGCTTGAAACGATCTTCTATATTATTCCTTCAGCTGAGTTTGGAGTCTGATATGACGCACCAGGTTATCTTATCACGATCTTGGTAACTTTATCGCGTGTGTTGCTTTAACCGGATAAGCTTATTCGCTGATCGTTTTCTTTAGCCTAATTCGTATGCTGAATATTCCGATCAATTTTTCAATCAAATCGAAGTCATTTTTTTTTCTGGGCACCGTGGTGCAGTTTTGGACTACTATGCACGAGGTTCCGGGTTCGAATTCCGACCGCGGCAATACCAGTCATTTGCACGGTCCCACCTCCTGGAGGGTCTGACAAACCCTCCCTGTGTATCATTTGTCATATGAGGCCTCGTATTTCTTCGCTTAAAACCGGCGACTGCCCCCCGACTTTGACTGGCAGGCGAAAAATTTTTTTTTTTTTTTTTTTTTTTTTTTTGAATACTAGGATGGACGGAGACTAAAACTCCAAAATCTTTCAAAGATACCAATACGCCCACTATAGCAGGTACATAATACCGAAGTAGCCGATATTGGTTATGCCCGATTTCCACGTGCTAAAAAACCACCCATTTATGAGAGACACTATGAAACTGCCAGAACGCACTTCATAGTAGTAAATTTTCGCTCTCTCATAATACTTCTTAACTACAACTAAGTTAACTTAACAAGTAGTTTACGCTTCCATAGTGTTGATCGCATTGGATAGGTTGCTTTCCAGTGAATGCACCTACTAAGCCGTTCATTCATGCGGCTTCACCCTACGTCGCTAGATCGAAGGGTCTTGTTCTTTGTAGTCGTCGCTCGTTGTTAACATCGTTAAGGGTCTCGTTTAGAGTACGGATCATTTCATTGTTGCAATGAACATGAAGGCGAGCATTTAGCTTTCGAGCGAAGTTTGTTACTTCTTCGCCCACGGTAGCTATTCCTAAATCTCTGTGAATATCGCTATTCCTAATATACCATGGAGCATTCACAATTGCTCTTAGTGTTTTGTTTTGGAAAGTCTGCAACATGGACATGTTGCTCGGCTTGGTACAACCCCAAAGTTGTATACCGTATGTCCAGGATGGCTTTAACACCTGCCTGTACAAGAGCAGTTTGTTATATGTGCTTAATTTCGAAAATCTTCCGATAAGCCAATACATTTCCCTGAGCCTAATCTCGAGCTCGTCACGCTTCTTCTTTACGTGTGGTTTCCACCTTAGTTTAGCGTCCAGTGTCATCCCTAGATACTTCGCTTCATTTGCATAAGGTATTTGTACAGAATTTATGAACAGAGGCAAATTGTTAACCCTTCTGTAAGTGAAATTCACATGCGTAGACTTGTTCTCGTTAAGAGCGATTCGCCAAGTCTTCGTCCAGACACAAATTCTGTCCAATGCTCGTTGGAGGTTTCTCGTTGATGACTCGACTGATTCACCTGTTGCCAGGATGGCCGTATCGTCCGCAAACGTGGCCACGACTGTCTCGTCATCTAGAGGTATGTCTCTTGTGTAGAGCAGGAACAGGGTCGGACCGAGGACGCTTCCCTGGGGTACGCCAGCCCGAATTTGCTTGAAACTCGAGTATTCACTACTACACCTAACACGAAAGAGTCTGCTTTCAAGATAATTTTCCAATATTTTAAACATGTCTTCCGGCAAGTTTTGCCGTAGCTTATATTTCAAGCCCTCGTGCCATACCTTGTCGAAGGCTTGCGATACGTCGAGGAAAGCACTTGAACATATTTTTTTCCCTTCTAAGGCTTTTTCAATTTCATGCGTTATTCTGTAGACTTGATCTATTGTGGAATGGTTAGGTCTGAAACCGAATTGATGATCCGGGATCAAGCGTCTTTCTGCAATTATTGGTTGTAATCGCTTCAGCAGAAGTTTCTCGAATACTTTCGATATTATCGGCAGAAGCGATATGGGCCTATAAGATTTTTTATCATTTGCGCATTTCCCCGGTTTAGGAACCATAATGACTTCAGCAGCTTTCCATTGTCTTGGAACGTATAGAAGTCTAAGAGAAGCGTTTATCATATAAAGTAGCTTGACTAATGCCTTTTTTGGTAGCTCTTTCAATATTTCGCCAGTGATCAGGTCGTAACCCGGGGCCTTATTATTTTTAAGTTTGCTAATTGTCTGTCGGAGTTCAACTAACGAAACTTTTTTCATTCTAAAGCTACCAGGTTCCCCGTTGTTGTTTAGAACGTCAGCCAACGGCGGACCGTCGAAAGGCTTGAATGTTTCTTCTAAATGTTCAGCAAACAAATTCGCTTTCTCTTTGTCTTCTCTTGCCCATTCGCCGTTAGCTTTTTTTACTGGTGCCGAGTGGATTATAGGTTTCTTGATATACTTAACTGCTTTCCACAGCGAGTAGTTTGAGCTCCTATCCGCCGACAAGCCTTCAAGGTATTCAGTGGTCTCACGATTTTTAAGATCTTGCAACATTCCTTTCAGTTTGTTAGAGAGGTGGTTCAATAGGGTTTTGTCTGGGGGGGCCCTCGTGCCTTGCCATCTCCTACGCGCTCTTCTCTTTTCACGAATCAATTCTTTGATTTCGAGCGGATATGTTTTACTTACATGCCCGTCGGTGCTAACTGCGTTCTTTTGGGACGAATTGTTGTTCCAAGCAGCGCTCTGAATTGCTTCAATGAATTTGTCAACTGCGGTTTCTAATTCGAAAGGAGTTTTTAATGGCACATTCAAGCCAATACCCTCCTTACAGTCCTTTCTGAAAGCGTCCCAGTTCATGTTTTTGCTAGCTAATCTAGGAGCTCTTTCTATTTTCGCCAGTCTTCCACCCATCTTTAAGATAACTCCTGAGTGGTCTGAGCAAAGATCATAACACTCTTCAATTCGCGTAAGGTATATGGGGTACCCTTTAGCGATGAAAAAATCGACAAGGTCAGGCTTTTTATTCCTATCGGTTGGCCAATATGTTGGCTTACCCGTGGAGAAAAAGTCCACCCCACGCTTCATACTATTTTTGTACAGTAATCTGCCTCTTGTTGAATTGCATCGTGAGCCCCAAAAAGTATGCTTCGCGTTAAAGTCACCCCCAATGATAAAATTGGACCCAATGAAGTCATACATACGATCAAGATCGTCTTCCACCAGTCTATATCCTGGCGGGAAATAACAAGATGCAATGTTATAATCTAAGCAGTCAATTTTTACAGAAACTGAACTGATCTGCATAGAGTCTAGCTCAACTGTTGTGTTCTTGAAGTGCTTTATGCAGTTCTTAATGTAGAGGGAGGATCCTCCTCTCGAATTTTGCGAAGGGTGATGTGCGTGATAGTCATTGTAACCTTTAAGTTTGGGTGTAGACCCGTTTTTAAGGTGAGTTTCCGTAATCATGCAAATATCAATATTGTTTTTCCGTAGAAATACTTCTAGTTCGTCTATTTTATTCAGAAGGCCGTTTGCATTCCATGTTAGTATTTTAAATAACTGTTTCATATTCATGTTCTCTTGTAATTTTTTCGAGGCTTAAACTCGAGCTTGCTTAGTTTGTCAAATATAACTTTGTTGATTTTAGTCTGATCCTCAAGTTTCTCCAAGATTACAGCGAGGATCTGAGACACTGCATCTGTTGTGGGCGATCTTGCCTTGCTTTTGTTTGCCGCAACCTGTGCGTATGATTTCGGTGCGACCAGTGGTGGTTTCTCCGCTGCACTTGAACTGGCGCCGCTCTTTTGTGGAGCTTTTACGCCTTTTGTCGACGCCTCCTTTGCCAATCTTCCACTTTTGATCGGCTTTGGCGTCTTTGGAGTCTTTGGCTTAGGAGTTTCAGCAGGTTTTGGGCGTCCTAGGCTTTGATTCTGACCTCTAGTATTTTCCTTAAGAGGTTCTCGTCCCTTTTGCAACTCTATGGCTACTTCGCATCCTCGATAGTTCGCGGGGTGGTTTCCGTGGCAATTGGCGCAAACTGCTGGAGCCTTTATGTCAACTTTGCACTCTGTTGACAGGTGTTTTCCGGCACATTTCACGCAACGTGGTTCTTTTTGGCAGTAGGCACTTGTGTGCCTGAATTCTTGGCATCGCTTACACTGTGGTATCAGTCTATTGCCCTTTCGCATGGGTTCGATTTTAACCCTGATGTTAAGTATCATTTTTATTTTATAAATATCGTTTATGCTCTCAGTTCTTTCAAAGGAGAGCATAAAAATTGGAAGGCCGCGTCTGATCACAGTGTCTCTTTCTCCTTCCGTGCGTTGCTTTTCCTTTTTAATGATATTGACGGCATCAATAATTTTAAGACCTTTATTTTTTACGTCTTTTACAACGTCTTCTTTTGTGCATGATGGGTGGAGCCCCCTTACAATGACTCGCAGTGGTTTCTCGTACTTATTTTGATAAGTATACCACTCGATTCTTTCTGCATTCAGTCTAAGAGACAGTGCGCGATAGGAATCGGCGTTGTCAACATTTACTTTCCACACGTTATTTCGGTGCGAGGTAAGCTTATAGTTTTCTGTTCTCACCGTGTTTGCAAGAAGGTTGCGCAATCTCCCAAAGTCTGCTATCCCGACGATGTTTATTGCGGGAGGTGGACGAATTTTCGCTTCTGGTTTAGCCTTGTTTGAGCCAGAGGGCTTATCTTCTTTTTGTATTACTTCGGGAGAGGAATTCGCCTTTCGCTTCTTGCTAGACCTTTTCCTTAAGACTGAATCGGTCTCAAGTGCAAGTTCGTCCTCGTCCGTGAAGTATTCGACTGCTGGTCGGTTCGGTGTTACACACTCTTTCGTTACCTCACAGTCTTTCGTTAAACGAGTATTTTTAATATCCTCGTTTTCTTTTCGCAGAGAGTCAACTTCCATTTTTAGATCTTGGAAGAGTCGCTCCATTTCAATAAGCTTAGCTCGGAGTTCATTATTCTCCTTTTCTAAGCTCTTAATTTTCACAGAGTCCTGGTTTACCGGTGGACTGCTTTTTCCGGATATGTTCGATCTAGGTGGTGGTGATCGATTTAGTTTTGTCCTTTTCTCAAAAGGATTTATAAGCAATAAAAGGCTCTCCCCAGAATCCGTAGAGCCTGCCTCCGAAGAGGATGGATTTTCCAGCATAGCTGGGCTGCCACCTGGGGTAATTAAATCTGTCGTTTTGTTCATTGCCATTTTTATTTTTAACTTGTCATTTTTATGAGAAATAGGTAAGTCAATTCTATTTTCATTTTTAAATACAGCCGCTCCTTTGGAGACAGACGCCGACCAGTGAGCCGCACAATGTGTGACAGACGCTTCTGGATTTTAATTTAACCTTCAGATTCATCTATAAGTTAAAACCTTACTGCCGAAAGTTGCCCCAAATTGAGCAGCATAGACAGCATCCGTTGAAACATTAAAGAATATTTCTTCCGGTGGATTTTAGTCGGCTCTTACGACAGGCATACCTTACCTCAAGGCTATTCTAACCCCGACCTTGCAGGGGTAAAATTGCAGGCGAAAAATGTAAAGTTCTTGGAGTACACCTCTCTCGACAAGTGTGAGGGTGTAGTTGAAAATTTTTTGGTTGACCTATAAGAAACTGCGTGTTTGGTATTGCCTTGAAATACGGTGGTAAAACGTTTGGCACTATAACTAAAAAGAAATTAAACAACGTCTTAAAAATACCGATAAAATTAAAGCACAAAACCAACACACTTCCTTATTTTCTCAAGACCTGCACTTACCTCGAGCAGATCAATAAAAATCCCATTCAACTATGCGTAAAAGTTTCACTATCCCTGCAGCGCGGAATTGATCGATATTTCTCCGGACCAGCTTCAATCAAGTCCAAGCGAAAAATATTTATGTACCTCAGCCCAGATCTAATGTGGCACTGCGTGTGAACATCAACACTATTCGAACGTCCATTCACTCCATTCACTTCCCTGGTGCAGATAGCGTGAGCTTCACGGTGCGCGCACCCAACATTGCACCACATTACCAGCATCTCGGAGCAATGGAACATCGATCCCGAGGAGATCCATTGACAGGCATCTCTACCGGCACACAGAAGAAGAACATCATCGCACCGGCACAGGGATCGATATATTTATTCACACTAAACCACGCCATAAATAACGTAAATTGTCCCAATGGACACCAGCAGCATGCAGCCAGCCAATGGGTCCATATGAGCATACGGTCCGCTCAAACCGCGTCGGTCGTTCGCAGCACGCTCCTAGACGAACAGGTTAACGTGGTTTTAGCCCGGACTCAATGGCAAAACATGCTCAGCTGTCTTGCTCATGTCATCCGGATTAGAGGCTTAGTGACAAGTGCCTGGGTGTATAACATTAGGGTATAGTGTTTTCTCCGCTCCACCTCCACACTCCGCCACAAAATCCGAGTGTGAATATGTCTTCGCACATTAATCCATCGAGGAATCCATGTCTAGGAAATAAATCTGAGGAAAAAACCAACAACCAGGCGCGTATATAGCTCCATCATTCAGGTGTCTCGCGCATGGTCCAGCGCCCTAATTGATCACATATCGCGACCGCAATATAGGGATTATGGGAGACGGAGCGCATAAGGAAGAACGTCAGCTTTTGGGCAACCATAAGTCGATTTGTTTATTTAATACCAGTGCTGGAAATGGTAAACAATTCCCGTCTATTATAAAAGTTACAATTCCAAATGACAATAAAATTTATACTCTCGCGAGGATATTGGCAGCACTATGCCGCGGTGCTATTGAAAGCGGAGCGCTACTGTTCGCGGTTCACCTCAAAGGACAAAGGACCATTGTTCCGATACGGTAGCTATCCGCGGCGGCCACTTTGATGTTTGACTTTGGCGAATCGCGAAAACGAAAACAGTGCACAGACGCTGGGATGAGTAAAAAGGGCCTTTGCTTTTGAGGCCCGCAGGGTTCCCAAGTGAATTACTGCTGCTGGGTTCGTTACTTTCATATATGTGCTGCGGCTTATTTCGTCGATGGGGAGCAGCAACGACCTTCTGTTCTATGTGTATGGGTGCTGGTGCTAGTGCTATGGGCATATGCAAAAAGGATGATATGGGACTCACAAACACCAATGGAGAACTCTTCGAAGCTATGTGTCCATTGGAAAATGATGACATCCACCGAGCTACTGTGTTACAGCGATTATTGGTGCGGGTATTTGTGTGTCGTCTTTGCTGCTACCGTGTAGCTGCGATTTGAAAACTGGGAGCGTGGCTTTATGGAAATTTACCTAAAATGGTGATCATTTATTTCGGGCTCGGAAGAGGTTCTTGCTTTTGTTTTCTGGTCAAAAAGAATTGCGGTGAAGATCTAAGCCGAACATGTACAGACTTTTTAGTATGGCTCTTAAGGACTTTCGCTCTTTTTCTCAGCTTAGACTATGGAGCTTAAAAACGATGACGTTTGAATGAGACTTGCCTGAAAGGTTTGAACCTTCATGGAGCCAATCATTCCTATTTAAAGTTAGCTTTATAGTTGTCAATTAGAATGAGGTTTAAGAAAAATTATAATAAAGTCTGCTAAAGTTCTTTCACGAAAGTATGCACTTCTTGTATTACTTTGACATATTATGAAACAAAATGTCAGAGCTTCTGAATGCTCTCTGGCGTGTTTAGATTGAATTGTTTAGTAAAGAGAAAGGTACAGCCGTTTAGTATTCTGTCATCAAGTGACAGCTTTCATAACTTTAGGAGCAGAGCCCTACTTTTCGGTGTAGTGGCTAAAAGATGTGAAAAGAGATGCAGGAGTCACTGAACTCACTCATCGATTTACTAAAGAAACGCACATATATGAACTGTTATTTCAATCAACTGACAGTAAACTGACATTCGATGAGTATCGGAGTTTGCCTTCATTGGTCTAGTAGAAATAAATACACGGATATGACAAGCCCCGACGAGACAGTTGTATTTGAACCTTAAAATTGTGAATATATTTTTATATATCTCCTGCACATTGGCCCTTGAGAAGAATCTCTTGATGTCCGTCATCGGGCAATATTTGCCAGCTGGAAGGCTTCGCCCTGTCAACGGTTCCGAGTTAAGAGCTTAAAACGGGCAACAATCCCAGCGGTCAAAGACATTCGATGCTGGCAGAGATGCTGAATATTCCATACGGGAGATCCCAAATGGTTTTAAGATCAGCAACATTTTTGGCGATTTTTAATGGCTTTTTGGTCGAGTTATCATTGGTCATGGCCAAAGTGATTGTTATTATAATTTATTTCTGTTCCAGGGCTTATGAATGTCCTTATAATGAGCAAACGTATGAGAATAGCATTAGCAAAGCGACATTTGAGGCAGTGGGTACCTTGGTTTGAGCTCCTGAGAAATTTCATCACGAGGAAAAAATTTACGCTTAAACCTGTCTACAAATCTACAAAATTTGGCGTTTTCTTCATTGGATCTAATCTTGACACAAAGTGTTTCCACTAGATATTTTCCAGTCGATTTCTAGTCAATTTTCAATCGTGGAAACAGGTTTAGCACTAATCCGTCGAATGTAATGAAATTAAGACACCCTAGTACGCGTAGAGTGCCTTTTTTTAATTTAGTGAAGAGATCCTAAAATTATCCGCCTTTCATCATCATCATCACCATTTTCTTTTTGCCACTTGTCTTTAGAATGGTCTTACACTGGGGGCGGCTACATGGTCCTTCCATCGTTCTCGATCCTCGGCCACCAACTCAAGAGACACACTTTACCTGATCCCACCACCTGTTTCTTGGCCTATGGCCAGGGGGACGACAAGCTCGCTTTTTAGGCAAGCATGACCTGTCTGGGAAGTTTGTCGTGGGGCATCCGAACAATGTGCCCAAACCATCGAAAAATTGATTGTTCCACTCGGAGGAGTAGCTGCTCAACATTAAGATTCCCACGAATACTGACGTTTCTCACTCTATCCCTAAGATTAACACAGCAACGCACCTCAGGAATCTCATTTCGGCAGCTTGTACCCGCGATCTAATTCTTTCGGTCATTACCCAAATTTCATGACCATAGATGAGGGTCGGAACGAACACTGAATGAAAAACTGAGATCTTTGCTTTCACTCCAAGCTCAGTTTTCCGATGACCGTCTGACGCAGTTCCTTTAATATTGCAGCTTGGACAGGATTGCAGGATAACTCAGGATTACTGCAGGATTGCAGGATAACTCAGTATCACTCCTCCCATCTTTCGTGGAAAAGACCTCATGATAATACTTAAAGCTTTAATGGGACTCCATTTATGTGCATAGTACACTGCACAGGAGTAGGGGAAAAAAACATCCCAGCATCACCACAGAGCGCTGCAAGCCCATCGCTGTAGTTCCTCCTCGGACGGTGCAAGGTCAGCTAAATCATCAGCGAAAAGCAGATGGCTTATCCTGATGCCTGCCATTTTGAAAAATTCTCCACCAAGACTGCGCTTCACTATCCAGTCCATATATGCTATGAAAAGGAGAGACGATAGAGCTAGCTCTGGGGAAGTCCAACGCACACATCAAGAGGACGGGATTTGACGCCATTTATCCGCACACAGCTTCTGCAGTTCCCATTCAAAGCCTGAACGGCTCTCAGAAGAGGCCCACTCAGCGCAAAGTCCTGCGAAATTCTCCAGTTCTATACCGAGGAACCCAGTTATAAACCTTTTCTAAATCTGCAAAACACGCGTAGACTGGTTTGGCATATTCCCAGAGGCCTTCTCAAGAATAACCTCAAAAGCAAAATGCTGGGTGGTTGTGCCTCTAACAGGCGGAAAGCAGCACAGCTCTTCTCGTAAAAAACGCTCGATTTACAGCTCTGGAACGCGCTTCCACAACCTTCACAAATACTTTGTTCGGAAGACCTATAGGTAGGTAGGAAGGTAAGTGCCTCTTAGGTGCACTGAGGCCAAGGTAGGCCCATTGTACTGCCACGTGGGTATATAACCAAGGAAGGGGGTTGGCGTAAATTCTATGACAGCCAGGCAGTCTTGTCCATGCATTCTAGTACCTTTTTGACCGGTGTCTCAGTGAGATAACTTAGTCGTAGAAGTAGGAGCCTATTATGGATTTCCTGGACGATGCGAGTGCCGGGCAGCTACAGAAAAGCTGTCCGGAAGACACATAGAAGGATATGCTCCTAAAGTTAGAGCAATCTTTCTAGTCTCCCTTTTAGAAAATGGTCACTATAACTCCTGTTTGCCAATCGCAAGAAGCTTTCTTGCTATCCCAGGCCACCTTAATGGAACGTGCTAGCAATTAAGCAACTTCTTCACCCATCGCCTTGAGTATTTCTGCCTGGATTTCATCCACTCCTGCAGACCCGTTTAGATCCGGCATTCGGGGTCATCGTGCCTCCCAATAATGCTCCTCCAAGCTCTGCGGTCCGTACCCAGATGAGCAGTGAAGTCACCCATTAAAAGAAAGAAGACCATTTCTGCCACTCTATCCAGGGCAGCATCAACTTCCTTCAAGAAGGCCTCATACTCTGACTGTCGATTTGGTGTATACACCTGCACTAGAGCCAAAAGCCGATCGCTCAGGATCCAAACACTCCCCCCAACGAAATATACTTCAATACGTTTTCCGACAGCTGGGGCTTGTGAGTTTCCCATACCCGCCTATACAGTCATGTAACGAGGGACGCCAGACCTGAAAAGCCTTTCCCCATCAGCAAAGTCTGTGGTTACGGAAACTCTCGACTTAGTTGAGGAGATGCCAGTAGCATCCAGCTAATACCTACTTTTTTTTAGTCTCCTCGACCAACTCAGGTTCCCTCTGCGTTTGCAATGAGACATTCCATCTGCCAATTTTAAGTTGGTGTCGTTGTCAATTTCTAAAATGAGCACCTTAGCCCTCATTTCGACTTAGCGCTGCCCGCCTCCGCCCCTTGTAATGGTAAATAGCTAGCATCGCCATTGCCGGACTTCTTCTGGTTGAACTCGCCCGGATGCCGAGCGGGACCATTCCGACAAATAAGCGCTCGCACGCTTACACCGCTCTGGCCTAGAGTGCCCCGGGCTACCAGAGTCAGCACATTTCCGCAGCTTCTTCTTTTTTCATTTCATGGGGTAGGGGCTTGCATTTTATGCCTATAGCTGTCAGGTTTATATTTGGCCAATTCTAACCTGGACAACAAACGCCGACCACTAAGCCGCTCATCCCGAGACGGACGCTCTGGGATTTTCACCTTTTAGAGCTCAGCGGCGTCCTTGGGATCAGACTCTGACCAGTGAGAAACATACTATGTATCAGATGCTCCTGGGTTTTATTTAGACCTTCAGATACATCTTTCAGTTATTACTTTAGTGCCAAGGGTGGCCCCACTAAGAGTATATACTCCTAAATAGACTCCAGATAGACAGAATCACCTATAACATGCTGAAGACTACTTCTGCCAGTGGATTTTAGTCGGCAGTTATCACAGGCATACCTTACCTCAACCGACCTTGCAGGGGAGATAATTCACTTTATCCAGCTTTAAGGCAGTTAATCAAACTTTCGCCCCTAAAGGACCTAAACTCGCTTCCCTAAGGGGGTGTATAACCTTTTCCGACTTAGCCTTGCTCCTTTGCGTAAGTTACGCATTTAATCTGTTTGACGTCAATTTTGAATTATGCTAAGCTTTCGTCTAAAAGCACTTTACTCGAAGCAAGCACCATTGCTAATGGCAAACCATTTCTATAAATCTTATTTAAAGTGACTTCCAATAGGCTGTAATTTCTAACACAGGCTTTCGACCACGTTTAGTGCTTAGCTTATACGGTTCCATTATTTGCTCAACTTGTCATTTGCCTCGCCAACTTCCAATCGACTGAATATATATTTTACATGAATGCTGGACACTGCATTTAGGTGCTAACAAGACTGCACAGAGAGTTTCAGCTATATGTCTGGGGTCGTTGTGTATTGCAGTGGGCTCCTAGTGCACCTTGCAGCCACCCAACCGCGGCACAACTTGGCCAGCTAATTTGCCTTTAGTGCGTCAATAATTCACATTAATATTTATGCCACTCCAAAAGAAAACTGAAACGTTCCCGATTTGATTGTATAGACCGATACGACCGACGCCCTGCCCACTGCACATCGAATGACAAGTGTGCGCTAAGTCTGACGGGCAAGCGGAACAGAGGTGATTCTGCAACAACAACAACAATAAGTTACCAAATGCCCCTCGCTTAAGTGACTTAGCCGGGCGCAAGGCGGCAAAAAGCGATTCAAAACAAAGAACTTCAACTGGCGAGTCGGGCGCGCATGCGCGCGCGTTATATGGTTTTCATATTAAATGACAGCAAACACGTTGTCCCGACACGCCAATCCGCATTATTGATGGCTTATTTATTCTGCATAAACATTGGAATATAATTAACGACTTGACGTATGTACATATGCGAATGCGGTCTTTCGGATGGAATAGCTTGGGAAATGCTACGCCCACAGAATGCGGCCTTGTTGTGTCGTCTCTTGTCGCGTTCGCCCCAAGAACCAAAACCATCCGAACCGTCTGGCCTGTCAATAGTCCTGGCTGGTGGAGACCGTCGCATTCTTTCATTAGAGCCAAAGTTCGACGAAGTATGGACTCGACGATCTCTGTGCCCCGAGACCATCTGTGAGGCACAACCCGCTCCAGACAGACACAGAACAGTTATGGTTCTGGTCACGTGAGACGGAGCGCGGCTTATGATTTATGAAAAATGATTTATAGAGTTTTGTTAGTCAGCAGCAGCACCACGAATATAAATAGAAGATATGCCTGCGCGAGGAGGCCAACTGAAGATGGATCGTCGACTGTCAATCGAGTGTAGTGTTTCACTGGTCAGTGGTCTCTTAATTAGCGCGATCTGTCCCACTATGGGGCTAGTGCGGCTAGGATGCTGCTGCGCGATGCAGAATTATTATTAATGGTAGATGTTGGGCAGGATGATTTTCGAGGACACGGAATATTGATGACTTACTGAGGCGAAAAAGGTGGGTTAATGTGTTGACGATACGACGTTTCTATTTTGCTTTCTTTGAAATTTTGCACACGGTTGTTCGGCAGTATAATTGATTGGCATGTTACGCGTAAAGCTGGTAAACAAGGAATAAATAAATTTTAATATAAAAATCATGTTGCCGTTCATTATGTGACAATGATAAGTTGAGATGGGGTTTTTGCTAGCTAGAATAGGTATCTAGGATATGATAGAGAGCCTTTTGGGCACAGTCTTATTGCCGCAGCTGCCCTGTAGAAAATAGATTTCTCGACAGCAAAATCCTTTACGGATTATTTTGTTTTAAAAATCTTCTGATGGTTCACTTAGTGACTTAATTTGTCAACTTCTAACTCTAGCAGGATTATTAGCAAAAACTTAAATAGGACTTCTGCCATGAGATCTTTCAGCAGTGGAACCTCTTAGGATGAGTACTTAACTTACTATCCAGAGTATGCGGGAAACTATTCCTTTAGAAGATCAAGAAGTAGGAATTGGTTGAATGACGACATGGGGTGCCGATTGTGAATAGAACATGATTTGAGCAGGACGTTTCAGAGAAGTCAGTTTGAACTTATTTCAACTGATTTTAAAATATTCAAAAATATTCAAAAATAACTGCCAGCCTTTTTCATCGGTAGTCATTGCCTTTGTAGATGATGCTCATAGAGTAAAGCGGCTTGCTGAATAGAGCTGCTTGATATAACACATCTACAGCTCAAGAAATCACCAAAGAGCAGAAAGCAGCTTACATGTTGTAGATTTAACGTGGGGTATTACTTAATTTTTCTGGATACGGATTAAACCTGGGCCTCAACCAACAAACTAAGCCTAGCTCTATCTCTAGCGTGCTATCTTCAGTTTCCCACACGAAGTTGGTCCTCTTCCTTCTCTACGGTGTCGTGTTTGTATATAGGTGGGTTCCAAAATTTTCCGGGCCGGGGCTACGAACCAGCTACGAACGAGCTACGAACCAGTGAACCAGCTACCGCAGTTGTTACTCTCTGACTCTTCTGAATAGGTCGATGCCGCTTCACAGTCCGTACAGTTTGATGGTATATCTTCTTCCACACTCTCCGTTTAGCTTTTTAGAGACACAATCGACCACCTTTTCTTGAGAAGGCCTGGCAATATGCCAAACCGGACTACGCGTGTTTTGTAGATTTTGAAACAGCCTGCGACCGGGTTCCTCGGGATAAGCTCTGGAGAGTTTTGCAGGACTATGCACTGAGTGGGCCTCTTCTGAGAGCCATTCAGTCTTTGTATGGGAACTGGAGAAGCTATGCTCAGATAAATGGCGTAAAATCCGAACCTTTTGATGTGTGCGTTGGACTTCGCCAGGTCTGTGTTCTATCGCCTCTCCTTTTCATATAGCACATATGGACTGAATGGTGAACCGCAGTCTTGGTGAGGAATGTTTTGAAATGGCTGGTGTCAGGATAAGCCATCTGTTTTTCGCAGATGATTTAGATGATTCTTTTATCATGAGGTTGTATGTCGAAATTGGAATGCCTAAGGAGCCTTTATCAGGCAAAATTGAGAGAGTAGTTCCAAGTTTGGTGAATACGTCAGCCTTACAGTTGCCTGGAATGTCACTATGCCCTGGCACTCAGCACAGGAGAATGTTGAACTGCTCTGACATCTCCTTTAGAGACGAACGGCAGTCTAAGGCTACTTTGGGGCTTATGGAAACCGATTCCAGGCACTTGATGGCCACCAGGCTATCAGAAAAATTACGTATATCCTTGGCGGATACAACGTTATTCTTAAGCCAGGACAAGGCTTCCTTAATCGCCATGATTTCAGCTTGGAAAACACTACAATGATCCGGAAGACGGAAAGAGAGACTAAGATTTAGTTTTTCTGAGAATACACCAACATCTACCCCATCATTTGTCTTTGATCCATCCGTGGAGAAGTGAATCCATTCGCATTCCGGAGGCACACAGTCATCCCAAGAAGGCCTTGGGGGGATAGACGGACGGACGGACGGACATGGCTTAATGCATTCACCTGTCTGTCATTTCTCGATCATATCTCTAAAAGGTCTTATGGGTCTATGATTTATCAAAATAAAATGAAAAGAGGTTTTTACTTTTTATGTTGGAAAAACTTTATTAATTTTCACTTTATAAACTCTATGCCGGCTCTGCACTTGTACCGGCATAGCACCACGCCGGCATAGAGTTTCGAGAGTTTTTAATTTTTTAATTTTTAACTTTAATCCAGACCTGATGATGGAAATTTAATTTCCGAAACGCGTCGGCAAACGAAAACAAGGCAAGATCGCTCACAACAGATGCAGTGTCTCAGATCATCGCTGTAATCTTGGAAAAACTTGAGGATCGGACTAAAATCAACAAACTTATATTTGACAAACTGAGCAAGCTCGAGTTTAAGCCTCGAAAAGATTACAAAAGAACATGAATATGAAACAGTTATTTAAAATACTAACATGGAATGCAAACGGCCTTCTGAATAAAATAGACGAACCAGAAGTATTTCTACGGAAAAACAATATTGATATTTGCATGATTACGGAAACTCACCTTAAAAACGAGTCTACACTCAAGCTTAAAGGTTACAGTGACTATCACGCACATCACCCTTCGCAAAATTCGAGAGGAGGATCCTCCCTCTACATTAAGAACTGCATAAAGCACTTCAAGAACACAGAAGTTGAGCTAGACTCTATGCAGATCAGTTCAGTTTCTGTAAAAATTGACTGCTTAGATTACAACATTGCATCTTGTGATTTCCCGCCAGGATATAGACTGGTGGAAGACGATCTTGATCGTATGTATGACTTCAATGGGTCCAATTTTATCATTGGGGGTGACTTTAACGCGAAGCATATTTTTTGGGGTTCACGATGCAATTCAACTAGAGGCAGATTACTGTACAAAAACAGTATGAAACGTGGGGTGGACTTTTTCTCCACGGGTAAACCAACCGATAGGAATAAAAAGCCTGACCTTGTCGACTTTTTCATCGCTAAAGGTTTACCCCAAATACCTTACGCGAATCGAAGAGTATTATGATCTTTGCTCAGACCACTCAGGAGTAATCTTGAAGATGGGTGGAAGACTGGCGAAAATAGAAAGAGCTCCCAGATTAGCTAGCAAAAACATGAACTGGGACGCCTTCAGAAAGGACTGTAAGGAGGGTGTTGCCTTGAATGTGCCATTGAAAACTCCTTCCCAGTTAGAAACCGCAGTTGACAAATTCATTGAAGTAATTCAGAGCGCTGCTTGCAACAACACTTCGTCCCAAAAGAATGCACTTCGCACCGACGGGCATGTACGCACAACATATCCGCTCGAAATCGAAGAATGGATTCGTGAAAAGAGAAGAGCGCGAAGAAGATGGCAAAGCTCAAGGGCTCCCCCAGACAAAACCCTCTTGAACCACCTCTCTAACAAACTGAAAGGAATGTTGCAAGATTTTAAAAAATCGTGAGACCACCGAATACCTTGAAGGCTTGTCGGCTGATGGGGCTCAAACTACTCGCTGTGGAAGGCAGTTAAGTCTATCGAGAAATCTATAAACCACTCGGCACCAATAAAAAAAAACTAACGGCGAATGGGCAAGAGAAGACAAAGAGAAAGCGAATTTGTTTGCTGAACATTTAGAAGAAACATTCAAGACTTTCGACGGTCTGCCGTTGGCTGACGTTCAAAACAACAACGCGGAACCTGATAGCTTTAGAATGAAAAAAGTTTCGTTAGTTGAACTCCGACAGACAATAAGCAAACTTAAAAATAATAAGGCCCCGGGTTACGACCTGATCACTGGCGAAATATTAAAAGAGCTACCAAAAAAGGCATTAGTCAAGCTACTTTTTATGATAAACGCTTCTCTTAGACTTCTATACGTTCCAAGACAATGGAATGTTGCTGAAGTCATTATGGGGGAAATGTACAAATGATAAAAAATCTTATAGGCCCATATCGCTCCTGCCGATAATATCGAAAGTATTCGAGAAACTTCTGCTGAAGCGATTACAACCAATAATTGCAGAAAGAAGCTTGATCCCGGATCATCAATTCGGTTTCAGACCTAACCATTCCACAATAGATCAAGTCTACAGACTAACGCATGAAATTAAAAAAGCCTTAGAAGGGAAAAAAATATGTTCAAGTGCTTTCCTCGACGTATCGCAAGCCTTCGACAAGGTATGGCACGAAGGCTTGAAATATAAGCTACGGCAGAACTTGCCGGAAGACATGTTTAAAATATTGGAAAATTATCTTGAAAGCAGACTCTTTCGTGTTAAGTGTAGTAGTGAATACTCGAGTTTCAAGCAAATTCGGGCTGGCGTACCCCAGGGAAGCGTCCTCGGTCCGACCATGTTCCTGCTCTACACAAGAGACATACCTCTAGATGACGAGACTGTCGTGGCCACGTTTGCGGACGATACGGCCATCCTGGCAACAGGTGAATCAGTCGAGTCATCAACGAGAAACCTCCAACGAGCATTGGACAGAATTTGTGTCTGAACGAAGACTTGGCGAATCGCTCTTAACGAGAACAAGTCTACGCATGTGAATTCCACTTACAGAAGCGTTAACAATTTACCTCTGTTCATAAATTCTGCACAAATACGTTAAGCAAATGAAGCGAAATATCTAGGGATGACACTAGACGCTAAACTGAGGTGGAAACCACACGTAAAGAAGAAGCGTGACGAGCTCGAGATTAGGCTCAGGGGAATGTATTGGCTTATCGGAAGATTTTCGAAACTAAGCATATATAAAAAACTGCTCTTGTACATGCAGGTGTTAAAGTCGTCCTGGACATACGGTATACATCTTTGGGGCTGTACCAAGCCGAGCAACATGTCCATGTTGCAAACTTTCCAAAACAAGACACTTAGAGCAATTGTGAATGCTCCATGGTATATTAGGAATAGTGATATTCACATAGATTTAGGAACAGCTACTGTGAGCGAAGGAGTAACAAACTTTGCTCGAAAACTAAGTGCTCGTCTTCATGTTAAAAATTTCATGAGCAATGGGTTGATTTCACGTTGGGCGATTTCACACCTAGATGGTAAAGGCAAGTGTTTACCAAGTAAGTGTTATTCTTGTGTTATCGAGTACAAGAAATTTCCCAACGCAATATGAAATCACGTTAAGGCGTGAGCTTCCTCCTTGCTAGAGTGAGGCCTATCCAATACCTCCTCTGGTCTAGAAGCCCAGGAGCCCGAAGGTAGGGCTTTTTTTTGTGCAAGCACAGCTACCATGAAGCTCCCCCTAGGGGGCCAACCCTTTTTAGGCAGAAATGACCCAGGTCACCTTTCACGGTACCAGAGTATAGCCTTCGGTCGAGCTTCGCAATCCGAAGACAACTTGCAGAAGAACAGCTTTAACTGCCCGCAGTCACACGAACGCCCTCTCTTGAATTGCAAAAACGAAGCGGAACTGCAATTCCTTTAGGACGCCGCTCCTCGGATTAAACTAGAGTCCGCTGTTTAGTTAAGTCCGTTACGTCACCGAAGTGAGGCGCCGCTGGGGTTCCATTATAAGAACAGTAGACTGCACGATGAAAAAATACAACAGAATGTAAAATATATCCAGATATCGTTTTAGTAAACTTATGCAATTTTACACAAGCAGCGCAATAAAGATGAGCTTAACTTTCAATAAAAGCCAACGGACCGCTCCACGTATGTCTTCATACTTGACGGTTTTATTTTTGACATCAAAGGGGTCGGTGAGATCTTAATCAAACTTGACGGTACTGCGTGAGGTTCCCATCGTCATCCTGCATAAACTGTCGTGTTTGGAAAGGATATGAAAACTGGACTCTTTATAGCTCATCTCTAGATGTCAAATTTTTCCAAAGATCTATCGTAGGTATTCACACTACTACATTTGATTGCTACCCTGAATTTATAGAACGGGAACCAATAGTTATAAGCATATGCACCAAGCCAAAAACGTCCTAAGAAATAGGAGTGAGCTAAGAAAAAATCCTCAATTTAATTTTCCTAATGCATTAAAGGCCGAATGTAGGCTCAGAAAACATTTATTTTCTAAGAACGTCTAGGCTATAGGGTCTACGGTCTAACGAAGTAATAAGAAAATATACCCTTATTTTATTAAATTATTTACCCATCACAATGGGTGTGCTACTATCTGGTATGTTACTAAAAAAATGACTTTTCTTGAAGGATCAGGAAGCGCCATCTTCCAAGTTGAGTTATCTTAGTTTTCCCAGTTACAGCAAATGTAAACTGTATCCTAATCGGTGGTGAAAGTTGGTTAATGTTAAATATTTTAATGTTCAATTGGCGTTGCCGATTTCCTTAAACCTAACTGGAAAGAATCGCAGTTAAACATAAGTAAGCTTATAAAATCTACATTTTATAAACACAACTTCCTGTTTAGGATATTTTAATCCATAAAAATATTTGATGGCATCCGGTATTGGTGCAATCTGTCAGTTCATAATACACCTCGTCGCGATTTCCGCCGCACTTCCAGTCAGTCTCAAAACCACAGCTTAATGCATATGGTGCTGGCTTTAAGTGCGCGTTATACAAACCATACTAAGTATAAGTATATAATAGTAGAGGCAGGTGGTGCTGGCTTAAAACACAAATACCAGAGTGACACGCTGTTATCGCAAGAGGCTTTTCGCCACAAACAAGATGCTGCATACAGCACAGGCCTCAGCATTATACATTCATACATGCCTGTTACCGCCTGTGCCATTAGTGCAATCGGATCTGCAGTCATTTCCAATGCTAATAACTCCTTTTTCGTGTCTTGGCTTAGCGCGATAATAAATCAAAAATTGTCATTGCGAGTAATTAACTGAAATATTATAGTCTCACGACATAGATACAAAAATATCTATCCCATAATAATATAATATCGGAGTGCCAGCAGTCGATGTTGATGAATGCCATTATTTTTTTTTTCCTACACCATATCGGATCGACGCGGACGTCAAGAAATAAGGCTCGAACTTAAGATGTTGGTGGGCTGGGTAAAAAGACATTTTTACATTTGATTTACAATTTTGTCGCGAAGCATAGTTTTGCGCAATTATTTATTTACATATGGTCCAGTAGGGAATAGGCGCCTGGTTAAGCTTGTGCAAAAAAGTCAAAGCCTAGTACAAGGTGCGTGTAAAGTAATTGTTCATTTATTTACATCAATTTATGGGTCCAAGTTTTCGAAGTTTCTATAAGCTCCGGGGAAAAATTTAATATAAAAAACTAAAATGCTCTCAATTTTTTACACACAAAACTATTAAACTTATTTTCCTGTTTTGTATTGTTGTTTCCTGTTATGATTTGTTCGTGCGTTTGCACCCTACGTTTTGTCGTTTGTTTTTTTCTCGACTTGTTCAGGGGCTTAATACATTATGGCTGTTTATTTGTATTTTTTTGCTGAGAAGCTTGAAACAGATTTTAGTATCGATATGTTTGTGAGACATTTGCGAAGGTAGAGCAGTGAAAAAGAAGAGGCTAAGGTAGTCCCAGTCTCTAGATTTGATGATCCTCTCGACTCACCGAAGTAGTCTTCGTTTGTTTGTACTTAAGCCGCGTCTTTATACAGGAAATAAGGTTTCTTCTGTCAAAAGTTTTAATCTTTTTCGATTTTGCATATTTCTTTGAAAAAAAAATTAGATCAATTCTCTACAAGCTGCGCTCACTCGATTTTGAGGAGATTTGATCTAAACTCACTTTCACATGCAAACACCTTGTCAAATGTCAAATCGAAGCGATTTAATCTGTTTTGATTTTATGTGCCGACGTGTTTGTGTTTGTAGGTTACCAGCCCATGTGAGCGATTTACCGTAGAACCACAATGCTCGCAGCTGTAGTATGCAGCAGCAGCGGTAGTGTGAAGCGCGGATCTGTGCAATGCGGCACAGGAAAATCTCGAACACAATGGTGAAGCGCGCTTATGTCAGAAAGATTCCTAGTTTCTAAGCAATTGTTGGGAGTTTTCACTCCCGATCTTTCTTTTCATTATTTATTTTAAAGCGGCAATACAAATTCCATAAAATTTGTTAATTTTTTACAATTTCAATAAATTTCTCCACGTCCTTTCCTCCATTGCTTACTTTCCTTGAAGCGAACGGTCAACCGTGCAGCACTGCATAAGTTAAAGCGCTGCATAAGTTAAAAGATGGCCCACTTTTACTGCCGCTGCCGCCACACATTGTGTGCGCAGTATTAACCTGTCGCCAAAATCAAATGGGGAAACGTTTATTGAAAGGAAGTTTTAAAAGAAGCAGTTCTCGACTTTTGTAAAGAAAGGAGCGTTGGAAAAACGCTTTTAATCAGATTCTCGTTCACCTTAAAAAATCAATGGTTATAAGGTATTTCCACCGGACACTAATCTGCGATTGATATTACTAAATAACGATCCCCGTAATTAATCTCTTCCACGCAAGAATTCTCAAATCAATCACATTGTACAGAATTCTACGTGTTCTGTGAGAAACAAAACAAACACACAACTTTTGTTGACAGCTGGGTATCATCAACTCAGCAGTTTTTCTTGTGTAGTCTAAAGGGATGCGCAGAACGGCTGATCTTACTGTTGACATTGATGTGGTTGCCTGTCAAAAAGTTAAATGGAATAAGGTGTGCACACTGCAAAATAATGATGGATATTAATGTTGATCCAGTGTTGGTCCAGTATCGAATTTGTTGTATTTGACGTTTTGTTTTTCTATTATTGGGTTATTTTGTTGCGTAGATTAAAAAAAATCGGTGGCAATAAAAAATGAATTTGATTATTTCTCAATCTGAGTTGACCGAGAAAAATTCACGTTTACAAGGACAGATGACGTGATGCCATTGGGAATTGTCGAAAACGAAAGCGATACGTCAAGTTAATCTCCTCTATTCTGGTGGAAACTCTTTGGGATTAACTTTTAATCTCTGGTTTATGTGGGGTGGAAACGCCCTATTAGGGTGATAATGTATACATATATTGTGTCTCAATATTTTCAGGAATCTAGTAAGTAAAGTGGCTTGCGATATAACGTCTGCCCTGCGCACCCCATCTACACAACTTAATTGAAGAATGCACATTACAACGCATCTTATTGCCGAAATAAAGTCAATTCTAAAAACGGTCCCAATGAGTTGCTGCTATTTGTTCGCATATTTTCCCCAAGTTACGCATCACAGTTTGATGAATTTGCCTGAATGTGGACTTCAACCATCGGTCAGTCCCCTGTTGTCGACGAATGCCATCATCAGGCGTATTTAAAAATGTGCGGCAAATTCGGTTACAGTCCAGTATTGCAATCGATACCGAAAGCCTTGCAATCGAATAAAGTTTTGATTGACTCGTTATTTAGACTAGACACGCACGGAGGCAGAAAAACGCGCGACAAAAACAGCGCGATTTTCTGCAGCAAGAATACTGCGAGCATAATTTTCCGTGCGGTTTCTGTCAGTTTTGATGCTTTATCAAAAATGTAATTTTCATCGTTAAAAAAGCTTGGAAGCTTTTTGTAGCAAACTCAGTACACAAACACTATTTTCGGGGCGATTCCGGTGTTGTATAGAATACATATAAACGCGTGTGCTTCGGGACGGTAATTAGTCGCGCGTTTTTCTGTCGCCATGTGTCTCTGGCCTTAGTTGAGACTTCCGCACTGTTTTTCGAAATACATAACGAAAAACTAACTAAAATTGGCTGAATAGTTTTTCCAGAGAAGCGCAATGCAGTATGATTTAAGGGCTTAAATTAAATAAATGACCAATTCCAGAAGACAAGTTTAAAGTGTTTCTCAGATACTCACTGAGATGTGACCTTGAAAAACAACTACCTTGTTTTTAGATAATCCAAGAGCTCGAAACGAACGTAGACCTCCCGTGTTATAGACATACCCCTTGACGGTGTACCCATAAAGTTGAGAGATATCAAGTTCTCGAGATAATGAGCTCTAGAGGTTCTTTGGAAGATATTTGATCTCAAGAGCTTTGATACGATAGACCCGGAGTCGTGGATCAATTCTCAGGCAAGATGCGAATGCACATGAGTGAGAAGTGGCATGGCTGTATAAAATTATACTTTTTTGAGGTAAGCCCTACGTCCTGCCGGAAGCGCCTCCTGTCTCCTGGACTGTCAAAAAGTTCAGAGTCCTTCTACGGTACCGGCCTCAACATTTTTAGACTGTAGAAGTCCCCGACAATGATTACTCTCAGATATCTGTCTTCATCGTAGATCGAGATAGCGATCAATTGACTTTCTCATTTTCGTAAAGAAGAACATCCGCGTAATTTAAAAAGGAAAGCCAATTTCTAGTGCACCAATCATCCTTAATGTCTAGAGATCTTTACGGCTGAGACCAGAGTTTTTGGGTTTCAGCCAACAAAAAAAAAACCAAAATCATCCGCATGTCCATTCAATTTAGTTGGAAACTAGAAGTATTTTATATTCGGCCAACCCCAACCCGGTCAGGCAGTCGCTCATTTTTATACAAACGTTTCTGGATTTTTTGTTTGTTGCTGCTTTTGGTCCACTCCGGATATTTTCCATACCGGTACACATACTACATCCAGTCTTCTGGGGTGGACCTGGGCATCAGCCGACAAGCTTCGCCAGCCAGTTTTGTCTTTAGCTAGCCGTCTGCAGTTTCGCACGTGAAGTTGGCTAAGGTCCCCTTCCACTTGCGTGCGCCACCTGAGTCTCGGTGCTCCTCTACTGCGCCATCCCTGCGGGGTGGATTCGAAGATTTTCCGGGCCGGGGCGTTGGTGTCCATCCGCTCTAGATGACCCAGCCATCGTAAACGTTGTCATTTGGCTCTTCTGGCTCGGTGTCGCTGTACAAACCGTACGGTTCGATGTTACATCTTCTCCTCCACTCTCCGTCTATGAAGACGGGACCGTAAATCGTCCGAAGAATTTTTCTCTCGCAGCAGCCTAAAGCGCTGTCATCCACCTTTTACAGGGTCCATGCTTCTGCACCGTAAAGCAGGACTGGGATGATGAGGGTTTTTTACATGGACACTTTAGTTAATCGAGAGCGGGCTTTGCTACTCAATTGCCTCCTTAGCTCAAGGAAACAGCGATTGGCAAGAGTTATTCTTCGTTTGATTTCAGCGCTGGTGTCATTGTCTGAATTGATAGCGGAACCGTGGTAGACAAAGTCCTTAACTACCTCAAAGTTATAGCTGTCGATGGTGATGTTTTGTTCAAGACGTCGGTGTTGGGTGTCTTTTCTTGATGAAAGCATATATTTTTTCCCCCTTTAACTGCTAAACCCATATTTGCCGCCTCCGTCCCAATACTCACGATGGCTTTACTTACACCACGCTTTGTTCTTCCGATTTTGTTCAACTTTGTTCAACGTCGTCTGCGTATGCGAGTAGTTGAACAGGCTTTTGAAAAATTGTACCTCTGGTGTTGGCGCGGGAGTTCTGCACAATACTCTCAATTATAATGTTAAAAAAGTCGCAAGACAGCGCGTCGTCTTGTCTAAATCATTTTTTGAGATCAAAGGGGTCGGTGAGGTTTAAAGGAAAAGGTGATACACGATGCTGTGACAATTACCGTTCTATAAAGCTGATGTCTCACACAATGAGGATAGTCGAGCGGGTACTAGATAGTCGACTACGAAAAATAATAAGGCTATCTGAGGACCAGTGTAGGTTTGTCACGGGCAAATCAACCACTGATGCAATCCAAAGCATAAGGATCATAATTGAAAAACATCCGCATGCCCTTAAAGATCTGCATATGGTGCTGGTTGATTTTGAAAAAGCTTTCGATAGACAACCACAAGATCTGATATGGGTGGCGCTAAGAAAACGAGGAGTTCCAGAAGCCTACGTGCGGATGATCATGGACATGTATGATGGAGCAAAGACAAGAGTAAGATGTCCTGATGTAAGGACAGAAGAAGTCACTGATGTAAAAAGTCACTGTTGAGTTCTCAATTAAAGTCGGTGTACACCAGGGAAGCGTCCTAGGTCTTTTGCTTTTCATTGTAGTCCTTGATTATTTGCTTGAAGGAAAACTGACGGAGCCGAAAGTACACCAACTATTCTTCGCTGACGATCATAAGTGAAGATCATATATCCCTGTAGCGAGCCCTTGATATATGGGTGGATGTTTTAGAGGAGAATGGGTATCGCATTAGCCATAAGAAGACAGAGTACCTGTGCTGCCCATTCTCTGACCCACCCGAACCAATTTCAGACATTAAATTGAATGGAAAGGTGCTTCCCAAGTGCGAAAAGTTCATGTACCTGGGATTTATGATCAATAGCAAAGCAAATGTGATGACATCAATCATGGCGTAAGCGTGGGGTGGATGAAGTGGCGAGAAAACTCCGTCATCTTCTGTGACCGAAAAATGCCCCCTAAGCTGAAAGGAGAGCTCTACACCGCAGTCGTGCGTTCGGCGCTTACATATGGCTCACAATGTTGGACAGCGTATAAGACATATGAGAGCAAATTAACGGCAGCTGAGACGAAGATGCTTCGCATGACAGCAGGAGTAACAAAGCGAGATAGAATAAGAAGTACGAAGATCCGAGGAAGTATCCATGTAAAAGAACCTATCTCCAGAAAAATGGAACACGACCGGCTCAGTTGGTATTGCCACGTTCAAAGAAGAGATCCTACGAAGCCCGTCAAAAAGGCAATGTCAATCAACATTCCAGCGCAATCGCGAAAGAGAGGAAGGCCTAAACATTCATAGATCACACAAAAGCAACGACAACAGCATTTATTTGGCCTAAGTGACGAAGAGATCCAAAACCGGGTGGCCTGCCGGTATATTCTGAGGTCAAATCGGCTTACTCCACAAGCGGACCATTAGGAAAGCAGTAGAGTGCGAGGATAATAATCCATTACATGAAATGAAAAAGAAAAAGAAAAAGAAAAAGAAAGGGGTGGGTGAGGTCTTTGCCGACCTTGACGGAACAGCGTGAATTTTTCATCGTCATCCTGCACATACTGACAAGTTTGACAGGGATGCCAAAACTAGACATTGCGCTATACAGCTCGGCTCTATAGATGCTGTCATACGCGGGCTTGAAATCGATTAAAAGGTAGTGTGTATCGATTTGCAATTCCCAGGTTCTACTACATGTGGTCAGCATTTTTAAAAGCAGCCTTTTATCGATGAAAACACCTAGCGCGTAATTCTTCTGATCAAAAGGTTTTAAAATCCTATCAGCAGGGTTTTGAAGCGCAGTTTCGCAGGATATCCACTCATATTGCATTTCAGAAAGTCAAGTCGATCGAAAAGGAACATTGCGCACCTGCAACTCAACCAGTGTCGTCATATTTTTCGGCAAGAAGGAAGACAGACTTCGGAAGTCTGTCGGAAACTTTTGATAGTCAGACTTATCAATAATCACACCTTTCACAATACTCCACGGAGAAGGGATGTAGGCCAAATCCGGTTAAGCTAAGGTGGAAGTATCTAGCTTTCGGTTATTGAAAAACCGGCAAGCTTAAAAGGGCGCTAATTAAGTGCCATTGTGATTCCATGTGGATCTATAGAAAGCCACGTTTTTATATAACTTAGATCTTACATTGTTGTAAACGCAACCTCAAGGTGAAGATTTTATGAGAGAGATCGGAGCATGTGCAGAGATGTAAAAGTGTCTTTCTATCCTTCATCCATGCAGCTCCTGCAAAAGGCAAAAGGAAAAATACCAAGCCTTATTTTGTGTGTTTGCTTATCATCAGACAGTGTCGACTGACTAGTGCGAGTCTATCTTATTTTAAGGTAAATATTTGTTCTAGTGTGAAACCATAAGGGGATGAAAAGCGCAAAAAAAGGAAATACTCCTCTTTTGCATAGAGGTCGGCTTTCTCGTCACTCTCATGATTTTTGTTGCCTAGACTTTTTGTTTGGTTGAAATTTAGTTGGTCCTTCTTCGAACATCGGTGTTCCCCAAGTTGTGTCAACCCTCGGAAAATTCTCAAAGCAATTCGCGAACAGCTCCGCTTCTCTTAGGGTTGTGCGAAAAAGGGTCTAGCCATATTGTTTGCACCTGAAGCGTATCACATCCACGGTATTTGGTGTAGGCATAGTGCAAGTGATGGGCAGCCAAAAATAATTTTCTTAGTTCTGAAGACCGAGAACTGAGTCCACTTAATTTTGCAACATGATTCCGCAAGTAAGCCACTTCGTGGTACCCACCAAAAGTTTCCAGAGTAATTGCAGGAGTATGAATATTTTATCTTACTTGAATTTCTAGCTCTAAGGATACACAGATGAGGACATATCAGAATAAAAAGGTTACAGGCCTTCACGCAATAATGCGGAATAAATTTTATACAATGGTGTTGGTTTATAAGGACTGAATTTGCTTAAATTTGGTTGATCATGAGGAAAAAAACGTATGCCTCAGAAGCGACTTTGATGAAAAAAAATTTCAGCGTCTTGGTCTTGTTATCTTAATTTAAAGGCACCGAACGCTTGTGAAATTATAAAAATTAAATCTTAAACAGATTTAGGGCTATTAAAAAGTTTCAAATGTCTTAATTTATAGAGTCTTAAATACATAAACATGAGGTCCGCCCTAAGAGGTGCAAGCATCATAACATGAAGCCTCTAATCTCGGCTTCGCCTTTTTGTGTGACAACACTGATTCTCTTAGCATACCTGCACATCCCGATCGCCGCCGCTTCTGCACCAATTGCTTAATTATTCAGTCCGCATCGACCGTACTCACCCGGAACACCGACTTCAACGTGATAATTGACACACCAAAGCCCACTCATTCAACTAATTCCATAGATTCGCCAGCCGCGCGCCGTAGCGTCAACTTTTGTCGACAAACGACCGGGCTCCAAAGAGTCCCTCTCCTATCAGAAGCAGCAACGGCTTCGTGTGCATTTCTGCCTCTCTTGGATCAATTAAGGAGAACGAATTAAACCGAAACAAAGCAAACGACAACGTCAGACAGTCGTTGATAAACCAGCCCGACTAACTATATCACAACTTCCCAGAGGACAATGGGGTAACGTGGAAAATGAAGTTGTAAGTCATCCTTTGAGTCGGTGATTCCGAATGAAGTCATTAAATTGCAAACGAAATTAACCCAACAATTTTAATTGAACTAGTGCAACTTTAACTCGACTAGTGCAACTACATTAGAGAGGACGACAGTCAAGGATAATGTTGTAGGTGCAGCATTCGGGATACAAATACAAAGCCACGAGCAAACTTTGCCGTATGGCAATATGCCAAGATGTGATCTGCTGCGCCTGATTCGATCCGGGTCTAGTCGAGGCGCCCATTTCTCCATGGGCTCAACATGACATTGGGAAGACCGCTCTTCGGGTACTTTATCATCAAATGGTCTTTCATCTTCGTCTGCACTGGTCGTCGCCGTCGTCGTCGGTTGGTCGTCACTGGAGTCGTGTGGCCTCGTCTGTCTTCTGCAACAACTATCCCCGATGATCTGCTGGTACCAGGCATCTCACCGACTGATGAAGAAGTTCTCCTTTCGCGGAGTGTGTCGTCGTGGTATGGTAGCCCTGTTGTCAATGGAACAAGCGATCGCGCGCTATAGTCGCAGCTGACTGATCGTCGACCATTCGTCCAAATGGCAGAGAATCCCGAATCGAAATTAAAACATGCACATTTATTATTTCCTCTGGTTGACATCACTCTGGGCTTCATTCAGATACATCGTGCAGATAAACTTGTCAATGGGAGTTGTGGTTGGCGCTGCTCTTGGCTGGTTGTATGGGTTTATAGTCCTTGGGCTAGGAGGAGGGAGTGCCTTCTATCCCGGTTATGGAACACAAAATCTTTGGAGAACATGTGGAGGTTAAAGTGTGTCTTGCAAAAAAGGAGAGCAGTGTTTCTTGGATTGCTTTTCTTCTAAGGCGCCCATTTTTTATATGAGACAAAATCCGGCTCTGATAAGATTAAAACTACTCGTTTCTAAAAGGGTGTTTTCATCGCTAATATTACAGAGATTAAGGTAGATTAAAAGTTAATCCCAAAGTGTTTTCACCGGAATAGAGGAGATTAACTCGTTGTATGCTTTCGTTTTTGTCATTTCTCAATGACAACATGTCATCTGAGCATCTCCTTGTGAACGTGCATTTTTTTATCTTTTGGGCAACTCAGATTAACCGGTACAACCACATCCACATCCACAGCCACATCAGCCGTTCTGCACATATCTTTACACCACGCAAGAAACACTTCTGAGTTCGATACTCAGCTGTCAATAAAAGGTGTGTTTGCTTTGTGTCGTCAGAAATTGCACAGAACACGTAGAATTCTGTTCGGTCTTATATAAGAATTCTTGCGTGGAAGAGATTAATTACGCGATTAATTTTCAATTTAGTAAATCTCGTGATTTAGAGAGGATTTAAGGATGTTTGTTTTAATCGTCGGTGGAAACACCCTATAATAGGAAGTCGATTGAGATTGTCATTTTGACGGGATTGGAATGAGGTCTTCTCTGAATGGAACACCGAATTTTCTTAAGGGATAAGGTTTTTGGTATGAAATTTTTCTCGAACATTCGTACTTCACAAAAACTTTTTTATTACACTTCAGTATAAACTTGGACTATATTTTTTTTGTTTTAGTTATAGCCTGTAAAACTTCTCAATATAAACAGGTAGTTAAGAAACCTTATCCGGCCTTTCAACTCCTGTTGCCATGAAAAGCCGCTTCATCTGCCGCCAATTCTTTCTCAAGATCGATTTAGCATTGGATTAATTTTGATTAGTCTCGCGAGAAGCACCTGGATCTGCTTGGTATTTTCTTCAACGAGGTATGGAGAAATGTTAATTCAAAGTTTCCTTAAGCTTCAATCAAGACTCAAACTAAATATCGAATAAGTAAACAAATGAAACTGTATCTTTTCTTTTCAAAAGACTGTCCACCAACCCTTCAGCACCAGGCAATCTGGTGAAAAACCAAACCCCTTGAAAAAACCACATTGTTTTCCCCACGACACGAGGATCGA
Source organism: Neoascia interrupta (assembly GCA_947623515.1). Lineage (NCBI taxonomy): Eukaryota > Metazoa > Arthropoda > Insecta > Diptera > Syrphidae > Neoascia > Neoascia interrupta. The sequence goes on from OX392462.1 coordinate 188,942,676, forward strand.
GTAGATCGATGATGAGGCCCTGATGACGATGATGGCTGGACACACTAAACGAAGACGAAGGAGGACCGGGTAACGTATATTAATGAGCTCCAATGGTAAATCGTCAGATAAGAGCTAATTGAATTGTTAGATCATTTTACCTTATTACAATTTCGTGTACGAGTGCAGTTGCATTGGAGGCACCAGCACCATAATACCAGAAGGAGCCAGCAGGGACAACTCTTCGAAGCCGGTTGCAACTACTGGTGGCTGGCCATGCGGATGGTGGCGATTGTCATACAGAGAAAGATTTTCGTTTCTTTGTTTTTCTTCGTGTCCTTTGGGGAATCTCTTTGCATTCGCTCTGGTGGATCTCACTCTTATGGTGATTGGCATCAACCAAATTCGTTACGAGGAGGATAGACCGCGCTCCTCGGATCATGTCAGCAATAATGGCTTGGAGAAAAATGAAAGCGGAAATGTAAATCTTGACCACGACGATAGATTGAGGGAAGAGGCGACTCGCTCGGCGCAGAGGGCTGCGCGCCAGCAAGCAATGAACATGTTTTGATGAGGGCTACGATGTGACTGACTGCAACGATCACATGACTATGCAAACTATGGAACGAGGGGAAGCAATGACAATTTATTTAATTCGAGGTAAGCATGAGGCTGGAAGCCAACAACTAAATGTTATGTGATCCTGATGAAAACCGTTTACGATGTCGATAGTTAGTGGGCATAGTGGTGCACTTATGAAATTAAGTACAAGCGTTTGCCATTTTATTAACAAGCCTAGTCGTAAACGAGATTTCTTAGTGAGTGCTTGTAGCTCTTGACTCTGACAGTGGTGACTCTAACATGGTCAGGCAGGAGCTCTCGTTTTGATCATTATATCCGAAACAAAAGCGTCCGAATCAAAAGGAAGTCAGTTTTCTAGTATTGGATGTTCAATATTTTCGGATTGGATAAGATCGGGCTATTTTCGAATATAGGATGCTTAAACGCTGGAAGGGAACAGTCTTTAACTACTGATTCTTGAATTGATTGATTCTAGTCTTGATTCTAGTCTTCAATTACCGATTGGATCTTTGAAAAATGCTTACTAAATTAAAAGCTCGCGTTGTACCACTGTCAGTTCATTTGAGATGATGACACAGTCTTTGCTCAAACATTATTCTTGGGAAAAAGCCTCAGCTTGATTGAGTTCATAAGAGAAAATAGGTTAAAGAACGAAATATGCCTAACTCGAATTTGTTCAAGTCTAGATTGCTTTGGACGCTTGTGCCCTATTCGTCTACCTTTAAATATAATTCACGGTAAATTTCTCGCAAGTGTCTAAGTATGATTACGACAAACGAAGTGTTGGTAACAGATGACATTGGTTTCAAAGTGATAAAGTTCTGGTAGACTTAGACTTCAAAAAAATGTTGTCTTCCCAGCCCCTTTTAGTTGAAAGACTGTAACTTTAGTACTGTTATCCTTCCGATAAATACATTAAATATTTCAACTTTTCAATGAGAATTGAGTAAATGTCTTAGGCCATATGAAAAATACTCAACAAACATCCATGACAAGTTCAGTGGAGAAGCTCACTCAATCACTCTGTCAAGAATGAGCCTAGAAAACCTCATTTAGTACTCTGGATCTGAGGCGGTACATAATTCCAAACTATACGGGTTGGTCACGCTCCTTAATCAATCGTCATTCAAAGTGTGTACATACAGTGAAGAAATTATGTATAACTATTCTGGATCCCAACGAATTTATAATATTGAGATACGCTTAAGTTGACTTGAAGTTTAAAATCGTTGTGCAATCAAGTTAGACGTGATTCTTATCTAACCCCGACGCAAAGTACTCTAGCCGCTAAGGTACAATCAAAGCTATTTCCGCACATCAGTCACTCCATTTCGCTTGTTTTTTTTTACCCGATCCAGGGTATAATATTTAAATACATATACATATATCTTGTAACACAGTGCAATAATCACCTTAGATCCGTAAGACCCTCCTTTAGAGATATGACCGAAACCGACAGGTGAATTGATTAAGCTATGTCCATCCATTTGTCTGTCTGTCTGTCCGTCCGTCTGTATGTGTGAAGGTTTTAGGTCTTTAAAATCAAGCTAGAAAGCTGAGACTTGGGGCACGGCTTGGCTCTTATGCTTCACAGTGTAAAAATTGGTTAATCCCTCCGATAGCCACTCCCACTATTGGCTTCAATGTGAGACAACCTCTTACTTACATTTTATTTCAAAAGAACTTTTGACCAAGTTAGACGTGGAAACCCTCCATGAAAATTAAGTCTGACATCAGTCAATTGGAGTGGCTGTGGGCGGATCTTATCAATTTTCATACATTGTCTGTAGAAAAAAAGAACCGAGCTACACTCCAAATTTCAGCTTTTTAGCTCAATTTCAAAGACCTAAAAACTTACTTAGGGGAATGCGGTGTTTATTGTCTGTCTTTAACGGACCGCACATAAAATTCCTATTCCGATTATTCTTTCCACATCTTCTCTCCTTCCATTGTTTTGTTTTGTTTTTCATCTAATTCCCGTTAATTATGCTTCGTTCATTAGCTGAAAAAATATATATTCTTCTTTTTAAGGCTTTTATACCCCATCCCATAGGATAGGAGGTATATTGAGTTTGTCACATAGTTTGTAACACGGTGAAATAGTAATGGTAGACCCCAAGACCTTAAGGGCATATTATCGAGACCGAATTCTGAATGGAATAAGCCATGTCCGTCCGTCTGTTCGTCTGTCCGTCCATCCGTCTTTCTGTGTGCCATAAATTTAATTTATTTTTTAAAATGGGCGTGGCTTGTCCAGCTCCTATATAACAAAAAATCAATATTAGAATAGAAATATCCAAGTTTGCGGCTAAACCATACGCAAAAATTTAATTTTTTATTTCAAATTCAATAGTGTTGTAATATCGATCGACCCCTAAAGTTAAACGTGGACAAAAACTTTGTGGGAACAAAAACCAGAACAGAGTCCGGTCCTCATGCGCTTAATTTTATTTCTTATCCTTTCCTGACTTAGGCTTAAAAACAGTCGAAAATCATAGCTTCGTAAGAACAAAATTTGGAAGCAAGTGTTGCAATAAAACTTAAACTTGTACAAGCTCTTTTCCTGCCTCTAATCAACTATTTCGCGGTAGATTTTAGTAACCCTGATTCATTATCATTTCTAAAACTCGAAATTGCTTTTAACACAACTGTCCGGTACATATACGGTCTTCGCAGATACGACGACATTTCTAGATTTTCTTATATAGAAAATTATATTTTCATGTTTAACTTATAAGGCTCTGGTCAACCAACGTACCTTTATGAAATACTTAAATTTGCTCGATCCAAGCGGACGAAACTTTTGCGCCTTCCAAACTTTAAATTTTTAAGAAGTAAACAATTATTTTTTGTTCATGGCGTCAAACTGTGGAATTCTTTACCATTAACCATTCGCTTTTGCAGCTCAAAATGTATTTTTATAAAACAACTAATCTCTTTTGTAAGAAACACTCCAAGCATATTTTTAATTAGGCTCTTCAAATTAATAACAAACAAAATAAATATCCCTAACTTTTAATTCTATTCGAAAGATACCGCCCACCCGACCTGGAGGAGGTGAAAGTAGCTGTGTCTAAGCTCAAGTGCAACAAAGCAGCCGGAGCAGACGGCCTAGCTGCCGAACTTTTTAAATCCGCTGGCGATGAGCTGGTTAGGAGCATGCACCAGCTCATCTGCAAGATATGGTCGGAAGAAAGCATGCCCGACGAATGGAACCTCAGCATTGTTTGCCCGATCCTGAAGAAAGGAGACCCTCTGAGTTGTGCCAACTACAGAGGCATAAGTCTTCTTAACATCGCATACAAGATCTTTTCTGCTGTACTGTGTGAACGCCTGAAGCCGTTTGTCAACAATCTGATAGGCACATATCAGTGTGGCTTTAGGCCAGGAAAGTCCACCATCGATCAAATATTCAAACTGCGGCAGATCTTGGAGAAAACCCAGGAATTCCAAATCGATACACACCACCTCTTCATCGATTTCAAGGCCGCGTATGTCAGCATCTATAGAGACGAGCTATATAGCGCAATGTCTAGTTTTGGCATCCCTGCCAAACTCGTCAGTCTGTGCAGGATGACGATGGAAAATGCACGCTGTTCCGTCAAGGTCGGCAAAGACCTCACCGACCCCTTTGATGTCAAAAAAGGATTTAGACAAGGCGACGCGCTGTCATGCGACTTCTTTAACATCATACTTGTGCAGAACTCTCGCGCCAACACCAGAGGTACAATCTTTCAAAAGTCCGTTCAACTACTTGCATACGCAGACGACATTGACATAATCGGTAGAACAAAGCGTGATGTCAGTGAAGCCTTCGTGAGTATTGGGACGGAAGCGGCGAATATGGGTTTAGCAGTCAATGAGGGCAAAACCAAGTATATGCTGTCATCAAGAAAAGACACCCAACACTGACGTCTTGGACAAAACATCACCATCGACAGCTATAACTTTGAGGTAGTTAGGGACTTTGTCTACCTGGGTTCCGCTATCAATTCAGACAATGACACCAGCGCTGAAATCAAACGAAGGATAACTCTTGCCAATCGCTGTTTCCTTGGGCTAAGAAGGCAATTGAGTAGCAAAGCCCTCTCTCGAGCAACTAAAGTGTCCATGTATAAGACCCTCATCATCCCAGTCCTGCTTTACGGTGCAGAAGCATGGACCCTGTCAAAGGCGGATGAAAACACTTTAGGCTGCTTCGAGAGGAAAATTCTTCGGACGATTTACGGTCCCGTCTGCATAGACGGAGAGTGGAGGAGGAGATATAACATCGAACTGTACGGGCTGTACAGCGATACCGACCTAGCCAAAAGAGTCAAAACACAACGTCTACGATGGCTGGGTCATCTAGAGCGGATGGACACCAACGCCCCGGCCCGGAAAATCTTCGAATCCACACCGCAGGGACGACGCGGTAGAGGAGCACCGAGACTCAGGTGGCGCACGCAAGTGGAAGGGGACCTCAGCCAACTTCGCGTGCGAAACTGGAGACGGCTAGCTAGAGACAGAGCTGGCTGGCGAAGCTTGTTGGCTGAGGCCCAGGTCCACCCTGGACTGTAGCGCCACCTTAAGAAGAAGAAGAACTTTTAATTCTAGCTTTAAGTAGTCTTATATTTAATTGCTCTTTTTATATCACACTGCTTAATGTACAAGTAATGCGAATTTTATTCTTAATGTACTCCAATTAAAATCCAATTAATAAATAAATATAATAAGTGTTCTCTGCATAATAAATGTATTAAGTTAAAATTTTTCAATTTAAAATTTGATTTCGAAAGTTCGATGCCACACCTTCTAGGGGTGGTCTGCCGACTTTATTATATCTTAAGATCATAAGGAGGTGCTTAATACCAAATTTCAGCTTTTCGCGACGTCTTACAGTTTTAGAAGCACTTTTCTTGGAATGGGTGGGTTTGTGTGGTTAGATTTCAAAAATTTTAACACATGCATTGCTTCGGATGACAGAGAGCGTAATTGCGAAACTTCAGCCTTATACCTCAAAATTTGAGGCCAAGAAATTCTTGAAATACAGATGGACGAACGGGCATGGCTTATTCGATTCAGAATTCCGAACGACCTAAAACTTAAAACTTTGATGACCTAAATATGTAATAATTTATAAAAATTAGAAAGTTGTTAAAATCAGTAAAAAAATGTTCATCAGATCTCCTACTTCCAGTATTTGTTTTTTAGCGGTCTGTCCAAAAATTTAAAAAGAACCTCAAATGGGATCACTACGTTGTCCGCCCGTCCTTCCGTCCGAACCTGTAACTTCGGAATGGTGAGCTGTGGAAAGGTGAAATTAAGCACACTTATAAAGTCCATAGAAAAATGAGAACGCATATAAGGGCATTTTTTTTTTTAGACACACGTAACGGTTTAAAGCCAAATGATTTAAGAAAAAAACCTCAAACATCGAGAATTATTTGCGAATTTCGCGAAAACTATAGAAACTTTTGAAAAGTCAGCAGTTTCTGAGATTTAGCTCGAAAACTTCCAAAATATTACCAAAAAATATTTTTTTAAATATTCTGTTATCCTAACGGTAGTACAGATTGAAATGAAATTTGGTTTGTATATAAAAGGTATAAAGAGAACTCTAAAAATTTTAAGATCTTTTAAAAATTACGTTTCTAGCTTGAAATTTTCTGAAACAAATTAAAAAGCAAATTAAACTAGTGGGAGGAAACTAGTTTACAGTCCGCTTAGGCGATTCGTTGGATACCCCATCCCTATTGACCACTGTCAAGCTCAAAATTGCGTCAAACATCTTGGTTGTTAAATTTCAGTTTCTATTAACTTTAATTGTGCTTAGAAATTGTCAGTTAAGAATCTTCTCTGTTGAAAAAAGGCGTGGCATAAGCTCCTTTTCAATAACATCATGTTTTTGTTAATATTTTTTTTTCCAAATGTGTTTTATATTAAAAAATAGGCTTTTTACTTAAAAACGCCCCCAAAGGTGGGCGTGGCAAAAATTTATGCATTTGAGTTGTTAGCTTTTACACATGTCAGAACATTTTATGGTGCAAGTTTTTTGGATTTAAAGTAAATATATAAAAAAAAACAGTTTATTATTAAGCATATTAGATATGACCACGCATAAATAGGGGGCGGCTTGCGCTTTTTTTTAAATACCAATCGAAATACACTTAAGCGAGGACATCGGTTACCAAATTTCAGCTTCCTACGACAACTTTGATTTTTCATGCTAATAAGTAAAATGGGCGGATTTCAAAAAAATTTTACACTTGTACTGCTTCGGGACCTGGAAAGAACAGACATCCAGGTTCAAGTTCCTAGCTCAAAATTAAAGACCTAAAAACTACAGACCGACGGATCGACGGACATGGCTCATTCGACTTGCAATTCGTTCTCGATCATATTCGAAAAATGGTGCTGAATAGCCGTTTTAGGAATTTTAAATAAAAACAATGCAGAAAAAAGGTAAAAAACCGCATGTCCGCATATCATGTAACGATAATATATACCGTGTTTCGAAAAAAATATCAGACATAGACAATTTTTTGAAGTTTGAAAAAAATGCATATACCGGGGCTGAAAGATTGTATGGTTTTCGAGATATGCGTAAAGTCATTTAAGTTGATTTACTAAAATGAAAACTAACACTTAAAAAACAGTTTTTTCCTAAACAAAATAAAATAAAAATGAACCAGGGCCAATTTCTCAACAATGTATGCAGTGTGTGTTAATTACTTCACATACAAGGGGACCTACAATTTTTTGCCGAGTCCGAACGCACTTTGAGACAAGTGATACTATCGGATGATTTTTTTTTTGCTTGAATTTACCACACAATGCTATGTACAGGCATAGTACTTGCAAAGTATTGTTGTGGTGTTTCTTTGCGAGGATTTTCACGCAACAATCCAGCTTAGTGTTTGTCGTTTATTTATTGTTTCTGAGCAGTTGTATTGTCTTGCGCAGATGAGTGACTTCCGTGTCGACATTTGCAACATTCGTGGGCTGCGGAAAAACCTCATTGCCGCGTACGTCCATGTCTGTACTTACAGCCCAGCTGTTTTGGCTCTAAGTGAAACTCAGGTATTAGGCAAAGATCCTGTAACAGGTCAACCCGATCCGGGCTTAAAACTCCCTGGTTATCGCTTAGAGCCACTATTCTTTCCACATCGTGGCCTCGCCATTTATATTCGTGATGATATTGTCTACCATATTTCTCCACAACTCAACACCTGTTCCAACCCGGAATTCAATTTCATGTGGATAGATTTCACCGTCCGTAGACAAACAATTCATTACTGTTTTGTGTACAGAAGCCCTAACTTGGGCAGTGCATTAACTTGTAATGAGCTTGATGCTCTGTCCGATTCCATCTTAAGAGTTGTTTCCTTGAATCCTAATAATGAAATCGTGATTACGGGCGATTTCAATGTTCACAATTCTAAGTGGCTTCGACATTCTGGTCAGACAACACCCGAAGGAAGGTGTGTTGAGATCTTTGCCGCGTTAAATAACCTAACGCAACTTGTAAACGAGCCTACACGGATACCCGACATTAACAATCATTCCGCCAACACTCTGGATTTGTTTCTTACCTCCCATCCCGATAAGTACTCAGTGAATGTACTGTCTCCTCTAGGCTCGTCAGACCACTGCGTCATATCAGCCACGTTCCTATTGGGTTGTCAACCTAATAAGAAAATAACTCCAAAAAGAACAGTGTGGCGGTACGAGAAAGCCAACTGGGACTACCTTAATAACTTTTTCGGTCGTTTTAACTGGTCTTTGTGCTTTCTCGATGATAACGTAGATGCTGCTGCTGATATGATAACTAACACCATTCTCCTTGGTATGAGATCCTTTATCCCTTACAGGATTAAGAGTATCAAACCAAAGGAGAACTCGTGGTTTGACCCGAGCTGTAAAGAGGCGATTAGGTTAAAGGAGTTATGTTTTCGATCCTACAAGGCCAACCCATCACAGGTAAACCGAAAAAACTTTAAACAAGCCAGAAATGATTGTAATGCTCATATTTGCCGTGATAAATTCCAATACGACCAAAAGCTGAGGCAGAAAATACTACATTGTCCCAAGGGTAGTAAAAACTTTTGGTCTTTCGTCAAAAATGTCAAAAACTGTGCCTCATCTTCCATCCCAACACTCGTTTACAATGACATTCCAGCTGTCACCTCTCTAGACAAAGCGAATCTACTTGCAGCGCATTTCGCTGCTAGCTCCATGCTCCCTGATTCTGCAATGTCCCCGCCTACACTTGAGCGCGTCGAATATACCATGGGACAAATTCACTTTCGCGCTCGTGCAGTCAAAAGAGTACTTCGAGATCTAAACATTAATCCGCTGGTCCAGATGGAATATCCCCCATTGTTCTGAAGAGGTGTTCTTCCGCGCTGGCAAAACCATTGTGTAAGCTTTTTCATCGGTCCTACTCCTCAGGTCTCTTTCCGAGTAGATGGAAAACAGCATTTGTCCAGCCCGTCCCTAAAAAAGGCGATTCTTCTTCTCCCTCTAGCTATCGTCCAATTGCACTTACCTCCCTTCTTTCTAAGGTCATGGAAACGCTGATTAATTATCAGCTTATGAAATATCTTGAAACACGAAAACTTCTTAATGACCGGCAATACGGTTTTCGTAGCAAACGGTCCACTGGTGATTTGATGGCATATCTCACTGAAAAGTGGAATCATTCCTTGCATCTTCTAGGTGAAAGCAAGATTGTTGCGCTTGATATTTCAAAAGCATTTGACAGAGTTTGGCACCAAGCTCTCTTGTCGAAAATGCGTGCATTTGGAAGCGACGAATCGGAATGACCACATATGCGACGTCGCCAAGAACGCTGCGAAATGCCTAGGTTTCCTTAAAAGATGTAAAAAGTATTTCACCCCCTCTGATTTGGCTATTTTATATAAGGCATATATTCGCCCTAAGTTAAAATATAATTCCCATGTCTGGAGTGGTGCTCCAAAAACAGCACTTCACTTGCTAGATAGGATACAAAAACGCGCGTTAAAACTTGTTGGAGACAAAAACATTGCGAAGTATTTTGACTCATTAGAACATCGTCGTAATGTATCTTGTCTATCACTGTTTTATCGCTTTTTTCACAAACAATGTTCCATCGAAATAGCCAATTGCATTCCGCCCCTAAAGACGTTCCACCGTAATACTCGCCAAAGGGTACGAATGCACATCAGTTTACCGAGCCCACCTTTGGACGTACAGTAAAGTTTAGAGGTTCTTTCATAAGCCGTACAACGCGAATGTGGAATGTTTTCCCACGGTCAATCTTTTCTGCGCAATACAACTTGCAACTGTTCAAAACAAGAGTGCACCGGTACCTCTCCTCCTTTTCCTCTTCTTCTAATCCTTTCCGCTCGTGAGATGTGTAACATTAAAAAGGGTATCCAATCCCTTATATTCGCGAGTGAATTATAAAAAAAAAAAAAAAAAAAATCGGAGGCGGTAGGGAGGCGGCCAGACCCTCGCGGAGGTGGGGACCGTGAAAAAGATCGAGTTTCTTTTTTTTTCAGGTGACGATGGTAGGATTCGAACCCAGACCTCTGGCGTAGTAAGCACACACACTAACCACTACGCCACGGCACCCCAGTTTTTTCCTAAAAACGCCTCCTAAAATGTAGGAAACTTACGAAATGGTTATATTCATAATATTTGTCATATCATTTAGTTCGATTTAGAATTCGATTAAAGATTTTAAAAGTGGGCATGGTCGATGGTGTGGGCGGTTTCGTCTTATTAAAAGCTTCGAGACAGTATTGCTTTGCACCAAATTTTACTCTCTTTCTATGAAAATGACAAACAGTTCCTATTCTATAAAATATTGAGTGTGGAGACAGTGTACCTATCAGGGTTTAATAATTTTAAATTAGAACTAAGTTTTTGATCTTGTTGACCTCAAAGCAATTATTGAAGTTTCCTTAAACAAACGCAAAGCTGGGTTTGGAGCACGCAAATCACTTGAAAGAAAAACCCTTTTTCTACAGAATCATTATCCAACATCAACATTCCCAAACACTTCAAAAAATCTCACTGAAAACTCTTAACTACCGTCATGGGATTTCGTTTTGGAATTGCGCACAAGACCGCATCGTACTTATAAAACTCAGATTATCACTGTCAAGGTGAACACAAAAACACCAGAAATCTCTTGGCCAGATCTCTTTGAATCGGTTTCCATACACCGCCACACTTTTTTGTGTGATTCCACTCAGATTTCATGCGATGCGATGGAGCGTTGCCATCATCCTGAGTGCAAACACACCTTCCAGACCTAATCAGCTTCTGATTTTAAGTTTTATAGAACCATATCGCATCCATCAATAAATTTGAAGTATGTGCTGCGCCAGAGCTCCGCACAAGAAATCTTGCAAGAGTCCCAAGGATCTGCCACAAAAGGTTTGCTTGTTTTGAAATTAAAATTTCGTAATCGAACGAGCAAAAAATGTTGGCGATGGGTTGCCCTTATACCCAGAGTCATTCCATATATACCCACCATGGGCATCTCGGTCATCAAACAGATCCGAAGCACCGATAAACGGTTATCGATGGATACCAACAATGGTTATAGTGTTGGTGTGCACTTCAAAAGGCGGCTTCTCTTGGGATATCCTTGCGGGGAAGCTGTTCCGGCTACCATATAGTGTTGTTACAATGGTAAAGATAAAACATTTCGTTGTATTTGCCAATGTTGTGAGTATAGATACCCGAAACATGTTGCGACTGTGGAGTCTTATTTAATTGGTCTCGCGTTGTAATTCATTTAGACGGTGATTGAATCTGCCATTGCTCGGCTCATTTCGGATGCAGTGCGGATAAATCGTTTTCTGGTTGCGCGATGTGTGCTGAAGTGTTTGCTTTATTCCTTTGGGATCAAAGCAGCTCTGTAGAGTTGCTGTTCAGAGGTGTAACGAGCTCGATGGGGCTGTATATAAAGTAAGGCACATAATAAATTAACGTTCCACTTTGCTGGGTGGAAAAAAGCACCTCATGTTAAAAGATTGGACAATATGTGTCCTCTTGTGAATCTTATTGTGGGACGTCAACGATAGCAGCTTTCTCTTAGTGATATCAGGTTGACATTCATTTGCCGCCTCCAGGAAGCTCAAGGTCTTTTTCTGGGACTAAACAAACTTTCCCAGTGGCCTGGTTTTGAAAAGATTATCTTGCTCTGTGGCACATTTTTTACTTATAACAAATTTGAGGTGCAATGCTCTCCAGTTTTCTTATACAAATCTTCGATTTATGAATGATGCCAAACTTTCAAAGAAAAGTTCCTCGGAGTTAAACTGCGTTGCGCCAAGAGTCATTTTAGTCTGAGAACAACGCCACAAATAGGTTTATGCACCTGACGCTGACATCCATACCACGCAAGCTGGATCCTCAGTCATTCGTCTTAGTATAAAATAATTTCCCCTGCCATAGACGATCAGACCCCCGGTGTTTGAGAAGCAGAAGTTGTATATCAAAACTGGCACCCACTGAAATTGACACGCATGCAGCCATGCAGCCCTCATTAAGGTGCCTGTTACAGATTTCACAATTCTTGCCTGTCAAAAACGTAATTATATGCTGCCAGCCGTCTAGGAGGCACTAGATTACCCCACCGATTCGATATGCCACCCGATAAGGTCAGGTTCTCTTAAAAATGCGCCTTCCAACCTCTATCCTTTACCGATAAAACACCTCCTCCAGTGGCTAATTAAAGAAAACAAATTTGCAAAACGCCAGCTGCTGTCCCCGCCAGCCGTCTTGCGTGGCGACTTCCAATATTCCAGAACGCAACACTTTCCCGAATCAGTATGTCCCAATATCAGTAACTGAAATCGGAATCAGCTGCAGCGACTTTGGCGCTCTGCTGTGTTTTGATTAATTATTTTAAGTTAAATAGACGTCTAACTAATTATGCAGCGATAAATCTCATGTTTGTGTCTCTGCGCTACAAGCCAATGCCAACGCCAGGCCACGCCGAGTGACGCCACGCACTGCGCAGGAGAGTGTTGAATACGTTGCGTTTGGGTATAGTGCGCTCAGCGGAAAGTGAACTGTCTCCACGGAGCGATAAATTTCTCAGGCCGGTCAATAAATTTGTCAAAAGATAACAACCTGAAGTTTCCATATGAACGGTGCGCGCAGACGCAAATGCACTCGTAGACGAAAAAAGTCAAAAGTTGCACTTTTCGGCTAAGAGAAAAACAAACACGAACTCAACTAGCGAAACAAGAACTCCGGAACCGTGGCAAAATGAGTGGCACTATGGGTAGTGCTATGCTGCCGGCACGGCTCACCCGTTTGCCAGGCTTTGCGCATGGAGGCGATTTCATTAAAACTATCAGGTGCTTCATGGAATTTATTGGTGCATAAGTTCACGCATAAATTTTGCCTGCAGTGCTGCACGCACACGATGCGGCAGCACGTCTTATGACAGCCACGCATCGTCTGCCATAGTATACGGAAATTGGATTTTTTCTCCGATCGTGTTTGGGACGCGGTGCGGGTACCTAGAGCCCCCCAGTATTGTCGAGTCTTCTCTAACCATAAATAGTTTAAGGACAAGTTTACCGAGTAGTTTTTCTGTATGTTTGTGTGTTAGTAAAATTGGTAATTATGATTTAGATTACGACGCTTGTCTGGTATAAGATGGCATTATGGGCATTGGATCGCAGACGAGTTGCTATACTAAATGCAGCTGCTTGTGGAATCTTGATAAATTAGTAGAGATTATTTTCGCATGATAGTTGTGGCAGATTGGGGCGCGAGTAAATATTTTCATTAAAATATCTATGATGTGCGGTCATAGATATTGGAGAAATATATTTTACCGCATCAAGTGATCGGTCTACTTAAAACGAGCATAGTCGTTAACTTAAATAGGAAAAAACACGTTAATCTAAGATTGATCTTTGACTATGCTGTGGAAGAGTTGGTGTAAGAATGCGTTCGAAAACCAAACCAAAATGTGCAAATGTATACTCAGGCACATTCTTCGAGATCTAGAATGAATTATTTCAAAAGCGTGTTTCAGCTGGATTCGATTCAAACATTTTTAGACCTTAAGAAGCTCCTAGTCAGGCAAGTCTGTTGATCTGTGCGACCATTACAATATTTTTGCTCTGAATTTTATCTAATCTATAACTGGAATTGATGGGTGCTTGATGGGTGGTCCACCACGTTAACGACATTAAAACGTAACAAGTTATCGATGGCACGCTTTAGAATAAGAAAAGTAATACCTTTAATGCCTGAGCCGGTATATTAAAAGCTCAAAACCCCTATTTTTTGAAAAACTTGGGCCGATAGAGAGAGTTGAAGTTTATATTAAATTTTTCACATTTTTATGGCGAAGTTAAATTAAAACTGTATTGTTTAATGAAGCTCGGTCTAAAGCAATTATGTAGGGAACACAAAATCATCCTTCTTAACATCAGGGTTTTTGTTTCAAGCTAGCATCCGAAGGTTAAAAATATTGATGACTTTTTAAGATTAAGTAGGTCAATGCAAAAACTCTCAACTACATAGGGCGTTTCATAATTTTGTGGTTCAGTGCAGAGTTTCCGATGTACTTCGAATTCGCAGTGAGTTTATCGAAAAATCTGCGATGGTGCGGTGCTTTTGCATCACATAAGGTTTTCTTAAGTGCTCGACGATAAGTTATAATGCCCTTTTCAGAATCCTGAAGACTACGAAGATTTTTTATACCTACTGAGGCCGGAACATTTATAAAGTTTTGTCAGGTTAAAATTTCTAAGAAGTTAAGTATTTAAAGCATATGTCGCTCTTAGCACGGTACGCTTTCTCTCTTTTTTTGAGTTCTTACCTTTTGACATAAATAACCTTCAAAACGATAAGTCACGTGGCAGATTTAAGGCTTACAGACTTGATAGTTTCTCAAAACTAAGCCTTATCAAGCCTTTCTTGGCTTCCCAGACTAGGCTCAGAACAGGTTTTCCCAGGACCCGAACCTTCTTTGATACTTGGGTTTCTCGCGAGCTCAGGGCTCGTTGACGTGACTGCGATGGGTGCAGATAGACTAAACTACTACGCCCGGACATCTGCGAGGAGTCAGCGTCTTTTCTTCTATCTCTCAGAAGAATCGATTGCAGACTTCTTGCAGGCGTCCTCACGGGCCACCAAGATTTCGTCAAGCACTTGAATGTCCTAGGCTTGAGCGAAATCACCACCTTACTTACTTACTTAAGGTGGCGCTACAGTCCGGGGTGGACCTGGGCCTCAGCCAACAAGCTTCGCCAGCCAGCTCTGTCCCTAGCTAGCCGTCTCCAGTTTCGCACGCGAAGTTGGCTGAGGTCCCCTTCCACTTGCGTGCGCCACCTGAGTCTCGGTGCTCCTCTACCGCGTCGTCCCTGCGGTGTGGATTCGAGATTTTCCGGGCCGGGGCGTTGGTGACCATCCGCTCTAGATGACCCAGCCATCGTAGACGTTGTGTTTTGACTCTTTTGGCTAGGTCGGTATCGCTGTACAGCCCGTACAGTTCGATGTTATATCTAAATCCGTCCGAATCCGAGGCTTGTTTCTGCTTCGTGACTGGTGTTTCTTTACGTGGCCGGGAAGTCACCCCGACGGCAAATCAAATCACCACCTGTCCTGCCTGTGGAGAGGATGACGATACAGCGGAACATTTCCTATGTAGTTGTCCTGTCTTTACTCTCATCAGGCAGCGGATCTTTGGGGCTGACGTGGTGTGTGCCGAACACCTAAGCTCTTCATCACTGAAGCTCCTTCTCATCTTTCTTCGAAAGACGGGTAAACTATTAAAGTAAAGTGTCAGCGTGGTAGTAAAATGGACCAGTAGTTGTGTCTGAGTGCTCGATCGACAAATGAAAAAAATAAACAAAAAACGCCTTCTCAAACTGTCTAGGAGATAGCCGAAAGGAGTAGGTTTTTCCTAGAAGTGCATCAAGTTCCCTTGATCAACCTTGATTTATAATGATGTTGGCTCAACCTTTACTGGTGGTTACAATCCGCTTAAAGGCAACCGTCGGATACACCCTTACATTTATCCTGCCTTGCTCCAAATCGCATTATACACACATATTACTTAAGTAACAAATATTTAGCTATGGTAGCATCTAAATTTTTAGCTTGAAAATATTCTGCAAAACTGGGGGAGTGGTATCAGCCCTTCTTAAAAAAAATTTGCATTTTTTACACTCTACCCTGGGTACCTACATTCAGTTTAATGTATGGATTGTAAAGTGGAGAGATAATCACCTAAAATGGCCAAAAACCATCCGCAGTCTTTTCGAGTACGGCCGGGATCTGAGGTGTGCCTGCCTAAGGGACAGTGGAAGGGAAAATAGAAAGCAGACGAGATGTGCATAGAAACCTATAATTAAAAACCGCATACTAAATTTCGTACGGCGTTCTTAACCATTAGCATAGTCCGATCATAGGTCTTGTCTTATCGTGTCAAAATCCTTCGAAGCAGCTAAGATCGAAAGGTTTTGTACCCAAAAAACGGTACCTCTATTCCTTTCGATGCAACCGGAGAATTTTATTTTTGCATCCACCTTCTTCCTTATTACTCTCTAAAACCCTCTCCCTCCACGGAAGGCTGTTGTTGAGCTTTTGCAGCAATGTGAATCCAAAGGGTCGGGCCTCATCTTGTGTTGCGAAGCTAATGTTCAGAGCAAAAGTTTGGGGCAACAGCAAATGTAACGCAGTAGGAAATCGTCTCTCTTCCTCGCCTAACATTCACTATCCTACATCAACAAAGTAGGCCATCAGCCTACATCGATAGCATCGTAATTGACCTTACCCAGTCTAACAGGTTTTCCAAGCTTGTCAGAAAATGGAAGGTATCGCCAGATAGCACCTTGTGAGATCACAGATATGTACATCGAATTTTAAAACGGCTCTAAAGTTCTTACTTTGCAAGAGAGAAGAAATCAGAGAAAAACTAGTTAGACACAGTTTAGGAAGGAGCTTGGTAGCATTGTTCAAGCTTCATCAACTCCATTAAATCCATTAATTCCATAACTAGGATGAAGACAAGGGGTAGAGATGTCTGTTTAAGATCTAAGCATTGTCCTTAATCATTGTTATGATGTATGTAATGATCCCTTCATATATCCCAATTTTTTCTTACGGATTCCCATCAACAGTCACTAGGCATGAAACTGAGTACGGTAGTCTGTAGGATAGGCAAAAGACCCCACCCCACCGCCGATCTATGCACGCGCTACAGCTAGCATGCCTACTTTGCCGAATTCTACCAGACAACCCTTCCACCACTTCCAACACAAAGGGTTCCTGTGTCCTTAGGTGGAAAGGAACAACTAATACCATATCAATGGTCTTCTTTTTGGGTTGATTTAGTCTAAATATGGTACGGCAAAATAGTTATTTCCTCTATAACGTTATCTTGGTGGTACGGCATTATCGGTTAAAGTTTGGCTGTTTGGTGTTTGAACTCGATCTGCGCCTCATCAAATGTCGAGTTAAAGGTGGCTCATGGTCCTTGAGTCAATCACGAGGCTGGTGGCATTCGGGTATCAACGACGGGATATTCTGGGAAAACTAGAGTCTTCAAGCCGTCCGCTTGGCTCTTCGTTAAATCACACGTTGGGAGCGCCTGCGCCTTTCCCGTCCGTCTTGCTCCAGGAAACCTGTGTGGACGAAAAGAGGGAACACAAGTGGGAGCTAGCGTACCCGGCTAGGAAAAACATTCGCATTTCTCCTTGGTGACATGCTGAACTACCCATGGAAGCTCCTAAATCGGCCCTTAAGTTCCAATTCAGTTGAAGACTGGAACTTTCCGGGAAATGATGTCACAAGACCATGTACTCGTCTGCGGTGTTACCATACGGCGGCCACACTAGAACTAACGAACACAGCGTGCTTAAAATGGTTTATTGCATCCAGAGTGGAGACATATGACGCTGTCAAGTATGCAATAGTTTCGTTTTAGCGTTTCAAGTCACTTGGTCCAGATCCAAGGTTAAAGTCAGCTGTTGCTCACACTGAAAAAAATATTCACTGCAAGCCTCGCCTTGGCTGAGATAGGGTCGTGCTCATATCAAAACCTAGTAAGTTTGACTATAGCCTAGACAAAAATTTCAGACCCTAAGTCTGTCTTTCTTCCTGCAGAAAAGCTTAGAGAGACAGCGAAACTGCGCTTCAGAACCTTGTTGGTAGGGATTTAATGTGCTCTTAACCAAAAGAAGTACGTGCTGGGCGTTTTCGGCCCTTTGATAACGCGATCTTTGATAGTATGTGCAACTCAGTCAGACAACAAGGTGTAGATGAAACATTTGTCCAATAAATAAGGTCAATGCTAAAGCACAGGACGTTGATAATCGAGGCAGATTGTGGCAAGTGCGTCAAACTGGGGTAAATAGGCGGGCTGCCTGTAAAGTGGTGTTCTGTGTCTCATTTAATGGTGCATGGTTGAAGACTCTCTGATATCGGCTCTCAACGTTGCTGGAACCTACACACAAGCCTAAGCGGATGATGCCACCGTTCTTTCTCATGGCTGAAACCTAGGGACTGTCTGCTGTCAGGCACAGAGCTACCCAGGCTTTATCAATAAGCCCACTGATTGAGCTTTCAATGAATCCTCTTAAAACTGTACGTTTGTTTTCTTTACGAGAAGGAGGAATGTGCTTTAAAATGTTTCTATTCTGATATCCGATGAAGTCTAATAATTGGGAGTAATCCTTGATAGAAAATTTCTTTGGTCCAAAAAGTAAGTACTAGGTATCCACTTTCTGGCAGAGTAGAGCCGCTCCTAGCGAGACATCGGGCTTATCTACGAAAAGGGAATCTATTGAATATCTATAGAATAAGAATAGGTATCTATAAAAAAGGTATCTATAGAATAAGAACTTTGTGTTAGAATTGTTCTTTAACCCCTGGTGTCTTATGGATATGCCCTCGGACTCAATGACACCAGAAGTCCTTTTGCGACAAAACATACATTGAATTTCCTCAGGCTATGGGATGGCTTCGGACAGTCTCTGAGCCAGGAAAAAAATGCCATCGTACTTTAACAGATAGCTCGAAAACTGAATTAGGGTCTGGTGCTGAAGTGAATGCCTTATCTGCCATTTGATACTTGGGTTTCTCGTGAACACAGGGCTCGTTGGCGCGACTCCGATGGGTGCAGACTAAACGACGCCCGTAAATCTGCATTTGCTCGCATCAAGTGGCGAATCCCAGAGTCTGATTATGATTAAGGGAACATGGAAGGAAAACATGGTACCTTTTCCATGATGATAATTTGCAAAAGTTACATAAGTTATGATAAACTGAACCTCCACGTAGATATTAAAAATCGAGTGCATCCCTATTGATGCGGTATTTAGAAAAGTCGGTGCGCTTGCAGCTCAAAATACTTAAAACCTCAATTTTTTCCGTCTCACTTTTAGTGAGCGATAGAGGAACTAAAACAGTCTCTAACTAAGTCCAACGCTTATGGGTACCATTAAACGGGTGGAGAATCGGTGAAAAGATCTAGAAGCCTTTGGAAACCACAAAGTCTTTGAACTTTAAAAATTTTTAATTTCGCAAACATTCGTCATATGCCGGCTCGATTACATTTAACCGGAAAACAGTTTTTTTAATTCTTTAACTGTCAACATCCACAGCGTGTTCAAAAACAGTGGTTGAAATGTTTATAGGTACTTTTTTATCCACCAATTTTTCGAAAAGTCTTTTTTTTATAATAATCTCTATCCGTTTCGTATTGAATGTCGTAAACCATCAATAAGTGAACAGGATTTTGATTTAATCGCCTCTCAAGTTGTTTCGTCTTCTGCTCTTCACTGCGCCATTCTTATCTGGTCTGATACCCAATATTGGCTTAATTCCCACGACACAATGACATGAGTCCTTATTCGCCCTCTCTCTGGATGGCGTACCATACTGACATGTACGTGATAGTTGAGCGTAACATCACCATACAGACCATACAATCACATAAGCCTAAGACGATAGGTTAAGTTGAAGTTAAGAAGATTTTCGTTCCAACGCAAATGCACCATAACGACCACAGCGACGGCGCGCACCGACCGGCCGGAGCGACATATGCCATCAGGATGACTCCGCCGAAGATGAAAGAGGAGCAAAGTAAACCACCACCGGACATACAACAACTGCTGGACACGACTTACGCAGTCTGCTGCACCAAATCAGATCAAGCGACCACGTCCCGTCATCTCGTATACAACAAAAGGTATCCAAATCAAAGTTGGACCTGATCCGTTCCAATCGCCTTGACTGCAGCACAGGCTGACTGTTTGGCTGTGTGAGTGCCCTGAGGTAGGTCGTCAATTTAATCCTGCACCGGCAAATAATGTCGCTTTTTTTCGGAATAATCTCATTCAAGTCGCTACAGATTGATTTTTCCTGTGCACCCTGCACCTCTTGTTGGCTTTTGGGTTTGTTGATGCATCATCGAGGAGCGCGCTAGTGAACGTGTCGTACGGCTGTGTTGTGCTCCACTTAAGACTGCGCGCTGTGCCGTGCAAGATTCCTCGAATCAACTTGTATTCTCGAGTTGTTCCCGTCGTCGTCGGTCACCGCGCCGCCATGGTATATAGAGACCCACGACGAGTGTACCTGTATGAGTGGATCCCGGGACCTGTCAAATTAAATGATCCCAAACTGTCTTGGGCTGACATATTTGTTCTCTGGGTTCTTATAAATTTCAATCCAAATTAAGTTGACATTCTGCCTGGCATAGTTTATAGGTGAATTAAGCTGTACATGACTCGTTTATCCGCCAGGGTATTAGGCTCCGCCATAGCCGAGAGAGCATTTTGTATGCGATTCGGAGAAATATGGATAAAGGATAAGAACGTCAATTATTTTATAGAGCTGCACGAGCATTTTCGAAACGGATATACTCCCCGGTGATTGTTATATTGCTGATGTGACATCGTTTGAAGGGATCTGCTGCTTCATCAGGAATGGCTCTCTCCCGCTAACTCAGTTGGGCCTGTATAGCTATGGTCATTTGTGCTGGGAGAGTAATGATGAAGTACACAGGAAACGGACAAGTCAGTTAGTCGGGGATGATGTGGTTGTTGGTTCTGCTGATTGGTTTGTGAACTGATCTCTGGTATTTATATGCGAATTGGCAATCATACTGTCTGTCCTATTAGAAAGGGCTCCAAGGAGTTGAGGGAGAAAAATTCAAATTTACGCAAATCGAGGCATACTTTGTGGATGCTAAATTGGACAATGAAATTGTTGCAATTAGACCTAGGAACTGGTGTACGTTTTTCAGCTATTGCCTAGCAAAGTGGGTGGGCTTTACCATAGGCTTATGTTCATGAGTTGTTGAACTTTGAGAAGCTTTTAAGCTACGGAATATTGGTTTTGAAAATTCTTTAATATATAAGAAGTTGGTGACCAAAAGCATTTGGTCCTTAACCTTCTTATTTATGAGGCCTATATTCAAGACGGTTGATAAAGCCTTTTTCTTTTTAAGACTCTTCAAGTACACCCTAAATACGTACCGTAGTTTTTCTGAAAACCAAGATGAACATCAACTAAGCTCTATTTAAAGACCGACTTCATTGATGATTTTATTTCATCTAGCCTCCTTATAAGTTGGCCTGCTTAATTTGATTAATTTGTTTGCCTTAAGTGCACTTTGCGCGCATGTGACTCAAAGAAAGTTTGCCGCACAAGCAGCAAATATGTGCCAAATCGAGTGTCAGTTATCCAACACATCAAACGCAAAAAAAAATCACACTATTTCGCCTGCCTATATAAGTAGCTCCAATTTTTCTATGTCATAATTATAGATTTCGGCTTGCAATTCACTTAAAAACTGCCCAGCGAATATCTATTTTTTTTTTGCCTTTTTAAATTTTACCCAATAATCTCTCGAAAATCGAGGTTAGCAGATATGGCCCACGTTCGGCCCAAAGACACCCATCAAATGGATCTTGAGGCCAACAATCGTCCGCCCACAAGTTGCGGCGGCGGCGTCGACGGAACTGTGTACTTTGTTGCGCTGATTGATTGAACGTCTCGGTAGCATGTTTAGCTTAAGATTAGCATAATGATGTATACGCGGTTTTCGTTTGTGGGTATGTGTGCTTTCCCTCTTGGAAATGTCATTTACAGCCGTTTGTGTCAAAAACGATAACTTACGCGCGCGTGTGGAGGAGATCAAATAGAGTTTTATAAGGTTTTGATTTTGATTCATCCGCATGGAGTGGCTTAGTGACACCGAATTGTGTTGCTTCTTTGAGTTGAGCTTCAAGCGTCTTTTTTTATCCTTAAGCTTAAGACAAAAAAATAGCAGATCCACATCCAATTTTGAGCAACTTCGTCGGGGATTGGTTATGTAAGATTTATGAATGAAAACTACCAGCTCAGGCGTTGACTAATAACGGAAGTAATATTCATGCTTTTTAGGATATTGATTTAGAAGAAAAGGGTCCAATTCATATTGACAATTCAGTCCTGTCACCCAGATCAGGTAAACGTTGTTCGTGGTGGCCAGTATTTCTAGTATTTGAAGTCAGTCCCAGACCAGTTTTGATGTTATCTCAAAGGAAGGCGTTAATTGCAAGTAGAGCAGCCCTACTATCAGAGAGAATGTAAATGTTTCTATTTGTTATAGCTCTATTAACAGATAAGAACATAATAATCTAGATATTATTCTTTAGATTCTCTCGAATGCAAAGTTCTATTGCATTTATTTCAGCCTGAAATACGGAAGTACACGGACCGTTTACTCCGGCTTCAATTCTTTCATTTCAGTCTGGTGGAAGGCACTAGACAAGAGTAGCAGTATTGCTATATGAGAGAAAGTTCGAAGACTATCTAGTATTTCCATCACGGGTGCTCTTAGACCCCTCGGCTGCGCTTGATGCCCGATCTTCTTCCCGTTGACAGCTTCGACAAAGTGGTTGCAGCGACGACACCATCCTTGGTAGCTTGGACTATGTTGCCCATACCTACACCTCAATGTCAAATTCAAGACCAAATTTCCTCTTGAAGTCTTAATTGCATCTGCAATAGAAATCTACACAGACGGATCGAATACAGTACTTGGAGTAGGATCAGGAGTCTTTTCCAGTACTCTTGACCTATTTATGTAAAAGCGCCTGCCGGATCACTGTATAGTGTTTTTCAAGCAGAAATTACAGCTGTTCGTGAAGCCGCGGCCTGGTTTTCGATTAACTCAAAAGACTGCAGCGCTATTGTTTTCTATATAGACAGCCAAGCTGCAATAAAAGCCTTGGAATCGCGAACGATACGATCCAAGTTGGTAAAGCAATGCCGCGAATCTCCGGCAACTGCAGAGCCGACGAACTAGCTAGAGAAGGTGCTAATGCCAACCCGACTCATACAACAGAACAGGCAGCACCCATAAACTCGATAAAGTTTCACCTGTACATCGAAGCAATTACAATGGCAAACAATAGGTGGAATAATAACAGCACATGTCTTTCTTCCAAAAAATCTGGCCAGAGCTCGATCGTAGGAAAACAAAGAGACTCATCTCCTTCAATAGGATGAATCTTCGAAAGATAATTGGGACCCTCACAGGCCATTATCTGGTAGGTCGACATGCCAGAAAACTTGTTGCTCCCTTCTGCAGAAGTTGCAGGGATGAGGAAGACTAATGCGGGCCTTACACCACGCAATATTATTGCGCAAAATATTGACCAAAAATATTGTGTTCGAATTTTTTGCCGCAATTTATTGCGCAATAAAGGCCCTACCTAGTATTGCGCAATAATATTGCGTGGTGTAAGGGCCGCATAAGACACCATGGTTCATCTTCTGTGCTACTATCCCGCCCTATCGACGTTGAGAAGAAAAACTTTAGGTAAATACTTCTTTGATGATCTAAATGATTTAGCGCTACTCGATTTAATGAGGCTAATGAACTTTATCTCCAGGTCAAACTGGCTAAACGCCTAACTGTGATCATACAACCCATCCCTCTTCCACATGGAAACTCTATGTGGGCGATGGAGCACCTACAGTGGATCAACAAATATACCGCACCACAACTCCCCCAAGTTTTTCACAACAGGACCGGCCTGGTAAGGGCTCATACCGATACGGTTGCCCTCAAGTCTCCGCTCTTGTGGGAACACTGGTACATATTCCCCCTGGTACTGGTTCATACCGCTTTGGTTACCCCTACCTCCCCTATTCCCCCCCCCAAGGTTAATGCTGAGTTGTTTCACCTGAGTACGGGCTTATACCGAAACGGTTACCTTACTTCAGCGTCTGAATCTGATCCTCCGGCAACGGTCTTTACCGAAATCTCTTACCCCACCTGCACTCTCCAATCCTTAAGGCTAACTCTCACTTAGGAGCAATAGTAAACCAAAGATCTTAATCTAGCTAAACTCGATTCAAGGGAAAGATACCCTATTTGTCCCTCACACCAAACGGGACGTAATTAGTAGTAATTGCCACCTACAGTAATTGCCATTCTCCTAATCTCTCCCCTCCCCACCATATCCCAATGTTTTCCCTTACAGAGCTGGATCGGTGTGGGCTTATACCGCTTCGGTTGCCCTCACCTCTCCACCCCCCTCACGGGATCACCAGCACATAATTCTCACTGGTACGGGCTTATACTGCTTCGGTAACCCCTACCTTCCACCAATTCTAACGCGGGTCGCCTGTAGTACTGGTTAACACCGAAGACGGTTACCCTACATCAGCTTCTTGCCTGAGAACTCTCCCCTGCAAGGGTTCACACCGAATCGGTTACCCCTGCACCTTCCCATCCCCGAGGATAATTCTTAGCAGAGAAGCAACAGCTTCGGACTTATACCGAAATCTGTTGCCCCTGCCGGGTTTTGTCTCATATAGGAACTATTCCTCACTGACCCCCAACTCCTCCGCGACCTCATGCAACTTCCGCAAACCCCCTCCCTCCCAACCCGTATCAACAAGGCAAGTTCCCATCTGGAGTCCAACAGTAACGAGACCACCCTTTCTTGAGGAAGTCTCTCACTGGCCACCCTCAACTCTGCTGACAGCGGTTCACACCGAAACGGTTGTCCCCAGCCTTCATTACCCTCGGGTATGTCTCAACCAATCAAAGTTTGATTGGTGACCTTCGGTGCAGGTTTATACGTTCACTGGTTGCCTAAACTCCTCCCACCCAAACGGGTAGTCATCATTTAGGTCCTCGAGTTGATAACTCCGGTCCTATAAGTGGTATCACAATAGAACTGCTTTGGTCTAAGTGTGTCCCTGCCCACCGGGGACAGCCACCCAACCTAACCTAACTTTGGATCCATCTGTATACCATACAAGTGAGTCATTGGAAAAATGTAGGTTTGTTCTGTTCCCAGTTAAGACGGTCTGCGAATGTGATCTCAAAGTTGCGTCGGAGAATTATCTTGACGCAATTATCTTGTAGAATCATCAGTGCGAACTATTTTCTAATTAGATTCATCTTCTGTGATAAGCAAATAGGCGTTAACCATGCTTTTTTCATGAGTTCATGATGAAGTGATGGGATGTTTAGGATAACCTCAATTGCAACTGTTGGTGCAGTTTTCATTGCTTAAGTTGCACAGACACAAGCTAATCTATATATTTTGTTGAGTTTAGCCTGCGCCGACCTCTGCGTTGCTTTATACCACCAAACGGCGCGCGGCTGGATACGTGATGATAGGTCTTGTTATTACCCTATACATCCACAGTGTCATTTTGGGGTTGAGTCCCCAGTTTTTACCAAGTAGAATTTTGCTGGTCCATAAGGACAACCTGGCCTTATCAATTGTTTTGGTAAGAGATCCATGTAGGTTTTTCGTCCAGTGATATTTGACTTCCGTTGGGAAATCCATTGTTTCGCCGAAGAGTGTAGGATTTCTCGCTTTCTTCTCTTGGTGAAGGCCACTATATGGTGCTTTTTTTAGGATTGACTTTGAGGCCGTTTTTTATACACCACTCAGCAACTAGGCTTAGAGCCCTCTGAAGGCGAATCGAGATTTGGTCTTCGAATTAAGCTTTGAATAGGATAGCTATGTCCTCTGCATATCCTTGAACATAGAAACCGTCATTACTGAGAATTGTCAGTAGTTCATTTACTACAATGGACCATAGTAGGGGTGAGAGTACTCCTTCCTGGGGGCATCCTTTCGTAGCTGTCAAACTGAGTTTGTTGCTGCCTATCCATTAACATGTTGTGTCGTCAATCCCCATGTTTTGGTTACCTCTGTGGTGAACACTGGGTGCCTAGTCCCTCAACTGGAGATTGGATTCCAACCGCTTTAAAAGGTTGTTGGGGGTAGCAGACGAGAGACTCTGGAGGAGTGTTTCCACTAAGGCACTTCTCCTTGCATCCGGACGACAGCGGAGGAATTCCCCAGATGGAATCAACGGTAGCGTCCACAGTTCCAGTCAGGCCAAACTACTTAGTGAACATCTTATATGGGCTACTACGATGTTTTCGGAACTCTGGCCTATAAGGAGCGGGCTACCCTGTTCTTCATCCTTAGAGCTTAACAAAGAATCTGGTCCTGCAGGTTGGGGGTCGTGTCGTCGGGGTGACTTCCCGGCCACTTCGCGTGCGAAACTGGAGACAGCTAGCTAGAGACAAAGCTGGCTAGCGAAGCTTGTTGGCCGAGGCCCAGGTCCACCCCGGACTGTAGCGCCACCTTAAGTAAGTAACCGACTGGAGAGATTTTTCAATTCTCGAAGTGAGCTTTTGTAAGGCTTGTCTGGTCAATTTCCCGGGTTGGTAGGCATATTGATATTCATGAACCAAGCAACAATATTACTTCGACACCCAAGTAACATTTCTGTTGCGGTAAGGCTTTAATTTTCGATTTTGGGAGGCTATTATTTCTATAAGGCCTATAAAGTACCTGCGGACTATTTCCGAGGTAGATGATTCAGACACAATTTGTATAAGACCTTAAAGCAACTGCAACTAGGTCTTTTAGAGGGGCGAGTTTCTTATAATCTCCTCTGTTAATTTGCAGGAAGTCTACTTTTTCTTTAAGGCCTTATAGCAATTTCGGAATTTCAGTGCAGAATGCGAACTACCTCTTTAAGGCCCTATAGCAATTTCGGATCACCGTACCTGTACCAAGCATTTTGTTGCAAGATTTACCGAAGCTCATACTTGAAACTGTTGCTTGTATAAAGTTTCCCATTGCAAGCACTACCGAAACTGTTACAAACAGCTTCCTATCCCAAGCTTTACAGAAAGTGTTACTTGTATATGGATTCCTGTTGCAGGCTTCACCGAAACTGTTGCTTGTATAAGATTTCCGATTGCAAGACTTATCGAAACTGTAGCTTGAATGTAGTCTTGTGTTGCAATAATCCTGTTGCAAGCGTAACTGAAATTGTAACTTCTATAAGAATCTCTGTTGCAAGTTTTACAGAGGCTGTTATTAGTAGTATAAGACTTCCTGTTGCAAGCCTTACATAAATTGTTGCTTGTATAAAGCTTGCCGTTGCAGGCTTTCCCGAAAGTGTAGATTGAATGTAGTTTTATTCTGAAATATTTCTGTTTCAAGTCTGACAGAAACTGTTGCTGGTATAAGGCCTCCTGTTGCAGGCAATATTGAGGTCATTACTTGTATAATGCTTCCTGTTGCAGGCTTTATAGAGGCTACTACTTGTATAAGGCTTCTTCCTGCAGGCTTTTATTGAAGCAATACTCGCATAAAGGTTCCTGTTGCAAGCTTTATAGAGGCTATTACTTGCATAAGGCTTTCTGTTGCATGCTTTATGCTTTAACCTGTTAGGGGCCCATCGTTATTATTTCTCTATGCTAAATTTTCGCGCTCAAATTTTTCAAGCTCAATATACTCCATTCCTGTGGAATAGGGTATAAAAACTAAAGAATTAAAAAATTACTATCTCAGAAATCATTTCTTGTTTTGAACCTCCCTCACCTGTAGAGTAGCTGTTGTACAAGACTGAAATACTGAGGCATGCAAATATAAGTTTAAATTAGGTAAGAAAATATCGTCACTAGCATAAACTGTAATCTTTTGTCTTAAAACGAAATGGAACTGCTCTTAAACAGAAAGCAATCATATCTGAAGTCAAAAAGACCCCAAAAAGGTCTATAAAAATGACTGTGATCTGCCGGACTTATTTCCAAGCTCTGGAAACAATGCACAGACAAAGCACAGCCTTGAGCAGAACATGTAAACGTTTTTCAAATATGAAATGATTATTTTCAAAGCTTTTTGAAGTATTGGTCGAATACTATGAAGTCTCTGGTGTTTTAAGGGGATCGCCAAGGCCAACCGATTTCCATCAGTTATATAGCCTTGACCTGATTTATTTTTTAAATTTCAATTTTTTTAAAAGGATTTGTACATCATTTGGTTACTTACTTACTTAAGGTGGCGCTACAGTCCGGGGTGGACCTGGACCTTAGTCAACAAGCTTCGCCAGCCAGCTCTGTCTCTAGCTAGCCACCTCCAGTTTCGCACGCGAAGTTGACTGAGGTCCCCTTCCACTTGCGTATGCCACTTAAGTCTCGGTGCTCCTCTACTGCGCCGTCCCTGCGGTGTGGATTCGAAGATTTTCCGGGCCGGGGCGTTGGTGCTCATTCGCTCTCGATGACCCATGATCCCCATCGTAGACGTTGTGCTTTGACTCTTTTGGCTCTGTCGGTATCGCTGTACTGCCCGTATAGTTCGATGTTATATTTCCTATTCCACTCTCCGTCTATGTAGACGGGACCGTAAATCGTCCGAAGAACTTTCCTCTCGGAGCAGCCTAAAATGTTTTCATCCGCCTTTGACAGGGTCCATGCTTCTGCACCGTAAAGCTGGACTGGGATGATGAGGGTCTTATACATGGACACTTTAGTTGCTCGAGAGAGGGCTTTGCTACTCAATTGCCTCCTTAGCCCAAGGAAACAGCGATTGGCAAGAGTTATTCTTCGTTTGGTTTCAGCGCTGGATCCATTGTCTGAATTGATAGCGGAACCCAGGTAGACAAAGTCCCTAACTACCTCAAAGTTATAGCTGTCGATGGTGATGTCATCATTTGGTTACCTAATTTTTATAGCAGTTACACACAATCTTGTAAATGTTTGGATTTTTGTTTTGCTTGATTTTGTTCTATGCTCCTATCCTCTCCTTTGTTCAGAGGAACTGATCGCACCTTCGCAAGAGCGAATAGAAAAAAGGTATGAGATTGAACGTTCAGGCCTTAATAGTTCGTATTCGAAAAACGCATGGAAAAACAGGCGGGAATCACTATCAGACTACTACTGGTATACTCTTTAGGTTACTGGTACTTGTAGGCTTTCAGTCCAAGAAATTTTACGAAAAATCAAATAAAAGCAAAATGGGAAAGTTTCAATAAAGAAATTTGGCAGCTCTTTGTCAGACAGAGATCTCCACAAAAAACGAGAGATCAATGACACAGTAAAATATGCATCGAAGGGTGCTCTATCTAGAACCTTTGAAAGATTCTCTCTGAACTGCGGCTTAGGAGGAAAGTAACGTCCTCTCTGATCGAACTCGCTGAGGTCAGCAAAATATCTAGATTTCCTGCAAATTTTGCTAAAGATGAGCTTATGAAATAAAGACGACCCACAAGCAGGGCGTAAGAGTAGTCAAGAAGGAGTTAAGGCGGTAAGAAAAATTCATGCAGAAATTTTTATGAATCAATAGCTTCCGAGCTGTATAAAGAGTGGCAACCAGAGCGTCTTGACGGAATTCCTGTTTATTGACACTGCACTACAAAGAGTTTTATTAGTGGTGAAAAAATCCGTTGAACATCAGGAACACTTTTTGTGCGCACTTTAGCGACAAGGAAGCACTTCTAAAAACATCAAAACCAAAGCAGACGCGATACTCCGCTGATTGAAAACTGCTCAAGTGGACTAGATAGCAGCCTGTGAGACAACTGGATTTGGACTCATGCTGCATACGAAGGATCAAAAGTTAACCGACAGGAGAGAGTACACATGCATCCAGGCAGAGTGTCTTTGTAAAAATTCCAAAAAACAAAAATAGTCCTTTGCCGACTCTTCACGAGAAATTATTTTTTCGCTCAGAAATCTTCATACCCATGCGATGTTTTGACATCCTTACCTTAAAACCACAATCCAATTACAACTTTTCTCAATCCCAAACTCGCAATCCATCACATAAGTCGCAACATAGTAACTCATGAAAATCAAATGTGTTAAAGTATTATCGGATAACGATCGGTAATTACCCTACCAAAGCCGACTAAATGAGTCCGACTTTCAAAACAGCGCACCGCCAAAAACGAATTTGCGATAATTCTTCCGTGTCGGATTAATGACTTTGGCACGTAACAAAGGCAAAAATCTATTTACCCAACACACCGGCTACCTATATGGATGATCTTCCATATCTATCCATCAATCAACCGACTTATGTTCTCACCTTAATCTCTTCTTCTCACCTAGCACTCACGGGATGTTGGTACAGATAATACACACGCAAGGAACAATTGCAAATCCACTTAATGAGGTCATCTGGAGTGAATACCCGCAATCCATTGGCCAACAATGGTCTGGTGGTCGGACAAAAACTAACTCGCAACCGACCATAATCACCATCATTGCGAAAAGCCGCCACCGAAAAATGTGTAAGTCTTTTTGTGGTCGAAATGAAAAGACTCCATAACGCGATTATTGTGATTATTGCCCGGCCAAAGGTAGGGCGGCCTGCGGCGGTTCAATTTGTGGTCCGATCCCATCTTCCTTTTTTTTCTCCATCTCTCCGGAGCTAGTACTTTCTGCGGCGACAGCAGCGCACCATAACCCGAACCTATAATAACATCTCTCGATCATAACAATTCTGCACAGTCAGAGTGGACAGGGGATAGGGCACTTATTATAGGTTTATCTGGTCAAAGTGGAGAGGTCTTTGTTCTTCCACCTCCTTGATCCACACACACACCGAATTACAACAATCGCCTCGAACCCAATATAAAAGACTGAAGCTGCTTCTGGTTCTTTTGGGCTGTCATCTTGCACAAAGCTGAGTCGATGTGTGTAACATTTGCCTGGAGGGCTGAATCACAAAAGACGGATGCCATTTGGGGGCACCTTACCTGTTCAGCATCCATTTATCCAAAGGCTGAGATGGAACGTTGTAATTGCACAGCAAGGAGTTTATACCATAATGAGAGCAAATTCTAGTACCCCAGCTGGATGGGCACAGGCACACACACAATTTTCTGGCTGATGGACGGAGTATTAAATAATCTTCAGCTTCCAGAGTTGAATCCGAATAAGCCACACGGACGTGGCGAGGTATACGATACGTTCTTGTCTGTAAGGGTTTCGCGCTGCAGTGCACAATTCGATGCAACACTCTGCTTCGAAAGATGCCCTTGGGGCATCCGTATGCAGTCTGAAGTGAAGTGAGCTTATGCGGGAAAGGCTCTTGGGGGCAGGTCGGTGGGGCGAAATCCAAACGCACTTTGTATGCGCTACAAACAACCATCAAATGTGCGGCGCAGCGTATCATCATCCACCTCTACAGTAGCAACTGCTCGGGTATCTCTTGGTGTATGTTTTAATTTTATAACCACTCCCGACTCGAACATGTTATTATGTTGCGACGTGTGTCTGCCAGACGATTCATTTTCTTCCTCGACCAACTCGGCCTGAATGGGCCAGTTCCAGCGACCACAAAATGTACGAGTTATCAACAGATGCGATTAAAATTAGATGACGGCCGGTGTAAAGGATTTCATTAAAGAATACCACTGCACCAGGGTGGGAGTGGGTACAGCAGGCGCCCTGATTCTGTATAGATGGATGCAAAAAGAATGCCAGATGTCATCAGTTTTCCCGTGACCACGAAAGGTGTAACTCTCTCAAAACTTGTTTTTCATTTAAAATCGCAGTAGATTACTACATTTAAGGAACATTCAAGGAAGATAAGGAAATATTAAAGATTGATGTTAGTATTATTATTAGAATTGCTCCATGTAGAACCCGTTGAGAAACTGACCGTAGACCTGAGTGGACGTTATTAACTACGACTTTTTGCGATAGTAAAATAAGGTTTAAATGAGACTTACAGCTTTTAAGCTAAAACCAAAGTTATGGCTTAGTTTCCGACAAAGAACGACGTAATTGTATTAATCAAAAGCCTAAGAGAAAGGCTAAAGAAGAGTAAAGAAAAGTTAAGAAGAGTCCAGAATGCTTTGTTCATAACTTGGCAGGCCATCCAGGATTTTTATCATAGCGGAAGAATACCCACTATTTTTCTCAAAGCCTCAAGAGGAAATTTTCAGCCCCTAGAATCGTGGTATAGCCGTGGTCTTAAAACGAAAAGGAAAAGGCCAAAGTTAATCTAGCAGTCCCCAGTCGATTACTATTCTTTCGAATAGTCTCCTTTGCAGCGGTACCGATGGACAATTTTAAAATGTCGCCAAAAAAGCGGTCCGAGCCAAAAAATGCGTCTCACTTAAAAAAATACACTTATGCTTAAATTTTACGGAAAAAAAAATCGTGACACGATAGAAAAAAGATTTCTTAAATTTGAAGTCTCAGACCTGCCACTCACTTGATACCAAAATAGGAAAAAAGAAGAGAATAGTAAACAAAGAGTTAAATGTGGAATAAAAACTTACTTGTTGCAAAATCTTTCAATAGCGACCTTCAACCATAGGCGCCCGGAGGGGGGGGGGGGGAAGGCTCTGATCGATAATTTTTTTACGGAAATTTTGACAAATTTAACTGTTAAACTAAAAATCTCTATGAGAGATTAAACTTGAAGAGACTAAAATCTCTATGAGAGATGTTTGTTCGTTTGTCCAAATCAATGGCGTTCAAGCTGTCAATAGTTCTTAGGGGGTGAACGTAAGGTTTAAGTTAGGTTTCAGTGCGGTCTTTTAACAAAATAATAAGTATTAAAATTATGTTTTACAACCACAGAAAATTGTGGTACTAGGCACAGTGTTTAACGCAATTTCAGTCCACATACGACAACGTTATACCTTTATATCTTTAGGGAAGTCGTGGACAGGCCTGTAAATAATACGTTTAGCAGCGGTTTTGTTTAATTGTTTTCATCAAAATTACAATTTTGTGAATCGCAACTTTATGTTCAACATTAAAATTGTGCAAACAATCACAAGCTTTCACAAAATTATTAAAATATATGTTATATAATATAATATAAACAAAAAACATGCTAAAGAAAATGAGTTCTCAAGCATCTGCGATGTATTGAACGAATTCGAGGAGTTTTACTCATCGAATTTTTCAGCTCTTTGTATAGGGTTCTCGATTCCAGCTACCACAATGTCCCGCTGAGCAATCGTTTAGCACTTTACGAAAAGTTAAGACATGTTTAAGATCTACCATGACTGATGAAAGACTTGATTCAATGTCTATGATGTATATCCATCGAAAACAAGAGAAGACATAATTTTTAAAGAAATAATTGACCGATTTGGAAAAGATCCTAGGCAACTGCAGTTGTTGTTCGCTAAGCAATAAATGTTCTTCGTATAACTAACAAAAATAAAAAAGAAGTGAGTAAGTGCAAGACTTTGTCTGCGACAAACTTCGAGGCCACGCCCGTAAAAGTGGGCATGAGCTTAAAATTAAAATCAATTCATTGTAATTTCTTTAGAATCATGACAAAATACGGTAAAAGCCAAAATTATTTCAGAAAAAAACCATTTTTTCCTAAAAACGCCCCTTAAAAATGGGCGGAGCTCAAAACAATAGC
Source organism: Neoascia interrupta (assembly GCA_947623515.1). Classification (NCBI taxonomy): domain Eukaryota; kingdom Metazoa; phylum Arthropoda; class Insecta; order Diptera; family Syrphidae; genus Neoascia; species Neoascia interrupta. The sequence goes on from OX392462.1 coordinate 188,975,915, forward strand.
AATAAGTTTTGTATTGAGCAAACTTGGCAAATAGTAATATCTTTAATATTTGTCATTAATTTTTTTTCGATTTGGAGTGAACTTTCCGAGAAATCGGGTTTTTAAGGATCTAACATGTTAAAAGTGGGCACGGTCGATATTGTGTGCGGTCCAATTTTCGCCTTGTTAAAGGTCTTGGACCAATATTGCTCAGTACCAAAATTTGAGTTCCTGTGCCTTGTCTAACTTGACCAAAAGGCATTTTGGAAGATGATGTGAAATAGGGGTTGTCTCACATTAAGTCAGTAGTGCGCGCGGCCGTTGACTGATTGAGCCAATTTTAACACTTTGTCTGTGCAACAAAAGAAACAAGTCGCCTATCAAGCTCTCTAGCTTGATTTTGAAGACCTTAAACATTTACATATGGAGACGGACGGACGAACATGGCTCAATCGATTCACGTGTCGGTCTCGATCATATCCCTAAAAGGTCTTGAGGCTCTACGATGATTATTTCACTGTGTTACAAACTATACATTAAAATTAATATACCCTCGGTCGGGATAAAAAAAAACCGAAAAAAAAAATTAAAAAAAAATTTACAAATTCCATATTAATTTTTTTGTAAAAAAATCGCTTGTTTCGAAATGTGGTCGCCAAGCGTCCCGATAGTAGGAAAGTCGCCCTTTGGCGACATATGTCGCCCATCGGTAACCCTGCTCCTTCGTCATCTGAACGTGATTAATACATAAGTAAAAAGAAGGTTGCCAAGAAACAGTTCGGTTTCAAAAAGGGCATGTAACTTCCAAACTAGACAAGTATATCCAATCAAACAAAGGCAAGAACTAATGCACGGATGCCCACTTGATTGACTTGAAGTATGCCTTTGATACCTACTACCAAGTAGGTCCTATTCAATTTTCTATTCAGGGTTTTTGCCTTCAAAGCTTAAGCAAAGTCAACTAAGAACCACTTTTAACTTAAGCCTAAGCTCTCAACTGAGCTTAAAATTATCAAACACAAAATATTTAGAGAAAAGCTCACTGATACTGAGTTTTCCTCTCGGTTAACGACATGGTGCCGGTAAATGTCAGATAAATTTCAGTGCAAATAACAGTGACCTAAGCATTCAGTTGTTGTCATAATGTCGGGAATGCACGTCTGGAAATGAGCTTTTGATCGCTTTCCTCCTGTACTTTGAAAATGTTCACCTAGCAAAATCTAGACATTCTCGGCCAGACCTGTCAATTTTTTAATTTTTCGCTTAGGAAAGGGATGCCTTAGTCCTCCCCGTTATTGAACGGCTGAACAACTGCGAATTTTCATGGAAGTGTTAATTGATAAGTATTTGCTTTCCAGGTGCTGCACTTATGTCACAGCCCACATTTTAAACAAAAGAGGTAATGTTTTTGAAATTTTTGGCGCCCCAAACAAATTGCCAATTGACCATGGCCGCCCCTGGAAAAACTGCACACAGTAGTCCGCTTGCAATATAATAAACACATAACTAATATAAACCATCTGCAGCAGCGGATCAGAAGCAACTAAACTTCATCGGTACCATTAGAGCCGCGGACCGATCTCCCGCCCATAGGACCTGGGCCCCGAAGCCTGAAAGAACACCGGATTCAGTGTAATGTACCGAGCCTAAATACAGTCGAGGGATATAATAATTGCTTTTATGGTCTGTTCCAAATGTTCCTGCAAGGCGGATGCTGCTCTGGCCGCGGGTTTTGTATATATCACTTGGTCACCACTTGGTCATATGTGTGCGAGTGCAAGAATGTTTGTACGCTGCGTCCAAGGACCATCACCATCTTGGCGAGGCGAACCGATCACTCTAATTTTCGCATAAAACGAAATTAAAGTAATTTCCAACCTAAGCCCGGCTCTTAAATAGTGAATGAACCACCAAACGTCCGGCCAGCACATACAGGAGCCCCACATCAACGGCAACGGCTGCCAGCCAGCAGCAGCAGGATGAAAATTGTGTTCCTCCCGCGGCTTGATTGTCGACAGGCCGTTGATGAGTTTGCACCGGAGTTGTAATCAAATAATATACTATATACATGCAAGTGGATGTGCCTTGAAGAGGTGGCCCACAGCAAGTCGGGGCACCCAGAGAGTGCTGTGCTGCAGCCGCTGCGCAACTACCTTATTTTCATAATGCACAGCAGATTTAAGATTGATTGAAGGCTATTAAACTCAGTAATTATTTATAAAATGCGAGCTCATTTCGCTGGAAGCCTGGAAGCGGACTTATCACCGGCTTCAATCTTCTTCGAGTATGTGTGTGCGTTTTTGTCTTGGAGCAGCTTCTGTGTGCTCCATTTTAATGTCTTGTCGTTGGTTTGTCTGTCCGTGGTCGTCGTCGTCGTCGTAGTCGTTGTGGTCGTTCATAGTCTCGTCCCGAAAAGTGCCCAAGCTCATACCTACTCTGGAGCTGTCGGCGCGCGGGAAAATGACTTTTCGAATATGGTCGTCGTATTTTCGTCTCTGGGGTCTCTGGTGGGTAATTATTGTAATTTGTATCTGTAGAACGAAATGAATTAAGGGAATTACATGCAAACATAGAGAGATAAAAAGATACTTTTCGAGACGAAAGTATAACTACAGCGAGTGTGTTGTGTTGGTACACTTTGGTTATGGTGTTACTGGTGGCTATTTTTTCTCTCGTAAATGGGGTGATGCTATAAGGAGCGTTTTTTAAATGTGACGAGTTGAACTCATGGATTTTTTGGTCATGGTCATGGTCAGAAATGATATTTTCTTCGATATTTTTTGTTTTATAATTGGAGATGTGATTATCCTCGGGCAGTTAGTCGTTTGATTGTGCGAGGGAATGTATTTTCTTTATTGGGCAATTTTTGGGATTTTAAGTGTATTTTGTTGTGGCTTCAAAGAAATTGCGTGAAACTTATGATGGATTACATCCGGGAAGATATGAGTCATGCGGTTAAATTACAGCAATTATTTTGGATAAGTGGATAGGGCAAACTATGGTAACAAACATAGTTAACTCTGGGGAATATAGCACCTAGTAACTATAGCAATTGGATTATACTTAAATATTATCATATAAAAGAAAAAAGTGAGCTTTCAAGATGCGTTTGAAAATATGGCACAAAAGTCGGCAAAAACCTATACATGGGACACTGTTCGCGAAAAAAGTTCCAGTGTCCATAATAGTTTTCCAGTTTATAATATTCCCTTTTTTATAAATGTTCAAAACCAAAATGTAGTCCAGGCAACGAAGCAAAAATAGGGGAAATAATTCGTGTAGAAGCGAATTTTAGCAAAGTTAAGTGTTCTGAATGACATACTGAAAGTACTGGTGGGTGGGGGCGGAGCTTACAGGTGGGCGGGGCTTTAAAGTCTCTTTTTTCAGTTTTTGGTAAATATCTCAAAAACTATAGCTCCCAGCGAAAAAATTCTCTACAAAAAAGATTGTACACACTTTTTCGGTCGGATGAATACTTAAGAAGAAACAGAGGTGGGAAATAGACATTTTTAATAAAAGTGACTTTTACCATGAAAAACAAATTAAAGATTGAGACGGATACGTATACAGTCTTCCAAATCTTAAGAATCTTGAGGTTTAGAGTTTGGTGTGTCTTCCAGTTGGGGTGCACTGTTGCAGAAGCCAAGGCATTCCCACACCCGCAGTCGTGATGCATCGGCATAATAATGCTATATTTGTCGCCGTGTTTAATACCTTCATCTCTGTATTCCACCCTTATTGAGTGAGTGGTTCGAGGATAGAGTATAGCTCTATACCTAGCTATAATATAGTATTTTGTACCTGTAGCTCAAGTCCGAAATACATTATGCACGGGATTTGTAGAAAGCAGTATTTGACCATACTAAGACTATTTCAAACATATCCGGCGCTAACCTATACCGGGTACCTGATCGGTGGAAGGACATTCTTAAGGGCAAGGGCTACCGGGAGGTTTCTTTCACCTGCAAAGGCGACCAAAGGATGCATATTACAAACGTGAGACCTGTGAATGTTTTCCCTCGGGTATTTGTGAAACGTCTTAGAGAGTGCTGCTTCGAAGCCGTTCGAGTTAAAAGAAGAGTGACCAGATCAGATTTGCCGTGACCAGATCAGATCTGGATCAGAAGAGTGACCAGATCAGTGATCAGATCAGTGGGTGCCGTGGCGCAGTGGTTAGTGTGTGTGCCTCTGACGCCAGAGGTCTGGGTTCGAATCCTGTCTCTGCCACCTGAAAAAAAAGACTTGTTCTTTTTCACGGCTCCCACCTCCGCGAGAGTCTGACAAACCCTCCGAGAGTAACATTTGTCTTGAAAAACTTCTCATAAGTGCCGTTCGGATTCGGCAAAAAATTCTAGGTCCCCTTGTATGTGAAAAAAAAAAATTTGGCACAGACAGCATACATGGTTGAGAAGTTGGACCTAATTCACCTCGAGCTGTTGCGCCACTCTATTTATTTATTTATTTTTGACCAAATCAGATTTGGGCTTACTAGCGTTTGCTTATGTCATCCTCCAGGACTCGCTCTCCATTAATTACCAGCCTGCTCAATTTCCTCAGGTGATGATGAGGGATTAATAAAAATATGTGAGATTTACTTGCTCAAGGCAGGTTTGGCTGTAAGAAGAAATGAAGAAGAAGTGTCTTATCTGAAAAAGTTTTGAAGAGGAAGGGTCTTTTGTGCAAATGAAAGCGTTATGTATAAACTAAAATCAATTTGGTCTCCACCTTTCCACTGCATGGATGCTGGATTCATAAAGAATATGTTTGTAGAAGGTCACGCCAATCCTAAGAAGGGCTACAAAGTCTATATACTCGCCAATTACTGAAATATTTGGATATACATGTAGCAGCTTGATCCTTTTGTTAAAATTGATGCCAACAGAAAAAAGCTACCCACTTTAAAGCAGGACTTTGGCGACCTTCTCCAATGAAGCGCGTATGGCAGTTCTAACCAGTGATTCGCAAGCTCATTGCGAGAGCAAAAAAAAAATTCATCTTCCTTGCATCAAGCCACCTGAACCTTTCATCCGGTGATCTTTGTGTTTTCGATGATGATATACTACTATACTAGCTACTTCTTCTATTAAATAAATAAATAGAGTGGCGCAACAGCTCGAGGTGAACTTCTCAACAATATATAAGCTGTGTGTGTTGATTCATTCACATACACTGGACCTACAATTTTTTTCCGAATCCCAACGGCACTTTGAGAAGTTCGTCAGACCCTCGCGGAGGTGGGAATCGTGATAAAAGACGAGTGTTTTTTTCAGGTGAAGACGGTAGGATTTGAACTCATACGTCTGACGTAGTAAGCGCACATACTAACCGCTACACCACGGCAACCCACTACTAGTTTGTCTGAAAAAAGTTTTTAAATTTTTGGCAACACACATTACCCTCAAGATATAACCCTATTTTATTTCTCTCAGATATTTGCTCCTTCCACAAAAATAGTACCTAACCTTCCCATCTAATTATGCGGCAAAAACTAGGCACAGAACATCTTTGAGTCCAGACCCACCCATTCTGTGACCTATACATGCCTTTAAGAAACGCTGGGTTGTTGCATACATCACGTATTACAATGTACCTAGCCCCAACCGTGATCTCTAGCTTATAGGTAGACGGTTTGGACCAAAGTGTGGCCCCGATCTTCTGAGTTTTTCTGTAAGCATAACATCTAACGTGTATAGTGCTGTATTTTTTTTTGGTGGTGAGTTAATAAAAAGAAAAGAGGTTACCAAGGGTATACCATTGCGTTAGATTCTGGAAATATTTGCAGTTCTGACATCTCCCGCACCCAATTTCCACACATCCACAGAATATCTTGAACAAAAAATGCACGGGCACGGCACGATATCCGCAGAATAATGTGTCGGTGCATGGCTGCTTTGACTTTGGCAACGATGCACCACAAGCTGAAGACACACATGACGCTGAACCTTGAATACTCTTTAAATTTCGAAGACAATGCGTTGTTAATAAAAGTATATAAAAATATTCGTCTCAATCTTTTTTTTTCACGATAAAAGTCACTTTAATTAAAAGTATCTATTTCCCACCTCTGTATCTCCTTAAATATTCATCCCACCAATAAAGTGTTTATAATCTTTTTTGTAGAAAATTTTGTGTACATTAATTTAGTAGGCAACATTTTTTAGCTTGGAGCTATGGTTTTCGAGATATTTGCCAAAAACTGAAAAAATTGACCTTTAAGGCCCTGCCCACCCGTGAGCTCCGCCCCACCCACCAGTACTTTCGGTATATCATTCAAGATACCTTTCTCTACAACTGTGCCAAAATTCGCTTCTACACGAGTTATTTCCCCTATTCGGTCTTTTTTGGTCTTCGTTGCCTGGACTAATATAGGAGATGGAACAAAAGTGAAAAAGATGATTTTTACGTTAATTAAAATAGTTTGTTAAGAGTTTGGCAAAACATTTTGAAAACTGTTATTTAAACTCGTGTAATAAAATATTTGAAAAATAAAATATACTTCATGCAGTTTTGGACATGGACTATGTTTGCAAAGCTTTAAAAAACCCCTTTAAAATAAGGATTTTTTCCTTATATAGAATATTATTGAATATTTATAACTTATAAGATAAATGAGATCAAAGAGTTTCGTTAACTCACCTTCTCGTAATCAGGACACTCAAATACATAATATCAGCATAAAAACGTTCAACATAATCAATTCCGCCCCATCGTAAACTTATTCCGTAATTTAACGTTATACAGGTTAGGATCGGCCGAATACAAAACACCTTTTGCTCTTCCAATGTGCAAATAGAATGTGACAACAATAAGGTGCATGCCAGATGTTTTTATGAAATATTCTGCTGGTTATACTATTGCTTTTTCTCCGTAAAGGCATAACACTTGCGAGGATGAGCTTTAGCGTTTCTGTCCAGGGGTTCATGTTTGGCTCATCAACGTTTTTTTTTCGCATCAAGAATTAATTTCTTCTTCTATCTTTTCCATCTCCAAACTCTTTCAGCTCGCTATGTGCTACGCATTTTAAGGGTATAGTCATATCCCCTTGATCACGAGCATATTATAAAAAAAATGCATCTTGTTTGTATTATATTTTATTTAGAAATAATGCTGTTAAGCGCTGTTGAAAAAAAAAAACACTTGTCGTGGCTAGATTCAGAGCTCGACTTTCCAACTAGAATTAGCTGCGAGCCGCCAAAAAGAGAAACTTAATGAACACATGCAGTAGCCAGAGCCTACAGAGAGCGCTTGTGTGATAGACTCTCCGCTTTGCATTCAATATTCACAGACGCCAACAACCAGTGGAACCAGTACCGCTACACCATGAAAAGCATGGCTGAATGAACTTAAGATTTTCGTCAACAAACGTTAACAACGCAACTCAAGGAGAACGAAGAATCTAGCGATCGAAACAAGACTAGAAAGTTCTATAAAACGGCCAAGCAACTGGCCTTAGATCCGCAGCGCAGGCTCTTGGAAATAGCCAAAGAAACCTAGTCACCGAACGAAAGGGAATAGCTGATGTATTTAAGCAGCACTTCCAGCAGAATCTTAATGGGGCATTGTGTAGAGAAAAAGAGAGTAGAAGAGATACAAGAGAAGAAGAAACTGTACCGAAGACTGTACAGAAGAAACTGTACCTGAAGAGAACAAAGGAAAAGTCCCATCGAAGAAGTAAGCTTAGCTATAAAAACGCTTAAGAAAAACAAAGCCACCGGCTCTGATGGCTTACCCTCGGAGCTCATTAAGTATGGAGGAAATGTTTTGGGAGGGTGACTGCATCAATTGGACAATCAGTTCCATATGCACCATCGGCAGATCGACCATAGACCAGATCTTTGCACGAAGGCTAATCCTGGAAAAGACCATTGAATTTTAAGTCGGGACACACCACCTTTACATCGACTCTAAAACATATGACCATTCATCGTCAGCAGCGCTATCTCATGGCCGAATTCAAGACCCTGGCAAAACTGATCAAACTGTGCAGTGTCTGATTGGAAAATACGCAGTGCAATGTGCAGTTTGGTAACAGCTCCTGAGAACTGTTCCAAACATGCGTTAGTTTCCAGCAACGTGATGCATTGTCATGTGCATTCTTCAATATATATCTGGAGATGATAGTGCGCGCAAGGCAAAGGTCAACACGGAAGGCACTATTATAAACAGATCTCTGCAATTACAGGGGTACGCGGATGATATCGACATCATCACCCGACTCTAGTCGTGCCGTGATAGAGGCTTTTACGGCGATTGAAGAACGGGCGGGCGACTTTTTCCGTCTGGAAGTAAATGCGTGTAAGACCAAATATACATGCAATATTTCCGGCCTGGCGTTCGTCGAATAAAACTCAATTTCAATTTTATAATCACACTGAAAACACTTTATTTATCAAACAAAACTTAAATTTGAATCACACTAAATTCAACTTCCCTATTTAGAATTCAACACTTTATTTCAATTCGATCACTTTTTACTTTACTACCGATTTTCAAAAGTCAACGTTATCAAAAACATAACTGTCATACGAGCCTGTCACCCGTGTATATATACAACATTAAGCACCTTCTAGCACGTTCCATACTTCCCCTTTGGTAATTTTCCATTGGTGCTCTTCCGCTGAATTCCACGGAGGGGAAATTTTCGATATCGAAATTCGATCTTCGAGTATGTCAGCTGACTGGAATGACAGTCGAGCGGGTGTGTTCAATAAGTGAATCGATGGGTACATTCAGCGATTCCTGCATGACTTTGATTTCTTGTTACCACATTACAATACCTGTATTATCAACAAACAAACATCCATCTGCTGCTTAGGATACCTCCTTCAAGGTATTTAAGGAAATCTTGCAGTTTATATATCAACTCCAAAAAACGACACGCTAGTTGAGATTCTTCCAAGAGGGTTCAAAACTCCTCTCTCAAGAAAGACAAAGTGTAAGCTCTGCAAAACCCCTACTCTGCCAGTTCTACGGTGAATTTATGGTCCTGTTCGCGAGGAGGGCGAATGAAGGAGAAGATATAACGGCGAACTCTATGTACTGTACCCCGATGTGGAAATAAGGCGCCGATGAAATAAGGCCCAAAAAGAAGTACGAAATGTAACAACAACTTAACATTTTTATATTGAGGCTTTATTTCATTTTTTGGAGCTTATTTCAATTTTTATGGGGCCTTATTTCATTTTTGTATTTTCTCTTCATCTCATATGAAAAGAACTTTTCATTGTACTATTCACTATGAGAGGAGGACCGGCTACCGACCCTTTTTTTAGATTCAGAAAGGTGCGAGGTTGTGTATACATATGTAGGTCTTAAATATTTATGGCGGAGCATGCTGCTCCCCTGCTACCCCCTTGCCTGCTTTTTCTTTCAGCTTCCTTATATTACACAATATCGGGGATTTATTTCATTTTAATGTTGGGGTCATATTTCATTATGCAATAAAGCTCCACTTTTGGGGCCTTATTTCATTATTAATTTGGGGCTTTATTCCATTGGGGCCTTATTTCCTACCACCGTTAAAAAAGCCAAAAAAAACAAGACTACAATACAACTACAATTGTCACATCGAGCGGATGGACAATAACGCTCCAGCCGAGAGGATCTTCGAATCAAAGCGCCCAAAGTCGAGGCAACCAGGAAGACCAAACCTTCGTTTTAGGGACTAAGTCATCGCGGATGCCAGAGAGCTTGGTCTAGGCAATTGGGGGCAGCGTGGCCAGGATCGTAGAGTATGGAAGGCTACTGTGAAACAGTTTAAGACCCTGCATGGGTGGGGAGCACTGTAAGTAGAGTAAGAAAGGATTTTATAGTTCACTTGCGTTCAAGGATTTATGATTACCATTGTGCTGCATTAACATAACGCCAGTGGAAAGGATCAGAGCGAGGACAGACAGGATAGGTTCTGGTGCACTTTGGCTTTAAATTGTTGGGAACTATAATGGCGTGGAAAAACGCCTCGTGGAACCCTGTTCACATACGTAAAGTTTTGCTAATGAAAGAGCTCCAATACAATGCGGTACCGAAATTAGTCTCAAGGTTAAACTGATGGGCATTTCTGCTACCGTGCGTATTGCAGTTGAATTCTTTGAGGGTTGGAATGCAGCTGGCTATTTCACTGGAGCAGTCTTTATGGAAAAGCGATGTGTCATTGCGATGGTATTCTTAGGAGTCAATCGAGCTCACAATATTTGGGTCACCTATATAAGTTTTAACGCGCGTTTTTGGATCCTGTCGCATACGCAAGATGGTCTTTGGTGCACCTGCCCAGACATGTGAGTTGTATTCTAGTATTGGTTTTTTGTTTGCTTTGTTAATGTTGGACAGATGGTGCAAAGTATTTCTTTCTTGCATAGTTTTACAGAACCTAAGCATTTCGCGGCGGTCTTGACGACGTCGAATACATGGTCATTCCAACGAACGTTGACGTTAACACACTTACCACTTATTTATATTTATTTTTATTAATTTAGTTTTTATTTTTCTGATTATAAGTTAGTGTCTAGTTGATAGTTTATTAATGATTATTTATTTTTCATGCGCATTTTCACTTATTTATTGATATTGTTTTCTAATTTTTGTTACAAATATTTTATTCTACTTATTTATAATTTTTTTTTATTTTGTTTACTTTTATGTAAGGTAAGGGTTTTCTTTTTTGCCTTAAAGTAAAATTGCCTTCTTTCGTACATATCTTGTTTAATGAAAAGGGAAATTCCGAAAGAAAGATATTTTTATCGTATTGCAAGAAGTGCATATATTAGTTTTGAAAGCGTCAAAAGTATATATTGATTCTTAAAGTATCGGAATATTTCTTAATCAAAAAAGTTTTGTTTTATTAAAGCCCTGCGTGTCTTAAATTTAGTCTGTCACTTTGTGTATTTCATGCTTGAGGTCCGTTTTAAACTTAAAAAATAATATGTCACTCTCACTTAATGTAGCTACCTTATCACAAGGTCGTGAGAAAGCATAAGTTCGCAAAGGCCGTCAAAACTCCGTCCACTTCACTATCTTCAAGATCCACCCACTTCCGTTGAAAATCTCCCAAAAACCTTACGCAACACAAAATTTTTTTAAATAAACATTCCCACCAATTTGTTCCAATTTCTCATTTGCCAGTCTCGATTGATTCCAATAAACATCCATTGTGCGCGTAATTTTAGGAAAACATTTTCCCAATCCAGCAGGGAACAGTAGCTGAACAACAGCTGGATTTCCCACAGTGATGTTGTGCCACACCACATCACATTTGGTGAAGTGTCATTCGAAAGCGATTATCATCATAATGGACCATCTTCACCCAGCCATAGCACCAAGCACTTCAGATTGACTTATTCTCCTCGGTGCGTCGTCTTCTCTGTCCGTTCTTGGTTCTGTCGGACCCAAATCAAAAAAATACAACAACAAAAAAAAATATAATAATAGATGCCAACCAGAAAACGAATGGGAAATCGATTGGACAATACCTGCTGTTGCGTCGGCCATACAAGCCTTACAGAATCTACTGGCATAATATGCAACAAAATGGTCCTTAATCCTAATTATAATCCTCGCTCTACCTCAAGTAGAATAGCCACATCCAGCCAGGTTAAGCAAAACAGGAAGGACTTTTCCATTTTGGCGCTAAATCATGAATCACCTTTAGCCAACGCACACGCAACGTATGTCTTGCACAAAGAGGCCATGTCCTGGCGGTTGACTCAATATTATATGCGCAATCAACCAAATGCCATCCTTTTTCTGGAATAGACAGAGGGATTCTACGGTGCGGTTGTCCTTTTTTTGTTGTTTTTGAAATTTCTGTTTAACGACTTCTTTCCTGCTGACCCTTATCACCCATGATCAGTGTACACAGGTTGGTGAGCGGTTTCATTGCGGAACAGGTGCCACTTGTGTTGTTTCGTCGTTTGTATGTGGATGGATTAAAAAGCACTTCTGCCACCTCACCATGGGTTTTGTGCCGAACAAGAGGAACAAAAAGGATGATGCGCATGCGGTATTCACCTGCTGTATATATTTGATTGGTCGCAGCCAGGGGGTACCAAGGAGAGAACACATTTTTCGGGCCGTTACTGTAGGTCCTTTGTTTGTTTCCGCGCTTTTTTTTTGGTTTGATGAATCGTTCTGGGATTGTAACGAAATTTTTGTTTCGACAAGTGTAATAGGGTCCGTTTAATATAGGGGGAATCAGTCTGAAGTCACTGCGTAGCAAGTGCGCGCGCAAATTCACTGAAGGGTGTCCTGCCAAAGGGGATGAGTCGGTTTGTGTGCATAGGGATGTTTCCAGACGTAACGGTCGAAAATTTAAAAACAGGGCTCTTCTTCACAAAGTCATTTGCATACAGGGGCGTCATGGGGGACGAGCGTGAAGCGTGATAATTAGATTGTGTCACTCTGATTTAATTTCATGCTTGATAGGCTGTAAATGAAAAGGGTAAATTGGGGTACAGAGAAATAGTTGGGCAAGTATTTAGAAACGTAGGTTGCTTTCGAATGATAAACGTTTTGGATTTCTTTCTTTCAAATTCTCAACGCTTTTCGGTTAGTTTGCTTAATCCTCAAAGAAAGGACAGGAGCTGATGTTGCTTTAAATTAGTGTTGCTCACCAGAAGAATGATCATCCTTGTCCCACTTAAATCCAATAACTTCTAAACATCTAAGCAAATCACTTTTCAAAAATAGAATCTGATGTTTTTTCATTTGGAAAGATTATTTCAATACTTTGTATTACAAGAGTTTATATTATGGGCGAAATTTTTACTTTAGCAAACCGTTGCTAGGTATAAATCCGAAATTCCTTGAGGCTTGGGGCATATAATCAAAACTGACTTGTCTTAATCAGGGGCTACTTTCCCAACGCAAATTGGCTCGCAGAATTTTCATCTGGAAATGTCAAGGATGTTTTGATCTGCAAGGTGATCTACATTATCCACTTCTTAGCTATCGGATGCTTGATTCTGATGTATTAACATACTTAAATGTGACTGCTTTGAAAGTAGAGAGTTCGTAAGGAATGCCAAAAACTGGATCCGACCGGACGCGTTGTACAACCAAGCGTATGCCAAAGCAGCTCTCATGAACAGCACATGTATACCTACGAAGTTTTTTAAATTTAAATAAAAAAAAATTTTGAATTTGTCCATTATTATGCAACTTGTTTTTCTTAGAAGGTTGTTTCTTTGGCTTAAGGATAAATAACGTCAAAATGGTAAATATGGATCAAAACAAAGTGTACTTTGAAAAAACTGAAAATTAATTTTTGAATTTTTGATTTTTTCCCGGCTGGGTTGACCTAAAATTGGAGTCACATAGAAATGTCACTACAAAAATCAATTTCAGTGTGCATATGTACATTGATCCATTTAAAGCACTTAAAATATTATTTTATGGCCGACACAATTACCTTTCTTATGCTGCCAATATTGTCCTTTCCAGAGCTGCTTCTTCAACCATAGATATTCTTCATTTTCGAATAACAACTTGAAACAAACCATTTGTGTATCAATATTCCAACATCGAAGGTACAAGAAGGGTGAAGTCGAGAAAAATGGCGAATTTTTTTAATTACATGTTTTCAAAAATTAAAAAAAAGCGTAGCGGCCCGTCGGCCTTTGTTGAAGCTTAATCTTGCCATTATTTACTTAAGATTATGTAATTTTATTAATGCATATGGGACTTGGATTTTGGAGTCGTTTCGTTGAGTATCTTCGACATATATTATATAATATTACACATAATAGAATGGAGTGTTTTAAATTTTTACAATATTCTATTTTTTACATTTTAAATTAGATACCAAATATATTTAGTTTAGTTTATTTTAGCTTTTTTTAAGTGTACTGCACCTAGTTCTATTGGGTAAAACTTAAGTTTTAATATTCAATTTTGTTAAATTATATTTTTATAATAAAGAAAGAGCTTACTCAAACTTGAAACGTCGCGTCGCACCAGCAACATCGGTTTTTTTACTTATTAACCTGGAGCCCACTACAAAAATCAACAACTAGCAAGAATTTTTCGATTGCAAGCAGACATTATTGCATACAAATTAAAAACCGTAAATTTCCTTTTTTTAAATGCCAATCAGAATACACTTGCGCAAGTATACTGCGTACCAAATTTCAGTGTTCTACGAAAATTTTGAGTATTCATGCTACTAAGTAAAGTGGGCGTGAGAGTGGGTGGATTTCGAAAATTTTAACACATGTTCTGCTTTAAGCTTCAGAAAGTGTAGACATGAGGTTTCAAGTTCCTAGCTACAAATTTAAGGCTTAAAAACTACCGACAGACAGACGGATGGACAGACATGTCGCATTTAACTGGCAAATCGGTCTCGATCATATGCGTTTAAGGTCTTGGGGGTCTACGATGATTATTTCTCTAAGTTACAAACTAAGAATCAAACCTTATATACCTCCTATTCAATGGGATGGGGTACAAGAATCACACGTGTCAGATATTAGCCGAAAATTTAACGAAAAAATTAGCGAAGTTTAAAGATACAATTCCTTAGATTTATCTAATACCAACAAATTCCTACAATTGAAATATTCTTGCTTTATATGCGGTAATATATCTCTGTATATAATCAATTTTCTGAAAAAAATTTACCACGCCCACTTTTGTGGGCACAACTTCAATAAAAACCAATTTTTTCGTATAAAAATGCGCTTAACATGCTGAACATGCTACGTAAATGATCCTACGCTGCTTTTTTTGATGAAAGAGATTGCCATTTTTGACATTCGTCATAATTTGTAACATATAAAGTATTGAGCTCCACCCACATTTAGGGAGTTTTTTTGAAAAAAAAACAACTATTTTTTAAGCAATACTATTCGCTTTTAACGTATTCTCTTATTATTTTTACGAGTTCAAAATGAATTGAATTAATTTTTAGTCCAAAACAATTTTTGCGGCGTGGTCAATATAAATAATTGAAACACAGCATATGGCTTCAGGTCAAAAAAAAAAGTTTTAAATCGGTGTTACATCGTAATTAAATGTCCTAAGCTCAAAAGCATTTAGAACTCTTGCACTTACCCACTTGTTTTTAATAACTTTGCGACCATGGGGCTAAGACTACCCTTAAAACGCGTAGCATATTTGCATCAGAAAAAATTACAGGTTAGAGGAGAAAATAAGTTCTCGATCCATAACAAAAGCTGATGAATAAGACAGACATCCAAAGCTTACCCCCGCAAGTATTATGCCTTAACGAAGCCAAGGAAAAAAAAGCCATTATGTAATCAGCACAGAATTCAAGAAAATGTTAAATAACTAAATAAATAGAGTGGCGCAACAGCTCGAAGTGAACCAGGGCCAACTTCTCAACAATGTATGCTGTGTGTGTTAATTTCTTCACATACAAGTGGGGTGCCGTGGCGTAGTGGTTAGTGTGTGTGCTTACTGTGTTCGAATCCTGCCATCGTCACCTGAAAAAAAAGACTTGTTCTTTTTTACGCTCCCCACCTCCGCGAGGGTTTGACAAGCCCTCCGAGAGTATCACTTGTCTTGAAAAACTTCAATAAAAATGTTGGGTAAACATTTAATTGCTGTTTATGCCAATTGCGTGTTGAAAGAGAAATGGGTGTTCCAGTATCCATATTCACCACCTGGGGGTAGCACCCAACAGGAACCACCATATTTCCTTAGCACTTTTAATTTTTTCTTAGCCCTCTTTGTAGCGCCTTAAATGTAAAGTAAAAAGGCTTTTTTCTCAAAATTTTCAAGACTCAATCCAAGCCGATATCAGACGTTCAATCGCTTAGAACAATGCATGTTTGAAAAAGTAACGAGAAGCTGCTCAAAAACTGCAATCTTTATAGTCGGTGAAATGATGGGTTCGTTTCGGAGCTGCGAAATTACGCGTGGCCCGTTTTAGGAAAAGTGCTGGTGAAATTCATTTTTCAAGTGGATCTATAATGCAAAAATTTTGAGTTAGCTGAGATAACAAATGTCTATAGCTCTAGGAACCGAAAAAACTATTTCGTTTTTAAAAATTGGTTTAGTTGTTCAATGTTGAAAAATGTTTTAGATGAAAAAAAGAGTATTTTTTATATTTTTTATTTAAAAAGGAGGCAAGAAACGTTTTTTCCCAAATAATTAAATATGGAAATAACTGAATACAAAAAAATTGAAAAAAAAAATAGTTTTTTTTGTTAATTATTTAATAAATTGTTTTTTGAAACACCACTTTTTGCGCCTTTTTTTGATTTTAAGTTGAGTGCAACAAAAAGGTGCACACATCGTCAAACCAAACTCAACGGATCATAAATATTCATATATTTCTTTAAATAATCCAAAAACAGGTGCATAAAGTTGCATAGAGCTGAGCTAGAGCGATTTGATTTAAAGAAGTCAGGCATTTTTCCCAGTTTGTTTTTTGCTTTTTAATGGTAAAAGTAGAAGCTTTAAAAATTATAACTCTTAAACGAGTAAAGATTTTTATTTTATTATAAAGGAAATTTGAAAAGCTGTGAAAGTGATGAGTTTCAATTTCGAGTAAATTACAGGGTGATTCTGAATTTGAAGAAAATTGTAAAACTTCGCTGTTTTGTTTGGTTTTTAAGGACTTAAAGGTGTTTTACAGATGTTTCAGTTTTAAAATGTAAAAATCACAGG
Source organism: Neoascia interrupta (assembly GCA_947623515.1). Classification (NCBI taxonomy): domain Eukaryota; kingdom Metazoa; phylum Arthropoda; class Insecta; order Diptera; family Syrphidae; genus Neoascia; species Neoascia interrupta. The sequence continues at coordinate 188,992,517 of OX392462.1, forward strand.
ATTCAAAGGAATCAATCCCCAATAAATTTAAGACCATGATTGTTTATAGAACAATCAATGATATTAAAGGCCAAATATCAATTATTCAAACAAAAATTTATAAATTTGTTGAAGAAACCACTTTGTTTGTGAACCACGAGTTCTTTTTAACAATGATTGACGGTAAAGTTTTAAACCAACTAACAGAAAACAAAGTCCACGCGGTCATGTCCAATATGCAAAAGGACACAAAAGAGTTTTAGTAGTCAAGACGAATTTATTTTAAACCTTGCTTATACACTTCGACAAGAGGGAGAGAATATCGATGAATCTATTGGGATCAAGGAGGCAGAAAAAATAAGTAAACAAAGAATCCAAACACGTTTTCGCGATGAACTTAGACTTGATGTGGATAAACCAAAGCAGGGATTTGGAAATACCAATGGGATTTTTTGGACAATCAGAGGCAACCGCTCGAATAACTGGAGTAAACAGAGAAGTTATTAAAAGGCTTAAAATAATACTTGATATTTTGAATTGCATGGAAGTTGTGAACGTAGTAAAATTCGGGGAGTATACTAAGGAAACATCAGCACTATTAAGAGAAACGTATTCTGAAAAACAACTCACACCTACTCTTCATAAAGTTTTGGTTCATAGTCAAGATATCATAGAGTATCAATCACTTCTACTAGGAGAATTATCAGAAGAAGGCCAAGAGCCCAAAAATAAGGACTACAAGAGATATAGATATCAAAATACATGCAAATGTAGATATAACAAGATATAGACATCAAGGATTCGGCAGAATGAAGACTTATTTAACATGCTTGCAGCCTCATCCGATCCACTTATTTCTTCTCAAAGGCATGTAAAGCCGCGTTGTCACAAGAAACAGAAACAGAAACAGGAACTGAAAATAGCTCCGTTACGTCGGCGATTCTGTTTCTGTTTCAGTTGCTGGTGCTGCAACAAAAAACAGAAACTGTAAATATTTTGAGAGAGAGTTTTCATATAACCGTCACTGAAAACGTATGACATATCCGTGATACTTTTTGACAAGCTAATCACTTTTCGTACACCCATAACCACAACAAGCACACATCATCAACTAAACTTTGTTTTTTTTATTTGTAACACACCATATAAATAGATTTATATTTACCTGCATTAAATTAGATTAGCTGTTAATTTCTTTTTCTTGTTAATTTTCACACGCTCCTTACGTACCCACGCTCAAACAAAACAAATTAATAATTAAAAATTGTTGAAATTTGACAATACATTTTTGGACATTCGACAAAACGAAAAGAGAGCCGCTCACGAATGGCGGTTGCTCGCTCAAACATAAACAAGGGTTGCTATGCAACAGCAACGTTTCGATTTTCTGTTCCAGAAACAAGTCCTCTCGAGTTGTTGATTTTACGTCGCTGATTCAGTTGCTGGTTCAGTTGCTAAAAACGGCGCCGTTTAGTTTTCAGTTGCTAATGTAAGGGATTCTGTTTCTGTTTCAGTTCCTGTTCCTTGTGACAACGCGGCTTAAGGACCCAAAGAGATATGAAAGAACTGTACTCTTCTGAAATGTTGAGTCTTTTGCACATTACCTCAAACCTAGATGATAGTTTCCAAGAAAACTAATGCTTATATATTAATTTTAAGTATATTTCTTTATTATTCCACTGCATAACTTGTAGTTTTTCTTTCAAGAATGAAATTATTATCCCCCTTCATGTCAAAAAAATAAAAAATAAAACTCACCCATTTCCTTGCCTTGGAAATTTCCTTCAAGATAAAAAATTGCTGCGATATCTTGTCTCGTTTAGAAGCTATGATTTTGCAAGCAAAAAAGTCAAAACGGGCCACTGTGCGCCGCAGGAAATTACGTCCAAAAGTATAAATGAAATTAGGCACCAAAATTATACCTCCTTTACAACAACAAAGAAAATATCACACATTTTGGGTAAAATTTAATTTTTTTTGGGGTTAACTTCATTTTCAAAATTTGGGTGCTATTTCATAATGAAATAAGCCCGAAATTTTTGTGAATGTGATTGGGTCTAATTTCATTCTTCTTATTTTTGGAAAGCAAATAAAATAAAGGGCGGCACGCGCGGCATACGCAGCATAAGCTGTCTTCCAAAAAATTGCTTTTGGGTGTAACACTGTTTGGGTGGCCCGCTTCAAAGGATTTAAACTCCCTTTTTTGCAGTGCTTAGCCGCTAACGCGACTTCGTCGCTCCGGGTAGGTGCTAGTTGTCTGGCAGGTTAACTATTATTTTAACAAATAAAACTCCTGTTTCGCCAATTGCCAAATGTATTTGAGCGTCCTGGTTCCGAATATATTTCGGAAAAATGTCGGATTCAATAAATTTATACTATTTACTATTTAAATACTATTTACTATTTAGACTATTTAAATTTATAGTCAAAAAAGTTAAGAAGACTGCCACTTTAACATATCTTCCCGTACATGGCCACAGGCGCCCGCCACCTACCTTTAGCGGAGCGACGAAGTCGCGTGAGCGGCTAGGACCTACAAAAAAGGAAGTTTAAATCCTTTCAACCCGCGAAGCGGGCCACATAAAAACATAAACACTGTTATATCCAAAAGCAAGTAATATAAAGCCCTTTTTGGCTTAATTTCATTTTAATTTTGGGGTTATTTTCATTGTTTTGGGCTTAATTTCCACAGCCATACTTGGGTCTTTATCATTATGAAAATTCACCCAATTTCTTGTGGCCCAATTTCATTTTTACCTTTGGGCCTAATTTCCTGCGTCGTAATTTCGCAGCGCCGCGCCGATTCGTTCGACTCAAAATTCATGGGCTTTTTCCAGAATTTTTTTTTGTGTAAGGAAGGTCCGAGGCCACTTTTGAAAATACAGAGCCGGCGCACAGAGTGAGAATTCGCTCATCTAGCGGCATTTAATTGAAAAAATTAGTAGCACAAATTGATGCGAAAACAGGTTTTACTTGCAGCCTAAACCTTCTCATAAGGGATTAAGAAAGAACTGTTATGTGGAAGGCATGTAAAATAAATAAAATTGATCTTGAAGTTGCAGTCGGTGATAATTTCAGTGTCAATTGGCTTGTGAAAGTAGTTTTGTTTTTTTTTTCTTACGAGTGCTGTGTATGTTTTCTATAAAAAGTTTTGATTGGAATTATTAAATAAGACATCAGGAAATTGAAAAGTAAGCAAAATTTTTAGATCATAGGGTGTTTACTTTTTTTTTGGTGGTTGGGATGGAAAAAATTGAGTATTTTTATTAAATTTTTACATTCATGAGAGAAAAACTATATGTATTCAGTGTTGTTCGGTTTAGCGACTACATGCATTTGAAAGCCTGATATATCGTCTATCATTTAAAGTGCTGCGAAAAAGGTGCACTACATTTTTTTTTTAAATTTCGAAGTGGTTACCTACAAAAAGAAAAATTGCAAAAATGTGTCTAAGTTGTGTTGTGTCTTTTATATTATTTCCTATGTCGTTTTTTGTGGTACGTATAAGTACATATTTCACTTTAAATGTGCGTATAGGCTTTTCATAAATATTTTATTTTGTAATTTTCAGAATGTCTATCGAAATTACGAAAAAACAAAATTTTGAGGTTTGGATTTTCAAAATCAAAATAAAGCGTGTTGAAGCAGTGTTTTTATTTATTATGAGCTATTTTGATGAAATTTAATTTTCAGAGGAAGCAATCAAAGCACTTAAGGCAACTGTAAGACTGATTTGTTTTAAAATAAATGAGAGGTGGGCCAAAAATGGTAGGCAACGGGACCGCTTCGAAAGAACTAATTCTTCCTGGCTTAATGAAACCCTAAATCTTCCAAGCAAATTTTTGGATGAAATTCCATCCTCTTCAAATATTAAAAAAGTAGGGAGGCCAAAAAAAAACTTTGAAGAGTGCTGTGAATAAATGAAAAAGAAAAAAGTACAAAGACTCTTGGATTCATTTAGCTTTGAAGAAATTGGAACGGCTTATGAAAAAACCTTGAGAAAAGTTGGAAAGAGAGATACTGCCGCTGTAATCAAAAAATTGTCACTTAGTTCCCCAAGGAAAGGTTTGTTTAAAATATTGTATTATCAACATTTATTTACTTTTAATTTAATTAAGGTACGAATTTAAAGAAATCTCTCAATAGAGTGTCCCCTAACCACGTTTCTTTATCTGCTGATGAAGCGCTAGCATTGATTGTAGATTCGCAGTTATCTACTCATCAATATGAGATTATACGTCAGAAACTCAACAAAATTGTTCGAAATTTACTGCCAACACACGATAAAATTAAAGAGTCTAAGAAAAAATGCTATCCTTATCAGAAAACTGTATCAGAATCGGCTGCCACATGTGATCTTCAGAGCTTAGTTGATCATAGTGTCAGGCGCTTATGTTTGGCAGAGAAAGATGTTTTAAATTCTGAGGATTTTAGAACAGGCCTAAAAGAATTATCTCTGATTTTTAAATGGGGATGTGACGGAGCTCAACAAAAATCGTATAAACAAAAATACACATCTGATGAATGTTATGACGAAAACCTTTTCAGTATTTCTATGGTTCCGATTCAAATGTCTTTTTGTGAGGGAGAACGTAAGACCATAGTTTGGCAAAATCCAGCCCCCTCTTCTACAAGATACTGCCGCTTGTTTTTGCAAAGGAAACAACGGACTTGATAAAACGGGAAGTTGATCTAATAGCAGATCAAATTGCCGCATTAGCACCTGTTGAAATCCACGAGGAAGAATTTCATATTGCAGTTAAACCAGTTTTTTTGCTTACAATGGTAGATGGCAAAGTGTGCACTGCCTTATCACCTGCTACTTCATCATCACAAACATGTTACATATGCGGTGCAAAGCCATCCGAAATGAATAATGCCACTATTATTTCCAGAAAGTCTGAGAACGCGTTTTCAATGTCCTTTGGGTTAAGTCCGCTCCATTCTTGGATTCGTTTCATGGAGTGTATACTTCACATAGCATACAGGCTTGATGTTAAGGTTTGGCAAGTCAAAGAACAAGAAAGCAAGGAAAAAGTCAAAGCCAGGAAAGAGCTCATACAAACAAGATTTAGAAAGGAAACTGGCTTACGCATTGACATGCCAACTCAACAAGCTGGCAACTCGAACGATGGCAATACGGCAAGGCGATTCTTCCGAGACGAAAATAAAACGGCTGAGATAACGGGCATTGACGAATTTTAGAAGATTTATTGAGATGTTTTAGAAGCTCTAGCATCTGGGTTTCCCATTAATTTAGATGCTTTTGAAACATGTGCGATCAAGACTAGGGCTTTATATCTTGAAAAGTATGGATTGTATTACATGCCAGTAAGCGTTAATAAAATTTTATTTCATGGCAGACAAGTGGTTGCTTCTTGCATTCTTCCGATTGGCCAACTTTCGGAAGAAGCGCAAGAGGCTAGAAACAAAGAGAATAGGAAATATAGGGAACTTTTCACAAGAAAAACATCGCGGTTGCACACGATAACAGATCTTCTTAATAGACTGTTGATAACTTCAGACCCTTTTATTGCCAGTCTTAGGTGTATTCCGAAAAGAAAGAAAAATGTAATCGAAGATGAGGTCCTTGATCTTTTAAATGTCACATCTTAAGCTAAAACTTTTTTATAATCTATTTTTCTGCTAAACTGTGAATGATTGTTATTTTAATTTATGTTCTGTTCAATAAAATGTTTTTAAGTAGATAAATTATTGTAGTTTAATTTCATTGCTGTGTAGACATAATATATTTATTACAAATTTTACAAACAAAAATTATCAAAAAGTTTTTTGTGAGCGAAATATATATTTTTAAGAGGGGTCTACCAAAGTGCAAAAACTTTCACAACTCTGTAAATCACTAAGTTTTCTTTATATGTAAGAGATTGTAGTCTCATTTTTTTCTGTGTATATTAATCATGGTTCTCAAACGAAAAGATGACAAAAAATTTTTTTTGTAGCCCTAATATATTTTATGAAATGGGTCTACAAAAGGGCAAGAAACTTGTACCTTTAGAGCCCTGTACCTCAAAAATTACGTGAAATATATTAATGATTGTATTTAAATTTAGTTTTTCACATATTAAAGATAAATCTTGCAAAAAAAATTATCAAAAAACATAAACTTGTAAGCGCTATTAATTGAATTCCGCTAGATGAGCGAATTCCCACACTGTGCTGCGGCGGTCTAGTTAAACGGCGGTCTCTTATTAAACTTTTTATGGCCAAGCTTAGTTCTTTAATACTGCGTGGTGAATCTTCTTTTTGGATGACTGGATTCAGTATATAACCGGCTTTTTTAACGCCTAAAAAATTTCTTCCATGAATGTACATAGTGTAGGAAGAAGGTTTTTATCTCATCTCTTATAAGTAAAGAAATACGTGTTGCCCAATAATTAACGAATAATTAACGCGGTTGAATCACCTTTTAAAACACGATTCAAAATGCTTCCATTTTTATTTTCAAACTCTGTGAAAACGGGCATCTAAAAATTGTTCTTCTATGGGTTCTCTTGTATTCCAATTTAAAAGTACATACAATATTGCCTTTCTACTTCTTACCGTTCACAAGCTACAAAACTATCGAACGTATGGACTGCCAACGTAGCGACACTATAGAGGTCTTTTTTCCTATTCTTCCTATAGCGGAATCATAATTTTGGAAATTGTCAGAGATTAATCCCTTGAATCCTGAGCTTAAAAATGGTTGTTTATAAAATAGTATAATAAGAAAAGCTTTTCAAAAACCAATTTTCACTAGGAGTGACTACTTAAAAGTGGGTCAATTTTAAATCGAGAACACAATGCCTCTAGGTATTCCACGAGCTGTCATATTTTCTTACTTTTAGAAATACAACCTGGTGCAAGAGGAAAATAAGATTTTTCAATTTTTTCAGGCTTTTCAAATATTTTGTGCGGGATTACGACTATTCAGTAGGGTAAGCGGAATTTTAAAAACTGCGATGTGGTATAACAAATGCATTATCAAATCCAAAGACATCATACGCCTTAATGCATATCTCGTGTAGTCTATTTCAGACTTAAGCAGGTATGTAATACTTTCCACTCAACAATTTATGCTTACCAAAACTACACTAATTGTTCGCCGTCACGCCATCGAATTTTTCAACTCATCAGTTCTTTAAAACTTCAACATTTTTAAACAGGAAAAATCTGTTGTATAATTGGTTCCATCAAAATGCCTGCTCAAGCTACATTAAAAGTTTCCATACCAGCACAGCTAAGTCCATGACATTCAGCTTTCATCTTAAACAACGCGATTATTGTTTCGTTCATATTGTTCGCCTGCCTTTTTCTCAGTCAATTAAGACCGATTGGCTGGAAAAAAAGCATAATAAACCTAAAATTTCACGCTTCAGAAACTCCATAGTCTACATGTGGATGGGTGCGGAAAGATGTTCCCGTTCCCGCACATGAATGCGAGACTCCCGGTTAGTTACGCCCCCAATCGCTTGGCTGTGTTTTACCTTTGCCCGCAACTATACCACTTGTCTTCGTGGTCGGCTGCGCAGCCAGCTTAACAAAAGCCACACACAGCAGTTCCTCATTGGTGACCGAACCAGATTTAAAGACCTCTGTCTCACGACCATGATTGGTTGGCCGTGATTTTGTACTCTTCCGCGTTTGTGTGCGTGCTGGGCTTGGTAATCACCGCTGTGCTTGGCTAAGAATAGGAAACAGATTTACCAGTTCTTAAGCCCGGCATATAGCCAACCAAAGGTATCTCTTCTGCGATTAGATCAAATGCCCGTACTAAGAACCAGCTTTCGTGGACGGAGCCACGGGAGTAGTCAGCCACCGATCTGGCTGAGAGCGCTCTGAGCATCATCGGTGTGTTGTATCTGAGAGATACACACAATGCCGTGTGGTGGTCGGTCAATGATACTCCATTCAAGTTCATCAATGTTTCTGCTTTTGGAGTTTCTCGGCTTCGCTGGAAATCGGTGGTAATTCATTGTTATGGGGGCCTTTGCGGCATAACATATTGGAACTAGAATCTCGAGTTGTTTGTTTTGGGGTTGTTATGGCTTCCGGAAGAATATTACTGCTTTGGATCGTTTCGGTGGCAGTAGTGTTTGCTTTGCCGTTGAGAGGTGGCAGATAAATCAATGAAGTAATGAATGGACCTGTGTATATGTATGCGTGGACGATTTTACGGTTAATTTGGTCAGTTGCCATAATGGAAATGACACCGATTGTCAAGCATCATATATTTATGGTAATTTGTATTTATAGCCGGATGCATTTGATGATGTCGACAAATTGGTTTTAGCTTTAGTTTGGACCAAAGTTAGCACTTCAATGCCAACCGTAGAATGGAAGAGGAGCATTGGAAACTCTAGATTATATTTTGACCTTGGGGTTGGGGTACTTTCGATACAAAGCTTGCATCGCCATCCGGAGGTATCAAATAAGTTTCTATTGGTTTTTCTAGTTGTTTTTTTTTTTTTCTTATAATAGAGAAAAATTTAAGAAAAAACACACTGGAACCACAACTGTATTTTTGGAAAAAAAGGTTTATCAAAAATTATAGTTTTATCAAATATTTTTATATTTTTCTAACCCCTGTTTTTGACCGTTTTTTGCTCAAAACCACTTTTACAGTGGTCATTAGCATCACGATGTCTTGAAAATTTTAAATCAAAGATGCACCGAATGTCACATTAGATGCAAATATTTACGATAGAAAATGTCTGATCTGAAATCTGCTGCTATTTCGAGCAGGGCTCAAATTTTGACAAGAGAGAAGTAGTAGGTTGGGATTTAAGTTTTTTGTTTTGCCTTCTGGGCTAACACACAAATACACACAAGGGACACACAAATACAACATCAGATAAACTTCAAAATCAAGAAGAATGTGTTTAACTTCTTGGTTGTTATCCCGAATCAGGGTGTTCTTTCAGATTGGTAAAGAAGGCCAACAATTTGTGTCCTCTGAAAAAAGCACATTAATTGAAGCCTTAGAATGACCTGAAGAAATATGGTACTGGCACCGATATTTTACGGTATAATTGAAATTAAAGGCAGGGTCGTCACTCGCATCACCTTACCTAAGTAGCTCTTGGGAGCATAATCTTTCCTTAGTTTGACGAATGATTTGTCTCTTCTTTATTTCAACTGAAATATGTCAGTTGATGTCAACATTAGAATAAATATGATAGCAGGCCCAACCCTAATTTACTTGAACACTTTAAGGAGAACTCAGTTATGTAGCTTTGCTATTTTTTTTTTTATAATTGACTCGCGATCAAGGGGTTACAACTACCCTTAAGATGCGTAGCACATCGCGAGTGGAGAAAAGATTTTGAGGAAAGATAGAAAGATAGTAGAGAAAAGTAATTCTCCATCTAGCACGCAATGATGAGCCAGTATAGAACATGACAACTCTGCAAAGAAACACCAAAGTTTTCCGCCGCAAGTGTTATGCCTTTACGGAGAAAAGCAATGATATAACTAGGAGAGTATTTCTTCAAAATATCTGGCATTCACCTAATTGTTGTCCATTTTATTTGCATACTGGAAGAGAAAGAGGCGTTTAATATTCGGCCGACCCTAGCCTGGATAACAGACGCCGACTCACTTTGAGAAAGCCGCTCACTTTGAGACAGACGCTCCTGGATTTCTTGTTTGTTGCTGATTTTGGTCCGCCCCGGATATGTTCCATACCGGTACCCACCATATCTGGTGGGCATTCCCCTATCCGCCACCTGGGGAGGCGCCCAATTGGGGACCAGCAACCCCAGAAGGGATGCTATAAAGCAAGGCCAGGCTTTTGGTCTAAGAAATTCCTACACATATTAAGGCAACTCAAATAATTCGTTAATTCCTAATACCTACAGTTTACTGAGAAGCTTTTGATGTCAAATGCTACTCTTGGAGAATGCTAAGTTCCTCCGATGTAGAAGCATATAAAACGCGAGTGCGAAGGGACTTGTACTTTTTACAGCATTCCAAGCTTACATTATTTTGAGGGTTAGTGATGATGGAAATTTTAAGTGAATTTCTTCTTAAAAACGAAAGCCCCGAACTTTAGAATCCTTTTTGAAGGCAAAGATAACTTCAAGGCCCATAATCCTACTGGGCTTAAGGATCTAGGTTTTCTGGAGCGACTCTTCTAATTTGACAAAATGACCATTTCGTTAATAATTTTTACAGCTGTATCTGCGTCAATATAACCCTTTCGGCAGGGAGAGTTCTATCCAATCTATGAATTTTTTGTTCCAGTTATTTTTTTGTCTTCCTCGTGACTAGTTTGGAGATTGGACATCACCTTTTTTCGCTCTTTCCTCGTTTTTCCATCTTCTTTAAGTTCCTCGTTAGGGATTAGCTTCTTTTTCTCTCTTCTGTTAGGTGAGCATGGCACGATCTCTTGTTTGTTGAGTGGGCGGTGCAGTTTGAAGGGCAGAGTTCCCCTTTCCTGCCGATGAGTTTAGCCGAGCCTATCGGAACGTGCCGCCGTCCTAAATGCTGCCACCAAGCTGGCCACAAGGCCCCCAATTTTGGTCACCTTAAGGGCACTATCTGTGGACATGGCACGGTCCTGTCGGAGCTAGTACCAAATCCAACTCTATGATATTTTATGTATGATATTTTATGTCCGGTGAGGGAGGACTGGAAAGAGAATGCAATTGTCAGGCGTAATGAAATTGCAATTTTCACAGATTCACAGACTGTTCGAAAACAGGAGAAGGAAGGTTCTTTAGTATCTTCGCAAACGACCCGAAACTACAAGTATGCCTAAAATAACCAGATTCAAGCAGTGTTTCCCAATCAGAGGTTCTGGTTGTAATAAGGGCGGCCGAGCATATTCAGATAAGATCGATATCCGGCAGTGATATCGCCATTTAAATCGATAGTCAGGTTCGGTCAAGGCAATGGAATCTATAAGCATCGCAAACCTTTAATAATCAGGGGCTGCGGCACAATGCTTAAAGCGTTGTGCAGTCAGAACCAGGTAGACTGTGCCGGGTGCCAGGGGGTTATGCGGTATTAAAGCAAATGGGTAAAATAGCTTGTACCCTGAAAATTGTGATGTTGTTAATATGGAATGATTATTGAGAAAATTCGCAATGACTGCCAACTAAAGTGGTTGTCAAGATTCAAGACTCAGGATTCAAGATTTATTTATTTCATTTAATGAACACTTAACAATACTAGGTTAAATCTATCTTAAGAATAACAAAATTTTAGATACTTTCATATTAATGTATATACCTATGTACTTTAATAAGCTAATTCATTAAAAGAAAATAAATATAAGAAACATCCTGTAGTTATGGAACTAGTGTCGAATGTAAAGTAAAGTACCTATACAAAAAACCAAGAACAAATATTTTTGCTGTGGGGTGTGAATGCAAAACTAATTAAAAAGTTTTTTTTTTACATATCAACAAGTATTTATAAATTTATGAAATCAAAAAAAAGTTATAACAGAATCGAGATCAAAGAAAAATTAAAAGGAGAGAACAAAAAGGATTATAATAAAGGTTTGATAAGACTATATATATTATTATTAAATATCAAAGGATTAGAAATACTATGAATAGCAAGCGGCAGCTTATTAAAAAGACGAGGTGCTACTGAGGTGTAAAAGTTGAAGTATTTTTGAGTGTTATGAGGCGGTATAGAAGCCAGGCGACGATGATTGCTTCGAAGGTTGCGTGCCACAAGGTTTTGAATGAGTAGATAGCCACTTCTTTGAAAACATATTTTCAAAGCTTTGTAAAAGTAAAGATGTTTAAGTGGCAGAATCTTCGAATAAAAAAATAAAGGAAAACTATGTTCATCACGCCTTTTCTTCCAAATTATTCTTAAAATATGCTTTTGTACTATAAGTAAAGGTTGAAGTTTATTTTTATAAGTACCACCCCAGCAAACAAGACCATATTGCAGCTTGGATTGAACCAACGCGAAATAAACTGTTTCAAGAAGCTTATGAGAACAGAACTGCCGAAGGTGATACATTATATACGTTGTAGTCAATAAGTACTTTTTCATTTGGGAAGTATGTACCCAATCCAAATTACTATCGATAATTAAGCCTAAATACTTAAATTGGATACATTTTCGATTACAAAGCACTTGGGACTACAGAATGACTCAGAGTTATAAATTGTAAAGCAACTAGGCATATTACAACAATTAGCACTGATTTTAAATTTATTACAGGCACTGCTATGAAAGTTAAAGTTTGAAGAAAATGTTTTCAGATAGGAAGGGTTAAAATAAACAAGCTACGTTTTGTCACTGATGACAAGTTTATGAGAAGCAAACCAGTGCCTGAGGACTTCCACATCATAGTTTATATCTGCCACTAAATCCAATAAAGAATTATTAGAATAGGAACAAGCGATATCATCAGCAAATCCAGTTTTCTTCCCCTTCAGACGCAGATAAAAGATTGAATTGATGAAAATTAGGAACAAAATAGGAACTTATACGGAACTTATACGTACCCTGTGGTACACCAATTCGAATATACAGCGAATAACTATATGAGTTGCTTATCTTAACCCGTTGCATTCTGTCTTTTAGGTAAGAGGCAAACCATTTAAGAATAAATCCTCGGAAACCAGCTATTTCCAAATAATTCAACAAAAGTTCGTGGTCTACGGTATCAAAAGCCTTTTTTATATCTATAAAAAGCGCCGCTGTAAACTTTTTATTGTTTAAGGTATCGTGAACATGACTACAAAAATTAAGGAGAGCATCTTCGGTGCTTTTGCCAACTCTGAAGCCAAATTGACAGGAACTTAAGAAGAAGCCTTTGTCTAGATAGGAAATGACTCTTATTTTGACAACCTTTTCAAATATTTTGGAGAAAATTGAAAGGAGAGATATTGGTCTGTAATTATTTAAGTCCATCCTGTCACCCTTTTTAAAAATTAGTATTACTTCGGCCTTCTTCAAGCTCTCAAGGAAGACACCGCCATAAATGCTTTTATTAAATAAATGCGCCAATACATCAACAATATTCAAGCATATGTTTTTAATAAAATTATTAGAATAGCTGTTCTGCTTGGATGAATTCGATTTTTTCAAAGACTGAATACTTTTGTAAAGTTCTAAGGAAGAAATAGGCTTGAAGAAAAAACTGTTTTGGGAATCGTAATCATCGCGGAGACATTGATAAGAAAAAGGCACCTGAACATCTGAGACAGGACCAGCATCCTGAAGCGTGTTTAAAGCAGCACTAGCAAAAAATTCATTAAAAGTATTCGCAATTTTGACTGAAGTTGTAATAACACCATTTTCAGACCTGATGCTGGAAGGTACATTGCAGGAAGATTTTTTATTGAAAAGCTCATTAACAATAGTCCACTCTTGTTTAGGCTTACCCTTAGCCAAATTAAATTTTTCAACATAATACCGTTCTTTACATAAAGGAACCTCTTTGGCAACTTGTTTGGAAACAAGACTATAAGATTCACGAAACCGAGTGTTACCAGGATGTTTTTTACATTTTAAGTATATTTTTTTATTTTTGCGGATTTTGTGTAGCAGACGGTTAGACATCCATGGCTGGAGTTTAGTAAACTTTTTCCTTTTATGAACAGCTACTGTAGAACACATCTCAGAGTGGAAATTTAGTATATCCAAAAAAAGGTCAAAAGCTCGAGAGGGATTGTCTTCACTATACACTGCAGACCAACTTTCATGTATAAACGTGCATTTAACTTTTGGTAGCTGAGTCAGAAACTGGTTTACTTATTCTTTTGGCAAACTATATTCTAAAGATAGGCAAGTCATGCAATGATCAGTAATTTTTAAATCAAATATTGCACTTTTGGCAGGCAATTTAGAATTTTGGTCAACTCTAGCAAAAATATGATCAATACACGTACTCGACTCATTCAAAATTCTTGTAGGAACATTTATACAAGAAATAAACCTATACGCTGCCATCAGCTCTAATTAATTTTCAATGACAGTTGATGAAGACAAAATATCTAGATTCATTTTTAGAGTACTCACTAGCAAATAATGAAGACAATTCTTCCGCAAGTTAAGTCTGATTGTATAGAGGGTACCTATACAAGGCTCTATAGCTACGTTTTGACAGAAAAAGATCGAAGAAACAAAAAAAAATAAAACTGTGCATAATAATAATAATCAACAAAGTCGTCGAAATCTTCGACTCTTGAAATTACTGCCTCTCCCAACTATCACTTTACAAAAAAAAAAAACAGGAAAAGAAGTTCGAGTTATTCTCAGATGTCATTTTTCAGGGAAACACGCAAATAAACTCCCATTCCGCATAGAAAAAACATAAAAGGAAATTCATGCTGTTCCCCAGAGTTGATCCGCGATTAATTCACAAAATTTGGGTTGAGTTAAGCTGAGATTAACCCCAGATCTACATTCACTGATGAACTGATTTCTGGGGTTAATCTCAGTTTAACTCAGACAGTCGGATTATCTCGCACTGAAATACCGGCCCTAAGAGGTTCAGGCTTTCTGAAACGAATATTTGTCGCTTCTGCGAGGACTGCAGGCGGTTGCACGCATGCGCAGAAAACTTTTACGGGAATATTTCTTCGAGAGCTCAGCGGAAAAAGACGGCCCCAGTCTTGGCTAATGCATGAAAATTGGCCGTTTCACCAAGAAGAATGCTTAGGTTGTTTGTCTTTTGAATTTTAATTTTAACTGGTGCCCCATCATCACAGATCATAGATCGTGATTGGCTGTTTTTGGGTATAGTGTGGCCTTTTTACCACACTTTGAGCATTCGTTCTCTTGTTATGTGTCCCGATCAGTTCATCAGCGAGAATATTCATGGAACTATTTTGGGGATAAACGAAATCAGCCTCATCTGAAATGGTCCGAAGGCCACAGATTCTCCTCAATATGTCGACTGAATTCACCTTCTAGTTTCCTTCAATCGTATTACCTTTTCCCAGATGGGAACATCCGATAGTGGAGCTGATGCAACGAATCTAAGGAAAGAACACTCCTAAAGTGCTTTCTTCGCTCTAGCACCTGTAAGGCTCTCAGATCGATCTGTGTGGGGCTTCTGCAGTGACATCCAGGACTATTACTGAATTTTTTTGTGCCATGGCGCCATCACATTTGTACCCATAAAAGCATCAGATTTCAACATTGCCTGCCCTTCTTGGGTTGCTGGTCCCCAATTGGCGTGGAGGCCCACAGGTGGCGGATAGGGGAATGCTTACCAGATATGGCGGGTATGGAATATATCAGGGGCGGACCAAAACCAGCAACAAACGATAAATCCAGAAGCTTCTGTCTCAAAATGAGCGGCTCCCTGGTCGGCGTCTGCGTTACCCCCAGGATAGGGTCGGCCGAATACAAAAAACTATTTTATCTCCCAATATGCAAGTAGAATGGACCATAATAAGTTGCATGCCAGATGTTTTTATGAAATATTCTGTTGATCACACTATTGCTTTTCACCGTAAAGGCATAACACTTGCGGGGGTAAGTTTTGGTGTTTCTATGCAGAGGTTTCATGTTTGGCTCATCAGCGTTTGTGTTGAATCGAGAATTAATAATAAACTTTCTTCTTCTATCCTCAAATTCTTTATGCTTGCGATGTGCTACGCACTTTAAGGGTAATTATATCCCCTTGATCACGAGCATATTATAAAAAAAAATTGACATTGACATTAACTTCATATAATGATTTTTTGACAAGTGTTGGGTCAAAATTCTTTTAACAAAATTCTGCTTTTCAAAATTCTAAAACTGCTCTTTTTACAAATTGCCACACTGAACCGTCTTGTATGGTGGGCGTGCGGCCTCTCTACGACTCCCCTCCCAAAAAAAGATATTTTGCTTTCGTCTTACTTCAAAAAGGAAAGGAAAGAAAAGGTTTCTTAAGCAGTAAAATAAGCAGCTTTTTATTAATAAGAGCTTCCGAAAAAACTGCTTTTAACAGCAGATTTTTTAAAAGCACATTATTCGTTATAGCCCTGTGGCTTGATCCAGCCTATTAAGTTAAAAAAGGGGATTTGATCTCATATCCCCTTACAAAATGTAATTTAGTTCGTTCAAGAATGGTTTGCTTTAAATGTTGGAAATGATATTTCTTCACTTCTAGTTTTAGTCTCAGCTGAGGCAGAGAGGATTGCATGGGCTGGCAATAGGCTCTCCATATGTCTTATTACATGTGATAATCTTTGTGACTCTATCGGTATCTTGACAGCTTGGAAATAAATTTAGCTCCTTACCATATAAATAAATAAATAGAGTGGCGCAACAGTTCGATGTGAACCAAGGCCAACTTCTCAACAATGTATGCTGTGTGTGTTGATTTTTTCACATACAAGGGGACCTACAATTTTTTGCCGAATCCGAACGGCAGTTTGAGAGGTTTTTCAAGACAATTGATACTCTCGGACGGCTTGCTAAACCCTCGCGGAGGTGGGGACCGTGAAAAAGAACAAGTCTTAGTGATCCTTAGTGGACGCAGGCTCCGAAACCATGTTGAAGCCCCCTCTACAGTATATTCATGCTACTGAGCCTACCTGAAGTTCAGTTTCAACGAAATGTGGACGGTAGGAGAATCATCATGTATTTTGGTAATAAGCCCAGGACACTGCATGAGGATGCAGGACTGAAAGCATCCAAGAGCGAGGTTAGGGCATAAGTTATCGCTTATATTGGATTGAACGTGTTGCCGATATGTTTCAAACACTTTTAGGTTCGTGAGGCTGGTATAAATTTGTTGTAAGGGTCCTTTATAATTATTTTCCGAGCTTCATCGATCAGTTGTCCTGGCTCACAACCACCAAGAAATCTTAACAAAACTCCCATCTATTTTTGAGTTGAAAGCAACTTTTTTTTTGCTAAGTTGCATGCAAATTTCATTCTTATTTATTATCGAAGTCAAACACATTAAATTTGCATTTCTGACTTTTAATTTTAATTTTTATATGACTTGTTTAAATGCAATAACTTATTATAATACGACGCCCAATCGCATAATCGAACTCAATTTTGTCGCTTATTTTTTAAGTCCACTTTAATAATATCACATTCCTTGTAGGTATGCAAATAGTTATCACTTAAAAGCACACCTAATAAACACTACTCACTTAGTCCACGAGCAATGTTTGCAAATAGCAGTAGCTTATCTGAATTTGATTACATCTGTATGGTGCTCCATTACACAACACCCTGTAGACGGAGAGATCGATTTTATTGGTAAATTCACATGGCTCGATTCGGGTATAGGCTGTTCGCAGTGGAAAGGCAAAACTATAATAACCTCGGGCGTACTGAATGGGCTTACATTCCCTTTACTCGTACCTACTGCCATTTCAAATTTGAATTTAGTTTTTCGCTTTTAATTTATTGATTTTGCGGATATTTGAAACTTGAAATCAGGTAAGCCTGTCATGAACAATTGCACTCGATTAGAAAATGTGACATGTTCGAAAGACACTTGAAGGAAAAATAAATAAGTATCGGCAGTGGAGGCAACTTTCAAAGACGTTTTTTGCACCCACTGAAGCTTAGCAAGAGGTCTTGGGTTCAAGAACTAGTACAAAAAAATCAGGCGAGTAGACAACATTGAGAGCCATGGGGATGTCTTAAAATTCGATTAGTTTTAAAAACTTTATTACTTCTGGCTAAAACTAGCATAACGTGTGAATTTTATGAACTTACCGTCAAAAATCCTTCTTGAAGATCATTATGCATCAGTCATAGATTTCAGCACCAAACAGGTATATCTCAAGAAACTCGAGAAAAGAAATCAATAAACAAAAGATGTCAGATTGAGAGAAAAGACTACCGTGTTCGATTCTCCATATGACATCCGGAAGCCTCAAACAACAGTTGAAATATTTCTTTTTTAAAAAAGCGCACTTGACACTATCACATGTGACAGGTTTAAGCAGTTTTTTCGGCGGTTTTTGGTGCCTGTACTGTTTCATTTGATGTTAAGTTGTTTGTTTAGTAATTACGATCAATATTACCCATCAGATAAAAAGATATTTTGTTTACATACCAGTTGTGTGATTATAAGATTTCAATTCAGATGGGCTTATTTTGGTGAGTGCCAATATCTCTTTGGAGTTTTCAATGTGACAGTTTTGTTACACTTAACAATATTATTGTTCTTCTTTTAATCTTACGTTTTTGCTTTCGGTTCAATTCATTGTGAAAGCGGATGATTTAGAAAACTTGTTAAACATTGACTTTTTAAGAAAAAAAAAATAGATTCTCCAGCTACAAATCGGTTAGTTCGTGCAGAGCTATATTTGCTTCAGAGAAACCAGGATTTGAACTTAAATTTTTCCTTTTAATTTCGAACGTCGTTATATAAGAAGGCCACTTTATGCAATGCTTTGTGAATCATGATTACACAAAGCTACATCGGAATCAGACAAGTAAGTCTTAATGCGATTTCCCGTCGTTTACTGACCCTCTTATTTTTATTCTGCTGTAAGTAAATTCTTTTCACTTTGAATAAAAAATATTTGTAAATGTACCCATCAGGAAAGGTTGACCGATTATGTTGCTATCCTATTGTGTGACTTAAGATTTCCAGGAGATGTTTAATGCGGAACTTCAGCTTAAGAAGCACTAAAGACGTTTTAAAAATATTATATAAGCGATACTGCAACACTGATAAGGATTTTCGCCAGAAGTGAAAATTCAAGTGTCTGTGCAGCCGCAATGGAACGGTAGTTGCAAAAATTAAGCTCTGTATCTTAAAACAACAAAAAAGTTTTAGATTTTTGATTAAACTTTCTATAGTCCGTCCGTCCAATTTGTCCGTCCAATAATGTTGTAACTTCTGAACAGTTGTAGAAATTAAATAGTCTGAGAACGCCAGTTTAAAGTTTTATGGGGAAATGTATTAAATTTTTTTAGTACATTTATTTTGAGAAATTTAACAGATAAGAATTAGAGAAACGAAACTCAGGCCTAATAAATATACTGAATTTTAATAAAAAAATTTAGTTTTTTTTTTAAATATTTAAAAGTTATTGAGAAATGAAAAGCTGAAAATAGATGCCATTTTTTATGGCGTTTGAGACCATAATATTTGATAATTAACATAGGCCTTTAAACTTTGTATACAAGACCGATATTGAACACATGTATAAATCAACTTATGGTTAAGCAATTGCTTGAGCCATAAATTTTGAAATCGTTCTAAAACTGTCATTTTGATGCATTTAAAATAAAAACAAGTAAGTACATAAGTGCAAGAGTTCGTCCGTAAGGAACTTCTAACTACCCGACCTTCTTTACCCGTGAACATAAAATTTAAGGGATTTTTAATCTGATTCTGTATGTCAATTATATATGTTTGTCACACCCCCAAAAAAGGGCGTGGGCTGAAAATTAAAATGTATTTATTCTCATTTCTGTGGAATTATGAGAAATTGCATTAAAACCGAATATTAAAACATATCTACTTAATAAAACAGCTTTATCCTAAAAAAGCCCCCTCTTAAAGTAGATGGAACTCAGTGTTTTGTTTGTAACAAATTTGGATAATAATTATAGCTTTAATATGTATTTTTTAAACAATTTTTCTTCGATTTAGAATAAATTTTCCGACAAACCAGGTTTTTAGAGATCTAACATGTTAAAAGTGGGCATGGTCGATGGTGTGGGCAGTCAATTTTTAGTCTTATTAAAGTCGTTTGGCCATTATTACTCTGCATTAAAATTTGAATTCGTACGTCTTGTCGAACTTGACCAAAAGGCGTTTTGAAACTAAATAAATGTGAATTTGAAACAGTCTCACGTCGAAGTCAATTGTCTATTGGTCGTGGCTGCAGACAGATCTTCTCAATTTCATGCTTTGTTTGTACAAAATAAAAGCCACGCAACACTACTGGTTACAATTTTCTAGCTCAATTTTTAAGACCTCAAAACTGCATACCTACATACAGACAGACTGACAGACGGACATGGCTAACCCTGGATCGGGTATAAAAATAGGAAAAATGCATTTTTTTAAAGGCTTGGCGTACAATTATTGCTTAATTTACATAGGTACAGAGATGTTGTTTAGTATAATTGCGACTTTATATTTTTCTTTTAATGACAACTTCCGACTTTATATATATATATCAGATGTGTGTATATGGGTTTTTAAATGCTGCCATTGCAGTGTAGTAGATAAAAAAAGGGTTAAAAATTCTTAAAACTATTCTCTATTTTAATAAAGCCAGCCAATATGACAATGCTTGTAAAATTGTAAATTGTTGTAATATCTTCTAGATATATCATTATTTTAACTTGTTAATATTATATTTAAAATAATTCTTCATTGCTGTTTAACTTTCTGCAATTAACGTTGTTTAATTAATTGTAACATCTATCTCTTTTTTATTTTAGTCAAAATTATTTATATATTATTTGTAATATTATTAACTTTTCTTAAAATTAATTTTACTTAGGAAGCTTTCATTGTAATTATTATTATTTTTTTATTATTTAATTTAACTCTGTATGAGTGAATTAATAACTAATTTTCAAAGCTTTTCACATATTTATAAGATTAATCTTAATGCGATTAGTGTCAACTGATATAAATAAATGAGAAAATAAGTAAAGCACTAAGATTTTTATCGATCACATTTTTCATGATTTATTTTGTTAAATGAACTGAAAAAAAAAGATATTGAATCGGGTTTTTAGTGTTCCAATTTTTGAAATTTTTCGGCTTGCCATTGAAGTGGTTTATGCTTGCGTAAAATTAAGTTGATAATATGGAAACAACTAAGAAGTTAGTTGTTTCCATATTATCAACTTTCCATTCCATCATCTTAAATGATTTTAAGCGTATCTCACAAACCATACAATATTTCAACCTCGCTATATTTTGCTTAAAACGATTCAGAAAACTTTAAGTAAAAAACGTCGTTTTCGAAAGATCTCAAAATTACAATAATAAAGTTTTCCGAAATTTACAATTAACTTCTGATGCGTGTGATTTTTTATACCCGACCCAGAGGATATTAATGTCAATGCATAGTTTGTAACACAGTGTGATAATTACCTTAGACCCCTAAGACCTTTTAGAGATATGATCGAAACCGACAAGTGAATTGATTAAGCCATGTCCTTCCGTCCGTCCGTCCGTCTGTGTCCATATGTGTGAAGTTTTTAGGTTTTTAAAATTATGCTAGGATGCTTAAGCTTGGAGTGTGTCTTGGTTCTTATTTTGTACAGACAAAGTGTAAAATTGGTTAAATCCGCCAACGGCCACACCCACTACTGACTTCAATGTAAGACAACCTCTATTTCACATTTTTTTAAAAATGCCTTTTGGTCAAGTTAGACAACGCGTATCAGCTCAAATTTTGGTACCCAGCAGTACTGGCCCAAAACCTTTAAGAAGGCAAAAATTTGACCGCCCACAATATCGATCATGCCCACTTTAACGCGTTAGATCTTTAAAATCCTGATTATTCGGAAAGTTTCAACTCGAATAAAAAATTACATGACAAATACTGAGCTCCGACAAAGTATTGAGCTCCGTCCATTTTGAGGGGTCGTTTTAAGGAAAAAACGGTTTTTTCCGAAATAATTTTCGCTTTTAATGCATTTTCTCATGATTCTAACGAAATTACAATTATTATTAATTGATTTTAGTTTTTAGTCCAGGTCCATTTTTGAGGGGCTATGTTGTGAAAAATCTAACGGCAATTGAAAAAAAAATCAAAATATTTATTTTATCTATTTGAAATTAAACACAATGATAAAAAATCCAAGTAAACATTTGTCCTTCCTCCTGTCTCCGAAATGGTAATACGTAAAAATTTGACATAGTCCATTTTAGGGAATTTAAAAAAAAAAAAAAACTAACAAAATAAATGTCATTTTTAAAGAACTTAAATTAAAGAATGAAATAAAGTGTATCCATTAACTACTGCTGCACAAATAAAGTTGGACAAGGCAGAAAACTGATAGTAGGCTGCTCTCATTGCATTCAAGTGAATTATAAAAATTTAATGAATCATATTATCAGCTGCCTTCTCTCGCATATAAATTTGGTAGTCAAATACTTTGAAAATAGAGGCACATCCCAATTAAATATCATATTAAACTTAATTTAGACTTAAAAGAAATTTTTGGTGCAAGAAAGCGTCTTTGTTAAGAACTGATTGGACTTATGGTGTTGTGGGCTGTAGTAGGCAAAGAGTGTTGTGAGCTTGAAGTAAAAACAATTAAGGAAGATAAAGATGTGATGTATTCTGTGCTTGAAATTTGAAGAAATGTTTACGTCAATGTTGAAGAAATATGTTTGAAAGAAGGAGATTCGTGCGGAATCGGGTCTGAAGAATAGACAGAGGTCTTGGCAGTCAAATGGAACTGATATTTGAATAGTTATTTAAATGCTGATAACCGACCGCTCAAGGAGGTAAGGACGCAAGAAGTCTGCAATCAAGTCTCCTGAGGGACAAAAGGAAAGACGCTGACCCCTCGCAGATGCCTGGGCGTAGACGTCTAGTCTATCTGCACCTATCGCAATCACGCCAAACAACGGTACTCATTAAGAAAATTAAGTATCAATGGTAGACGTGACAAAAGAAAAGATATAGGCATGCCTAAGAGTAGGCCTATTGAGCAACGAACTTAGAGCGGCTCGGCTGTCACTACAAACGCAAGCGCTTCTTGCCCTACTGAAAGTCACAATATAGCGCATAGCCATAAGGATAGCGAAGCTATCCGCTTGGAAGACAAACACATATTTTTCTAAGGGAGCCTTATGTTCTCGATGTCTACAAAGACTCCCAGCAATAGACCCCTGTCCGGTTTTGGAGCCTTTTGTAAAAATACGATGGCATTATTTCCTTGGCTCAAAATCTGGCCGAAGCCATTCCATTACTTTTCGTTCTCTTAATAGACTGACATTTAAAAAAAATGCAGTCAATAAAAAAAATCAGCTAAAAGCTACATATTCTTATAATTGAACATCCAGTATTTTCCCATCATTTAAGAAAATTCTGCTCCTGTTGGCTTTTAATTTTATTCTTGCATCAAAACTTATTGTTATTGGAACTTAAAAGAAATGTTTGCTGTTTATAAACTTCTGAATTATGGCTTAAAACATGACTTAAGGTTCAGTGAAGGAATCTAATGGTAATGGTAAAGTAAAGTGCAGAAAGACTTGTGCATCCTTATGCAGATGCTAAAACCGATGATTCGGTAACAATAACAAATTCAACTTCCTCCCACAGTTGTTTCATTTATTAATATTTATATTCTCTATAAGTTGAATTTTTTATATCCAATGCATCCAGTTCATCAGTCTACAATAAAAAATTTTCCGGAAATGTTTGCCCTATAAAATAAAAAATCCGAGATTTATCATTGAAAATTGGAATACAATTTACATCTGTTCTTGGTTTGTAGTCATAGCTTCCTTTCGGTTCCAAAAAAATGCCCTTAATTAATTTGGATTGGTAGCAGTAGTCCAACAAAACACCAGCCATAAAACCAAGCAACATGTTGACAAATATTAACTGATACCAGTTTTGAGCAACTCATTAAATTCTTTTTCCATCCAGCAGCAACCGCAGAGAGGTCCTCTATATCAATCGAATGGATGTAAGAAAAACCAGAAGCAATCGAACGCAATAAGAAAGGTGTTAAATCTGAAACAAATAAAATCCAATCATACCACTCGCGCACACACACGTGGTTGTGGTAACGTGTTAAAATCCAATTAATGTTGATTTCTTCCATAAAAATACTTCCTTCATGAATAGTTAATTTTTTTTTGTTTTGTTTTTATGTGGACACATTATTACCATTTCATTTAATCAATCGGAGCTATAACAAATCAAAAAACATAAAACTCCAAACAGAGCAGAGGGCTTTTACCTATTCGAGTGTACATAACTACCGTCGGCATCGATTGAATTAACGTTTATATTTTTCGTCAAAAGATGATACATATTCAAGCAGCTTGGGGTAATTTTTATAGGCCATTAAAATGTAGAAAATCTGCAGAAGCAAGGAATATCAAGTTAGTCATTATCTGGAAAATAATTAGCTACCGAGCTCTTTGTGCAGGAAGCGATTTTAATTAACAATAAATCCCGTCAACATCGAATTGACAGAGTTAGTGAAGCACTTGAAAAGCACCCCATATGTCATCTCTACAATAATTGCTAATTACAATCTTCAGCTGCCGAAATCAATCACAAAAGCATGAATGAAATTCCAGTTCGCTCCTCAACTCTTTCGTTTGCAAATAGGAAATTATTTCCATTTTGATGCAGTCACTTGTTGGGGTTGAGTTAATTGATAAATTTTAATCTCATCAATTGGAAAAGCCATAAACTCTATACGAATATAAAATTCACCTGACTTTTTAACGGAACAGAAACAATACAACATGCTGTTTGTGGTCATTACTTCCCTTTTAGTAGACACATGCTACACATAAATAAATCGTAGTTTAAATTCTTTCTGAAGTTCGTTAAAAATAACCGTCATGTTGTGTATCTTCTTGGTCTCCATTTACTATCGCATGCAGATGATGATGTTACCTCCTCTCGGTCTGCTGTTGTCTTTTTCTTCCGTAAATTTGTTCTCCCTCTGCACGTGATTGTATGGAACTAAAACACATTTATACTGGAGCACCTACTCAAACTCAAGCAGGTATGTGTCGTCTCGAGGAGGCGGAGCCAGCAAAACCCTGTTTTCTTTGTTTTCCCTCAACAAAAACCCCACAAATACATGATCGATTCGATTTGTTTACTTTTCAACACGCACACATGCCAAAGACACCGGCTCGGGATAAGTGTTCGGATAAAAAATTCGGATAAAATTCACCATCAGCACTGAATGAAATCCAATACAAACGAACAGGTTGTGTTCACTTGTCCACTGTGTATACCTGTTTTGTAGGCTCGATCAGGTGGTGCGGTAATCTTTTCCATGTATTTTCCCTGCGCAGATATTTTGTGACACCAACAAGAACCACAAGAAAAAAAAAGCTGAAGAGGCGCGCATTCAATAAATGTTCACAATCGAGCATAAAGCTAGTTTTACGTTACCGTATATTCTTGCACGCGCTTCCAGCTTCTTGGTCATATCGGTTGTATTGGCTACCTGGTGCCGGAGAGCACCATCAAGCACATACAGTACTAGTACCGCCGACTTGGATTGGAACACTAGAGGTGTATATGCCGCCTCTTTGGGCCAGTGCGGAGAGATATACTTGTGTGCTCTGCTCTGTATATCAAGTGGTGTGTGTTTGGTGCGCTATTTTCCTCCAGAAGGTCATGGTTAGATATTGGCGATCCCGAACGGACAGTATTAGTTGATCATTGAATGAAATGGGTCTTCTTCTCGCTAGCGCGCTGAGAATTTTGTTTTTTGTTTTACGTTACTTATAGCAGATAGACAATTTTGTTAGTTTTGTTTTTTTCGGATTCATGTAGTTTTAGTCCGTTGCGCGATTGTGTTATTTTGATTTCGCCGTTCAAGAGTAATTTTTTGTTTGTTAAACGCGTTGTGTTTCGAACTTTCGTGGACTTTTTTTGATGAGATAATGACAAATCGGTCTTATAAGCAAAAGAATATTACAGTTTAAGTGAAAGCACCTTTATTCTATAGTTCTTAAAATTAGTAATAGAACGACGAAGTTTTGTGTTTTAACCGCGGATAGAGAACAAAAAAAAAGACGCTTTAAGATGGAAACGTGTGTCCTGATACCGCAGGAATTTTCCCTTGCTCTGACTTCGTCACCAGCGGGCACAATTCCAGAACAACAAATTACCGTGTGGACTACAACTGGCATTCAGCAAGGCACGCTGTTCTATCCCTTTCAGGGAACGATTCGTATTGACAATTTGGATACATTTAAATATTTGGATGATGAGGATGTAAGTATTAATTTTTGGTTATTATAATAGATAGTTCCTATATTTGGTTCGGTTTCTGTCTGAGAACAGGAGTTAAGGTTTTGTTGACGATGACAACACTCTTATCAAAGCCCGAAAGAGAGAGTAATTTGGGTTGACACTTGGTTGTTGTTTTCAGTAAATTTTATGTAAAGGTCGTCTTCACGAAACGCTTTGCTACGAAATATTCAACCCTGGAGTTTTTAACATATTAAGGGGGATAAAATTAAGAGCAAAAATTATTTCATGAATTTGTTAAAACTCTATGACAAAACAATGACATTCCATTAAACCCATGAACCCTTTGCTTAATTTGAAGTTTGAATAAACACTGATCAATGTTTTGGAAGTGTATAAGAGTGGTGATCTCTATTGGAAAGTGCTTCCCGTCAGTGTTTAGATTGACTGCGAACAATCTTATTTAACCGTCGGGAAATATTTTTTTAGAGGGAGAGTTTTGTTGTTTAATTAATTTCTGTAAACTGAGATCTTACCACGTATTTTCATGAGCTCTCTGGACCTTATATCTGCTCAATTAAATGCTGCATCTTTTTTCGCCAAAAAAGTGTCGAATACTTAAGCCAGATAAAATATCGTGGTACCAAGCAAATCTAAGTTCGTACCTCAACTCTTTTGAGTTTTCGTTGCATTTTTTTTTGCTTGCTTGCAGATTTTATTTGATCCTTCTTTTACTGGATTGGTTCAAAAGAAAGGGTTGTTGGACATGCTCTTACATTGCGTTTCGTAAATTAGCTACACAATGATCGAAACTATTTCGAAATGGTATGTTGTTGGCTGATCTTCACATACTCGGGGTTGAGATGTTTGTTAACCATCAAGTTCAAGAATTTTAAGATTTATATCAACGGTAAAAGACTTTTTTATAACTTTCTACAACTTGGGCAGATGCAGGCAAGTTGTAGAAATTCACTTTAAATTCATTCGTCTTATATTGGACCTTTATGTCTTAGCTGTGAAGAATTGACTTCCACTAGAAGACATGGTCCCTTTTTTGGCGCAATAAATAACTGATGTTTCTTATCCCTATGCTTTTATTGTAGATAGAAAGTTGAAAAATTAGACAAATGTTCTGTCCGCCAAAGTTGTTAAATCAAAGACGCGCTTTTTGAAGCTACTAAATTTGATAGTACTTCTTCCTACAATTAACAGATGTGAAAAATTGTCATGCATTTCATGCAGTGATACGACGGAAGTTATAAAAAGTTTACATGACATCAATCGTGAGTTTTAAATCGTATCATAACCTGCACAACCGCAAGCGCTCAAAATGTAGCGCAAGTACGTTTTTTCCACGTCTTAATAATCCTTGCAGGGCCATAAAAACGTGTCATATTTGCTTCAAATGGAGTAAGGGATAAGGGATTGCCTTGTTAGAGTCTTTGACAAGAATTGCGCATGACTGACAATTTTCTAGGCAAGCAGCAGCTAAGAAAAGCCTTCTCCTGAACTCTAGCAACCATCTTTGCTGTGCGCCTTACAAATGTTCTAAGACATCTAAGAGGCTTACAATTTTATACCGATTCCCGTGGCCAAATAGAGAGCTGGCTGTAATGACAAATGATTCCCTCAACGGACTTGTCAGACCCTCGGGCTAAGTTATGTGGGACCATGAAAAACTTTAATTGTTCCAGTCGGGATTCGAATCCAGGACCTCGCGCACAGTACAACTAACCACTACACCACTGCACCCACATTTCAACTTCTGCCTCCTCGATTTTAAACAGTAGAGTAATAGGGGATCTTATTTCTGTCTTTTGACTGAGGTGGAATCAACGGCAAAGTATCATGTCTCCAACATTGTGTCAATTTTAAGCTTGGATCTACGAAAGGAGGGACAAGAAACTTTGAACTTTTTTGTCACTTTTCGAGAAGGATTGATGCTTTGGGTTCAATGATTGCGATTTTTGTAGATGATGGAGGTCATAACAGTACAGTGGAGGTCCAAATTGTTACGATAATACAAAAATACCTTTAAGTAGTAAGAAGCCAAGATATGATAAAAATATTACTCTCACACCGCCAATCAAAAACTATCTCGTTTAACCGCTTCCTTCATCATGTTGCATGCAGCCCAAATCTGGAGACATGCTCCTCTCAGGCTCGTTTAATTCCTGCCATTTTTCCTCAAGAGAATTTCGAAACTGCCTTTGCTGAATAGGGTAAATTTAATTCGAATATAGGGTGAGATAACAATCTGAATCTAAATTTGATGTTCCATTCAGCTACGAAGAGATACCTTTTTATAAATTGGAAATTTTAGTCCTTGCATGAGGAAATAGAAGGAAGGCTTCAAGACAAATTTTTTAATTGATTCCGGTTTTCAAAGCACAAGCAATTTTTTAACAACTCACAGAAACATCTTTACATGTGCAACAGTACTTATGTATAAGAATAAGTCTAATTTTGTAGACAAGACAACCATTTTCGCCTCTTAATTACGTGCCATATCGCCCAGATTTTCCTACCCTCTGTAGTTATATTGTAACCAAGAAAAAGTGACGACAGATTATACTTCCTTTTCATAAGACATATTCTGAGGCCATTCCGTTTGTAGATAGACAGAAGAGCTTTACTCTGTATATAAGAAACAATCAGCACAATGTGAAGGACTTTAAATGGCCCACAAAGGATGGAACCAGTCTTTTAGTTTGCGCTTAAGCCTTTGTCTAACATGACCCGCATGTCAATCTCGTGGACGATTTACAGCCAAACCAAAATAGACTCTAGATTTCTTCATGCTGCAGCATCAATAGTTTCTTATTAGAATCCAATGTGCTCAATTTACGGTATTAGCGATAGACTCTTTTCATTTATCCATAAGTACCCAACACGCTTGGAATTTGTGTTATTTTAGTCCTTCTCTAAAACTTCTACGTCCTTGACATGTCTGCAGGCCGTGCATTTGTCTATTATTCAAAGCTTATATAGTTACATTGGCTCGAAAAAAAAAATTAAGATCGCTCTACTTATCCAACTTAAATCGATCAAAATCCAATCCGACAAGCATTCACCCAATAAGTCACATGCATACCGCACCGCGGCAGACCAATGTCTAATTGAATAACAATCCACCCACCTGTAGCAGCGACTCATTCTAAATCCGCATCACATATCGCCCTCAGCCTGCATAGAGTCACCCTCTTTTTTTTATACGACGCGATGTCAGCCGACCGACGGTGTAGGTGTCACTTAATTGCACGAATCCATAAACACAAAGTGACAAGCTATCAACATGTAGTCGCGCGGTATGAATGCATTTGGTTACCCTCGGCTATAAAGCGGCGACATTATTGTAGCGGCGGTGGCGGTAAGCCGTATGATCGGCGGCAGGTTCTTATTACAGTTTGCTGTGGTCGGCTATATAGTATGTGCGAGGGTCAATTTGAAATGCGGCAACAGGTTCGCTACTCAACTCTTTTGATTTGTGTTATCTTTATTGCTTCGCTTTTTCTGAATCCTGTTGTTTATGGTTCTAATATCCAATTGTAGGCGAGGGATCATTTGAATGCATGTAATCCGATTAATAATTGTTACATAGTCGCATGGCATTATGAACGGGAAACTCATCGAATCGTGGTGTAATAACTCTGAAAAAGTACTTCCTGATCGGTTTGTTGTCGTTTTTTTTTTTTTGTGACTGACTGAATAGCAGCACAACACAAACTGCTTAAAACCATGCAAACTCAACAAGTGCGAGCACGAAGTAATTTTGCATTTTTCAAGTTCACTCTCCCATAACGCTGAGAAAATTTTCAAGAAATTCCCATGCGCCTCTGTCGTCGTCTTAAAGAAAAACAACGCCATTCCACCTAGAATTCGTTAAGTGTCCATCCGTCGATCCCCCTCTCTTTGGGCCATAAAATTTAAATACCGTTCTCCCTTGTTGCATTTGATGAAAATCATTAAATTAACATGTAGCCGAGGTATTAGAGGGGCCGCCTCTAGAAACTTGTTGCATGTTGCACTAGATACTTGCGTGAGGGTGGCAAGCACCAACATAAAGTGTTGTGCTCAGGAGACCGTTAAATTCTCAACTCATCTTCCTCGAGTTGCCCCCTTTTGCGAATAAATTTGTTAGGTCTTACCTGTTGCGGGTAATTATTTCTTTTCATAAAGCATACCGTGAGAAGTTTCTCACGGTTAGGAAGAGGTTACCCTCTGCTGACTTTAACGTTGATGTGATCATTTAGAGAGTTCTTTTTTATGTGATGGAACCTATAATCCCATTTCAGATGGTCCTATAAACTGTGTTTCCATTTGACTCTATACAGTCAATCCCCTTGTCTGCTCAATTTGCTGTGCATTATGGCTACAGCATAGCACAACGACAAAACAACCCGAATACAAGGATGCGATGTAATCTGATTTAGGTCTCGAACTGATTTACAGTCACCGCCGACGTCGACGACGACTTATCGCCCTTGTGTCTGTGTCCTTTTTTCCGATCCACCTCCCTTTTCGAAACAGGTATCCTATTGTCTCGCCTCTTTTTTCGATTTTTACGCATCCCTACAAAATTCGTGTATCTATTATCTCTGCCGAATAGATAAGCACGACAGGGACGTCTGGAGCGCGTTTGTGCGATACCGATGCGCCCTGATGCTTCGGTATATACAAAATTAATGATCTCATAAATTTGATTCATTTTTATTGCCAAAGGATACCTATCTCGGAGCCATCTATCTGCACCTCCACGCATGGTACGAAGATCAAAGGCGCAATGGTGCAGACAGGTGAGTTCTGGATGTTCTCCTTCGAGATTTGTGTGCGTTTTTTCCGCATTGCATTGGAACTTTCGTTTTCCTCTGAGTATATTGAATCTTCCTTACAATTTAATTGGATTACGCGTGTCTAACTCGCAAATGGTTGTTTTCCCATAACCGACATGGAAGTCTCTCTGTTCGGATTATATGAAAATCACTGCGCGGTGCGTGATGTGCATGCCAACACTCGAGCATTGAACCAGAGATGAGGATATAGACTCGCGTACTTGGTCCATGTTTGGTGAATATACAGGTCTTGTGTGCGTCGTCTAGTCAGTCAACCCGGCACGAGATTCATGTTTGTGATCCAAATTAGACGTGATCGGTTTGTGTTTTTTTTTCTCGCTCCTCACTATGGGATTTCGCTTTCACTTTGCTCCATAAAAATTGATCTTTTTCTTCGTCTAATTTTTTTTTTCTGTTTCAAGATTATGAAAAATTGCAATCTTCTACTGGACTGGCCTTAACATACAGCATCGATGAGTTTTCGTTGCAAGAAAAAAAAGATTAAAAGTAAAAGTCAAGTGTAACGTTGCCTTGTTGCTGCATTGGTAAACTTATAGCAATATCACTTGCGATATCATTTTATTTTTTTTTTTGTAATTTTCTTCTGCCATTGGATGTTGGTTTGGTGGCGATGGACCACATGAGGTAATGATAAATTATTTATCTGTCTTGGGAGTAAGTTTTGTTTGTTTTATTGTGTAATGAATTGCAAGGTGGAAGCAGAGTTGTTGGAAACCAGTAGGGTGATGTTTGTTTTATTTTTAGGAAAACACGCATGAAATTAGAAATCCTTGTTTAAGTTCCGCACATTGATTTGCGGGGATGGCTCGCATTTAAATTAAACAGGAACATTTAGTCGAATACTTGGGTGTGCGCTTAGAATGGCATTTCCTGGAGAAACTTTAAAAACTGATTTCCTAGGTGAGTTTGCAGCTCAACTCTTTTGATTTGTCGATAGGAAATCGAGGGCCATACTGGTTTTATCCATTAAGCGTGCCTACTAAATGAAGAGTAAATATGCTAAGCAGGAAGGATTAGTGAATAAAATTAGTTGAATGATAGTTAATATCGAACTATCTAACTTTTATTGGTTGGGTTTGGTTCGACTTGACTTTCAACTTAACTTTGTTTATTAGATTGGTATTAGCTGTTTGGCTTTGGGGTAGGATTTCTTTTTTAGTTGCGCTTGAGTCTATCTATCTTAAGTTAAAATTGGCATCCTGAAAATCAAGATCACAAAGTATTTCTATGTCCTAGCATGGCCTTTTTTGAAAGATTATTTATAAGTGCCCCGGAGCTAAATTAAACGTTCGTGATCTTCCGTGGTGCATCTTTCATAACTCAAAAAGGTAGGTGCTTCTATACAAGCTTCAATCGTTTCCAGCTGTCATATTGACCTCAAACCACAGCCATTTTTTCTTCGAATCTGGTAAATTTGTCCCTCACAGGTTAACTTGTGACTTCAGTGGTAAAATATGAATAAGCTCAACATTTTCTACACGTTCTTTTTCTATGTTCGTCTTTTGCATAAATATCCTTCATCGGATGAAACCCTTTTTTGAAGCACTAAAATATGTTTGAGTTTGTCTGAAATGACACACATGTTTCGGGCTTATGCCACGAAATGAATTAGGCATTTGGTGATGTAAACAAAACACAGATATGCCAAAGAAAACTCAACATAATAGATCTTGGTAAGTTAAGGAGGGCTACTGACTGCCATAGGGCTTCAGCAGCCCTTGGAGAAGCTCGGTCCGGTTGGAGCTCGAGCTCTCACAGCCTATCAAAGAAGAATAATCAAAGAAGTTGAAACCGTGCAGTCTGCAGCCACTTGCACTGTTTTTGAAATTTTAGTCGGGCTTGATAACATGTTCATTGATAGTCTTCTGTAGTGCTGTGTCGACCTATAGTTAAGAACAATTTTTCAGTGCGAGATTATGCAAGCTTCCATCAATTCTTATACGAGGTTAACCTTGGTAGAACTTCCCACATTTGGTGGGTTAAGATGTGATCAATCTTATTATTTGAAACGACGATTCCTCTGACCCTTTCTGAGAAAAAAATAAAATGTTTTCCAAATTAAGGAAATGTTTAATTTGACCTCAAAGTTAAGAAACGTTTGAGCAGAGCTGAAAAACTCGAATTTTCTTATAACTTTTGGTTTGAGAAGTGCCATTAGGGTGAGTCAACGATTTCGAGACTGAAAGCCTTGATTGATGGAGTTAATTCTTCACTGAAAAAAAAAATCCTCCTTCTGTAAGCCTCAGATTTATTTTATTCTGGGATCGAAAACGTGCGGATTTAACAACTAACTCAAAAACTGTCTTAAAAAGGTCATTATTGTTTTAATAAAAAAAATTTGCTGCCTTGAAAAGGATTGAAGTTCAAATCATGAGAGTTCTTAACACTTTCAGGTTTACTTCCAACTTTTATTAAATCTTTGCGATGGTATTGTAGCGCTTTGCTTCCTCTCTGTCTAAAATTTCTAGATTTTGTCAGACCAAAGCTGGAAAGAAAGCTAATTGCGGCTCAGAAGAGCCATCGCCTGACCCCTGTTACAATTATGCATGCAGTGTGCGTTGCAGGTGTTTTTTCACAAACGAAAAGTACCTACCGTTTTTTGCCAATTCAAAATGGTGAATTGAGGGGTCCCTCATGACAATTGATACTCTCGGAGGGTTTTGTCAGGCCCTCGCGGAGGTGGGACACTTTGAAAAAAAAAAATGGTATTGCCCTGGTCGGTATTCGAAGCCTGAGCCTCGTGCGCAGTGTTCCTTAACACTAACCACGGCAATCACAGACCAAAGCTGAAGTGGACTAAAAACTATTTGGGTGAGTGTTTTGGAAATGGTATAAGCTGAAAACTTTGGGTAATAAAGGGCTAAAGCTTTCCTTAAATTCATTTGATTACTTCACATATGAAGCGAAACATAACCCCAAATTGTCATAGCCTAACTGTTGTAGGGTGTTTCCACCAGAAACTTATCCGTGATTATAAGAAGTCTTCCTTGAATGGCCTCTTAAACACATAGATCTACCATGTTGGTTGGTTAATGTTGCTATTGTTGGAGATGTGGTTGGACCTGTCAAGGTGTGCACATTTCAACAGAATGGTGGATGTTAATGTTGATACTGAAGCTTGATAATTATCAAGCACTATCGTTTTTTTTTTGTCGACTGACATCGCAGTAACATATTTAGAATTTGGGTAATTTCGTTTCGTAAAATCTAAAATTCGGTGGCAGCCAAAAACACATTTAATCATTTCTGAACCTGCTAGATTATCCAAGGTACCCGGAAGTCAAAAAGCTACAAGGAGATATGAGATGACCTGACGACTAGATATTACAATTTATCACCACATGATGTCATTAAAAAAATGTCGAAAATTAATGAATACGTAAAGTAATTTCCTTTTTCCAGTGTAAAGGCTTTGAGATTAACTCCTCAAATAAATCTTTCTACGTTGATTTATGTTCCATGTGCGGTGGAAACAAAATAAATATACACGAACTTCTAGTTTTAGGGAATTTTTAACTTTATAATCTGGTCGACAATTAATAAGTCAATATCATTCAACCGTCGTAGGTTGGGCTGGGCGAAAGGGTGGCTGCATGGTCTTCTTTTACAGCTGACTAGGCTTGTACTTGGTGTAATCCATTAATGTTGACATGAAAGGAGTGATTTAATTGTATCGAGTTGTCCTTGCAACCGTTTTCATTTACGAAAAAACATCCAAATGTATTTGGCATTGGTGAACGGGACCAAAGGTTCTTTCTGCGAGTTGAATATATTTTTATTTTTTTACTTGAATATATTTTTGAGGTAATCTGCTTTTAATGCGACAACCTGCACTTTTCATTGTTAAGTCTCTGCCAAAGAGACATTTTAGTTGTTTTGTGTCCCCGTTGTTTTGGTTGGACCTAAATAGAAGTTCAAAGTAGCAGGTGAATTGATCCCAAGAAAAGCGCTGTTGAACAAATTAGGCGTTTGAAAAAAATTGTATTCCTTGAACCATCTGCGTTTTTTAAAATATAAACAAGTGTAATTGTTTTTAATTTATTGGCAGACCCCCATTTAATTTTTTTAGCAGACCGTTGCGAGTTATTTTCATGAATTTAGTGCAATCACAAGTGTGTCTTTAGGTTCGTTTTGCTCCAATTCTTTTAATCCCAGAAGACAGATCAGGGTTCCCAGTGAATAGCAGTGCCAAGGAGTGAATTTTTTTCTCCTTATTTCCCTTAAAACTTCTCTTCATAAAATGCGTATTTTCATCAAGCCACAAAGTATGTCTACTCAATGCGTCAAGCAAGAACCAATTGCCACGCACTTCCCTCCTAAATCCAAGTGCTTGCGAAATATTATCCCGTATAGTTAAAATTTGTCACCAAGTAGTTGCTGTTTGTCAGTGTGACAGATCGTGACATTCAGTGATTTGTTCTCGGCACTATTGATTGATTTGTTTATAAATGCGTTTAAATTTTTTGCTTCCTTTCTATTCCTTTCAGCTTAAAATATAAATTATTTTTGCTTTTAAAAATGTATTAGCTTGTCAACTCATAACTTAGCTTCAAACCATATCACAAGCTCAGTCATTACTTATGAATTATGAAAATTAAAGTTAAAAAAAAAGAAACCTGCTTGGATACTGTGCAGGTGATATCAAGGAAAAAAAATGTTTCACAACAGGTTGTCGCGCCAAATAGACACCTGACTGAAAATTCAATTTCCCTCCTTGGTATCAACGCGGGCCAACACAAGTAACTGGCTCAGGGTGTCAAAAACCATTTGATTCATTGACTGCAAACAGAGTGGAAATTATGCTCAGTGTACGCAGGTAGTTTTTGAGTACAAGCATATATTCGCTACGACTTGCAGCAGACTGAACCACACTCCAATAAACCTGTTTGACCTAGCAAGGTTTCGGTCGTAAAAGAATATCAAGTTCAAAATTAGCATTGGCGCACAAAAATCCGACACATCTTCTTGCTTGAGGAGAAAAAAAGAATAAAGAGGAAAACCCTCAATCTCACAAAGGTTTTAGAGTGGTAAAAATGCGCCCGAGATGGCACCTCAAAGAAATACAGGATCTCATGTAATCCCTTAATCTGGGTTCAGTTGGACAATGCTCATGATGTGTTATCCCATTTGCTGAAGCCGATTTAGGTTCTTAATCTGCGGTCAACACTTTGTGTGTGTTCTTTGGCGACGACGCATACGCAACACAGGGTGGTTGCGAGAAAGGTTAAAAAAGAACCAAAGTCAAATTCGTGTCGGCACCATGAGTGGTTTCTGGGGTCATTTAAATCGCATGACGAAAGTGATTTCCTTTTTGAAACTCATAATCATCTCATCATCATTCCATTGTGTTTCATTATGGGTTTTCTGCGTTTTGTTCTTATGTTTTTTCGTGTCCATTCGTGCAGATACAGACTTGTTTGATTGTCTTTTAATCGGCGATCGTTACCCATATTGCCGTACCGAAAATCCCTCATAAGTGGTACGCGCTCGCATTCTATATGGCAGCTCGCATTTTGGTTGTTCTCTCTACGCGAACCACTTAAGTTTCGAGCTGGTGTGGAAAAACAATCGGAGAGTCATCATCATCATCATCATCATCGTCAGCAGCCAGTAGCAGGTACTGGGAATCCATATTTATGAAATTGGAATTTTATGTGTTATTTCCGTGGGGGATTATCAGAAGCAGCGCCACAGCATATATGAACGACGTGTGACAGACACTACGCATTTCCGTGCGATGCCGCCGCAGACAGTCGCCGGCCTCTTCCACCTCCGCAACGGGCTGAAATCCAGGGCAGAAGTTACTAACCAGCATCAATCAACGCTGTCCAGTGTAATATCGTGCTGAGTGTTTATTGTTTTTCATTTCCTCTATATGCTGCCGCGGTTTTGCGGATGAGGTGTACCAAATAGGGTTAGCGTCGCCGATGCGATCCAAAATAAAAGCATCCAAAAAAGGGAGTAAAAAATAAAATGCTAATGGATGTCAAATCCTTATTTTTCTTTGTTTTCTTCTTGTGTGAATGAAACCGAGGGTCACAATGCATTTTGTGTAGCAATCAATTAATTTGATTTGTTGTATTTTATCAGATTTGCGGCGGTCGACTCTTTTTTTCCCCCGACATTTATGTGTAAAATACAGCTTATATGGAAAAGGTGTTTAACCACGCCCACTAAACTGACAAGTCCTTTCTAAAATTTTTTTTTGTGTTTATAGCCATTAGCTCAACTAGACCAATTAATACAATTTTTTTTTGACACGAAGCGTGGTTTTCCATAATTGTATGCAAATTTCGGTGCAAATCAAAAGAGTTGAGCAGCGAACTTTTTCCCTTGTCCGGCAATCAATTTGTCTGTGGCCATTAAAAAGAATTTTTAACAGCGAATATATTAAATAAAATTAATTTGTTTATTAACTTTGGATGGTTTTAGTTAAGCAAGCAGTCGGGGGCCGAGACAAAAAATTTGTTTTCTTAACGGCTTTTTGTCTATATTTGGGTTACATGAAATGATGATAATAAAAACTGCACAAGAGGTTAATGTTTGATGGGTTTTTAGGTGTTTTTTGTGTGGTACCTGTTGCTTTGCAAGTTTGTGGCACAATTCGTTTCTCAAACAGTGAATAATTTGATGTGAGTAAAGAGTATTAAGTGCGAAGAGTAGAGAAATTCAATGGAGATAAGTAGTCGTCATGCGCATCGGTAGCGGAAAAACTTATGAAATTGATTTAAGCAGCAGTCACTCTTTAAGGTGCAATTGGTGGGCTACATCTCTGTTATGACGTCTGGTCCGTAAAAAATCCTTCGTTATTTCTAGCTTGATAAAATTTCCGGTTCGCGTGTAAGGAGACTAAGACTCTAGCTGAGTAGACTTTAGACTCAACTTGAGGTGAGTTTTCAACTCATCGGTTGACGTAGCTCCTGCACGTCAACCGATCACTTTCGAAAACATTGTCAAAGCAAACATTTTCTCTATTTGTATCTTTTTGTACCTATGCCATACCTCCGTGCAATGGGTGCAAATTCCAGCACTGATTGTTAACTGATTCGTTGATTAAAGTTGCCCATATTTTGAACCTCTGCATTAGTTCCTAGGTTCATGAACACGCATTGAAGCTCTGTTTTAGCTCCTAGGTTCTTTGTGTCCATTGTTCAATTTGCAGATTATTCAGCTTTGTGATCTTTTGCTTGATTACTTTTCTTTTAAAATGTATTTACAGAAAATCTGGTCCTGTGCCTACACTAGAGAAGGCAAACCTTTTAAGAGCCCCGTGCCATTTTCAAAAAATAAAAAGCTTGTAGTGCCTTTGGGGTACCAAAGTAGTCTTGATGTCTTCTAATAGGGTTTTTTCATCGCAAATAAAACAGAGATGAACGAAGGAAGATTGAGAGTTAATCCCAAAGTATTTCCACCGGAAAAGATATATCCTGCGGTGTAAAACGGCGATGTCTAGTTGTCACTACCTCTGCGCATCTCCTTGTAAACTTGAGTTTTTATGGCTCCTAGGCAAATCGTAATCAAAAATAATTAAACTCATATTTAATTGACACTGACAAAAAACAGAAAAACAAAACGTGAAATTTGTTGGTGGGAATCGGGTCCACAAAGTTGATAGTAGACCAAATTGATCAACATCAACCAGCAGTTTCAACAGTTACATCCATCAATCTGTTGCAGTGTATTCTACTTTCTATGACAGGTCCTTCCTCATAAACAGCAAAGTCAACCGTTCTGCACACCCTTTTACACAACAAAAAAAACACAGCTGAGTTGATGAATGACGTTTCTTAATTCGTGCCAATTCCAACTATTCTGGCCGAAATATCTGCAGTTTTTTATTTATTCGGATTCCGAATATTCCGATCATTCAGTTTTGGGTTTCTTTATTTGTTCAGAATATTCTGAACGCATTCTTTCCATTCTACCTCCTGAGGTAGCACGAACTAGAACGATCGGAATATTCCAACCTCGTATTTAACATTTTCCATTCCTTCTACGGAATGAATGAAGAAACATACCCGATGATAATCAGCTGTCAAAAAAAGTTTTGTTTGACTTGTTTCGTCAGAAAACGAAGAGAATTATGTCATAAAACTGGGTTGCTGTTTGCTTTGTCCCGTTGCCTTTGTTTTACAAGCGCTTTGAAAGTATGCCACTCGAAAAGACGATTGAAAGCCATAGAAAATGCAAACAACTCAACAAAACTCAAAACACAGCGAACGTCAACTACTACAGCTCCACAGAAACGTCAAAACACACGTCAAAGTTCATCGTGTGATTTTTTTTGCTTTCTCAAAACTTTCTCACGTAAAAAGACGTAGCGACGGATGATAGGAGCAACGTTGTGGTAGCTCTCATTGAATTAAATGTGTTTGAATTTAATGTATTTGAATTTTAGTTGTCAAAGCAACTTTGACGCAACGCAGCTTTGCGACATAGCCTTTAAGAATTCATGCGTGGAAGAGATTTATTATGCGATTAATTTTTAATCTCTTCGGGAAGAGATTAATCTCGTGAATAAGAAAGGATTCAGCGAAAATTGACTTAATGGCGGATTAGTGTCCGGTGGAAACATTTGACAATCTCGACAAAAACAGTTTACGCTGTCACTCAGAGCTTCGGGTGCAATCGGGCTTCTCAGTTAATGACATGCCGACAATATTTCGTCAATGGTTTGCCATCGCTGGCCTAGACTATATACGAAACTCTTTAATAGATCTAAGGAAGCAATTATATACGCCCAGTCGTGTGAAGGATTTTTCTCTTGAATTAGCCTAAACCATTTATTCATCTGCCTTTGAAAACGTTTTTTAGGTGGTAACCAAGAAGGCATCATCTCGTTTGCTTCAACGAAAAAAAAATCAAGAACGCTCAAAATTTCGAAAGTCGATTTGAATAATTTTGAACAGGAAAAAATTCAGAAAAATAAACATAACTAAACAAAACCCAGAACTCACCCTTTTTTTTGTGATTTTTCAAAATTACTAATTTTATATCAGAAATGAATTCCTGCACCCAAACTCGCACCTACCCCAAATCCTAGTACTTCAAACCAAAAGGTTGTTTACTGTATTCAACAAAGCAAAACAGGACTTTTCACATGGGAGTGGGCCATAATTCTGAACATTCTGCTTTATTAACACAATTTTGACTTTTTTGAAGTAAATAAAAGTAAAAACGAAACAGGCAGGGGGTTTGCATTACACTGAGTCACTTGGTCAAAGTTGCGTATCCAGAATTTTGTAAAACAAATTTTGAAAACCAGTTTTTATAAAGCAGAGTTTTTCAAGCAGAAATTTTTTGAAAGAATTTTGACCATCCTTTTTACAAAAACAGGGTAAAAATTCGTTTCATTTTTTTTCTGCTAGATTTTTGGTTTTCTTGATTTTTTGCTTCGAGGTCTGGGCTTTGGAAATTTTTCCGCACGTATGGAATGGGTACCTAAGTGGACGCATTTACATTCGTCCCCGAGTTCATACTTCTGTGCAATAAGGCAGGCCTGTGATTATGAGAGCCTTATAAAAGGACTCTTTGGTTTCTCAATTTAGAGCTTAACTACTCAGTTACCTTATAATGTCGATTAATCACTCCTAAAACCTTAAAACTTATATCCCCACAACCTCTCTCTGAATCCTGCTTGAAAGAGTTGGTCTTATAAATTCAATGCTTCATAGGAAAACTCATGTTAAAGCTGGAAGCAATAGAGCGATCAGGCTTTAGATTACCAGTTAGTAATTGCGATCTGACTATGAAACACATTTGGAAGAACTGGATCTTTTTAACACCCTTAAAACTTGATCACCCTTAATAGATCTTATTACATGACTCTGTCTAACAGGCAAGCATGCAATAAAGATAGGAAAGGTTAAGATGAGGAAGAGATCACTCTTCACGTTTAAGTTTAAGTCTACTCAGTCAAGAAACTCCCTCCACAATTTAAGCAAAATCAATCTAGCTGACAGCTGACGAAATCGTTGGACACATTCTCTCTCCATTTACCTCCTCATTAGCGTAATTCCCCGCCCATTTGTCCTCTTGCCAGCCACGTGCAGCAGGTGTCTACACCTCGTGTCACTAATTAATTAACTATATTATATCGACCGCCTCATTTCTTAATGCGAACTTTGAATCCAACCTGCTCTCGTTTATTTCCATAAAGATTGCAAATCGAATGTGTCTCAAGCCGTATTAGTTGTCACCTCAAAGGCTCGTTTAATCAATCAAAATGTATGAACATTCTGCACCATAATAACCGGATCGTATATACTAATCACCAGCTCGGAAAATATCTATCTACACTTACTTTCTACAAATTCGAGCGAGATTTACTTGCAAATGCATCAGTGCAACAATCTAGCCGCGCGCCGCCGTCGTAATAGTAATTATGAAAAACGACAAACAAATTTGCATGATAAACAAAGGTGTAACTCGTTTTTTAACCAACACCTTTTTCTGTACTAAATCTAGTTGGGGTTTAAATTTATATAAATTGCAAAATAATAATCTTAAAACCAGAAAAAAAATCAGAAAAATGAAATACACCTACCAGAGATATGAAAAAAAAAAATCATTCGAATGAAAATTTCAAGTAGAACCATAAACCAAGGGGCCCAAGGGGAGAGAATAATGATTTACGGTCATTCTGAGGCGGTCTATACACTGTGTTGGCCTAGTCTGTCAATGCAGATCCGATAAATATCTGGAATCTGAGATTTGAGCAATATTTGTCGTATCTGCGAGTGCAAACAGTCGACACCGGCTCAAAGTAGGCACGAAAACTATTTGCATAGATATATCCTTATGTTGATGGAGATAACGCAGACATTAACATGAATAAGTCATCAATAAAATTTTCAAATTAATTGATTTATCTATAAAAATTTTGTTTTCTGTCCCTTTAAGGTACGCTACCGTTTTGGGCTGTACGACGAGATCACCTACACTTTCGGCAAACGAGTTCGCTACTGCAATTGGATTCGCTTTCTAAGGGTCTCCGATACGTATTGTCCCCAAGTGAATATGGTCTGCACCAAGGTCAAAGGTGAGCCGATCTATGAAGTTGTGAAGCCGATCACCAACCATCAAGAGCTCGTTGTGTACTTCCTGCCCGAACGCCCCGAGGAGTTGTTCTTCGTGCGAATGCGGGCATCACTTTACCGCCAAACAATGGACTCAATCCTAGAAGGTGAGTTGTACACTATTTTTCACTCGCACCTCTTGCACATCGGTACTGATCACACGCATGCGTGTATTTCATTCCAAAGGCTCACCCCTGGACCTCTCAATGTCCTTGCTAAATCGTGTGATCCTGCCAATCTCGCCGTCATCCAGCAGCGAAGATGAGCATAAATCAATTTCAAGTGAATCATCTGCGGGATCGATATCATCACTGAACGAGAACACCAGCGATCATCTCATCACTACAGCAACCGCTCATCAGCTGGAACGTGATCTTAACAATGGCATTCACCATCATCATCATCATCATCAGCGGACACCGCAACGAGCTCGCAGTGGCCGTGGTGAACGTTCACTTTTGCCATGTGACGTTTGCGGTAAGGCATTCGATCGGCCCAGTCTACTGAAACGTCATATGCGTACGCATACAGGTGAGCATCACTTTACGAAAGGGAGAGAGAGAGATCATCTTACTCAGGTTGCATGTGAGTGCACCTGAAGATCGATCGGTACAGTGATCGCGGACTTCGTTTCGCATCTCTTTTTGAGCAATCATAACGATTACGATCGCGTGTAAATTTTTTTTTAAATTTGTCGCATCCATTGCCTTACGATTTATTGATTGAAGATCGTTTTTTTTCTCTCTCGTTTTTTTTGTATA
Organism: Neoascia interrupta; assembly: GCA_947623515.1. Classification (NCBI taxonomy): domain Eukaryota; kingdom Metazoa; phylum Arthropoda; class Insecta; order Diptera; family Syrphidae; genus Neoascia; species Neoascia interrupta. The sequence goes on from OX392462.1 coordinate 189,035,020, forward strand.
GGAGAAAAACCTCACGTGTGTATGGTGTGCGGCAAGGGCTTCAGTACGTCGAGCTCATTAAACACACATCGACGGATACATTCTGGTGAGAAACCCCATCAATGTCAAGTTTGTGGGAAACGCTTTACGGCCAGCTCGAACTTATATTACCATCGAATGACACATATTAAGGTGAGTACTATAGGATAATATACTACAGGGTGTACTGCACACTTTGGTTTGTCATTATTTTTGCAAAAAAAAGCGATATTGTGGGATGGTTGACAAACTTGCATTCAGATGTCATCGATATGGCAATACTTTGCGGGGAGATATTGATATGACACCGCATTCAAGTGCAACCCTGCCAGACGGAGCACGGTCGACGTCATTGTCAGAGGCTGGTGAATGTCAAGTGAAATCAGTGCATCAGTGCGCGGAGGTGGTGATTGCTGCGAAAGTGAAAATGTAGACGTAGAGGTTTTGATTTCAAGTTTTTGAAAACTTTTTACAATATTCTTCTGTGAGAGGGTTCATATGGCTCTTCTAAATCGTTGCCCTTTTTATGTTAGGACGACACATGAGTAGGTGTGGCACTGATGCACTTTGGCTTTCCTGTGTCGCCTGTAGTAGGAAGCCTGTTATCCATTCGTGATGTTGCGAAGGTAGAATCAAGACACATTCAAGTAGAACCCGAACTAATCCGGTTTGCCTTCAGCTGCTGTCAAATCCAATGACTAGAAAAGACTGTATCAGAAAGCTTGTACAACATTCGTGATGTTGTTCGTGAACACACACAAGTACTAGTGACACTAACGCACTTTGGTAACCCTTTCGGTTTAGCTTGTTGTTGAAAACCTGTCAGACATTCATCATGATACGAAAGAGAAAAAAATCAGGGGGCAAGAAATAAAGTAAGAGAGGTATTGATGCATTTAAGTTCTCAACAATAGTGACAATTTTAATGGCTAGAATATACCGTCTCTGAAAGACTGTTCAACATTGTTGGTAGCCAAGAAAAATTAGCTAAAAGTAAGGCATTGATACACTTTGGCGAATTAATAATAAGGCAAGAAGGTCTTTGGAAGCCTGTTCGACTTTCGCCAGAGGACATGTAAAAAGGCTTATCAGTTTGAACGAACAAAGAGAGCCTGTGGAAGCTTCTTCCAAATTTTTGATGCTGCGAGAGAGGAAAAATTCAGAGGACTCGCAAAAGAAGCATTGCTGAGCTTGACGATTTAAATGTCGAGGAAAGACCTCTTGTGGAAGCCTGTTCAACATTCGTGATGTTGCTAAAGAGAAAAGGTCAGAGAACAAAATAGACGGCACAGGAGGAAAGACCGCCTGTGGAAGGCTCTTCCACATTCTCGGTGTTGCGAAAAAAGGGAATGCCAGTGGACAAGAAAACACGACACTGATTTGCTGTGGTGTACAAATGATGACGGGTAAAATGTTGACGAAAGACCACCTGTGAAAGCCTGTTCCACATTCGCAATGTTGCGAGGGGAACAAATTTGTAGCACCAAAGAAAAAGTCACCGATTAGCTCTGATGTCCCAATGCTGACGATGATTATCGTCGAGCAAAGACCGCCTGAGGAAGCCTGTTCCACATTTGCGATGTTGTGTAAGGGAAAACAATTTGAGGACAAGTAAAGGAGGCACTGATGAACTTTGAAATCCCAATGCTGACGATTAACATGTTGAGTAAAAACCGAATGTAAAAGCCTGTTCCACATAAGATATGTTGAGTGAAGGAAAGAAATTTGAGGACCAGTTAAAGAGTCACTCTGATGTTCAAACTCAGATGTTCAAACGCTGACGAATACCATGTCGAGTAAAGACCGCCTGTAAAGCCTGTTCCAAATTCAAGATGTTGCGTGGGGGTACATTTCGAGGACAAGAGGCACTGGTGAACTCTGATGTTCCAATGCTGACGATAATCATGTCGAGCAAAGACTGCCTGCGAAATCTTGTTCCGCATTCGCGATGTTGCATGAGGTGTAAAAGTTGGGGGCCTAGAAAAAAAGTCACGCATGAACTTTGATGTCAAAATGCTAGCGATTATCATGTTGAGCAAAGACTGCCTGATGAAGCTTGTTCCGCATTTGCGATGATGTTTGAGGCGTTAAAATTGGAGGCCCAGAGTCACTCACGAACTTTGATGATGTCAAAATGCTAACGATTACTATGTTGAGCAAAAACCGCTTTTCGAAGCCTGTTCCACACTCGCGAGATTGCGTGAGGAGGGAAAAAAATTGAGGATCAAAAAAGGCTCACCGATGAAGTCTGATGTCCAAACGGTGACGATTAACATGTCGAGTAAAGACCACCTGTTTAGCCTATTCCAAATTCGCGATGTTGCGTGAGGGGAAGATTTTGAGGACCAGTAAAAGAGTCTTTGATAAACTCTGATGTTCCAATGTTGACGATAATCATGTCGAACAAAGACTGTCTGTGGAGGCTTGTTGCGCATTCGCGATGTCGCATGAGCTGTTAAAATTGGAGGCCCAGAGAAAGAGTCACCCATGAACTTTGATTTCAAAATGCTGACGATTACAATGTTGATCAAAGACCACCTTGGGAAGCCTGTTCCACATTTGCGACGTTGTATAAGAGGAAAAAATCATAGCACTAGAATATCAGGGATTGCGACCGCATAAGGAAGCTGTGGGAAGCCTGTTCCACATTCGCGATGTTGCGTGAATGTTAAAAAAAATTTAGGAGAAGTATAAAAGGCACCGATGATGTTTGGTCTCATAATACCGATGAAAACCCTGTCGTGCAGGGACTGCTTGTGGAAGCCTGTTGAACATTCATGATGTTGTTAAAGAGGAAAAAATAGGGTACAAGGAAAAGTGGCACTGATTGACTGAGCTCTGGCTTTCAAATGCTGACAATTATCATCTCGAAAATAGACTTCCTGCGGAAGCCTGTTCCACATACGCGATGTTCTCCAAGTGGGAAAAACTTTAGGCACTGATCTGATGCACCCAGATGTCTAAATGCTGAAAATGGCAATGTCGAACAAAGGCCGCTTGCAGATGGCTGTTTCACATTCACGATATTGAGTCAGAGTAATAAGTCGGAGGACAGTGAAAGAGGCACTGGTGGAATCCGTTTTAAAACGTTGACGGTGCAATGTCAAAAAAAACGGACTGTGGAAGCCTGTTCCACATACGTTATGTTCTGCAGAATATAGAGTTCCAAAACTTTCACTTAGAGCCTCAGGAGTTTCAGTCCATTTTACTCTTTATATGATCTGTTATTCACGGTACTCTAAGGTTTCAATTTCATTGCCCCCCATGCATGCAAAACATTTTTGACGATTAATGAAGTCTTCAAAATACGGTCTGCAAGACCTTTGTCCCCTTACCATGTCGAAATTTCCTCAGAAATTTTGTGGAAAATTTAATACTTTTCTGTTTTTTTGATTGGTATTTTCCTTGGAAAAAAGTTGGATCTAAAATCGACTTGAAAGCAAAATCCTTTACCAAAATCCACTCGCCACCAGAAGGAAATTAGCGACAATACCATGTGACCGTATTGTGACTCCCTTGCTCCTTTGGCTTTTCTTCGTTAAAGAAATAAATGAGAAAAAAGTGTTCCACCAACAAACCGAGGAGCAGCCGCAACCATCTGAAGAATTTTCACGTAACCAAGGAGGTATCCTTTTGTCAGCGGCCGCTGCCAAAGCATATTTCACTAATAGCTGAATATCTTTTGATACGTATATTTCCCAGCCCTGGAAGACGCGTTCAACCCATATGTACGTGGGTATTGGCCAGTGTTATGCGTAACGTACCTAATCATGTAAAAATGTCCCGCCAGCCGCTGTTGTTGTTTCGGTCTGACTGAGCTACCAACTCAGGTTCCTTCTGTACGCGCACAGATGTGTGCTTGCCTGGGCATGCCTGACCACAGCTTGACCATGGATCAAGCCAGTTTTCAGAGCAGTAGTGTCTGTTTGGGTGCACTGTATCTGGGGTTAATCTTTGTGTGTTTTTTTTTCTCAGTGCCTGAATTGCACTGAAAACAAGCGACTGGAATGGTAGCTGCATCTAATTGCTCGAACCGATAAATTAGTTCTGTTCGTTGGGTAACTTTTTGTCTTCATTGGCGAAATGAGTTGATTCATTTAGTGGTGTTGTTGTGGAGGTTAATAGTCGCGGCCTTTCCGGTCAGTTAGTGTGGCAAATGCAGACGTCAAGTAATGTCTGGCATTTGTCGATGGGCGGATTGGTATTTTCTTGTGACTTTGAGTTTTTTTTTGCCCCCTTCGAGCCATCGAGGACATTACTTGTCTGTTGGCGACGTAATGTGAGGCATTTTTGGCGGTTTGACTGTGGATGGAAGGAAAAAAACTGGAAACATGAGTTGGGCCAAGCACTTCTTGTGGTCATGTGGTGGTGGTAGATCACCCAAATTGGTTTTTATGACATGGGATACTGTCGTTGGAGTATCGACCGATTTGTGGTTAATATTTTGGCGGTCGAAGGACTTTGATAGGTGTGGGAAAAGCTTACTTAGGGCTGTAATTGTTCTTATAACTTCTCACCTCTTCTAAATTCGGTTGATCATGTATAAATATTGTTTGTCTTTTTCTTTTAGGAAAAACCACACAAGTGCAACCTATGCGCAAAGTCATTCCCAACGCCGGGAGATTTGAAGTCCCACATGTACGTGCACAGTGGATCGTGGCCATTCAAGTGTCACATTTGTTCCCGTGGTTTCTCAAAGCATACGAATCTCAAGAATCATCTCTTCTTGCATACTGGTAAGTGACTCGATTTCTTGTGAAATTTTCACTGACTCTTTGCCTTCGCTTAAAGACTGAAACTGACTCTTTGATGTCTTGTCTTGTGCTTACAGGTGATAAGCCTCACGGTTGTGAGTTGTGCAACAAAAAGTTCGCTTTGGCGTGTAATCTACGGGCTCACATGAAGACACATGAAGGTAGGTTGTCAGTCCCGCCCCTTAACTTCTTATTTTTAAAATAGAAATTCATAATTTCATCCCCTAACCTTAATTCTTTTTTTATATTTTTTTTCATTAACAGGTGATCCACAAGACGAATGTGTTCGATGCGGAAAGGTATTCCTGACATCGGCGAATGGTCTCAATCAGGGTGTATGCACAAAATGCTCAAAAGATCCAACCACGACTGAGAGTGTAAAGACTGGCTTCCGTTCAGCGGGTGAGACAACCACCGAGGATGAATCTTCGAATGGTGAAACCGAGTATAGTGACAAGTAGGCTCTTCTGTTTGAGAGTGTTGTTCTTATCAAAAATCCGTCCAGTTAATTAGGCACTTTGAATCAGTATAATTGTGTAAATAGTCCTTGAATCTCTTTCGTGTGTATATTGAAGTTTTCTCTGCGCATTCATCTTTCTATTAATTTTATTGATTTTTTTTAAAACCAGTTTCCAAAAAAGATCTCGCCTTTGAAACTAATTTATATTAACTTTCATTACACATATTTGTTTATTTGTATGATTTTTTTCTTATTTTTAAGTTTAAAGGTCGTACGCCCAATTCATTTCCACTCTTGTTGTCTGTATTGTGTTTTTTATTTTTGTGTTTTTTCTTCATTTATAGCGATTGTCCAAAGTTTACGTTTATTATTATAACTTTATTAATTATTATTTAACCATAAAGTTTTGTTTTTTTATAATATCTTGTAAATAACACCAAATCATCATAATTTTGAAGATTTCATTAATTTTAAAGTTTTTTTTTTTTAATATTGTTTCGAAGTTAAATTTTATTTGCTATTGTTGCATTTAATAAACAAAAATTAAATTAAATTATCACAAAAAATTCATGAGATTATGTGACTTTTTATTATCGATTAGAAATACCTATACGAATGTGAAAAAATATATTCGTTAAGTTTAAATATTATTTTTATTTATTCTAGTCAAAATTTATGTAAATAAGTTTGTAATAAAATAAAAACAAAATACAATTTATTTGATCTTAAAATATTTAAAGATTGTGTTTTATTTTTTTGAATGGTGACACAAAAATGGTGAGTATTGTAGTGAGCATTTTGAGGGCAGTTTGTGGTTTTTCTGTTTTAAAAGTAATCTTCATAAGATCTGGTCAGAAATGTGGATTTGAGACTGTTAAAATGTATGAAGGTATCGACTTGTACTTAAATACTTAAATAAACGTTGAAGAGCCGAATGAATACGAAACTATGAGAGAAGAATGGGTTAGGCTCAAAATTCTGCCTGGGTCAAAACTCTTTTTTTAAATTTTTTTGTTTCAAAATTCTGTTTTAAAAATGTTGCTTTTCAGAATTCGGTGACATTGACAAAGCGTCACAGTAAAATATGCTGTCGCCCCTGCAACCTCCCTGCCTGTTCCTTTTTACCCTTGCTTTAAAAGTTTGCTTGAAGGAGCAAAATAAGCTGAATTGAAGTGCTTTCGTTAGAATAATGAATAAGTAGAACTTCGATAGGCAGAATTATGACATAATTCCGAGAAGAGTCATAGAAAAAATTTAGAGATTTGAATTTGAGAATCTGGGCAGCATTGCGAACGAAGTAAGGATATGCCGCACAAAGATAATAAGGACCATGCCCAATAGGTTTGAGGCTCTCAGTCGCTAAAACTTTAGAAAAATTTTAAAGATTCTTTTCTGCAGCCAAAGTTCGAGAAGCAACCTCTTAATTTGGAACTCCACAAAAAGGACATTATGTAGTAAAATAAAACGACGACAGAAGTACTTGTTATGCCAATAACATACCTCATAGCTTTATGTAATATGTAGGCCCGACGGCAGCAAAAAGGAAGTGGGAAAGCAGTGCTGATTTGAAAGGCGCGAGTTCATCTGCAGCGGATTGCATATAAACCTTAGGTAAAAAATGAAACGACGATATGCTTAAGCCCAGAGTAAAAAAAAGTTATTTTAAGTTAAAATTTTCTAAAAAAGTAAGCGTGGTCATTTGTTGGGAATAGTTTGTTTTTCTATTGGCCTACAACCTATCAAAAAGTTGAACTTCGTACTAGAAATTCAGGGTCCTGACGCAATTGGAAAAAAAAATAGTTTTGGATTTTCGTAACACATTAAACTTGATTTACCCTGACAACATACAATGTTTGGCACGCAACGTTTACCAGAAATAAGAACAACCATGTTTCACAGAAATCTAGAAACGATCGCAATAATTCCGTGTCCATCTGACCTGGGTGAAATGGACGTAGTTGAGCCTAAGCTTAAGTGTAATGAAAGCTATCTGAGCTGAAGGACATATTAGATCACGGCATGCACCAATCATCTGCAATATGTCAACTTAGGAAAGCCTGCCTGATGAATAGAAACTGAACTTGGTAATGTAGGAACAAGAGAGAGAAATCGGTTTCCTTAAAATCGCTTCCAGTCAAGATTTTTTTTTTCTACGTATGCAACACCTGATCCTGAAGAACTGGAATTTTCATAAAGTTTAAATACCAGAGGACGAAATGTCGAAAGAAAAGTTTGTGGATTACCTATCTTATCAACAACTTGAAATAGCGACGAATAGGCAAAAACTAGTAAAAATCAGGCTCTTCAAGATCAAGCGGATGTAGTTGACATCAAAATTGATTTAATTTGCTTAACAAAATACTTGGCAAAAAGTTAAAAAAACAAAAGTTGGTTGGATCAGTTGTTACTCTGAGGTGTTACCATCTGCACCAAAGTCCGACTTCCATCTCAGGAGCTTTAATAACGTACTTGTTCTCTCTGTATGACTAAAGCACATAAAACCAGCAACCTTTTTTTTTTGTGCAAACATTTCTAAAACCTTTAAAAGAGCGACAGAAACATTTTTTTTTTTCAGAAAAAAGTTAAAGCTTTGCATAAAAGCTGTTCTGGTTTTTCTTTCTTTAGGTACGCCGTAGGCAAGGTCTAGTTTTTGCGTTTCTGCCAAATTCCCCGTATTTGGAAACTCCTGCTTTTGATTAAGATGGGTACCTCACCGACCTTTTAATGCCAAAAGTTGATCAAGGCAATGCGACCCGCTACTGTGAGACTAATGTAGAGCTCATGTGTGTATGGTTTTCAAAGGTCCGTAAAATTAATCGCTAGCATCTCAGCAGAATTCTGTCCCAAAAAAAAATAGCGTTAGAAAACTAAAACTAAAAAAGTCAAGCCCAAAAGTGGGTTAATTTTTTATTCTTGCAATATGGCCCATGCTTAAATTGGAAAAAGGGCCCCAAGTGAAACAATTACATAAAATGAGACAATACAAAAAGAGAGATTAAGACTTATTTCACATTTATTTAAACGTTAGTTTCTAAACTTGAAAAAACACCCCAAACAGTGATGCAAAGACCTGCATTTGTCTTCAACAAGGACATCTAAAGTTGACCAGCAGTCAGCTTCCAATGCTAATTATACCATACCCAGGGTATATTAAGTTTGATGCATAGTTTGTAAGGCAGTGAAATTATCACCGTACCCCTAAGACCTTTTAGAGATATGAATGGGACCGACAGGAGAATCTATTAAGTCATGTCCATTCATCCGTATGTAAACAACTTTTAGGACTTAAATTTTAAGTGAAGATCACCATCATAAGTGAAGATCATACATCCCTGCAGTGAGCACTTGACATGTGGGTGGATGTTTTGAAGGGGAATGGGTATCGTATTTGCCAAAAGAAGACAGACTTCCTGTGCTGCTCATTCTCTGACCCACCCAAGCCAATTCCAGTCATTAAATTGAATGGAAACGCGCTACCCAAGCGTGAAAAGCTTAAGTACCTGCGATCTATGATCAATAGTACAGCCAAATGTGATGATGACATCAATCGCGTAAGCGTAAGGTTGACGAAGTGGCGAGACAACTCCGCCATCTTCTGTGACCTCTAAGCTTAAACGAAAGATCTTCACCGCAGTTATGAGTCCGGCGCTCACATATGGAGCGTATAAGAAAAATGAGAGCAAATATATGGTAGCTGAGATGAAGATGCCTAAAATGACAGTAGGAGAAACAAAGCGGGATAGAAAGAAGGAGTACACCTACGAAGATCCGAGGAAGCCTTTATGTAAAAGATCCTACCTACAGGAAAATGAAGCACGAGCGGCTCAGTTGGTATTGTCACTTTTAAAGGAGAGATCGAACTCTTGCTACGAACTCTTGCAGAAAGACAATGTCAATCAACATTCCAGCGCAATTGCGAAAGAGAGGAAGGCCTAAACATTAATGGATCACACAAATGCAACGATAATAGCATTTATTTGGGCCCAGTGATGAAAAGATCCAAAACCGGGTGACCTTCCGGTATATTCGAAAGCCAAATCTTTGTACCCCATAAGGAGATCGTGAGGAAGACAGTAGAGTGGTGGGGCTATGATCCATCAATTCAAGTTATAACCTCGCGCCTAAATGAAAAAGAAAAAGGACAAAGAAGACCTTAATTTTTAAGCTAGAGAGCTGAAAGATGGTAAGTTAAGTGAGCTGGAAATTCAATCTTTCAGAGCAGTGAAGAGTAGTTGAATCCGCGTACAGATACGCCCGCCACAGGCTTGTATGTGGCGATCATCTCTAATTTAAAAAACACTTTTTTTCAAATTTTAGATATGTTAAAATGGTGCTAGTGCCCTATTTCTTCGCATGTGACATTGCCTTTTAATTGTCTTTGAGGTGGCAGAAAAAGTGTGGCCCATACATTGACCACGCCCACTTTCTAAGAAATTTTAACTTAAAATGACTGTTTTTATACCCCATCCCATGGGATAGGAAGTATATGTATTAAGTTTGATTCATAGTTTGTAACATAGAGAAATAATCACCGTAGACCCCAAGACCTTTAGGGCATATGATCGAGACCGAATGGTTAGTCGAATGAGCCATGTCCGTCCGTCCGTCCGTCCGTCCGTGTGTCGGTAGTTTTTAGGCCTTAAATTTTGAGCTAGGAACTTAAAACTTTTTTTTAAAAAAAAAATTTCAAAATCCGCCCACTGACACGCCCACTTTATTTAATAGCATGAAAATTCAAAGTTGTCGTAGGAAGCTGAGATTTGGTTCGCGTTATCCTAGCTTAAGTATATTGTGAAATCCCTTCCTTGAAGGCGTGGTCATATAAAATATGCATTTTAGTAAACGGTTTTTATTTGATATACATATTTGCTTTAAATCCAAAAAACTTGGACCATAAAATCTTCAGATATGTAAGATATGTAAGTAAGATATGTAAGATATGTAAGCTATCAACTCAAATGAATAGCCAGGCCCACTTTTGGGCGTTTTTTAGTATAAACCAAATTTTTAATGCAAAAATTCAATCAAGACGTGTATATCACTTCTGATAAAAAATGAAAACAAAAAAAAAAGATTTAATTGAAAAGGGATGGATGCCACGCCCCTTTTTAAGGGAGAAGATTCTTTAACTGAGAAATTCTAAATACAGTTGAAGTTAATAGAAACTGAAAATTAACAATCAAGATGACACAATTTGGAGCTTCAAAGTGGTCAATTGGGATGGGGTATCCAACGATTCGCCTAAGCGGATTGTAACCCTCCCACTAGTTTTTTTTTTCAATTTGAATTAAACTTTCCTAGAAATCGGGTTTTTAAAGATCTAGCAGGGTAAAAGTGGGCATGGTCAATATTGTAGGCGGTCCAATTTTTGCCCTCTTAGAGGTTTTGGGCCATTATTGCTCTATACCAAAATTTGAGCACCTAGCCTTGCCTAACTTGACCAAAAAACATTTTAAAAGAAAATTTTAAATAGAGGTTGTCTTACATTGAAGCCAGTAGTGGGCATGGCCGTCTGCGGATTTAACTAATTTTTACACTTTGTCTGTACAAAATAAGAACCAAGATATAATCCAAGTTTGAGCGTCCTAGCTCAATTTTAAAGACCTAAAAACTTCACACACCGTCTGACAGACGGACAGACGGACAGACGGACAGACGGACAGACGGACAGACGGACAGACGGACAGACGGACAGACGGACAGACGGACAGACGGACAGACGGACAGACGGACAGACGGACAGACGGACGGACGGACAGACGGACAGACGGACAGACGGACAGACGAACAGGCGGACAGACGGACAGACGGACAGACGGACAGACGGACAGACGGACAGACGGACAGACGGACAGACGGACAGACGGACAGGGACAGACGGACAGACGGACAGACGGACAGACGGACAGACGGACAGACGGACAGACGGTCAGACGGACAGACGGACAGACAGACAGTCGGACAGACGGACAGACGGACAGACGGACAGACGGACAGACGGACAGACGGACAGACGGACAGACGGACAGACGGACAGACGGACAGACGGACAGACGGACAGACGGACAGACGGACAGACGGACAGACGGACAGACGGACAGACGGACAGACGGACAGACGGACAGACGGACAGATGGACAGACGGACAGACGACTTACCTGTCGGTCTCGATTATATCTCTAAAAAATCTTAGACCCCGGTGATTATTTCACTGTGTTACAAACTATGCATGAAAATGAATATGCCCTCGGTCGGGTATAATTATATGACAAAAGTTGTAGATATTAGCTTTTGCTAACTTTTATGTATATATTGTATGTACCTCCGCCCACTTTTGTGGGCGTGCCGTTAAAAAAGTGATTTTTTTACTTAAAAATCCGGAGTTTTAGGCCGAACAAGGCCTAGTACAAAGCATTCAACAATTATATTTTTATATCCCGCCCACTTTTTGGAGGTGTGACAGTTTTGATTTCGGTATGGTAGGGTATTTTGCAATCCGTCGTAGACGGACTAAAGCTTTTGCATACGCACTGTCGCACTTTACCACCTGTTTTTTTTTCCGACGCTGACGGACGCTCTCCGTGTATGACTTTATACTCGAAGGTTTTTTTTTTAAATTTTAATGATTCATCTTACTTGGTTTTAAGTTAGTGCTTTCCTTTCGGACAATAGTCATTTTGTATTTCTTAGCTCAGGTTCCTCGTGATCCATGCAAGTTTGGCCTTTGTTTTTAACAATCATACTATTAGCTTCCTTCTAAATATGGCTGATGTCAAAAACCCCATTTTAGGCATTAATGAAAAAGCTGGTTAGCAAGAGCTCATTATTAAATACGGTACATCACTAGCTCCTTAAAAAGTGGCCAATTAAAAACCTTTTGTCTGACATACACCGTTACCTTGAGTTTGTCACTGCACGGACAACAAACTCATCACAAGAAACCATAAAAACGTCAACCCACCCGAACTATTATTTTACGCTCATTTTCGACAGTTATTTCTTGCCGAAAAATGTTTATTAAATCAAAACACCAGACATTTTAATTTCTACCCAAAATAGCCCACCATTCCCCGACAAATTTACAATTCGTTTTTATATGACTTCCCGAAAAAGGAAATATGGAATTATCTACAGCAATTTCCATTGTCTTGGTTTCGAGAAAAAAGCTCACCATAAACCAACCCAGGCACTGCAATAAAAGAAACCTCTAAATAGTAATCCACTCCCCGCTTCCCACGACTTCATTCTTCTGGGCTACCAAATAAATTAAGATGACCCTCCCCGAAGACGTCCAACCAAAAGTTATGTCAAAGCTTCTATATCGAAGAAAAAAATGTCCGAATATACTTGAAATGGACAATCTAGAATCACCATTGTCCCCTGCGGAAGCAAAAAAGTAACCGCCGCCAATCGAAACAATTGTGGGCGACCAAAACGGTTTGTCTTCTGCTGTTTTATGGTTGGTTAACATGACGAAATACCCGCACTCGGTATTCGTTAAGAACCAACGCTTATTGTCGAGGGGTAACCACTCTCCCATGACAATCCAAAGAAATTACCCACATGAATATTTTTCTTAAGACATTTACGTTTGCGTCTTAAGGCGACACCCACTCGTCTCAACATTATACTGGTGCGTCGTTCCTTAAGGAACCGCAATAGTTTCACATTTTTCAGGGAACGACAGCCAGCAGCACGGCAGCGAATCAACATCCAGAACTTGATGTTGTGGCCAGCAAAATATCTTTTACGCTTTGATGGCCACAGGTTGCTAGCGCTGAGATGCGTTACATTTATTATGCAAAAGGGATGCGCGTGGGAATATTGCTCTTCTTTGGAAGGGAAACTTTTTTTCACATGATTCTAGTCTTGCGGGTATGGATGGTCATGCAAATGCAAATATCTTCAAAGTAACAGTTTGAAAGGGTATGTCAAACCTACTAATGAGTCACTAAACAAAAATGAATCACACACAGACTAAACCGAGTGTAAGATTTTCTAATTACCCCGGACGGGTAATAGTCAATATTTCAACGATCCATTCATAGGATTATCTTGTTGCTCGCAACGCAGGCACATATCTCACATACAATTACTTATGCAAATCCATACTCCAGTCAATTATAATTCCATAACTTGGTGTACTAGTTTGATATGAATTATCGTCAAATGACCGACAATCGGTCGGACCCAATAAAGCAGTCATAGCGCGAGTGGACACCACGTGTCTCAAGCGACAGACCCGTAGGAAGCTAGGCGCGGCCTGGTATAAAAAAATAACCATAATCCGACTGAAAAAGTCCTCATTAGCATGTGATTGCGCAGTACGCTTAGATAGATAGTGAGGCGCACAATTGGAGCAGACACCATCATCTCGACTGTCAATATATTTTTTTGTAGTCACTCTTCCTGGCGCAATAGCAATTAATATTTGTCGCATGTACATTTTTTGTCCGGCAAAAAAACAACACAAAAAGCAGCTCCAGCAATTAACATCTCTGATACCGAGCAAAGACAAATAAACCAGTTGTCAACCAATAACAACTGCAGATAGATTCCAAGTGACCATCCAGGCACATTATAAGCCCATAAAACCCTCGAACCCATCCATCCTTAGACCGTTAAAGCAGACAACAGCAAAACACGGAACGTCTCTTAATTATTTATTCAAACGGAAACCAATCCAGACACATAAAAGCGTGCATCAATCAACTGGCTGAGGCCAGTCTCTCATCCAGCAGTCGGTTGGATTCGGGCGGTAAGGGCCTATATGCCGCATAAGACTTGTTCGTCGGCGCAAGGCATGTGTACATGTTGGCCTCTGGAATGCACCTTGGCGTGTCATATGGGCAGAGAAGATACAAAAATAAAAGCAATTTCCAAAAGGAAACAGCATTGAAATGAATAATTTTTTTTTGAGAATGTGGTCCAGATAAGACTCATAGTTGCGAAAGTGGTAATACAGTCTCAGCAGCAGGAAGGGGTTGACTTATACCTTTGTTTGTGGGGCATACTTTTTTCTAGAATTCAGTAAAAAATTCTTGAAAAGTCTTCTTTTTAAGATTCCTACAAATAAATTTTGAACATTGCTTAATCAAGTATATGCTGTCATCGAGAAGAGATACCCAACACCGACGACTTGGACAACACCATAGACAGCCATTACTTTGAGATAGTTAGGGACTTTCTATCCCTGGGTTCCGCTATCAATTCAGACAATTTAACCAGTGCTGAAATCAAACGAAGGATGACTCTTGCCAATTGTTGGTCTTTTGGGCTAAGAAGGCAATGGAGTAGTAAAGCCTTCTTTCGAGCAACTAAAGTATTCATTTTTAAGACCCTTATCATTATTTACGGTGCAGAAGCATGGACGCTGTTAAAAGCGAATGAAAACACTTAAAGCTGACTCGAGAGGAAAATTCTTCGGACGGTTTATGATCCTGTCTGCAAAGACCGAGAGCGGAGGATGTGATATATTTAACATCGAACTGTACGAGCCGTACACCGACCCAGCCAAAAGAGTCATAAAAAAAAGCTATGATGGCTTGGTGGTCTAGACCGGATGGACATGAACGGCCCGGCCCGGAAAAATCTTCGAATCCACCCCGAAGCCGCAGTAGAGGAGCACAGAGACTCAGGTGGGGCACGCAAGTGGAAGGGGACTTCGTCCAACTTCGCGTGCGAAACTGAAGACGGCTAGCTGACGACATAGTTGCCTGGCGAAGCTTGTTGGCTAATGCCCAGGTCCTTCCCGTCCGTCCCAGGTCCTATCAATTCCACTTTTTGAGATTAGGTTTTTTTTAATCAAAGAGATTTAAAGAAACATAAAAACTATTTAAGGTGGAGAAAGCAGGTTTTTCAAAGCAAGAGAACACTTTGAAAAGAAAAATATTGATAGCATTAAAAAAAAACTTGGTTTCATTGGAAATTTCGACCTCGAGACGCCTTAACCTTTTTTTCAACTTAAGCAACTATTGTTTTTAAGCCGAACTGAACGTGTTAGCTCGATGCTTCTGGCATCTCCTCAACTAAGTGGAAAAGGTTCCGGAACCAGAGACTACGCTGATTGGTGGAGTCTTTTTTGGTCTGGCGTCCCGTGTAACATGATTGCACGACCGGATGTGGGGATACTCACTAGGCCCCGGCTGTCAGAAAACGTGTTTGAGTTTATTGCATTGGGAAGGACGGTTTCGATCTTTAAGCTCAAGCTTGAACGATCGACTTTGGCTGTAGAGCAGGTGTATGCACCTAGTCGAGAGTCAGACTATGCGGCCTTCTGGAGGAAGGCCTTTATTGTGTGGATAAAACTTAGGAACTCTATCGCAAGGAATTTCCAATATGAAAGAACAGCCAAAGAACAAGCACGGAAACAGTTCGGCGAGAGTTTGGAGCACGATTACAGATCTGCAAACAAGACAATTTGGCAGACTATTCCCCAACTCAGAGAAAGGTAGTTGAATATCGTTCGAGGGGTAAAATCCAAAGACAGTACACTTCTTTCAATTGAGAACGACACGCAGATGGAACGAGTACTTTTCTAAAGTTGGCAATACCATTGCTGACGAGATGAGGGCGAAGAATAGTTCCACAGCTGACGAAGTCAATGAAGAGATTTAATCGCTTAAAGTTGGCAAGTCTGTTATGGAGTTGATGGAATCCGGCCAGAAATATTCAGGCAATGGGTGAAGAAGGTTTTAAATGACACGTGTCATTAAGGTGGCCTGGAAAAGCGCCAAAACACCTAGCGATTGGCGAACTACAGGAGTTATAGTGCCCCTTTTTAAAAAAAGGAGACAAGAGAAACTATTTTATCTCAAATCTCTCTTAAGTCGTTGGAAGCGCGTTCCAGAGCTATTTTCGAGCCTTTTATTGTGTGGAAGAGCAAAGCGGCTTTCGGCCTGGCAGAGCCTCAACTGACCATTTTTTTAGAAGGTTATTCTTGAGAATGCCTTGGAATATGCCAAACCGTTCTGCGCGTGTTTTGTAGATTTTGAAAGGGCAAATGACCGAGAGTTTTGAAGGACTATGGACTGAGTGGGCCTCTTCTGAGAGCCGTTCGGTCCTTAAACGGGAACATGGTGTCAAATCCCGTCCTTTTGATGTTTGCGTTGAGCTTCGGCAGGGCTGTGTTCTATCGCCTCACCTTTTCTTAGCATATGGTTTGGACTAGATGGTGAAGAGCGATCTTGGCGGCTATTTTTGGAAATGGCTGACGTCAGGATAAGTCATCTGTTTTTCGCAGATGATTTAGCTGTCCTTGCATCATCCAAGGAAGAACTAAGGCAAGCACTGGATGGGTTCGCAGCTATCTGTGGTGATGAAGATAAACGGATGAAGACAAACGTGAGCAAGTCAGAAGCGATAGTTGTTTTCCGAACTCCTGTTCAGTGTACCCTGTACATAAATGGGGTCCCGGGTGAACACTCAATCTGTCCCTCATATCAACCGGGAATGAAATAGTAGAATATCTTCAGTAAATGTCGAACATCCCATTTTCCCTCCCCCACCATATCCCAGGGTCTTCCCTTACATGGCTGGACATTTGGGAGCTTATATTGCTTACGTTGCCTCACCCCTAGGGGATCACCAGCACATTACTCCCCCTGGCATGGCTTATAAAGTTTTGGTTACCCGTGCACTTTCCATCCATTTCTTGCCATGTCTTCTCATAAGGGAACCACTCCTCACTGACCTCCCACAACCTTGTTGTCAGGGGGCTCACATCGAAAACGGTTACCCTCGACCTCAAGTTACTTTCCCCCAGTCCAACAATCACGAGCCCCTCTTTCTTCAGGAAGTATCTCACTAGTCCCCTCAAACGGTTGCCCCCAGCCTTCATTCATCTAGGCTCTAACCAATCAACTATTGATTGGTGACCTTCAGCACAGGTTTACTGGTCGCCTCCACCCTCCTCACCCAAAACCGGTAATTATCACAATGCACCCCCTTTAGTCTAAGTGTTTCCCTGCCTAGCGGGGACATATCCCAAGCTTACCTTATTTTTCATTTAGGTAGAATAGAAAAAAGACTTAGCAAAAAAAAGTTTGGAGAGTATAAATCCAGAGATTTCTTTAAATGTTAATTATTTGCAACATAAAACAACAAGCGTAACCGAGACAGTCAGTCGCAGAGAAAAACGTTTTAATCTAAGAAGCTGTTATCGTAACAGCTAACTATAGCTAAAGAATCCTTACAAAATTCATAGAGAGTAAGCCGTCCGCGGCGGCTGTTCTGGATTTCTTAAAGGCTATCTAGAGAAAGAAAGTTTAATGAAAAACATAAACGTCTAATTTTTCTGGAATAGAGCAAGCCACAATTAAATGGGAAATATTTTCAGACTCTCTGAAATATTATCTGACTCTCTTTTCTGTCTCTTCGGTTTCAGTTTTCCTAAACATTGGTTCTATGGGAAATGAAACTGAGATCAAGAACCTGAACTCTGGCTCTAAAGATGGTTCCTATATGGCGTTAAAATGATGGCTAGATAAGTAAGGAATAAGAAGTTAGGCCTAACTGCTTTTTATCAGCATACCTGCTTATATTGACATCGGTAAGCACAGCTCCGAGATATTTAAACTCCTGAACTTATAAATCAGTCCATTACCTAGACACTACGATTCTTCGGGAAGTTTTATTCTTGGACGCTTCTAAAAAATCATGGACTTAGTTTTCTGAGCGCTTATATGAAGATCACAAGTTTCGCAATAGGCCTTACGCTTGTTTATTTGGAGTTGGAGCGTGAAAGGGTTGTCAAAAATCAGGGTCAAATTATTAGCATCGAGGAGAACCTTGAGGAGAAACGTATGCCAGCAAACGTTAAGCCTCTTGGCAGTGTCTCGTGAATATCATCGATGAACAGGGCGAATACCAACAAGCTCAAAATGCAGCCTTGATGGACCAATCAGATATCTAAATTTGAACCATTCCACGCAGATGCAACTTAATCCTCAAAGAGTTTAGATTATTTCTTTCTTCTGGCAACGCACAGTTTGAGTACCGGAACTTAAAATTCACCTTAAACATGACCAAACTCAAAGTGGTGGGGTGCCGTGGCGTAGTGGTTAGTGTGTGTGCTTACTACGCCGGAGGTTTGGGTTCGAATCCTGCCATCGTCACCTAAAAAAAAAAACTTGTTCTTTTTCACGGCCCCCACCTCCGCGAGGGTCTGACAAGCCCTCCGAGAGTATCATTTGTCTTGAAAAGCTTCTCAAAGTGCCGTTCGGATTCGGCAAAAAATTGTAGGTCCCCTTGTATGTAAAGAAATTAACACACCAGCATACATTGTTGAGAAGTTGGCCCTGGTTCACCTCGAGCTGTTGCGCCACTCTATTTATTTATTTATTTATAAACTCAAACTCCTCCTTAGTTCTTAAACTCTGCTTAAAATAAGAACCAAATTAAAAAAAACCTTGGAATTAATCAAAAAATTATATTAATAGATTAAAAAACGAAAATCGTACAAATAGTCAAAGGTGTATTGTAGAAAATAGAGGCTGATTTTCTACAATATAATGACAGCATATTATGTATGACTTCGAACTTGACGGTCTTTTTCTTAATGTGGTTCTGCCCTAAGACGCAAAGTCAAGAGTTTTAATTTCTATAAATTTTTTAATGCGACGACCGTCAATGCGAGGGCCTAAGACACTCCGAGTTTCTTAAAAACTTGAACGAATTTGTTTCTTGTTCAACCTACTTTATTCGCACCCCCAGACCAAAATAACGTTGTTCCTTTTTTTCGTCCACTTCGTGCGAGAATGAATCGCATATGTCCACCTGAGATACATCCGTATGTATATATTTATGTTCGCATACTTAACGTCGCAAGTTGTATTCACATCATCTCCATCAACATCAGCTGCCACTGAGGACCAACTCCATTTGTGCCAGCTTTATCTCTCGCCATAATGTCGGTGCAAGCAGACATTTTCTTGTGTTGGACCATCAGGCGGAATTCAAAAGCTGATTGATTTATACGCCTGCACACAATTAAACGCCAAGAAGTGAGTATCCTCGCGGCGTCGCCGGCCGGCGGGCGGTGGGTGAGGGGCTTAGTTACTGTTGGCTGCCCCTGTATCTGTGAAATATTTATATATGTATCCCCTGGAAGTGCGCCTTTTGTTCACCTACATATCCACCTCTTGTGTGCAGATTATCCACTAAATTAACAACAACGGAATACTTGCCTGTCTAATACACCACTCGGCTTAACCGGCCAATTTTGCAGAAAAAAAAAAAACAAACAAGGACGCCCCAAACGATTTCGATCCTCGCCCCTATACTCCCCCCATCGTCTACCCGGACCGAGAGTGCATGTGCTATTATTGCAGCCATGAAGCCTTGTCGTCGTCGTCGTGCACAAATCGTCCCGATCGCTTGGCCTGCGCTGATTTGCATTTAACAGAGACATAGTGGCTTTAAATTTTCAGGTACATCTTAATTAACTGATTTGAAATGTATGTTTTATGCTAACTAGGCTTCAATTTAAAAAAAAGGACCAATTGGACATAACTCTTGGCCCCAACGAATCGATTTCCCTTTGGAAAGTTGCTCTCTGCCTTATGTTATACAGATTCTCGGAGGGTACGACCCGGTCGTACTGGTGTCTTTGGCTTTGGATAAAGACTCTCCAGAAGGCAGAGTGCTACCGATCTGAGATAGGAAGGCAGCACACAGATGGATGGATAATAAGAATATTGTCGTTAATTAAAACCAAATTAATTTGGAAAAGTGCGGGTTATTAGGCTAGTTGAAGGTGTGTCTAATAAAGAGCTTAGACTACGCCCATAAGGAAACAGACTTTCGTTCGAGGTTTAGAATAATTTAAGTCCCAGTGCCAACTAGTCTCGTGACCCTCACAAACTGCCGACAGTTTACCATCTTCGAACTTGCCGCGGTAAATTATGTCTTCCACTTCGGGATCGGTTCTTTTTTTGATTCCTCCTCGAAATTCTTGACATTTGTTTGGCTTTGAAAGAAACAAATAACGGTAAAAAATTAAATTTACCTATAAAAACTTTTGCAACTTTTTTTGCTCCTCCAAAATAAAGAAGCCAACAGCAAACAATTCAAAGCAAAAGAAAATCTTCCGAAGAACCATCGCGTCCAACAACGAAACAATAAATTGACAAGCACTGACCACGACAAAGGGGCGGCCGCCTTCATTGAGTTCCGAGATTTCGGTAGCACATACACAAAAACACAATGGAAACTTATTGTTTCCGATATAAGCATTAGACCAAACCGACCGGACCACAACGGTACCATAATAGTCCTGCTATAAATTTTAACGATATCAGTATTGTCTTCGAAACAGCTCACCTGCTTTCGTTCACGACAAGGGAGCTACCGAATTGGTGAAGAATATTTAAAATGAAAAAAGCAAAAAAGAGGACCACGTCAATCCTTGCAAAATGTAAGCATTTGATCGGGAAACATTTTTTCGTGTTTTTTTTTTGGATTTGTGGTCCCGTCCCGGCATACTGCTTCTACACACTTTATCATTAATATTCGTTTCGCGTTCTTATTGCTCTCGTTGGCTTTCTTCCTGCCATGTAGAAAACGAGAGATGCAAGATGAAAAAAGTTTTAAATTCTTAAATTTTTATTTGCCAAACCTTAGAAGGCCCAACTCAAAACACTCAGTCACAGGTGAGTCATATTATGAAGTCAAAGTAAGCAAAGAAAAAGTATTAAATGGCTTATACATCAAAAGAGGAAAGACCAGAAGCCATCTCTTATTCCAACACAGGAGGGGGTATTGTTTTTTGACCAAATTTCAAATGGTTGCCCACTTTGCATATCTTTCATTGTCCTGTGACAACTTAAAAAAGAAATTCACATTTTTGCCTCTACACAAAAGGAGATTAGAATTCAAGGATAAATCCAGGCAGGTTTTATCGATAGCGATCGATTTGAATAAGCTGAAAACTATTTTTTCTTACTGCTTAGGCTGTTTTTAGAGGATGGAAAAGTAAAGGGATCAGCTTCAAACTAGCATATTGTAACAAGTCTCTTACACCCAGAACTTATTTCACCTTTACATCCGTGATAGTCACTCGATACTGTTTTCACTATTTCCCGAATTGGCCAGAAGGAAAAGGACAGCGAGTAGCTAAGATTTAAAACTTTTGTAGGGTCTTTTACGAGGGGCTTAAAGGATAAGCGACTATGAATATGGAAGTGTTTATGATTTTTGATTAAACATGAACTTGAAAAAAAGGTCAATTATGCGGCATTTCCATCTTGCCGCATTTTCCTGAGACGCATTTTCGTGCAGTATCTTCTCGAATTGCAGTATCTATTCGAAATTTCAGTAACACTCATAACTTACTTACTTACTTAAGGTGGCACTACAGTCCGGGGTGGACCTAGGCCTCAGCCAACAAGCTTACCACATAACTATCGAAAAAATAAGAAAAAATTCCCCTAGAGATAGCCAAGCAATCATTTAGGTTTTGCCAACACCAATAATGAAATGTCGTTTAGTAAGACACTTAAGCAGGAGACATATAATAAGGTTAATGTCATTCTTTTCTTTTCAAATTCAAAAGTTGTGACTTTTTAGGAAATAAAAAGACTGGAGAAGTAATGAAGCATGGTTCATGTCTCTATGGGTTACTTTAGCGCACTAAAAGGCTCATCCTTCGTTTTCATTAGAGCCAGAAAAACGCCTGAAACCATATCAACACAAACCAAATAGCCCAAAACCTATGGAAAAATCTGCGTCTATAGACAGCAGCAAATCAAAAAAAAGTACTCAAAGCACTTAAAACAATAAAGCTCACAAGAGTGATAAAACGAAACAATGTTACGAAAAACTCAGCAAAACTAACGCCAACTGTATTTGCAGAGGATGCCATATGATTCCGATTCCGAAGCGGAAGAAGCAGTCTCAGAAGCCAACTCTTCTGAAACTCTGCTGAAACTTATGACATCCTTTCCCTGGCTCAGAGTCTGGCCGAAGCCATACCATTTCCAGAGGCAAATCGACTTGGTAGCATTGTCATTGTGGTCATTGTGTCACAGGGCATGTCCAAAATTCCAATGTGCGGTACCAAAAGCCAAGCAAAAGAAGGTTTTAAGCGTACATCCTATGATAAATATATCAAGGAGTGAGAGGTTCATCAAAGCATCTAGAGCAGAGTCCGGCATGCTAGGGGAGGCCCCCCCTGCAGCCTAGACAAGCCGTTGTTTGGAGGAAAAAAAGGCACAAACATATTTCCGCGAAAGCTTGTTCCACCAAACAACCGATGCATTAAACGATCTTGCCGTGGCATCAGTATAGATCCAAAGGAACCTTTTCAGAGAGAGGCCCCATATCTTGCCAAAAGCTCCTCTACACTGCCAGAAAGTGGACAGTTGCTTGAAAATAGGGTATTAAGGTGACTGCCTCCAGAGGCACCCCACAAAGAGGAGTCATCTCATCTTCTATGGGCACTGGTAGTCAATGAGATACTTATAAGACTAGACGTGGGAGGGATTCAAGTGGTGGACCAAGCCGATGACCTTGTTTTAATGGTCAAAGGTAAATTCCTACCCACTATTAGCGAACTATTAAAGAAAGCTCTAGAGAAACTTAGTTCGTGGGCAAAGCAGTGCGGTTTGGGTGTTAACCCACAAAAAACCGTCCTCGTGCTGTTCACAAACAAAAGAAATTTACCGCAATTCCCTCTACCGACGATTGAGGGAACCTGTCTTCAACTCTCCGATAGAGCAAGCTACTTAGGGGTGATTCTTGACAGGAAACTAAGCTAGACACTCAATATTGAGGGAAGAGTAAGGAAAGCCTCAACCGCATTCTATACTTGCAGTCGCATTTTCGGGAAAAATTGGGGTCTCAGACCCAAAATTGTCCTTTGGATGTACACTGCAATTGTTAGACCTATTTTGACGTATGGGTGTTTAGTCTGGTGGCACAGCTGGAAAAACACAAACCTACGCTACATGACAATAACACAGAGAGCTGCATGTATTGGTTCGACATTAGCAATGAGAACGACAGGGCTGGAGGCAATTCTCAATATGCTACCCCTCGACCTCTATATGCAAGAATCTACTGCCAAAAACGCCTTGATGCTCAGTCAGTCACCTGAATAGATTCCAAGCTCATTTAGTCATGCGCTGATTCATCACAGCGTTAAAGAAACCGACACCTCCTCCGACTACCTTACCGCCTACCTTGACTTCGAAACGCCTTTTAACTGCATTTTTCCTAGCAGGGATGAGTGGGAATCGGGGGAACCGCTAGGAAATTTGCCGATAGCCATATTCATAGATGGGTCAAAAATTAGCATAGACACGGGTGCAGGTCTATACTCTGAGAACCCAAATTTAGAAAAATCAATAAAATTGCCAGATTCTTGCAGCGCCTTCCAAGCAGAGGTCCTTGCAGTCAAGGTGTGGCAGCCAACTGTCAATAAGGGCAATACCACAGGATGATATTATTATATTTATAGACAGCCAGGCAGCCATAAAGAACAATGCAAGACTCTGCTGGGTTCCTGGCCACAAGAACTTTCATGGCAACGAAAAATAGAAGAACTTGCACGACATGGATCAGCATAAGATCTTCAACAAGCCCTTCAATCGATCAAACCCCCACTCTGTGACCTAAGAAGGCGGGTGGAAAACAAGATCCGGATGGAAGAAAAAATTCAAGATGGATATCCTTGTCCACCTGTGAAATCTCAAGACAAATGGGGCCTAAATATGATAAGTCCCGAACTAACGCGCTCATCAAGAGCAACAGGAAGGCTCTGTCGTTACTAGTAGGTATACTTACTGGTCACAATCTTTTGCAACGCCATGCTATGAAACTAAATCAAACTCGACGAAACTAAAACGCGACAGTTACGAAAATTACTGCAGAGGATGTGGCGATACGGATTGCTGCGAGGACATAACACACTTGCCACTGTCGATGAGTTATGTCCTCGAAGGAAAGAAGCTAGGAAGCTACTTCTTCCATGATATCTCAGAACTTTCTAACGCACCATTAACATCCCTTTCCAGGTATGTTAAATCAACAGGGTGGATCCAGGAACTCAAAACGGCGTAAGAAGGAAGCGGAACGTCCATACAACAAGGATTATCCCCCACTGGGTATCACAATGGGTCTCAAATAGACCTAAGTGCGATGAGGTACCTCGCTCCATCAACCCAACAACCTAACCTAACCTAAGTGGACAGTGCTTTTTCGGTTTTGGAATCAACATGCTTGGACCAAAGAAATTTTTGATCAAAGAACACTCGCAAATATTTGACTTCATCGGATATCGGGATAGTGGCACCTCTAAACATGAGTTGAGTCAAACCAGTAACCTTACTCCTTCTCGAGTTCACTGAAAGCCCATTCCTAGTTCACCAATCATCGATCAATTAAATCTAGGGGTCTCTGCGCTTGAGAGCACACATTCCCTAGGTTTGAGTCGACAGAAAAAACGGCGACAACATCCTGTTAGGCAATGTGTAGGTTCCAGAAATTTCGAGAGCCGATAGCAGAGAGTCTACAGGGGAGATAGAAATCCGCCTTACGGGCAGCCCCTATTTACGCCAGTTATGTCGCACTTGCCACAATCTGCCTCGGTTAGCAACGTTCTGTATACCGTGTTATCTGACTGAGTTGCACATGCTATCATAAAAAACTACAAAAGAAAAAATTAAATCGCACTTGCAGCTCAGAAAAGCCATCGCCTCTGTTAAGGCGCACGTCCACTTGAAAGTAAAGATACTGCGACAAGCTCTCGAGCCAGTCTCGAGAGTTTCTCGCATAGAATTCGGAAAAAAGTAATTCCCGATCCAACACAAACGCTGATGAGCCAATACATGAAATCTCTGCACAGAAACACGAAAGCCTTTCCCCGCAAGTGTTATGCCTTTACGGAGAAAAACAATAGTGTAATCAGCAGAAGATTTCATAAAAACATCTGGCATGCAACTAATTGTTGTCCATTTTATTTGCATATTGGAAGAGAAGAAGGTGTGAGCTTGGAATCTATTCAGGTGACTGACAGAAGAGGTTACGATAAAATTTTGGCTTGGAAGCTTGGAAAGCATTTAGGTGACTGACAGAGGTCAACGATAAGATTTTCTTCGTTTAGTTTAGAAAGTTGTGTTTACATTTGCTGAAAGCACCTTTAATGTCATTAAAGACTGAAGAGACTTTTCAAAAGCACTATAGTGGGTCACAAGCCCATTATGGACTTTTGGCCCATGGACTTACGACCCTACGCCTGCTGAGCTTGCTGATATCAATTTGACTGGGAATGTGCATTTCCGCATTAGTTTTTTTTAAAGAATTTTAGCATGAGGGCCTATAATTCTTGGCTGTCATGTGACTTGGTTTTCCTGCTTTTGCAGTTAAGTTTCCTCTAACCGCCCTCCAAACCATGGTCAAAATCGAGTTCTGGACAGCGGCTAAATAGTTTCTTAAGAACAGTTATAATTGTTATTGCCTTGCTTTTCTGTAGGATAACAGGATAAGAGTCGACTTGCATGGGTGGAATTTTATATCTATAAAGTCACAATATCCTAAACTTATCTAACATGTCTCTGTTATGATGTTGAAGATCCCTTTGGTCACACACTGCATTTTTTGAAATGTAGCAATACCTATTACCTAAGGACCAATTTAAACTATCATAATAACAGAATCTATCATTATGCTTATCGTAGACAGCATAATTTCGACAAAGATTTAATTTAAAATGACACACATGCAATGCTTCACATAAAAAATCCGCAGTGATCATGTTAATATCACCTCTCAGCGTCAGCACTGAAATAACATCCGAAACACATAACGATTGAGCCATCATCTGCCGCAGAAACACATAACCGCGATGAAGCATTCCGATCACTTCTACCGATAATGATAAAAGCGTAAAAGTCGAACATAAAATCTCCGACTCCTCATGTCACAGATACGTGTTTCATCACAGGAACATCAGCCTTTCTTTGCACCCATAAAACACAAACGGGACTCAAAGGAGGGCCGTCGTCACCAACCTTCTTCACTTAGTCAAATACAAGTATAATTAAATCCATCTGCTCTCTGAGTCTTGAAAACCCAAGCAAAAGATTACATTTGCATACTTGCCATAAAGGAAATGTGCACTCGTTTCATCACATTTTAATGCCCTTGGTAAACAGGGTCCCTGTTGTATATGCTATAAAGAGCACAGGGTGCACCCATGTTGCGCCAAAATGAGAGCAGCATATGGACTCGACTTGAGTGTTTTATACGTCCGACGAACGAACGTATGCTAAATTGCATATTCGCCAACTGTTCGTCATCATCATCATCATCATCGTCGTTATTGTATGCGGCCAATGTATCTATAACTTGAGGCGCTCCGTTTACCCTTGCATGTGGCCAAGCACTTTTTAGCATTTCATTTCATTTCATTTCGAGACGTCATTTGGTCAAGTATACCGGACCTCTTTTGTGGTGCAAAAAGATACTGCGAACCCCAGAGGCAAAAAGCCTTTACCCTACAAAGGAAACAACTGAATGGTAGTGTATCTAAAAGGATATAGTATGGAAGAAAAGATAAAGCACACCACAACAGATTGAATGAAATAAAATATTCAACAACAAATAAAGAAGCCGATTGAACCGCAGGCTACGGCAGCCGCTCGGATCGACATACTATTTGAAGCTGGACTCACAAATGCCACAGAACAGATACCAACTTGTGACGGGTATAAATGGCACCAGATCACCAAAAGTAAGATGCACATCACGTTAAATGGGAACTCTCGCGCAGGATATCACTTGCCTAACATAATTTAAATGGGCTCCGGCCTATTACCGTCGAGCTGCTGCTGTACTTTAAGCTCCAGTTGGAAGCGATTGGTAATTTGTTAAATCCTCCTGCTGGACGACAACACTGGGATCTTGCCACAGACATAACATCGTGGCACAACACCAGGGTACCTACCACCAGACTTTATGTTTTTCTTACCTTTTTGTACAGAATTAATGAGTTTTGTTGGCTGTGCATGCAAGCTTTTCCCTTTGCAGAGAAGCAGCGAATAAAGTATTTATATGCAAGTAAATCCTGGAGTGGAAATTAATGAAGGAAACATAGCATAAAGGATGCAATTGAGTGTAGAGTTGATGGAAACCAGTAAGACTATTCAACAGTTTATTTCTTGGGTGTTTACCCAGGTAGAAAAAAGGGAAGCGCTCACCAGATATGGGAAATAAGAGGGTCAGGCTGAAACGAGCATTTAAACAAAAATCCTGCACTCTCTGTGCTAAAGCGAGCGGTTTCCCATTTATCCGGGCAAGGATATCCGGTGAGGCTAGGAAAATATACATAATATTTTTGTACTCTAAAGAAGGCAAATGACGTAAAAAAATTTAGTCTGGAAACTTTGATACCCATCAACAACCTATAATGCACTGGGCGCAGTCGGCGCCAGTAAGAAAATTAAATCGCGGATAAAAAAAGGCGACAAAAAAAACTGGATTTATTGCAGAGCCTTTAAAAATTAAACTCAAACCGTTTGATGGGGAACCGCTCGTTGACAATCTATAACCAGATGTTATACCAGAAAACTCTCTTGACACATTTAGAAAGACATTACCAAGCTTCATGCCAAAAATGAGTTTTGTGAGAATTTTTCCGAAGTTTACTCTTTTTTTTTTGGTTAAATTTAACTGGGCTAAACCCTCATCTCCAAGAACATCTTCTTATACAAAGAAATTCATGCTTAAAACTTTAGAAATCTCTCACGAAAGTGTGTAGTTTCAGATCACACTGTCACCCAAGAAATGAAGTAGGTGAAGCATGGTTTTAAGGGCAATATTGGTTCTAATTCTGCGCAACATGCAGACATGTATGATAGTTTTTGAACCTTGTAAGTGATGTAACGTTCTATTGTAAAATCTATAGTACTCCAAACATATAGAAGGCTTCTAGCTATTGCTGTGATAAAGCAATGCACCATTCGGGGCTGCAGAACACACTGGGCAATTAAGATTTCTGCATAGGTAGGACTGTAAAGAGAATGAAAACAATTCCTCAAAGGTTGAACATGAAGCGAAATTACATTTATTCAATTCGAAGAAAACATAATGGAATTAGCTTTTTAACAAAATAATAATAATATAAAGAAAATGTATGATTGAGTACTGTAGTCGAAGGTGGAGTTAATCAATCGTAGTGGGCACATCTGAAATAGCAAGAACACAAAAACAAACGACAATTGAATTTCTACCGTTTAGAATAACAAATTATAGAGCGGGTGGATTCAGCTGAACACAATCATCAACACAAAACAATTAAAAACAACTAAAGCCATCTTCTAGACCTCCCAACATAAGTCTCACACAGCAAGGAGAACTTCTTGCCGGAGCAAAACACAACAGCGCCCCCTATGAAGGGGTTGACCACCCACTCCACAAAGGCTTGCAACACAGAATGTGGGAACACACTTTCACCACACCCTGGTGACTATTCAGGATGAGGAAGCAACCCGCTTCACTAACATCCGCCAGATCATCATGTGGGAGCGCACACCATCACCACATGCATCAGATCAAAAAATTTTGAAAGCTCAAACAATCAGTGGTGCTTTAGAACATTGAAGGTGTGGAAGCACACAGCATCCACCACACCTTACTGCTCTATAACTAGAGGGGGAGAGCTCGCCCTATTGCCAAACCTCTCTGTTCACATGTCTTTGTGAGTGAAAACCATCACCCACGCTATGGTTGACGATGAAGCCCAGAAGAACAAAAGCACACGATACGCGAGCAAAGGGAAAATAAAACACAACATAATGCAAACACAACACAAGATATCTATGCAGCAAGTCCTGTTGGTTCCACCTTCTTTTTCAAAAGCTCACAAAATATAAACAGAAACATAAACATAAACATAAAAATTCAGTGAGAGTTGCTCACCTTTTTACTCCTATCATATGGACTCTACTTTTCTACAGATATTTCTTGTTTTCTTTAGACACTACTTTCTGCACTGTTTAAAAATTATTTTCTTACTGACACTAAATATTTTTGTTAATTAACTTGAAGTTTCCTTTGGTAACTATTTTTAATTTTGAATCCCTTATTAACAGTGAAATTAATGCTATAAGTGCGCTAGGGTGATGGGTTGAATAAAATAAACCACTAAACTGTTTCTCTATTTTTTTAAGGTTTACCATTCGCGGACAGACAAATATAACAACCAAAACTACACAAGCTTACTTCATTTTCTCTCTTATAAATTACCTCCTTTCACAAGTGAGTAAGTGCAAGAGTTCGTCTGTGACAAACTTCTACATACCCTACCCTATATACCGTGTACCGGTTTTTGTATAGGCCACGCCCACAATAGTGGGCATGGGCTAACAATTAAAATCAATTGTATGTAATTTCGTTAGAATCATGAGAAAATATGGTAAAAGCGAAAATTATTTCAGAAAAAACTGTTTTTTCCTAAAAACGCCCTTTAAAAGTGGGCTAGCTCAAAATTGCTTTGTATGGAGCAAACTTAACAAATAGTCCCAACAAACATACTCTCGAGAGATATGCTCTTCAAATCAAGAAAAACCTCTTATAAGACTCTCGTAAAACTCTTGAATACTCTCAGAACATAATTTTTTCGATTAAATTGAATTTTACTCTCATAGCACTCTCATTAGAAAGGTAAAAAGCTGCTAGAGTAAAAAAGACATAAACTTCCATAATGAGAGCATATTTGATTCTTGTTATGTGAGTTCAACTCTCATTTTACTCTCAAAGAATAAAAGTATTATAAGAAGAATCATTATGAGAGTCAAAGTAACGAGTTTCTCGAGAAAAATACTCCTTTCACCATAAAACTCTTGTTTTGAGACCTATTTATGTCAATTTAAAAATCAATAATTGCGCTTCACCACCCTTCAAAAGTATTGTTGCCAATGTGTAGTGTGCTTGTTGCGGTTATAGAAGTTTTTTAATTAATTAAATGCATTTCTTTATGGAAAAAAAGTGTACCTCTGCAGCGCAAATCGTCATCAAAAATATATTCGTGGTATGTGGTTAGCCAGCACGGATTGACCGACTCTTTCTACACACAAAAAAGCTCACAGTCAACTCCGATGACGTCAGATTTTCATTTACTTTAGCGAACAAATGTCATAACATGCGTATGTCGCAATCTTTATATTCCTTAATTCCACATGAACGCGGCAATAATGTCAAAACAGAAATGGGTCTTTAAATGGTGTGAACCCACGACATTTCTTAATTCTTAAAAACAGTTTATTTACTCTGATTCGGGGTGACAAAGGCAATTTTACTCTGGTTAAAAGGGTAAAAGTGTGGAAAACAGCCAATTTACTCGCACGAGTAGAGCTAATCTCTGTGAAAAATGCTTAATCGCTCAGTAAAAGCGAATGACTCTTAAAAGAAAACTAATTTTTGCGCCATTTTATCTATCAACTCTTAGGGTTACCAATTAGCGATTAGTTAAGGTATACACATATAGTTGATTTGCATCCGTTTGTTATAAAAAAATTAAAACATATATTTATTTTTTATACCGAAAAGTTGTTATTAAAGCCGAAAAGTTAATTAATCTTTTTTGTAGGAAGGTTAGAGCTATATTTTGGTTCTTATTATGCCCTAAAACTGGAGAATATTTTCAAATGTATAATTTGTAACAGAGAAATTATCACCGTGTAATCGCATCATAAGCATTTTTATTGATTGTGACCGAATACATAATCGAACATGCATGGACGGACATGGCTCATTCGACTCACATTTGGCTTTTACTTTTTGCCTTTTTATTTTACTTCTTACCCTCTTGGTTGAGGTAAATAATACATTTTTAAACAGCGAAAACGCGGCAACCCTGCTGCGACGAGCTTTCATTTATTATTTCCTTTTTTAACTGATTATTTTCGTGGCGCTTTTTTTTATCGAAGTAAAATGTTAACTTTAGCAGATAAATTTTCAGTTGCATAAAGTTCTTGCATAAATAACCTCAGAAAAAATATAATTAAAGTCAATAATGTTGATGACTATGGTGTACCATCAAACAGCGCATTGAGAATAATAATTTATTTAATTTTTTTTTTCAAAGATCTAAGATGTTAAAAGTGGTCAATATTGTGGGCGGTCCAATTTTTGCTTCGTTAAAGGTCTTGGGCCAGAGCTCTTACGCTATGTCAAACTTGACCAAAAGGCATTTTGAAACAAAATGTGATATAGAGGTTATCTCACAATGAAGATAGTAGTGGGCGTGGCCTGTGACCGATTGAGTCAATTTTCACATTTTTTTTTGTCCAACAAAAGAACCAAGTCGCTTGTTAAGTCTCAGCTCTCTAGACTGATTTTGAAGATATAGAACCTTCACACATACAGAAGGACGGACGGACGGACGAGAGTCTGACAGACCCTCGAAGAGTATCATCTGTTACGATCATTTGTCCTCTCAGTTCACCGTTGGGAATCGGAAAAAAATTTAAGTTTGGTATTAAAAAGTCAGACGATGGCTCTTCTAGATGCAAGAGCCGTTCGCCTAATAACTTGGGGC
The DNA here is from genome assembly GCA_947623515.1 of Neoascia interrupta. NCBI lineage: Eukaryota > Metazoa > Arthropoda > Insecta > Diptera > Syrphidae > Neoascia > Neoascia interrupta. Next base: position 189,066,788 of record OX392462.1, read on the forward strand.
GGTGATGCGTATTCGGAAAATGTCTGCTTTGGGCTCTTCATTTAAGCTTGGAATCACATTAGTTGAGAAAACTATGATTTTCATCCGAAACCAGTAAAGATCAACTCGGCTTTTCGCCGGATGTTGACTAGATGCTGCTATCACACCTGCACCTTTACTTTCGAAGAAGCTGCTGTATCTGCTTTGAGTTCTCTTCAATGATCCGTTTAAAGGTACCTATATTAAAAAAATTTTGAGTATTTGGAAAATTTTCGAGTACGTAAGCCTGACTTTAAACTCAACACGCTTCTTGTTAATGTGTGGCATCGGTTTAAAGTTTAAAAGTCTTTCCAGATATTTTTCATTTTCATTTTATTTTTCATTAATTTTTCGACAGTAGTATAAGCAAGAAGTTTTCTGAATTAGTTTTCTCCAAGACTCGTTTATGGAGTTGATAACTGTCCGAAAACAGTCGTCGCGTCGTTCTTTCAAAAACAAAAACAAACACAGGTTCCGAGATTTCCTTAAATTTCAATAAATTTTGAGTTTTCAGTGTCATTTGTCAGACGAAAATCTGTTTTTGAGTTGGTTTTGGAAGTCAGGCCGTAGCTTATACTTCGAGCCTTGGTGTTTGCCTTGCCAAAGACTCGTGATGGGTAAGGGGAGGCTTTCATATGCTATTTTTTCTTTTTCTATGAAATTAAAGCATTTAAAATTTCTTTAATTTTTTACTGCCATGATCGATTATGTTAGCCGGTGTACCCATTACAGAATCATGATTTGTTGATTTATAAGATTTGAAAGTGACTGAAAAATGACAGAAAATTAATATTGAAGAAACCAATTATTGACAAGACTATTTTGAGTCGTTTTCCAGAAATCTTTCAATCCTGGAAATCGGAAAGTCGGGAGCCTGACCTGAACCAACGTTGCCTTACCGTTCATGCTAAAAGCAATTTGGAGATTCTGGATCACGCATATTGCTGCAATTATTATCCATTGCTGAACCGATCAGCAGAAGTTTCTCAAAGGCTTTCAAGATATTGCCTTTATAATGGTAAATTTTAGACCTTTGGTTTTTTTGTATCATAGTCAAGCCAGCTCGATTGATAAGTTTTCGAGGAACATTTGCGAAACTGCGAAGCGAGGTAGAATATGTAAAAAAAGTTTCTAGAAGTATCGTTACTGAGGTAAATGTTTGGTAAGAAATGAAAAATTACAACAATTTACAATTCAGCAAAAAATTATTACAATGCTTGAAAACCGGGGTAAGATTGTTTTAAAGAGTTCCCTCTTCATTGTTTAGGGTTAAGCATCCAGATCACATGTATAAAGAAAACTTATTTAAAACCGATTCATGTCGACTTTAATGCCGCGCATGGCGCTACTTTTGACTTATCCGAAGCTCGTGAATAATAGATTCTCCTACCATATTATTCAGGTCTTTTATATATATTTTGCTCTTTCCAATTATGCTGCTCTATTTAATTTAAATAAAGACAGTTTTTTTTTTCTAAAATGACCAACATGACCAGACACAAGCATTTTGATTAAACGCCTTGCTCCACATAATATTTCTCAGCAACACTATATCGATGTATAACGGTTTTCACCAAAAAGTTCTTAATCAATTCAATGCCACTTAATTGTGCGCAGCGGGCGCCATTTACAAAAAAATTAAATAAACAATCAAAACGCTGATAATTAACTAGCCGCCGCCATCAGCCGAACCCTTTTCATCTCCAGCAATCAGGTAGCGCGGCCGTCCTCCAAATATCGGTCGTAAAATTAAATTGTTATTGACTCTTGAGCTTGTTTTGCTCCGCATTACCATATCCACAGCATAAATATCTTTGTATCTCGCATTCACCTGCTACACACTCTCGTGATGGTGCTATATTTAAACGCTGACGGCCTAATGATGACCGCTTAAGCATCCATCAACAGCAGCACCAACAGCACTAATTATCATTCATTTTCTATTCAGCTATTCAGCAAAGTATCAATAGACTCGTAAAAAAATATAATTTGTTAGGCAAATCGAGTGTGAGTTGTGTGAACCCGGTCCCGACAACTGCCATGCCGTGTCGTCGTCCGTTCGGCCATGAACGCCAGAAATGAAGCCTCTGAGAATCGGTAATCCGAGATAATCCCATTTCTCTAGGATCTCGTCCGAGCTATCGATATGGTGCAGTGGTCAATTGGATCGCTGCGCGCTGTCGTCGCGATGACATGGCGACACGAACATGGTATTGGCATCATCGCCATCGTAATGATGGTAAAATGAATGCCCATCGCAGAGCAGCTGGAAATGTGATACAATTTGCGACTTCAATAGTGTAATCTCATGGTTTGGCTGCCAAGAGTGCAGAGATGCATGCAGAGATATGCGAGCGCAGCGCATGCGCTTTCTGTGTTGCACCATTGTGTGGATGAGGGTGCATATTTCACAGGAGCCAAGGTACTTTGTAGGGATTCGCCTCGAAGTCAAATGCGGGAAACTATTTCAAGGACATTGTCATTGGTGCCCATATGAAAGCTGTAAAAGTCGCACGCAGATACACTCGTGTGTGATGGATGAAATTACCGACAGCCGCTTGTGCTATGGGAAGTTGGTTCGCAGTTCCCATGGAGAAATCGCGCAATTGGATCGAGTTAGCCTGAGTGTCGTGCACTGATTTTTGTCATGTACTTTGCATGCGCAGGCGACGCGACGCGCTGGTGTTGTTCCTCGATGCGGAAGACATGACAGCATGCAATCGAAAGAAGAAATGATGCTGGAGTCTGTCCGGTTAGTCCGCCGCGACACTACTGATGGAGAGAAATTTTGCCTTAAATTGTGAACGAGGAAAGGAAGCTTAGCTGCACAGCACTTAGGGGGGTCTCTGACAGCTGCGCAATGCGTGCGAAATCGCTAATGGGATTAAGTTGTGCGGTCCGCACATATAAAACCAGACCAACGAAGTCACCATAGAGTGGAAAACTAAATCATGCTGGCAAATAGTTACTTGTCATGTTGAGAGCGCAATCACATATGTACATATGCCTGCATGTTTAAGGGGAAACGAAAAGTTTTTCGAATCTAGAAAAACAAGAACAGGCGTAGGTAAAATCAGTCACATATGCGGCGGAGGTACCTATTGGTCAAGGAAGACGAGTATCTGCTGTCGCACGATTGCACAAGAGCAAAAAATCGTCAGAGATTAAAGAAATTTTGAACTTAATCTTGGACGCTTGTACCTAATCTCGTTTTATCGTAGTCTTAAAAGTTGGATAAAAAATTTGTTCTTAGGAAAACACCCAAACATTCATTTGACACTCACAGCCTTCAACTTTTTGAAGATTTTTTTAGTCTACTTATTCTATAGTCAACAAATTAGCAAGAAGGATTTCTATCGTCCCCGCTCTTTCCTAGTCTAGGTATAGTCCCTTTCCTAGTCAAAGCCCTCTCTCGAGCAACTAAAGTGTCCATGTATAAGACCCTCGCCATCCCAGTCCTGCTTTACGGTGCAGAAGCATGGACCCTGTCAAAGGCGGATGACGGAAAGGAAAGATTTATGGTCCCGTCTGCATAGACGGAGAGTGGAGGAAGACATCGAATAACATCGAACTGTACAGGCTGTACAGTGATACCGACCTAGCCAAAAGAGTCAAAACACAACGTCTACGATGGTTGGATCATAGAGCGTAGGGACACGAACGCCCCGGCCCGGAAAATCTTCGAAGCCACACCGCAGGGACGGCGTGGTAGAGAAGGACTCAGGTGGCGCACGCAAGTGGAAGGGGACCTCAGCCAACTTTGTGTGCGAAACTGGAGACGGCTAGCTAGAGACAAAGCTGGCTGGCGAAGCTTGTTGGCTGAGGCCCAGGTCCACCCCGGACTGTAGAGCTACCTTAAGTAAGTAAGTAAGTCTTGCACTTACCAAAACCCAGGTAGGTGTGAATCCTATGACCCTGATCGGTCGGATCTAATACATTGCCTTTATTCCCCTCCCACCGTGGCATCGCCATATTTATGCGCAGTGATGTGATATATCAAACTCCGCCACATAGTAACACCAGTGCTGAATCTGATTTACAAATGGTTAAAATAATTAACAGCCCGTAGGCACCAAATACATTACTGCTTCATTTATAAAAGCCCTAGTCTAAGCAGTGAGTTGACTTTTAACAAGTTTGCCGAACTGTCGGATTCCATCTCTAGAATTGTTGCACATTATTCTCATATTGAAATTGTTATTGCAGGCGATTTCAATTTACACAGTGACTTCGACATTCTACGAGCCTAAGTGAATTTCAGACATTGCTAAGCACGCCGCCAATACTAAGTGTTTCTCACCTCCCATCCCGACAAATACTCAGTCAACGTTCTTTCACCTCTAGGCTAGTCAAACCATTGCGTTTCATATCGGCTTCTTTTCCCGGCAGGAAGAAAGCAGTTAAAGATCCAATAGCAAAAAGAACAGTTTGGCAAAACGAACAATCCAACTGGGACGACCTAAACAATTTTTCTTAGATTATTTAACTGGTCGCTTTGTTTCCTCCGTTGTAACGCGTATCCCGCCGCCGATATGGCTAGAGAAGTAATTTTCTTTGGAATGAAAACTTTCATTCCTAACAGAACGAAAAGTATCAAACCAAAGGCAAATTCATGGTACGGCTCGAACTGTAAAGACCAAGTTGAAGGAGGTGAGTGTTCGGTATTATAAAGCCAACCTTACTGAGGAAAACCGTAACAACTTCAAACGAGCCAGAAAAGACTGCAATGCAGCTATTTGTCGTGTCAACTTCACACAAGCCCAAAATGTCCCAAAGGTATAAATATATAAATATCCCAAAGGTAGTACAAATTTTTGGTCATTTGTCAAGTATATAAAAAGTTGTGCCTCTTCTTCCATTCCGACACTCGTTTGCAATGACAAAACAGCTGTCAGCTCTTCAGAGAAAGCCAATCTGCTCGCAGTTCTTTTTGCCGCTAACTCTTCGCTTCCAGGTTACACGATGATTCCACCTCGACCTTAGTACTTTAAAAGGAGCGCTCTAGTGCATCGAACACTTTTTGGGACCTATTCTTTTTCGGACTCGTAAAGTAACAGGAGTTATAAAAAATGTCAAAACACATACATCGGCTGGTCCAGATGGCATTTCCCCTTTAATTCTGAAGAGGTGTTCTTCTAAGCTGTCAAAACCACTGCGTAAGCTTTTCCATCTGTCCAACTCTTCTGGCATCTTTCCGATTAATTGGAAAACAGCATTTGTTTAGCCTATACCAAAAAAAGGTGATACCGACCAATTGCACTTATATCCATTCATTCCAAGGTCATGGCTAGGTAAGGTTTGGTAGGGTTGCTGGCAGCAAAAGGCCTACGAGGGCCCTAGCGTTACCCCATGGAGACAACCTGCAAGAAACAAAGATTTTAATTTAACCATGACACTAAGTCAGTTGAAGTATCCTGAGCTTTAAAGAGAAACTTGTCCCAGGCGGACACCCTGCTGAACTTTACAATATTCGCCACCGCTGTACTTGCAAGGTCGTTCAGCTTCTCCAAGAAGTACTGACCCAGAAGCAGAAAACGTTGTCTGCTGCCGCTTTCGGATCACGACATCTCCTGCAAATGTACTTGGTGTTGTAGATTGTAGATTCTACGGGCGAGATATCTCAGATCAGTGCGGTCACCAGTGGGCCTATTGTGATGTATTCCATTTATAGCTCATCCATGATGCCGCAGTTTGCCGCAGTTCTGCTGTTTCTGTGTCCTCGTTGCATAGTCTGCATGTGTTGTCTTGTCCTATCCCCATGGTCATCAGGTGTTTCCTAACTCGACAGTGCCCTAAGAGGAAACCTGTGACCAATGGAATCTGACTTCTAACGGGTTATTTTTTAGCTGGTTTGGTTTTGGCAACACTGGTTTTGACAGCTGAAGTGTGTTTAGTACCTTGTGTCACTGGACAAGCCCGCTTCGATTGACGCACTGGAAGCCAACATCCATGCATTCATTCGTGAGATCCCGGCCGATATGTGTGAAAGAGTATGCCTAAATTGAACTCAGCGGATGGGCTACCTGAGACGCAGCCGCGGTCAACATTTGCATGAAATTATCTTTAAACATTAAATTGCAAGGTTCAAACTATAATAAATATTTCATTAATTTTTTCAAATTTTTAAGCTGTTTTTTAGCTGTTTCGTTCTTTGGTAGGAGCTGTTTGGTATGAAAGCTTTGGCTTGACCCTCCAGAAATGGAGCATCTTTTCGATCAGCCAGGTTTTCAAACAACTTTTTATGGTGTTAATTGGTAGCCCGCAGAATGGTCTTGGCATCATGAATTGGAATGCCGATCCTTTTCTGGCTAGTTCGTCTGCTTTTTCGTTGCCTTCAAATCCGTTGGTTAGGTGAACCTTTTTCGTGCTGGCCAGTATTTGTAGCATTTGAAGACAGCCCCAGACCATTTTTGATGTTATCTCAAAAGTTGGTGTTAGTGATTCCCAATTTTACTGAGTGTTTCCCAACAGGTTATGGCACGTTATCACTCTTGTGGCTATGGCCAGTGATGGCCTTTCTAACATGCTATAAGCCTTTTTTTGATTTGCCGCCATCTAGAGATGGCCATCATAGCGCCTTTGTGTGGCCGCAGCTCTGCAAATTTTCCCATCTGTTTTGGGCTATATTGTGAATAGTCGCAGACATTTTGCCTGACACAAAAGAGAGCGGAGCATGCGTCCTTTTGTCCGCTATAGTGATACATAGATTTGAGCCATATTTCGCTAGCTCATCAGTCTTTTCATTCCCAATAAAGTCACTATGGCCTGGTATCCAAACAATGTGGACATTATTCTTTCTCCTTAGAGCCCTAAGTTCTGAGCGACAGAGCCCTAATACGCGAGATTTTACTGGTGTTGCCGGGGCCTCAATGGCTGCTTGTCTGTCTCTCGAATCGCGGAAGCTTCTTCATGATCAGCAGTGCGCCTTTCGAAGCACAAGCCATCAGATTATTCACCGGTGATCTGATGGCTTGTAAGTGGAATCACTCCTTGGATCTCCATCGAGAAAGCAGGGCTATTGCGCTTGATTCTGAAGCAATCAACAGAGTCTGGCACGGCGTCGGGCTCTCTTGTTGAAAATGCGTGCATTTGGAGTCGACGAATCTTTTGTTCATAGGACTACAAATTTTCTTTTCGAACCACTCAATGGACGGCTTCAAGTCTGTTATCCACCATATAAATGCTGATGCCCCTCAAGGCTCGGTCTAATGTCCAACGCTTCTTAATATTTATCAACGACGCTTTGTCTGCCACATACTATCCAATATATTCTTTTGCTGACGATAGTACACTAAAATTTTCATTTATGTTTCCAGAAAAACTTCCTTGTCTATCAACGGTGAAAGGGAATGGCTCCATATGTTAACCTCATTAAAGTCTGACTTGAACTGCATATCATCATGGGGGATAGTGTAAAATTTAATTAATGCTTCAAAAACTCAATGCAAAAACTTTCTACTATCTCGCAAGCGTAGTATTAACCTTCAGCCATTTTTCATGAATGGCACTCGCACCGCACTGAAACCAAAAAGCTTTTCATGTGTGTGAATGACGTCCTACGTTGGAATAACCAAATATTCGAAGGTGCAAAAACCACCGCGAAATGACTAGGTTACCTCAAACGATGCAAGACATTTTTTACACCATCGGATCTGGCTAACATTAATAAAGTTCTGCACCTGCCCAGACATGCGAGCTACGCTCGACTGGCGTATAACTCGCACGTCTGGGCAGATGCACCCAAGATCACAAAAATCGTGCGTTAAACCATGGGTGACATAAATATTGCGGAGTCCTTTGAGTTCTTGGAACATCGTCGCAATGTTTCTTGTCTTTCATTGTCTTATCGTTACTTCTACAAAGAGTGCTCCAGTGCTAAAAGAATTCTTAGAATTCTAAGAAATATGTGTACAAAGCTCGAATTTATGCTGCTATGGTAACATTTTGTTGTTTATCTTTTCTTGATAAAATAATTTAGTCAATTTGTATTCATCTGCTTATGTCAATGCATCGGCGAATTGGAGTAATTAAATCAACTTTTAAAAGGTCTTAAAAAGGTGCCTGTGGAGTTTGCACGGGTTTTCCCTACAGTTCTTAAAAAGTATGATGTTGAAGTGCCAAACTTCAACCTTTTTGGACGTCAAAGATCGGTCATGTCTCAACCTACCATGATGGTACAGTACTCAATTTTGGCAGGGATGCCAAAACTAACATGTGCCCATCAGGTATGCACTATTCTTATGTCTAATGCACGGGAGATCTGATATTGGTTTGAGCTTTTTAATGCTTCTCACCCTGGCGATTGTCTGACAATCCCTCAGAGAGTAAAATCTGTCTGTCCGTCGGTAAATTTCAAGTTTCCGGGTAATTTAAATTGACTGCATGGTTCTTGTGTTGCACAGGCAAAATATGAAAGCTGCTAATAACTGTGAACAGCCATGTCCACATTAATGGTAGAAAGCCTCTGACCCATATTTTATGGCTTGGGGTCAAAATTAAGGAGGGGCCAAAATTCTTTTTGCAAAAATCGTCTTTTTCAAAACCGAATTTAAAAATTCCTACTTTCTGAATTCCGGAAATGTCACTCTGATAAAGCTTGGCAGTGAAATAGTATTAGGGGGCTGCCATCAACAACATCATAGGTCCATGATGAAATATTCACACACAGTGGCTGATCTCAGAAAAAACGCAGGCGTTCCAAATCGATCCCATCATCTTTTCATCGATTTCAGGCCGCATATGACAGTATCAATATATACGAGCTATACACGCCGAATTTGCCATTTCCGTCGCATTTTTTCCACTTCACTTAATCAATATTGGATGTCAACGTAATTTTTAGAACTAGAAACCAAATAAAGCTTGTAGCTTTTTGTACCAATCTACTGAATGCAACAAATTGAATGAAACATGTCATCCGTAGTTTCCAAAAATATTATAGAATCTGAGGGAATAGGCTCCCTTAAAAACTTTTTTTTTTTAAATTCAAATGCATAGAACTCCGGAATTTGGCAATCCATTGATGAAATATTTCTTGTCCTTTCCATAAAGCCTCAATTCATAATCTTTGTTTAAGCCAAAGAACTAAACTAACAACAAAGGTTACAATAACACATTAGCGAATAATCGCCCATCATTAGGGAAATCAAAACACTCACAAAATCAACACAAAATTGCAAAACAAACATCACCAAACCCGAATTTAAGTCACATTCCTTGTTCTTTTGTATACCCTTGGGATTAGGAATGCATCTGTGGCAGTTTTTTTTTTCCTGAAAACGAAATCCCATTTTTCCTGAAAATGTGTCAACCTACATTTTTTTTTCCTCCGAACGGCTGTCTTTCCTTCTCTGAAACTAGATTAAGGACATCAATTGTTTTCTGTAAAGGAAAAAAACAAAATACAATATTTTTGATAAACGATTCAATTACGTTCTCACCCTCGTCTGATGTAACTCCTCGCACAATAGTCCTGACAAAGTCAAGCCAGACAGATCAAAGTCAGAGAAAAACCCACTTGAAAACAATAGCCAAACAATGCTGCACCTGTACTATTGTGTCCTTGCGCGGGCAATAGGCGATGCGTATTTTCCCGCGCCCATTCCTCCGAAAGGTGGATTATAGTTTGATATCCTTAGGGCACCAATCTAAGGAGAAGAAACTATCATAACAAAAATGTATCGGCTCAGCGGGCGAGTCATTCCTTCTTTTCGGCGCGACGTAATCGATAGTTTCCCCAATGCATTGACGAGGGTAACTTTCGACATTGCACGCACCGAAGAGATCAACGATCAGAAAGGAGATCAAAACGATCGGAAAACCGATCAGCGATCAACGACGACGATGGAAGAACCTTATGATGTGTGTCCTAATTAATTTATGTCCAATGTTGTAAGACAGGTGCATTCGAGTGCACAGCCAACAGCAGACGATACTGCATGCTGTTATGCATTCGCGATGCGTTTTTTGGTTTCTTTTTCCTTGGACCCAGAGACTCGCCTCAGCTGGTTCTTGTTGCAGTTGCTACATCAGATTCGATGGCCATTTTTATTGAAATATTAACATTCCCCTGTGTATATGCTTACCTTTTTTTTTAGGGTGAGTGCATTGGTATTTCACTAGGTTCACACGCGGAGGGAATGTGTGCACCTTAATGCCCAGCAGATGATATCCTTTTTGGTCAGTTTTAATCCTTTTTTTGTGCTCCGCATGGGCTGCTGGTGGTTGCGTATCGATTTGTTAGGTGCACACACGGTCTGGGCTTGCCCGAAAGCGATTTTAATTTATTGATTCGAACGTATTAACAGAAGCGAATTGATTTCAATTCATTCAGTAATCGACTTTTATTGGACGGCATTGTGGAGCAGATGTTTGTGGTGTCAGTTTCGTAATGTGCAGCGGAAGTGCTTCGAATATCCAACTACAAATCAGACTTATCAAAATAAAGTCTTATTTAGTCGAGCAAATCGTTTTTGAAAGAGGGGAAAGGTAAGTAATAAGAAAAATTCAAAAAAGTTCGCACGTCAACTCTTTTGTTTGAACTTGCAAATGCGCGTTTTCTTTGCAGCAAAACCAATTTAAATCACGTCATTTCCATAAAAAGACATCAGCGATTTCTCTTCTTGTCACGGACTGGGTATCGTCTACCCTTCTGACGATGGCTGAAGATTCAGTGCGCTCATGTTTCGGTGATATTCAAATTGATAGATACAATTCCAGCAGCCACAACTAATTGCATCATCAGTGTACATATTGCCCTCACTTAGGACAGTCAAGAGACTCTGTGCATGTAGTTCTCTATCGAACGGGTATAAATGCAAATGCAAGACCAGACCTGTCTCCATGTCCTGCATCCATTTATCCATTCATTACTTTCTAACCTTATAGTTCGCTCACAGTTGGTGACAGCTTTCCACCACGAATACGGAGCACTGTGTACAGCACAGATGCAGCAAAGAGGAATAAAAAAAAAAACAGATCAGAATAAACGGAAACAGTAAATTTCCCGTGTTGTTATTTTATGGTCATAAGCCATACATATATTATCCTGGGAGAATTGCACGAGTGCATCACCACGATGACGAAGAATCACGGATAAGATGCAATGACATCAACATCGACATGGACGTCGACGTCGACAAACCGACGCTGATGGTGCGAGAACTTCCACGCAAAGACGGTTGTGATCAACCGAAGGATGGAAACGAGAGCGAACCGATTGATTTGCATTGAACACACGGATGGAATTGTGCGGTGCTTGTCATTTGTGGTATACACCAGCCCTGGGTTTCCCACATTTATATTCAGGTACCACTTCCTTTGGCCAGAGCCTGTACTGCATGTGCGTTTATTCAAATTAATCTTGATGTCGACCCCATAAATTGCACAGTATATGCGACCCTCGTTGTTGTGCGTTGAAGCATATACCACACGTCATATAAGGTGGACCCCTTTTTGAAATACCATCAAAGATCAAGTGCAACTGGTGGTTGATGGTGCGGTTGGTTAAGTGGTCATGTTCATATGGCGCCAAGATATTAGAAACGCTCTGGTGGTGCCCCTTTTTTAACGTTTTGTTCTTAATGGATTTGCTTGCACACTGTGTCACGGTACGGCTCGTTTGCATTGTTGATATGGCACGTCCCCTTGTGTTACTAGAGCTCTTTGTAGGCTTGGCGTTGCGTGTAAGTGCCGCCACCTCGATTAAGATTGCTTTTATGTGACGTGTGAGCTTGGATTCTTTTCGTGGGGGAATTTAATTAGCATAAAGCACCATGTTATTGCCTTGTTGAAGGGTGGAATTATACCCCATTAAGAGCAATTACGATGTCTTTGTTAAATGTTCAACATGGGTTGTCATAAGGACTTCCGAAATTTATGAAGTCAACTATCATGACTATTTACTTATGTAACAAGTTAGAGAAAATGCGATGGATTCTTATGTCACACAACAAACCTTTCATTTTCTTCAGACTTTCGGGATCATTTGCAGTCCTTGTTCCTGTTTTCAGACTATTTGCACAACTCGTTTCATCTACACCGGACATTGCCAAGGCATCCTGCGATCGATGCGAATTAATTTGATTTCCGTTCTCATACATCCGTAAGTAGCCGTCCCGCAACATCTTACCCACAGATCGTCCAATAGATTGCATCTAATTTCATCTCACTCAATGAGATGCGGATGCTTTCATGCACACATGTAGCATAGTTTGATCAAACCATCTCATCATCGCAGTAAGCACATAGCTACGTTTCCAATAAACATAGTCAACGCCCCAACATCCGCACTGGAAATTACCTCTCACACACGAATCACAGCAATAACCACGCCAAACGGACAGGATAGCCCTTACCTCTTGAATCGCTGTGTGGTGCACCCAGATTCCACTGTGTGTTGCGGCTGCTACCTTTCTCATCAACAGCATAACCCCTGCGTAGCTGTCATAAATCATTTATCTGGCTCAAGCCAGGTAGCAAGGTGCATTTCATTTGCCTTGATGCTGTGTGTGTTTGCGCGCCTATGTAACACACCGGGAGAAAGAATGGGTGCTAACCAGTTCGAGTTTATCGGAGCAATACCAGGACGGGGCTACAGTAGTTGCCCCATGAGTTTTCCAATAGCGGTGCACATCCGGTCGTAAATGTAGCTTTTTTATTGCAAGACCTTATGGGTATAAGCTGATCACATTTTACTGATCAGCTGGTAGGAGCGCTGTTCAAGTGATAAAAATCCAACTGAAAGACAAAGTAGGATCAGTTGAGACTGAAATGATGTCGTCGTCATGTCACCCTCATAATGGTGGACATGCCAAACGATGACCAACCGATGACTTGCCATGTCTTCCAGGGAAACAATGGATGTCACAATTAGATGTTGGGCCCGCTTAATTCTAGAACAATTTCAAGCCATGCTGAGGAGAGTATGTGTCTCGGGAAACCAGATTTGAGTTTGTAATGCAAACTTGTATTAATTTTGCGGGTGATTAAAATACGGAACGCAAAAAGTACACTGAAAAAAATAAGGTGACGGTTTTCTTAAAGCCTTAGAGGAGTAGAATGTTTAAATTTTTTTTGTATCGATGATCATAAAATCGTTTGGCCTACAAGATTTTTATTTTAAGCTGCATTTGATCCTACATTTGGTTAAATTTATAATCAGGAATGCATTTGACGATAAATTTAATTATTTATGAATCTGAGCTGCCCGAGACATAAAAAACAAATCACGAATACAACGAGATGCGCCGATCACGTAACATCATTGAGATATGTCAAAAACTAAAGCATACGTAAAGTTAATCTCCTCTATTCCGGTGGAAACACTTTAAGATTAACATTTAATCTTCATACGTTAGCCTCTGTATTATGTGCGGGGGAAACGGCCTATAGGAAGCCATGATTCATATTCCTTGTTTTTTTTTTCCGCAGAAGAATATACCCTAGCCTTCTAGGGGAGCTTTCAACAACGTTCATTTGATACTTTTTTTTAATCTCTGACCCATCTGGGTACATGAACCTATAAGTCAATTGATACTCGCTCTATGATCAGAATAACAACTTTTCAAGCAACACTAGGTTACAGTCGCCTAACCTCATTTGCACACAGAGGAACACCACAGGTCTTTAAAGCGGGCAGAAAATGGGGCGAATGTAAGAGACTAGGCTTGCCTTAGTTGACTCAGGAAAGTTTCTTCCTGTAACAAAGGAATAAATGGATGCTGATCTAGACAAGGTAAACCCCTGGACACTCCAAGATATAGCCCACTCGGCTTACTATAAGCTGCAGTTCGCTCCCAATTTTATCCTACCATGCCTAAAGGGTCAACCGTTCACACTGTGCTCTAGCCCTAAGTATATGGGGTATCATGCTCGTTCCGAAACATTGAACGCAGAATTAGGAAGGTATGTGCTGCCTTTGCTTGTAGCAAAACCTTTGGCCTTACTGCCGTAACAACATTCTGGAAGCGTTACTAAATGGTTGGGTCAGTTACAAACTGACTACACTACACCCAAAAGAGACTTCATAAAAATGCATCCAGGTAGGACTTTGCTTTTGTTTTGTCGAAGGTTAGTACTATCCGCTGGAGCACTCAGACGCATACAAGTACCTTACTTTAATTTGAACACGGTGTTAGCGATGAATGGCTTAGATTTTCGGCATTCACCACATCGGCCCCAGGAACTCGCTTCTTGTTAAGTACCGCCTCATCGCATCGGTGCCTAATGTCCTAATGTTGGGGACTGGTAAGTTTCAGCTGGGGGGACTTCCACCGACCAGTCCTATTTAATAGACGCCTGCTAAGGGACGACCGGAGTGCTTTTGCCGTCAGCCAGTAAATGTTCTTTGCGCCGTCAATCAGTCAGCTGCTTCCTTTTCCTCTTCCGCTGTTCCCTAGTCAGGCGCAACGCAGGGCCCACTTTTTTTGGAGCCCTTTTACCCATAAAAGTATCGCGAACCTTACCAGCAGCATTGCATGGGGTAGAAACTCACACACGTTTGACAAGAGCAGCTTCTTTCTTGTTTTTCAGAAATGAATATTGGGGCCTCCAGACCGTTGGGGCCTCCAGGCCGGTCCATGTTGGGAAATGATAATTGCGATAATTTACGACTTTGCATGGGATGGGGTATGGGTGAAAGTGGGATGTTTCCGGGGTTTTTGGTGGAACACTGAAAACAAACTAAAGGGTCCGAGGGGTCATTACTCCCGTCACCTCACCCAAGTGAAGCACCCTCGCGGGACAGGTAGGGCTTCCTACTAGAGTTTAGTAGGAGATGTACGAAGAAGTGAGCTTTGACACGGATTCTAGTCGAAATCACTGCAAATATCAACATCCGCTCGCCGGATTTTTTTTTGTGTTATGAAGACGGACATACTCACTTGGACATACCCAAAGGGCAAAGAAAAAACATTGCAAAAACATATGCACAGGTTCGCCATCGAAGTTTTTCGGCCTGCTTATTCAGCCTGCTTATTCAGCCTGCTTATTCAGCCTGCTTATTCACCTTAATTGTGCAGGAGTACCGAAATGAACCCACTACTCGCTAAGATGAACTTTTCGGGGTCACAATAATTCAGTTTTCGGACACCCTGTGGACCCTCTGAAGGAAAATATTTTCCAGACTTTATCCCAAAGGAACCCAATCATAATAAGCCTTTAGCAAATCTACAAAACACGCGTAAACGAGCCTGGCATATTTCCAGGTCTTAGCACCTTACGAGTAAAAAGTTGGTCGGTTATGCCGGAAGGCGCAGTGCTCATCACCTTCGTTGAAAATATTTTCCCGAAGACTCAATAGACATCTACTCCTATAGCTAACACAATTTCTTTTGTCGCCTGTTTTGAAAATGCTAATTTTATCGCCAGGTGCTTTCGTGCTTGCCCAGGCTACTTTAAAGAGACACGCTAGCCTTTTAACACCTTCTTCACACATCAACTTAATCGTCTTTGGCTGAATTACATCAGCTCCAGCAGACTTGCCAACTTTTAGCAATTGAATCACGGCAGTGACATTATTAGCAGTATCACTATTCGCGTCAGCGTTAGATTGCCATCTTTAGTGCCCTATTGGAGACTAAGTAGCTCCGATAAAAGTACTCCCTTCCCTCTGTCTGCATGTGATATCGTTCTAATTTCAAAAAAGTGTACCGTCTTTAGACTTAACCGGCCTTATATGCTATTCAACTTATTTCCTTTGTGACGGCGAATAGTTTCACTCCAACCTCAACCTTTTACCGTGATTCTTGACTATTCAGACTGCCAGATTGGAAATTCTTCGCACCGCCCACAGTTGTTGGAAGTTGAAGTTCTGCATTGATTCTACTCAATGTAGGCTCTCTTCTCCTTTCTGATGAATTTTCCAACTCCCCGTATTGTAAACGCAAGCCGCTTCACTCCACAAATATTTTTTGCAGCATCCATCTTCTTCGAGCATCCTGAGTTGTATGACGTTTTTACCGACATAAATTGAATGAAAATGCCTTGAGCTCGTCAAAGGCCTTACTTACTTACTTGAGGTGGCTCTTAAGTCCAGGGTTGACCAGGGCCGCAGCCAACAAGCTTCGCCAGCCAACTGTGTCTGCTACTAGCCATGTTTTTCTCGCCATGTTGACTGTAGGTGCCCTTTTGCTTGCGTGCGCCACATGAGTCTAGATGCTCTCGTACTGTGCCGTCCCTGTGGGGTGGATTTAACCATTTTTCAGGCTGGGGCGTTGGTGTCTAACCAATTTTGTATTTTAACTGCTCTGGCTAGGTCGGTGTCTCTATACATCCCTTACAGTTCGATGTTATAGACATCTAGACCATAAATCGTCCAAAAAGTTTCTTCTCGAAGCAACCTCGAGTGTTTTGACCTGCTTTTTGAAAGGGGCCATGCGCAGGACTGGTATGATGAGGGTCTTATAAATGGACACTTTAGTTGCTCGAGAGATAGCTTTGCAACTCAACTGCCTTCTTAGCCCAAAGAAACTGCGATTGGCAAGAGTTATCCTTCAAATTTATAGCTTTCTTTGGTGATGATCTATCAAAGACGTCAGTGTTAGGCAAATGTCAGAAAATGTCGAAGGTCCGAAATTATTTTTTCAAATAATCCGACATGCGAAATTGCGCATCCGGCAAAAATAGTCTTTCTTTTACAAATTCGCCAATTTTGCTTGTGAAGTTTGCAGGAGAAAGTAAAACCGGCGGCGTTATCGTTCATCAAAATTGTTAGTCTTGTAAACTACTCACTTCTATTTCTCTTACTCCTTTTGCAATCACTTAACACAGCATCGACCTGAACAAAACCTGAACATCGATCTGAACAAAAAAAAACGTTCAACTCTGCTTTTAGTGCCTTAATTTTTTTTTTGCTTCTTTTTCCGGTTCGTTTCTGAAATCAAGAAAATAGTTCCAGCAATTTTATTCAAGGGTCCTTCCCAGGCAGATAACATGTAATGTTAAAATCAACTGCCATATTGTCCTCGCTTGTGTCGGAATGTGAACATAACTTAAGAAAATATATTTCCCAAGTTTGGTTTTTAATTTACATTGCAATTTATTTAAGCTTGTTTTGAAAACAATATCATTAAAGTTGCCAGCTTTATTGGGCAATGAGGTGGCAATCTTGTGATCCTTTACTGCGTTTTTTGAGCTTTTTGCGTAGTTCAGCATAGCAAAGATATCGCCATATATAGCTGCCTTTACCTCGTCAAAGGTCTAGGACTGTGTGTTGTATATTCTGCTTTTCAAAAAACTCCAGAAAATGTCCATGTCAATATCGCCGTTTTTGTCAGCAAACGTCTGTCATGTTTTTTCCTTTTGCAAAAATTTGGTAATTTTTCTGTGTATTTCTCAATAAATTTTCATTTTGTCTTCAAAGTTTTATTTTTTTTTATTCGGGTTTAGTGTCAACAATTCGAGTCCCATTTTGAACAGTTTCAAAAATTTCACAAATATTTCAGTGGCTATTGGCGATTGAATGCAACCGCCAGTGGAGAATACAGGAAAACATCAACTTGTATTCAACCATGTTTATCATCCGGCCTTTATTTTCATGGCACTTGAGTGAAAAATAAACGAAAAATGACCAATCAAACTAAGGCGCGAAAACAGCTTTGAAGTTTTTGTCAGTCAGCAAACAGTCAAAATATTCAGTTTGACGCTGTTGCAGGTCTCTACATATTCCACTAATGTCTTTCATGTATTGCATTCGGACTTTGGACTTTTCCAATCCTCAACACTGACGATATTTCATGAAGTTCTACGAAAAACAAAAGAGTTGAGGTGCGAACTTGGATAAAAAAATCTAAATTTTTTCCCAACTTAAAAAGTTAAGCCGCCAAAAATAATTTTTCTCAGTGTACAACGAATCCACCAGACACTTTGACTTGCACTGAGAATCATCAACCACATGTTCTTCGCGCATATACATAAAACAAAAAGTACACCTCAAACCGACACCCATTGCAGCAAAACAAAAGCGCACACAATATGTTCTCCCGCATTGTTTTCTGTGTGCGCGCGCGTTATGTTCCAAATCCTTGCCACATGACGCCAATCGCACTCGTCCACATAAAGTATATCTTCGCGCACTCGAAGGAGCGAAATGACGCGCGCATTTACAATTCATCGCGTTGCAGAATAATGTAGCAATATTGTCGCGATATGTGCAATTTATATTCACAGACCGACATGTTTCTTGCACCAGATATGTGGGTATCGTATAACTCACCTGTCAACCGTTCAACAAAGATCGGTTTGGTAATACTTTCGTGTTCCTTGCGCGCACTACAGTATCTGCTGGTTCATGTTGCTAGATATAGCTTGAAGATGATCGCCTAAGTCCACCATGGCCATCAAATTCAGTTGACTTTTGTGCAACACCAACAACAAAAAAAGGAAACCGGACGCGATGTGCCATCATAATGTGGTGTGCCCCATTCTGTGGTGTACTGCTGCGAGTAAGTAATGCACCATCAAGTTGACGGTGATGGTTGATGGCGACATATTACCCGAATGGGGGACATGGTGGTGGTTCAATTGGCAAACTGGATGTTATTTTGTGACTGAAATAGGGGAGAACCATGTCATGCAGATGACATGATGCAGGTTAAAAGTTGCTTTTTCAAGGATGTCTTGTTTCACATAGAGCTGTTCAGGGAGATACAGACCGTTTTCATTTGTTTTTACTTCTGTGTTCTCGGGAAATCACCATAACAATTTTGTGCTCAGTAAAATTAGGCAAAACATCATTAATTCTTAGAATCACCGCATTCACCAAAGTTGGATTAGCAGCACGCCGCATGTGTGCACAAACAAAAACTAATTAGCTTCCAAAATAAATGGAAAGAGCGAGCAAAAAACCATAATTGCCATCGCTACTGTTTGCACCATCATCATTTTTAAAATTAAATCTATTGATTCTTCAATCAGTGCCTCAAGGGGCATATTTAGGAGTTCCAAAGTCGTTGAGCACGCCACACTCGCTTAATTTGTACAGGAATGCAAACAAAGAAACGACTTAAATTTGCATTGAAAAAAAAGAAAGGATGTTGTCGGTGTTTTAGAAATACAGTAGCGGGTAATTTACGAGTCGTGTTAGGTTTTTCTGCTCTCAACAGTCAATTTTCTTGTGCGGTGTTGAGAGTTCAAATTGTGCGATTTGGGGGCGATTAGTCTGGAATTTTTACTCAGAATGGCATGTGCGGAGAATTAAGAAGGTTATGTTTAAGATATTAGAAATTGCCTTTAGTTTCGACAGAGTACCGTTGGTTTCTGGAAATTATTGGAAATCATTGTTTTTTTGTTTTCTTTTGAATTCCCTAGCATCATATAATTTTATGTATTTTTATGGTTGGGTGGTTACTTTAAGGACTGCAAATCAGCATCCTTCAAGCGTTTCTTGTTTGTTTACTAAATTGAACACTCAGAAAAAGAAATCGTTGTAAAAATTTAATATCACACAGATGTAAAAGTCAATGACAATATTTCATACAGCTTATCGTCAAGCTTAATAATGAACTCGTGCTTAAAAACATTTTACCTGACCGTAAGTTCCTGTCTCCGAATAAAATTTTGCAGACCACCACACAAAAGCCCGATGGCGCTATTATTTCAAAAGCAAACCTCTATTGTTCGTCCAACAGTGAAGTGATTTCAATACCAGTTCCAATAATCTTATACGTTTAACTTCTCAACCCAGAAACTGTAACCACAAAACTGCCTGCCGGCCTAGAAATGCAACCAACCGCAGCAATTGATGTGGCTGCATTTTAATGAATCAATTTTTGTCCAATTCAGTTGCTTATTTGCATTCTTAATGCTCAGCTTTGGCCTTAAGGTGAGTGCTCGCTGGACCACTTAGTTGGAGCATAAACTATGAAAATTCTAGAAAACAATGTCGGGTGAAATCGGCACGTGTCCGAGATTGGGATTCGAGGCATTAACAAGGCACCATCAACCGTCATTATTCGTAGTTCCAGTTTCTTTTATTTTATTGTGGTAAAATCGTTTTCGTTGCTGTTGAGGAAAATTTCTGATGTGTTTTGTGCAATTTTCAGTATGACACCAAAGTGTTAAAAAAAAAATAACTGCAGATTCTTGGAACCTAACACAATCCCTTGAAGGTCACCCTAGGTTTCAGCAGAGGTACCTACCATCAGCAATCAACGCAATTAATCTTGAACAGTTTCACTTCGAGCTCAACAAGTCCATCAAGACTCTTCTATTTGTAGCATCAACCTATGACATCCAAGGTTTCGTCTCCTTTTAATGGACCGCTCTATGCCGCCCCATTTGCCAGTTTTTGCTCATCATCATCATCGTCTAAGACGAGTAGCAAACATCTTATAAGGAGAGATGCCGCCTTACCTTGGTTGCTGCCGGCCGTGTCAATACCAATGACGTACCACACCGCCAACAGGGTGTACAAGCCGTAGCCACATTCCTCAAGTCAATCACCTCGTCGTTGAACCTAAAGAGGTTGTAAGACAGTGCGCGCCGACAACAAATAACTACTGCGCACCAGCGCGGCGCACACTCCCCATCCCCATTCAGGGGCACAGGCACAAGATCACATATACACATGACAACTACTACTCACGCACTCACGTGCGCGTTGTTTCATTCAGTACGCTCCACGTAATTTACCTTTCATTCATTCATTGGAAGCCATTCATTGTGATCTCGAAGCTGGAAGTTGCACTGCATGCTCTGATCGTGGATGCTCCGCCATGTGTACCGAGAAATACCTCTTACACCGGACCGGATCGAAGAGATGCAATCAAAAGTGATGGCACGGAATGTGGTGGGGAGCACATGCCGCAGAGCGCATCTGCTTTAAAGCTGATTGCTGTGCTAAGTTTAGAATCAGATACCAGGGCTCCGCTTGGACTGCATGGATAGATAGGTGGCAACGCACTGGTGAGTATACTCTGTTAAGATCAGAGGTGGGTCGTTGGCGAAATGGTAGGCAAAGAAGACTGTATGTAGAATGTGCAGAACTTTCAGTGCATGACTTGACTAAAAGAGCTTTTTACCCTAGACTTTATCTATTTAATGCAAAGTTTGTAACATATGACACGGTTACGAATAGAGAAACGATCCATAAATATTTTCCAAGTTAAATTTTTAAAGCTGAAACGCTAGTTTGAACATCAACGAATATCGTCAATTTTATTGGCCACTGGCATGACCCTAATCAAAAAAGTGTGTAACCTAAAAAAAAATGTGCGTAACGTAAAGCATGCCAGATGACCCGTCAATCAGTTCTGTGTTCGCCATCTTCGAAAAGGGTGATCCTGTATCTTGAGACAGTAATGGAGGCATATCCTTGCGAAATGTCACAAATAAGATACTATATCAAACGTACTGTGAGAGTAGCGCCGCATACCAAGGTGTCTTTCAGCCCACAGATTGACCTAATATCGGATTCTCTCACTAAGGCAAAACATAAACTTGAAATCTAGACAGACTATCTTATTTTCAATTTTAAAGCCGCCGCATATGACAGCATGTATCGCCAGGAACTCTCCTTTTTTGATTCCGGATTCGAAATCTTAGGCAAAACTTACCAAACTCTTCAATGAACATTAGGAAATATGCGTTGCAAAGTACTGATTGAAAGCAGCTTTTCGTAGCTAATCTAAAAAGATGCATTACCAACCATGTCCAAACTAGTTCTGGAGATGATAGTTGCGCAGGAAAAAGTTAACATGAAAGGAACTATCTCTAACTGATCCCTGAAAATATTGGGGTGAGCCAACCGATGGTTGTTGTAATTTTTCCTTTTCAATATTAAATTTAGTTTTGAATGGCTTTGCCGTAGAGACCGCTCCTCAATAAAATCAATGATGCATTCGGTTAGCTTTTTAATTAGATGGTGTTGATGTTGGCTGTCTCTTATTTATGAACGTCACAGAGACGTGCATTCGGTTAGCTTTTTAATTAGATGGTGTTGATGTTGGCTGTCTCTTATTTATGAACGTCACAGAGACGCTCTTGTACATAGTTGGCCTTCTTACTCTAAAGTCAGAGAAGTTAGGGGTCCTTAACAAGCGCAAAGTTATACCTATTTAACTTTGACTTAAACCTTTAGTAACTTTAAGGACGAGATGTCAGTGTTAATGGAATTTGGATCTTTGATTTTTAAATCACCGCTAAGGCAGCACTTATCTCGAAAGCAAAGCAGTCAGAAGTCCTCATTTAAACCACAAACATCAGTGATATTTATTGCTTACAAGCTAAAAGGGAAGCAGTGTTCGATTTTGGCTAACAGATGTATTTTTGAGATATACGAACACATTCGAAATCAAAATGACCCTTAATTGATATAAGCAGACCAACATGCCTACAGTAAAGGCAACGGCGTTGAAACAGTGCTGCACAAAGTAGTTAGCATAACTGAAAGTCACTTAAGGACAAGGGAAATACCCTTGCAGCCTTCCTTGACATGGGCGGCGCTTTTCATAATGTTAAGACCTGGGAATTAAACGAAATTTAGAAAATCTTAACGTTCACCAAGCTCTAAATAAACTGGTAATAAAACTGCTTAACAATTGAGTGATCAATGCATCCATAGGCGATAGTGTTGTTAAAGTGGCTGCCCTTAGATTTACACCACAAGCAAGAGTCAACTCACGTCTTAGTTTTGTTCGAGAATTGTCCTTCGACCCCTGTCTTATGGACATGCCCTCTGACGCAATGACCCCAGAAATCCTTTTGCGACAAAACTACCAAGTCAACTTTCCTCAGGTAATGGAATGGCTTCGGCCAGACTCTGAGCCAGGGAAAGAATGCCATCGTATTTTCACGGATGGCTCCAAAACCGGACAGGGGTATGGTGCTGGAGTCTTTGTGGAAAGCGAGAACATTAGACTTCACTACCCCTTAGGTAAATATGCGTCTGTCTTCCAAGTGTAGATTTTCGCTATCCTAATGGTTGTGTGCTATATTGTGACTAACAGGTGGAGGGCAAGAAGCATATGCGTTTGCAGTGACAGCCAAGCCGCTCTAAATGCGTTGCTCAACCCTCTTATTTCGTCAAAGATAGTGCTCGAACTCAAGAAATCGTTGAACTTAGTCGGAAGGCTAAATTCAGTGAATCTTGTTTGGGTTCCAGGTCACACTGATCCAGGGAAGTGAGATCTCTGATAAGCTTGCCAGGCTAGGCTCAGAAGAGGTTTTCTCATGACCTGAATCTGCCATAGGCCTGTCTGTACCTGTTGTTACGTCTGCCATTGATACTTGGGTTTCTCGTGAGCACATGGCTCGCCGGCGTGACTGCAATGGGTGCAGACAGACTAAACGACTACGCCCGGACATTTGCGAAGGATCAGCGTCTTTTCTTCTATCTCTTGGGAGAATCGATTGCAGACTTCTTGTAGGCGTCCTTACCGGCCTTTTGCTAGACACTTGAATGTGTTAGGCTTAAGCGAAACCACCACCTGTCTTGCCTGTGGAGAGGACGACGATACAGCGGAACACTTTCTCTGTAGTTGTCCTGCCTTTGCTCGCATCAGGTGGCGGATCTTTGGGGCTGACGTGGTGAGTGCCGAACACCTAAGCTCTTCATCACTGAAGCTCCTTCTCATCTTTCTTCGAAAGACGGGTAAACTAAATACATTAATGTAAGGTGTCTGCATGGTAGTACAAGGGAGCAGTAGTTGTGTCTGAGTGCTCCATCGGATAGTAGCAACCTCCAACAAAAGAAAGATTGTCCTTCGACCCCTGTCTTATGGACATGCCCTCTGACGCAATGACTCCAGAAATCCTTTTGCGACAAAGCTACTAAGTCAACTTTCCTCAGGTAATGGAATGGCTTCGGCCAGACTATGAGCCAGGGAAGGAGATCGTATTTTCACGGATGGCTCCAAAACCGGACAGGGGTATGGTGCTGGAGTCTTTGGAAAGCAAGAACATTAGACTTCACTACCCCTTAGGTAAATATGCGTCTGTCTTCCAAGTGGAGATTTTCGCTATCCTAATGGCTAAGCGCTATATTGCAAGAAGCATATGCATATAGCATATAGCGCAAGAAGCATATGCGTTTGCAGTGACAGCCAAGCCGCTCTAAATGCGCTGCTCAAGCCTCATACCTCGTCCAAGATAGTGCTCGAACTCAAGAATTCGTTGAACTTAGTCGGAAGGCTAAATTCAGTGGATCTTGTTTGGGTTCCAGGTCACACTGGTATCCAGGGAAATGAGATCTCTGATGAGCTTGCCAGGCTAGGCTCATCTTACCTCGTGTCGTTCTCATTGCAGCTGGATGCGATTCCGAAGCTGTTACCCCTCGACCTTAACACGCCAGAATCGGCTGCCAAGAGTGCCTTGAGGCTCAGTCAGTCACCTGAAGGGATTCCATGCTCATTTTAGTCATGCGCAGATTCTTCACAGCGTTATAGGAACCAACACCTCCTTCGACTATCAGCTCTTATCTTCACTTTGTTTGAAACGCCTATTAACTGCATGTTTCCTAGCAGGGATGAGTAAGGAACCGCTAAACAAATTTGTCGAAAGCCATATACACAGATGGGTCAAAAATGATCAAAGACACGAGTGCGGGTTTTTACTCTGGGAACCCACATATACAAAAATGAATAGGATTGCCTGATTCTTGCAGCGTCATCCAAGCGGAGGTCCTTGCAGTCAAGGAGGCAGCCAGCCTTTCAATAAGGGCAATACTGCAGGATGCCATGGCGTAGTGGCTAGTGTGTGTGCTTATTACGATGGACAATGGATATCCTTGCCCAGCTGTGAAATCTCAAGACAAATGTGACCTAAATATGATAAATCCTGAACTATTGCGCTCAGCGACAAGAGGGCTCTGTCATTACTAGTTGGTATACTTATTGGTACAATCTTCCAAGACGACATGCAATGAAATGAAATCCGGACAATGACGACATCTGAAGAGAAGGTGGCGATACGAATTGCTGCGATGACACCCCTCCCTTTCTGTACCACCTTCCCAGTCTTAGTCAGTAAAGAAAAATAACTTTAGGAAGCTACTTCTTCCACAACATTTCAGAATTTTCAAACGCACCACTAACGTCTCTCCCCGGGTGTGTTAAATCAACAAGTTGGTTCGAGGAACTTTAAGCGGTGTTAGAAGGAAGCGAAAGCATCCTAACAACTGCAAGGATCTTCAACCATTTGGCATCACAATGGATCTCATTATCTCGCTTCATCAACCCCACAACCTAACCTAACCTAAGATATACGAAATGACGGTATTTTAGTTGGATTAAGCAAATCTTAAAAGCGCGCAATTTAAGATAATGATTTAGTTAAAGCTTTTTATACCCCATCCCATAGAAAAGGAGGTATATTAAGTTTGTCACATAGTTTGTAACACGGTGAAATAATAATGGTAGACCCCCAAGACCTTAAGGGCATATAATCGAATTCTGAATCGAATGAGCCATGTCCGCCCGTCCGTCCGTCTGTATGTCACATGTTTTTAGGCCTTAAATTTTGAGCTAGGGTGCTGAAACTTCGTACGTAAGGTTCACGTCATGCAAAGCAGTACAAGTTAAAAAATCAAATCCGCCCAAAGACACGCCCACAATCGGTCTAAATGTGCAACTACCTCCAGAGTTTTCAAAACTGTAAGACGTTCTAAAAGGCTGAAATTTGACATTTAGCATCTCCTCATGAATGTAAGACACAAAAAAGGGTAAAGTTTTAAATGCAGTTTACTCAATATTTTTGCTCGAAATTGAAAAAAAAATGGCTTAATATTTTATGTAGAAAACGTTTAGTTCTAAATTTTGTTCACACAAGACTTTGGGCCACGTCACATTTGGAGGCAGAATTGAAGAAAAACCTAAAATTTTCCAGAAAAACTAAGTTTCGACTGGCCTTGAGCCTAATTTAGGAAAGCATGAAACAAAAAATAGCAAGTTAGGTAAAGGAGACTTAAAGTTTAGCCACGCTCCCTTTTAGGAGTCGATTTTTCAAAAATATTGAATTTGAACCAAAAAATTTTTACGTACATTTAAGTGTAACTTGGAAATATCTGTGGAAGTATCTTATAATTAATAGTTTGTAGTTAGGGGCAGTTGGACCACGCCCCTTTTCAAAGTTTGCATTACTTATAAAATGTCAAAAAATAACTTTGCCAGCAGCATTATACAATGTGGGAAGGGATGGGATATTCTGCGTACACACTGTAGCACTTACTCACTGGTTTCTCATATTTATTACTTAAGTATGATAATAGATTTTTTTGAAAAATCATTGTAGGAGTTCTAAGGAACTCTTAGGAGTTGGCTTATTTAGAACCCCAGGATGTCTTGCTTAAGAATAGTGAAGCTGCCCATTGAATTTTTCGCAAGGTAGTTCCTTTCGAACCTGTAAGACTGATTATTACAGATTTCCTTGGGAACAATACTGGTTTAGTTCCGATGCAAGTGTTTATCATGCTCATGATTCATATACACCTGTGTAATCTGTAGCATCTCATTTACATCCGCTACAAATACTTCGTGCTCTCCGCCAGCCAATATTCTAGGCCACCTACAATTCCTGAATAATTCATATTCACAACTTAGTTTACTCGAAAACAAATGGATATTGTCGTTGTTAAAAGGCTTGTTATACAGCACACTCCATTAGTAGTTCAATCGTACAACAGATGCAACAAAATCTTATATACTTACAGTCAATTGTAAACTAATTTATTGTTAACATGACAACATTTACCTAATGCCTCATTTAAGCGCTCAAGCGTTGTTTTAATCTCGGCAATAAGGCGCACTGGAATTTCCTTAATTTGAATACCCAACCACATCGGATCGTCGTATCGTAAAGATGCCAATAGCATCGCGAACTGCGCGGCGCTCAGCGGCCCCAACCAAGTCCCATGCAAATATTCAATATAAAGATATTTGTTCGAGTTTTGTCAAATCACGACATATCGAAGCATTTTCCCAATTAGCCAATAGTTCAATCAGCAATGTCATTAATTTACCTGAGAACAGCGAAATTAAATCAGCCCGAGACTGAGCCATGCGCAGCTAAATGCTTACGTCAAGTATTGGCATATTGCAATTGCATGGTCGTTGACTTGTAGCAGCTACAGCAGCAGACAGGAGGTATTTAGTGTTCTTGGAAACAAGAGGAAAGCAGCACAAAAAAAAAGCCCGATAAATGTCCACGATAAGTAATTAATTAGGTAATAGCGAGAGAGACCTGGCCAGAGACATGGTAATAGACTCCTCGAATCTTGATATTGTCTCGGCCTCAGCCGACGAACAACTTAATTTACTTTTGAATTTCGCCAGACATTCAAATTGAATTGCATTTAACGTAAGACACGGCAAAAAAGTCACCCAAAGTTGGCTCTGTCACGGCATTCATACGGCTGGTGTCACGTAACATCGAAACAGTAGCTGGGTACCTGGGGACCTCAGTTTTGCAGTGGGGTGCAGGTGCAAGCACCAAAGTGGTGTTCTTCCAGCAGACGTGGGCGTGTGTGTGGGGTATTTTCCAAGAGATCTCATCGAAACAGATTTAACTGCGGCTAAGCCGCTTGTGTGTCCCTAAAGTACCCAAGAATGCAGAGGGTTGCAGGTGCATATAAACCTGATCTCTAACTGATGGTAACTCACGGAATGCTCTCCTCTACCCAGACACATTCATCGACCAAAAAATGATTTGCTCCCGTCTCTAATCAATTGATACCATCTTCGATATCACCCGAACATAATTAAAAACAAACCACAGGAAATCCAAAATTTCTACACTTGATTTTGAAATATCACCACCATTAAGATCACAGCACTTCCTCCAACGAGAAACCATAAAATTCTCTGTTCGATTAGATTTCCTCCCCACTAGCGATAGCGAGATACATTTTTTTTTTTTTTAATGAAATTCGATTAAAATACATATTACAACAGCCGCACACACACACATCCGCAAGAAGATGGTAAAAGCTTTACAAAAATAAAGTTCGGTCCATCCCACTTCATATTCGGTAGCAGAACATTTAAGACAACTTTTCCACCAACAAAGAAGAGACCAGCCAACCAACCAGTAGCCTATCCCCTTTCATCTTCCATCACAAAACTCATTTCCATTTGATGTGCGGCCCTCCCGGCCGCCCCCCAGCCCACCTGATGGCCCGCGAAAAGAAAGCAATCTTCTCTTTAATTAAATTTAATATGTTATAAACACCCTTGGGCAATTATGGTAGCGACGGGAATATGTTTGGATACACCATCGATATCGGCGGAGCCTCTGCGGTGCCCCTTAGGTCGACAGGCGCGATAGAGCGAGAGCACAGTGAGAAAAGAACCACACCGTTTTGAGCTGATAAATCTTTTTCGGCAAGATGCCGATTTTTGTTGTGGTGGAACATAAAAATATCTTCCAAAACCGAAAACCAGTTCAATGAATTGTAAGTGCGGAGCAAGCTGGCAACGAAGAATAATTTTAAACTGTTGTGCAAAGCTGGGGAGCAGTAAAGGCGTGTGCTAACCGAAGTTTTTGAATAGTCTGAAGAAAAATTTCTCAACCCGATTTGGTGTCATATCGAAAAAAAGTCTTAAGCTAACATTGCAGACGTTTGTGTTTCCATCAGTCGAGTATTTTTTCGAAACTTATCGAAACATTCGTCAGTCTTGGGTGGTAGGCGATTGTTGATAAAGAAATATATTCGACCATCATCATCATCATTTTCTTTGGCCAAATTCTCATTTCATTTTATTTTTTTTTTTTTTTCAGCTTTCAAATTAAAATTAGGGTTTGGGTGGTCATTCTAGAAATCGAAAAAAAGAATCGATTTTGTTCGATCGGAATCGATTGTTGCAAGTCGAGTCTAATCATTGTAATAGAGAAAGGTCAATGCAACTGGTCCTGGTGTAAGCCTGTTCCAAAGGGGAATAGCATTTAATAGAGAACGAGATTAATCATTTGGGTTCGAACCACTTCCAGCATGTATATTTGGGGCGAGTGAAAGATGTTCTCAAAATTTTTCATCCGATATCGGAAACGTAAGCGCAAAACGAGTTCATCGCAATACCTGGGGGACCAGTTAAATGAAGCCAAAAACCCTAAATATTTTACTAGTTAAAACCAATTTCCCTGAAGGCCTTTGAAGTTAGTGCCGTCTTTTTCCGATTGGCTTTGGAAGAACCCCCTACAAATTTTCTGCACCTACGCGAACTTGCTTTGCGATCGCACACAGTGTGTGTTGTGTTCTCACCTTATTGAATAGATTACCCGTGTCTCATAGTTTGAGTCTCTGGTTTTTTTTCGGCAGAAAGCAATATATTGCCAGGATTGCTACCAAAGTGCTTAATTTGTCTCTGCTGAATTAAATTTGCTTCCTAAATTTTTTCCGTCTAAACGTTGCCAGAAAACCTTGGGTGCTTTGTGTTCATTCAAACTTGCCCTTTATGATCTTTGAGTTTTTGTAAAGCAGTTTTCTGGCCAGTAATAGTAGTTTTCTGGCCATTCGTTGCCAGTAAAGTAGTTTTCTGGCAACGAATTGAACATCCAAAACTGGGTGAGACAGTGCTGGAGGCTTACTTCATACTGCGGTATAGAATGAAAAAAAGAGCGGATGAAATTGCTGCAAGAAGAAAAAAAAAATTATGAACCCTTGAAAAAAAAATCCCAGGAATTTATTTGTCACCCTGCGTTTCGATTAATATTTGAGTTCCCAAACTTAAATTTCGCCGAATATATGAGTACCCAAACTTAAAATACAGTCAGAATTTCATTAGAGTTGGTATTGCCAATATTTTGAAATATTTTTGAAGCTTTTGAGCTAAATCTTAGATTCTGCTGAGTATTCAAAGTTTTTTATAGTTTTCCCGAAAATTAGAAATAATTATTGAAATAAGTATGTGTTATTTTTTTCAAATCATTTGTTCTTTGAAGAAGACATTTTCAGAAGACATTTTTAGAAGACATTTCACGTACGGTGCATATGCACAGCACAGTTTCCGAATTATAAGCAAAAAACTAAAAAAATGTGAAAATGTTGAGGTTTTTGGCATCATTATCTCAAAACGCACAGGGAAATTTTGTTGGAACTCTTAAGGCTCAAACTCGGCGACCATTGGAATAAGAAAAAACAGTGAGTAAGTGCAACAGTGTGTACGCAGAAGTTACAGTCCGTAAAACGGACCCTTGAATTTGCCATCCTATCCAACATTGTAAATTTATGTTGCATTGTAATTGCATTGTTTTTTTTTTTTTTTGACATTTAATAACTAGTGCTTACTTCGAAAAGGGGCGTGGTCCATATGTTCCTTATTACAAACTTTCAATACTAACAGATATTTCCAAATTACGCTTCATGTACATAAAGATGCATTTTTTTTTGTTCAAATTCAATATTTTTGAAAAATTGACTCTAAAAGGGGGCGTGGCTAAGAACTTTGTATAAACGAAGTCTGGAATGAAATCTCATTTACCCTACCTGCTATTTTTGTTTTGTTTCATGTTTTCCTAAAATAGGCTTTAAGGGCAGTCGAAATTACGTTTTTCTTTAAAATTTTAGGTTTTTCTTCAATTCTGCCACCAATTGTGGGGTACAAAGTTTTGTATAAAAAAAAAGACCTAAGTGTTTTCTACATAAAATATTAAGCAACATTTTTTGAATTTTTAGAAAAAGATTGCGTAAAATTCTTATAAAAAAAAACTCTTTTCTTCAATTAAAAAAAAAAAATTGAAAATATGCCCTTAAAATAGATGCCACGCCCACTGGAGGAGGTTTACCAATAAAAAATTTTTTACCTCTCTTACGTTCATTAGGAGATGCTAAATGTCAAATTTCAGCCTTTTAAAACGTCTAACAGTTTCGAAAGCTCTGGAGGTAGTTGCACATTTAGACCGATTGTATGCGTGTCTTTGAGCGGATTTCAAAAATTTTGACACCTGTACTGCTTCGCATGACATGGAGCCTACGTACGTAATTTCAGCACCCTACCTCAAAATTCAAGGCCTAAAAACATGTGACATACAGACAGATGGACGGACATAGTTTATTCGATTCAGAATTCGGTCTCGATCATATGCCTTTAAGGTCTTGGGGGTCTACCATTATTATTCACCGTGTTACAAACTATGTGAGAATATACCTCCTATATTATGGGATGGGATATAAAAATATCCACATGTATATTTTTTGTAACCTGAAGTCAATTTCCATTACGCTTTGACTGGACTATTAATCCATTGCATAACGCTGGGAGTTGCTTCTCCGAAGTCCATAAGGTCTCCAGGATACGATCGTCGAGGGCAATCTGTGATAATTGTTTGTCGGTCGGCTCCACCGTCACAATATGGAGAGTCTGAAAGGCCCATTTAAGCAATGTGGGGTTAGTTTAAGCGCCGCAGTTGGAGCGTATACGATAGAGTTGTAATCATAAGTTACGACTACGTACGAGGCATATCGAATCCTCCTAGAGGCTTGCTGGCATTTTCGATCGGGACAAAACTAGAAGCGTTTGTTCACTAAGTTTGTTATTCGTTCTTCTTTTCGAACTCGTTAGACGTTAATATCGCTGCTGTCTTTAAGGGTGGTCTTCTAGAGTAAAATCTCGCATAGCTATTTAGCAAGGTTATGGCAGTGTAAACGGGCAGGAGGCTTTTCTTTTCTGCTGTACTGTGTGAACGCCTGAAGCCGTTTGTCAGTGATAGGCACATGTCCGTGTGGCTTTAGGTCAGGAAAGTCCACCATCGATATATATGAATATATGATTCACACTGCGGCAGATCTTGGAGAAAACCCAGGAATTCCAAATCGATACACACCACCTCTTCATCTATTTCAAGGCCGCGTATGACAGCATCTATAGAGACGAGCTATATAGCGCAATGTCTAGTTTTGGCATCCCTGCCATACTCGTCAGTTTGTGCAGGATGACGATGGAAAATTCGCGCTGTTTCGTCAAGGTCGGCAAAGACCTCACCGACCCCTTTGACGTCAAAAAAGGATTTAGACAAGACATGCGCTGTCATGCGACTTCTTTAACATCATACTTGAGAGAATTGTGCAGAACTCTGGCGCCAACACCAGAGGTACAATCATTCAAAAGTCCGTTCAACTACTTGCATACGCAGACGACATTGACATAATCGGTAGAACAAAGCGTGATGTCAGTGAAGCCTTCGTGAGTATTGGGACGGAAGCGGCGAATATGGGTTTAGCAGTCAATGAGGGCAAAACCAAGTATATGCTGTCATCTAGAAAAGACACCCAACACCGAGGTTTGGATAAAACATTACCATTGACAACTGTAATTTTGGGGTGACACCAGCACTGAAATCAAACGATAGATAACTCTTGCCAATCGCTGTTTCCAAATCCAAAACGCAATGTTGCGTTGCTGCGTGCGTTCGATGACAAGCTGAGTAGAAAACAACGGGCGCATATGGGGCAAAAAGAAATGTTACTTCAAAACTTCACTCCACGTTTGACCGTAAATATCGTAGACGCATCTGCAACGCAAAAGTAGATCTACTTTCTACTTTTGCGTCCGTTGAACAACATCATGCTCATTCATTGTGTGGTGAGTGAGTATAGTTCTCTTGTCGTCAGTAGGTTGTGGGGACGAAAAAGGGTTGTTTCTTGTCAGAATAAAAAAAAAAGGTTTGCGTAGAGTAGAGAGGTTTGAGTAGAGAATGTGATGTTTTTCGGTATTATTTTAGTTTGTCGCGATAGCTCGCAAGTTGTTGGTTTTTAGCATGCACAAAGACACGAGTGCACCACCTTGGATATATTTGTGATGGAATAAACAGAAATATTTTTATTTTCATTGCTGGGCAACTTGGTTCGTTTTTAAAAGCATCTTTTCTGCTCGTTCTTTTGCAAATATCTTTCATCAGAAATTGAATGTGTTTGAGGTGTATTCTTACAATTTCCTACCCCAAAATGCAAAGCGGCATTTCGTTTTTCAAATTGGCTGCGTGCGTAGTTTGACGCAAAGTATCGTAAAGTTTTGGCAACGCATGGCAAAGGCCATTAACGTATGCACGCAGCAACGCAACATTGCGATTCCAGCATAAGACCCTCACCATCCCAGCCCTGTTTACGGTGCAGAAGCATGGACCCTGCCAAAGGCGGATGAAAACACTTTATGCTGCTCCGAGAGGGAAGTTCTTTGGACGATATTCGGTCCCGTCTGCATAGACCTAGAGTGGAGGAGGAAATATAACACCGAACTGTACGGGTTGTACAGCGACTTAGCCAAAAGAGTCAAAACACAACGTCTACGATGGCTGGGTCATCTAGATCGGATGGACACCAACGCCCCGGCCCGGAAAATCTTCGAATCCACACCGCAGGGGCGGCGCGGTTCGCGTGCGAAACTGGAGACGGCTAGCTAGAGACAGAGCTGGCTGGCGAAGCTTGTTGGCTGAGGCCCAGGTCCACCCCGGATTGTATTGCCACCTGAAGTAAGTTAGTAAGTAAATGGACAGGAGGGGTTACTGTTCATTTTCGCGTACTTTACGCAGTGCATGTAAGCGGTGGACTTTCGGCGGTTCTATATGACTCAGCACGGGAAATCGATAAGTTGGTGTCAATAAGTTGGATCCCAGTTATAAGTCGCACGCATAGCATTATTTAACTGTACAGAATCGTCCTTTGTTGTGTGGGCACTATTCATCCACACAGGTGCGCAGTACTCAGCGGCTAAATATACCAGTTCGATGACAGCAGAACGAAGTGAAGTTGCACTAGCCCCCCCACGATGTGCCCGCAAGTTTTTGGATTATATTGTTTCTCGTTCTTATTTTTTCTGCTGAGTTTTTGAGGGGTATCGCAAGCTTCCCGATCTACCTTGCATCACTCCGAGGTACTTCGGGTGTGGGTTTTTGGTTTAATGCCATAGAACTCTATCTCAATTTGTAAGACGCCAGCTTGGAGCTTAAGCGTAAACAGCACACCTCCGTTTTCGACATGCTTGGGCACAGCCTCAAGGTCAGTGTTCGAGATTTGCTCAGTTGTTTATAAGCTCTGGTGCTGGATTGCAATTGCGATATCGTCGGCATATGCGAATTTCATTCAAACGATTGTAGGGAGGTCGTGTATGTATAGATTGAATAGTAGCGGTGCCAGTACTGACCCCTGTGGCAATCCGTTGCTCAACTTATTCACGTCACTCCTTGTATCACTTGGTATCTTCGGTTGGGAAGCACGTTGTTGAGGTGATGTAGATACGCGAGGGTATGACCTTCAGAAACTTACTCGAAAGAATTCAGCTTGTGAATTCTTTTTCGTTTCTTTTTACCTTTTGAGTACCTTAAAGGAATTAGCGAAATAGTGCTGGGTTAGCATATAGCGTGTTCTGATTATTTGCTCTGCACTCGATAGCTAATTTTCTGTAAAACATTCATATATTTGATGACCTTCTCAGTTGCTGCCCCATTAAAATGAAATTACCTGCGCCTTTTAGTTACTGCCAATCCGCATTTGGCTAGTACCAAGTCCGGCTCTCTCCTAGCCCCACACTGCAAAGGGAATCCTGATGGTGAACATCACAAACACGGTAGCTTCTCGCCTTGTTGAAAATTGCCTGCAAGACACAATACACACACACACAATACCTACTCCCTTGGAGTGCATTCTGGGTAGGATGTTGCTCTTCCTGATGAAGAGCTTCCATAGCTACCGCGCGAATTTCTGCATCTCAGCCATCCGCAACGATCGTTCCGTTGGTGGTGCATAACATTAATCTCCCGAATCGATACAAGCATTCCTGTCTGCGGCAGACGGCTACTGTTTGTGGCCCCAGGGCTAATGAATATCAAGCAATTTCAAACACATAAACGGTCCCGCGCGCTCAGCTCTATAACGACGACGCCGATGGCCGGCCGGCGACGCCAATGATGATAATGGTGATGAGGACGCGAGGATGCAGATGAAACGATGACTTACCATTTTGCCAATATTGGTAAAAATTTAACGCTCTGCATCCATCGATGAACATGTAATTTCGTCGACATCGATAGAGCTTCTCTAGAAGAACAACACTGGATTCATTCATAGAGGGCGCGGGCGCAAAACAAAAAACACAGCCAGCAACATGCGGACTACCAGCGACACAATAAATTCTAGGTAGGACGTAACCACTCCGCGGACGGATTAACACACATACACGCAGGGACGCGGCCACATCCAGGACGCAGAGGAAGCCTTGGCAGAATCGGCTCACGTTGAGCTGGTAGTCGCACTCCAGACAGACATGGCTTGGGGAAAATTGATTGCTTCAGGTAGTTTTGATTGCGATATCTGTTTTTAATTATAATACACAGCAAGAGATGGCGCGGGGTGGCGTTAGCTACAAGCATTGCAAGATGGGAAGCAGGCCTGGATTATTAATGCTCCTTTAATAACTATTTTAATATTTTTCCATTTTATTAAACTATACATGCCCTGAGCATATCCTGCAGAAAAAACCATGGTTGCTGTGCTGATGGGTATCGGCCAATAAAGTTTAGTTATGTGTGTTGCTTGCTGTTGTCATAACTCACGCTTTGTGTGCGGGTTACTGTTGCGGGCTGTCAAATAAATTTCGAAAATTATCCAGAAATAGTGGAGTGCGTGGTGATGGGTTTATACGTAGAAGTGGAAAATTGAAAAGGCAAAAAGTCGGCAGGAAAGTCGTAAGGCGAGCTGACAAATGGTTAATAACTTTCCTCAAGTGCTGACGTGGCTTAAGAGGTCTCAGCATTTGTCATCAGAAAGGTTTATATCGGCCGCAGGTAGATAGCTCGTACAATAATTTTGTCTCATAATTAAAGTCGAACCGTTCGAATGGTGGTTGACCTTGCGATTTGTTATTTTTTTTTACCAACTTTTACCCGAAATAGGATATACCTCTTTCCCTTTTTGTATAGCCTGAAAATTGCCAAGACTGCTAGAAAGGTGAAAATGGTGGAAACCAAATTTGTTCCTTTAATAATTTAAGTAAATCTTAAAGTGTTAAGTGGGTTGCAGTTGAGTGGGAGCGGGTCAAAATTCTGCTTTCAAAATCTTTCTTTCAATATTCAGCTTTTCGAAATTCTAAAACTTTCAAAAACTGAGACTAGAGCAATAAAATTATGTTTTTCTGGTCTTTAAGCGAATTTTTCACTTTTTTAAGGTAAAACCAACGTAGGCAAAGAAACAATGAAATGCAGCTGCCAGTCAGCACTATTTTTTGGAGTGGCGGTTAAACAATGAAAGACGGCTTTAAGACTCTGTTGGCGAGTCCGTTCATCTACTCGCATACGCAAACGACATTGACTTAATCGGTAGAACAAAGCGTGAAGTCTGTGAAATCTTCGTGTGTACTGGAACGGAAGCGGCGAATATGGGTTTAGCAGTCAACGAGGGCAAAACCAAGTATATGCTGTCTTCAAGAAAAGACACCCAACGCCGACGTCTTTGACAAAACATCACCATCGACAGCTATAACTTTGAGGTAGTTAGGGACTTTGTCTACCTGGGTTCCGCTATCAATTCAGACAATGAATCCAGCTCTGAAATCAAACGAAGGATAACTCTTGCCAATCGCTGTTTCTTTGGGCTAAGAAGGCAATTGAGTAGCAAAGCCCTCTCTCGAGCAACTACAGTGTTCATGTATAAGACCCTCATCATTCCAGTCCTGCTTTACGGTGCAGAAGCATGGACCCTGTCAAAGGCGGATGAAAACATTTTAGGCTGCTCCGAGAGGAAAGTTCTTCGGACGATTTACGGTCCCGTCTGCATAGACGGAGAATTGAACAGGAAATATAACATCGAACTATACGGGCAGTACAGCGACACCGACCGAGCCAAAAGAGTCAAAGCACAACGTCTACGATGGGGATCATGGGTCATCGAGAGCGAATGAGCACCAACGCCCCGGCCCGGAAAATCTTCGAATCCACACCGCAGGGACGGCGCAGTAGAGGAGCACCGAGACTCAAGTGGCATACGCAAGTGGAAGGGGACCTCAGTCAACTTCGCGTGCGAAACTGGAGGTGGCTAGCTAGAGACAGAGCTGGCTGGCGAAGCTTGTTGACTAAGGCCCAGGTCCACCCCGGACTGTAGCGCCAGCTTAAATAAGTGAGATCACTTTCAGGTGCACGCAGTTTCTATAAGAAAGTATGATGCCAAACCCTGTCACATTCTTTTGAAATATCGAGCTCTACAGCTTTGCTTTTACCGTGAATAAGCAAGGAGTGGTTATCAGATATAGGCTATCAGATCACCAGTGCACCTTAGGCTAAGAAAGCCAAATTGCCGGTCATGAAGAAGCTTCCGTGATTCAAAAATTCAAGGCATAAGCTGATGATTTACGAGCATTTCCGTATCCTTGGAAGGAGTGGACGTTAGAAGAAGAATCGCCCTTTCTTAGGGATAGGCTAGACAAATGATGTTTTCCATCTACTATGAACCAGAGTGTACGATACATACAAGAGCTGACACAATGGTTTTGCCAGCGTTTTGCAGCTGTGGTGTTATTGCAAATGAGCGCTTGGGTGGGACGAAAGATTTCAATGTTAAATGTTTCCGACAAATGACTACAAGTTCCTACTACTTTTGAGACATTGTACATTTTTTTGCCCCAATTTCCGGGTCATGTTAAAATTTAACTCGACAGATCACTGAATCGCATTTATTATTCTGTTTTTTTCTTATATGGGTTTCCTCATTTGGATAGTCTTTGTTTGATCGAAAACTCACTTTCTTCAACCTGATAAACTTTGCAGATCGAGTTTTCCATTGGTCCAATTCTTTTGATTCGGGTAGAAATAAAGATTTCATTAATAAATAAAGCTTACCAAAGGTTTCAATGCATGGTTTGGGGAGCGAACCCTAAAGTCAAGCAAAGTTATATTTAATCAATGAAAGAACTCATACCTACATTTTTTTCGTAGGCTTTACGGCCAGGCAAAATTTAGTGCATTAAATATGATGTGAAGTTTTTTTAGGGTTTAGTTTCAGAAAATTTAAATTGAAATTTCGTGTAGAAAAGTTTCAATTAGTTTTTAGTAAAACAAGAACTCAAGAAATAAGATTTGGGACAAGTGATTGTTGGTTTTTAAAATAAAAAAATGTTTTATGCTCCTTTTTTTTATTATTCACTAACCTTACAGCTTGGCATTAAAAATTTCATTAAGGGATTACTTTTTATGAACAATCTTGTCGAAATTTGGTGAAACTGAAAAGTGTAAGGCAACTTTATTACTGCGTTAAAAGTTTTCAAAATTGACATTTTTAAAAAACAATTTGTTACCTATTTTCATAAATTTGTGCTAAAAGAATTTAAAACTTCCAAAGTAACGGTTCTTTAAGAAGAGCTTGAAATTTTTTGAGCTATTCAAAATGGAAAAATTTAGATCCAATATTCACATTAAAAAAAAGACCGTCAAGTATGAAGACATACGCGAAGCGGTCCGTCGGCTTTTGTTGAAGGTTATAGTCATCTATATTGCGCAGTTTGTGTAACATTCTATTTATTTATTAAAATTATTTCTGGATATATTTTACAGTCTGTAATATACTTTTTTCGTAGTGCAGTCTACTGTTCTTATATTGGGTGATTCTATATAATCATCACCCAACATAATAATCTATATATTATATTGGGTGATTTTATATCGCGTTTCGAAACTCTAAAAATATTTCATCCTATTTTCGGAGTAACGAAACCCAAAAAGCTTTACCGTTTCGAAAATAGAGGGAAGGACATATTCTTTCTTGACTTTTTTTTAAGATTTTTATAATTTAAAACCCATAAAACAGCAATTTCGATTAGTTTTAATTAAATAAAATAAATAAAATAGAGTGGCGCAACAGCTCGAGGTAAACCAGGGCCAACTTCTCAACAATGTATGCTGTGTGTATTAATTTCTTCACATACAAGGGGACCTTCAATTTTTTGCCGAATCCGAACGGCACTTTGAGAAGTTTTTCAAGACAAGTGATGCTCTCGCAGGGCTTGTCAGACCCTCGCGGAGGTGAGGACCGTGAAAAAGAACAAGTCTTTTTCTTTCAGGTGACGATGGCAGGATTCGAACTCAGGCCTCCGGCGTAGTAAGCACACACACTTACCACTACGCCACGGCACCCCCCATTATTTTTAATTACCGTTAGACTTTTTGATCAATTTTACAACCATCTGTGCTAGCATTTGCCTCTTTTCTCAAATTCTGCGGACATGGATTTCTTGGAAAACGGTAAAAATATGCTGTTTTTTATTTCGCTTGATTGAATGGGCTTAAAAACTTAGGGTCGAAAACGGCAATTTTGAAACGTTTTTGATGCAGTTCGCTTGCCTTTTAAACATTACACACTTCAGCCAAATTTAAACAAGGTGGTCATAACCGTTAAGGAACTAGAAATCCTTAAAAAATAGTTTTCGAAAATGTTTTCACGTTTTTCAGTTAAATCTTCGAAGGTTTTTAATATTCGAAGTCTGCTATAGTGTTGTATAAAATTTAAGAAGATGAACTATGCCCAGTGTTAATTTAAAAATTATACTTTATATAGTTTGGGAGGTAGAGGGGGAGACATGCGTTCTTTTGACCTTTTTATAATTTTTTGAATTTCAAATCCAAAAAACAACTATTTTGAAGTTTTTTCCAGTTCCCGTTAGACTTTTTTCCAATAGCGCAACCACAAGCACTAGCCTTGGATGTTTTTCTAATTGATTTATTAGAAATTGATTCTATGGCCACCGGTTCATGCGCAAACAGTAAAAAAAGCTTCTTTTTTATTTCGTTTTTTGAATAGGCTTCTAAGAACTTAGGTTAAAAACGGCAATTTAAAAAAATTTTAACGTAGCCCTCCTTCTTTTTGTAAGCTTTGGTCTTTAACCGAATCTGAAAAAGATCACTAATACCGTTCAGCAACTAGAAAATTTAAAAAAAACTGTTTTTGAAAATGCTTTTATGTTTTCCAGTTAAATCTCAGAAGATTTTGAAATTTCAAAATCCGCTATAATTTTCCTTAAAATTCTGAACTATTTCTGATACGTGTGATTTTTTTCATAGAATTCCACCAAACAGCACCGGTGATAAGGGAGGGGAATACACGTTTTTACGTGCGTTTCCGCGATTTTTTTTTCGAAAATGCGTCAAAACTGCAGTACTCCAACTGTTTTTGAAAAATATGACCTGAGCACTTGGTTTACTTTGAGTTGCTTTATACGTGTGTTCAATATTGATTTTGAGCGATTAGCCGTTCAAAAGTAATGGCCTCCAACACTTTGAAAAACGTCACGCATTTTCGACTCTTCATTTCTCGAAAACCAAAACGTTTTTTTTCGAAAAGTTTTATTTTTTAATTAAAGCTTAGTATTTCTTAAACCTTAGTTATCCGTTATCCAAATCGGTAAGATACCTGGGCGTCATATTAGACTCCAAACTCAGCTGGAGGGATAACATAGAAGATCGTGTCAAGCGGGCATACGTGGCACTATACGCCTGCCGCAGAACGTTCGGAAGCATGTGGGGACTGCAACCAAACATGGTACACTGGATGTATATAGCGGTTGTAAGACCCATCTTAACTTACGGCGCAGTTGTATGGTGGAAGGCTACGGAAAGAAAGTGTCATCTCTCTAGCCTCACCAAAGTTCAAAGGGCAGCCTGCATGGGTATAACAGGGTCCCATGGGTATAGGTATAAGGACCACACCCACCGCGGCACTGGAGGTACTACTCAACCTCACCCCCTTGGACATATACTGCAGCAGCAAGGCAGCTAAAACAGCTGTTCGCCTAAGGGAATCCGGAT
The DNA here is from genome assembly GCA_947623515.1 of Neoascia interrupta. Taxonomy (NCBI): domain Eukaryota; kingdom Metazoa; phylum Arthropoda; class Insecta; order Diptera; family Syrphidae; genus Neoascia; species Neoascia interrupta. The sequence continues at coordinate 189,107,516 of OX392462.1, forward strand.
TGTGGTCCTCAAGATATTATGGACACGCCTCTGTGGAAACTCAGTGGGCTGCCTCCAGAAACACCCCAGTCACAGATTACCTACCTATGACATTGGCCTTCAACAGGAGATTCGCTACCAGAATATCTGAAAGAGGTGAATGGGAAGATAAGACCATTACAGGAGATGACGAGATCGCCGTATATACTGACGGTTCTAAGATGGACGTCGGAACCGGTACGGGCATTTTCTGTGGAGATTTGGGTCTAGGTAAATCTTTTCGAATTAATGACGACTGCAGCATTTTTCAGGCGGAGCTGGCAGCCATAATCGAAGCTGCCTCCGAGCTGAAGAAATACGGCCCCGCAAACAAGACCATCACCATATACTCTGATAGCCAAGCGTCAATTAAAGCCTTGGAATCAGACGTGGTGAAGTCAAGGGCTGTGAAACTATGCAGGGAAATTCTGGACGAGTAATCACTTGGCAACACTGTAACTGTGTGTTGGGTGCCAGGTCACACCGATATATCGGGAAACGAAGAAGCGGACAAGTTTGCGAGATTTGGGTCTGGAATGAATGCATCTCTAGCCCTCAAATCTATAAGAGTCCCGCTGAGCTCGATAGCACGTAGGATAGAAACTGAATCCTTGAGTAGAACCAACCTACGTTGGACAGAACTTGATACGTGCAGACACACAAGGGAGCTATGGCCAGCGGTAAGCAAAAAGAGATCACTATTTTTCTTCGGACTAGCCCGCAGGAATATCCGAGTACTCACGGGAATCCTCACGTGGCACTGCGCTGTGGGTCTACACGCTGAGCGGCTAGGCATACCGCATAACGATTACTGTAGAAACTGTAGGGACGTTGAAGAAATTGAATATGTTCGTCACCTGCTCTGCGAATGCCCAGCCCTAAACAGCATCAGGCGTAGTATCCTCGGCAGCTACTTCTTCAACGAGCTCGAAGATCTAAATAATGTAGATCTAAAAGACCTCCTAAGATTTTTATACAAATCCGGATGGGTCCAAGAGGGCGGAACTCTGAGCTTCTAACAGCGGTCTATTTCTGTTTTCGTTCCAGGTATTAAGAAGGTTCCCAATGGTCACAATGGACCCAACTGCTGGTCTAAGTGAAGCCGTGACTATTGTCAAAAGGGCATCCATCAATCTAACGTAAACCTTAGTTTCGTTTTTCTAGTTCTTGCCTACTAAGCTTCTTGAAAAAAGCACTAGAAAACATTAAGTCCACTTTCACATGAAATTTAAAACTGTAATTAAACCGTTACTTAAAAAAAATTGCCCTCTTTGGATTCTCCGATTATTTTCGCAGTTTACACGCACACCAAATTTTGTCTTTCTACGACTCACCGTTCGGAAGTTATAAAGCGATTGGACGGACGGACGGACGCACAACGTAGCGATACCATAAGAGGTCCTTTTTCCATTTTTGGACGGACCGCTAAAAAAAAACAATTTTCCCATCACAGCGTATTTTTAAGCTTAGGGGAAAATAGCGGTGCGCTTCAATATCCAAATTCGACAACTGTTTGGGTTGGAGAGAAAGAATGGTTGGAATGGAGAAAGGGTTAACACTAGTGTACCTTCCTGACCATGGAAGCCGAGATAACCACCGAAATAAGCCATGGAAGATTACCTTGAACGAATCGAGCGCTTTAAAATGAGGGTCGTCCGTCTGAGGTCTTAGGTTCATGTAATAGAAAGCATTTTCTTAACATTATTTTGTTTCAACAGAAAAACAACTTTTTCAAAATTCTATTATGAAAAAGTTGTTTTTCGAAATGCTATTATAATAGAGTCCCAAACTCCAAATGAAATAAAGCCCCAAAAATGAGGCTCGAACAACCAAATGTAATTCTTACAACAGTTTTTCAAGAAAACAAAAATTAAAAAATAAATAAAGAACTGCAGAACGTGTTTTTTCCCAACCTGGTGCAACCCACCACCTGCATACAATGTGTGTGTCTATTTTGGGGAAAGCTTTACAACTTCAATTGACTGAAAAGTCGTGTTTCAATCCTTTGACAGGCTTCTAACACTCACTAGTTTTACTCCATGTGCTCATCATCCATGTGCTCATCATCCATGTGCTTATCATCTTGTTAGTAGAAAGTTTAAAATATGTTTTGGGAGCACACATTCACAAATCAACCGAAAAATCTTTATTTAAATCGCACTTTATAACTGGTGTCAAACCATGATCTCTATCTACAAACCAATGGGCTTCCACGGACAGCTATACATGCCTATAAGGCTTTTTTTTAAATCTTGATACAATTATCTTCAGCCGCATATTGCAACGATGAAAGACGATAAACGTGAAATTTTTAAATATCATCGGCTACTGATCGCCGACTACGATCAAGATCATTATTCTAATTGGAATGATATCGCACTTACGGCACACTCTATGCATGAGTACCAAAAAAAAAACACGCTAGTTACCGGCTATATTTCGCCTGAGTATCACATATCGGTGTTTACATCCCTGCAATTATGATCGGTACATTTGCCAAAAACGGAACGCATCTTTACATCAATGTGCACGCAACGCGTACTCAAGTCAAAGAGTCGGTTAAGGTTTTTCTGAAGTCTCCGCCTCGAGTTTGGTTCAAATTGGAAATTAATTTACTCTTTGCAGTGCAGAAAAAAAAAAGTCGGGACAACTCAACAGAAGATGATGGTCGGTCAGTCACAGAATGGTCTTCGCGCCCCGAGGGCTTGGTGGAATTCGGAAAAAAACGTTTCATACTGCTGACTCCAAGAAACTAACTACTCATGCGAGTTACTGTATGATCGAGGGGCTTACGAGCCGTTGTTGATCAAGATAATGATCGCAACCATGATGAGGATGATGGTCTCGATGAAAATTACATTCATGCCACTTCCGATGGAAGCTGTCTGTCTGTCGGTCGGTGGCTGTATCTGTGCTACTACCACGCCTCTGGCAGAAGTGTGCTGTTATAAATTGGATGTGCTCCTATACCATCATCTCTGGATGATGAGTATGGTTGAAGGGAAATGGTATGTATATGGTGACTTACGCTCCAAATTGAAGTCGCATTACTTTGGGCGATTTGAAATTTTTTTCTAAATGGAAGAAAGATTGAGTGAAAGTTTTGCGGCTACGATTTGACAGAGTGGAACAATACCTAAGGCCAAAATTGCCGAGCGGTAAAGTTCGTAGGAGCTCGTTTATGAATTTAAGACAATGGAGAAAAAAATTTTAATAAAACATCAGAGGCAAAAGCCAATACCGATAAATTTCCTCGAAAATTTTTTTTACCTTTTTAGAATGTCAAGACTGGTATTAAAACAAGAAAAAACCTATTTGCTATTGGCCAAAAAGGTATTTGAAAAACATCAAATGAATATAAGGAGGTATATTTTCTTCTGTTCACCAATCCAGCCTCCAGCCTTCTTTCTACAAACCCATTAACACCTTTTTAAAAGTATCACAAATCAATTTTCAACGGTCTTTTAAAACGAACAATTATGCGAGAGGGTTAATGCATTCCAATTGAATATCACTCTACAGCCCACAATAAAATCGCAGCGTTCCTATTCATCTTAGAATGGTATGCACCCAATAGACCACGAAAAGCGATCCGCATGTTGCTATAAAATTCCATCCTGGAGCTGTGTTTAACTTCATTTCATCTATCTAACGTCATGCAAATCCCACTCACATCTTTATCAGCAATTTTCCCTTAAGAGGCCTACAAGAACACGCTACCAAGAAGGACCCATCTCATTAGTCCGGCTGTCATTGCGGGCTGAAATGGTATACACCTCGTCTCTATTCAATACGACCATGCGAGAGCCTCAGAAGCATCACTGACACCGACCGGCAGCCGGTAATGCATTGGCGCGCCATATTTTATGGCGGAAACATCAAGTTCTGACCAACTGGCGGTCCGTAATGAAGCGATTAAAGCGGATATTAAATTTGATACTTATGGACAGTCAAAAGGATTATAAACTGATGAGCGAATTTCCTCTCAATACTCTATACTCTATACGTGCTGTTGTATATCAGTGTCTTGGGCTTGAAGTTCTCTCTATGCGATGAGTACAAGCTTGCTGCTGCGCTGCACATCATAAAACCAAAGTCATAAGTTTAGACCGGTTCTTTTATGTGTCCGGACATTGATAGCTTCTTAAAATATATCTACCCATGCAACCTTATTGACTTGCAGGAGTGATAAGGCGCTCAACGCGTTGTGTGCACTGATTTGCAAAAGGAGTTGACATCTGCGTCCGGCATCGTAGAGCATACCAGCGCGCATGGGGCAAAATTTATTTGCCTTGGACGTGGTAACATTTTATGAATGACATTGAGAGAGAAGTTTCTATAATTTTATTAGTCTTAACTGGACTATGGGGAAATGGTAGGTTGATACGTCTGGCAACTTACACTATGTCTACAAAGATCGTTCCTGAGGTGCTTCCAATTTTGTAAGTTGCAACAAATCGAAAAGCAGGCAAAAGAGTACACTCTTCTCGACTCTTAAGAAAAGCTACAGTTAAGTTGAAGGACGAGAAGTCTGCTCAAAGGTACTCAGCTCGAACTACTGACTTGTAGTATTACGGTAGGCTAATTGGATCTTTGTTTGAGTATGCAAAGTCACTGAACTCTGCAATATTAATTAATGAAGAACGGTGGAAAATAACATACTTCAGACACTTTTAATGAAATTGGCGTTTTCAACACGATTATGCCCCGATCCACACTACCAAGGTGGTGAAATGATGGATCAAGAACCAAAATGTCAGTTTAACATAGTCCCTGGCATAACTTACCCTGCATCAATATAAAAGAAGGCGTGTGGAAATGGCTGGTAAGTAGAGTTTGCGACTCTGGAAGACAATACTCTATCAAACTGGAGCTAATTGATGGCACTAAGGGCGCATGTCTACCATTCCACCAAGTTATATTAAAAAATTCAACGACTTACCTTTCAATCTAGCCTAAGAAGCCATGGAATCCTATCCGATCGATCCTTCCTTTCCGATCGATCCATTAGGCTAAAAATTATTTTAACTTTTTTTTCAATTCTCGTTAGACTTTTTAGCTTTTTTTGCGTTAAAGGCACCGGTTTCGCGTTTAAGGTTAAACAAGCTCCTGTTTATACTTCGGTTTTTAAATAGGCTTAGAAAAACTTAAATAAGAAACGACAATTTCAAAATCCTTTAACGCAACTTGCTTTTTTTTGTTTGTTTTATACTTCAACAAAAAAAGAACATGATACCGGTCAGGGTTTTGAACCCAAATAAGCACACCGTCAAGCTTAGACAAGAAGACGTGATTGCACTGCTAACTGAGAGTAAATCTGTGAACCCAGTCTTTCCGACAAAATTGGCAGAGCTATGCGAGAATATTCTAAGAGCAAAAGACCATAGCGGAGAATTTCATTGGTGAGTTTGGTGATGGTGATATATTTGCATCACAGGATGCGGAGACTTTGGTCGGACAAACCTAGTACAGCACCGCATAGACACCGGAGACGCCAACCCGATCCACCAACCTGCCAGACGTCTTCCTTTGGCCAAACACGCGGAGGTTGAAGCGATGATATCGACCATGGAAAAATAAGGTTTGATTGAAAGTTCGAGAAGTCCGTGGGCATCACCTGTTGTACTGGCGAAAAAGAAGGACGGCAGCACTAGATTCTGCGTAGACTACCGGAGGCTAAACGGACAGCTACCCTTTGCCTCGAATTGACGACACCTTGGACACACTCTCTGGAGCAAAATGGTTTTCCACCCTTGACTTGAAAAGTGGCTACTGGCAGGTACAGATCCATCCAGAAGACACAGAGAAGAGCGCTTTTACAACCGGCAACGGATTACGGCAGTTTTCAGTAATGCCATTTGGTTTGTGTAACGCTCCGGCTACCTTTGAGCGTCTTATGGAACGTGGTTACATGGTCTGACGTGGAAAACCTGCTTGGTGTACTTGGACAATGTCATCGTTGTAGAAAAGACTTTTGCTGAACATCGAGACAACCTGCGATATGTGTTTACACGGCTTCGAGGAGCACGATTGAAGCTCAATCCAAGGAAGTATGCACTGTTTAGAGCAGAAGTAAAGTATCTGGGGCATATGTGATATCGTCGGATGAAGTGAAGGCGGATTCAGAGAAAATTGAAGCTGAAGTTGGCCAGTTCCAAAAGACAAACACCAGCTAAGGAGCTTTCTCGGTCTTGCCACATATTACAGAAGATTTGTGAAGGACTTCGCCGGAATGGCCAAATGTCTGCACCAGTTGGCCGAAAAGGGAAGACAGTTTAAATGGTCAGGTGAGTGCGAAAAGAGCTTTCAATATTTGAAGCTGCGACTTTGTGAAGCACCGATATTAGCTTACCCCATCCCTGGCAGCAATGTGGGTGTTGGCGCAGTATTGTCGCAATTACACGATTGGACAGGAGAAAGTGGTAGCATACTTTAGCAAAGTTCTAACCCGACCAGAGAGAAATTACTGCGTTACCAGGCGAGAACTCCTTGCTCTAATACTGGCGACGAAGCATTTCCAGAAGTATCTGTGTAGCCAGAAATTCATCATGCGTACAGACCACGCAGCTCTCAAATGGTTACTTCAGTTTAGAAATCCTGAGGGGCAAGTCGCAAGATGGATCGAGCGATTGCAGGCTTGTGACTTCGAGGTACAACATCGCAAAGGAAGACTGCACTATAACGCCGACTATCCCGCTATCCCGGAGACCATGTGAGCCGAATTGTAAACATTGTGTGTGACAAGAAGAAAAGGACGAAGGTAATTCTGTCCAGAGAATAAGAGCTGAACCCGCAGAAGACTGGAGCCAATTCTTGTGTACTGGGCGCAATGGGACTCTCTCCATATACAAGACGGTGTTCTGCGTGGAAAATGGGAAATGCCGGATGGAAAATCCTTTAAGATGCAGCTTGTGGTCCCACGATCGAAAGTCCAGGAGATTCTACGGGAAATGCACGATGGAATATCTGGTGGACACTTGGGAATCAAAAACACACTGGAAAAGCTACGGGAACGCTTTTATTGGCTAAGTGCAGGAAACGATGTCGAGAGCTGGTGTCGGAGGTGCACCACGTGTGATGGTAGCAAGGGAATTTGTAACATTGTAATTGCTGACTACTTCAGCAAATGGCCTGAGGCGTTTGCGATCCCAAACCAAGAAGCCAAAACTGTTGTCGACCAGATAGTGGACCACTGGGTGTGCAAGTTCGGTGTGCCGATGGAACTACATTCCGATTAATAATGAAACTTCGAGTCAAAGATATTCCAAGAGGTATGTACAATGTACATCAATAGGACTACACCACACCCTTTCACCCGCAATCAGATGGAATGCTAGAACGCTTTAACAAGACCCTTAACGAAAATCAACGGGATTGGGATCGGCGAATACCTTTGTTTCTAATGGCCTTCTGAAATGCGATTCATAGTAAAACTATTTATACTTCATCTGATGTTTTTTTGGACTAACTACCAGGCTACCCTGTGAGTTGAAATTCGTATTCCCTATCGAAGAACCAAAATTCAAAGAAGACTACGTGGTGGATCTTACAGAAGGGATCAACGACATACACAAGAAGACCAGGAGCAATATAAAAATTGCGAGGGATCGCATGAAGACCTGATATGATGCGAGAGCAGCGGCACCAGACTTCAACGTTGGAGATCTAGTGTGGCTCTACAGTTGCAGCAGGACTGGGAAAGTCCTTACCAAGAGGTTACTCGAATTTATGATGTAGTCTTCCGAATTCAACGAGGACTTAAATTCCTAAAATAAAGAACTAAAAAAATTTTAACCATTTTCTCATGAAACTTCAAACTGCAATTAAACCGCTATTTGTGCTTAAAAACACTGTCCCCGTCGGGTTCTCTGACTATTTTCTCAGTCTAAAAGCCACCAAGTTTTGTCCTTCTACGACTTAAGGTTCAGAAGTTATGATGCAATTGAATGGACGGACTGACGGACGGGCATACATTGTCCGTGATACCACAAGAGGTCCTTTTTCTCATTTCCACGGACCACTAATAAAGGTCCCTGACGATGTTCGCCTGGCAGCGTTTGAAATGATCATAGGACTAGTCATTGTTTTAATGTTTTAGGAATTGTTAGTTGTTGTAATATTAAATAAAATTTTTTATGACTTTGCTATGGGGGCCGCTCACCAATATAAGCAACGATATGTTTTGTTAGGTTTTTAATTAAGTTAAGCAATTTAGCCGACATTGGGTGAAATGGACATCGGCAAAATGTAGTTTGAACGAAAAATCGCGGCGCTACGTGCAACACAGTTCATGCAATCTTCTGTGATTTCCGTGAAGTCATTGAAGTCTTTTTGAAGTCATAAAATTACTGAAGTAATTTTGAAGTCATTGAATTTTCACAGTTACCACTAATCCAAAATGATTGCATTCTCTTACAACTCTGCCCTGAGTAAAGTCAATCAGTCTGAATTCGTTTCTTGGAAGTGGGTTGTGCTCATGCACGCACCTTATTCTCCGACTGTGACCCCAGAGATTCCATCTCTTCCTCTGCCTCTTTTTTGGGGGAATAGCACTTTACTGGTTTTCTTATTGGACTCCAACGGCATGACCCCAAACATGGAAGGCCAAGAAGGATTTGGCCAGACTGTGGGTCTGACTCAAAAGATGTGGTCGGGTAAGCCACACACAAATGTTGACTAAGCAGTTCAACCTGGTTAGAATCGTATAGACGCCACCGCAGACTTGATATGGAAAAAATATTCTCATCGCTCCCCTGCTGCCTTCCAGGAAACGATGATCTCCATAGTAAAAGCGCTCTATTTTCAGAATTTGTCGATTTTCACCCTCTTTCGCATTACACCAAAAAAACTGTTCAATCATGGCATGGCAACCTTAAGGCCAGAAAAGACTAAGTTTACCCATTGACGTCCAAAGGGAGAAAGGGAGACGAAGGGAGAAAATCGAGAAGCACTCGACAAAGTGCAATGGATAACCGGGGATAAGCTCCAATGCAGCCATTTATGTCCTTTCGACATGATTCCTATTTCACATCGTGGTTTATAAAGCGGCTGGAAAAAAAAATCTTCAGAATGGCTAAACAGTAAATTAAGAACAAAAATTGTTGAAAAGCTCTACCTTACGGGTATCTGCATATAAAAATTAAAGGGTGAGAAAGCTTAGTTCAACTTTGACTCCTTCCATGTTATTTTGCTCTCCGTTTATTCTTGGGAAAGCGCGACAATGAGTTGTCAAAGTATTCTTAATGTTAGAAAATATTTAATCTTCGTTGAATTTAATTTAGCTCGCTTAGGGCCGCGAGACACCTCGCAATAAAACTGAGTTATCAACTTCTCTACAGCGGAAGTGGCCACTTATCTTCCATTCCACATAGATCCTGAATAAATGCAAACATCGAGATTCGAGTCTATTATTAAAGTCTAAAAATCAAATCACAAGCATCCCCACATCCAAACATGTGGTAATGCACTTGTGCGACTAATTATGCCCAATGCGGAGCCATAAAAACGTTCCTGCCTTTGGGCACTTGCATTCCAGCTCCGTCCAAGCAAAGCAAAGCATTGAAGAAGAGGCTCAGATTGAGGACTACTTAACGCGGTCGGGAGCAAGGTCTACAAATAAAAAAAAACATAAAACACAAAAATTATTGATAATCATGGGTTATCAATATGCGAAAGGCATAAAGCAGCCTTCTGTGCCACTGCTCAGTGCCATTTCGTTTCTGTGGAGTCTCCATGTAATATACGTACTCGACATCATCCCGCAGTGATGGGTGGCTTAGTGGACCGCGCAGTTTCAGCACATGCCACATAACTCTTCGATTGGATTCCCGGCTTGGATAGCTCGTTTGCCTTCGCGTTCATTCAATCGCAGGAATTATTGCCCGAATGAAGTACTCCGGCAACGCCCCGCACATATACTGCATCCGTTGATGTGTGGAGCGCACTGCTCCTCCTAACTACCACTTTGGGTTGGAGTGATAATTTTCCTTTAATGCCTGAGCTGTGGTCTGATCTTATGGCACTTCCGTGATATGTGAAGCTTCAGACTGAGAGTAAAGAGATACATGTTGGCGGTGCTAAGGGGTGGTGGGTAATCATACCATGAGTTTCCAATAGGTGCAAACTCATTGATGAGGTGCATACGGGAAAATGATATATTTAGATGACCGAACCATCTGTGCGGGTATACCTACAATTCTATGAGGGTCATAATGGAAAGAAACTAAAAGCAGCTAAAATGCATGGCCTTAATCCAGTTGACTGTTCAAGCTTGGAAATGATTGAACAAACAAAGATCAACTTAACTTTTTTTCCATTGATATTAGGATGAGGAAATAGTTATCTACCTCTCCAAATGACCGATAGAATCATTTACCCAAACGATATTTTTAAATCGGCTCGAATTAGACTAGCTTCAAGATATTGTTGTATAAAACTCAAGCTCACGTTTACAATAACAAAATGAAACACTTTATTTATCAAACAAAACTTGTTTAAATTTAAATCACACTTAATTCAACTTAACTAAACTTTTATTCAGTTCAATTACTTTTTACTTAACTCTCAAATATTTCTTAAATGTTTCAAATATAACTGTCTCGCCCGAGCCTGTAATCCGCGTATTTAGAAAAATTCCCACTGTTCTCGACATTTCTAATCTGGTAATTTTCCATTCGTGCTTTTCCGCTTTCGATATCGAAAATCGAACTTTGAACGAAAGTTTGTTGTCTGCTGACTGGAATGACAGTTGGTTGTGTTCGGAAAGTGAATCGATGAGTGTATTCAGCGACTTCTGCATGTTTTTTAACGTCTTGTCGCGGCATCACATTGCCCCCCTCTTAGTTTTGTTCGTCCCGGGCAAGTAGATCATCATTGCTTTCGTTGTAACAATGCCCCACGTTGGGCGCCACTTTGTTACACTTTTTCCCAAGTTAAATAATAAATACACGGAAGTTGCGCCGACGATGCGCTCGCGGATGTAAAAAATTTGACTAAAAGGCTAGCGGCGAGAAAGTGCAACAACACAGCAAGTTGTTGCTGTGCGTCCCGACTGCTCAGCAAGGGGGTGGGTCCCGATTGGAAACTGATACGCGAGATAAGATGCTTCAATGATTTTGGTACGTAGATTTAAATGGAAATGTAATTTTTACATGTAATTTAAATGTAAAACAACAAAACTGTAGGTAGCTGAAAATGATTGGGTCCTATAAAAGAATAACACAAGTGTTTTAGGTCGTTATAAACGTTCAGAGATGAACGAAGGCGATTTATTAACAAGACTGAAACTAAAAGATTTGGCCGATGAATTACTCGAAACAAAAGAAACAACACAAACAAAAGAAATGGCCGAATGACAGAAAAGTTTAACAATTGTAGAAATATCGCCGCAAGGGTGGAATGCCTCACTATATAGGGTCCCGAATATTTAAAACAGGTAAAACTAAATGGGTCGCGTGTCCCGTCTTTTCCTAGGGATATTTCCGAAACGAAAGTCTACCAGTCAATTATTTCTTCCTCACAAAACACAAACGCAAATCTCGTTAAACACTACACTTATCTTTTCTTTTTCTTCTTTCCGTTCCTTTTTCCTTCTCCTTTCTATTCCTCTTATTAAGTCCCTTATCCTGGATCTTTTGGCTTCCAAAACTTCTTTCTCTGGATCTTTTCCTCAACAATAATCTTTTTCTCTACTTCCAGCTCTCTTTTCCTCCAAACTCGATAGGTAAACCAGAAGTGATTCACCCAAGCTTGGCTTGGCCTATTCCCAAACAAACCATGACTCATTCGCACACACATTCAACCAATCCTCTCACACCGGTATAGGGGTTATCGGGCACGGCGTTTCAAGCCACGCTCAGCCCTTTGCTGGGCATGCTTGCCGTTATTGAACCCCAGCTGCATTCCTCTCACACAAGAATTCGTACCAATTCGCCCCAATGCGAATTATAGGGTAGAATTCGAAGCCGAACCGAAAAGAGCGCATTCAGTGATCCATCATTTAACCCTATTCTCAGAAGGAGAATAGTTCTATACATTTTCATAAGGAGAACGAAGAAGGAACTACCATACTTAACACGCGATATACATGCTACATTACCCTAGTGGACTTTCGCGCAGATTTGGGGGAGAAGACTCTACCTATAGTAAGCCATTCTTTACATAATCAGAATTTATCAAGATGGGCCCTCGGCCATTGATGATCTTCGCTCTGGGTGAATATAGGTCTCGGGTTAATAAGCGACCGGGTGATTGTACTTCACAGCATTTTCTCGGTGGTGTCTCTTAGCACTTGTTAGAGTTGGGCTCTTTGACATTTCAGCTGTGTTTGATGGTGGTTTACCATCGGGTTTACCATGGTCATCGGGTCCATTATTAGGAATCGTGAATCGCAAGTTGGGAGCGTCCTGACCGTCCGTCTTGCTCCAGGGAACCTGTATGGAAGAAAAGAGGGAACACAAAAGAGAAAGAAAGACGGGGAAGCCCAAAAAGTGAAGTGGAGGGATGGGATCAAAAGGACAGACAAAGAGCTTCTTTGTTTCGCGATTTTTGACCGCAACAAGACGAAGAGCTTTTGGTCCTCGTTGAATTCGGAAGAAGACATCATAAATTTACGCAAATACTTGGTAGGGACCTTCACAGTCCTGCTGCAACTTCGGCGATTTTCCCTTTTTCCGGTGTCTATGCGGTGTATTGTACTAAGTGTCTTCGACCACAGTCTCCATCATGTGACTCAAATATATCAGCAAACCCGTCAATGTGCATTCCGCTATAGTCACATTCATATAGTCATTTCCGCCTAAGTCACAGCCGTTCACAGTCCCCAAGTATTATAGTCTTACATACCTGGGTCAATTTTGATAGAGAGAAAGGAATCGAAGGGTTACTCTTAGTTACGTTCGAAATGGCTGCAATGGGTACGCATCCTCTGATCACCTCTCCTTGTCTAAGCTTAACGGGGCTCTTATTTGTGTTCATCAGGCTCACCGGCACAATTTTGTTCTTCGGTTCCGCAAGAATTTTTCCCACTATCTAGCTTTGGAATTTCCTTTCATTATCTGTCTCCACGAGATAGAATCGGTGCCTTTCAAGATTACCCTCCAAACGTGTCTAATGAACTGTCTCGGAAGAGGGCAGCAGGAACTTCATCGCTTCCCATTATCGCTCGAAGATTCACAGCGTTGTCGGCTCCGTATACCATAGGGATCTCGACGGTTCGTTACCTGAGCACCTGCATTCGAACGTCTAGAACTACTTCGTGTGCCTTTATGAAGTCCACTCCAATGATGAATTCGTCGCATATGTCGGCTACTAAGAATGCATGTGAGCCGTATACATTGGCTGCTTCTCCTGTATACTGTCTTCAGACTGAAGCAGCTGGTGCTATGTAGCCAGGATTCTCCGTCTTAACTAGGTCTCTTCGGATGATGGAGACATTTTGCTTGCGAAACTTGGATGATAGTCCTGGGGTGTCGATTTCATTAACTAACTTCTGCCCCGCGAAGTTGGTTCTTTTGCGTTTCCCGGCTGCTGTTGCTCCGAAGCTTGTCTATAAGATTGGACGTTTTCCCTGCCATATGCTTCATCATTTTGCTTTCTTCTAGCGCAATGTGGGCAGTTTACTTGTCTTACTGGAGCTCTAATATGCTGTATAGGTGTCCCAGCTTGTTACAATCGCAGCATCTTATTAGTCCCCGAGCGGTGTTCGTGTTATGCCTTTCAATGTCGATGCGTTGGCTTGACATGAGCACAATAGCGTAGCATCAATGCAAATGCGATGACAACCTTGCAAAGCCTTGTCTGCTGCTTTCATTGTGAGGGCAAATGCTAGAGCTTGAGCGAGTGTCGTCCTACCTACCATTCTTACAGCCATTTGTAGCTTCCCATCCCCAATGGCATTACTAAACGTATCGGTTGTTAACTCGTTTATTATTTCTCTGCTGAAATTCGCCAATCGCTCGATGTCGGCTTGCAACTGTTGAAGTGTCTTAGCCCTTGTCTGAACTTTTCGGCGCAACTGGACCCGATAATCTTGCTGCATGTGGTCGTCACCAAACCTCACCTGAATGGCCTTTACTATGGCGCGGCGTCATAGTCCTTTTGTTTTTCTTCAGGGACGATCTGCAGCAATTCCGCGGCTGTTTCTCTGCACTGTGTGTGAGAGCAATCGATTTTTCTTTCTTGTCCCAGTTGTTCGTCAATGCGGCGGCTTCGAACTAAATCGGTCATTCATGATGTCTGACCATCAAACACAGGCGGCTCCATTTCTTTGCATTGTGGACTGTCAATATAATATTCCCGAACACAATGGAACTGCTTCGCCAGCTGTTCGTTCTGCTGTTCCAGTTTGTCCACTTGCGATTTGGCATCATCGACTTTTTTTTTGTTTCATGGCCTTAAATCTTTCGTCGAACAAAGTGCACTGTGCATCGGATTTACCCTCAAGAGCATCCCTTTGTTCGCTCAATTGCTTCTGGAGACATTCTAACGAGTTCTTTTGCTCCTCGAGAGTATTTTCCCGGCTACTCTTTAGCTTTTCGAGCTTGCCTTCGAGAGCGTTCTTTCGAGCTTTCTAGAATTTTTTTAATCACTTTCTAACGTCTCGCACTTGCCTTCGACAGCATTATTTTGTTAGTCGAGTTTTGCCAACAGCATCATCATCAAAGTCTGTGTTCGAATCCTACCATCGTCACCTAAAAAAAAGACTCGTTCTTGTTCACGGTCCCCCCTACACGAGGGTCTGACAAGCCCTCCGAGAGTATCATTTGTCTTGAAAAACTTCTCAAAGTGCCGTTCAGATTCGGCAATAAAATTTTACGTCCTCTTGTATGTCAAGAAATTAACACACACAGCATACATTGCTGAGAAGTTGGCCCTGATTCATCGTCGAACAGCATCGTATCGGGGTTTACAACGTCCTCAGTAATGGCGTTCTGGAGTCTGCACAATAGTTCCGTTTCAGACCACGCAGTCTGAAGGTGTTTTTCACCCAATTCTACTTTCAACTCATTTGTTGTCAGTGCTTCATTTTTACGACCTATTATAAAGTAACGAAACGTACTTTAGTGTACTTAAACAATCAGTTAATTGTTTCTAGAAAATTTACCGTTCATAAGCCGACACTGTTCTATAAAATTCACTTTAATCGCATTATAAATTATAAAGCTTAAATCAGCTAAGATTTATCTGGAATATTCCACGATCAACACTGTTTGAGTCACCGACACTATGCGGACAAAATTTCGTTAACGGAATATGTGAGAAGAACCTCCTGTCAGATGCCACTTAGTTGAACGTGACGCAACAAAAGCTCCTAGTTTTTCTCCATCAAATCTGTATAAAACATTTTAATGTATATTTCCTATTTAACAGTTGCAATATAAATAAATTTGTTAAAAACATAAATATATCATCTCATTTTCTTAGAACGCTGTATAGAAAAGTGCTTATCTGAATTATGTCATCACTTTGACAGTCACAGCAACTTCGTTTAAATACTAAAGTTGTCACCAAGAAAATAGTCCTAAATCATGGCTTTCAGCAACAAGTTTTTAATTCCTTTTTATTGTATTTGAATGTACTCAAAAAGCTACCCGCTAAAGTCCTTTTTAATTATAAAGTCTGTAATTGAATCCGACTAAAATGTCAACCGGGCACATTATTGACCGCTTTTCTCGGCGTTTCAGTCGCCCTTAGAAAGCCATTGGTCGTTACCACTTATAACATAATTTCCTGATCACAGGATTTCCATATTTTAAGCGATTATTTTACGCACGAATTACTGTTATGTCCTATAATCTCTCCGCTTATACCATTACGGGCTACTGTCTTAAGCCCAGCGAAGACTGCACCGCAACTGGTTGCTACTCCTCGAACAGAAGCAATTTAAAAGACTAACAGCCTCTAAAATAAAACAAGCAAGATGCTAAAAGCAATTATAATCGTATCTGGATACATTAACGTATTCAATAACTACACACAACACTTGGCGTTAGATGGCAGAACTAAGATTAAAAGGCAACAAAAAAGCATAATGCGGAGCCATCACACCTACCTACCGTTTTGCACTTCACTCAGTGCGGCACCGTAGTCGGCATCGTTGTTGTCGTCGCTATCGTTCTTTACCAACTTTGAGAAAACCAGGGGCGGATTTTGATTTGTTTTTGGATGGGGTAAGATACCATGCCTTGGTATACTTTATTCCTCTTCATGCCACTCAAGGCACAATTTTTGAACAATATCATCGCAAACAGTATGGGGCCCTAAGTTAAAGCGCCCCATTCATAGTCGCTCCATCCCTGAGCAATTCCAGCGAAGAGTGTCCATCGGAAAGTGGACAATACATCTTTAAAAGCGTTTCAGAAGCAAACATCTTACAATAATGACCATTACTCGTATTTTAATGTGAGCCGCGTATCGAACCGAGAACTTCGGAAAAAAAGAAACGTGCTGAGGTGCGCCTACCCATCCATCTGCGCACAAGAAGTCTCTTGGTCACCCGCCGCTCGCCTCATACCAACCATAATCAAAGGCCAGAGATGATACCAATCCTGCCTGCGGCTGTTGGGATACTTGAAATTGTTTTCAAGCACAAAATTGCTTCTGCGGATGCGGTACTCTATTACTCCGGCAGCGAATCGGAGTCTCCTCATCCGAATCATCATCATGATCATCAGCAGCAGGAAGAGCAGGAGCAGAATCATCTTGATCGTCATCTCTCGGCGAAACAACATACAAACACCTTCAGCCTCACGAAACCAGTTCATCATCGGTACTGAGCCGCGAGTATGTTTGTATCTTATAGATACATTTGCAGGTGAACTTCAAAGATTTTCATTTTAATTTGCAAGTCATCGTCTCCATTTTAGAGTTGATTACAATGAAAGGGGACGACACAGCGACGATGAAGACGACGACGAAGAAGAAGCCGAATCAAAGCGGACAGGGATACACAAAGCACTCGAGGCACCCAAGATATGAAGATGGCACATAGAAGTGGTAGCACGACCGACCCCAACTCCGACGACCGACGACGAGGTGCTGCATGGGCAAGGCGGGCGAGCGAGAAGTGAGAAGGAGAAACAGATGACTTTTCAGCTGAGCGGATAAGAAAATTACTGGCACTTGAGGAGCACTTGTCAGATATTGATGGTTCACTTCCAAACAGCAATTCTTGTCATGTCGGACACAGTGAGGCAACCAACGAAACCCGGCAGCGCAGAAGCATCTTTGTTTTCTTCTCTTCGGTGCTGGCTTCTTCGCCATGCTTATTAGTCGATACAAGAGAGGCTTTCAACGAAAATTGTTATAAAGTCCAAACGAGAACCGAACCACTGACCGCAGAGTGACAGTTGGAAGAGGAGTCGGTGTGATACCTTCCTACATTTTTATGGGCAGTTTGATGAAGAGCCCGCATCGCCGAACCGCTAGATCCATACTCCACTTGTTCGTTCACTCGAGAAGTGTTTTTAGTTTTTGATTGAGGTGCTATAATCGGAATTGCTCGAGAGTCGGTGCCATATGAGATGGTTTAATGGTTGGAACATCTCTCAGAGGATTAGAATGATGCCGCGGCTGCTGTGCCCGCTGGAGGCTGGACCGCACATAATATGGTTTCGGCCACAATGGAACAATGGAACACAATGGTTTTCAAGTGCAATTCACCTGGTTTTTCGGCGATGATTATACCGGTGTGTGATGATGTGGCGGGGTGACCTATTGATGGAGCGAGCACCTTTGATTGTGTCCGATTTTAATGAAACCCCTTGAGCGAATCGTGTGTATATAGAATGTAGCGTAGCGTGTAGCCCGTGGGTATTGTTGTGGTCTTTTTCGGATGCCCTCTCAGCGGTTGATGTGTTGTTGACCACTCCATCTGAAGTACATGGTGTTTGGGTAGCCTTTCATCGTTTCCGAACAGTGGTCTTAGCGGTTTTTTGCTGAAGCAACCGCGTGTTAGGGGACAGTATGGCTGGAACAGTCGGGTTGAAAAGTACGTAAAAATACCGCCACAAAAATGTATGACTTCAATTGGTCTCTTAGTGCCTTCTGCAAATAAAGCCTCGAACGACTTAAGAGTCGCTTTGGGCACTCGAATCCAGGGTCTCGTGCAATATAGTCCACATTAGCTAATTTACAAAGTCTTACACTCGAACAGGAAGAACAAGAAGCGTGATGTCACTGAAGCCTTTGTAAGTATTGCGAAGGAAGCGGCCAATAGGGTTTTAGCAGTCAAAGAGAGCAAAACCAGGTATATGCTCTCATCAAGAAGAGACACCCAACTCCGACGTATTGGACAGAACATCACCGTAGACAGCTATAACTTTCAGGTAGTTAGGGACTTTGTCTACCTGGGTTCCGCTATCAATTCAGACAATGACACCAGCGCTAAGATCAAACGAAGAATAACTCTTGCCAATCGCTGTTTCTTTGGGCGGAGAAGGCAATTGAGTAGCAAAGCCCTCTCTCGAGCAACTAAAGTTCCCATTAAGACCCTTAACATCCCGGTTCTGCTTTACGGTGCAGTAGCATGGACCCTGTCAAAGGCAGATGAAAACACTTTAGGCTGCTTCGAGAGGAAAATTCTTCGGACGATTTACGGTTCCGTCTGCATAGACGGAGAGTGGAGGAGAAGATATAACGTCGAAATGTGCGGGCTGTACAGCGATACCGACCTAGCCAAAAGAGTCAAAACACAACGTCTACGATGGCTGGGCCATCTAGAGCGGATGGCCACCAACGCCCCAGTTCGGAAAATCTTCGAATCTACCCCGCAGGGACGGCGCGGTAGAGGAGCACCGATACTCAGGTGGCGCACTCAAGTTAAAGACGACCTAAGCCGATTTCGCGTAGGAAACTCTACCTGAAGACAGAGCAGGCTGGAGAAGCTTGTTAGCTGAGGCCCAGGTTTTTTCTTAAACATGGTGCGTCTCGCAAAACAAAAAACTTCTTTAATAGCAGCTAATAGTTCATCCATATGAATGAGCATGCACACAGCTTGGCCACCTGGATCCTGATAATGGGCCACCTGTCCTCCCAAATTTTGGTTGCATTGATGGCTGACATACTACGGCTTGTATAGGCCATCAGGATCAGGTATAGGTATAGTAGCCTGTTGTTTAAAATTCTGAAATTACTATCTTCATTTTACTCCGGCCACGACTATGGGCCATCGCCTATCTAGGTTAAATTTTGTAAGACCTCCACGGAAACTGATCTTCTATATAATAAAATTTTAGAAGAACGTTTTTCTTTACTCTTCAACTGAGCTTCTAAACCTACTTTAACGTTTTCTTCTGCGTTTTAACAGATTTCTATGCCAGGGTTGCTTTCAACGAAAACAAGTCATACCAAAAGTAAGATTTCTGCACTTTTTCCCTGGAGTATTTTCGTTTTTGATCGACTGGTACAATCTACGTTTGTCTCGTCTCATTTAACAAAATTTATACTAAATCTTCAGGAGGCTTTAATATCCGTTAAATCAGTTAGAAGAAAGACAAAATGTAGATGTAACCAGTGAGTAAGTGCTACAGTGTGTACGCAGAACTTACAGTCCGTAAAACGGACCGTTGAACACCCCATCCTATCCTACATTGTAAAGTGCCGATGGCATTGTTATTTTTTAACATTTTATAAGTAGTGCAAAGTTTGAAAAGGGGCGTGGCCCAACCACCCCTAATTACAAACTATCAATTATAACGCAGATATTTCCAAGTTATGCCTAAATGTATACGTAAAAATTCAGTTTTTTGGTTCAAATTCAATATTTTTGAAAAATCGATCCCCAAAAATGGGCGTGGCTAAAAACTTTAGAAAAACTCTAGAGTAAAATCTCATTTATCTTACTTGCTATTTTTTTATTCTTTCGCAAATTAGGGTTAAGGCCAGTCGAATTTACGTTTTTCTGGAAATTTTTGGGTTTTTCTTCAATTCTGCCTCCAAATGTAGGCGTTGCCGAAGCTTTGTATGAACGAAATGTAGAAATATGTGTTTTCTACATAACAATATAAGTAAATATTTTTTGATTTGGAACAAAAATAATTCCATTTGAAAAATTAATATTTACATCGAACCACGCCCACTAGGGGAGGTAAAGCGATAACATTTTTATTTTGTTTATGTTATAACAAACTGGAGATAATAAATACCAAATTCCAGACTTTTCAGACGTTTTACAGCTTTGAAAGCTCTGGAGGTAGTTGCACGATTGTACCGATTGTAGGCTTGTCTGTACGCGGATTTAAAAAAGTTTGTATTTTGTACTGCTTCGGATAAC
This sequence comes from Neoascia interrupta, assembly GCA_947623515.1. NCBI lineage: Eukaryota > Metazoa > Arthropoda > Insecta > Diptera > Syrphidae > Neoascia > Neoascia interrupta. The sequence continues at coordinate 189,127,806 of OX392462.1, forward strand.
AATGAGCCTATGTACCTTATTTCAGGTCTCTAGCTTAAAATTAAAGGCCTTAAAACTTGTGACACACAGACAGACGGACGGACGGACATGGCTTATTCGATTCAGAATTCGGTTTCGATCATATGCCCTTAAGGTCTTGGGGTCTACCATTATTATTTCACCGAGCTACAAACTATGTGACAAACTTAATATACCTCCTATCCTATGGGATGGGGTCTAATAACCATTCTATAAAAGGGCTGCAGCATCTGGAAAGTTAGTATCAGCGCCATGCATGTTGGCAACCTGTCCATAACAAGTGCTTTTAAATCGTCATTACATCAATCACAGCAAACATCTTTATCAGACAATGGCTCCGTTACATGTATAGGAGTAGGATAATCTATTTTATGACGCGAAGGAGGCTGCAGAGTAATTTTTCCATGCTTCGGATATTACTTTCTGAAGAGTCGTGATATTGAAAATTTAGTTCAAGGGAAACTGTAAGCACAGTATGGCAGAAGAACAATCAGCTGCATAACGCTTGGTTAGCTTAGTTTTCTAACATTGAGCCCTACAACACAGCCCTGTCTGGTAGTGGTGCCCAAACTATCATTATTAGATTCAACCTACTAAAGGAATTGTGTCTCCTTAATTTGAACCATAAACATTGAATTTTGAAATTGGACGTATGAGACACTCAAAAATTGTCTTCCGTAGCACTAATGAAGAGCACTTGCCAGATGTGGTTTTGCAAGGTTATGTCAACGTCCCATTGGCGCGCAGCTTATCAACTGATCACATTGGTCATAGAAACGTTTACAGCACCATAGTTATAAAGCTAAATGTGCTAACACCATTAGTTTCGTAAACGATTCCAGCACTGAAGTAGGTAGTTATTAGTCTTAGTAATGAGGAGTTAGGTATTATGGCGTTAGGTGTAGTTCTATAGACGTTTCTGGCACCTTTTTTAGAACATTATAGGTTTGACACATCAGAAGTACTTTGCATTCTCATATAGCATTTGGGTTTTGCCAGATGTCATGCAATAGAAAACAGGGTAATTGACAGAAAAATATTTAAAAATAGAACTTTTCTATTTCTGACAGAATGGTATGAACTTTAACTTGATAACATTTTCAGGCTAGAAAAATATATGAAACAAAAAATTTGATATCTAGACAATTGTCATCCTTTTTTTGCTATTTTTTGTATAGTCCAGTGATTGACTTGCCCACTTTTTAGGCAAAAGTTTTAAAGGAGTCTTCCTTGGATTTCTAATCTCTTATGGTATATACTTCTTATCCATTCATAGGAATAAAACATCTAGTAAAAAATACGTTTCAATTAACGCTTGCAGTGTTAATAATAAAAAAAATAGTCAAACCACCTGCTAGGGAACAGAAACCAACTTATAGCATAAAAGAAAAGGGACTGATGGTAACCCTGCAGAAATTAGCGCCATCTTTGACTCGCCATTAGTGCCATGAATAGCTCGAAACCTAACCTTATAGTTCTATATGAAGCTAACTATTTAGCTTACTAGATACCTACATAGAACCCAAAGTTTCGAAAAGGTAACGCACAGCACCTTAAGTGTTATAATGGTGCTATGTGGGCTCTACATAAGACCTCGCATTCCTTAATTTTTGCTTTATATATTATATCAAGAAACACGTTTCTTTTCGTCCTATTTATAGAAGTTATTCAAAGATATTAAACCTTGCCTTTAACTAAGGAAATGTACTCTTTTTAATCCTCAGAGTAAAAGTCGTCTGTCCATCTGTCCGTCTGTCCGTCTGTCCGTCTGTCCGTCTGTCCGTCTGTCCGTCTGTCCGTCTGTCCGTCTGTCCGTCTGTCCGTCTGTCCGTCTGTCCGTCTGTCCGTCTGTCCGTCTGTCCGTCTGTCCGTCTGTCCGTCTGTCCGTCTGTCCGTCTGTCCGTCTGTCCGTCTGTCCGTCTGTCCGTCTGTCCGTCTGTCCGTCTGTCCGTCTGTCCGTCTGTCCGTCTGTCCGTCTGTCCGTCTGTCCGTCTGTCCGTCTGTCCGTCTGTCCGTCTGTCCGTCTGTCCATCTGTCCGTCTGTCCATCTGTCCGTCTGTCCATCTGTCCGTCTGTCCATCTGTCCGTCTGTCCGTCTGTCCGTCTGTCCGTCTGTCCGTCTGTCCGTCTGTCCGTCTGTCCGTCTTGTCCATCTGTCCATCTGTCCGTCTGTCCGTCTGTCCGTCTTGTCCATCTGTCCGTCTGTCCGTCTGTCCGTCTGTCCGTCTGTCCGTCTGTCCGTCTGTCCGTCTGTCCGTCTGTCCGTCTGTCCGTCTGTCCGTCTGTCCGTCTGTCCGTCTGTCCGTCTGTCCGTCTGTCCGTCTGTCCGTCTGTCCGTCTGTCCGTCTGTCCGTCTGTCCGTCTGTCCGTCTGTCCGTCTGTCCGTCTGTCCGTCTGTCCGTCTGTCCGTCTGTCCGTCTGTCCGTCTGTCCGTCTGTCCGTCTGTCCGTCTGTCCGTCTGTCCGTCTGTCCGTCTGTCCGTCTGTCCGTCTGTCCGTCTGTCCGTCTGTCCGTCTGTCCGTCTGTCCGTCTGTCCGTCTGTCCGTCTGTCCGTCTGTCCGTCTGTCCGTCTGTCCGTCTGTCCGTCTGTCCGTCTGTCCGTCTGTCCGTCTGTCCGTCTGTCCGTCTGTCCGTCTGTCCGTCTGTCCGTCTGTCCGTCTGTCCGTCTGTCCGTCTGTCCGTCTGTCCGTCTGTCCGTCTGTCCGTCTGTCCGTCTGTCCGTCTGTCCGTCTGTCCGTCTGTCCGTCTGTCCGTCTGTCCGTCTGTCCGTCTGTCCGTCTGTCCGTCTGTCGTCCGTCGTCTGTGGTCTGTCGTCTGTCCGTCTGTCCGTCTGTCCGTCTGTCCGTCTGTCCGTCTGTCCGTCTGTCCGTCTGTCCGTCTGTCCGTCTGTCCGTCTGTCCGTCTGTCCGTCTGTCCGTCTGTCCGTCTGTCCGTCTGTCCGTCTGTCCGTCTGTCCGTCTGTCCGTCTGTCCGTCTGTCCGTCTGTCCGTCTGTCCGTCTGTCCGTCTGTCCGTCTGTCCGTCTGTCCGTCTGTCCGTCTGTCCGTCTGTCCGTCTGTCCGTCTGTCCGTCTGTCCGTCTGTCCGTCTGTCCGTCTGTCCGTCTGTCCGTCTGTCCGTCTGTCCGTCTGTCCGTCTGTCCGTCTGTCCGTCTGTCCGTCTGTCCGTCTGTCCGTCTGTCCGTCTGTCCGTCTGTCCGTCTGTCCGTCTGTCCGTCTGTCCGTCTGTCCGTCTGTCCGTCTGTCCGTCTGTCCGTCTGTCCGTCTGTCCGTCTGTCCGTCTGTCCGTCTGTCCGTCTGTCCGTCTGTCCGTCTGTCCGTCTGTCCGTCTGTCCGTCTGTCCGTCTGTCCGTCTGTCCGTCTGTCCGTCTGTCCGTCTGTCCGTCTGTCCGTCTGTCCGTCTGTCCGTCTGTCCGTCTGTCCGTCTGTCCGTCTGTCCGTCTGTCCGTCTGTCCGTCTGTCCGTCTGTCCGTCTGTCCGTCTGTCCGTCTGTCCGTCTGTCCGTCTGTCCGTCTGTCCGTCTGTCCGTCTGTCCGTCTGTCCGTCTGTCCGTCTGTCCGTCTGTCCGTCTGTCCGTCTGTCCGTCTGTCCGTCTGTCCGTCTGTCCGTCTGTCCGTCTGTCCGTCTGTCCGTCTGTCCGTCTGTCCGTCTGTCCGTCTGTCCGTCTGTCCGTCTGTCCGTCTGTCCGTCTGTCCGTCTGTCCGTCTGTCCGTCTGTCCGTCTGTCCGTCTGTCCGTCTGTCCGTCTGTCCGTCTGTCCGTCTGTCCGTCTGTCCGTCTGTCCGTCTGTCCGTCTGTCCGTCTGTCCGTCTGTCCGTCTGTCCGTCTGTCCGTCTGTCCGTCTGTCCGTCTGTCCGTCTGTCCGTCTGTCCGTCTGTCCGTCTGTCCGTCTGTCCGTCTGTCCGTCTGTCCGTCTGTCCGTCTGTCCGTCTGTCCGTCTGTCCGTCTGTCCGTCTGTCCGTCTGTCCGTCTGTCCGTCTGTCCGTCTGTCCGTCTGTCCGTCTGTCCGTCTGTCCGTCTGTCCGTCTGTCCGTCTGTCCGTCTGTCCGTCTGTCCGTCTGTCCGTCTGTCCGTCTGTCCGTCTGTCCGTCTGTCCGTCTGTCCGTCTGTCCGTCTGTCCGTCTGTCCGTCTGTCCGTCTGTCCGTCTGTCCGTCTGTCCGTCTGTCCGTCTGTCCGTCTGTCCGTCTGTCCGTCTGTCCGTCTGTCCGTCTGTCCGTCTGTCCGTCTGTCCGTCTGTCCGTCTGTCCGTCTGTCCGTCTGTCCGTCTGTCCGTCTGTCCGTCTGTCCGTCTGTCCGTCTGTCCGTCTGTCCGTCTGTCCGTCTGTCCGTCTGTCCGTCTGTCCGTCTGTCCGTCTGTCCGTCTGTCCGTCTGTCCGTCTGTCCGTCTGTCCGTCTGTCCGTCTGTCCGTCTGTCCGTCTGTCCGTCTGTCCGTCTGTCCGTCTGTCCGTCTGTCCGTCTGTCCGTCTGTCCGTCTGTCCGTCTGTCCGTCTGTCCGTCTGTCCGTCTGTCCGTCTGTCCGTCTGTCCGTCTGTCCGTCTGTCCGTCTGTCCGTCTGTCCGTCTGTCCGTCTGTCCGTCTGTCCGTCTGTCCGTCTGTCCGTCTGTCCGTCTGTCCGTCTGTCCGTCTGTCCGTCTGTCCGTCTGTCCGTCTGTCCGTCTGTCCGTCTGTCCGTCTGTCCGTCTGTCCGTCTGTCCGTCTGTCCGTCTGTCCGTCTGTCCGTCTGTCCGTCTGTCCGTCTGTCCGTCTGTCCGTCTGTCCGTCTGTCCGTCTGTCCGTCTGTCCGTCTGTCCGTCTGTCCGTCTGTCCGTCTGTCCGTCTGTCCGTCTGTCCGTCTGTCCGTCTGTCCGTCTGTCCGTCTGTCCGTCTGTCCGTCTGTCCGTCTGTCCGTCTGTCCGTCTGTCCGTCTGTCCGTCTGTCCGTCTGTCCGTCTGTCCGTCTGTCCGTCTGTCCGTCTGTCCGTCTGTCCGTCTGTCCGTCTGTCCGTCTGTCCGTCTGTCCGTCTGTCCGTCTGTCCGTCTGTCCGTCTGTCCGTCTGTCCGTCTGTCCGTCTGTCCGTCTGTCCGTCTGTCCGTCTGTCCGTCTGTCCGTCTGTCCGTCTGTCCGTCTGTCCGTCTGTCCGTCTGTCCGTCTGTCCGTCTGTCCGTCTGTCCGTCTGTCCGTCTGTCGTCTGTCGTCTGTCGTCTGTCGTCTGTCGTCTGTCGTCTGTCGTCTGTCGTCCTGTCGTCTGTCGTCTGTCGTCTGTTGTCCGTCGTCTGTCGTCTGTCGTCTGTCGTCTGTCGTCTGTCGTCTGTCGTCTGTCGTCTGTCGTCTGTCGTCTGTCGTCTGTCGTCTGTCGTCTGTCGTCTGTCGTCTGTCGTCTGTCGTCTGTCGTCTGTCGTCTGTCGTCTGTCGTCTGTCGTCTGTCGTCTGTCGTCTGTCGTCTGTCGTCTGTCGTCTGTCGTCTGTCGTCTGTCGTCTGTCGTCTGTCGTCTGTCGTCTGTCGTCTGTCGTCTGTCGTCTGTCGTCTGTCGTCTGTCGTCTGTCGTCTGTCGTCTGTCGTCTGTCGTCTGTCGTCTGTCGTCTGTCGTCTGTCGTCTGTCGTCTGTCGTCTGTCGTCTGTCGTCTGTCGTCTGTCGTCTGTCGTCTGTCGTCTGTCGTCTGTCGTCTGTCGTCTGTCGTCTGTCGTCTGTCGTCTGTCGTCTGTCGTCTGTCGTCTGTCGTCTGTCGTCTGTCGTCTGTCGTCTGTCGTCTGTCGTCTGTCGTCTGTCGTCTGTCGTCTGTCGTCTGTCGTCTGTCGTCTGTCGTCTGTCGTCTGTCGTCTGTCGTCTGTCGTCTGTCGTCTGTCGTCTGTCGTCTGTCGTCTGTCGTCTGTCGTCTGTCGTCTGTCGTCTGTCGTCTGTCGTCTGTCGTCTGTCGTCTGTCGTCTGTCGTCTGTCGTCTGTCGTCTGTCGTCTGTCGTCTGTCGTCTGTCGTCTGTCGTCTGTCGTCTGTCGTCTGTCGTCTGTCGTCTGTCGTCTGTCGTCTGTCGTCTGTCGTCTGTCGTCTGTCGTCTGTCGTCTGTCGTCTGTCGTCTGTCGTCTGTCGTCTGTCGTCTGTCGTCTGTCGTCTGTCGTCTGTCGTCTGTCGTCTGTCGTCTGTCGTCTGTCGTCTGTCGTCTGTCGTCTGTCGTCTGTCGTCTGTCGTCTGTCGTCTGTCGTCTGTCGTCTGTCGTCTGTCGTCTGTCGTCTGTCGTCTGTCGTCTGTCGTCTGTCGTCTGTCGTCTGTCGTCTGTCGTCTGTCGTCTGTCGTCTGTCGTCTGTCGTCTGTCGTCTGTCGTCTGTCGTCTGTCGTCTGTCGTCTGTCGTCTGTCGTCTGTCGTCTGTCGTCTGTCGTCTGTCGTCTGTCGTCTGTCGTCTGTCGTCTGTCGTCTGTCGTCTGTCGTCTGTCGTCTGTCGTCTGTCGTCTGTCGTCTGTCGTCTGTCGTCTGTCGTCTGTCGTCTGTCGTCTGTCGTCTGTCGTCTGTCGTCTGTCGTCTGTGGTCTGTCGTCTGTCGTCTGTCGTCTGTCGTCTGTCGTCTGTCGTCTGTCGTCTGTCGTCTGTCGTCTGTCGTCTGTCGTCTGTCGTCTGTCGTCTGTCGTCTGTCGTCTGTCGTCTGTCGTCTGTCGTCTGTCGTCTGTCGTCTGTCGTCTGTCGTCCGTCGTCTGTCGTCCGTCGTCTGTCGTCTGTCGTCTGTCGTCTGTCGTCTGTCGTCTGTCGTCTGTCGTCTGTCGTCTGTCGTCTGTCGTCTTCCGTCTGAAAATACACAAGCAAATTGATAGCATATTGATTTAAGTAAGTTCCGGGTGTAGTAAAATTGTTGAAATCTTAAAACTATTCATTTAACATATGACTTTTTGCTCCGACTGTACCCACAGGCCTTTTTGCGCCTAGTATCCCATCGGTTGATTTAATAACATTTTGCGTAAATTTATTAACGCCTTTGGCCCAAATTCATAAATCATTCAACAATTAAACGCATCACCGTAAATTATGTGAAAGTCACGCATTTAGCGCGACGATAAATAATATCCAAGTCCCCTCATATACCGCGATTACCATACAAACCGACTGCCATTTCAATTCAGTCATATACGCAAGGCGCGCTAAACGCTCGGGAGGGGGTATGATGATCCTTTTTCGGTAGGCAATGGCCATAAATTAGGATCAAGTCAATTCTCGAACAAGTTAATTTTGATTTGGGTTAGTCTTGGTTTGCGGTCCAGTTCGACTGCGCCAAATGCCACAATTGTGCGACTGATTTATCTTGTTTCATTGTTGTGCGGTTTTATGTGCTCTTAATGGTAGTTTGTGGGTTTTGAAAAGCTGTGCATGAGGGGAATCGGCTTTCTCCACAGTGATGTTTAATTTAGGTTCCACACCGGAAGTGCGGTGGCCATATTTAAGGCTTGGCAGTGCGGTATTTTTTGGACAAAACATAATCAATAAAACTAATTAATTTGAAAGGCCTCAATTTGTAACTTTGGATACGTAGTCATATAACTACGTTTGAATAACTCTATATACAAGGGCGCCTTGATTTTGTTTAAATTTCTGACGTTACTGTCTTCCGACAGTTAATTACCTTAAACCACTTCTGCTGCGTGAGTGCAATCCTATATGCAAATTCAAGACTCAAATCCGCACACTTTACGGTCAACTATGTCGGAAAACATTAAACAATTAAGAACATCCTTTTGCGCACATCCCATATTCTTGGGCTGCTGGCGTAATTAGGTTTTAGCGTAATTTCAACACTCCATATAAACTTGGCACTTTATTCCCGCATAAATGTCGCTTGCACTCGGAGGAGCCATTTTGCTACGTGCTCACTCTCTGACAGAGCCATCATCAACATCGTCTTCATCATTCGGATACTGCACCGCATTTGCCGTTTCATTTAAATAGCCCAGCAATGTTATTGCCGCGTTTGAGGGAAGCCGCTCGAGCCTAGCTGCACGCGCATGCGCGCAGGACTTAGGCACAAATTGACCGCCAGGCTAATAGCCACCACCCCGTAGCGCCGCGGTCTGTCGCATGGCTCAAAATTGGTTATTTGAGGCCTAATGTCCGTCGTTCGTTATCGTAAATGTTAACAGCTTTATTAAAGTGAGAAATGAAATATCGGGTTTATGGCTGAAATCACTTATTTCTTGTTCGTCGCGCCGAGTTTTCCAATAAAGTTTGTAAAGTTATTACACACACCAGTGCGGGTACGTATCGGGATATAACAGGAGTGGAATATACAAAAGTTGCTTGGCATATCGTTGTGCTGAAGAAGACCCAGTAGATTGGCTGCGTGTACGGCACCTTTTACTGGATACAGATGGCTCGGATAGTTTCATCAATTAATAACCGGACATATTTTGAGATGCCGATAAGTTGAGTCATTTATCAAAGGTTTTTGAAGTGTACCCGGGATAAGATACTAATTGCAGATGTGATTCTGGTATCCTGTTGAGCGTGCGCGCGGAGCAAGCGATGTCGTTCCTATGTTTTAATTGCGAGCATGTTGATCTGCCGCAGTGTGAATATATGATCGATGGTCGACTTTCCTGGCCTAAAGCCACACTGATATGTGCCTATCAGATTGTTGACGATCGGTTCAGGCGTTTACACAGTATAGCAAAAAAGATCTTGTATGCGACGTTAAGAAGACTTATGCCGCTGTTGTTGGCACAACTCAGATGGTCTCCTTTCTTCAGGATGCGGCAAACAATGCTGAAGTTCCATTCGTCGGGCATGCTCTCTTCCGACATGGCATGCTCCTAACCAGCTCATCGCCAGCGGATTTAAAAAGTTCGGCAGCTAGGCCGTCTGCTCCGGCTGCTTTGTAGCGCTTGAGCTTAGACACAGCTACTTTCACCTCCTCCAGGTCGGGTGGGCGGTATCGTTCGTATGCCTCGTCGGTAACATCTTTGCCCGGGTTGAATGGTTCGTTCTGCGTGACAGCGGTATTTGGTTCGTCCTCGCCATTATACAGTCTGCAGAAGTGGTATTTCCAAATCCTCAGCACCGACTGCGATTCTACAACGATGTTCCCTTGGTGGTCCTTACAGGCTTTAGTTCGAAGTTTATACCCTTGGCAGGACCTTTTAATCCTTTGGTAAAACTTTCTAACCTCATTCCTGTTGTAACATCTCTCTATCTCTTCAACCGCGCGCTTCTCGTGCTCTCTCTTTTTCCTTCGGAGAAGCCGGTGTTCCTCTCTCCTTCTCTGCTCGTAGAGCTCGCGAGCAGCTCTAGTCCTTCTGTGCAGCGCCGCTTTATATGCTTCCTGTTTAGCTGCGTGTGCTTGCCGGCATTCATCGTCCAACCAGGGGTTTCGTTGTGGTGGCCGTGTGAAACCCAGCACTTCAGAGGCGGCGTCTCTGATGGCATTTTGGCAATGTTGCACTGGCTATCAATACTTGATCTCTGGAGATCGGGAGATCTCCATGTCCTTTGTGGATGTTGAAATGCGGGAACTGTGTGCTCGCTAACACAACGTGTCAGCCTGAATCCGTTATCGGAGGTCGTGCCGTGCAGGCTATGCTTTCCGACTGTACAACCAAAGATGCCCTCCCTTTCTAGCTTGGCATTAAAATCACCTAGGACAATCTTAATATCGTAGCTAGGGCATTGCTCATAAGTTATGTCCAGGAGCTCGTAGAAAATATCTTTGGTCTCGTCATCTTTCTCCTCTGTGGGGGCATGCGCGCATATGAGGCTAATGTTGGCGAATTTAGCCTTGATGCGGATCGTCGCGAGGCGCTCGCTTACCGGGTTGAAGCTCAAGACTTTTTGGCTAAGTCTGCCTCCAACAACGAAACTACATCCAAATAGGCGCTGACTTTGATGCCGATAGCAGTCGCCGTAGTAGGAGTCGCAGTTGTTCATCCTTCTTTTGCCCGGCCCGTCCCACCGCATTTCTTGGATGGCAGCAATGTCTGCCTTGCAGTCGTTAAAGGCCTCCGCCAGTTGCTCGGCTGCACGTGGTCTGTTAAGGGACCTAACATTCCACGTGCAGATCCGGAGCTCGTTGTCCTTTTGTCGTTTGTTGACATGGTTGATTCCATCTGGGGAATTCCTCCGCTACCGTCCGGATGCAAGGAGAAGTGCCTTAGTGGGAACACTCCTCCCCCTCTCTCGTCTGCTACCCAACAACCTTCCAAAGGGGTTGGAACCCAATCTCCAGTTGAGGTACTAGGCACCCGGTGTTCACCACGGGGAGGTGAGAGTAGGAGTTGATAGACAGAGGTTGGTTTAGAAAACCTGTGGATGCTTGTATCCTCTTGAGTGCACATATCTATCCTTTAACCACCAAGAATCAAGGACTGCCGTTCAAAAAAAGTGCAAGTCCTAACCCTACATTTGTGAAGGGAAACACAAGAGCGATTCGGCTAAAAGCCTTAGACTTTTAAGCTCTGTTCCTAATGGATTCAATTCCAATACATTTTCTCAAAACTCCGGTCTTGTGAGAATGCCCACCTCCTCTTGTGTTGGCTTTCGGTCTTACATCTCCTTGGCTCTTCACTAATTTATTAAAGACAATGTAGAACAAACATCAAGCTGATGCTGCTATCCTCTCCTCAAAGCTGTCCAGAATTCCATGTAACAATGCCTCGTACCGCTTTTTGTTACCAGGATATATTTAGTGATTGCTTCATTAATTTTTAGTCCGATCAGTAGAAGGTAAATCAATACCCTATAGTGGCAGCTCTCTGTACTTTAACATTGTGGCTGTGTGGCACCATGCTCGACCGCGATCCTTAACCTAATGACTATCTTCTGCGAAAAGGTCATGTTTGAAGGTTATGAAGAAGAATGGTTCCACTTTTCGGTGAGATATTTCCAGTGGACTTTTAGCAACCAAAACCATATTGCTGGTCATTGAGAAGTTTTCGTGTACCAAGATATAACATAAGCAGGATATTAAGCACCGTTTCAATGACCTTAGAGAATAGGGAAGTAAGTCCAATTGGACGATTGCCATAGGGAGAAGAAGAATCGCCTTTTTTAGGGACGGGCTGCTTTCCATCTACTCGAGAAGAGACCTGAACAGTAGGACCGATGAAAAAGCTCACGCAATCGTTTTTCTAGCGTAGAAGAACAGCTCATTACAATAATCTTGGATATACCATCTGGATCAGCGGACTCATGAATGTTGAGAGTAGTAATTTTTTGACTGTACAAGTGCGCAAATGAATTTGTCCCGTAGTGCATTATATGCGCACAGGCGGAGGCATTACGCAATCTGGTAGCTTGGAGCTGGCAGTAAAATGTGCTGCGAGGAAACTGGCTTTATTTAGGGACCTGGCAGCTGGAATGCCATCGCAGATTAGTGTTAAGACCTCCAATGAGGCACAATTTTTCTCATTTTTGACGAAAGACCAAAAGTTGCTACTACCTTTGAAACAATGTAAGTATTTGTGTGTTGGCGGAATGACAATCAATGTGAGGTTCCCGTGTGCTCAATAATTTGGTTCGATTTCTTAAAAGCTTTAAAAAGACCTCAACGAACCTTCCTTCGGGTGTTGTCAGCTGTTCAGAATATCGAACCCAATTAGAATGCTGCTATCCTCACTTCAGTTTGGTCAGAAGGAGAGAACATTTTGATTTTGATTTTGCATGTTTAATGGTTTATTAGCGGTCCGTCCAAAAATTGAAAAAGGACCTCTTATGGTATCACTCCGTTGTCCGTCCGTCCGCCCGTCCGTTCGTACCTGTAACTTTTGAATGAAAAGTCACACACATCAAGAGTTATTTGTAATTTTCGGGAGAACTATAGAAATTTTAGAATATTAAGAAGATTCTGAGATTTAGCTCGAAAACTTCAAAAACATTCCAAAAATTATTTTTCAAAAGATTCTGGAATCTTAACGGTGGTACCAATTATAATGAAATTTGGTTTGTATATAAAACGTAGGAAAAGCATTCTAAAAATTTTAAGATCTTTCAAAAATGGCGTTTCTAACTTAAAAGTTTCTAAAAAGTTTTAAAAAACAAAAATTAAAAAACTCGCTTTTATAACCGATAACTAAAAAATCTGTGCTCTGAGTATAAGAAAAAATTAACCGTTGCTAGCGCAAATTATATGAGGATAAAAAAACATAAAGGTATTCAACCAAAGATTCCGCAAAGACGTTTTATGGATTTTAAATCGAAAAAAAAATGCAGAAAAAAGCTAAAAAAACCGCGTGTCCCCCTCAAACTATCTCGACAACGGTAACATACACCGTTATGAAAAAAATATCAGACATAGATAATTTTTTGAGGTTCGAAAGAAAAATACAGACGGGCGAAATTATTGCTTGGTTTTTGAGATTTGCTTAAAATCATTTAATTTGATTTACCAAAATGGTAGTGCTTAAAAATATCAATAATTTCTAAGCTGTTTCTATCTTATCAACTTGATTTTATACAAGCACAAACCATTGAAGTGGAAAGTAAAATATATTAAAAAAAAATTTAAAAAAAACCCGTTTGCAATTTTTTTAGGTTTTTTTACCAAAAAAAATTAAAAAAATATTTGTCACTTAAGATTCGGCTTAAAATTCGGCAAAAAAATCTTAACATTACCTAGACTAAAATTAATGAAAAAATTAATGAAAAAAAATATCTATTTCAAGAATTTTTAAACCAAATACCAGGCAAACTGCTGAAGACCTTGCAACTCACTTTAAGCTACTTCTTTTCAGTGATACTAACCTAGTGTTTTCCTATGCCGAACCGTTAACTATGGATCAGTTATTAGACGCGCAAGTATCCGTTGGGGATATACAAGCTGTAATTTTATTTCCGAAAATGGAAAAGCTCCTGGCGAAGATGGGATTCCTTCGAGTTTCTTAAAAATGCAACACCGTCGTTCATTAACCATCAAAAAAATCTATTTGACAAAATTTTCATGACGGCTGGATATGAGCAACTGCAGTACGAAGGCTTCAGAACAAGCAAAAGACTACTCTCTCTACTTAGACACATCTAAAATTGATCGATCCTATGCGCTCTTGGCAAAACTGCGGGTCAAGAATAGGTGCCTTTTACCAACTTTATTTTGATATCAAAGTTTAAACCTTGTAGGTTCACGTTGTTCAATCGTGTAACTTGCTTATGATTTGGCATCAATGACTTAATTATATAGGTTGATTTAGACAGATATTGCCAAAACAACATGGCCACCAAAGGCTACCAAATTTCTCCGTGCAAGTTGAAAAAAGGTATAATGTTCACTATAATAATTTTTTTCTTTTTAAATTTATATTTTTGACAAAACTTTTAAGCTTTCTGATGCATTTTAAAATTCACCCCAAGCAGATGTACTAAAAAAAACACCGGCAAGTATGAAGACATGCGCGGAGCGGTCCGTCGGCTTTTGTTGAAGGTTATAGTCATCTATATTGCGCAGTTTGTGTAACATTCTATTAATTTATTAAAATTATTTCTGGATATATTTTACAGTCTGTAATATACTTTTTTCGTAGTGCTCCTGTTGGGTTCTGTACTGTTTCCTACTGTTCTTACATTGGTTGATTTTATAAGGGGTTTCGTTACTCTAAAAATAGGCTGACAAAAATCTTTACCGTTTCGAAAATAGAGGGAAGGACATACTATTTCTTGGCCTTTTTTAGGATTTTTATAATTTAAAACCCATAAAACAGCAATTTCTAATATTTTTAATTACCGTTAGATCAATACCTTTTTGATCAATACTACAACCACCTGTGCTAGCATTTGCCACTTTTCTCAAATTCTGCCGACATGGATTTCTGAGAAAACGGTAAAAATATGCTGTTTTTTTATTTCGCTCGTTTGAATGGGCTTAGAACTAAGGGTCGAAAACGGCAACTTTGAGACGTTTTTAATGTAGTTTGCTTGCCTTTTAAACATAACATACTTCAGCCAAATTTAAACAAGGTGGTCACAACCGTTAAGGAACTAGAAATCTTTAAAAAATAGTTTTCGAAAATGTTTTCACGTTTTTAAGTTAAATTTTCGAAGTTTTTGAATATTCAAAGTCTGCTTTAGTTTGGTATAAAATTTAAGAAAACGGACTATGCCCGGTGTTAATTTAAAAATTATACTTTATACCATTTGGGGGAGACATGCGTTCTTTTGACATTTTTTTATTTTTTTTTAATTTCAAATTTATATAACAAATATTTTGAAGTTTTTTTCCAGTTCCCGTTAGACTTTTTTCCAATAGCACAATCAGCAGCACTAGCCTTGGATGTTTTTTCTTAATTCTATGGCCACCAGTTTATGCGCAAACGGTAAAACAAGCTCCTTTTTTATTTCGTTTTTTGAATAGGCTTCTAAAAACTTAGGTTAAAAACGGAAATTTAAAAAAATTTGACGCAGCCTTCCTTCTTTTTGTAAGCTTTGTACTTCAACCGAAACTGAAAAGGATCGCTTATACCATTAAGCTACTAAAAGACTTAAAAGAATTGTTTTGAAAATGCTTTTATGTTTTCAGTTAAATCTCAAAAGATTTAGAAATTTCAAAATCCGCTATGATTTTCCTTAAAATTTTGAATTATTTCCGATATGTGTGATTTTTTTCATAGAATTCCATCAAATAGCACCGGTGATAAGGGGGGACAGACGTTTTTTCATACATTTTTGCAATTTTTTTTCGAAAATGCGTCAAAACTGCAGTACTCAAACTGTTTTTAAAAAATATGACCTAAGCACTTGGTTTACTTTGAGTTTCTTTATACGTGTGTTCAATATTGATTTTGAGCGATAAGCTGTTCAAAAGTTATGGCCTCCAACACTTTGAAAAACGTCATGCATTTTCGACTCTTCATTTCTCGAAAACGTTTTGATTAAAGCTTAGTATTTCTTAAACCTTAGTTTCGTTTTTCTAGTTCTTGCCTACTTAACTTCTTGAAAAAACACTGAAAAACATTAAGTCCATTTTCACATGAAATTTCAAACTGTAATTAAACCGTTATTTGTGCTTAAAAAAAATTTGCCCTCTTTGGGTTCTCTGACTATTTCCGCAGTTTATTCGCACACCAAATTTTGTCTTTCTACGACTTACCGTTCAGAAGTTATATAGCGATTGGACGGACGGACGCACAGACGGAGGGACGGACAACGTAGCGATACCATAAGAGGTCCTTTTTCCATTTTTGGACTGACCGCTAAAAAAGATTTTTGGTCAAAGCTGTTATTGGATCATTTTTAGGGTATCTACGCGTAAGCTCAAGACTGGGTCAGGAAAGACTGTTCACTTTCTTTGGTGACCCAAACAAACTCTTTAAATAAGTTGTAGGCGTTGCTCTTAAATAACTTTTCGTGTCAGAAAACGTCGTTTTGATATTTGAAGATCATTTTAAAGTCAGTTTAACTAATGACCAAGCGAACAAACTGGGAATTCAACGTTTCGAAGTAGGATTTATGCTTTTCGTTGGGACTTTATTCGCAAAACACTTGCGAGAGATTAAAGTTCTAAAATGGCGGACGATGGAGAAAGATGAAAGGAAATTTTTTTCTGAGCACAAAACTGATAATGACCTGCACCTAAAAAAACGAAGAGCTTTATACACACGTTTGTCTTCAAGACATAATTGAAATTATAAAATAAACACCTCCAGGATTCATCGTCATACGACACTTAATTGCTCAGTAAAAAATTCCCCTTCTGCTTTTCCTTATGCTAATGAGCTGAAACATTCCATTGCGATTCCGATACGAATCACTTACCACAATTAATTGATCAAAACGCGCACTTTAAACCGCGCGCGGCGCAAAAGTGATCATTAAACAAACATTATAATGAAAATAATAAAAATTAACAAAAATCTTATGATTATCGTAATCGCATCGCGCCCAGAAGTTGCGGTGTATAACATCAGCTCACGCGCCGACAATGATTTCGATTCGCAAATCGAGTCCGGCCATCCGACCGGATGCGATATGGCGGAAAAGACGCGGAGCTAATACCCAAAGGAACTTTAGCAATTCGCAAATACGATAGGGATTACGAATACGGACACAATCAATGGATCTCCTTCTTCCGTTGTCGATATTCACAATACAAAACGGCTTGTCCTTTCTTCTTATGCCATTCGGATTTGGCTCCTCCAATTCCATCGGTGTGTGAGTAGTGTGTGTTTCTGTTTGCGTATCAAAAAGATCCGCTAAAGGATAAAAATAATCACATTACTGAGCCCATATAGTTGGGTGCTTGGCAAAAAATAAACATCAAAAGCGGCATCGTTATCTGCGACAGATAAAAGTAAACTCTATTCAGATACTGCGCTACGAATATGGCAACACGACAAGGGCCATACTATCGGCGCGTTTTAATTGAGTCCCGCATACACCGGCCTCCACATTCGGATTGGTGAATGGTGGCCTTGACAGAGGCAATAGCGCAATTTAACCGCTAACGGAGTGAAGTTGTTGTCATTGATTTTTGGCTCCTAAATAATATTTTCAACAAACTGGAAGATTATGACAGCCCCCCATTAATAGGGCGATAAATCTGCGTTGGAAAAATTTGCATTTTTCCGTTGAAATACTTTTGAAATCAGAGGAACGGAAACCCATATTTTATGTGTTTTTCTGGACCACAGAACTGCACCATTATTACGCATTCCATTTGTAGAAACAAAGGCACGTCTCGTTGGCAGAAGCCGACGTTCTTGCCCAGCCAGCGGCAATGTTCGTCTGTTGCGTGCACATAATCCCCGGCAATGATATCCGGGAAAAATTTAAAGACGATATGGCCAGCCCAACCGCCAATTACATGTCGAAAGTCTTCCTTCGCTCGCAATACTGTAACGCACACCGGAGCCAGAAGAGACCAGACCACTGCATAGGCCGGCGGCATAGTTCTGTCTTTAAGGTGGCTATTAGCCCAATGATAGATATTTCCAACAGAAATACCGAAATAAGATACGAAAGTCTCTGTCGAAACCGGCCGAATGGTACGTTCTACCAAAACAATTATCATAAGGGAAATCTCGTCCAGTGCTAGCGGCACATTGCATGCCAAGCGCTACCCAACAACAAACGTGGCTGGCGAGCATACCCTTCTCCTAATGTCATATAGCCAGATCTCGGAACGATGTGTCGTTATGGAATGCTTTGAGGCATCCGCATCCATATTTGCTCATGACACTCATACGGTTCGTTTAGGTTCCGATGATGGCAGTGGCAGCACATGCAACCTGCACGGGAAGTAGTGCGCCTTCACTTGGCGCCACAGAATCAATTATGCTGCGGCCGAAAAATTTGAGAGACGTTGATCACGCCGGCCGGCCGGCCGGGCCCGTCACATTGTAAGGAACAATTACCCAGATGCATCTATTGGCGTTTGATTTGGACGCAGCATTGCAGCACACCGCAACAGAAGCAGCAACTCTTAATTGGATTTGGATGAGAAAGACTTGAACATCGTCGAGGTGCCGAACATCGAGGAAAAACTGCAGAGTTGTAGGTTGCTGATTAAGTGGTATCATGGGGAGATTAGGCGAGAGAAACAGAACAGAAAAGTCCAGCATTCGAACCGATGCGCAATGGACAGAAACGGTAGCAGGATATTGCTGGTGTTGAGTAAGTTGCTGCCATGCTGGCAGAGTGCACGGGCGGAAGATGATGTTCGATACTGAGCCTTACACCGGAGTGTACAACAAGAAGTATAGAGTCATCATGGTCATTAGCGCCAGCTGTCTGCCAGGGATGCTATGATATTCCGCCGATTGCTGGAGATTTATCTGCTGCCAGTTGAGCTGGTGGATTACAAGTGGTTTTTCTATGCATGCAGCAAGTGGCTTGCGAAATTTCCTTGAGCTATCCACAGTGGGGTCATTCATTTTGTGTTTCAAAAATATGTAAAGGATGTAGATACAAAATGGACTTTATTTTCCTTTCGAGATGAGTGCTTACAATATTTCTAAAACATTAATTAATTTATTAATTTTTTAATTCTAATAACTTAAATTATACGTATAATTTATGGAAGATTAAATTTAGGTAAAGTTGATGGTTGCCCTTGTTTCAATAGTCACTGCTCACCAACAGTTTGATCTAACGAAGTCATTGGAAAACCTTCTTAGCAACAAAAAACGAGAACAGAAACAAACCGCTGTTAAAAGCTCAAAGTGCCGCTCTCTTGGACCCATCCAAATTTCCTTACAAATCCTTGAAGCTGCTGTAGTTATCCTCATGCAGTATGGATATCCCTGCGAGCTACTCCGGTTATAAGTAGTGATCTCTTCTTTTTACTGCTGGCCATAGTTCCCTTGTGTGTCCGCACTTATCAAGGTATTTCCAACATGAGGTAAGTTCTACTCAAGGACTCAGTTTCCATCTTGCGTGTTATCGAACTCAGCGAAATTCTTATGGTTTGAAGCCCAGTGATGCATTTATCCTTAACTCAGATCCCACAAGCTTGTCCGCTTTTTCGTTTCCCCGGATATCGGTGCGTGACCTGGTACCAAACACAAAGCTTAAGTTTTGCCGACTCTCGTCTAGAAATTTTCTGCATAGTTTCAGAGCCCATGACTTAGCCACATCTGACTCTGGTGACGTTAATGGCTGCTGAATAGTCAGAGTAGACCGTAATGCTCTTGGGTTATGACTGCAAGTGCCGAAAAATACTGCGGCTACTTAGCCGTCCATCCTAGAGCCGTGCTAGTAATGTTCTTGTCCTACGGCAGCTTGGGCTATGGCTGCCAGAGGCAGCTCCGCCGGAAAAATGCTGCATACGTCAATTATCCAGAATAATTTGGTTAATACGAGGGTTGAACAAATCAAGCCTTCGCCGGCTCCGACTTAATCCTAGGAGCCGCTAGAATAGATAGCGATCTCGTCATCTTCTGTGATAGTCTTTTCCTCCTGTTCTCAATCCTTTGGCGAATCTCCTGTTGAAAGCGAATGTCAAAAGATTGTAGTCCGTGGCTGGGACATCTATAGAGGCGCCTCATTATGTTTTAACGTTCCGGACTCCCTGAGACGGACAGCTGTTTAAGTTGCCATGTTTCTGCAGTATATATCTAAGGAGTTGAGGTCGAGTAGTGCCTTCAAAGCTTCGGTATGTCTTGCCTTAAAGACCCTATTAATTCGCACCATATTTGGTGTCTTTAAGGTCATAATCCCCCTTTTCCTGGTAAACCAGGGTCTAAAAGAATACGGCCGTTACCAGGATCTATATAAGCGGAGATATAGGACAGAAATACTTCACCAATAAGTAACCATAGTATTCGTGTGCTTAGCATAAGCTCATAGCCTCTGCTATCGAGGTGAACATTTCTCAATTGAGCTGATTGAGCTCTCTAAAGCTGCGCAGTCTGCCTTAATGCCATTGAACGCTCCGTCTATATCTAAAAGTGCACCCAAAGTGTACTCCTTTTGTTCTAAGGACTTTTGCACCACTGCTACTACGCCATGCAGTGCAGCGACAATAGATCTGCTTTTCATCAACCTTATCACCACTTTTCTACGCCACTTCACTTCTGTGAAGTCGCGTAGAAAGGTGGTGATCAGGTTTTACTTCCTCGAAGCCATCGCCTTGAGCATGAACAGACAGGCTTATGGATCTAAAGTCCTCTGCAACCTTTGCCTGCCTTGGGGATGAATTTTACTCGGGCTTCTTTTAAGCTCTGGAAATATAGGAACATATATTGGTCGAATTGTATCCGTCCCTGGTGCTTTGAAGCGGGCGAAGGAGTTGATCGTCTAAGTCAGCCTTTTTTCATCGGTTATAGCCTTGATCTTTTTTTTCTCCATCCTTCTCCGAGAGCCCTGTGTTACTGTATTGTAGTCCCCGGGGGGTTTGCTGCAACCTTGGAAATCGGCCACCGTAAGCACATCCAGCGTTTCCTCTTGTTGTGGTGCAATTACCATCTGCATTCCTCAGTAAACCCATCGGTATTGGCATCAGTTTTGGAGCGCACTTTCCTCAGTCGGGACGCTTTGGCTGTGGTTTCGATTGGCTCGCAGAAATTCTTCCATGAATTCTTCTTGGCTAATTGTGATCTCTTTTTCAGAATTCTTACGCGTTTCTTAAAGGTTGTCCATTTGATGAGCCCCTCTTTTGCAAGGTTTCATCTAGCTCTTGATGTGCTCAGCCATCGTGAAGTTTCAGGGAAGGCGTTTCTTTCCTCTGGTGCTGATGTTTGGGCAGGAATTTTCGAAGGAACTAGAGAACAGTCCGGTTAAATTCTCAACTGTATAGTCGATCTTTTGTTAGGTGTTGAGATCTCTGTCTGGGCAGACGTGCAAATGGGCAGAGACAACAGTCCTCTGTAGTTACTAATGGAACTTCATCTAGTTTTCCCTATTCGCGTCTTTGATAATTTTCCCAGACTGAGAGGCTGCCGGTATCTCAAAAAGTATCCAGCAGTGGTCTATTGGCGACGCTTGCTTGGATACACTTCAGTTCGTTACTTCAACGGAGTTGTTCTGAGACACAAATTTACGCCTAAGACTACCTTTTTATTTGCTCTGTGATGGTGGAATCGCTTACCCGGTTACTCCCTAGTGAAATTTTGAGCCAAAGGCAAAATCAAACAAACCTCTCCTCTAGCGTTAATGTCTGAGCATCCCCAGATAGTATGATGGGGCATTTGCATCATAACTTAAGACTAGTTTTTTCTATCTTGTTCGGACAGTTTTTTCCGCCTGTCTAACGTCGACCGACGTTAGGTCATCTGTGCAAAAATTAAAAACATTAATATTTGAAGCGTTTAATTTGGTACGATACAGGTTCTCACCGCAGTCCAAAAACCCTGTTTATTTTGTCGGTCCAAGGTTCCTCAATTAGGGCTTGGCCCAGCTGCTACCGCTTGAGGAACAGCCTCAGGTTGGCTATGGTAACCTTCCTATGATGAAGGTTTATTTGGACTACCTCCATCATTTCATATAGTCTTTATAGGTCCATCACAGCGTCTGTTGCCTTTATGTTTTCGGCAGTTCGCCTAAGCAGCTTGAGGGTAACCTTGCTAGCAGCGATGGACAATAGATTAAAAAGGTTCCGAGAACCATTTCTCGGCTCTTCCTTGCCTTTTCGGCATTTCTTACTTACTAAAGGTGGCGCTACAGTCCGGGGTGAACTTGGGCCTCGACCAACATGCTTCGCCAGCTAAGTCCTGTCTCCAGTTAGCCGTTTCCAGTTTCACACGCCTGAGTTGCCTTAGGTCCCCTACCATTTACGTGCGCCACTAAAGTCTCGGTGCACCTCTACTGCGCCGTCCCTGCAGGGTGGATTCGAAGATTTTCCGGGCCGAGGCCTTAGTGTCCATCCACTCGTAGCCACATCGTAGCCATTGGATTTTGACTCTTCTGGCTAGGTCGGTGTCGCTGTACAGCCCGACTCACCACTTGCCGTCTATGCAGGCGAAGAAATTTCCTCTCGAAGAAGCCTTAAGTGTTTTCATCTGCCTTTGGCAGGGTCCATGCTTCTGCACCGACTCATTGCTTAAGCAGGACTGGAATGAGAAATGGTCACGTAGGTTGCTCGGCAGAGGGCTTTGCTACTCAAATGTCTTCTTAGCCCAAAGAAACAGTGATGTGCAAGAGCTATCCTTAGTTTAATTATAGTGCTGGTGTCATTGTCTGAAATCCGAAATCTGGAACCGAGAGATACAAGGTCCGTAACTACCTCAAAGTTGTAGCTCTCTATGGAGATTTTCTGTCCAATACGTCGGTGTTTGCACTCTCCTTTTCGGCATTGCCTCTTCGAAACCCGGCGGGCACGGTCTATCTCTGGGTCCTTGGGTTACAGTACCTCTTCTGGCAAAAGACCTTGTTTTGATATAGAGGGATATCCTAGTAGCGGCATCGTCCCCCGGCCTTCCAGACTTGCTCAGTTTGTCATACGTAACCTTAGCCAAACTGGCTGCCAGGCGGTGGTCTCGTAGCAACGTGCCCACTCTAGGGAAGATAGTTCATTCTGAGTGAGAAAGGCTTTTAATAAAATGCCATATAAATGTCTGGCCTTCTTGAGCAACTTCTTCCTCTCCATCAGGCTGGGAGTGGTCCTTTTGGATTTTCTGCCGAGGTTGGTTGGTTTTTTGTCACCGGATCTCTCGCCGAAATGATCGGAGTGTTCAGCAAGTAGCTTTTCCTCCTTTTCCGTTGTGATCTTCTTAGTATCTATCACACGAGCTTCTAGGACCTATCGCTTAGCTCGCACGTTTGAGGGTGTCGTCCGTGCTATTGGCACTTAGTATATCCGCTGCTGCATCCTTCTTTTCATTTTTGTTTGTTGTTGAAGTTTTTTTCCCACGTGTATGGGCGGAAAGGGTGATTCGCCGCGGCAGATCCGCCATACCAGAGTATAGGGTTAAAGGGTATCTGGCAGGTCTTTGCTAAGGCATCTGAGAGAGCTTATTAGAGGCTAGTTCAACTCCCAGCCTTGCATCCTTCGGCACGATTTGCATGTTCACAACACTCCTGGAGTCAGGTTTGGTAGAGCTCAGTTCAAAAATCCACAAATTCAGCCCGACACCGGCGTTATTGTGAGATGACGCTCTCGACTGGTAGTGCCTGTCTCGTGGGGGCATACAATATAACGGCACATCACTTGCTTTACTTAACGGCACCAAAACTTTTTTGAAAAATCCTAATTTTTCAGTTTTCAATCTTTACTTTTAAATTGGACACAAATGAAAAGTCTTTGTGTTGTTGATCAGGAGTTGCGTAATACCTGCTGATTTTGATTCGGGCAAGAATTGTGAATTCTCGAAAAAATCGAGCATACCTTGTATTCCTCGTACTATGGTTGATGGTTCTGCCTTTAAACTGACTGAAAAATTAACATCCAAGCGGTTGCCCCAAAGCTGACGAATTTTTGTACGCACTAAAACTAATCTCTTGTAAAATGGAGCAAAAGTTATAATCAAAACGTAGCCAAAAAATTATTTCCAACTATGAAAAGACCAGGTTCGACCACATTTTCTATAGCGTTCCCGGCCTTTTCCACCGAATTGTGCAATATTGTCAAAATATCAGCCCCTGTTGGCAGTTTATTTAAATTTTAATTGCCAATAAATATTTCAAAATGTTACGCTGTACAAGTGACAGTACTTCAGAGAATTCCCATAAAACATGCAATTCCTAGCCATGCCCAGGTGTTAAGCGTTCCGTTTAAAAAATCCGCTCATTTTTGTATGCAGAAAAAGAATAAACATCGCTAAAACAGACCACAGCTCCTTGCATTTCACAAAGTACCCAATTAGCAACTGTATCTGTTAATTAATATCGGCTTCAGTTCTTTGTGACACCTAACAAGCCCAGCTAGAGCCGGCTATTTGAATATTCACACGACCGTTAAACATGTGGTGACGACCTTTCAAACTCGATAGCATTGCAACTAGCTCCGCGCACTAATGACAGCAGCCAATGAGGGACGAAAATGAAATTGTCACGCCACTAGAAATGTAGTTCATTCCAATGATCACGAACAAAACGCAACGATTTGTGCAGCAGGACAGTAGCCGCTCAACATATACATAGTTGCAGCGACGTACACTGGCCATAGCGCCGCAACAGTGTCTCGCCACTGTCTTGTTCAATTGTGAGCCGGGTTTTCCTTATGGCATAGTTTGCATGCGGTTCCCTGATGCAATGTGTCGGAAATGAAACTATCTGGCCACAAGGGGTGTTGTACCTATGCATTGGCATATACGACTTGGAGTCCAACTGGACCAAACGTCTCAATCAAATCGAGCAACAGCGGCCAAAAGTCAGCCGATTATCAAATGATTTGCATATTACAAGACCTTAAATTGGAACTCGATACTCCTGGGGCTGTATAGGCTCCACCGATCGGTGCAGTTACCTCACACCACAAGTCTAGTCAGCGGGCATTGGGGCTTCACGCACGTTGCGATTGGACTGAAAAACTGTTTTAATTCTTAGACCGTATGATGAGACAGCAGGTGTAAGCCTAGGACCGTTCTAAGGATGTAGGTAACTATTTTTTCGGTGTTTTTATGGTTAATGTTTCCTTTTCCAAATGACCTTTCGAATTCGATTGTCGGTTGCATCACGTGCTGAGAGATGTTCAAGTGATTAAGGTCCTTTTCTGCTATTCACCTGAGACGGCCGGCGATCATTGATCACCTGCTGGTGGCGGATGATTGTGTTTTCGTGTTGCCTCGATCGAGGGCAAGGATACAATATGACGATAATAGGCAAGGGATATCCTTTTATTGCCACACCGGGATGGCAGTTAAAAGGGAGCATCCTATGTAATTTTTACATCATGATGGTGCATATGCGCCTGCTTGATGGCGGCATCAATGGAATCACCTGTACGTTGGATTGCGTGTTGTACTCTTGACTTTATGATTGTGTCCGGCAGGTGATCCTGCGGGGCGCAATTAATGGGATTGACTGGTAGATTTTTTTTTCTCTTGATTTTTTGAGCGTTCAGGATAAACCGATAGGCAGGGTGTGCGAGTTTAATGCATGATTGCACTGGACGACCTGCAGTTATTTAAGTGTTCTTTGGTCATGTTGTTGTTAATTACCTTGTTACCAATCGAGGTTAGCAGTGTAGCGCGTTGTAATTTCTGACGATCACGTTAGTTGGACTTTGTCTCAATAAAAAAAGCGATAAAGAAAACCCTCTTTTAGCTCCTTACTTTGAACCATGTTTGACACATATTTCAAGCCGTTAAATTTAAAATGAGAACAACCTGTTGCACCCTTATTTACTGGTTGTTTTTCAGGGAGTCAAAGCCAACACGCAAACCATCACGCAACAACAATTACAGGCTTCCGGAAAATTCCCATCATTTGCATACATTTGTCCCCTCCTCATACTCCTGAGGCTCAACAGGTATGTTGCCTACCTTCAACATGAGCAATTCCCACGCACACCCTACCGCACCGCGAACATCAAAAACACCACAAAAAGGATGAGCCCTTCCCCCAATCTTTGATGCTCACCAACCATGAAAATAACACAATTTCTTCTAGGAACTCATACCCTCCTCGACGAGCTCCTCAAGTAACTCGAGGCTGTTTAAGCAATCGTTTACATAATTACTCCTGTCACTGATGTTCTGTTGTCATGGGAGACGGCACACCCCACAAAGGAGTCACCTGTAGCCGGGTAGTAAATCTTCGAGGAGGCAAACAAACTACTTAGCAAAATTGAGAAGTAACAACGTCACTGATAACGAAAGAAGAAATCAATTATCCCGCCAATACGAAAGTACAATCATCACTCTCTGCAGCGGGGATGATGAGAAAATTCCACAGTCCGTGTTGGATTGATCAGTCCGCGCAATCATTCGCCTCTCGAAGGAGAATTGAATTGCCCACACGAAGGTGGTGAGAATGTCCGACATAGGAGCCAACAAATTTCGCAGGACCTCGATGCATGAACGCTCACCGAGACCCGCATGGCATCTGGCGTGGTATGTTCACGTGCAGAGCGCGATGGACGCGGCTCCCTTTGCGTTCGGATGATCGCAAAGCATATTTCACTAATAGCCGAGGAACTGTGCTCGCTCAGCTCTATGGATGACGGCGGCAGTTGGCGGAAATTTTGTGCGTATCTGCGCGCACACAAATCGTTATCATCGGTGAGCGGTGTGTGGAGCGATTTGCTATACTGCGGCCAACTGAGTCCTGAACTAGTCGCTGATATACACGCGCACAGTATGCCATCATTATTAGTGACTTTCGCCGGGAATGCCACGGAAGCTGATGGCGATGACGATGTTTACCGATCACCACCAATCGACGTACTCGACGCTGCATGGACGCAGCAGAATGCTCCAGCACCAAGGATGAATCTACGCGTGTATGTGCGCATATGTGTACGTACTTAAATGTGATCAGTGTTATTCACAATCGCGTTAAGAATTTATTTCCATTCGGCTGCGGAGATGGTTAGATTGTCGAAAATTCGAATGTCGGAATCCCTTTGATGTTGAACGCGATCGGTTTGACTCAAAGCCATATCTTGAAGTTGGTACTGATCGAGAGTATTTAGGTAGCTCGTATATACCTTTGCAGGAGAATGTAAGTTAACGCAAACTGGGAAAGGACGTCGAAGAATGATGTCCAGTGTTCCCACGACCTTTAGGAGTTTCACGGTGGTCTAAGGAGGTTCTTATGAATGCAGTGGATATGCTTTGTAAAGTAGAATTCGATGTTAAGTAAAATAAGTCGATATCGCTAATAACGCGGCAATTTGAGATTGTCATGCGCTAATTATTTCACACTTCTATGATTAATAGCCTGAGTAAGAGAATTTTGGGACTAGTATGTACTTTTTTCGGTCTCAGATTTTAATGCTAAAGTCTTTTCCCGTAGTGTAGAATACCAAGAACCTCAGCCTTATGCCTGCTGTGAGTTGATATGTTGATATTGGTCTTCGTTTGTGCTCCAAAGACTAAACAGATGTCTGAATAGATAATCTCTGGATGCCAAGTCTCCTGTTTTATCAGACTACACTGGAAAAAATAGGACAAAGCATTTAATGTAGGCTTAACTTTTCCTGTCTAAAATGTCCGGAAGCTTGAAGCACAATATACTAAAACTTAAACCCTTGGATGAAATGGCTGGGCTTTTCTGGCCTATTTTCCTTTCAGATTGGAGTTAAAAAAACCGTCAAGTATGAAGACATACTTTGGCTTTTTTTAAAACTTTTTTAAATTTTTTAAAACTTTTTCATACATTTTTTTTTTTGTTATATACTTCAAATTTTTTCCTTTTACCGTTTCGAAAATAGAGGGAAGGGCATATATTTTTTTGGCCTTTTTTACCATTTCGAAGATTTATCATCATCATCATCATTTTCGAATGCCGCTCCGCGTAAAAGGGTGGCGGAGCGAGGGTGGCTAAATAGTCCTTCCATCTTTCTCGATCCTCCGCCACCAACTCAAGAGACTCCGGCCCAAGCTCCAGGCGGAACTCAGAGAGGTTCTTTACCTGATCCCACCACCTGTTTCTTGGCCTACCAGGGGGGCGACGCGCTCGCATCTCGGCTAGCATGACCTGTCTAGGAAGTCTGTCAGGGGGCATGCGAACAACGTGTCCAACCATCTAAGAATCGATCGCTCCACTCGGAGAAGTAGCTGCTCAACATTAAGATTCCCACGAATACTGACGTTTCTCACTCTATCCCTTAGAGCTTAGAGTAACACCAGCAACGCACCTCAGGAATCTCATTTCGGCAGCTTGTACCCGCGATCTAATTCTTTCGGTCATTACCCAAATTTCATGACCATAGATGAGGGTCGGAACGAACACTGAATTAAAAACTGAGATCTTTGCTTTCACTCCAAGCTCCTGATGACCGGCCGGCGCAGTTCCCTAACTATTGCTCCAGCTTGCCCAATTCTACAGGACAACTCAGTAGCACTCCTCCCATCTTTCGTGAAAAAGACCCCGAATTACTTTAACTTCTCCACCTGTTTTAATGGAACTCCATTTATGTGCAGGGTACACTGCACAGGAGTTCGGGAAACAACCATCACTTTCGAGTTGTTCACGTTTACTTTCATCTCAGCATCACCACAGACGGCTGCAAACCTATCCAGTGTTCGTTGAAGTTCGTCTTTGGATGATGCAAGGATGGCCAAATTGAATGGCTCATCCTGATGCCAGCCAATTCGAAACATTGCTCGCCAAGACTGCGCTTCACCATCCAGTCCATATATGTTATGAAAAGGAGCGGCGACAGAACACAGCTCTGGTGAAGTCCAACGCGCTCATTAAAAGGACGGGATTTGACGCCATTTACACATACACAGCTTCTGCAGTTTGTATACAGTTTCAGCGCATAGTCCTGCAAAACTCTCCACAGTGTATCCCGAGGGACTCGGTCATACAAAACACGCATAGACCGGTTTGGCATATTCCCAGGCCTTCTCAAGAATAAACTTCAGAGTAAAAAGCTGGTCGGTTGTGCCTCTGCCAGGCCGAAAGCCACACTGTTCTTCCCGTAACAAAGGCTCGATTACAGCTCTGGAACGCGTTTCCAACACCTTCGCGAATACTTTTCCCGGAGACTTAAGAGAGATATGCCCCTAAAGTTGGGGCAATCTTTCCTGTTCCCTTTTTTGAAAATGGGCACTATAACTCCCGTCTACCAATCGCTAGGTGCCTTCCCGCTATCCCAGGCCACCTTAATGACACGTGTTAGCCATTTAACACCCTCTTCGCTTATTGCCTTGAGCGTATCTGTCCGGATTTCATCAACTCCAGCAGACTTGCCAACTTTTAGCGATTTAATCGCTTTAGTGACTTCGTCTACTGTGGGACTATTCCCCGCCCTTATCTTGTCAGCAGTGGGAATGCCATCTTCAGTGCCCTGTTGGGGGTTGAGCAACTCCGAAAAGTGCTCTCTCCATCTGCGCAAGACATCGCTCTCATTTGAAAGAAATGTACCGTCCTTGGATTTAACCCCTTGAATGATATTCAACTTCGTTCCTCTGAGCCGGCGAATAATAACGTCTGCCAAAATATCTTGTTTGCAGATCTGTAATCGTGCTCCAACTTCTCGCCGAACTTTTTCCATGACTGTTCCTTGGCTGTTCTGACTGCCAGATTGGGAGTCCTTCGCGCCTCATTGTACCGCCCTCGAGAAGTTGAGTGTCTACATTCATTCTACATTCATACATACATTCTACGAAAATTTATAATTCATAAAACAGCAATTTATATTTTTTTCAATTAACGTTAGCCTTTTTTTTATTAATTTTACAACCAGCTGCGTTCCATTGGCCATTTTTTTTTAATTCTGCGGACATGTAATTCTGCGGTAAAATGGTAAAACATGTTGTTCTCTTTTTCGTTTATTTAAATATGTTAAAAAACTTGAGGTTAGAAACGGCAATTTTGAAACTTTTTAAAAGCAGTAAGCTTGCGCTGTTAACGCATTAAGTCCAACACGCAATGCTGCGTTGCTGCGTGCGTTCAAGCAGAGTAGAAACAACGGGCGCATATGGGGCAAAACGAAATGTTGCTCCAAAACTTCACCCCACGTTTGACCGTAAATATCGTAGACGCATCTACAGCGCAAAAGTAGATCTATTTTCTACTTTTGCGTCCGTTGAACAACCTCATGCTCATTCATTGTGTGAGTATATCGTCGTCAGTAGGTTGTGGGGACGAAAAAGGGTTGTTTCTGTTTCCTGTCAGAATAAAACTAGTGGGAGGGTCACAATCCGCTTGGGCGAATCGTTGGATACCCCATCCCAATTGACCACTGTCAAACTCCGAATTGTGTCATAAATCTTGGTTGTTAAATTTCAGTTTCATTTAACTTCAATTGTTCTTAGAATATCTCGGTTAAGAATCTTCTCCCTAAGAAAGGGGCGTGGCATCCACCCTAACTAATGATAGAAACAGCAATTTAAAAATTTTTAACTCACATTTCGTGCTTTAACTGAAATTTTTAATTAGTTAACTTTAACTTAATCTGAACAAGATCGTTTTTGCCGCTAAGATAATAGAAGATTTAAAAAAATAGTTTTTTAAAATGCTTTCTGTTTTTTGAAAATGCTTTCTGTTTTTGAGTTAAATCTCTCAGAGGGTTCTGAAACTTCAAAATTCGCTATAATTTTTCTTAAAATTTTGTATATTTTCTGATACGTGTGATTTTTTTCATATAATTTGTCCAAAAAAACACCGGAGATAGCAGGGTTTTTTTCATGCATTTTCGCTACGTTTTTTTCGAAAATGAATTAAAATGGCAGGAGAAAGTGGGGCTGGCTTGTTGGGCGCAGGAGTAAGTAAACTCGCTGGCATTTTTTTTTCAAAAGTGTGACATGAAATGTCACTTCCTGCGTTTACATTCTACATAACTACCAACTTAGCCTTCCTTAGTTTCTAGCCTGTAGTGGACGTGTTGGCAGAAATATTTGAAGAAAACAATTTTTTGCAATTATTGTTTTGTTTTCTCCTTATATTATATTTTTCTATTTTTTTCAGCGTCTGACTTATAACATTTTTTCCAGGAAGGGAGATAGGAATACGTACATTTTGGAATGATTGTTTGTTTGTAAGTATTTTTTGGTTTTTCCTTGATAAA
This sequence comes from Neoascia interrupta, assembly GCA_947623515.1. Lineage (NCBI taxonomy): Eukaryota > Metazoa > Arthropoda > Insecta > Diptera > Syrphidae > Neoascia > Neoascia interrupta. The sequence goes on from OX392462.1 coordinate 189,157,808, forward strand.
AATCTTGTTGATCGTCAAATGGTCAGTTGACTAACTCCTTTTGGGGTAAGTTGACTCTAAACTTTTTTAAAGTTTTCTAAATGTTTTCAAAGGTTTTCAAAGGTCTATTCAGAACTGTCCAAACTAACTCTAAATCGGTTAAACCTTCAGCCCAATGAATCCGTTGCATCTGCTTCGTCGAAATTCACAACTGACAACTCTGTGAAATACACACGTTGTTATGAGAAGCGACGTACGTCACGAAGTTCTTCTATGGGCCGCTTCCCATGAGAACGTCTATATTTAACTCAGTTGCCAGTTGTGTACTTCAACGTGACGGACGCAACGGATTCATTGGGCTGAAGGCTTTAGTTATTGGCTAAGAAATGAAGAAATTTTGATCTGAAGTTAAAGGACCTTTCGTACCAGTAGCTTCTGCTGTTCCAGTGGTCGTTGGAAAGGCGATTTTTCACTTAAATGCCAAAGGAAATAACCAAGCCGTTATATAGTCCATTGTTAAAATCATATTATTAAAATTTTATTAAGAGGTTAGTGTTACGGGTCATGAGTCCACATGCCCCATAGCGTGAGTCGACTTACCGAGATGCTCTTTTGTAAAAGTAACAAAAAACTGTCTTTAAAAACTTGTTTGTTAGTCGAACGATCACTTTTATAAAGGCCAAAAGACACTTTTTCGATGTAAGCTGAAAATGTTGTCAAACCACAGTAAAAAAAATAGAAATAAAATTTTTGACTCTACTAACCCCGCTCTCCCCTAATAAAACTTTTTTTTGCAAAGTATGACTTAAGCACTTGGTATGACTAAAGCCATTGTAATACGAGAATGCAAGGCCTTCTTTTTTTAAGTGTCACTAAAGAAATGTGCTTCACAAACGCTTCTTCAATTGGTTTGTAATTTTTTCGAACCCAAATGGTTGTTCTAATTTGTTGTACCTTCATTGTATACCATCAGCAAAGACCCTTATTACTTTTACTCAAAGCTTTCAAATACATGGCTTGACCATAGTTTATGATTACCTGCAGGTTTCTTTCTTCTTAAAAATGGTACTTAATGACTCGCATTGTAAGTTGCTTGCCGCAGCCAGTCACTTCTAAGCCCAGTTTTACCCGAACCGAATATTAAAGCTCAAATTTCCATTAAAGTGTTTATGAAGAGACTAAAGTTCTTTTAACAACCAGTCGAACCTTTCGGTTTGGGCTTGACGCTTTGTCTTGACCTTTTTATCTATCCTATTCTTTTTTTTAAATCTAAACATTGCTTTCGTTCTCTTCAAGGATTTATCAAGGAAGTCTTAAAATTAGGTCTTTTATAAAGAACGTGCGTGTCTTCTATACACGCAACGTAATCCGGTTAAAGTGTTTTTATACCCAACTAAATCCTGCGTATAAAAGTGCGATCAACTTCGATTCAGAATTCAAATTGGAACAGACACTGCCATACGATTTAATCTATTAAGGCTTTCACTCCACTTTCGCAATAAATTACACAAAAACACTCCAAGTTGTAGTATAAGCCAATCCCTGTCCCGACAATAAGATCAACTTATGTAAACCAGAAGGTAGGTAGCACTCATCGACAATAAACATTCACCCTACAACTCTTTCACGTCATCCAGTAACAGCAACTTAAACAATTCCTTTCCACTAATTGCTACCATGCCCCAAAAGGAACTAAAGATCTCGCCGCCATAAATAACCCGCCTTCCGTTTACGGTAACGGCCCGGCCAAAATGTAACTAATGTTAAACACAAATAACGTTTGTAGCCTGGTGCGGTAGCTAAGTGCATTTTGTTGTTTTACCGGCTCTGGGATGGATCAATATTTCACCGCACAGCTAAAAAAAAACAAAAACTTCCTTCTGTGCATAGGTATACTCCGGCTACGCATCCGCGATCCACATACGCAGATCGAATTCAAGAAGTCGCCCCGGATTTGCAACGATATCGCTATCGCTGCCATCGCACGCAATGCAACGAGCACAGCCCGGCCAATTGAAAACCAATTTGGTAATGACTTTGGCAAATAATTAAGAGCGCCCAGAATAAGATATGCAAATCGCCTGCGCTGCAAGGAGTCCTCGCGTCGCGGCAGGAAGTATTTATGTCAATTAGACAATTCGCTACGAGTATGTCGCATCGATGTGCATAGTCGCAGAAGAAGACAAAAGCTACAACAGATCACAATCTATGTAGCTGGCGCGTCTCGCTACCAAATTGGCAAAAGTTGCCCTAAACGCCGAATTAGTGTTGCGATTGTGATTGGAATGCAGTGAACTATTCGGTTGTGTGGATCCGAGTCCGAACGAGCTCTTTCTCTGAGTATAAAACATGTTTAATTGTTTTCAGTGGTAGAGTTTCTAGAGTGTAGCCACTCTATACCAATCGACAATTATTTGCATGTTCAAATTAAAGTCTAGAGCGGCGCAGCTAGATCTGCATTCGGCAAAGTAATGCCACACCATATCGAGGAGACTATCAGTGATATCGGATGTGAAAAAGCAACTTGTTCAAATGGGAACAGATATAGTAGGGGTGGCAAGAAATGGGATCCTGAGAAAAAATCGTGCAGTGTGTCAAAAGATCTTCGAGCATTAAAGAAAGGAGAAGCACAACTAGGAACCAAGTAGAGTTAAAAGTCAATTTCTGTCAGCTTACCGATGGCCCAAGAAGTAATTTTAGGTTAATGAGAGCCAATATTAGCCAACCATTTTATCCTCGAAACATATTTTGCGGTTGTCTAGACTCGAGCGTAACTTGGTTGGACCCGACTTGTGTGCTATTCGACTTCGAGTTTCAGGACCAGTCTAAGGACCAGTTGTCCATTGCAGCGAGTTAACTCCCGATCGTTAAACCAATATCCTGGGAAAAATTAATGAAAACAGGGAGCAGTTTTTTTTATACAGTTTAAAGGCAAGTTAATACAGGGTTAACCCTTTTTTGTAAATGACACCCACAACTCATTTCTGGAGTTAACCTTGGTTTAACTCCTAAGCCTAAAAGACTATCTCAGTAGGCTGAAAGTTGAACAACAAGAAGATCCTGGCCACCGATCACATCCTTGTGTGGAAGAGATCTATGGAGAAACCGAACACAAAAGATTTCCCTTACGGAAAACCAGACTTAAAGATGGTATATACAAGATGGTACTCTGCGCGAAGAAAACGGCAAATTTCGGACGGAATATCCTCTAAGATGAAGCTTGTGTATAGTTCCACATTCGGCAGTGTAGGACATTTTGGTGAACACGATTTGGTGGGCACCTTGAAATTGGGAAAAAATTAAAAAGGATTGGAAAAGAATCGACATTGAGACCTGTGTAGAGTAAGTTGTAAAAAGCGGCCGAAAGTCAAAGCAAGTGCTGAAATGCAGCAAAGCATGTTGATTATCTGGGTTGGTTTGATGACATCGGTCGACATTGTGAAGATGACAAGTTCCGGAAAATAAAAACGCTTACACTTATCCCATGAGCAGTTGGCCCGAGCCATCTGCAACCCTAAGCCAAAAGAAGTTAAGACCATTGTCGACCAGATAGAAGGAAACTCAGAACCTACAGCTTATTGGTTTGCCTATGAAATTACAGCCGGATCAAGGACGAAACTTCGAGCCGAATAAATTCCAAGCAGTGTATGTAGTACGCATCTATCGAACTACAGAAGACTCGGACCATACACCGCTACGCTAGTCGCATAGAATGCAGGAATGAACAAAAGGGGACCGGCCCTATACGTACTTCTTTCAAAGGTGGCAACCAGATAATTCCTTTATTTACTATGATTTAGCAGAATGCGATTCATAGTCAAATTACGACTGGATACAACCTATTCGAAGTTATATTTGGATAAACTGCCCGGTTAATTATAATTCGTATTTCCCATGAAAGATCCAAAATGTCAAGAGGACTACATTGTGGATCTAAGAGAAAGAATCAACGACATATACCTGAGGGGCAGAAGACCAGGTATAATCCAAAAGCAAAATTACTTGTTATTCAAGCAGGAAAAACCATGGCAAAAACCATTTACAAACACCCCCTTAGAAAAGGAAAATCATTCAAGACACAGCACGACTCAGAAGATCCTAACAAAGTGGACCAAGGTTATGAATGAAAGCTATCCATTTGCACATGTGCATCTTCTCTATAATAACCATGGTAATAATGATAACATACTTGTTTGGGATGAACAAAACTAAGAGGGGAAAAATGTGATGTGTAGCTAAATTGTTAAGGGGATGAAACTGACTCATAATTTCAAATTTAGTAAGAAGATTATTGTGTTTCCACCATGAGGCAAGAAAATACATGCAGGAGTCGCTGAACTCACCTATCGAACACGCCCATCGAACCTTCCATTCCACTCAGCTGACAGCAAACTTCAATTAGATTTTCGAATTCTATACTTGCGCTTTAGCTCTTCCTATCAATTTAAAATTGCAATCTTATTTTAAATCGTTGAGCTATTAACATCGCAAGTAAAAACATTACATTGGTGTCAGAAATTTCGGGGTACAGCTCATAATTCTGCTAGGAAATTCTACGTTGGAGTTTTTACAAGTAGTGGTAATATTATTTTAGTGTAATTTTCAAAAATATTGTGCGTAAACTGTGTCAACGACTTGTTGCAAATTTCCAAATACTCTGGCTAAGCCTTAAAGTTTTGACTATAATTTTTTCAAAAAAGGATGTCAGTGGCAAATTCGATAGTGGTTTTTTTGTTCAGAAGTTAACTGACTATGTTGTAAAAACTCAGTTTAAACAATTCCAAATGAATTGCAAAATACCACAATTGACAAAAGCCCAGTCTAAAGAAGAATTGGGTAAAAGTAACCTCTAAGGGCCGGTATTTCAGTGCAAGATCATCCGAGCTTCAGAGTTAAATTGAGATTAACCCTAGAAACGAGTTTTTCAGTGAACTTAGATCTGGGATTCATCTCGGCTTAACTCGCCAAATTTTGTGAGTTAATCTCAGATAAAATCTTTTTTAAATGTTTTTTTTTTTGTGGAATGCCAGTTGATTTGCGTATTTTTATGTAAAATGTCATCTGAGAATTACTCGAACTTCTTTTCTTGTGTTTTTCCATGCGAAGTGAGAGTTGAGAGAGTCAATAATTTTGAAAGTCGAAGATTTTGTCGAAGAGAAAGTTAACTCCTAAAAAACATTTTAGGAGACAATTAAGATAAATAAAAAAGACCAAAGCCTGTAACATGAGTTTGACAGTGCGGATGCAGGCATCAGTAGGAATATATTTCCTCGGTGGACACTGCATCTACGTATACGTTGAACGAAATGACTAGAGGCATGATATGCTCACGTATTTTATCGGCCTAATGTATGTCGGCTCAGTCATCAGTTCTTTTTTCCGTTAGAAAGAAGATTTTGGCTACCAGAGCGCTTTGGTGTAGATTACATGGATGGCGCCCAGAATGAGTGCTGCACTAGACAGATGGATACCAAAGCTCTGGCCCAAAACACATTTGCTTCCACCCAGAAAGGACGGCACAGTAAAAGATTACAGAGAATCAGGTTAATGCTTATGTCAAATTGACGGACTAGGTTGCATCGAGATACGCAACTCCATTCCATATTGGAGCTCATTGAACTTCTACTGTTCAGTCTAGAGCTTGTTTGTTCTACAGTGTCTGTCTGTACGGGATGTAGCCTGTTGTCTTTAACCTCTGACTATATTATAATCGCCATCTCATTCGCTTTATGCCAAAGATCAGAAATTTTTCGCAAGTGTCGGTCTCGCAACCTGTTCATTAGAATTGTACAAAATACCATCTGTAACTCCACCTAAGCTTAAGGGCGTTAAGTTTGAGAGAGGCTATGCCGAAAATTTGTTGGCTACTCTTGACAAGAAGCTCGATTATCCAATACTCTTACAAGAAGGACTTAGGCCCCAACAAAAGACTCTAACTCCAGATTGTTTTATGGATCTATTCACAGCAATTAATGATCGCCTATCCCTATGTGTGGAGTACAAATGTAACGGAAAGCACTGGACAAGAGTAGCAACACTAGTTAAATAGAAAGAGCTCAAAGATTATCTTGCATTTCCATCACAGGTGGGTACTTCCACAGCTACTCAAAATGCAAAGCTTAATATCCTTGCCTTTGAATATACTCCCGTTGAAATGGCGACAAAAACGGCCCCGATGCTGGCTCATGACAATATGGACCATGCAAGCATTCTGAAAGACGTTACAGTAATATGAACTGCTTTGTACCATACCTCTGGAATTTAGTCAAAACCATGTCAAAACCAATATACCAAGCAGGGACGCCTAGAGGTAAAAGCCTCTGCGTCTCTGCTATAAAAATTATAAATAGAAACGCCGGGGAGTCTGCAGGATTCTTAAAAGAATCCGCAAAATAAATTTAAACAGGCGGATCAAAACAGAGTTAGGGACAAGGGTAGGAGTAATTCTTAGCACTCTTAACTTGTGACTCTTCAAACGACTAACGGATCAATAAACACTTTTTCACTACCGGATCACTTTAGCGTATTTCCAGCAGAAGACACATTTGAGAAGCCTTGGCCTGGCTTTCAATAAACGACAGCGGTGCTATTTTTTCATATAGACTAGACAGCTAAACTGCAATAAAGCTTTGGAACCCATGCCCAACGACGCGATCCAAGTTCGAAAGCAATGCCGCAAAGCTTTTAAAGAGATAAAAAGTGATAGAAAGTTGCACCTGGACACCGTAGCGGGCCATTGCCTGGCAGAGTTGGTGCTCTCTTCAAAAATTTCTATAGAAGTAACTATCCCACCCCATCGCCTTTACGAAAATTCTATGGATACTTTCCTCGAACAATCTACATAAGTTCGACTCGAACTTTAGCTCCGGGTCCAATTGGTTAAACGCCTAAACTAAGAGCCACACACACCTTGTCCGCACAGGTCTTCATGCGATCCGGTAACTGTGGCCCCCCTCATTCTACTCGAAAACTCAACTCTTGATAACCTACAAAACCGGTCTGGTCTTCTATCACCTTCCTTTAGCAGCTCCAAGGACTTTCCTGGGAGTTATAGTATACAGAACCTATGGTAAGACCACCAAATGGGATTGGCCCCGCCTCTTCGCCCTACACAAGAACATCGCTATAAATTCCTTCTGCTACGGGCTTAAATTGAAACCAGTTACCTCTTAGTCTCCCATTTGCGAGGTAAATCACTTGAGTTGCCTGAGATATGAGTTTCCTTGCAGTACACCAAAAACTGTTACCCTTCCATAGTCTCTCGTTTGAAAACGTTCCTTACTGTTCACGGTATCCTTTTGATGAAGGCTCACACCAATAACTTTTTTCCCGTCAGCAAGCTAAAAACGAAAAGTCAGCCTTAAAATTATGCGCTCCAAATTAAATCGGACTTTTTGGAAATTTTAACAACGGTTCGGATCAATGTGTCATTCTTCGATCATCGCTTCATTCAAATCGGTAGGTATAAAGTCTGTCGTCAGAAACCGCGTTCTACTCAGACGCAATCGCCGTATTTATACCACTGTGCCAAGCAGGGGCCTTTTCCATCATCGAGAAAAATTCAGACTTGAGCCTCATTAGGTACGGGCTTACACCAAAATCGGTTGCCCAGTTTTGATTCCTTATTTAAGAAGGCTCATCACTGGGCCACGTTATCTCATTGACGTTTCTTTACACCAAATATAGTTGTCCTCGCCCTCAATTCATTTCCCCTGTCACTGATATTTACCGCATTTGCCTAACTCTACCTCTTTGAAACTCAAGGCAAAATCTTACCTGGGTCCCGGTCGCCTAATTTGGGCGTCTTTTTTACGAAAGATCCTTTCTGGCCTCCCAGTATCCTGCTTGCATTGTTTAAGACCGAAACGGTTACCTCCGCCCTCATTCCGCTTTTCGAGTAAGCCTTTTGTTATAATCCCCTCTATAATCCCCTCGGCTGACACCGACACTAATTTCCTCATCCTTTTTTCCCCAATTCGAAAATTCGCCGTGTACGTCTCCCGTGCTAGTATCCCGGTTTTTTTAGCCGGTCTATCCTCTCGGTCACCTGATGCATAGGAAAATTTTTCAATTCAGTCATGTGGTGGTAAATTTTAAAACTAACTATCGCCGCGTATATTTTACGGAGCATATTCCACATGATCAGAGAAGGGTTAGTGTGATAACCAGCAGATCAGTGCAATGGTAAGTGCATCCGGCTGATGTGCACGAGGATCTAGATTCCAATCATGGGCAGAGCGAGGACGTTTTTTCATGATCCAAAGTCTGCGAGTGTTTGAAAAACTCACCGAGAGCATTATTCAGCATGAGAGACCTCTTAATTACAGGACCCCTCCATGTGTGTAAGATCTGATCTAATTTTCCATAATTAAAGTTGAAAATTCTTCCCCAAGCTGATATCCTTTCTTGCCACCTCCACTGTATGCTCTGCTTTTCTATCGCCAACTTCCCCGCATCAGTGATGCCTATCTGACCGAGCCGAATTGGTAACGTGTCATCAGTATCCTTTCACCGACTTTCGATCGGAATGCATTGGCAATGCTGGGCCGGCCGGCTCATCTGAATCTCCTATCTTCGACGCACTCGCGTTGAATTTGTAAATCGATATGATCTCGGTGTGTACACGAGACTGCACTAGCGCGAGATACACAGATACCGGGCCGCGGCGGCCGGCGGTGTGTGCCATTTCACATGAGCTCTAGTAGTTCTGTGGCTATTGACTTTTCGCGTGAGATAGCACACAGCCCCAACACAAGGGGGCTGTCTGCTATACTATTCGTTAGTAATGCGTGACAGACCCGAACATGGGAATCTCTTGTAGCTGGGCCTGTAAGGCGATACATCGGGATTTTCGCGGTGATAACACCGCATCGTCTCTAATGGCCCCTCAACATGTGATCGTCGCGAATGGGCGTGGAAGCACTTATTATTTATGAGTTCATGCTAAGTCGTGTTGAACACATTGTGACATGACACGAGTCGCAAGCTCATATGGGTGTCATGCTTGTGTGACCAGTCAAGCGTTCACCAAGGGTGAACTATTGCACCCGCAGCACCAACCGGTAGGGGAGCGAGAACCATATCGGCCTGTTTTTCACGGTATTGCACCTTGCACAGCAGCGCGCACATGGTAATTTGCACCTCCTCGGGGCGAGTGCTTTAGACGCCCACGCACTGCCTCCTTGTGCAAGTGAGCGTGAAACTTTTCAATTAGCCGCAATTAAGTATAGGCTCTAGCCCGCTTGCACAGGGGTCTCATATTGCTTGCATTTTCCGATCAAGTCCTAGGGTGGGCGTTCGTTTGTGTTGACATTCCACCGAGCGGTCTGCAGATAGGCGGATTAACATAAAATAATATTTTAATGTGCAGCTGATTGGCTACACTGATTAGAAGGTGTTTTATGCAGGCTTTAGTAGCAGCTTGCTTCGGCTAGAAGCCGCCTCTTAAACTAGAATGCTAATTGACTCTAACAGTGCTGTGGATTTTGCCTTTAACCGCTGGCTATCAAGATCCAGCGAGGAAGGCGATTTATTCCCGCAAGGTGAGATGAAAGTTATTGTGTCGTTCAATTACCAAGATGCACCTTCAGTTACGCCAGCCTGAAACGCAGTTTCTTTCATTAAGCTTCCAATGAATTCTTAATGAAAAACAATTTTTTATAAGCTTCCCGCCCCAAGGACAGCCATTCTGTACGTATATTCATGGGCTCATCCGCATCAGAGTACAGAAGCTGTAAACGCATAAAGAATGATCGTAGAGCACACGAAAAAAAAAACGCAGAATGGAATCAGTCTACTAGCTTCTGGCTATGCCAAGGCAACGCCTACTGTGCAGCTGAATTCTCAAATAATTAAGAAGCCGTGGTGCAGTTCTGGTTCTCCTTTGACGAGATCCCTTTACCCCTTTCAAAGCCATTACCATATCGAAAAAGTAACGATCGGGTAAAATTTTTCGGCGCATTCTCGCGGCTTCCGCTCACCGAGGCTGCGCGCATACTTTTTTCGATTTCAAATATGTCCGCAGGTGTTTACCTTACACCTCCTTACTTTAATCCCTAATTCCGTTTCGACGATGCTCTCTTGGTAGTCGATCGCGCCGATCGTAAGTCTGTGCGTCCAGATTTTGCGTATATTCATTCAAAAATTTTAATGCACTCGCAACACAGGACGAGCGACTGATGCTACTGTTGCCGATGATGATGATGATGGTGCAGTGATGCGTCTACTGTTCTCGATGGTGCTGCATGGCATGGCCCTGAATGAGAAGATCACTCGAGCCATGGCCTGGCCAGCGATATGGTGGCTATTAATGACCGGATGCTTCTCGATGTTCGATCGGTCTTGCTCGGTGGTAGTCGGGAAACTGTAGGGAGGTGTGCTGGCCAGAGAACTGGTTGCTACTCGGTGCGCGGTGTGGTGCTGCATCGAATGCTTTAAGAAAATTAAGTGCACCTTGCTACCTGACTTGCAGGTAATGATTTATGATACCAAAGATAATGAATACAGCATTCGGGAAAATTAAGTGGATACGTGCTCCAATGGTGGTGATGGTGAATACTGTTGCTGGAGTGGTTTGGTGAATGATTCGGTTCTATGCCACCGCATTGCTCCATCTCTTCCTCCCGATGATTATGATGACGGTGCGGCGGCTTCGCAGCAGCGATCATGATGTGATGTGTTCCTCTTGTTCTTCGTGTGTAGATAAAGGAGGCGTATGCATTGATGAAGGAATCTCTGCTCCCGTAAAGTGACTTATGCTCGGTCGAACAATACCGGCGATGATGATGACGACGACGAAGCAGAAGACGATGCCGACATCAGTGACCATGTAGCATGGAGAATCACTGCGATGAGAACATTTTTGAAGATGTTAACACTATCACTATTTCTATCTATGGATATACCGGATTGAGATTTCAATATGTATCTGGGATAGATGCATCGCATCATCATCATCATCATCATTATGAGGATGGCTGTTGGACGTCATTGTTGTTGTTGACGCCGAGGCGCAGTTTAATTACCAAGGGAAATGGGAATTGATTGTTGGATACGGGACACGGGACGCAGGAATTGATAATTTTGATTGATTGTATGGAATTTATTGTATCTATGTAGCTATTATTTGATTAGAGGTACAATCAGAGGTTCGGACCGAGAAGAGTTTCATTGATCGATGAATATGGCGGCGGTGGCTGCGGATGGAAACTCTCCTTTGTGTTTGACTCTTCATCTAATCAATGGCTTAACCATGATGAGATCGTTAATAGGCAAGGTGTACCGCGACGAAATTCTTTTTATGGTGATCGGTTATCATTAAAAGATGGAAGAAAATAGAAACGGTGAGTCTGTCTTAATCGAGTGAAGAGATATGAAATCTAGTTCTTCGACGAAATGGTTTAGGAATAAATTTTTGATAGTCGGGAAGTTGGTGATGATATTACGAGTCGATAAATCACGCGGAGCAACATGGAGTGGTGGGAAATTTTAACATGAAGCAAACTGTCAGTCGGCCGATGTAGGTTTATGGGCGATAGTTAATGGGAGGTGCTCTTTGGCGGCTCCTTGGAACAAGCTCCCTGTGTTACATTTTACATTTTTTATCTAAAAGAAGTCGTTTTTACCAGACATCGAATCTCTGTCGGGCTGCGACGTTTGGTTAAAGTCGTTTACGCTTATGGTCTTGTGTAAATTTCAACTACCTATGGTGAGGTTTTATATTGTTATATTAGCAGTATAATTCCAAATCTAAGTCGTTTGTAAAAAGAAAAAGAGCTCGGCCTTGTCTTATTGAATAAATCAGAGTCCTACTCACTTTTCTTAGACTTCTGTCACCTTTAAATATTGGCATCTTTCTATTTCGAAAATGTTAATCAGCTGTTGGTATTCTACTTCACATAACATGGTTTGATTTTTGTCACCTTTAATATTCGACTCAAAAAAAATCCCATCGCTCGCGAGTTAAGAGACTTCAATGAAAAAATTAACAGTAGCCTTTTGAAAAATGGTCGGGTAAATAGGCATGACACTTACTTCGTGCATTTGTCACCGCAAAGGGGAGACATAATGCTTCATAAAACAAATTTCACATTATGTTATCGAGCTAAATTAAGCTTTAACCGCTGAAAACGATTTAAGCTTCTTGAGTTGCATGCCCCTTTGAGTATACCACTCATCGTCTTGTCCCAAGTCCGCCCTCAAAAAAGCTGCGACACAATCTGTATTAAAAAAAGCCAAAGAAAAACCCGACTACCAGACACTCATCCGATTTGGCACCTCAGGCGAAAAAGAGCGATTGTGTTACTTTTTAGAGAGTTTAAAAGAGACTGACATCGTGAGAGACCTTCTTGACATCAGATCTAATTAAGTTTTTCCGTCATCTAATGTTTGTAAAATTAATTTAACTACACTTAACTTAAGCACTAACTACAAAAGGGGTAAGTGGACTTAACCTTTGCTACCAAACTCTATAGTAGTCTCACCGATGCACAACAAACCACAGCGCCCCCTGGGCTTGCATCAAGTAAACTGAAAACTAAGGAAAATGTTTTCGCTATGCAGAACCGAAAAGCGGGTTTTGTCACTGATGACAATGAGGGGGAGAGAGAGATCTGTAAAAAGATTTTCCAACAAATTTGTTGTTACCTTTGCAGGGGCTGTTGCTGTGGCCTTCGTTATATAACAAAGGATCAACCTAATTGCGAAATCCAACGAAAATGCCGCTTAAATTCTGCCAAACGAATATGGACACAGACTTAAGTGATTCGAAATCGGAAGGAAATTTTTGAGCAAAATGCTATTATGGTCGTGGCATACGAATCGCGTGCTATGGGACATTTATGTAAGCCGACCTAAGCATATATAATATTACTATGCACAGGCTTTAAGAACCAATATTTTTATCACCATGACTTCCGATGAAAAGGATCGCGAGGCCGAGGGCAGTTAAGTGCTCCTTGCGCCTCTGCCGATTCTCCACCACCAGCTCGACAGCTGCAAGCGCAATCCTCAGTTGGCCACTGAAAAAGTTTTTAACCTCGTGTCTTGCCCAGAATGGCATGTCTAGGAAATATGGTCAGTATTTTTAGCACCACAAATTTCCTACTGCGGCGTTTCTCAGGGTTCGAAAGATTGTTAAGGTAATCGTAATTCCAGTTTTCGAAAAACCTGCCATTCGGCCAATCCGGACTAGATGAGCAAGCCTGGCTTTTCCCGAGTGTAGAACTCCTCTGAGTGGCAATTACTCAGACTTAAAGGCTTAAGTTGTCTGTGTATCAGCTCTTCTTAAAGCTACTGATTATTTATTTGAAACGCTATATTAACGTGATTTTCTACTAGAACTTCGACCAGTGGCAGAGCAGACTTGAGTGGGTATCCACTAAGCTCAGTGCCAAAATTGTGCAGCAAAAACGGTTCCCTCACTTCTCGTTCGTATATGGCAGAATTTATAGAGAATCTATATTTTCAATAAGATGAAGCGCATGGTCATGTCTGCTTTTTTTTATGTGGCGTTATTGTTTGAGGTGAACTTTGGCTGCAACACAAACTTGTTTCAAGATTTACTTACTTGGTTTTCCTCCACTGATGTGTGCCACCTTCGGTGTGATCGTCTTTTGTTGCGTTGTTCCTTCGGGGCAAATTCAATGACTCTGTGGGCTTGAGCGTTGGGCGCCAGTTTAATGGCTGGTATCGTTATATTGCTATTAAAGTTTATTGTTACTTCGCCCTGTGCTTATATTGTCGACCCCAAATGGACCAACTACCTCGCAAACAGCGTTTTTCTTGAACCAAATTAAAGGTTTTTTTTTCATATATGAATACGAAGCACCGAAATTTTTTCTTGAACCGGCAAATTTTTCTCACGTATGAGACTTACAACTCTTAATGAATACCGCTTCAGGTCGCGGTATTCATTAAGAGTTGTAAGTCTTAATGAATACCGCGACTTCATTAAGACTTACAACTCTTAATGAAGTCGCGGTATTAAGAGTTCAGACTTACAACATCAGGAGTTGTAAGTCCCCCCCCCCCCCCCCACGAAGCAGGCAACTTGTCGAGAGAGTAACCGGACTATGTCGCAGATTTTCAACCAGTATTAGTCGGCTGAAGAGCAAAGAACTACGCTCTGCCAACCTGACTACAGTAGTGGAATGAGATGGGGATTAAACCAGCCTATAATGAGCTCTCTCAGGTGCCTAAGCGAAGACATGCAAAAACACTATATTCTTATCCCGGTACAGCCGGGGCGGCTCAGACAGGCGTACCAACTTTTTCAGCCATACTAGTGGGGAAAAAATTTCACAAACAAACAAAAACAGAAACAAGAAGAGAGCACGCTCCACGAAGACGCCCCACAGGTAGTTCCATGTAATCTAAAGGAGACTTTAGAAGCCTGAATAATCTATATTGAAGAGATCTCAAAGGAAAAGGAGGAACAGCTACTCGCTAAACACGCCGATGATTCTAGCGAGAAATTCGCCGACAAAAATGTGAACAAATCCAGAAGAACAACTTCAGGTCTGGAAAGAAAGAAGCTGTTTTAGAAGGCGAGGCATGCGTATATGGTGTAAAAACAACCAAGGAAAACTCCTCTCTTACTCAAAAGGAACTATCTTCCCTAGAGTGATCCCGGAATAAATAGAGTGGCACAACAGCTCGAGGTGAACCAGGGCCAACTTCTCAACAATGTATGCTGGTGTATTAATTTCTTTACATACAAGGGGACCTACAATTTTTTGCCAAATCCGAATGGCACTTTGAGAAGTTTTTCAAGACAATTAATACTCTCGGAGGGCTTGCCAAACCCTCGCGGAGGTGGGGACCGTGAAAAAGTGATCCCGGAAGACCATAGCAAACAACGTTGCTACGAGACCTCCGGCTCCTAAGGCAGCCCATTCGGGTAAGGATACAGCTAGGCGACCAGGTAAGTTTGAAGGGCGGAGCAACGATCCCACTAATAGGACATCTTTCGAAGCCAACAGAAGGATTTCGCCAGAAGAAGTACTGAAACTCAACGACCCAGTGACAGAGACTGGGCCCAAGTGGGTTGCAGAAAAGCAAACAAAAGAGGCATTTGCCTGGAAGAGAACACGGTCCTCCGAGGATGCTTTAAGGACGCCAAACAAAGCTTAATGGAGTGCTGCCAACTTGGCAGGTGGGAGAAGTGACGAGGAGTCCTTTACAGCTTTGTTTAGTGGATTTCTTCAGAAACCAAGTGAAGAGTATGGCAGAAGAATTGATAAAGCCTTCGGGACAGCTATCATCAGTGAGATTTTGAAAAACACGGATATTATAGTGCCCTAACATATACGGCTGAGATAACCCAAAGGCAATCACTATGGCGTTTCGAATGATGGACAGATAAGAGCTTTGGGACATTAGCGCGAGACTTCAAATCGTCCCCATATAAGTGACTAAGTCTCAAACAGGGCAGAGGGATTAGCTATTTCAGAGATAGGAATGGCTTAAGATGGCATTCTCCATGTGCTGCAAGCCCAGAACCCCCAGATTCCGATTCAGAATTGGGAAACCGTCAGCGAGGAACAGTCAAGATAGCCAAAGAGGCTATTTTGTCGCCTTCGACATGCCTAAGAACCTGAAGGCGGATAAATAGTTGTTGTCGTCCTTTACAACTAGCGTGTATAACATAAAATTCAACTCAATTTAGGCTTACTTTACCACTCAAACTATTATTTTCTGCCAAGACAGAGACTCCACCCCGAGCACACATCGAAAATACAGTCGAATATATTGTAGAGGTTGATTTTACGAAGGATTTGGAGAGACTTAGAGTCTTTCCTCCCGCGCTTCCTGTTAGAACTCCAACATTGCGGAGGTCATTAAGCGCTCAAGACCTAAATGGAACCTTGCAAAAGTTCCCCCATTTTGACAAATAATAAGGAGAGCGTTAGAATCCTGAAAACGATATCAGATTCGATAAGAGAAATTTATGGAAGAATATCTGAATTTCTTCAATTGAAGCGTTTCGACTGAGGAAAGTCCTCACCAAAGCGCCGATATCGATGTCTTGAAGACCGATGTCAGCTGAACCACAAGACACGACGGGCTTGATAGCCTGTAACACAGGGTAAGGCCACGACACAGGGCTTTCGGAGAAGAATAGAAGAAGAAATAATCAGGGCTTATCGATGAAAAAAAATGTTAGCCCGGGCGGTCAACTCCTGCGCTCCCTCAAGGCTGCAGGAGCGGATAACCTCCGAAAAGCCAGGGAAAAATCAAAACCCGTCATTATCTACTCTGATCGCAGTTAAAACTTCTGCAATAAGCTCGAAGATCTAAGGAATGTGGATCTGAAGTACTTTTTAATATTTGAATACAAATCCAGATGGGTCCAAGAGAGCGCCACGTGAAGCCCTTAACAGCGGTTTCTCTTTGTTTCATTTTTTAAGTGTTAGATAAAGGTTCCCAAAAAGGGCACAACGGATCCAACTGCTGATTTAAGTGAGCCGTGGCTACTGTTATAAGGGCATCCATCGACCCAACCCTAGCTAGACGTGTAGGTATTCCAATACAGCAGATCAGTTATCTTTTAAGCTGCTTGTAAAACAAATAGGGTCACGAAGCGATGGCAGTTAGTGGTCCTTCCATCTTTCCTGATCCAAACACCTGATCCTGATCCACCGCCAACTAGAGAACTCCGATGAAATTTCAACGCCACTCCAGGAGGGATGTTATATATAGGAAAGATATAGAACTGTTTTCAGACTGAAAATTAGCTCATCAATTTATTGAGTCAGCCTGGGATCCAAATTAACCCCAAAGTATCCGTGAAATATTAACCCTTTTTAGGGTGTTTCCACCGGACACTATTCGATTCTACTACGATTCTTCCCTTAATCCCCTCTTAATCACGATATTTACCATATGAATTTTAATATCTTCACGAAGAGATGAAAAATTAATCGCGTAATTAATATCTTTCACGCATGAATTGTGGATTTAAACCGTACAGAATTCTACGTGTTCTGTGCGTTATCCTACGAAACAAATCAAACAAACATTTAACTGACAGCTCGGCATTATAAACTCAGTTATGTTTACTGTGTTGTGTAAAGGGATGCGCAGAACAGTTGATGTTGCCGTTGATGTAGATGTGGTTGCGCCTGTCAAAACCGTTAAATGCACTGAGGAATGCCCACTCCAACAGAATGATGGACGTTAATGTTGGTATTTTGCCGTTGTGTTTTTTTTCGGGTTAATTTGTTTCGTAGATAAAAAAATCGGTGTCAAAGATGTATAAATTTAATTATTTTTAAATCTGAGCTGAACGAGAGCAAAAACAAACTCACGTTTTCAAGGAAATGCGCAGAGGACGTGACGACTAGACATTGCCATTTCTCACAATAGAATCCCAATGAGAAATGTCAAAAATGAAAGCATGCCTCAAGGTAATCTCCTCGTTTCTGGTGGAAACACTTTGGTGTGAACTTATAATCTTCCTCTGTCTTATGTGCGGTGGAAACACCATACTCTATACCTTACTGAGATTGGCATAGTTTTTTGTCACTGTAAGAACTATTATGAATGTCAGTTACTTTTCTAGATAAAGCAAAATATATCAAAATAATCACTAAGGACTAGACCCATTTACAAATCATCACATGGCAATAAACGTGTTCAAACCAGATGTGATTATGGCTCCATAATCCCAACCCACTGGGCTTGAAAGCCAACAGTCTACCCACGACACCTTCAATAATATCAAACGATCTGCGGAAAAATTAAACCTTTCTATAGGCTTTCTATATTAATAATGCGGCACCATTGAGAGCGGCGCGCGAGCCTTGATCTCTTGAAGGTGATGAGCCAAACGCATGCCGCTGCATTAGCGCAACATCAGGCAGAATAATGTAGTGCTCCTGTCCAGATAGTTCTCCGCTAAAGTGTAATTACGAGCATTGAATGAGTGCTGTACACACCGCCGTGACTTGGATACTTCACACTTTGTCCCGATACATACTATTGTGGCGCACGAACGCATATCAGCCCTGGATGAGGGATCTTGTACTAGCTATCCTTTCCGTGAACTTGTTTCGTGTGTTCTGACTGTGATGGATTCGTTCAAATTATTTATTTATAATGGACAGCATGCTCCCGTTTGAAGAGTGGAACATGACATGGAACATAGATCTCAAATCGTTTGCCATTCCGAAAGGATGTCAGTTACCGATCTGCAAGCAGAATTGCAATTTTGAAAACAGAAAGCAGAAAAACATGTAATGACAGCCAATTATTGAATATTAAACGTTGCTAAAGGATAATTAAAACTTATTTACCATCATCATACATCATGGGTGGCCTTGATGGAAGTCATTTGCATCGGCAGACAGAAGAGAAGTCGCCGTGAAAAAATGCCGATTTAGCAAAAAACCCATTTGACTCGTGCTGGTAAGAATGTAGGTACACAAAAACGCTTAAAGGCGTTGCACTTAATTACGGAATCCCTTGTCATTGTGAATGGATTTTATTGCTGAGTCAAAGGATAACTGCTGGATTTCAAATAATCGTAACTCATAATCCGATATCACTGGACGCTGTTCATTACCATTTGCCACGCTACTGCCACAAATCTCTATGTTGCATCAATTGCGTCCACCGATTCAGTTACACACTTGTAGAGTCATTCCAACAGAAGTCATTCCTTGCACCAGCCTTATTTATACAGTAAATCAAAGAAATTCCTGAAATTCCATACGACTGCAATTATTTTCATATTTTTGATTCATGCCGGATCGGTTGTATCCTCATAATGTGCCACATATTGATTACCACCTCCTAGTCGTGGCTGATGTAGTCCCCATCCATGAGGCCATTAACTTGCCAAAGGATGCCATTTGGAATTGCATTCATAAATCACACGTGAGTCGTTCATTGAATCCCCCTTATGTTGTACAATGTCACCCTGTTGCATCAGAGTGTCTCTGACGTCTTTCCCCCCCACCCCAAAAAAAAAAAAAAACCAAAAACCCGCATCGATCGACTTGAATTACTCCCGTAGGTTGGCCTCATTGGCGCGCGATCCTCGAGGAAATTATAAATTCACAACGTGTATGCAATATTGTCGCGATCAATTTCATTCGGAACCTCAGAGTGATCCCTGCGCTTGTTGTGGTCAGAGCGGTGCTGCAGTGCGGTGACTTGTTGGTGGTGCCCTGGAACGTGTTTGGAGCACCATGTGGGTATCGAATAACTCACCTGTCCACTTGGATATTCCCCCGGTGTAGCATGTTCTGACGGTTATTTCGCATAGAGTCCGGTTTTTTGTGACCACCGAACCTTTCCCATATCAGACGACGATATGGCGACGATGGCGGGAAAGGCGGTTTATTACTAATTAATTAAAAATAATTATCCACCTGCATGAATGAATTCGGTTGGGTTCTGGGACCATTGCACACAAACACACGCGCACAGACATCCATGCATCCGACGTCCATCAGTCATTTTAACTGATTTGATTCGTAACCCAACTTGAGTGATATGGATTTGAAGGCTTATCGCTACGGGACGTCTGATGCCAGATGACTACAATATGTGATTGCATGATGATCCTCATTAGGGCTCGCAGCCCTGAACTGTGGCTGCGTGAGAAAACTCGGATCTAATGACCTTTAATTCCAGCATTCGAATTATTTGATCCAAGTGCTTTTGGCCAATCAGTGTGCACCGAATATGGTCATCCGGCGACGACGGTTGTACGGATGCTGTTTCCTCCGCCTCCCAGGGAATTAGTCTAGCTCAGGTGTAGTGTAGCGAGTGCAACTACACTGCACGAGGACAATCCATGCAAACAAAGCGGTATTCGTGAGACCATGTCCAGGCAACACTGTGACAGTTTAGTGCGCTGAGTGCAGTGTAATCACTTCGACTGGCGAACCATAAAAGAACCGACAAAGTACGGCACCGCAGGTATTCAAATTGAAATTTATTTCATATTTCAATTGATTTTGACAGTTGGAATGCAAGAAACTGTCTGCGAATGAAATAATGTTTAGCTTTTTATTTGAATGGCCTCCTGTTTAATGGTGTATGCGACTAATTACTCTCACAACAAGTTCCCATAATGCCAAGTGAAAACGGATCAGAAGGAGTTTGAGGAGAACAAGTTCACTTTGATTCTAAATAAAGATGATCAGGGGTAACAACCTGCTTGATGGTATGGTGACCAACTGCGCGACTCTCTGCTGGGCAAAATAACTTTAAAACTTATTTCTGGGTTTTCATCTAAACTCAACGTTCCTCGTCCTTTTTAAGGAGGATGTAATTTCTGTTTTTTTTTTCACGTATCGGTGGGTGTTGTTATAAACTAATGTCACCAAGTTGGTAAAACAATTCCACGAATCTCTTCACGAGATTGCCTGTGCTGGGTTTAAGGCCACAGGAATATTCCAGTCAACTGGGAATATTCCGTGGGCTGCGGAAAAACCTCATTGCTGCGTACGTCCATGTCTGTACTTACAGTCCAGCTGTTTTGGCTCTATGCGAAACTCAGGTATTAGGCACAGATCCTGTATCAGGTCAACCCGATTCGGGTTTTAAACTCCCATGTTATCGCTTAGTGCCATTATTCTTTCCACGTCGTGGCCTCGCCATTTATATTCGTAATGATGTAGTCTACCATATTCCTCCACAATTTAACACCTGTTCCAACCCGGAATTTAACTTCATGTGGATAGATTTCACCGTCCGTACACAAACTGTTCATTACAGTTTTGTGTACAGAAGCCCAAATTTGGGCAGTGTATTAACTTGCAACGAGTTTGATGCTCCATCTTAGGAATTGTTTCCCTGAATCCTAATAATGAAATTGTGATTACGGGCGATTTCAATATTCACAATTCTAATTGGCTTCGACATTCTGGTCAGACCACACCCGAAGGTGTGTTGAGATCTTTGCTGCGTTGGATACCCGACATTAACAATCATGCCGCCAACACACTGGATTTGTTTCTTACCTCCCACCCCGATAAGTACACCGTGAATGTACTGTCTCCTCTACGTTCGTCAGACCACTGCTTCATATCAGCCAAGTTTTTATTATATAATCAACCTAATAGGGTAATAGCTCCGAAAAGAACAGTGTGGCGGTACGAGAAAGCCAACTGGGACGGCCTTAATAACTTCCTCCTGGTCCTTGTGCTTTCTCGATGACAACGTAGATGCTGCTGCTGATATGATAACTGACACCATTCTCCTTGGTATGAGATCTTATATCCCTTACAGGATTAAGGATCAAACCAAAGGTGAACTCGTGGTATGACCCGAGCTGTAAAGAGGTGATTAGGTTGAAGGAGTTATGTTTTCGGTCCTACAAGGCCAATCCATCTCAGGTAAACCGAAAAAAGTTCAAACAAGCCAGAAATGATTGTAATGCTCATATTCGCCGTGTCAAATTCCAATATGTACGACCAAAAGCTGAGGCAGAAAATACGACATTGTCCCAAGGGTAGAAAAAACTTTTGGTCTTTCGTCAAATCTTTTTGGTCTTTGTGCCTCATCTTCCATCCCTACACTCGTTTACAATGACATTCCAGCTGTCACCTCTCTAGACAAAGCGAATCTACTTGCAGCGCATTTTGCTGCTAGCTCCATGCTCCCTGATTCTGCGATGTCTCCGCCTGCACTGGAACGCGTCGACTTTACCATGGGACGAATTCACTTTCGTGCTCGTGCAGTCAAAAGAGTACTTCATGATATCAACACTCACAAATCCGCTGGTCCAGATGGAATATCCCCGATTGTTCTGAAGAGGTGTTCTTCCACGCTGGCAAAATCATTGTGTAAGCTTTTTCATCGGTCTTACTCCTCAGGTCTCCTTCCGAGTAGATGGAAAACAGCATTTGTCCAGCCCGTCCCTAAAAAAGGCGATTCTTCTTCTCCCTCTAGCTATCGTCCAATTGCACTTACTTCCCTTCTTTCTAAGGTCATGGAAACGCTGATAAACTATCAGCTTATGAAATATCTTGAAACACGAAAACTTCTTAATGACCGGCAATACTGGTGATTTGATGGCATATCTCACGGAAAAGTGGAACCATTCCTTGCATCTTCTTGGTGAAAGCAAGATTGTTGCACTTGATGTTTCAAAAGCATTTGACAGAGTTTGGCACTAAGCTCTCTTGTCGAAAATGCGTGCATTTGAATTCGACGAATCTCTTATTCAATGGATTAGTAATTACCTTTCGAACCGTTCAATTCAAGTTGTTTTGGATGACTTCAAGTCTGCAGTTCATAAAATTAACGCTAGGGTTCCCCAGGGCTCTGTTTTGTCTCCTACACTCTTCCTCATTTACATTAATGATCTTCTGTCTGCTACAACTAATCCATTCCACTCCCTTGCTGATGACAGTAACCTCAGTTTCTCATATTCGTTCTCGGTTCCGCGCCCCTGCGCTTCGGACGTAGAACTAGAACGGCAGCGTATGTCAAACTCATTAAACTCTGATCTTAACAACATTGTATCATGGGGATCTCAAAATAGAGTAGAGTTTTGTGCTTCTAAAACTCAATGCTGTCTTCAATGACAGAATTGAAGCAAAACCGAAACACCCAGCCATTATCCATGAATGGCACTTGCATCAATGAAACCGAAACGCTTTCCATTCTCGGTATGTGTGTCAATAACAACCTTAGTTGGAATGACCACATATTCGAAGTCGCCAAGAACGCTGCGAAATGCCTAGGTTTCCTCAAAAGGTGAAAGAAATATTTCACCCCCTCTGATTTGGCTATTTTACATAAGGCATATACTCGCTCTAAGTTGGAATACAATTCCCATGTCTGGGCTGGTGCTCCAAAGACAGCATGGCACTTACTAGACAGGATACAAAAACGCGCGAAAAACTCATTGGAGACAGAAATATTGCGAAGTCAATTGACTCATTGGAACATCGACGCAATGTCTCTTGCCTATCGCTTTTTCTACAAACAATGTTCCATCGAAATAGATAATTGCATTCCACCCTTTAAGACGTTCAACCGTAATACCCGGCATAGATCGAATGCACATAAGTTTACCCTTGAGCCCACTTTTGGACGCACAGTTAAGTTTAGAGGTTCTTTTATAAGCCGTACAACTTGGATGTGGAAAGTCCTCCCACGATCAGTCTTTCCTACACAATTCAATCTGCAGCTGTTTAAAACAAGAGTGCACCGGTACCTCTCATCCTTTCATTCTTCTTCTAATCCTTTCCGCTTAAGGAAGATCATGAATTTTATCTCTGGGTCAAACTCGTTGAACCTCTACCCGGCGAGCGTCACACCTTGTCACCATGGGTTAACCCAAGAACTTAATTTTCATCTTAGAAAACCACCAAATTTCCGACCACTTCCCTTTCGCCCGCCCTTAGGTTTTTTTCCCAGAACACTAGTCTCGTAGGGGCTCATACCGAATGTTGTTCCATACGGGAGCTTACTTACTTACTTACTTACTTAAGGTGGCGCTACAGTCCGGGGTGGACCTGGGCCTCAGCCAACAAGCTTCGCCAGCCAGCTCTGTCTCGAGCTAGCCGTCTCCAGTTTCGCATGCGAAGTTGGCTGAGGTCCCCTTCCACTTGCGTGCGCCACCTGAGTCTCGGTGCTCCTCTACCGCGCCGTCCCTGCGGTGTGGATTCGAAGATTTTCCGGGCCGGGGCGTTGGTGTCCATCCGCTCTAGATGACCCAGCCATCGTAGACGTTGTGTTTTGACTCTTTTGGCTAGGTCGGTATCGTTGTACAGCCCGTACAGTTATACGGGTTCCCATTAGGGAACACCGACATAAAATCCCTCTGGTAAGGTATTATAGAGCAACTGATTACCTCTACCTTATCCATTTCCAAGATAAATTCGTACTTGAGTCGCCTAAGGTACTGGTTTTTTTCCGAAAACAGTTACCCTGCCTTAGATTTTTCGCTTGATAATACTCGTCATTGGTCACAGCATTATTTTGTTGGCGGAGTTCAATGTACCCCCTCAGGCACAGGTTTGTACCGCCACTGATTTCGCCTCTCTGCACTGTCTTCTCACTTTAAAATGCCCTTCTGGCGCCCACATTTTCTTGGCCTAGGCTTTCACCGAAAACGAGCTATAACCCTGCGCCTCTCACCATCACAGCAAAATTTTAATTATGTTACTACTTGGGCTTGTCTCTTAAAAAATCCCCTGGCAATGTATCCTGCTGGCAACGGTTTACACAGAAACGGTAACCTTGGCCCTCATTTCGGGAAAATCCATCTCTCCGCTTCATAACAGGCTTATACCGAAACGTGTTGCCCCTCCCACAATAAAGAAGTCAACATCATCAAGTGATGTCACAAATCACAAAAATTCGTCTGCGTAAACTGTGATCATCACGATTTTCTTGTGACAGCCGAGAGCTATCAATCACCGTCAAAATCAGCTGGTGCCCAGTTTTCGAACTTTCTGGTGAGTTGGTTTATTTGCCTTCACTTAGGCTGACTTTCTGCATGCATGAATAAAAAAAAAGGTGCTCTTACATCACAAGCCTTAATAAAGCAACGATTCGAGACAATATTTCTGTGATCAACTTACGCAGATGACCTATTCTGTTTGATCACTGACTGTCACAAAATGTGAAAATCATAGATCACATTAGCCGATTCAACACCAGGTCCCCGGTGCTGATATTCTTTGCATACCCCAGTGGGGACAGCCAAGCAACCTTACCTTATAATGACCGAAGCGTCAGTTTGACGTCATTGGATAAAAATATCTTAAAAACGGCTACCTACTTTGGGTGGTTCTATGGTCCGGGGCGGAAATGGTCCTCAACTAGCAAGTTAAGTCTTCCAGCTATGTTTCTAGCTCTTTTTGCATACGCAGAGTTGGCTGAAGTCGCCTTCCACATGTGTACGCCAACCGAGTTTCGGTGCTCCTCTATTCTACGCCGTCCCTGCTTTGGGGATTCGAAGACTTTCCGGTCCGGGGCGTTGGTGTCCATCCGCTCTAGATGATCCAGTCATCGTAGTCGTTGTATTTTGACTCTTCTATAGGTCGGTGTTGCTTGTCAGGCCAGGTCGGTGTCAGGCTATAGGTCGGTGTTGCTTGTAAGCCCATATGATTCGGTGTAATATTCCTCGCCCGCTTCAGATGGGATCATAAGTCGCCCGAATAATTTTGCCCTCGAAGCAGCCTTAAGCGTTTTCATCCGCCTTTACATGGTCCATGCTTCTGTACCGTAAAGGGGGACTGGAATTGTGAGGGTCCTAAAAATGGAGACTTTAGCTGCTTGAGAGAGAGCTTTGCAACTCAATTGCTTTCCTAGTCCAAACATACAGAGGCTTCATTTGATCTCAGCGCGGTTTCATTGCCTGAATTTAAAGCGGAACCCATCAGACAAGCGAAGTCCCCAGATACCTCAAACTTATAGCTGTCTATGGTGAGTTTTTTTTTTTTCAAGACATCGGTGTTGCGTTACTCTTTTTGATGACAACATATACTTGGTTTAACCCTCGTTGACTGCTAAGACGATATTCGACGCCGCTGTCCCGATATTCACAAGGGTACAATCAGGTTGTGTTCTTCCGATTATGTCAATGAAATCTGCCCATGCGAGTAATTGTACGAATTTTTGAATCAATGTGCCTGAAGTGTTGACGCGGGAGTCCTGCAGAATGTATAATGTTGAAGAAGTCACGTTTAAAGAAGTCAAGTATAATGTCAAATTAGTTTTTGACATCAAAGGGGTCGGTGATCGGTCTTAACCGATCTTAATAGAATAGCGTGAGTTTTCTATCATCATACTGCCCAAATTGACGAGTTGGATAGGGATGTCAAAACTAGATATTGTGAACCTGTTTCTATGCTGTTATACGCGGCCTTGAAATCGATGAAAAGGCTTGTTAGGAAGACTGATGCCTTTGTAGTTGGCATATTTCAGAGAGTCTTCTTTCTTAAGGATTATGGGCAAACAGTGCTGAGGATCTTTTCGTCGGGTATGCTTTCCTCCGACGTCTGACCATATCATGCAGTTGAGCTGCTGCATGCTCTAACCAGCTCAGCGTCAGCGGATTTTAAAAGTTCGGCAGCTAGGCTAGGCGGTCAGTTCCGGCTGCTTTGTTGCACTTAAGCTTAGTCCGGTGTCCTTCTCTCCACCTCTGCCTGTAGAGTTCGCGAAGAGCTCTAGGCCTTATGTGCAAATTACTTTCCATACTATGATAAGCTGCATGCGGTCACCAGGATTCTTCATCAAAGCAGCTAAGAGTTTGGTTGTGGTGTCCACGTGAAACGCAGAAGATCGAAAAGAACAATTTGGCTATGTCGCCACTAGCTATCAAAACATGATACTAACTGCATCGACAGCTAAAGAGTGTATAATAGTCAAGTAAAGATGAGATGAGAGGACTGAGTAGGTACATAAGATAACCTTTTATCTCAATATGTTTCCTGACATACGACCTGGGTCTCAACTTTATTTCGCAGGTTTTTGGGGGCGCTTTTCTGCGCTTCAACTTAAATTTTCGTCGTCGGCTTTTTCTCGTGAATATTTCTCTTATAAAATTATTTCTAATGTGTCCTTTACTGAAGGTACACATATATATTCTTAAGATGCAATTTTAAAAAATTTATATTTTAGGCTGGCCTTTGTCATTCGGTTGGCAATATCGTACTCCGGAGTGAAGCACTATACTCCGTTGAAATTCGTAATATGGAACAAAGCATCATATTTTATTTACGTTAAATTCAAACTAAGGCCCTCTAAAAAGCAGGACTTCTTCAAACCATTCACTGATGCTTGCTTTAGTAGTAGATTTATTTCTACTTCACGTGGAACTTCCCCACGAGAACTCAATATACAGATTGCGTGCGCAGCCACCGTAGTCCACAAACGAAGTTAATCCCACTTCAGAACATCACTTTGGACACTTTTGGGTCCTTCCCTTTTCATATGGGGCAACTTGCTGCTCGTCTCGAGCATGCAATGTGCACTTCCAACCGATTCCCCAGTGAAATTTTCGAAAAACAGTACAATCACTCCCTGCAGCTATTATTCCTTTCAACCGATTTTCGTCGTTCTTGTACGGGAAAAGCAACCCCTGCGCACGCAATTTCGCAGTTAACATGGTGCGAGCTTAATTCATTTGAATTCAATGTTCCATCTGAGTCGCATGACACAGTGTGTTGCGCGCGCCAAGGAACCTGGCACACATGCGCTCAGGTGCCCCACACGTGATGGACTGACTTTGAACCCTATAGGTGGTAACGCGGGCACACCACGACCACAAAAAGACTAAGCTCACATGGGATGGTGGAGCGGTGGATGGGTCGCAGAGGGAAACCGCCAGCAGATGCACATTATGCAAAATGGAATCCCAGAGGAACCACATCGTATGGACATAAATTTCGCCGAGCTCTGCAGCCGATCATGGTGATGGCCAACAGTTGGAAGTATATCGTAGTGCTATTTGCTGCTGGTGCTGCTGTTGCATCTTGGCATCTCATAAAAGTGCAGGATAAAACGAAAACAACATGATGATGGGGGGAAATTGTACCCTTGTTGCAGCAGCTCTCCACAATGTGCAACTGGTTTTTTTTTGTGTTTGTGTGTATGCATCTTGCATACCATAAAGTGTTCAGCTGGAGTTAATGAGAGCATTTAAATGCGTACAAGGTTAGAGCGCGCACAAAATAAAGTACCGTCCGTCGTAGCCCATAAGCCGTCGGAAAGTAACTTGTGTCCAGTGTCCTGGCGGGGCTATTAATAACAGTTACATGTCATTAGGTTCGTGCAGAATTTCAAATGAACAGTCCCCGGGGTAAGAGCGCACTGCGATATTATTCCCCCTCGGGTCATACTCTGATTGGACTCTAAAGCAGTGCAGTGTCAGTGGCAGTTCCTATTTGCATCGAAATGGTATGTTAAGTGCAGCTATAGGGTTTGTCCTTAACAAGCTGTAATAATGTGAAAAATAGGCGTCAACACTGGAAAATAGTTTTAGTCTTTACTTCGACTTAAATATGGACATGCTGCTGAATATGATGTAACCAGTACCAAAAAAATACTTAAACTACCTAACAAAAATGTAAGCTAGTCCAGTGCAAGGATAAATAGTTCCCTTATTTAGAGGGTTTCTGCGATTCCTCTTGAGCTTAAGATCTTGTTAATGCTATCCTCTAAGTCTCATGTTTAACTACACTCCACTTAGAGCTGGTGTTTTAGTGCTGAGTTAAGCGCAGCTTAAACCAGTACCTATTAATTCGGGAAGAAGTTCGTACAGTTCTTACAGAAAGAATTTCATACAGGCAAAACGTTCACAGAAGTTCATACTGTTCTCCAGGGCTGATATGTGAAGCCCCAATAAAATCCGATCATGAAAATCCCAGTTTAGTTCATTAAATTCGGGAGGTTAACTCCATACACTATACGTGAGCTTACGAGAATAAGCTTACGAGAACGGTTCGAACATCTTTTCTTGTTTTTCTTTGTGAAATGCCAGCTGATAAGGTCTCGAGATATCGAGAGTCCAAGATTTCCCAAACTTATGAAGGAGTTAATTAGCCCCAGCTTAAACCAAGATTTGTTGATAGCGGAGTAAAGGAAATTGGGATTTAACTTGCGCTAAAAAGCTGGGCCTGAGCTTTAGTAGAATAGCTTCAAAATAGCGAGTATATTTTTTGGCAAATAGGGTACAATTTTTTTGGGTAAATAGCACTGTGGAAGGTACTGCAAAGATTTATCAATTTTGTCAAATTTTGAAAAAAAAATATGTGTAAAAATTACTGTTTCTAATATTGGCATTAACTTTAAGCATCGTAAGGTACAACAACTCTATAGAATATATTGTCCTTAAACCTTGAGCTATGCCGATTTTATTGTTATTACCCATTAAGCTAATACTGGTTGGGGACTTCTGGCCCTCCTTCTACCAACGAATTTTTCTACTTAAGTCAAGTGAGATATACGTCGACTATTGTCTTGACGAGTTCATCCTCATTAAAGAGCAAATCCCCCGATGTTGACACATATTCACCCTCGCTCTGAGCTGCTTACTCAGCAGTAGGACTTCCGACCATCAGTGAATTCGTCTGCTCTCGCTCTGAGCTGTTGACTCAGCAGTAGGACTTCCGACCATCAGTGAATTCGGGTGCTCTTTCGCGGATCACATCTTTGGGTTGGATTCAAATTGGTCAGAAGAATGAGGCCAGAACTCTCATCTGACCTCATTAGTTCGATCAACGAGACCGTGCCAAATGGATGGCACAGACTCCAGCTGTGATTGGCAATGTTTGCAATGATCCTGATTTTCCATAGTATTTTTGTCTATACCGGAAAGCTTGTCTGGTATATCCCCTTCGACTACATGCGCTATTTTCCATGACTGTTTAAAGATTAGGTATGGTTAAATTGAAGTGGCTGTCAGATGTTAGAAAGCCGACACTTTTATTAAGGTCCATGGTGGTAACATGAGGATACAGAAAGTTGTGACTAATCGTTCACCCATTTTGAGCTACTAATGAGGCCTGAGAGGCAATGGGGATCTGTCTTCTTAAGATCGCTCTGATCATTGTACGCAGAGGAAATGAAAAGAAGCCTTTCTCTTCTCCTTTTTAATGCAGCTCCTGCAAAAGTTGTTGGAATAGCCACCAGGCATTGTTACATGCTTGCCTACTTAACAGT
The DNA here is from genome assembly GCA_947623515.1 of Neoascia interrupta. Taxonomy (NCBI): domain Eukaryota; kingdom Metazoa; phylum Arthropoda; class Insecta; order Diptera; family Syrphidae; genus Neoascia; species Neoascia interrupta. The sequence continues at coordinate 189,187,424 of OX392462.1, forward strand.
GTCCTGTAGTGACACCGAATGTAGTTCTAACGTTTGATCTATTCAGATCGATCAATATCTTAAAGTTTTTAGGTCTAAGTTTCTAAGCTACATCAGTTTCTTCGCCAGAAAAGTTTCATTCAGTATTCATCTTTGGTTTGTTCTTTTACTGCAACCAGTTTTGTCATGAATCGGGATAAGGAGAATGTACCTACCTCAGCAGCGTTTTTTAAGAAGAAATGTCGTTCCAAGTTTGTCGAGTTTATCAGCTTTACAGTTTCTTGGATTGTCCCCATTCGCAGGCACAGACCACAAGTGAATGTCGAAGTGCTCGGACATCTTCTAGAAGACGATCGACTGTCTAAGGCCCTTTCGAGTTAAAAGAAACTGATTCATGACAACTGATCAGCGTCTGAATATCCTTAAGGATTAGTTTATCCTTATCGCCGTGAATTCCGCTTAAAAAACACTGCAGTGATTAAGTCTGTCTGAAAAAACGCCTCCACTTAACCCAAAAGAAGTGGATCAATTCATTTTCCAACAAGTGGAAGGCGAGTTACAATCCACTTAGGCGAATCATTGGATACCGCATCCCAATTGACCCTTGTCAAGCTCCGAACTACGTCATCTATCCTGGTTGTTAAAATCTAGTTTTTAACTTAAATTGTATTTAGAATTCATCAGTTATGAATCTCTTTCAATAAAAAAGGGCGTGGCACCAAACCCTTTTTCAATTACATCGTTTTTTTTTTGCTCAAATATTTTATAAAATGTGGTATGCACGTGTTGATTGCATTTTTATATTAAAAATTTGGATTACACTCAAAAACGCCCCAAAAGTGGGTGTGGCAAAAATTTATTCATTTTAGTTGATGGTTTAGGTACGTATAGTATATCCGAACATTTTATAGTACAAGTTTTTTGGATTCAAAGCAATGAATATACCGTTTGTTTTTCTAATTGACTCACGATTAAGGGGTTACAACTATCCTTAAGATGCGTACCACATCGCGAGTGGAGGAAAGATTTTTAAGAAAGAGAGAAAAGATAGTAGAGAACAGTAATTCTCCATCTAGCACGCAATGATGAGCCAGTATGGAACATGAAAACTCTGCACAGAAACACCAAAGTTTACCCCCGCAAGTGTTATGCCGTTACAGAGAAAAGTTATATTCCAATGATATAACTTGGAAAGTATTTCATCAAAACGTCTGGCATGTACCTAATTGTTGTCCATTCTATTTGCATACTGGAAGAGAAAGAGGCGTTTAATGTTCGGCCGACCCTAGCCTGGATAACAGACGCCGACCAGAAAGCCGCTCATTTTGAGACAGACGCTCCTGGATTTTTTGTTTGTTGCTGATTTTGGTCCGCCCCGGATATTTTCCACACCGGTATCCACCATATCTGGTGAGCGTTCCCCTATCCGCCACCTGGGGAGGTGCCCAAATGGGGACCAGCAACCCCAGAAGAGTAATGTTGGAATGCAAATGAAATGTGACCACGCCCACATGTAGGAGCTTTATGCCTTTTTTTAAATGCCAATCACAATACGCTTAAGCAAGGATATTGCACAACAAATTTCAGCGTCCCACGACAACTTTGATTTTTCATGCTACTTATTAAAGTGGGCGCGTCAGTAGGCGGATTTCGAAAATGTTTACACTTTTACTGCTTCGAGACCTAGAAAGAACAGATAACAAGTTTCAAGTTGCTCGCTAAAAATAAGAGACCTAAAAACATCCGCCATACCGACGGACATGCCTCAATCGACTTACAATTTGGTCTCGATCATATGCCCTTAAGGTCTTGGTCGTCTACGGTGATTTTTTCTATATGTTACAAGCCATGAATCAAACTCGTATCAAAAGCTCCTTCTACGCCAAGCTAGCAGTCTACCGCATACTCTTTGATGAGTTGATTGAATGATTTTTCAATTCTCATTTTCAGGTCCCGAAGAGTGTGGCCGTTGATTTTCCTGGTACGGAGGCGTATTGCTATTTGTGGAGCTGATTAACGCGAGAGCACCATCCATGACGTGTGTGTCTATCTAATATAATTGTTATTGTCTTCAAAAAGAAAGAGGTAAGACAGTCTGAAAGATTAACGTGCGTGTCTAAAAGTGTGCGACTAGCCTTAAATTGGCGAGATTCTTGTTCCACGAAGGGATGATTACCTGTTGCAGGGGTCGTTTACATCGTGGCTCTGAACAATCTGCCCTGTAAGGTTCCTACGCAGTCCTATTTTAGGTTTTTGAACTTGCCTCTCCAACTGGTTCGAGGTTTAAACTGTATCATGATCACGGAGTTCCTGTTGCATTCGGTGCAGAAGTTCTGGTCATGAATTCAGGAAGTAATGCATTAGCATGTTAAAGCCACTTTCGGAGGTGGCCCGGTATTAAACTAGGCTCTGTTCAAATGCAGCCATTATATCCCTCTCTACGCATCGCCTATAGGCCACGTCAAATATCATGACACCTTGAATGGCCTCAGCTAGCTATTTCTAGCTCGTCTTTTCATTAGCACTGCTGGAAGTCTTGACCAGTGCATCAACTGGTAAACCCCTGGGGCGGAGTCGGCTATGGTGATTTGTCATTTTCACATTTTGTGACAGACAATGCGATCAAACAAATAATCCATTTGCGTAAGGTGATCATAAAAATATTGTTCCGAATCGTTGGTTTATTTAGGCTTGTGACGTAGGAACGCTTTTTTAAATTCATGCATGCAGAATGTCAACCTAAGTGTAGGCTGCAACTAGCCAGAAAGGTTCATAACTGGGGCCAGCTGATTTTCACAAAAAAATTATGATCATCACAGTTTACGCAGAGGAATTTTTGTGATTTGTGACATCACTTGTTATAGATCACCTTAGCAATTCTACCTTCGATTTATCCAGAAGGTTAGATTAACTGGCTCAAGGCTTTGCAGCAACATTGCGCTTTTTATCTTATAACAATTTATCTTTTGTCAAGTAGTCGATTGGTACTCGCGGCCGAGGATAAATAATTTATTTTGCTGGACAACGTAGTAAGCTAGTCGTCCTCGCTAAAAAATTGTCTTTTCATATTTAAGTATTCTAACCCAAAGTTTGCGTAATCTTCTCTTGCATTGGAGCCCCTATATGCATGAATAAGTCTTCTAGCTGTAGTCGAACAACATACTATTGGGCCTTCGAAAAATAGACATAAACATCATAAGACGTAGATGGTTTACCAGAAGCATTATTCCTTCGAGCCCAACCGTTCTGGATAGAACACTACCTTTAACCGCTAGCTTCACAACCATAAATTTTAATGCATGTAAAACTATCTTTAGTCTTGTTTTAAGCCTTGTTGTTTGCAATCTGACTACTGAGCAAAAAGTTTCTGGTTTGAATCCTAGTCAAGGCAGTTTCAGGAGTTGGTTCTGATACAACAAATAATTGTCATAATTGGCACCGGCCCATTCTCTAAGGAATTCCTATCAGAGAAAAAAAAAAACCGTCCTGAAAGTGATCTCTAACTAACTCACTACATGCTCGCTTTTGGGCCCCACAAGCTGCCGACTATCCCGGTTTGTTTGTGACTTTGTTTCAAGTATATATTTTGCATAACCCCTAACTCACACACCCTACATGTGTGTGAGTTACCCTACATGTTTGTGTACCCTCAAGGTACACAAATTACCACAAGTGGGGGATCAAATTCAACAATTAAGAGATCACGGTTGACGATTTCTTCTTTCGTCTCGAGCGAATAAAGGAGAGCTATAATGTCAGCTGGGACGAGATTTTGTTAAATTTCCATCCAGCAGCTACTTGGTCCACACTTAAACTTGCCCTGATAGAACAATATAGAAGTCTGGAGACGGACTCAGAACTTTCGCGTAAAATGGCTGAGGGCAAACAATTGCCAAACGAGTGTTTTGACGATTTTTACTCGGATTTGCTCCGAATTAACTCCAGACTACGCGTACCGAAGCCGAACCGTGAGATCATCGAGCTCATAAAGCATCGATGCCGCATAGGGGAGCTGTTGATAACCTTCAACACTCATAGTATTTCCGAGATGGTCTACATATGCAGAACAGTGGAGAAGTACCTTCAGGGTTCTGATGCACAAAGAAGACGAGATCCACCACTTCAAGCTGCAAACTGGTAGCGGCGCAATGTGAACGAAATTTCAGCCTCCCTGGACGGACTTCCAACCACAATAGAGGCTATAGAATTGCGAAGAAGAGAATCCAGTAATATTCATTGCTGGAACTGTAAGGTCCTGGGACATGCGTTCTATGATTGCCCCAATCCGCAACGAAACCTCTTCTGCTACCGATGTGGGCGAGAAAACACTATGACCGCTAAATGCGAGAGACGTACGGGAAACCTCCTGAAGAGCAATCCTCGAACCGGGGAGAGTTGCTCGGAGGAAAGAAGCCCGGAGCAATAAATCACAACACGCACCTGACGCTCATAGAATTACCCTGCTACGACGCCCTGACTTGACTTCATCTGACGTATCCATAACTGCTAATGCTTCTGATCCTGTTCATAAGACCCTTCACGAGCGGCAAAGGGACTATTTCAAGGCACGTAATAGGATCTTTGGTTCTTCTTTATCACCGAAATTGAAAAAACTGAGAAAAAATAAGAAAAAACAATATTGGGCGATAGGTAGCGTCGACTACTCTAAGTGGTTTGACTGAAGACCCTCGCCCATATGTCTCGGTAAACCTGCTTGGCCAAGACTGGCTAGGGTAACTAGATAGTGGGGCATGTATTAGTTGCCTGGGAGAAGGAGCTTTGGAATTGCTAAAGAAGAATAACATCACGTTCAAAAATGTTTCATCTACCGTTTCGACTGCTGATAGCTAGCATCAAGCCTTAGTGGGTAAAATTACAACACAAGTAACTTACAAAAATCAATCATCCGAAATTGACCTATATAGCTGAAATGATGAAAGCTGTCATTAAGGAATTTACTTCCTTCGCACAGCTTGGTCTCGGAAAGACGCATTGAATGGAGCACACCATTGACACCGGGGATGCTGAACCCATTAAACAACGTTATTATGCCATTTACATACACATTTAGGTACAAACTCTGATGTATGCGGAGGTGGATCGCATGCTAGAAATGGGTGTCATTGAAGAGAGTACTAGTGCATGGAGCTCGCCCGTTGTGCTTGTTCGTAAGCCGGGGAAAAATTGGCTGTGCCTAGACTCTCGGAAGTTGAACAAAGTCACCAAAAAGTTTGCGTATCCTCTTCCGTTTATTGATGGGCTACTAGGAAGGTTGTCAGATACACATTTCATCTCCAGTGTAGACCTAAAAGACGCCTTCTGGCAAATACCGCTGAAGCAAAGTTCCCGGGAAAAGACCACGTTTACCATCCCCGGCAGACTGCTCTTCCACTTTAAAGTGATGCCCTTCGGTCTGTGCAATGCGCCTCAAGCATTGTCCAAATTAATGGATAAAGTTATCCCACATGAGTTAAGGGAGCAAAAGTTCGTCTACCTTGATGACTTGCTCATTAGCTAGCGGACCTTCGAGGAACACCTTCGAATATTGGCGTGCATTGCTAAAAGACTGTCGGAAGCTGGCTTGATTATTAATGTGTGAAAGTCAAAATTCTGCTATCAGGAGCTTCAGTATCTGGGGTACATCGTGTCAAACGGATGTCTTAAGACAGATCAGCCAAAAATAGCTGCCATATCCGATTTTCCCATACCAAAATCTGCACGACAAGTAAGGAGATGTCTTGGTATGGCTGACAGGTATACTCGTAGGAGGTTCGTGAAGGATTTCTCTACCTTAGCGTCCCCTATATCAGACACCCCCAAGAAAAGTGTGAGGACAAAAGGCCACTATACTATATGCCGAGGTAAGGAGATTCTGATCTCCGTAATGCAAGTAAGGGGCTACTATAAAAATTGAGACAGTAGTAGCCAAGGTGTATCTTGATGGGAAGCCACACAGGATACAAAGAGAAGGGTACACTCAGAGCGCTCCTCCATCTAGGCTCTCCTCTGACAACAAGTTTATTCCGACGGGATCGATTATAACTACAGATTCAAACAATACTCGGGTCCTCCTTTTGTTTTCTCCTTTCTTTTTTTAGGCGATCGAATCAAGTTACCACCTACAAACATATTCATTCCAACGAGTATACAACTCCAAAACTAAGACTTACCCAAAGCATAAATTTGGCTCATCGAAGTATCCAAGGACAAAAAAAACGCATCTACTCAGCTCAATAAGCCACCTAAACGATTCCAACTCCCACCGCATCGCCAAGGACCAACGAATCCATTGCGAAATCCAATATCTTTCCAAACACTCGCGCGCATGCGTTATGACTTTCGCTCTTCCGACCCTCCAACGTTGATCCCGGCTCTCACATGACCATTTTGCATTGCCACATTACGTTCGAGTGCGTGTTATATCGTGTTCGTTGCGTATCATTGCAATGTTAAATTAATTTTAGGAAGCAAAAGTAATAAATTTCCCCATAGACACACAGCAGGATGCCCAACAATTTATTAAGCCGTCGATAAATTTTGTTGCTGTGAAAAGCGTTCTTGCCGTGTGCTGCGCTGGCCGTTATCCTATATACCAAAGGCTTTGGACTGCTCGCCAGCTCGCCTACGGTGCAATTGTTCACTTCTTGAATTTCTGTCGTGCTATGATGCAAGTTTGAACCGGGAACACGATGCGGCTTCCTATAGTTCACCCAGCCTGTTGCATTCCTCGAAGACTGGCTATGATGTCGATGGAATTTCGGATCAATTGCTGTTTTATCGCATGATGCATGAGATTGTGTCGAGGAAGGATCACGGTATTGGTGCAGTACCAACTGTGACCTTTTCCTTTCATCAGACAGCTGACAAAGACCAACTCACTACCGCTGCACTCTTCGTCACCTGCGTCCAAAAAATCGATATGTCTGTTCCAATTTTCGACACTTGATCCAATTTGTCTGCGTGAACTTATAGCTCACGCGTAGGCTGTGCAGCGCCCAAAGTCTAGACAAACAAGACCATTCACAGGACAAAACACACACAGCGCACATTTGGCCGGTTCTGGCAACTTGTCTTATTTTGGAAACAAAAACCAGTGGGGTTGGGTTGTATCGACTCAGGTGCGACTTGTAATCAATTGGTCTGCCACGCATGGCAAGAATTTTTATCTTTGGGTCCATGTTAACAAATGATACGACGACATGGTCAGCAATGACCTTACCACCGTGGGCAGTATGGCTGGCAGCTGTGAAATTCGCCAATTTCTGGAATATACAAAGTTGTTGTCCGAGCACGGCCATCAGAATAGGTGGTCACGACAATATTGGTTTTTGAGTTATCGTTGCCGGTCGACAGTGTGCTGCCGATTGGGCAATAGTTGATTTCTTATTTATTACAATTTTCGTGCATAAATTTGACAGCAGGTGTCTCAGGAATGTTAAATTTTAATGGAAATACCTAAGAAGGACGTTGAGATTTGCGTGCAACTTGATTGTTGGTGGTTAATTGGTTTATGTGAAAGTTTCATATTGGTCGGTAGGTACATTACCTATTTAATTTAGTTTAGGTTAGGTTGGAAGGTGTGTTTGCATTAAGTGCAAGTTCACTCGGAGGCCAAATTTACCCATTGTGATGACTTGACTTGACGGGTTAGTTTGCTGTGAGGGATAGATTTAGACTACAACTGCCTATGTATAGACTCATAACAGGACTCGACCCCTGTTGCTCTTTTCGAAACAGCTTGGTACTTGGAAACGGAAAATGGCGGACGATCTTTGATTTCGAAATTATTGAAAACGTCTAGTAAAAGTAACAATCTAAACTTTTTTTCGCTTCTTTTTCTCGTGCAAATGGCAGTTTTGGATTTTGAAAGTTCACCGACATGATTGTTACGGAAATCCTCGTTGAATCCATATGACTGTGTGATGCTAATATTCCGTCCCTGAAATCGAGGTCGAAATTGCAATGATAGGTGACAGCAATTATGACAAGTAACGGAGTATCTTTTGGCTTGTTGATTCACGAAGACGGCGCTTGTCATACATGAAACAATCGATACACATAATGTGGCAAAGTATTTCAAAACAAAACATCTCGTGAATTTCTGGCATGTAAAACTGGTATCCAAGATCATGCAATTTTACGCGCGCGCCTTGTAATTTTATTAAATCTCGATTTAATATAAATAAATCAGAAAGGCCGAAATCCAACGTTTAGATGATATTCAGTCACATCTTTGCATTCACATCTTAACATTGGCAATTAAAGGCCAATTGGAATAGAATCCCCTAAATACTAAAGCGCCTTGTGCGTAAGTATGTCACGTACAGTCACGTGACTAAATAATAAAGCGCCTTGTGCGGAAGTATGTCACGTGCAGTCACCAAATGACAAGTCCAAGACGTATGACGCGGTAGCTCATTGCGAGAGTGTTCGGCTCGTGTTTTGTTGGTTCCGAGTTCAAATCGCTTTAAAGGCCAGGGGCAAAGGTTTTTTTTAATAAATTCAAAAAAGTTTGTAACATGTTACTACCGAAAAATGGTATGCTTCACCTTTATAAAGGATTCCTTCACCTCCCGCCCTCTTCCTACAGAATTGAAGGTTCCTCCAGCTCCTGCCCATATCCGCCACAATTCCTTGGGTTAATTGGAGTTCCTGGTCTGGTATTACCCAAAATTATATGCTTCCCCTTTATAAAGGAACTTTCCAGCTCCTGCTCACTTCCTCCAGAATTCCTTGGGTTCATTGGACTATTCCTTGAGTTCATTGGTGGTCCAAACCTGTAAGTACCGAAATATGGACTGTTTCACTTTTATAAAGGATCCCTCCAAGTCCTGTCCATTTCCTGCAAAATTGAGGATTTCTCCAGCTCTTGTCCATTTCCTCCAGAATTCCTTGCGTTCATTCTTAAAAATTCCTTGGGCTCATTATAGCATTACTTGGATTCGTTGAAGTTCCTGGCCTGGTAATAACAAAAAATGATATGATTCCCCTTTATAGAGGATCCCTCCAGCTCCTGCCCACTTCCTCCAAAATTCACCGGGTTTATTGGAGTATTCCTTCGTTTAATCGCAGTCATCCTCGGGTTCATTGGTATTCCTTACCTGTTAGCACCAAAAAATTGACTGGTTCACCATTCTAAAGGATTCCTCGAACTCCTGCCCACTTCCTCCAGAATTCCTAGGGCTCATTGGAGTATTCCTTGGGTTATCTGGTGTCCCTTACCTGTTAATTCCTAAAAGTAATATGCTTCACATTTATAAATCATTCCTTCAGCTCCTGCCCCCTTCTTCAAGAATTCCTTGCATCCGTTGGTGTTCCTAACCTGTTCGCACCAAAAAATTGTATGCTTCACATAAATAAGGGCTTCCTCCAGCTCCTGCCCACTTCGTTCAGAATTCTTTGGGTCAATTTTTTTTTTTTTTTTTTTGAATACTAGGATGGACGGAGGCTAAAACTCCAAAATCTTTCAAAGATACCAATACGCCCTCTATAGCAGGTACATAATACCGAAGTAGCCGATATTGGTTATGCCCGATTTCCACGTGCTAAAAAACCACCCATTTATGAGGGACGCTATGAAACTGCCAGAACGCACTTCATAGTTTGGGTCAAATGGAGTTCCTAGCCTGGTAGTACCGAAAAATGTTATGCTTCTCCTTTATAAAGGATCCTTTCAGCTCCTGCCCACTTCTTCCAGAATTCTTTGGGCCCAGGATAGTATTACTTGGATTCATTGGAATTCCTGACCTATTAGTACCGAAAAATTGTATGCTTCCCCTTTACAAAGGATCCCTCTAGTTCTTGCCCACTTCCTCCAGAACACCTTGGTTGAGCACAAAATGCGTCAGACCTAGGGCAATTTTTATACCCCAACCCATAGGATAGGAGGTATATTAAGTTTGTCACATAGTTTGTAACACGGTGAAATATTAATGGTAGACCCCCAAGACCTTAAGGGCATATGATCGAGACGGAATTCTGAATCGAGTGAGCCATGTCCGTCCGTCCGTCCGTCTGTATGTCACATGTTCTTAGGCCTTAAATTTTGAGCTAGGGTGCTGACACATCGAACGTAAGGTCCACGTCATGCGAAGCAGTACAAGTGTAAAAATGTTTAAAATCCGCCCAAAGACACGCCCACAATTGTTCTAAATGTGCAACTACCTCCAGAGCTTTTAAAACTGTAAGACGTTGTTAAAGGCTGAATTTTGACATTAAGTATCTCCTAATGAATCTAAGACACAAAAAGGGCAAATTTAATTGGTAAACCTCCTCTAGTGGGCGTGTCATCTATTTTAAGGGTAAATTTTTAAATGCATTTTACTCAATATTTTTGCTCGAAATTGAATAAAATATTTTATGTAGAAAACGCTTAGATCCACATTTTGTTCATACAAAACGTTGGGCCACGCCCACATTTGGAAGCCGAATTGAAGAAAAGCCTAAAATTTTCCAGAAAATCTTAATTTCGACTGGCCCTGAGCCTAATTTAGGAAAGCATGAAACAAAAAAGTAGCAAGTTAGGTAAACGAGACTTCAGTTCAGATTTCGTTCATATAAAGTTTTAAGTCACGCCCCCTTCTAGGGGTCAATTTTTCAAATATATTGAATTTGAAGCAAAAAATTGCATTGCTTGCGTACATTTAAGTGTGACTTGGAAATATCTGTGGAAATATCTTATAATTAATAGTTTGTAATTAGGGGCGGTTGGACCACGCCCCTTTTCGAAGTTTGCATTACTTATAAAATGTCAAAAAATAACTATGCCATCAGCATTTTACAATGTGGGATAGGATGGGGTATTCAACGGTCCGTTTTACGGACTGTAACTTCTGCGTACACACACACTGTAGCACTTACTTACTAGTTTTATTTTTATTTTAATCGATTTGTGTGCGTTGCTCCTGTCATACGACAGGCTTCTTTACTAGTTTTATTATAAAAGAATATCCCGGCATCATGCATGCATACCCTCGACGAACCGCCAAACCTGGGCACACCAGTCGTGGTATCAAAAAGGTACATCATTGTACTACTAGGGTTCATGCTCGAAATGCCACATATATACCTACATTGGTCTACCCGCATCATTCGTGTCTGTCCAAGGGTTTTTAAATAAATAAATTTAAATTAATAGAGTGAAGCAACAGTTCGAGGTGAACCAGGGCTAACTTCTCAGCAATGTATGCTGTGTATGTTGATTTCTTCAAGGGTTTATGGCAACCCTTATAATGAGTCATCTAAACGTGGGTGAAAACAATCAGGAGGTAATGGTGCACTTTGGTTTTTAACAGTTGAGGAAAAAAATTCGAGGACAAAGCGCGTGTGCAAGCTCGCCCTACTTCCTTCGTGTTGTTATTAAGAAATATAGTTGCTGGAGGGAGAGTTTTGCTTCTGTATGTGTGAAGATTTTAAATCTTCAAAATCAAGCTTGAGAGCATAAACTGGTACACGGCTTGGTTCTTCTTCCTTCCGAAGACGTCCAATATTTTTTTCTTTCCTGAGAATTGCAGACGTCACATAAAACCGGCAAGTCTGGCCGAACGGGGAACGAAGGTCAAGTACTCCACCTCTGGCTCGGAAAATTGTCGAAATCATGCTCGTAGAATTGATGTCGTTGAAGTAGCCCGATCAGCCTAAATGCAGGTCCTTATAATACTCTCTATATTCCGATGCTTTTGCCCGGTCAACTAAAATCAGACGATATTTCTCATCCAGCTTCGATTCCTTTCTAAGCCCGATAAGTTGTCCATATCCAGAGCGAACGTTACACGCACAGGATCAGCTAAATCGATCCATGTCCTCACAAAGTCAAACTGGTTGGTGATCAGGAATTTAACGATTCTATTAACCAACCTGGAATAGTCCATGTGCAGAATTTTGGTGTCGTGACAGAAAGAGCGAAAACTCTTTTCAGAAAGAAGCTAAGCAGTTTTTCGAGATCCTCACCTGTAGCCCCAAACTTGCGCGGCGAAGTGCATTATAGATTTTGCAACTGCCTGAAAAAGTTTAAATTTAACCGAATGTGGAATAGTTTTGTTCACTATATATTTTTTCCAAGATACACATAACGCGGTCTTAGCTTCCCTTAAATTTTGAAGTGACGTGATTTTACATACACAGATTGCTTGAAATTATTACTCCGAGATACTGAAATTCTTTAACGACTTTTTTATTCTGCCCCTGTAGCTTCCATTTCTTATTATTTGCATATCGCCCGTGTCCTTTTCTGAAGATCATGTTATTTGATTTTTTAAAGTCATAAGCCAGGAATAGTTTCCCCAGCAATTGACACTCCGCCTTCCACATGCTCAATTCCATGCCTCAATGAAAAGGTTGAACAAAAAGGTACTCAGCGGACATCCTTATTTAACTCCAGTTGAAGAGCTAAATTCTTCGGAATTCGGACACAGAATTTGTGTCTGGACGAAGACTTGGCGCAAAGGTGGAAACCACACGTAAAGAAGAAGCGTGGCGAGCTCGAGATTAGGCTGAGGGAAATGTATTGGCTTATCGGTAGATTTTCGAAATTAAGCATATATAACAAACTGCTCTTGTACAGGTGTTAAAGCCGTGCAGGTGTTAAAGCCGTGCAGGTGTTAAAGCCGTCCTGGACATACGGTATGCAACTCTGGGGTTGTACCAAGCCGAGCAACATGTCCATTTTGCAGACTTTCCAAAACAAGACACTAGGAGTAATAATTGTGAATGCTCCATGGTACATTAGGAATAGTGATATTCACAGAGATTTAGGAATAGCTACCGTGAGCGAAGAAGTAACAAACTTTGCTCGAAAGCTGAATGCTCGCCTTCATGTTCATTGCAACAATGAAATGATTCGTACTCTCAACGAGACTCTTAACGATGTAAACAACGAGCGACGACTACAAAGAACAAGACCCTTCGACCTAGCGACGTAGGGTGAAGCCGCACGAACGAACGGTTTTAGTAGGTTCATTCAATGGAAAGCAACCTACCCAATGCGATAAACACTACAGAAGCGTAAACTACTTGTTAAGTTATCTTAGTTGTAGTCAAGAAGTATTTTGAGAGAGCGAAAATTTACTACTATGAAGTGCGTTCTGGCAGTTTCATAGTGTCTCTCATAAATGGGTGTTTTTTTTAGCACGTGGAAATCGGGCATAACCAATATCGGCTACTTCGGTATTATATACCTGCTATAGTGGTCGTATTGGAATCTTTGAAAGAATTTTGGAGTCTTAGCCTCCGTCCACCCTTGTATTCAAAAAAAAAAACAAGTAAGTAAGTGCAAGAGTTCGTCTGTAACGAACTTCTAAATATCCGACCCTCTTTAGCCATTAAGACCAAATTTAAAATTTTTTGGTCCGTTTCATATACTGAATGTCATTTATTTGTATTAGCCACGCCCCTGAAAGAGGGTGTAGGCTAAAAATTTAAATCAATTAACTCTAATTTCGTTGGAATTACGAGAAAATGCGTTAAAAGCGAATATTAATACTTAAAAAAACAGTTTTTTCCCAAAAAAACGCCCCCTAAAAGTGGGCGGAGCTCAATGCTTTGTATGCAACAAACTTAGCAAATGGTAATATCTTTAATATTTGTCATAACATCTTTTTTCAATTTAGAATGAATTTTCCGAGAAATCAGGTTTTCAAAGATTTCAGATGTTAAAAGTGGGCATGGTCAATAGACTGGGCGGTCCAATTTTTGTCTAATTAAAGGCTTTTGGTCGGTACTGCTTTCCACTAAATTTTGAGTTCATGTGTTTTGTCTATCTTGACCAAAATGCATTTTGAAATAAAATTTCGGTAAAGAGCTCTTACAGTAGCGATGATTTTTGTAGAAACTCCATTATTGAAAAGCTTAAAAAAAACAGCGCTTTCCTATCAATGCTGTCAAATGCTGCCTTAAAATCGACAAAAAAGACACGAAGTTTTTTTTTCACGGCTCAGATACACTTCCGCTACTAAGGAGTAAGAACACTTGATCCATTGCCGATTATCCGGCTCGATTTCGCTTGAATTCACAAGAATGTGCTTTTCTTAGGTAAGGTTAGGTTAGGTTGATGGATGCCCTTTTGACAATAGTCATGGCTTCACTTAGACCAGCAGTTGGGTCCATTGTGTCCATTGGGAACCTTCTTAATACCTGAAAAGAAAACAGAACTAGATCGCTGTTAGAAGCTCAGAGTTCCGCCCTCTTGGACCCATCCGGATTTGTATACAAATCTTAGGAGGTCCTTTAGATCTACATTATTTAGATCTTCGAGCTCGTTGAAGAAGTAGCTGCCGAGGATACTACGCCTGATGCTGCTTAGGGCTGGGCATTCGCAGAGCAGGTGACGAACAGATTCAATTTCTTCAACGTCCCTGCAGCTTCTGCAGTAATCGTTGTGCGGTATGCCTAGCCGCTCAGCGTGTATACCCCAGCGCAGTGCCACGTGAGGATTCCCGTGAGTACTCGGATGTCCCTGCGGGCTAGTCCGATCAAAAATTGTGATCTCTTTTTGCTTACCGCTGGCCATAGGTCCCTTGTGTGTCTGCACGTATCAAGTTCTGTCCAACGTAGGTTGGTTCTACTCAAGTACTCAGTTTCTATCCTACGTGCTATCGAACTCAGCGGGACTCTTATAGATTTGAGGGCTAGAGATGCATTCATTCCAGATCCAAATCTCGCAAGCTTGTCCGCTTCTTCGTTTCCCGATATATCGGTGTGACCTGGCACCCAACACACAGTTACAGTGTTGCCAAGTGATAACTCGTCCAGAATTTCCCTGCATAGTTTCACAGCCCTTGACTTCACCACGTCTGATTCCAAGGCTTTAGTTGCCGCTTTGCTATCAGAGTATATGGTGATGGTCTTGTTTGCGGGGCCGTGTTTCTTTAGCTCGGAGGCAGCATCGATTATGGCTGCCAGCTCCGCCTGAAAAATGCTGCAGTCGTCATTAATTCGAAAGGATTAACCTAGACCCAAATCTCCACAGAAGATGCCCGCACCGGTTCCGACGTCCATCTTAGAACCGTCAGTATATACGGCGATCTCGTCATCTCCTGTAATGGTCTTATCTTCCCATTCACCTCTTTCAGGTATTCTGGTAGCGAATCTCCTGTTGAAGGCGAATGTCATAGGTAGGTAATCCGTGACTGGGGTGTTTGTGGAGGCAGCCCATTGAGTTTCCACAGAGGCGTGTCCATAAGATCTTGAGGACCACAGTCCGGATTCCCTTAGGCGAACAGCTGTTTTAGCTGCCTTGCTGCTGCAGTATATGTCCAAGGGGGTGAGGTTGAGTAGTACCTCCAGTGCCGCGGTGGGTGTGGTCCTCAGGGACCCTGTTATACCCATGCAGGCTGCCCTTTGAACTTTGGTGAGGCTAGAGAGATGACACTTTCTTTCCGTAGCCTTCCACCATACAACTGCACCGTAAGTTAAGATGGGTCTTACAACCGCTGTATACATCCAGTGTACCATGTTTGGTTGCAGTCCCCACATGCTTCCGAACGTTCTGCGGCAGGCGTATAGTGCCACGTATGCCCGCTTGACACGATCTTCTATATTATCAATCCAGCTGAGTTTGGAGTCTAATATGACGCCCAGGTATCTTACCGATTTGATAACGGTAACTCCACTCCCCCCATTCTTGGGTTGCTGAAGGATGGAACTGCAAAACAACACAAATTCCGTCTTAGAGGGGTTTATTCCCAGTCCTCGACCCTCAACCCATTTTTCAACAATGCGAAGTCGGTCACTGAGGATTAATGGGAGTTTACCTGGGATCAGGATTGCTACATCGTCTGCGTATGCGCTCACAATGAAGCCTTTCCTCTCCAGGGTGTGCTTTTCTTAACACCAAGTAGTTCCTTGATAGATTGCATTAATATGTGCCTATTCGTGGTATACCCATCATTCCATGAGCAGAATTAAATGCACGACCTCTATTTTGTAAGTAGGTCTTATATCCTGCTAAGGAAGCGCTAGGAGTCACTACAGCATGTCCAAACCAATGGCTACAGTAATTTGTTCTTAGCCAATTACTGTAGCCATTTTTGAGCTTGAGGTTAGTTAGCATAAGGGAGCAAATATTTTCAGGCAAAAGTTTGAGCTTCTCGGTACAAAGCATTGATATTAACTCGCACTCTTTTTACACTAGCCCTAACTGAGGTATTTTCAGATAAGATTAAGGGGAGACTGTTTCGGACCGAACAAGTAGATCAGATTAAGTGGCGAGCTCTGTTGCTCTGATAATCTTTGCTAGCGTCCTCAGATTATTCACCACGGCCGGAAGTTATACATATACAACCAAAACCGGAAATTAACTGGAGTACTTACTTCTCCTGCACCTCAAGTTATAATGCTTTGGAATCAATCTTCAATCATCTTCGTCATCACCAGCGATCACAAACCTCGGCAAGATCCAAAAACGTGTAAGCCAGTATTAAGAAATTGGGCGGCCAACAAAATACTTGCCCCAGGATACAGGACTATTCAAAACGAGAGTAAGAAAATTCTTACAACGAGAAATTATTAAGTAAATGAAGACCATGTTTCTGGTTGAAGGTATCGCTTTTGATTTTAAAGCTTGTTAATCTAAAAGTATAATTCTCCAATAGGCTCAAGTAAAACAGTTGTGTCTTTATTCGTAGCCCTATTGGAATGATTTTTCTAGTGGATGTTACACTATCTAAAAATCTTATTTATAAGAAAGACAAAGAACTTAGCAGGTGGCTAAAGAAACTCTCTGATCGAGCGTAGATCTAATTTAGACTTCAGTGTTACAAATTGAAAACGAGTCGTTTTCAACACAAATCTGCATATTAATGGCTTGTAATTATAATATTCAGTATTTCGAACGTTAGGGTAGACATTAATTAGTTTGGCTCTGGTGATAAATTACATCAACTGGATCGAATGCGATCTTGACGGCTTGGACTGTCTAGAGATAGAGCGCACACGATTGCCGGCCATGTAGGCGAGCATTACTGGTTTATGGACTGGACAGGGTGCAGATTCGTTATGTTATCGAATAAAGAAATTGTTTTTTTCTTTTTTTTGTTCTTTATGTTATCGATTCGATTGAGCGGAAAACAAAGATACATTTCTCCTTCACATAAATGGTGCGATGGGAAAGCGGAATCGATTAAGGTGAGTTAACACTATGAATATTTATAAAGGCGTGAGGTATAATTTGCAAATGAATGGTATCTAACCCTATTAATCAAAACCTAGTCAGCTAGTATAGAAAACGACTCAGGGTGCAACAAATGTATGGGGCAAATATGTGATCTATAAAACGAGTTAAAATAATGAATGCTGTCACTTGATGATAAGTACCTTTAGGGCTTAAAATATTTTAATTGTAGCATTTTACCAGACACTTGTTAGATCAACCAGCAAGGATAGTAGGTAACCATTCCCTTCAGATGAAAATTCCTTGCCTTTAGCCCACATGCTACTATACACATCCAATCGACTATCGTTTGGCAATGCAATCACGCGTATATCTCCTAAGTTGAACTAATTAATTTGACTCATATCTGCCACGGCAATCACTTCTTCTAGTACCTATGCTCCCAATGAATGGACAAGAACTACATTCCAGGCAGTAGGCGTCTTGATCTTGATCAATAATAAACGAAGGTAAGAGCCTAACCTAAATAAACGAAGGTAAGAGCCTAACCTTGATCGATAGCAATAACTTAAGCGAGTCAAAGGTGGGAGCTACTATCGAAATTTATTATGCGTGCCATGGTGTACGTACACCCTCTCGACCTCCTGCCCGCGCTGTGGTAGTTGCTTTTAATGAGACTCAGCAGTCCACAGTATGCTGCACACAGCAGCTGTAACATCAGCATGAATCAGATGCATAGGGCGCATGTGATCGCAGAAGAACTCCAGTAATTCGTCGTTCATAAATCACGGCCCATTGCAGAATCAATTTTCAATAATGCTCACCACAGGGATCCGTGTGCCACATGCTGTTCTAACAAATGGCAACCTATCTCCTGGCCGCTTCTTGATTTTAATCTTCCTCTCTCTGTCGCTCATGGGATGGATGCATGGCATGGTCACAAGGTGGCACAATGTGCTGTGGGCTTTATGGTAGGAAGGCCTTAAATAATTGTCCTTCGGTGGTTTACATGATTTCCTAGGCAGGAGATCGAACACAAGTTATTTTTTTTCTGTGGATTTTTAGAATTTGATGTCTTAAGCTGGACAATGCGAGTGAAGTGACATAGTGTCACTTAAGATCACTACTTGAAAATATAAATAATATAAAAGTGATCATTATTCAGAACATAAACGAAAGTCAAGAGCTTCAAGGGCTGTTAGAATTGGGGTCGACTTTTTATAACTGCAGAGAAAACAGACAGATATTTTTTGGAAAAAAACTTGGTAACCTTAAACGATTATTTTTCAAATTAAAAAAAACAAGAATCTAAAAAAGAAAATCAGAACTTTGCAATTAAATTATCCCATCTAAAGTGTCCTTTGAATAAAAAAAGACTCAAGATTTCATAAAACGTGATAAGAATGTTTCGATCAATTTTCGTTTTCTTTAAATATCGCTGACATATTTTTATAAGACCAATTTTGAAGCCAGTTCATTAAACTTCAAAAAATTCTTTCTTCACCTAAATCAAGATCAGGCTCGCTAAATTATTTAATTAAAAAACTTCTAACGAGGAAAGTGACCATTCATCCCACAATACGTGGGACAGTCCCACATTTACATCAGTTGTCCCACATCGAAAATTGTTCCCACCTCACAAATGTCCCACAAAAACTAGAAGATGTCCCACACTGTCCCACGAAATTGAACTTGAATTTTTCGTTCGCATGTTTTATAATTTACTGGCTGATCCGATAGACGTTGTCCTGTCTAAAGGCGGGTTGCCACAAGCAACAGGAACAGAAACAGAAACAGAATTTCATACATTAGCAAAAAGCATTCAGCGAATTTTGGTTTCAGTTGCTAGTGTATGAGACTCTGTTTCTGTTCCTGTTTTACGTTGCTTGTGACAACGCGGCTTGAGGTTTGAATATTTTATTCACACTGAAATAAATAAAAAAAAAAAAAATTCAAAAACTTGACTTTTATTGTCCGTAATGCTTTTTGATGCCCAAGCAACACTAAATTACTGATCTAGGCTTGGACTAGAAACCGATTAGACATTCGGTTTCTTAAGTATTTACATCCAAAGTTGAGGCAAAAGTGACATTCATTGCAATTTGAATTTCTAATTCTCAACGGTAACGTAATGTCGTGACGTTCATAGTGGTTTTGAGCAAAAACTACCGTAAGCCAGGGGGTTACAGAAACAGAAAATTTATAATAATATATGGTTAAACTCATGATTTTGATGAAGGTTATAATATGTCTCCACCGGAAATAAAAAGAGGATATTAGGTAGGTGGTTAAAAACGAATCCCAAAGTGGATCCACCGGACAAATATAGGATTAATTTGACACGAGCACTTTTTTCTGTCATTTTCTGTCAATAAAGTCATATTCAAAAATCAAAAGAGATTGGCGATGTAATTTCCAAAGAGCGAAAAAAGATTTTCCTTGTTAAAATCCCAATAGAAAACTCTTTTTCACAGATCTTTCTTAAAGGGACAGTTTCAGTTTTCTTTTGGTTTATGTTCACAAAGAATGGGATTTTTAACACGATTTATTTTTAATCGCTTGCCCAAGGGATTTAAATTTGTAAAGTTAATCGCGTAATTTGTAGGGGATTTAATGAAGATTTATATTAATCACAGATAAGTGCCCAGTGCAGACATAGTATTGTGCGAGTTTACGCAAAAACTTAGTTTATGATAGAGTGTGACAAGGCTACAAATAAAATTGAAATTGTCCCACATTAAAAAAAATATATGAGTACCTACACTATTTTCTGGTGAATTTCTTTATTTTATCCCAAATTTCCATCTTTGATCTGGTTACAACTGGATAATAAATTCAAAGCAAGGTGTAACCTCTGCCTGGATATCTATATGCAGTGGAAGCCCGCAACCTGGAGTCCTATCCCCTCTTCTTTGGAATTTGGTGGTCGACTAATTATCTTTAAGTTTTGGGAAGGCGAGGTATGCAGAGGGGTCACCTATGCAGATGACATTGAATTGTTTCGCGGAAATAGCTTAACACCTTAAAGAACTCTTAGAAAATGCCTCAAACAAACTTACAAGATGGACGAATGTCAAGCCCACAAAGCGGAACAGGTCCTATTCACTTGAAAATGCAAAATTACACATAACGAATTTCCTTATGTTAGAGGCACTAGCCCAACTCTCTCTGATGAAGCTAAATATTGGGTCTCATCCAGATGGATGCGAAGCTCAAGTGGAAATCTAACATAAGAGATTTGTTTCATTTGGTCAGACTGTACCAACTGAAGTCACGCCAACGAGCCCTGTGTTCATGAGAAACCCACGTATAATAGAAGACGTGGCATCAGATACAAGTTTCCCCGCCCAGGTTTGGATCCTGAGAAAACTTCTTCTGAGCCTTGCGTAGCTATATCTCCTCCGAGATTTCGTTTCCCTGGGTTCCAGTGTGACCTGGAAACGAAACAAGATTAATTTAGCCTCCTGACTAAGGACAGCGGGAGCTTGAGTGCACCAATATTTTCTCAGACGAAGTTTGAGGGTTGCTTAGCAGTTCTAGTGCTGCTTTGGCTGTTTTTGCTATTACATACCCACCTGTTGGTGACAATATGTTGCATGTCCATTAGGATAGCGTAAATATCCACTTAGCAGACAGATACATATTAACCATTATACTATGGAGTCTTATGTCTTGGTTCCACAGTTACTTTACAGCACCAGATCCCTGTCCGAATTTGAAGCCATTTATGAAAATGTGATGGCATTCTTCCCCTGGCCTATAGAGTCTGGCCGAAGGCACTCAATCGCCTAAGGAAAGTTGACGTGGTTGGTAGACTTGTCGCAAAAGGCTTCCTGGTTTCATTCCGCCTGAGGATATGGTAAATGGGAGAAATGAAAATTTTTGGTCCTTCGAGCCGGATTGAAGCCCCATTCTTGCCGATCAAAAATGTTTGATATTGTTTTTTTGCACGTATTTCGGCAGTGAATATAGCCAATAATTGACGCTCACTCGCCCACTCCAGCAGATGGCTCTTGGCTTTCTCGACTCCGTATTTGGGGCCACGGATAGTCTCCTTGACACTCTTGGAATCGCTGTCGGGAAACTTAATCCAACCACCACCACACTCCTCCGTAATGGCAGAGATCAACTTGCCACCGCTGCCACGGCTCCGATCAGGGAGTTATAGAATTTCGGTGATATCTTAACGTCCTTGATCACAATGTCCGACAATCCGTTTTGTACCTTTTGGAAGCGTTCCTTTGCCTCGACTTCGTTTTCCTTTTTCCCAGTGATGACAATCACTTCTCTGATATCACACTCGTCGGGTAAATCGGTCTGTCTTTGAGTCTCATCGAAAATTTTTTTAATGTTCGCTCCACCCTTGCCAATGATGAACTTGTGGAATTGCTTGAACATTGGCTCCTGTATGATATGCGAAGACTCCTGGAGATCTTTGACCAGCTTCATAAGTGCTTATGACATTTGTCGACTTCGTCCTTGGAACCGCGCAGCTTCACAATTTTGGTGTTCGAATTCGGTGACGGAATCACAATGGTGTAACCTAACGGTAGCGGTCCTTAATTTCACGAATTTTTTCCCTTTTTGGGCCGATGATTGATCGATGAAGACGACGTTCGGTGATCACGTCCTTGGACCTTTCGTTCTGCTGCTTGTCGATCTTCTCCTGCAGGTCGAGGTGGACTTGAGCTACACCCTCTTTGGGCCCTTCGATACGAAGGTTGTCGGTACCCTCGCGCACCTAAATATTATTGGTCACCTTCAGTTCGTCCATAAGACGGTTCACATTCGCGCCTTGCCAATGGTTGTGTATAGTAACTTGAGCTCACGCGGTCATCACAACATAAGTATATTTTTCGACGTACTTTTTAATAATGTTTTCTGGGTAGGCAGTGGCTTGTTCGACTCTAGGTCGCCTTCCAGTTTGATCATGCTGTACAGGTAGATAACGTTGATGCTAGGGCAGTCCACATCGAGCTCCTTCATGTCTGCGCCCTTCTTTCCGATCACATACCTGTGAGCATGATGCAACCCAGTTGGGTGCATCAATTTCTACAGACTTAACCGAGCTGCGTGCTGGTTACTCAATGCGTTTTGGGGACCAAGCAGCGTGATGGTTTAAATGTTGGAATCGGATGATGCCATTTCCACAGACACACCGGTCAGCAGGAAGATTTCTTTAATGGCCGATCCCTTCGGACAAATAACGTAGCGGTTCCGAACCTGGCTACCTCAACGCTTACATAGGAGCATTTCCCGTGGCCCCAAGGACGATGTCGAGAAAGCCAAGAGCCAGTTACTGGAGTTGGAGAGCGTGCGCCAATTGGCTTCATTTACTGTCAAAGTACGTGCCAAACAACAACAACTTTCGCAGAAATTGTTTGAATTCGCAGCACACAGCTGCAAGCAACTGAAACGTCAAAGTTCAAAGCACTGAACTATCTGCACTTTAGTACCGCGAAACTAAGAGCGACAAGATGAATATGCATGGCCCCTCGTCTTATTCGCTTCTTAGCTTGGTCATCCATCAAAACATCAAGGGCCCATTCGTCTCCCTCAAAAGGGATGCAACGCTTGCACTAACGAACAATAATTTGGATGATAAAGTTTTATAAACTTTATGATCTCAACTCGCTGCATATATCCAATTGCCACATTGTAACATGCAAACGAGTCCTTAAACGACCCTTACTTACCCTAGGTGCGACTTCACACGTCCTTCTTGTTATTATGGTCAATCTGCCCGCGTCCAACACCCTGTTGCATTTGTGATAATAAAACACCGAAGCCACATCCCGAAACACAATCCGTGCTCTTGAAATTATGAATTAGGTCATAAAAACATTCGCGCGCTATAAAATTCTGCTTTGCTGCGATTCCCCTTTTTGTGGCTGTCACTGAGGCTTTGCAACAGGTCCTTTGCTCTTTTTATGAAGCGCGTCTTAATTTCCATAGCAGGGTATAAAAAATTAATTGAAATTGTCTGATTGAGCCAGCAGCCAGCGAGTGAAGCTGAAGCGGCCCTCAGACACATCAGGGCTTCTTCGGCCTAATGAAGACATTAAACTGGAAATAAAATTTCGTGACGCAAAGGTGCCGATTGCAATTCAGGATTATTAATCCCGATCCGAGAGCCTAGCGATCGTTATCCCACAGTAAAGATCCATGTGGATGGGAGATGTTCATTTGTGTGAACAGTGCGATTTTCGGGTTACAACAATTTAAGCTGAATTAAAAGCAAACATAAAGTTTTACATTTAACGAGACATCCTCGGGATTGGCTTCCGAAGAGCGCGGGGCTCTGTATGCTGGACGTTACTATCGTACTCAAATGGGAGGCCGCTTAAAGGCATAAAACCAACTCAATGAAAGTTTTCTTGTTTCTTGATTAAGGGCTCAGTTTATCGGATCAATGATTGGCATCACTGTGATATCAGCGTGACCACCTGCTATTCTTGTTCGGAATAAGACGTGTAACAATGTTGCAGATTGGAAATATGATTGAGAAGATGAGGGCACAAAAAATTATTGGCACTTTAGGACTGATAAATGACTAACTTTAAAGTTATTTCAAGATGAGGTGATACTCTACACTGTGGCGCAGTTAAGGTTTCTTAAAAAACAATTTAGGTTAAAATCTTAGGACAATATCGAATAAGTGAAGGTCTTAAGCTTAGATTAGACTGCATGGCATGCATTTTGGCGTATTTGACTCACCTAAGAAGAAAAATGCAGCAAATATTTTTGATCTTACGTCAAAAAATATGCCAAAATGGCATGCAGTCTAATTTAAGCTTTGCAACAAAGTAAAAGCGATAACAATAGGTCTGTATGAGACCTGAAAAATAGTACGCAAATTAAAGGTTCAAGTAGCCACAGATGACGTTTTCAAATCACCTGAATACCTCGCCTGGCCGCCTGGGTTTTTTTTAACAATTTTGAGCTCTTACCAGCTTCCTCCTTCCTCGGTTATCTGTCATGGTTTCTCCGTAGGCCGGGTTTTTGGTCATCCTCTTCTAACTGTCTTTGTGTCAGGAAATAAGCTTATCACCCTTTCGAAGTGTAAAGAGTACAGGTATAGCCAAATAACTTCCTTTTCCATACAATCTTAATCGTACTGCCTTAAGCTACTTCTTATTAGCTAGTTCTCTGGTTAAGATACTCATTGAAGGCACGGTAAGGCCAGAACATATCCTCAAAATTATTCGGAGGCACCTGTTGAAAAAATCGTGTAGGTTTCTCATTAGGAACATTACAAAACGTCATCCGAAAGTAATATTTTTAGCTCACCCTTAACCAAAGCAAATTTAAGGAAATAAAAACCAAAAGTCGCAATTGACGATTGAAGGCTGGAGGCCCACCTAACCCACCTGTTCTAATTTGTTTTTTTCTTATGATGTAAGCTCTTCAAAAGCGATAATAAAAGATGTTACTGATTTATTATAAAAAAGACCGTCAAGTATAAAGACACACGAGGAGCGGTCCGTCGGCTTTTGTTGAAGGTTGTGGTCATCTATATTGCGCAGTTTGTGTAACATTCTATTTATTTATTAAAATTATTTCTGCATATATTTTACAGTCTGTAATATAATTTTTTCATAATTGTTCTTATATTGGGTTTCGTTACTCTAAAAGAAGGCTGACAAGAAACTTTTACCGTTACGAAAATAGAGGGAAGGACATACTCTTTCTTGGCCTTTTTTAGGATTTTTATAATTTAAGACCCATAAAACAGTAATTTCGATTATTTTTAATTACCGTTAGACTTTTTGATCAATTTTACAAACACCTGTGCAAGCATTTGCCGCTTTTCTCAAATTCTGTGGACATGGATTTCTGAGAAAACGGTAAAAATATGCTGTTTTTTATTTCGCTTGTTTGAATGGGCTTAAAACTTAGGGTCGAAAACGGCAATTTTGAGATGTTTTTGATGTAGTTCGCTTGCCTTTTAAACATTACATACTTCAGCCAAATTTAAACAAGGTGGTCATAACCGTTAAGGAACTAGAAATCTTTAAAAAATAGTTTTCGAAAATTTTTTCAGTTAAATCTTCGAAGTTTTTGAATATGCGAAGTCTGTTATAGTTTTGTATAAAATTTAGGAAGATGGATGATAAAAATTATACTTTATACCGTTTGGTAGATAGAGGGGGAGATATGCGACTTTTTAATAATTTTTTAAATTTCAAATCCATAAAACAAATATTTTGAAGTTTTTTCCAATTCCCGTTAGACTTTTTTCCAATGACTTAGCACAACCAGCTAGTGCTGCTGGTTGTGCTAAGGTTAGACCCCCAAGACCTTAAGGGCATATGATCGAGACCGAATTCTGAATCGAATGAGCCATGTCCGTCCGTCCGTCCGTCCGTCTGTATGTCACATGTTTTTAGGCCTTAAATTTTGAGCTAGGATGCTGAAACGTAAGGTCCACGTCATGCGAAGCAGTACAAGTGTAAAAATTTTTTAAATCCGCCCAAAGACACGCCCACAATCGGTCTAAATGTGCGACTAACTCCAGAGTTTTCTAAACTGTAAGACGTTCTTAAAGGCTGAAATTTGACATTTAGCATCTCCTAATGAATTTAAGACACAAAAAAGACAAATTAAGTTGGTAAACCTCCTCTAGTGGGCGTGGCATCGATTTTAAGGGTAAATTTTCAAATAAAGTTTACTCAATATTTTTGCTCCAAATTAAAAAAAATTTGCTTAATATTTTATGTAGAAAACATTTGGTTCCACTTTTTATCTATAAAAGTCTTTGGGCCACGCCCACATTTGGAGGCAGAATTGAAGAAAAACTTAAAATTTTCCAGAAAAACTTAATGTCGACTGGCCTTGAGCCTAATTTAGGAAAGCATCCAACAAAAAAAAGTGGCAGGTTAGGTAAACAATATTTCAGTCCAGATTTCGTTCACATAAAGTTTTTAGCCACGCCCTCTTTTAGGGGTCGATTTTTCAAAAATATTGAATTTGAACCAAAAAATTGCATTTTTATGTACATTCAAGTGTAACTTGGAAATATTTGTGGAAATATCTTATAATTAATAGTTTGTAATTAGGGGCGGTTGGACCACGTCCCTTTTCGAAGTTTTGCATTGCTTACAAAATGTCAAAAAATAACTATGCCATCAGCATTTTACAATGTGGGATAGGATGGGGTATCCGACGGTCCGTTTTACGGGCTGTAACTTCTGCGTACACACTGTAGCACTTACTCACTTGTTTTTTAATTCTATGGCCACCGGTTTATGCTTAAACGGTAAAACAAGATTCTTTTTTATTTCGTTTTTTTAAATAGGCTTCTAAAAACTTAGTTTAAAAACGGCAATTTAAAAAAAATTTAACGCAGCCTTCCTTCTTTTTGTAAGCTTTGTACTTTAACCGAATCAGAAAAAGATCGCCTATACCGTTAGCTTCTAGAAGAAGACTATAAAAAAATGTTTTCGAAAATACTTTTATGTTTTTGAGTTAAATTTCAGAAGATTTTAAAATTTCAAAATCCGCTATAATTTTCCTTAAAATTTTGAATTATATCTGATACGTGTGATTTTTGTCATAGAATTTCACCAAACAGCACCGGAGATAAGGGGGGGCACACGTTTTTTCATGCTTTCTTGCGATTTTTTTTCGAAAATGCGTCAAAACTGCAGTACTCAAACTGTTTTTGCAAAATATGACCTAAGCACTTGGTTTACTTTGAGTAGCATTATACGTGTGTTCAATATTGATTTTGAGCAATAAGCCGTTCCTAAGGTATGGCCTCCAACACTTTAAAAAAAGTCATGCATTTTCGACTCTTCATTTCTCAAAAATGTTTTGATATTTACCGAAAAGTTTTATTTTTTGATTAAAGCTTTGTATTTCATAAACCTAAGTTTCGTTTTTCTAGTTCTTGCCTACTAAACTTCTTGAAAAAAACATTGAAAAACATGAAGTCCATTTTCACATGAAATTTCAAACTGTAATTAAACCAAAAAACGGTGCCTAAAAAAAATTGCTCTCTTTGGATTCTCTGACTATTTCCGCAGCTTATAAGCACACCAAATTTTGTCATTCTACGACTTACCGTTCAGAAGTTATAAAGCGATTGGACGGACGGACGGAAGGACAACGTATTGATACCATAAGAGGTCCTTTTTCCATTTTTGGACAGACCTCTAATAAAAAAGTAAGTATTGAAGAGAAAAGATTGATTGAAACAAAATCTTATATAGTTTAAAACATGCATTGTGGTCCCTCCTTAAAGCGAGGAAAGATTAAATGTTCCCTTCGACTCACGCCACTGTAGGTACTGTGAACAGTACCCATATCATTTAACTGTCTTTCCAGTCAGCTGACAGCAAACAGACAGTTGAAACTCGAATTTCGATATCGAATTTCCTCTTCAGTGTAAAAGTACCAGTGGAAAACTTTTAAGAGTAGTGTTTCGAAAAGTAGGTAACTTTGATATTTATAGTTGTTTTTGAATCATAGAATTTCGAAGTAAAGAGTAACTGAATTTAAATAAACTTCTTAAATTGTTGTGTTTGAGAAATAAAGTGTTTTGTTGTGTTGTTACAAAGTGAAATTGAGTGTTATTCGACGAACTCCAGTATTATGGTCAGTGTATTATTGTATGACGACTTTTAATGCATTACTCTGTAATTTATTCAATGGACATGGTATCGAAAAGTCAAAATGCAATTTCTGGTAGATAATAAAAAAAAATGGGTGCCGTGCAGTGTAGTGGTTAGTTAGCCGGACTACTATACACGAGGTCCCGCTTTCAAATCTTGAGCGGGGCAATAAAAGTTTTTTCTCTGCCCCACTTTCACGAGGGTCTGACAGTCCTTCCAAGAGTATAATGTCATGAGTGACCTCTTAATTTTCCGTTTGGAGTCGAGCAAATACTGTAGGCTCCCTCCATGTATGTAATAATACCCGAAATGCACAAAGCTTGCATGGTTATAAGTTGTCAGGCGATGGCTCTTCTGAGCTGCAAGAAGTGCCAATAAGTTTTTTTTCTACAAAAGTGTGAACATGTCAAATGTCAAACTGAAAAGTATTGCTGCCTTTGTTTCAGTATGCGGGACGCTACAACGTCAGCAACAGGTTTCGAATCTGGGACCCTATCACGTAAATTTTCAACCGATTGTCAACTACCCGATAGCCTTGAATGATATCGTAAGCGTTTTGGTTCAGACAACCTCGATTTCGATCAGTTGTCCCCTTTCGATTAATTTTAAACAGTCAAAAGAACTTTAAAATACAAACTTAAATCCTCTCGGCAAGCGTTTTTAAATAAATCCTCTCATAAATCTCATTCAACCCAATTAACAAACCTATTTTCTGCACCTTTGTAACAGTTTGAGAACCAAACAAGGAAACTAAAACTGTTCCTATACGACAGATCTGTCACAAGTACGTTTTCCATTGTGATTTTTATAGCGAAAATCGTTTTTCGCTTCTGGGAAGTGACATCGCCACTCTCTTTTGAGAGCCAAAATGACAGAAATAGAGTGTTCGTCACTTTGTGATTTATTTTTAACCGTCTCCCGCCAATCCTCTTGTAATTTCCGGTAGAGACATAGTAAAAGCACGTTAATATTTTTATGAATAACAAACTTGTTGGTCTCTCCAAGATTGGATCACCCTATTACTGCATTGTTATCCATCTGGTTTGTGTATAAGATTCAGCGAAAACAGGTACTTTCCGCATACAACAACCTTTTTGATTTGTTCCCGTTCTACTGAACGCAACATAAAAAATTCCCTTTAGTTTTGACAGTTCATCTGACGTCTGTCAAAACTATCTGCAGCTGAAAAACCGAAAAGAAAAAAATTCTAAAATGGCTTGCAAGAAAATCGCCTCCGATTTGCACCTATTTACCAAATCCAGCTCTAGAATTGCAGCAATCGGCAGTGCTAGACAATATTCCGCTAAAAATGATTTGGAAAAAGTAACCCACACAGGCCAGGTGAGTCAATTTCGAGTGCAGATTCTTGGCGTGCATCTTTCCATGCCTTGTGTTACGCAAACATTTCTTGTTGTTTTGGTTGGGAAAATCGTAAGAGCAGATTCCTTTTAGGTTTTCGACAAGGATGATTATCGTAATGTCCGCTTCACAAATGCCACTCGCTATGTGAACGAAAACTGGGGCATCAAGCTCATCGATGAGATTCCTCCCAAAGAGTGCAACGAGCGCGTTATTTGCTGTGACGGTGGAAATGGCCCATTGGGACACCCGAAAGTCTACATCAATTTGGTAAGAGCTGACACCAATGGCGGGATCTCGGATTCATTTCTTTCTGCTTCTAGGATAAACCAGGAGCACACGCCTGTGGATATTGTGGTCTGAGGTTCATTAAGAAGGGCGGACACCACTAATTGTGGCGGATGAAATGTGAACCTTTAACATTTGATTGATTCGATTAAATTAGTTAAATTAACATTTGTAACGGTCTAGTGTCGAGACATGTTTGGACTCAGATCATTCGTTTTCTGATAGGTGCTGGACTGCTGCGCCTTCTCAATTTTCTGCAAAAACACAAACAAGGAAGCCAATTACTTTCTTCAAAGGGAAATGCTCCAAATAGTTATCCGTTAAAAATATCGCATTTTTCAGTTCAAAGTCCCAAAATCCTCTTCTGACCTAATTAAATATTCTGTATACCGTGTCTTCACCGATACAATCCGTGAGCATGAATGACAGAATATAAAGATTTTCTTCTACGTGTTAAATCTTTGTCCATGAGCTGAAATTGATGAATTAACCCATACTCTGACATTTTATTTTACAAATGTGAGTAAATTCGTCAGTTTCATGCATTTGTGTTATGGAGTTCTTACATTAGCCGATAGGGGGGTACACACGATTAAACATGCTGTACAACATGTTGGACAACATCCGATGTTGTATCGTGTGAACGAAAGAAACAACCGCTTGACAAGTGTGCTTGATGGTTTTCAAAAAATTTTGATTTTTCTGCTCGCTTGTCAAGCCGTGTGAACAGATGTTGGTCAAACTTTCTTGTTTTTGCCATTCTTTCGTGTGGTGAAGATGGCGGCAATATCAAAAATAAAGCGTTTCGGGAGAATTTTTTGAGGGGAAAAAGCTAAGAAAAAACTGAAGTTATACAACATGCTTGATGAATGTGAACGCAAGGCTCATTTAACTGTAATTATTTCATCAAGCAATGTTTTAAAACATGTTGTAAATTGTTGTTGCACCTTTTAACAGGGATATTCACCCACACGGGAATCAATCTATTTAAATTTTTTGAAAAAGGAACTAAATTGTTTCAGTTTCAATTTTTGATTTCTGTTATTTCAACAACTCGACTCAATGCAATGCTTGGTCGAAATTCCAACTCAACTGAACATGAACTCAAACCCTCAGCTTTTGTGTGTAAACGAAGCTTATACTATGTATCCACCGGCAATAATACGGGGATTAATAATAATAGTTCCCAAAGTGGTTCCACCAGACAAATACAGGATTACAGGAACAGAAACAGAATTTCATACATTAGCAACGCAAAAAGCATTCAGCGAATGCTTCTATTTCTATTCCTGTTTTACGTTGCTTGTGACAACCCGGCTTTAGTCTATCATTTTCCGGGAGCGGAAAACGATTTCCGTTGTAAACATCTCAATTGAAATCGTAACTCTGGCAGATCTGTCATACGTGAACAGGTTCAGTGTCCTTTTTCGATTCTTACCGTAGAACCACAGTGATGTAGCTGTGGCGGTAGTAGTAGCGGTAGTAAGAGCGGTCAAAAGTTAAAACACATGTATTCAGTGTATTGCGCTGACAATGTGTGTCTGTGGCGGTAGCGCGTAGCTGTGGCGGTAGTAAGAGTTGGCCAACTTTTAACTTTCGTAGCGCTACACGGTTGACAGCGCTACACAATGGACAGTTCAATACAAGTAAAGTAAACAATGGAGGAAAAGGACGTCGAAAAGTTTATTGAAATGGTTTGATCTAAAGAAATTTTATGGAATTTGTGTCATCCCTTATAAAAAAAATATTAAATGTAGCTCAAATTAACTCAGGGTATCGGCCATTGTTTATAAACGAGGTTTTTGTTCGACATAGCCGCGCTACACCATTGTGTTCAATTTTTTTCCGTACTACGCCACATGGCTCCGCGGCTGTACTACGTACTACTGCTACATACCACCGCTACGGGCATTGTGGTCCCACGGTTAAACTGTTGAAAAAGGTTTCGAGGTTGGAGATGGTTCGTGGAAAGGGTGAATGAGATTAATGTGCCTGTTTTTATTTGGTTTATCCTAACCTGATGTGTCAGAATTACTATGGTGAGAGGAAGCGCCAGTGTGGTGGTCACTGGCATAAATAATGTAAAAGTTTTGCCCACAAGCTGAAATTAATGAACTTACCCATGCTCTGACATTTGCTTACAAATGTGAGTAAATTCATGAATTCGTCAATTCCATGCAATTTCGTTTTGGAGCTTTTACATCAGCTGATCGCTTAGATAAATTGTTGTTGTATCTTCTTACACGTATTCTTTTATATTTTTTTATAGAGTGGCGCAACAGCTCGAGGTGAACCAGGGCCAATTTCTCAACAATGTATGCTGGTGTGTTAATTTCTTTACATACAAGGGGACCTACAATTTTTTGCCGAATCCGAACGACACTTTGAGAAGTTTTTCAAGACAATTAATACTCTCGGAGGGCTTGTCAAACCCTCGCGGAGGTGGGGACCGTGAAAAAGAACAAGGCTTTTTTTTCAGGTGACCATGGCAGGATTCGAACCCAGACCTCGGGCGTAGTAAGCACACACACTAACCACTACGCCACAGCACCCCCACTCTTACACGTATTCACCGACACGGATATTAAAAGCTTTAAAGGCTTTATAAAAAACGAAAACAAATGGGTGTTTTAGGGTAAGAGGGGCGCAAGTTGAATATTTAGTTATTCAGTAATTTTTGCCACTGGTCAACCTCAGTTTAATTTTGAGAAATAAAATTTGGGTTAGGTTAGGATAAACCAAATGAAAACAGGCACTATGATTTGTAGAGGTTTTAATGAAGATTTAAATCAATCGCGGATTAGTGCCCGGTGTAAACATGGTATTATGAAGCTAATATTTTATAATTTCGAACAAATATCTCGTGTCGGTAGTAACCAAACAATTTTTTGTCTGCGACGACTCCATCCACTATTAAACATCGTTGCAGCATTTAGTTCTCAAGACTTTTGACGGATCCAAATTGAATAAACATTTTTATTTTAACTTTACTATTTTTACTTTTAAAAACTTTCCATAAACATGAATCATAGAAAAAGCAAAAGCCAAAAGCCTTTTTGCTCCCGTTTATTAATTTTATTTTTTCTAATAAGATGTTGAACACAAGCAAGTAAAATTTGAACTCTCTCCGGCATCCCAATGCGAGCAATCGGTTGCACTCTTGCCAAATTCGTATACACCCTCGCCCTTCATATTAGTATAGTCATAGTTGCACGTGAAGTAATGGTTGTTAGTGTTTCTAAGAAAAGATTCATGCAATTATTCAAATCATAACAGGAAAAATAAAACAATTTTTCAAAAGTTGGCGCCCAACCGTTAGAAACCTTTGTCGGACTTACTCTTTGTCCTTACAAACCGCCAATGCGCAACCAACTCTGGCAACTTTGTCACGTGCCAATACGGTGAAATGCCCAATTGCTCTAAATTTTTATCCCGTTTTACTGTTTTAAAACCATTTTGTAAGGTGCAATTAACTTACGAATCATCCCTTCGCTGCCTGGAAACTCTGTTATTTGATGAAACGTTAAAAGGCCCAGCTGCTCTAAGTTTTTACCCATTTCTACTGTTTTGAAAAAATTTCCATTCGATGTAAAGTAAAATGAAATTACCTTTCCGACCTGGTAATACCCGACTCCTTAGGCCCTCTAAGCATACTCTCAGTCACTTGAGAATGCTCTTCAAACCAAGACTTTATGAATTCATTGGCGAGTTCCATTCCCCCATCAGAGTCCTTAGCACCTTTCTTGGATGCTAAATTTTGACCCGCTATAGGAATGCGCGCTGTATTCCGACATTTGTCGTGCTGCATCTTGCACCTCATGGCGTGTATACGTGCAACATAAGCCAGTTCCCAGTCCCAAGCCTGTAAGTTAATAGTATACTTACTGGCTAGCTCCACAAATCGGAAACTGTTATTACAAGTTCCCTCATTCTTGAAGCCGAGGGCAGTTTTCCACCTGATCCATCAACATCACCGCATGCAACCTGATTTCGGTACTCGTTATGCCAGTACAAGATCCAGTCTTTAAATCTACCAGTGATGGGATATAACCGATCGTAGCTGCTCTCGGGTTCCTTGAAAACATTTCCTTTCAGACTTCTGAATTTTATAACAAAAAACCATAAAACATCGCTGTGTTCGGTGAGTGCTGAATGCCAATCTACCAAGCATAAGTTGCGTTCAGCACTTCCGTAAATGACAGCGTTGTCCACAACTTTGTCAAGCCCTATTTACAATTTGCTCCGGATGACATACGATGTGCTTTTCCTCCTTACATAGAGTTTCTTCTTTGTTGCAGTACTCATAGCCAAATACAGCAGTCAAATGTTGAAACCAAAAAGCAACGAAGCAAATTTTGAACACAGACATTGAAATTTTGCTTTTAAACAAAAACGAACAAAAATCCAAATAATCCGACTTATTTTCCTGAAACTACACTGTCATGAATTTGTTAGGTTTCTGCAGGTCTTACGTGACAGGTGGCTAAACACGGGATATAGCCAAACCCGTGCTACAGAGAACACAAAATTGTGTCAAATGCAAAGCCTACAGGCCCTACAGAGCACTTTACTGAAAAACTATAGAGCTTTTCGCCTATATGTCACTTTTCGTCACTTGGCGTTGGCATGCCTACCCTTTGCACCCGTTTAATTGTTTTTACACCAAGTGAACGGATTTCGCCAAAGGTTAGAACGAGAGGTGCGAGCGAGATAGTTACGCAAAATAAACTCTATTGACATTCAGAGATATGAATGTTGAATGTTGACAACTCGTCAAACAATGGCTTAAAGCCTTTAACGAAAGGCACAGCAGCGGATCCTCTCTGTTGATAGTCCCAATAAAAAACGTTGTGATATTTTCGGCCTGGGGTTCGTCGAATAAAACTCATTTTCGCTTTTTTAATTTCACAAGGAAACACTTTATTTACAAACAAATCTTCAAATCACACTTGGTTCAACTTCGCTGTTTAGATTTCAACACTTTATTTCAATTCAATCACTTTTTACTTTATTACCGTTCACAAGTCAACGTTTAAAATATAACTGTCTCGTACGAGCCTGTCAATCGTGTATTTATACAAAATTTAGCACCTTCTAGTACGTTCCATACTTCCCGTTTGGCAATTTTCCATTGCTACTCTACAGCTGAATTCCATGAGGGGGAATTCTCGACATCGAAATTCGAACTTGGAATATCATTCTGCTGTCAGCTGACTGGAATGACAGTTGGATGTGTTCGTTTAGTGAATCGAGCGAGTCTGTTCATAAAGTGAATCGATGGGTGCATACAACTTAAGGTACGTGGAACGCAAACGTTAGCCACTCATGGCCTTTTCGGTTGGCGATCCCGGATCAGGGCGCTCTTCCCCGGACTGCGGCTGTACATTCGAACAGCCAAACACGTTTTCCTTTATTTTGAAGTTTGTCTAGCGTCGTATTTGTGAAGTAAAAGCTATTCTGCAGGGGACATAGTGACATTTACCCAGTTTGACACATGCGTTGTGTGATTGACGATTGAAGGCTTGAGCCGCGTAATCACGAGGAACAGAAACAGAATTTCATACATTAGCAACGCAAGGAGCATTCAGCGAATTTAGGTTTCAGTTGCTAATATATGAGATTCTGTTTCTGTTCCTGTTTTACGTTGCTTGTGTGACAACGCGGCTTTACCCCTGGTTGTCAATTTGGGAATATGTGAAGACCTACACACGTCAATGGCTGACTGTTGCAGACATCCCATTTGTCAAACAGTACAAAAATTATTGACTAAGGAACGATATTTTCCTTCTAAAGCCGTGTTGTCACAAGGAACAGGAACAGAAACAGAATTTCGAATTTAGGTTTCAGTTGCTTATATAAAGACAACGCGGCTTAAGTTGCTTTTTGTGAAAGGCCAAACTATTTCATTCACAAATCTGGTTGATAACTCACATGGAAAACCCGAATTCCTTCATCGAAGGCAGGTCAACTTGTCAACCTTGAGATCTATGTTGACAGCTATAGGTCTTCACATATTCCGAATTTGACCACCACGCATCGCTTTCTGACTTTTCCATCGTCAATTGTGTAACAAGCAAATTTCTCTTCTATCCAGAAGAGGAACTATCAAAAGAGTTTAAGAAAATAGTTTCACGAGAGTCCAGAATGCTCCCTGACGCTCCCGGACGACCAACCGAAAAGGTCATGAGTAAACGTCATATCAAAGCGGACCCAACGCTGACGGTAGGTACGCTCAAGACAAAGTTGAAGCTCGATCAAAAGTTCAGCCCATCTACCTTATCGAATAAAAACATAGTATTGATCATATTGTGAGTCGAGCTTAGGTCGCAAACGTCAAAAAAATTTCGAACAATCGAAATCGAGTTTTAATCGGGCTCTTTAGATTTCTAGGCAGGATGTACCCACGCTATTGTTTAATGTCCTCCCTTAAACGCATTTTGATTTTTCTTTTCCTGCAAAATTCAATTCAAGTCCAGGGTTACGAGTATTGCAGTAAAGAGGTGAAGCTTTGTATGGGCACCGAAAAGAGGCATATTATGTGCTACAAGGAACAGATAGTACGAAGAACTGTCTCGGGAAAAGAAAATTATCTAAATTTTCTTTTTCTCTTTTACCAGGAGCCGAAAGCCGTTTATAAGAAGCACTATGCAATGACAGATAAATTTAGGGACTGGCTTTTGTATTGGCATAATTACTATCGCAATGAATGTGCATGCGGTGGCATTGACGGAAAAGATGGTGCGCTACCTCCTGCTACTCGTATGAGAGAGTTGGTCAGGCATTGATAATCTCATTTAGTATTTATTGCTTGCTAACATCGTTAATATCAAGGAATGGGACTATGAGTTGGAATATGTGGCTAGTGTACATGCCCAACGATGTAACATGAAACACGATCAGTGTCGAAATACTGAGCGCATCCCAATTTCGGGGCAAAACTTAGCCTACCACAAGACAACAGGACCTCCCCGCATGGCATTGCAACGAGGGCAGATTTCTATTTTTAATTGGTACAAAGAGCACTCGGATTGCCCGCTTCAAGTTCTCAAGAACTATAAAAAACCAGATGGCCCAGAGTAAGCTCGCAATTCTAATGTTTACTACCCAACCCAGGTTCCTTATCTCCCCGACCCAGAAATATCGGCCAGACATAACATTATTATTATTAATAACATTGCTTTACACAAAAGTGTGGCCCATATCCTTTAACCAGGATAGTTACAGGCCTTAAAACTGTATTTCAGGAACCTGCAAATTATAAGCCTGCCTATTACATTCTTATTATTTCTCTAGAAAAATTGGTCATTTCACCGTACTAGTAAATGACCTGGTTGGTAGAGTTGGATGCTCCATGACGTTTTGCAAGAGCTTTCCAGAGGAAGAAGAGTAAGTATACTTTTACTACTCTTTTGTGGTCTCAACACGGAATTATACATACTTGTACATCACATTTTGTCCGATCTGTCAAAACATTCACAACAAAAACTGACAACTCAAATAGGAAACGATCTATTAAGTCACGACGTACGTCTAAAGAGAACCATTAGCTAAAGGACGCAATGGCCGAACCCATTTAACATGAGGCCACTGTATAAGAATCGACTTACAGAATAGAAACGTTGCCTAGAAACCTTAATACTATGTTTCCACCGACCATAAATTAGCGGGAGACGGTTGAAAATAAATCCCGAAGTGTCCGGTCAAACACAGGATTAATTTGACACGAGCACTCTTTTTTTGTCATTTAGCTTTCAAAAGGGAGTGACGATGACATTTACCAACAGCGAGAAAAAATTTCTAAAAATCTTAATAGAAAACGTATGTTTGACAGATCAGTCATACGTGGACCGTTTGTTTCCTTTTTGCAGTCGTAAACTATTTTAAAGGTGTGCGTAAGTGCCTGTTTTCATTTGGTTTATCCTAACCTGATGTGTCAGAATTACTATGGTGAGGGGAAGCGCCAGTGTGGGCACCACCGTTCAACCTAAATTTAATTTTGAGACGTAAAATTTCACTTAGGTTAGGATAAAACAAATGAAAACAGGCACTAAGAAAAGTTTAAAGTGTTAAAAGTGACGTAAGAGAGGCTCGTGAAAAGGGTAAATGAGATTTATGGAGAGATCTATTGCTTAAATTTGTATGGTAAATCTCATGATTTTTAATAGATTAGTTGAAGATTTATGTTAATCGCGGATAAATGTTCGGTGGAGACGTGGTATTACACGTTGTATGTTGCGTCCGTACTGTCGAGGTTTACAGCTGACAAACTCAGTTTAGTACAGACGTTCTTATGAAAAGTGATGTTCATCATGCACGCTCTTTTAGGGGCAAAAAAAACCAGTGCGATTCTTCAACTAACGCATCGTATTCATTGTGTTGAAGCTTTTAAGTTAGAGCTTTGACGGACGTCATGCGACTTTTTCATGGGCCTCTACCGGCTTATGTCCATACTTTGACGCAACGGACGCCACATCAAACCGTAAAATTGCACTCGTCAATGAATGTATCATGAATCACAGAGTACAAATGTCTTGAAAAGGAGTGCTCGCTTGCGTCAAGTTAAACTTATATTTGGCGATACTTTGGGATTTATTTTTAAAAAAAAATTGCACTCGTCTGACACTCAAAAGGCATAAAATTTCTTGACACCGATGACTTACTTGTCTATTTTTCTTTTTACAGAGTATGGAATCACAACTACATTACATGCAACTATGACTACACAAATGTAGTTACTCATCCTGTGTATAAACCTGGAAAACCTGCATCAGAATGCGGTTTTTTCAACGTTGGTAAGAGTTCAAATTTTAGTTGCTTATGCGCGAGATCTTATTAAATGATAATATCATCGAAAACTGAGTTTTTTTTTATTTTAATCTTAACCAATTCAAGACCGGCATGCAGTTCTTGAGTGCAGAGTATCTACAGAGCACAGAATAAGATCAAAAATCATGTGAAAAACTTTTCTCTGTATACTGTATACAAGGTGAACCAAATCTCTTTGTCAGGCAAAATGAACTCTTCAACCCGGATGAAGAAGGCCCAACCAAGATTACCATCGATACCACGCACCCGACTTGAGTCAAGTGAAAGTAGGCGTGTCTTAACTTAAGTGCAATTGACAGCCTAGCTGCCGAACTTTTCAAATCTGCTGGCGATGATCTAGTCAGCATTTGGAGCAAAAAAAGGAGGAAAAAAAGGCCGATGAATGAAACCTCAGTATTGTTTGCCCGATCGAACCGCAGGAAAGGAAAATATTGCGTACAAGATCTTTTCTGCTGTACTGTGTGAAGGGCTTAGCCCGCTTGTCAATAATCTAATAGGTTTATCGTCCATATCAGTAAGGCTTTCTTTAGGGCAGGAAAGCCCACCATCGACCAATAATATTTATGCTGGGCGGACCTTAGATCACCTTTCTATCGAGTTCAAGGTCAGGTATGACAGGATCTATAGAGACGAGCTTTTCAGGGCAATATCTAATTTTTCTATCCCCCTCTTAGAGTGCTTAGTTAACGGTTTTACTATTTGTTCTCTTAAAATTCTGGCGACTTAAACCATCCACCGAGCACTAGTGCTTGATTAATATAAATCTTTATTAAATCCTCTACAAATCACGCGATTTACCATACAAATTTAAATCCTCTCGGCAAGCGATTAAAAATAAATTGCATTCACCCTATTCACAAACCTATTTTCTGCACCTTTGTATGAGTTTGAGAATCAAAAAAGGAAAGTGAAACTGTCCCTGTGCGACAGATCTGAAAACTTTTCACAAG
Source organism: Neoascia interrupta (assembly GCA_947623515.1). NCBI lineage: Eukaryota > Metazoa > Arthropoda > Insecta > Diptera > Syrphidae > Neoascia > Neoascia interrupta. Next base: position 189,226,549 of record OX392462.1, read on the forward strand.
CACGTTTTCTATTGTGACTTTTACTGAGAAAATCGCTTTTAGCTCCTGGGAAATTACATCGCCACTCTCTTTTGAGAGCCCAAATGACAGAAACAGAGTTTCCTTTTCAAATTAATCCTATATTTGTCCGATTGAGCCACTTTAGGATTTATTTTTAATCGTCTTCCGCTTATCATTTTTAATTGTCGGTGGAGACACAGTATTAGAAGAAATGAAAGGAGTTTTATGTCAACGCTGTGTTTAAGCTATATGCTATAAAAATAATTTCTAAAGACGATTAAAAAGTTGCACCAAGCTGATTTTGTGTCGGTGGCGCATGTGCTAGAATTCCCATGCAATTCTATGGGTATCAAAAACACAATTAAACCGTTGCGCGACAGTGTCGTGAGTACGATGGGCCTTATTCCGCCTTAAACAAAAAAATTATTCCTTTTTTACACAAAAGTTCGGGGCACACGAAGACAAAATATCATGCGGCACATTGCTGTACTTTGACTTCATGCAATTTTCCAAACAACGACTTGAGTCGCACAACAAACAATTTGAAAACTTTTTTCTTACAACGTTGAAGGTATTCAAAAATGGGAGGAATAGCATTGTAAATTTATTGTTCGTTTGTTAAATTTCCTAAAAATTATTATATAGTTCTTAAACCATTCAAATATTAGTTTCCATTTAATGCTATGTTTCCACCGGCAATAATAAGAGGCTTAGCGGGAGACGATTAAAAATAGATCCCAAAGTGGCTAAACCGGACAAATATAGGATTAATTTGACACAACCGCTCATTTTCTGTCATTTTGGCGCTCAAAAGAGAGTGTCGATGTCATTTCCCAGGAGCGGAAAAAGATTCCGCGAAAATCCCAAATGGAAAAAATGTTTGTGCTAGATCTGTCGTACAGGGACGGGTTCAACTTGCTTTTTTGATTCTCAAACTGCTACAAAGGTACTGAAATAGGTTTGCGAATAGATTGATATGGATTTATGGTAGGATTTATTTTTAATCGCTTGCCGAGATTATTTAAATTTGTATGGTAAATCGGGTGATTTGTAGAGGATTAAATAAGGATGTATATAAATCTTGGACTAGTGTCTGGCGGAGACATGGTATAAGTTGACAAAAATCTCGTGGAAATTTCTTTTTCATGTGCTGAGTATAGGTACTTGCGGCAGAAAATCGTATGGTTATTTGCCGGGGTCGATAACAGGGAAGTAGACCACACAATATATAAACCTGCTACTAGGTAAGTGAAATTGTAGTATTAAGATAAATTAAGTCTTCATTAAACTTAGAACAGCCCACATTTCATTTGGCATATTTCGTTCAAGAAAAAAATACTTTAAATTCTATTTTGCCAATTGGCGTCGTGTTTGTCAAAAAATAAAACTTCTCTAACTGGAAGGTATTTGTCACAAAATATATGCTGGGAAGCGAGTGAGCTGTTCTGTGAAACCTTAATATAGTCTGGTCAACTACCATTTATTCAACAAATATGCGTAATTTTTTTCTGAATGCTCAGGGGTCTTTTTTCGTGAGAGGCATCCAGCATTTTTTGTTTTACGTCGAAAACGTCAAAACTTTTCGATTACGTTAAATGCCTGCGGTTTCATTTTTATTTGTAAAAAATTCTTAAATTTAGTTAGTTTTGCAAGTAGGTAGTGTACATTAGGCATCGAGAAATATAACAGTCACGCAGAATAATGTTTATTGCCAGTAAGCAGTGTTGGAATTGGCTTTGGTGATTTGTGGTTTTCTTATTTTGTGACAATCAATGCGGTCAAACAAAATAATGCGTCTGAGTAATATGATCACAAAAACATTGTTCTGAATCGTTGCTTGATTAAGGAATGCGTTTTCTCACATAAATCACCGAATTTACTATACAAAGGTCAGTTATTAAAAATAATTCTCCTCATATGTCAGCCATCCTCCTAAATGTCACTTTGAACCGTGCTTATAACAGTTTCCGACTTGAGAAACGCAACAAAACTGTCGCTATCATTGAATAGAGAGACCAGGAATAGCTCTTTTTCATATATACAGTGCTTGTGAGTGAAGCTATTATTTTGACATTAGTCGCCTGATATCGGGTATCGCCTTTAGAGTGAAGGTATCGAATGTGTCACGAATCGGGGTACAAATGTAACTCAGCAATGTTAAACAAAAGTAGAGCCAGCTCCCAGAAACGTATGAACCTCGGACCGTCTCTCATGACATGCCTTGTTGAACACATAAGTAGTCCGCACTCACACAACTAAAACTGATGCTTCACTTTTCCCCCAAAACAAAACTTGCTTGTCTCTTTATTCAATGGTCACTGTATGACAGATCTGTCCCAAATTCTTATTTTGCGATTTTTCCAACGGAAATCTTTTCTGGACAGATCAACGGAAATCGCTCCTGAGAAATGTCATCGTCATTCTCTTTTGAGAACCAAATTGAAAGAAAAAGAGTGCTCGCTTGCGTCAAATTAAACTTATATTTGGAGATACTTTGGGATTTATGTTTTAACGTTAAAATCCCGAAGGGGCTCCCGCTATTAGCATTTTTATGGCCAGCGAAGCCATAGTATAAGTAGGCGAAAAAATCAATCATAACAAGAGAGTTTGAAAACCGGTGACCAGTTGATTTTGACGGTGATTTATCGTGGGCGGTCGCTAGAAAATTGTGATGATAACATAATACGCAGATAAACTTTTTCGTTGGCGAACCGAGATCAGTGCGTTCTTCTCCGTTTTTTTCTTCAGTTACCTACGTTTTTCTTTGTGTTGAAGTTTGTCTAGCGTTGTATTTGTGAAGCAAATGCTTTTCTACAGGCGACAAAGTGACATTTATCCAACTTGACGCATGCGTCATATGATTGTATGCGTGCTTCTGGTTTCGATTCTGGATTCTCGGCCAGAAGCGAATTTCATTGCTTTTCAGTGGAAGAACTGTCAAACGAAAACGTGTGCCAAGAAAGCAGTTTCAGGAAAGTCCAGCCTGAATGCTTCCGGACACTTCCAGGTGACCAAGCGAAAAAGCCATTAGAGCTAATAGGTCTTAATTATATAAAAATACTGTAAACTACCTACCAATTTATCCAAAACAAACACAAACAAAATTTTTTGTGGGACTTTATGAATTCTATGGGTTTACACAGATCTTCAAATTATAATTTCCAGTCCCCTCACTAACCACCCTGATCAGCGTTGTGACACCTCAAGAAATGATCCCAAGACAAACACACAAAAGTACTCCTCCGCAGAAATGTCAAAAAGAAAACTAAAATTTCCCAAAACATGCGCATTCTTCAATTTTGTGCAGCGAACAACGTAATATTCGATTTCGAGACAATTCCGGCAGCGAGTGAAAAGTGACCAAAGAAAATCACAGAATCCACCGTGAAAAAAATCCCAAAACAAATAAAATTTGTTTCAATTGTTTGGACTGTATATTGTGTTTGTTAAAAAGAAAAGTTTTTTCCTTTGGTTTTCGTGCGAAATGGATATCTTGCGTAAAATGTTCAAAATGACCGAAGAAGATAACACCGACGACATCAAGAAGTAAGTATCTGCTGGGCACGAGAAGAAGAAAAAGAAAAAAATTTTAACCCCAAAGGAAGCATCTTCTCGTTTATCGATCGATAAATTTGATTTTGTTACGAGAAATTATCAAAATTCTAATTTGTTGACTAAAATGTACGACTTGTCTTTATTGCAGTCCCATGGAAAAGGATGAATTCCGAAAGCCGACCTGGTTCGACGAATGCGACACGGACGACGAGCTGTTTGGTGACCGGAAGTTTGCCTTTCAAATCTTTACCAATCCGGTGGAGTTGCAGAAGCATTTCGAGCACCAAATGAAGCAGATCATGGAGGCTGTGAACGAATACGAAGGTTGGTAGAGGTTTGGGGGTGGTGGGCCGCATCATATTCGTCATGTGTAGGCAGCCTTTTTGTGTGTGTACATATTTGCTGGAGATGGCCCGGGAGGTGTTATCCAGTGCGCATAAGTCGTGAGACACTGTTGCTGGGATGAGGTTGTATAAGAAGTTGACATCGGCAATGCTGCTTGTCATAAACTTAATTGGTTGATATCCTGAACTTTCCAGAAGGCTGGCTGTTGTCCTTACGTAAGCTGGATAATAGCTGATGATTTCGTGTTGACACCTGTCTCGTTTAATTGAATTTCTAAGGTGGTCACTTGCGGTCGAATGTAGGGCTTGAGGATGGGACATTTGTTTGAAGAAACTCTGCTTCTTATTATGAAACGATTTTAATGCCTGCAGAATGCGCTTTCCGATGAGTTTACGGGCCTGAGTTAAGTAGCGATAAATTCTTCTTAAAGTTGGGAATCCCCTTGTTCGATTTCTAGCCCTCTGTCATTCTACGAGCTTGAGTAAACTATTGTTGTCCAGATAATGTGATGTAAATACGTTTGTTGAGTGATGCAATCTAGCACTTTAGTTCTGTCACTGTAACTCTTATATTCCTCTGCGGAAGGGCTGTCATGAATGACACTTAAAACTCCTTGTACTCTCCTCAGTTCCTACTGCAGAATTTGTACCTGAGCAACTGAATGCGGTGAATCGACAAGGCTTTTATTTGACAAGGCTTTAATGTGGCTGTTTCAATTTGGAATTTTCATCCAAAAAAAGCCTTCATACGCTCTTTAATAAACATCCGGGATCGTTGTTCAGTCTGTCTGTGTTGCGAAGAGAGGTGAAAAAGAACTTCAATGTTGAAATGGTAAGATATTCAGCACTAGCTTTTTCAGCCCCGAAAACCCGCTTCTGGATTCGCACAAAAGTGGGACAACTACAGAGGTAATGCTCCGCTGTGTCTACGTCCTCACCAAGTGTCTTGATAACGTTGCCAATACTTTAGCCAAAAGATTTTACACAAGCCCAAGTTTATGCAGCGCATCAACTTGTTATGAGTTTGATGCTCTGTCCGATTCCATCTTAAGAATTGTTTCCCTGACTCCTAGAAATTAAGCTGTGATTACGGGCTGTTTCAATATTCACAATTCTAAAGTGTCTCCGATGAGGGCAAAACCAAGTATATGCTGTCATCAAGAAAAGACACCCAACACCGACGTCTTGGACAAAACATCACCATCGACAGCTATAACTTTGAGGTAGCTAGGGACTTTGTCTACCTGGGTTCCGCTATTAATTCAGACAATGACACCAGCGCTGAAATCAAACGAAGGATAACTCTTGCCAATCGCTGTTTCTTTGGGCTAAGGAGGCAATTGAGTAGCAAAGCCCTCTCTCGAGCAACTAAAGTGTCCATGTATAAGACCCTCATCATCCCAGTCCTGCTTTACAGTGCAGAAGCATGGACCGTCAAAGGCGGGTGAAAACACTTTAGGCTGCTTCGAGAGGAAAATTCTTCGGACGATTTACGGTCCCGTCTGCATAGACGGAGAGTGGAGGAGGAGATACAACATCGAACTGTACGGGCTGTACAGCGATACCGACCTAGCCAAAAGAGTCAAAACACAACTTCTACGATGGCTGGGCGGATGGACACCAACGCCCCGGCCCCGACGGCCACGACGGTAAGGTGTCGTGCGTAGATGTTTAATGCCGAATATTGTAGAGAGTTCCTTAAACAATTTACTCTCGAACTGCCTACCTAGATCCTACAGCGTAGTGGGATATCCAAGTTGCATATAGCGTACGACAAATGGTTTCTGCTGTGATGTCTTTAATGGTAGCGGCCTCCGGCCACCTCGAGAATCTATCCACCATTGTAAGACAATAGCGGTATCCTTGAGATGATGGTAATGATGTGCTGAAATCGATGGTCTTCTTTACTGTACTCACCCATTGGTGCGGTATTATGCCCTGAAATTTTGCATCGATGGCATGTCAGACATGCTTTCGCCCACGCTTTGCAGACGCTTTTTAGTTTTGGCCAAATAAAGCGCGATTCTTGTCGTAGTACGACCGCTGGGGTGTGCCAATGAGTGCACGCTATTAAATACTGAGTTAATTAAATAGCTCCTGAAGTTCCTCATCCTGTTCCTGGGACTTGGAAAAAAGATGGTAATCTATGGTGGTTTCGATTCTGTCGATCCGTGACAAGGCGTCGGCGACTAAATTTTCTCTTCCTGGTCCTGGGATGTATCTGATGTCGGTTGAATATTGGCTGATGTAATCCAGATGCCTTCGTTGCCGAGGAGAAACTTTCCTTAATTTCTGGTCGAACGCATACGTCAATGGTTTGCGATGGGAAAAAATTCTAATGGTTGCCAGGACTTCCAACGAGTTGCTTGAGAACTGATCCGACAGTTGGAGGCATCGACCATTATTGCAAGTTCTCCGGTGCGAGTGGGATAAGCCAATATGATTCCGTCACACAACGACATTGCTCGAAAGCTGCTGTGGTGTCGCTGGACCATTGGATTGGCGTTCGGTCGTTTTTCTTATTATCCTCGATAAGCGTATGGAGTCCTATTTGTGGTTTAACAACATGAGGAAGAAAGCGCCGGTAAAAGTTGATTACTGCGAGAAATTGGCGTAGTTCGTTAATTTGTGTCGGGCGACTATAGTTTTTTATAATATTCACTTTATCCTCGAAGTGGTTTAATGCTCTTTGAACTGATTAAATCCCCCAGAAAACGTAACTGTTCTTGTCCAGACTGACATTTGTCGACGTTTACCACCAGTCCGTGTTGTCGCAATCTCCCAAAAACTTGCTTTAAATGCTCTCTATGTTGGGTGTCATTATGTGAAGCGGTTAGAGCATCGTCTATATATGAATGTGCAAACAAACGGCCGCCAGTCCCTGTTGTTTTTCTGCAACATGTGGAGCAGCTGGCCCATGGACTTTCGAAGTACGGCAGATACCTTGTTCCATCATGGCCTGGAACTCTGCTTTAGCCGGGCGTCGGAGTCACCAATGTAGAAGTTTGCCTCGACGGTATATGAAAAGGATCTAAACGCTTCAGAGTCAATATTATAAATAGTCAATTACATAAATGGTATTCAGAAGTTTGGTGTAGGTAAATAAGAAACGCGTGACAATTGATGACGTGAATATTTATAGGAAATGTAGTTTCTGTACAGGGTGCCGCCACATTCCATAAGATAGTAAAAGCTTTTGTCTTTCGTAAAATATGTGAAAGACTAGGCCTCATCTACCATACCCACACTCCTTTTTAATGACAGCCGTCAGCTCTCCAGACAAGGCAAAAGTACTTCCATTTCTTCTATCTGCTATGTTCCAGCCTACCCACATGGAATAGGTGTTCTTCCACTCTGCCAAAAACAGTGTATGCTTACCCATCGGTCCTACTCCGCAGGTCTCTTTCCGAGCAGATGGAAAACCGCATTTGCCCAGCTCGTCCCTGAAAAAAGCCGATTCTTCTTCTCCCTCTAGAAATCGTCTAAGTGCACTTACTTTTCTTCTTTCTAAGGTCATGGAAACCCTGACTAACTATCAGCTTATGAAATATCTTGAAACACGAAAACTCCTCAATGACCGGCAGTTCGGTTTTCGTAATAGAGGATCCATTGGTTATTTGATGGCATATCTTACCGAAAAGTGGAACCATTTCTTGCATCTTCTTGGTGAAAGTAAGACTGTTGCGCTTAATATTTCAAAAGCATTTGACAGAGTTTGGCATCAAGCCCTCTTGGTCGCACGACAAATCGTTCTGACAATCATTTAAAATCGATGAATCTCTAGTTCAATGGATAAAGAACAGCCTTTCGAACCGTTCAATGCAAGATCTTTAAGATGACTCCAAGTCTCTAGTAATAAAAGTCTCATGAAATAAAATAAACGCTGGAGTTTTAGAGTGCTCTGTCAAGCTCATTAAACTCCAACCCTAACAGCATTGTCTGATGAGGGTTGGAGTTTAATGCGCTTTTGCGCCGGTGACATTATTCACTTTTAGTGCTTCGAAAAGTGAATAATGTCACCGGCGCAAAAGCGCATCACCCAGCCATTAGCCATGAATAGGCATAAATTCGGCAAAAGGCTTTCCATTTTCGGTATGTGTGTCAATTAAAACTCAAGTTAGAAAGACCACATATTTGAGGCCGCCAAGAACTCCGCATAATGCCTAGGTTTCCTTCTGATCTGGCTTCTTCTTTTTCTTTAAGGCGCGAGATTATGATCTGAAGTGATGGATCATAACCCTCCCACTCTACTGCATTCCTTATAGTTCGCTTGTGGGGGGTACGCCGATTTGACATCAGAATATACCGGCAGCCCACTCAATTTTGGATCTCTTCGTCACTGAAGCCAAAGAAATGCTGTTGTCGTTGCATTTGTGTTATTCATGAATGTTTAGGCCTTCCTCTCCTTCGCTGCGCTGGAACAGGGTTCGTCTTGACAGGGTTCGTAGGATCTCTGCTTTGAACATGGCAATACCAACTAAGCCGCTCGTGCTCCATTTTTCTGGAGATAGGTTCTTTTACATGGAGGCTTCCTCGGATCTTCGTATTTCTTATTCTATCTCGCTTTGTTACTCCTGCTGTCATGCGAAGCATCTTCATCTCAGCTGCCGTTAATTTGCTCATATTTTTTATACGGTGTCCAAGATTGTGAATCATATGTGAGCGCCGGACGCACAGCCGCTATGCAGAGCCTCCCGCTCAGCGTAGGGGAAATTTTTCGGTCACAGAAGATGGCGGAGTTTTCTCGCCACTTCATCCACCCCACGCTTACGCGATGATTGATGTCATCATCACATTTTGCTTTGCTATTGATTATAGATCCCAGGTACTTAAACTTTTTACACTTGGGAAGCACATTTGCATTAGTTTTTATGTCTGAAATTGGCTCGGGTGAGTCAGAGAATGGGCAGCACAGGTACTCTGTCTTCTTTTGGCTTATACGACACCCTTTCCCCTCCAAAACATCCACCCATATATTAAGTGTTCGCTGCAGGGATGTATGATCTTCACTTATGATGGCCCCTTCGCCAGCGAAGAATAACTGATGTACTTTTGAGTCCGTTAGTTTTCCTTAAAGCAGACAATCAAAGACTACAACCAAAAGCAAACGACTTAGGACGCTTCCTTGGTGTTCACCGACTTTAATTGGAAACTCATCAGTGACTCCGAAAGGACATCTTACTCTTATCTTTGCTCCATCATACATGTCCATGATCATCCGCTCGTAGGCTTCTTAGCGCCTTCTTCGTTTTCTTAGCGCCACCCATGTCACATCTCGTGGAAGTCTATCGAAAGCTTTTTCCAAATCAACCAGCACCATATGCAGATCTCTAGCGGCATAACGATGTTTTTCCATTAATCCTTATACTTTGGATTGCATCAGTGGTTGATTTACTCGCGACAAACTCACACTGATCCTCAGATAGCCTTATTATTTTCCGCATTCGACTATCTCGCTCGACGATCTTCATTGTGTCGGACATTAGCTTGATAGAACGGTTATTGCCACAGATTCGTGTTTCACCTTTTCCTTTGAACAAAGGAAGAAGATAACTTTCCCTCCACTGATTAGGCATTGGATCACCTCTTATTAGTTTGGTTTTGTATACTGGGCAGATTATTTGTTTGACTCAGTAGCTGAGGAAGTAGAGTTCCTATCCATGGCTTCTCTTTACCCGAGCTTAGGACTTTTATATACTCGTCGATTTCTAAGTTCGAGAGATTCCTCGTGCTAGGTGGGCGGAGAGGGTAGTGAAGAATTTCTAGGAACTCCTTCGGATGTTCAACAGTCTCCTTCCGCATTCGATCGGATTTAAACTGCGACATCAGAAAAGATAATTTAAACTTTTTTTATCCTTAAAAATAACAATAAAACAAAACTGGTTAAGTTTGAATAAAATCTCTTAAACTAAATGCTAAACCCACACGAGCGTATCTCTAAACTTGTCGTACACTGAGTTTTATTATACAATTCGGAGTAGCGCTAAATAAACGACTTTGACATTCGTTTAAAAAAATATATTTATTTTAAAAAAATTCAAATTATTTGTAATAATTTTAATATTTTTTGTTTTATATTAAGAAAATGCTCCCAAATTCGAAAAGGACATTAAGGAGGAGTACTTGAAACCTGGCTTTGAGAGCATTTTTCTGAAAGAGTTTGAGAAGCAAAAGGATATGTTTGATACTGATCTGGACGGAGAGTGAGTTTCTTTTTGAAAAAATTCAGTAGTTTCAGACTCCAGCTGTAATTGCCCTATTTCTTTTAGAATCTTTCCAGATCAACTGCACACACTGATGCAAAGCGTAACTCCCGATGTTAAGAACATCTTGCCCCGCAACCATAATCGGGCCAAGTTGTTGCAACCAAAGAAGAGACTCAGCGATGAAGAGACAATCTTGGGCCGTATTCACGGAACCCTGATTGACGAAGAGCCCCAGCCACCGGCTAGAAGAAATGCAGACCCGATAAGTCCGCCGATGCGACCACCGTTTGGTGGTGTCTTTGAAGGGACCTATCAGGTAAATAAAGAGCTTACTCCGAATTTAGGACAGCTAAATAAATGTTTCGATTCTTAGGGCCCAAAACTGTTTCGCCAAAGCGTGGTCACTAAGACCATTCGCAAGCCGGACGGCTCTTACGAGACGACAAAAATCACTCAGGATTCCGAGGGTAACACTGCTACCACCACAACTCGCACCATAAATGGCAAGTCCGAAACGGTCACTTCGTTCAACAACAACAAGAAAGCAACGATCGCTCCGTCACGCAAGGATGACGGCGAGGCATCTTCCTACTCGGACCGCAACATCTATGTGTCCAAACAAGGTTATGCTTTGCCCAAGAACCTCTGGTGACCAGTAGTCCCCACTACCAACACCACAACCAACAAAACCACCACAATTGCAACCCTAAATGCATCCATTACCCTTGGCAATTGCAGTAGTCTTATTCCCCCCATCAAAATTATCTTTCAAATATATTACGTGTTAGTTCGTAGAGTTCTTAGTGTTTGGTGTTTTAGATGAAACTCGTAGTCGTAGGCCCCCCCCCATTGGCAGCAGTAGCTGCATCTTAGTTTTCTTGTTTGTGCGCCGCCGTGTCAAGCGCGCACGTTAAACAACCACATTAAACCGCAGAACAGGAATTCTTTTTGTTTAACAAAAAAAAAAAAAAAATTAAAATAATTACTCAGAACATTACTCGCGGCAGGCCGGTGTTCTCTCTCCCTCTCTGTGTTTCTCTCTCTCTCTCAGGGAGCGAGAATGTGTAGCTTTCGAAAAGGAGTCATGCTATAGTGAGCGACCTCTGGCGAAGGCGCGGCGCGCTGATTGATGTGTAATTAGACAAACAGATGCGTATTAGTTTTGGTTTATTCTAATGTCTGTATGTATCGAGATCGGTGGTCCAGTGACAAAAAAGAAAAAAACGGAGGCAAACGAGAAGAAGAATCACACAACAACAACATCAAAACATCACTTCATTGAAAAAATACATTTTTGGAACAAGTTTTTGGTTTTGTTTTGAGTTTTCTCTCTCTCTCTCTCTCTTAATTGTCTCACCTTTAAGAAGAAGCTTAGTCAAGCTTAAAATATCACAAGTATGTATGTAGTAGTTGCATAAAATTTACGTATATTATACCTTATCTGTAAGTTTATTTGAGGCGTTTGCAAAAGGCGCATGGATCCATGTGAAACAAGTCGAGTCCAATGCGTCTTCTTAACTGAACGAAAAAGACATTATATTGTAGAATAATTTTATGACTGAACCTTCCTATCTCTTTGAAGTAGGAGTGCAAGAGTTGCGAACTTCGTTGATACACAAAATAGAAATGAATGGTCTCAAATAAAATAAATTTAAAAACAAAAACAAAAATTGTAATGCTATGACTTAGAAATTGTTTAAGGCAATATTTTATGTAATAATCGCAAACATTTCAAGGTAAATCAATAAAACTCTTAACAATTAAATGTGTGCACATAATTTTATTTGTTTTCTTAGCAGATTTTATTGTCGGATGATTTCCAGATTACGCATTGGTACACAGGGGGAGTAACATGTAGCATGAAAAGACACCTCCAAAGGCAACTAATAAGGATAACACACCTTCTAAGCCTTGTCTGCAGAAGCTAAGAGTTACGAGAAAAAAAACGCGTTCTAGAGAAATAAAAGTTATTCAATCCAAAGACTTCCCAAAATTATACACATATTTAGACCATCACCCAGATGTGCTTTATTCAGGAATCCATTTTAGATAAGGAAAGAAAGCAGTGTTAAGAAGAGCAGCGTAAGGCCGCGTTGTTACAAGCAACGCAAAACAGAATCCCAGACATAAGCTACTGAAACCTAAATTCGTTTCAGTAGCTTATGTCTGGGTCAAAATGCTTTTGCGTTGCTAATGCATGAAATCCTGTTTGTTTCTGTTCCTGTTCCTTGTGACACCGCGGCTTAAGCCTGCTATTTCTAGGAGCTGTATTTGAAGCAGGCATCCTAGAAAAATGAAGCCACAATAGCAGAAGATTCGGGATCGAGCTGATTTAAGGCCACGGTCTGTTCCTTAATCCTAGTCGAAAACTTTCCAAAACCGTGTCAGCACAAAAATTAAAAGAATTCTTGACTCTAAGGGCTTATCGAAGGTATTTAGGCTCCAGCCTAATGAATACGTTGCGTCCATAACGTCAAAGTACACAACTGACAACTATGCAAATACATAGGCTGTTATTGGCGATTAAAGGTAACCCCCGGTGGAAAATAGTACAATATGTAGTATGTACTTAGAGACCTGCAACAAAGTCAGCATTGAATAACTTTCCAAATTTACTATCTGGCTTTGATTTACTTGTCAACTGGGTGAAAAAGTAAACAAAAACTGACCAATAAAACTAAGGCTAAACCCCAATTACGTCCAAAATTAGTGTCAAAATTTCAGATGAAAAAAATCAAAGCAACCTTGAAAGGTTCGGCGATTTATATAAGATATCAAATTGGACAACGAAAAAGAAGAAACAATTCAATCGATCTATTTTTTGATTGCCGCATTGATGTGGAGGAACCAACATAACGGTTGGCAAATATTCGCAGAGCCATGAGAGATAGTTTAGTGTGTTTTTAAAGTAAAAATTTCAAACCGATTTCGAACTCAAGAAATGAAATGCAGTTTTATTAATTTTCTTTCACTTCCCAAAAATAAAATAACACACCTTTCGGAAGAAGTAAGCCCATTGTGAAAAGAGTACACACAACGTCAGTGGCACCAATTTTGAAGTTGCTGGCTACGCTCCGTTTCTTCGCTTAAGTTTATAAAATAAATAAAACTAATTTATTTTACTTTAGCAATACCACAGCCAATGTTTTCAATTATTTTAAAGGAAATGTCTTGCAACATATCGATATAAAAACATTTAAAAATATCGGTTGGTTTCCATATTCCTGATAAGGTTCACTTGAAGTCACTTTTCAAATGTCAAGTGAGAAAAATACGAACGAATCCGTTGGAAAAACGACTAAATTCGACTTGCATGATTACCGATGTGAACCGGATACCGCACGCAATGGTATGCGTTTTTATGCATGACATGAAACTCATTAGCGTACGAGTAAGTTCGTAGTGACTCTCAGGGCGGTATTCACGAAGCAATCTTAAACTATGAGCTTCGTAAGTCTATGCACCAACAGTTTTTAGCGTCAGTTTATGAGCGGTCATAAAACTTACGAGTAGCCATACCCACTATTAAGTTGAGAGCAGAACTATGTTCGTAAATTTGAAATCAAATGTGACTTGTGACACAAATATTTCAATCTAGTTCTCATTTGGTTTCACTTCACGACTCCCAGGATACAAAAAGTTTTAAAATAGAAAGAATTAAAATTTATTCGTTTAATATTTTTTTTTTGTTTTACATTTTGTCTTTTCCAAAAAGGTAGGATGATTTTTCGTTTTCACCAGAGGCTGGCGTCGGCGGACGAAGGACTAAATGAAGCATTAAGTGCTCATGGTTCATCATGGTGTTCCTGCTTGCCTGCATTATACGTCTTTAACCTAAATATCTTGCCCGATTTTAAGACTGTGCACTTAAAAATGAGGCTAATTCTTGAGTGTTTTACTGAGTTTAACTGCGATCTGTATCGGTAATGATAATCGAGATTTTAAGCAGTCTGAAAAAAAAAGGTTATGTCAAAAGCCATCTTGTCTATACAACAATAATTGCTGGGAAAATCCTATAGCTTCCACGAAGATGTTCACTTATTCCTTTTGAAACTATATTAAAACAACAAAGCCAGTCCAAAATATTGTGTTTACATTTTTTTTAACATTGTTTGACAACAAACAATTTCGATAAGATTTCGAAAACCGCTTTCGCATAATTCGAATCGCTCATAGACAGCAACCTGTTAGCGTGTGGTGAATACGGAGCAAAAACTTAAAAATAAGAGCTACTTAAACCTAAAATCGATTTAAGATTGCTTCGTGAATACCGCCCTCAGTTTCATAACAACGAAATACGAACAAGCTCATATGTTACTCTCTAATACGACTTGCGTAATTGGGGTGATTGTCTGGTAGGGAGCTACTCCCTTCAAGCCGCCTTGAAGACTTAGTGCTCCCTTCAAGCCGTCTCGGTTGGCCTTACATCTGCGCCCTTACGGGAGCACCGGTATATTTTTATTATTATAATTATTAAGTTGGGCTTAGCACTGCGACCTGTTGGTCTATTGTATTTCCTACTAAGCCTTGGAGAGGAGCAGCGGCATATATTTCCCCCTCTGGCTCCGGTTTGGTTATCACTATCTCTCCCATTCCCCCAAGCTTCATTCTGGCCTTAGTCGCCTGAAGTGCGACACCGAAAACGGCTACCCCGCCCTAGCGTGTTGCCTAATAATTCCCCTCCGCCTTCGGGAAAAGTTCAAACCCCAATGGCAATCGGTTACCTGTGTCCTCTCCTATCCTTGAGACTAATTCTTACTTGAGGGAATCAAGCAACAGGTTCTTACTTTATACCGAAATCGGTAGCCCTCGACTTGTCCTCTCATTTTAGACTATTCCTCTCGGGTCTGACCTCCCACTACCTGGTTGAGGCAGGTTCATAGCCACCCCTTCCATCCTCAATGCGAATTCCGATCTTGAGTCCTACAGTCACGGATCCCTTATCTTCAGGAAATGACCGCCACAACAAGCTTACAGTGGTTCATACCGAAACGTTGCTCCTAACCTTTATTCGCCCTTTCGGGTAAGCCATCAATTCGTGACCTTCAGAACAGGCTTATACCTACACTGGTTGCCTTGGCCTATCTCACCCAAATCAGGTATCATCGTTTAGGTCATCGGGCCAATAACACCAGTCTTGTCCAATATCTACTGACAGACGCCGAACAAAATTCTTGTCTTAAAAGTTAAAGGCGGAGGATCATACCCCACCGGTGACCGCACATGGTATTTTCTTTTGACATTTCATTCTGCTAGTATTTCAACTCCACTCTACGAAAACTAAGCAACATTATATTCAACCTTGCACTCAAATAACAATTTCAAAGGGCTATCAGATACATTTTTTCTCATACCTCTAATTATTAGATCCTTAGAAATATTTATACTCAGCAATGAACTGACAAAGTTACATCTGAGCATAGACACTTTAGAGGAACTGGATAATTCAGTTGCGAACCTCACTGAAAACTTGTTACAATCCGCTAAGGCGAAATGTTGGATACCCCATCCTAATGTCAAGCTCCAAATCGCGTCACACATCTTCGAAACGTTCATTATTTGAAAGAAAACAAGTGAGTAAGTGCAAGAGTTCGTCTCTGACAAACTTCTATATACCCGACCCTATATACCTATATACAAATCTATATAATTTGTATAGGCCACGCCCCCAAAAGTGGGTCTGGGTTAAAAATTAAAATCAATTAATTGTTATTTCGTTAGATTCATCCCAAAATGCGTTTAAATCGAAAATTATATCGGAAAAAAACTGTTTGGACCAAACTTTGCAAGTAGTAATATCTTTAATATTTGTCTTATAATTTTTTGTCGATTTGCAATTAATTATCCGAGAAATCGGGGTTTTAAAGATCTAACATGTTAAAAGTGGGCAAGGTCGATATTGTGGGCGGTCCAATTTTTGCCTTGTTAAAGTTCTTAGGCCAATATTGCTCAGTATCAAAATTTAAGTTCCTATGACTTGTCTAACTTGAACAAAAGGCATTATGAAAGAAAATGTCAAATAGAGGTTGTCTAACATTGAAGCCAGCAGTGGGCGTAACCGTTGACGGATTAAGCATAGCCTTACACTTTGTCTGTGCAGTAGAAGATCCAAGCCGTGTACCAAGTTTCAGCTCTCTAGCTTGATTTGGAAGACCTAAAACCTTCACACATACAGGCGGACGGACGGACGGACATGACTTAATCGATTCACCTGTCGGTCTCGATCATTTCTCTAAAAGGTCTTAGGGGTCTACGGTGATTATTTCACTGTGTTACAAACTATGCACTAAAATTAATATACCCTCGGTCGGGTACTAAAAGGATTGATATTGGGAACGATTGGTTTGCCCAACCAAGATCGCAATAACCAGCCAGTACTTACAGACGAACGGGTCCAAAGGATCGAATAAATAACGATTGACACTGCTCTAGTCTCCAGTCTGTTGGGGTGCTCTTGGCCTGGCCACTATTGTGCAAATTCAGCGAGCAATCTTTGAAGGGATGTGGTGCCCTACACATGTATTCACGTCGGTAAGGACATGAAGCGTTAGCTGCTTAAGTGATTTTGCTGTTGTGTTCCATGTGATTAATTCCTTTGTCTAGAAAAAGTCCGCGATATGTGTTTGACTTCATTAGAGTAACCAATTGTGTTAACCTACACCTTACTTATGAATTGGAACCTTAATGAAGGGGAAAGAATCAAGAAGGCACACATTGCTCTTTTGTAAGTGAAGTGTAGGAAAAACTGCGGGCTTAAAACTTATCATAGTTTCTTGTCTTAGTTTAGTGAAAAGCTACAAAAAGAAAAAAACAGTTTATGGGAAATTATCAGCGGTCAAAGAACGCCCTATATAGGTATGCTTCGTACTACCCCTACGGCAGCTTTGAATATTTTACTGCACCTTATACCGGCTTGCTGTCAATAGTGCGTTACGACACACTAATTGACATTCAAGTTACTCACTAATTTACCTTGTAAGCTACCTTCAAAAGCAGTAGCTACGGACACGGCGTAGTCAAACGGATGAAATTCCTCTCTTGGTCGACTTCCCTAAACACCGTAAAGGCAGGACTAATGAAATCGCAATTTTCCCAGCTGGTTAAGAAAAAGTGTCTTTTACCGAATACAAGTAGTGTCTTCTTATCATAGGTTCTAGCTGTACTATGGGCGGCCAAGCTTATGCAGATGATATCGATATCCGGAACCCCATTTTCATCGATAGCTACGCTCAATAGGTAATAGAACCGATTGATATCAAATCTAATATAGTCAGGGGTAGTCAGAACCGTGTGAGACTGTGCTGGATGCCAGGACACTGCGGTATAGAACAAAGTTAAGAAGCTAATAGGCTTGCAAGAAGAGGAGGGCTTCTTTAAAATATTGAGGTTACAAACATCAGGCCACTAGTTAGGAACACTAGGTTTTTAAAAGAAAGTCGCAAGACAGAGGCAAGATTAGGGCTATAGTCGATAAAGCGAAGGAACGATTTTTTTAGGTGACAGATTCAGGATTTGAAATCTGATCGCCCGCGTAGCAAGCACTCAGTGCGCTACGTCATACGTCATCCAAACACCCCTCCCCTAAATCCGTTTAACCGTAGGACCACAATGCCCGTAGCGGTAGTATGTAGCAGTAGTACGTAGTACAGCCGCGGAGCCATGTAGCGTAGTACGGGAAAAAATTTGAACACAATGGTGTAGCGCGGCTATGTCGAACAAAAACCTCGTTTATAAACAATGGCCGATACTCTGAGTTAATTTGAGCTAGATTAATATTTTTGTACAACGGATGACACAAATTCCATAAAATTTCTTTAGATTTAACCATCTCAATAAACTTTTCGACGTCCTTTTCCTCCATTGTTTAGTTTACTTGTATTGAACTGTCCACCGTGTAGCGCTGTCAACCGTGTAGTTAAAAGTTGGCCAACTCTTACTACCGCCACAGCTACGCGCTACCGCCACAGACACACATTGTGTGCGCAATACACTAAATACATGTGTTTTAACTTTTGACAGCTCTTACTACCGCTACTACTACCGCTACAGCTACATCACTGTGGTTCTACGGTTAAGCTAAAGTTAATATTAAGGCTTGCTTTAGGTGGTTGAGTAATTTAGGCTTACCTGTATGCTATAAAATTAAAAAGAATAATTGATCAAGATCCCATACTTTGTAAGGTTTTTCTGTTAAAAACCAAAAACGAATAACAAAACCAACTCAGCATTCAATAAAATAATATTTTTATTTATTAAATTTTAACAGTGTTCAAATGTAATTTGGAGTTTCTTTTTCAATTATTATGCAATTTCATTATGTACAATACTTAATTGTTCTTATTCTATATTATTTTCGATCAACAAGAGAATGTATTTAATTTGATTTTTATAATTATGTATAGATACATTTTATAATCTTTTTCATGTATTTTTTTTTTGCAACGAATGTAAAAATAATTTCTGCAAGATTATATTTTTTTAGACATAAAAATAAAATAAATTTTCTAATTGCTCATTGTGACTTATGGTTAGTTCTAAGTTTAATTACAAATCTTACATAAAAGTTAATCCACACAAAAACACAATTTTATTTTTGCTTTAAGGACTGTTAGCTTAGGTCTTGTTGTGGTTATGCAACTACTCTGCTAATGTATTTTAGTTTTTTTTTAATGGTGCAATGGATGTAGAAATTAATTTTATATACCTAATATGATTTAATGCATAACTAAGTAGGCAATGCAGTGCTATTGGGTATCATTCTAAATCTACCATAATTGAATTAGTTATATTGGTGTATATTTGTTTTTTTATTAATTTGAATATGTGGTGATTCGACTACGTTTCTATTAGAATGCACCAAATGAATTGACAACGATAAGTTTTAACATAAATATATTTATATTTTTTTGCTCATTTTATTTATGTAAGTAATTAAATTGACATACTATACTTAAATTTTTTGTTCATATAAATTTATATTGGTCCACTATTATACCGTTTCTTTATAATAAATAAAACAAAATATTTTTATATTTGAATTCAAAGAAAAGTGTTTGATAAATAAATGTTATTAAGCTAAGGACTTTAGGTATTTCAGTGGAGGAAAATAATACTAGGAGTATTTTGTTAAATAGAGGAAGTCAGCTCAGAATTTTTTTTAATTGAGGACTTGACATATGTTTTTATTGAATCATAAGGGATTGAATATAAGAGAGAAATTTTTAAAACAAAAAAGGAATGTTTGAGGATAGAAATTCACTTAGAAAATAAAGTTTTCAAAATTTATTGACAAAAAATGAAATTAATGCTTCCATAAATTTTCTTTTCCAAGATCTCTGCATCATTAAAATTTGTTATGTGTCACATTAGCAAGTTGTCAGCTACACAATTACTGTGTACCTGTAAATTTTATTGCGATTGATTTATGTAAGCTGCTCTCTTTAATGCAAGCCTTGGCCCAAAATGCTGTTGCAGCAGGATCAGGATTTTAACAAAGATCAGCAAATAGAGAATATTCTTTCAGAAAAATCGAGGAGCAGAAAATCGTGACAAAAAACGCTTTCTATAGCTACCTCCATGCTTGAAATAAGTCTGGCCAATATAGTCGAAGTAAAGCTACCTCAAGAAAGGCTTCAGTTCTGTTTCTGCTCCCTAAAATTATTTTCTGAAACAATATCTTAGGGAGGCCGGAATGAGAAACGAAATCAGAGTTCTATAAAAAAAAACACCTGCAGGAGACAGTGATTGTTTTCTTATACCCCATCCCATAGGATAGGAGGTATATTAAGTTTGTTAGTTTGTAACACGGTGAAATAATAATGGTAGACCCCAAAGACCTTAAGGGCACATCATCGAGACCGAATTCTGAATCGAATGAGCCATGTCCGTCCGTTTGTATGTCACATGTTCTTAGGCCTTAAGTTTTCAGCTAGGGTGCTAAAACTTCGTACGTGAGGTCTACGTCATGCGAAGCAGTACAAGTGTAAAAAATTTTGAAATCCGCCCAAAGACACGCCCACAATCGGTCTAAATGTGCAACTACCTCCAGAGTTTTCAAAACTGTAAGACGTTCTAAAAGGCTGAAATTTGACATTTAGCATCTCCTGATGAATGTAAGATACAAAAAGACAAATTTAATAGGTAAACCTCCTCTAGTGGGCGTGGCATCTATTTTAAGGGTACATTTTCAAATGCAGTTTACTCAATATTTTTGCTCGAAATTGGAAAAAAATTGCTTAATATTTTATGTAGAAAATTTGCTCAATATTTTATGTAGAAAACGCTTAGTTTCATATTTTGTGCATACAAGACTTTGGGCCACGCCCACATTTGGAGGCAGAATTGAAGAAAAACCTAAAATTTTCCAGAAAAACCTAATTTTGACTGGCCTTGAGCCTAATTTAGGAAAGCATAAAACAAAAAAAGTAGCAGGTTAGGTAAACTAGACTTCAGTCCAGATTTTGTTTATATAAAATTTTTAGGCACGCCCCCTTTTAGGGGTCGATTTTCTGTGGAAGTATCTTATAATTAATAGTTTGTAATTAGGGGCGGTTGGACCACGCCCCTTTTCGAAGCTTGCATTACTTATAAAATGTCAAACATTAACTATGTCATCATCGTTTTACAATGTGAGATAGGATGAGGTATTCAACGGTCCGTTTTACGGACTGTAACTTCTGCGTACACACTGTAGCACTTACTCAATTGATTTTAGTAAAATGAGAGATATTTAAGATACAACCATAACCAACTGATTTTGGATCTGTAATAAAGGCTTTGTCCTTAAGTTGATAAACTAATCTGTCGGTCAAGCTTTTAATATTATCAACACCGCTCTATTCAAATATATCTTTTAAGAACACCGGAAAGATTGTAGTTATTTGTTGTACTACAGAGTAAGCTCGGGCCAAGTAAATAAGCTGGTACCTTAAGCTCAAAACAACCATCGTCTGACCTCCCGCGGATTCTGAACGGTGAGCTAAGAGCCCTCTCATGACAATTTATACTGTCAAAGGGTTTGTCAGATCCTCGCAGAGATAAGACTTTGCCGAAACCTGTATTGCCCCGGTCGCAATTTAAACCCAAGACCTGGTGCCCGACACAGTATTGCCACTGCACCATTGTGCTCAGGATTAAACTACAAATTTAGGTGTCAGTGAAATGCTAAGGGTATGTGCTGGCTTAGCAGGAAACCTGAGTCCGATGCCTTTCACTGACATCTGAAAGAAAATAGGCTTGTTCTTGAGGTTGCAGGCGGTTGCCCCAGCACCAGTACTTGACGATTGTTTGGCCAGAGCCCACTTAGAGGAGGTAGAGCTCTTTAGGTACGTCGTGAAATGCAGTAAGTTGTGTTGGTTTGCAACTTTTAGCATTGTAAGAGATAATGGTGGCCTCAATGGTGATCACCAAGGAGCGGCTAATGTCAAACTGTTTTTTCTTGGGGCGTAGGTGGGATATAGACACTACGCTTGGGGTTTGGTCGTTGCCGACTATTCCAGCAATAAGAAATGTTTAAGGTGTTAATTGTTAGACATGGTCTTGTGGCACCGTGTTTGGAAGCCTTAGCTTGAGTGGCAAGCATCACTGCCAGCGGCTCAATAAATGACCGATGACTGCATAAGCATAACTTTAGCTCCTCTTGAAGTTACCCTGGGAGGGTGTCAATAGAACCAGCAGCCTGACGATGGATGGCTTTGCAAGCGCACCAATGCTAACCTTCGAAGAAGCTGTGTGTATGGTCGTACAAACTAGAAACTAAACATTTGCAAAGCTTTTGCTAGAAAAATCCATGGTAGCATCGTAAAAAAAACTTCGTATTAAGTCTAAAGGGAGTTACTTATTCACCTGACTTGGTTCTTCTGCGGGACTCAAATCGCTTTTTTATGTTGGATTAAGCGGAAAACTCGAAAAAGCAAATAGTTTGTCAATATACGCTGTTAATGAAAACTAGTCAGCATAGCGCGAACTGGATGACAGCTTTTTTCAATGGGGCCCACAGAGTCGAAAACAGAAACTCTTTAATTGTGACAAATTACTTTTGAGACTTTGGAAACATCATAAAAACAATGAAGAGAGACTCGTTTCTGTAACGTATTAGCCAGAATGACACAAATGTCCTATATTGCCTGTACTGACTATTTTTCGCGAACAAAGTATATCTGGTCTTCCTTTTTGAGACATTACTATCTCCTTAGCGACTCTTTTATCTCCTTAGCGTCACATGCAATTTATTGTCTTATTGTATTAAACAAGAGTAACGCGACCAATTTACAACATCTAGCGGCTAAGTTGTCCGCTTTTGCTCTCAAGAGAACTGCGAAGAAGTCCAAACATTGTTATCCAATATACTTTAAGGTAAAAGGTTTAAAATTTCATGAGGTAACACTGTGGCGCAAAATAGTTCTGAGCTGTGCCACTATTCAGTTTTGAATTCAGCCTTCACAAGATCGATAGAGATCTTATTGCTAATCATGAGTTTTAGCACAATACAAAAGAATACGAAGTCTTCTCAAGTGGTGCACACAAATCCACGGCGCTTCCAATAGGGACTTGAAAGCGGACAAATTTGTGAAGCTTCAACTTCTAAAACGACTGTAATTTTACTAACTCTGTTTTGCCATGCCACCATGAAATATCTGTTCAGGTTTCCATAGCACGCATAAATGATAAAAACGTTTTATACAAATAGGCTTTCTGTTCTTTTCAATGTCCTAGCTTTTAACAGGTTGTAAAGTGCAACACTGCATGTGTAAAGGTTGTAGGCTGTCATGATGCAGAAGTGGAAGAAGATGTGAAACACCCTCTAAGTGGCAGCAGACCCCAATACAGAAGTGGCCAATACTTCTTTGGGATGTTGAACAAACTTGCAAGTACACCGGTGGCGACTATTATCAAGTTCAGCAGGGTCTGAGGCTGAGCTAAGTTTCTCTTCGAAGCTCAGGATCAGGATACTTCAACCGACTAAGTTTCATAGTTATACATCAAAATGATTTCTATCGAAAAGTGAATGTTAAATATAATTTTGTATGGCTTTGCTATAGGGCCGCTCCCCAATAAAGGCAACGATACGTTCGATTAGCTTTTTTTTATTAATACACTCAAAATCTTCTCTTCTTACAGGTTTTCACTATAGGGTGATGCTTAGGGTCCTCGTAGGCGTATGCGAGCTGGTGGTGTTGACTGCCACCAACCCTGCCTAACCTAACCTAACCTAACCTAAAGGTTCTCGTCCACCTGCGACCGATTGCATAATACTTTCCCAGCTTTAAAAAATAAAGAAGGTCACGTCTCCAGAAAGTGGGCTGAATGAAAATAAACAAATGTTACTTAATCATCTTTGTAATGTAGCTTTTTTAATTAATTTTTTAAAGCCACGCCCACAAAAGTGGGCGAAGACATATAATATGTGTGCGAGAAAATTGGCAAATGCGAATGCATACAACATTGTCATAAAATGTTTTTCCATGTGGTCACACTTGCAGGCGTGCGGTGGGTGGGCGTGTCTGTGGGTGGGTTTCAATAATTTGCATAGACAATCTGAAGGGCAGAATTTCCGGCTCAGCTACCAAATTTCAGCTCTCTAGCTTAAGATTTACAAACTTTACATTAATATGCCTATCCTGGGTAGGAGATAAGGAAACATCTTAAGCAAGAGGCAGATCTATGGATTAAAGAGAACGTAAACAAAGGAAATTGTTAGATATGAGACGTTTCCAGTCCACATGAAATCAAAGAGCGTCCAATCAATTCTGTACAAGTCACTCTTTGGTATAGATTATGGACTGGTGGCGTAATCCAATGATGAAAACCAATTCCTTTTGGTTTGAATTGGATGATATGAACACCAACAACATTTGATTGAATAGAAGCAGGACAACGCTTCATATCATATAGTTCAAGCTGCATTCGAAATTCTGCACTAGCGATTCTAGGACATGGCCGTTTCAGGTGGAGGTGAAGTTAACTGGGCACCGAGGTTGTCAGATTTCCTATGTGGCTTTTTCTGTAGTTGCAGGTTTATGTGAGTATGCCACAAGCAAAAGCGGCCAAAAAGAAGCCACTGGGCACATTTGAACTATTATTAAATATTTTAACTAATGGCATTGATGGACCTCTGAAACGAATAAAAAATTTCTATAATATATGATACACAATTTTTTTTCTTTAAGTTAAAAGATGGGAAGTACTTAAAGAAAAACTCTGTAGATGTTACGCATGAAGCTGCTGGCATGTTTTGGACACGTTTTTGTCACTAGAGTCAGCATTTTGGGATCGAGTGAATACCCTACCCTACCATACACCCTACTTTACCTATTTCCGATCTGAATTTTACCATGCACAAACTTTTTAACAATAATTGTGCTTAATACATTTTTCATACCGAGCCCAGAATCTAGATTCTGAGCAATTCGATTTCAAAATCGAATTGAGCCTTTCACACTGCGAAAATTATGTAGATTTCGTTGACGTTTCGGTTGATTGAACACCAGCCGTCCAATTTGTCACAGTTCTTACAAGTCAAATGGCTTCAAATAAGTTCGAAACCAATTTTAGATTGCAGAAAAAAGCACTGGAAAATTATTAAAAACCATCTCACTATTAAATTGTATAAGAAAAATGAAAATTTTTCTTGCATTTATTTTGTAAACAAACTTCATCAGCTGTTTTGTCATCGGCAACTCATTCACAATGGATGATTGCCATAAAATGGAATACAAGTCTAGTACAATTGTATTCGATTTTGTGGGAATCTAGATTCTGAATTTCACAAATGTATGGGAAATCTAATAGATTTTAATTAGATTTGGGAATTTTTTACTCTGAATCTAGATTTAGGCTCGGTGTGAAAACGGTACAACTTCCGCTGGGGTCATTTCAGATTCGGTACTCGGGCCTTTCCCATTATGGATTCTTTGCGTGATGCTACCAAAAATGGAGTCATAATAATTAGTGTTGAAATTAAAAATCGGTCACTAAGTATTCGATATTTGCCTGTATTTCTCTGTTTTAAACATTGATTTTCATAATGTGCAAAATATCTATTTTAGAAACTTTTCAAAATAAGACACTCAGAGCAATCGTTAATGCTCCTTGGTACATAAGAAATAGCGATCTACACCGAGATCTTGGAATCGCAACCGTGACTGATGAGGTAACAAACTTTGCTCGCAAACTTAGTACTCGACTTCGCGGACATTGCAACAATGAAATTATCCGAAATTTGGATCAGAGAAATCTTACGCGCCGACTACAACGAATGAGACCGCTACTTCTAGCAGCATAAGATGAAACCGCAAAAATTGACGGTATTGTAGGTGGCTTCGTTGGAAGGCAGCCTGCCTCGCGCGATTACTACAGAAGCTTGAACTACTTTTTAAGGAAACTTAGTCAAAAAAAGATTATAATTAATTTTGTTGGCTGGATATTCGGCTATTCTACTTTTGAAACTAGTAATAATTGCTTAAACTTAAAGTTCTTGTGGAAACGACAAACCATATTAATGAGGTACCTTGCCCATAGTTTGGTCCTGGATAAAACAAGTAGACAAAGACCGCAACTGCCATCTACCACAGTTTTATTATGTTCGTTTCAGAACGAAAAGGTTTGATACGTAGAAAAAGGATTTCGACCTTTGAGTACTAGAAACAACGACTTGCTTTTCAAACATTTTTAACGACGCACGTCAATCAGTTATGCTTCTGGCTAAGTCATTGAATATATGACCTATTTGGTCGTAGTTCAGTCATATAGTATTATGGTTAAAATTTCCGCACCCTAAGAAACTAAAAACAGAACAGTCAAAAGTTTATAGACTGCTACAAGCACTGCTGTGCGAATAATAACTTACGGACCCTAATAGTAACCTATTTGTCCCGCAATTATCGCTTGATTACCCAATAAAGCAACTCCATGCCACAATCTACTTAAACGCTATCCCATCGAAATCCCCAAACGACCTCTCAATTGAATAATTGCAACCAGTTAACATATCCACACCAGGATTTCGCAATTATGCCAACTACGCAAACATAGTGACAAAGTTGTTAAGCCAAAGCAAACATGCACTCAGGCTCGTATGGATTTAGGTATGCCGTATCCCGTATACCCTATACAACAGCGCCCACTTGGCACCCCCATTTGACATTTGTTCACCAACAAAATAGCATAATAAATAACGGATCTACTTGCCCTAATCTGAGGCTACACTGCTGTTTGTGGTGTACACAAGACCCATTCTAGCTTCGTGCAAGCAGAGCTAATTAAAAAAGTTAAAATGCAAACTCACACTTGGCCGCGTGCACTTTCACACACATCCGGACTGGTTGGGTATTTTTTTTAATCCTTCCACCATTCATCCTCCGCACAAGGACACTGTTGGGATGAGTTTGCCTCTAGGAATAATAAAGTAATTTAGTTGTGTCCTATTTTATCTGGAATCGCAGTCTCTGTGTGTTACTCTCTGGATGTAGCCAGCAGGCTAATCGGAAACAAATGGACACATCCCGAGCCATGTTAGCCTCTCTAAAACAGAAAAGGGGAGTTTTCTAACAAAAGTTTAAGCACCATCATCGTCACTGACGTTTGCTACATTTACAAGAGCAGCAGCGACGACAGAAGTAGAAAAGCAGCCCTTTTGTGTCATTTGGTTATCCCTATATGTACCAAAAGGAGGATCAGAGTATGTGGTACACATCTTGTTTCGTGATGAGAGTTTAATTGTGTGTTCGAACACCAACACCGAAAGGTCATCGAGTAGCTTATTCAAACTTTGCAGCACATTATGGAACTTTAAACACAAGTAGTGTGGGCAACGAACAAGGACACTTGTGCGACCGGACCAAGTTTTATTATGTCCTCGTCTCTTTTCGTGCGTTCGTGATAAATCATTCCCCAGCAGCCATAAGACTTGACATATCAAACTGAGAATGAGAGAAATAATGAATTAGTAGTTTGTCGACATTAGGATTCAAGGACCTTATCGTGACATTACCATGATATGAGAAAAGTTAAACTTTCGCCTTGGCTCCTAAAGGACCCGAGATCCAATGTGGAAAGTTTTAATTTTATGAATGCAATTAATTAATCAGGGTTTTTTATTCTAGAAAAAAAAAACACAACATCCCAACACTAGAAAGGAAATGTGACAGGTACTTTAGGTTTGAGTTTAATGCGAGTGGGCGTATAAAATGTTACGACATTTTGTAGGCATATCCCTTTGGCTTTTTCTATTTCTAGAGATGATGGCCGAAAGGTCGTTAGGTGGTATTTGCTTGGCCATTGACTTTCAGGAAATTTTCTTCTTCATTGGACTTTTGAAGCTAATCGACTTCATAAATGTGAAAGTTGCAGGAAGGAGGAAAGATTTATAATCCCATAAATTGGCTGTCAAATAATTTTCGCTGAGCGATAGGGTTTAGGAAATAATTAAGTCAATAAATGGAAGATTATTGCTTAGCAGGATCTTGATATAGCATAGGATTCTGGTCCTCCTTAAGTATAAGATTGCAAGAACTGTCCGTGTCCGTTCTTTAGAACAAGAAATTTTGCATTATATCTTTAGCTTATATCCAGTGCCAGTGTTTTTCCTAAGTACACATGCACATCTGTAGTATATGGTCGGGTGAGGCTGAATCTATTAAACACCCATCAACAGGAATATGAATACGAATATGATAGATCCATATATATTTTTATATATTATGAATATCATATTCATATTCATATTCATACTCATACTATGCTTTTGCATCTATTGATTGCTCCTCGATCTAAAAGTAAAAGATGAGATATGAATAAGACTCAGGAAATCGGGGTGTTGGATTGCAAGACCGTACGCCGACAGCAACAGCCTGGACCAAAAGGCTTATGGTTTTGTTCCCAACGGACTTCACAGCACCCAAACTAAACTTGAAAAAGACTTCAACGTAGGTTTTCCTTTCAGAGCTGAATGGACCAAGGACGAAGTAGTAAAGAACTTCGACACATTTTAAATGTTTTTTTTGAATATTACCGCGCATTAATTAAAATGAGCTCTTACGTACTCATCCCGAACGTTTCGCTCAGGTTTCATTGAGCGTGGTCACCGGGAAACTGCCTGAAGCTGCTATTCTAGATTTGCGCTACACCAGGTTGTAGCGGTGCGTATGCGGTGAATTGTTCTCTCGGTTATACTGTAGATTTTGTTGAAAGCAAGCCGTGCTCACAATATCCCTCGGTGTCGCAAGCCTATTTCAGATCGACCGTGTGGTGTAAATTATGGGATCCCAAGTTTTCGAGAGTTTAGAAACTTCTGCATCTTAAAAGTTTCTGCCGTTTTCTAGAACATCTGAATTCACATCACCCCAAAACTAAGTTCACAATCGAAGAGGAACGCGATGGCTCCATGGAATATGTGGGGTGCCGAGGCGTTGTGGTTAGTGTGTGTGCTTACTGCGCCGGAGGTCTGGGTTCGAATCCTGCCATCGTCACCTGAAAAAAAGACTTGTTCTTTTTCACGGCCCTTACCTCCGCGAGGGTCTGACAAGCCCTCCGAGAGTATCATTTGTCTTGAAAAACTTCTCAAAGTACCGTTCGGATTCGGCAAAAAATTGTAGGTCCCCTTGTATGTGAAGACATACACAGACAGACAACACACACAGCATACATTGTTGAGAAGTTGGCCCTGGTTCACCTCGAGCTGTTGCGCCACTCTATTTATTTATTTTTCTATTTTAGTATCCGAAAAACATTTAAAATGTCTATTAGCCATCGCGAAAACCTGAAAAGTTAGTTTAGACAGTCATATTCAGCGACGGATCGAAGATGATTTGTGGTGTAGGGGGGGACCAGTGTCTACTCGCAAACGTCAGTATCACATGGCTTGCCGAATTTCGCTGGCTATCCGAGAGGCCTGCAAGTAACTTTGGCGTGATACAATGCACAAACAAAGCTTTGCCATGCTGATAGACAGCCACCATATCCTCCAAACTGTTGCCGGACGTCCAAGGGTGTAGTGACATAAAAGGAAACGAACGTGCAGATGCGCTTTATCGAGCTTTAAGCGAGGACCACAAAGCAGCCTCAGGCTTCGGCTTCGCCCCGTTACGATAAGTGGGCCTTGAACCGGCTTTGCAATGACATTTCGCTCATGGAGAGAGAGCTTTTATTATGCATTTACTACGTTCTCCAAGCATGCCACGATAAATTAAAAAATACGCACACACAGCCGAAAGCCCTGGTAGATAGAGTTGTAAAAGACTGCAATATTTTAAATTAAAAAATCAATTGACTTCCCATCTCGGATTTTTCAATTCCTGAATTCACTTTGGAATAAAGACTTCAATATTAAAAAAGTCTTTGATTGAACCAATCCTTTGAAGCATTCCTTAGATTGCATTCAATTGAATGCAATTCTTTAGAGTCTTTACCATTCACTTGAAGTCACCCGCATTTATTTGAAGTCTTTGGGACTTCAAAAATTTTCGATGAAGTCTTCGGGACTTATCTAAAATTTGGAGTCCGATGAATTGAAGTCCCAGGGACTTCATCAAAAATACTTGAAGTCCCAAAGATTTCATCGAAAATTCGTGAAGTTCCAAAGATTTCAACTGAATGCGGGTGACTTCAAGTGAATGGTAAAGACTTCAATAATTCCAAAGAATTGAATTCAATTGATTCAATCTTAAGATTGATCGAAAAGACCAATCCAGTCAAGACTTCAAAAGGAATACGAGATTTCAATACTGAAGTCTTAGTCATAAAATGAAGTCAATTAAATGAATCACAAAACATGAAATACTTGCCAAGAATTCAGGGATTGCATAACAAACGATTGCAGTCTTTTACAACTCTGCTTGTGCTGTGTACATCATTATGTGGAACATTCATGTCCAGCTAATAAATAAATAATACGCTATTTGGCCCAAAATGTAGACACACTCAGATATTCTGCGTCATACCCGTGCATGACCAACACACTTATACAAATATAGCCAAAGGCAGACTGATTGACTTCGTGTGTGCCATCGAAATCAACCCCCATTTGTTTCATACGAAGCAATAGTTCAGCACATCTGAACTCGTGCTGGCTTCTGAGCCTCATTACGTAGCATTACGTTTTCTCTTTGCGCACTCTTTCTCTTTGCAAACAAAATTTTGAAACACTGAAATCGTATGGCTGAACTTGTAAACGTCAAGTCGAGGCCAAGCCCAGGCTGCTTTGTGGTTCCCGCATAGGGTCTTCGGTTTTTTTTTTGTTTTATTAAAAATTGTCTTGACACGATCACTCGAGTGCCGCTGTTACCGAAAAAGGTCAAATTTCTACTAAAAGCTTTCCAAATACTATTTTAAAATTTTTAAAGATTCGTGGCTAAAAGCTTTGCACAAATTTCATTGTGTTTTATTATTTTGCTCTTCTTATTTACCAGACTTGAAAAGACAAATTTGTCCTGAGGGTATCATAATTTCTTCACATTAGGCAACCAAATACTCTAACGCAAAGGACACATAAAATTTAAATTAACTAAATGGCATCCCACCTTTGTTCAGAGCACTAGCGGGTAATTGCAATTTACTCAATTTAATCCTTAATTGTAAAAACTTTATGACCAAATCACGCTCTTCAGGATTTTTACTGATAAAAATTTCTTGAATAATGCTTAAAGTTCTTTTTTTATGGTCTATTTAATGCCTACTTTATGGTCGCATGTTTAATTACAAAGTAGAAACGCAACTTTGCGTGTGCTGCATGCGACTTCTTGTGCTATTATCATTCGTCATGCATATCCTTGAAGCCTACACGTTGCCGCTATTGAAAACCATAAATCAAAAGTTTAAAATTTCAAAAAAAAAGAAGAAAATCCCATTCATGTTTATAATCGCTAATTTGCAAGTCAATTATGAGAACGGCATTACACAAGAAAGGACGATAAGAAGATTTTAAAAATATCGCCTTACAAGCATGACTCATTTGGAATTGTGTGTGTAAACTTGCAATGAAAAGTTTAAGTTTGGTCGCGAAATTTCCCATTTTCCAATTTCGTAAACGTATGGCAGGTCAATTTTTATCCTCGAAACGACAACCTTAGCTTTTTTCTGTTGTGATACTCATAAAATACGTGTTTCATTTACAAATTGGTTACAGAGCAAAATTGAGCCTGTCACAGCACCTCGGTAATTGACATTGCAATTAGCTTAATTTGAACTTGACTATGAGGAAACGACACGACGTTAAATCATATTTTTTCAAATAAATTAAAAATTCAGCTTTGTTATGCAGACTTATGCAGATGGTTCAGAATTCGATTTTCTCTCATATGTTTACAGGTCATGTTGTATGTACACAACCCAGGACTCTTCCAATAATTCCGAGTATCTGGAATAGTAGGTCGGGTTAAAGTCAGTCTATGAAGGTATTTGGGCACAGGTCGGTTACATCAAATACAAAATAGTAGTTTCTCTGCAAAATGTACACAATTCTGCATTAGCTTTAATTGATACCAGACTGAGCCAAGCGTTTCAAAACATTTTGCCACAATATTTGTGCAAATTAAGTATGTACACGACCCGTTCTATGTGTGTATAAGAATTAAGGTTAATTTAAGTCCGCCTCCGCATCAGCGTACTGCGACAAATATTTACTGAAAAATTGCTGAACCTGTTATGAAATGGAGAGAAAATTATTTGCATCAAGAGACTGACGAAAACAACGCATGGCTGTGCAAAATATTCTTTTTATGTATCTGAAATAAAATATGAATGTTTTATGCACCAGCAAGTGCTTGTAGAAAAAAAGGCGGCGTCAGAATCACTGTCTGGATTAAAAATTCTTTTTGTCCTTGAACCGAATCTGTTCTAGTTTGGGTTCGAGGACATGAAGTAATGTACACAGAATTTCACAGGTTGATATCGTTTGGTTTCCACTTTTGGTTGTTTGTTAAAATGTCGTTTGTCATTTTTTCTGACAGCAATAAAGTGCAATCGATAGCAGTACGATGTTGGAGTTATCGAAATGTGAAGCAAACAGTCATGCACTAAATTATGAAAACAATGGTGAATTTAAAGAGATTTTATGCAATTTCACCACTATACCACCACAAACTCAGAGAATAATATCATTAATAGGTATTTTCTTATAAAATATTTTTTTCGATTGAGAGTGAATTTTTAGGAAAGCTTTTAAATATAAAAAACTGTTAAAGTGGGCATGGTCGATGGTGTCAGCCTGGTTTTCGTCGTGTTTAAGTTTTGCATCCACAATTCCAACACAAAAAAACTGAGTTCCTGCACCTGCTCTAACTTGGCAAAAAGGTCTTTTGAATTTAAATGTGTATTTAAGGTTCTCTTATATTCAAATCTATTCTGGGCGTAAAATGATGTATTACCGTAGACCCTCAAGGCTTCTTAAAGGCTACGGTTATTATTTTACTGTGCTTGAAACTATGCATTAAAATTATATAAAAGAGGGTATAAAAGGCCGAAAAGCAAAAATTATACACAAAAATATATTTTGAATGGCTTCTCATTCCAAGGATGCTAAAACCTATTTTTATTGCCTCTTTCAATATCGATGGATCATGTTGACACCCTAGAACCCTCCTACAAGAGCTACTTACATATTTTGACGAAGTCGGGTTTCCTGATTTTATTGGGGATTTTGTCTTACGAGATTTTGTAAAACTTGGAACCTTATCGCGTAAGAGCGACGACATTGTTTTCGATAGCTTTGCTTCACGTAAGCAAAAACATCACTGCTGAGCAGTCGATATCGAGTTATCGACTTTTGTTTTTGCTTCACTTAAGACGGAAATATCGTTTTGAGGTCTGCCTACAATTCTTCATATATCTTCTTCTTTCACTGACCTTTTAAAAAACGTTTAAAAATAAATATGGGCAAATATATGACAATAGGATGATAAATCATTATTTACAACAAACTTATGACTTTTTCAAATTTAGCGAAACTGATCGAAACGAGGGCAATAGTGAGACGATGATGGTAGTGTTCCGTGAAGCAAACTTTTAACGACATCGTTCAAGGCTATCGTGTAGTCGACAATCGTTTCAATATTTACGCAATGAGGGCCGTTATTTTTTGGCTGCAAAACGAACAGATTTACAACCTATTGGTGTGGAGATAGCATTTTTCTTTTTTCTTTTACTTTGAAGAACTTTAAGTAGTCAAATTATTCTTTTGACCGTTAGGCACCACTCCTTAACGGATTAAGTTACTGAAATACAATTTTTCGTATGAAATCTTTAATTTCTAACAAAACAATATGGTTTAGAGACCCGTTGCAAATCTCTGTTGCGATTCGAGGTGTGAAGGGGCAATTAAGTGGCTGTGAAGTACAACAATGAATGTAATGCTATGATTCGTCTTCTTAAATAAATCTTCTTATATAATTAGAAATTAAGGCAACGTATTTTACGTCATCCCAAACGTAGCAACACATTCCAACACTCATTTGCAATGACACCCCAGATATAATTTTGCTTAAACACTTTACTGGACCCATTCATTTTCGTAGGAGGAATTCTATTTTAGGAATTTTATTTTAGTAGGAGTCCTTAGAAAATCTTAAAAAACACATATCCGTTGAATCAGAGCAGATCCCCCTAGTTTTGAAGAGGTATTCTGCGAGATCTCCCCATAATCAACCAAAGGGACCACATTGCGATCGACGCAAGTCACTCTTCCAGTATCATGTGTGTCCCAACTTTCCGAGAGGCCAAGATCGCCTCGGGACACTACCTCGTTGAAGCTGAGGTACAATCGCAAGAAATCGCCAGGTCCTTCTCCAACCGAGTCTCTTGTTGTAAAGTTTGACGTCGACAGCCTACAATTGCAAGAAATCGCCAGGTCGTTCTCCAACCGAGTCTCTCGGAAAATCGCCAAAATTATATCAATAATGCCACCTCTGATGTGCTGGGTTTGATGCAGTCACCATTACAAAGCCCTTGTTTTTATGATAAATGCCGGTAACCACATGCATGCAGCTAAGAAGAAAGCACAGAAAGCTGCTCTTGAACTAGAGAACTAGAGATGGCCGCGAGCTCTTCGGGCAGAGGAGAAGAGGGGACCACCGGCTACTCCGAAGGAAAAAGAGGAAGCACAGGATGAGATTCACACACAGAAAGGAGATCCGAAAGTTCTGCCAAAGGACCTGCTTTGGAAAAGGGAAATAAAGGAAACATCGAAGTGTAATCTCAGTTGGTGCTAATACTTTGGAAGGGCCAGTATTGCGGACTGTATAATGGCGAAGTCGAGCCGAATCAAGCTGTCAGGCAGAATGAACCTTTTAACATGGCAGGAAAAGTAACCGACGAATGAAAAAACCACCCATCCGATCTGCTTGAAGTGAAGGTATCTGATGTCTAAGCTTCAGGGCAACGAGGCAGCTGTTGCTGACGATCCAACTGAAAAAGACCATTGTCGATGATCTAGCTAGGACCATACCCCCCAGCTCATCTGCAAGATATGGTTGAGGAAAATAATGCGACATGAGTGCAACAAAATTATTGTTTGCTCTCATGAAAATATACCCCCATAATTGCGCCAACTACAGAGACTTAACCTCCTTAGTATCGCACATAAAATCTTTCCTCCTTTACTGCGTGAAAGCAAGACCTAAGGCCGTTTGTCAACAACTTATGAAAGGTTCATGTTAGTGTGGATTTAGACCAACACACCAATTTTTTATCGATTTCAGCATGTATAGAGATGAGCTTTGAAGTACGATTAGCCACTAAGCATCCCTGCCAAAACCATCAGTTTGTGTAGGATGACGATCAAAGTCTCACGCTGTTCTGTCAAGATCGATTAAGACCTTGTGAACCTCTGATGTCATACGTGAGAGAGCTGTGCATTACTCGCGCCAACACCAATCTTTCAAAATTTCATTCAATTCCTCGCGTACGCAGTAGAGAGGAGTATGATCGGAAGAACAACAATGCTCCAAAAGGCAATTGAAACTATCGCTCTATAGTTAAGAAATGTTTACAAATGCTGCTGAAGGCTGTTGTATGTTCCCAAAGCTTGGAATGATGTCTAAGTGATATTCATCCCCAAAACAAGGAGGGCTAGCTACACTACTAGTCAGACAATGACACCAGCGCTAAAATCAAACGAAGGATAACTCTTGTCGATCGCCGTTTTTTTTAGGGCTAAAGAAGCCAATTGATAGCAAAGCCCTTAGCCGAGCAAATAAAGTGTAAATTTATAAAACCTTCATCATCCCGAGTCCTGCTTAACAGTGCAGAAGCATGAACCCTCTCAAAGGCGGATGACAACACTTTAGGCTGCTTCGAGATGAAAAAAAAAAGACTTGTTCTTTTTCACGGCCCCCACCTCCGCGAGGGTCTGACAAGCCCTCCGAGAGTATCATTTGTCCCGAAAAACTTCTCAAAATGCCGTTCGGATTCGGCAAAAAATTGTAGGTCCCCTTGTATGTAAAGAAATCAACACACCAGCATACATTGTTGAGAAGTTGGCCCTGGTTCACCTCGAGCTGCTGCGCCACTCTATTTATTTATTTATTTAGGTGAATACGAGGGATAAACAGGTATCTAGTTTAAGTGTGCACCAGACTAAAAGTTAGCAGAGGAACACCTTAAGAAAATGTCTTCTCACCGCTTATACGTATCTTGGTAACGGATGAACTTTTAAAGGCCCTGGGAGGGTTTGTTGTGGCAATGATGTGGTATCTTGATCCCAGTAAAACTTCCATTTACCCTCAGCTAGGCACTTCGTATTGTTGATAAATGGGTAGAGGGTCAAGTACCAAAGACTAGGAAGAAACGCAGCTATAAGACGGTCTTGTGGTTTACCAGTAAAAGGTCGATTTCTGCATTCAGGACACCAAGAATAGGGGGGATCGAGCTTCCGGTATTCAATATCGGTTCAGCTGAGCTCCGAGCTCAGCTGAAGGAAGAATATTGAAGATCGTGTCAAGCAGGCATACGTGGCAGGCATGCCTGCAATGCCAGAATTTTCTCTGCAGCATCAAGCTAACTAAGATAACTGTCCGCTAAAGGGACCCGGATACAGAGGTCCTCTTGACCTTATGGGCATGCATTCTTGGGCATGGATTCTTATTGGTGTGCCTCTGTAGGTAGCTCCTTCACCTTCCTATGACAATCGCTTTCAAAAGGAGATTTGCTACCAGAATACCTGAAAGATGTGAATGGAATCAAAAAACGAGATGGACCCTAAGATGGACATCGGATCTGGCTTAGGCTTTTTCTTTGAAGCTCTGAGATAAAGCAAATCATTACGAATTACGTACCACTGCAGTGTATTTAAGGCAGAGTTACCGGACATAATCCAAGCTGCTGCTGAACTGAGCAAGCACAGGTTCTAAAATAAGATCATCACCATCTCTTTTTGATCTCTTCTAGAAGCCATTAAAGAGTCAGAGACGAAAATCTACGTCTATAGCCCTTAACTATATAAAAACTTCGCTGAGTTCGATAGCACGTAAGATAGTAAATAAATCCTTGAGTAGACTGTATCTATACATTGAAAAGATTTGGAAACGTGCCGGGAGCTATGGCCGGTGGTAGACCAAAAGAGATCACTACTTTTATGGTCGCACTAGCCCACAAGGATGTCCGAGTACTCAAGGGACTTCGAACGGAACATTGTGCCTATTAATCAAACCTAGTAGCAAAATGAGAGTATAATTCAGTCAAGCCTTCATCAGTATTGGGAATGAAGCAGCAAATATGTGCTTAGAAGTCAATGAGGGCAAAACCAAGTATATGTGTTGTCATCAAGAAGGAAAAAAAAAACACGGGTGGCTGCTTTTTTGGTATAAGAAGGCAAGGCCCTCTCTCGACTTAATAAAATGTCGATTTCTAGCACCTTTTTGTGCCATCTGCATGGACGGAGAGTGAATGAGGAGATAGATAGATCTGAACAGGCCGTACAACGACACTGACCTAGTCAGAAGAGTCAGAATACAACGTCTTCGACAGCTGGGTAGTCTAGAAAGGATGGACATTAGCGCCTCGGTGCAACCAGCCAAAATCAAAACGGCGATTTTTTTTAGCGAAAATGAAAAACAGGCTTTAGGAAAAATAAAGAAACAAGGGACTAACGCAATAGCTCCTTAATTTTTAAGAGTGCTCCCTCCAGGGATTGAACTCAGCAGCTCCTGGATAAAAGTCCACATGTCAACTGCTGCATTGAGAACCAGTTCGTTACCTTAAAACTAAGGGTTCGTGAAATGTTGCCCTCTCAGCCAAACCGACCATTCGGTCAAGTCTGTTTCGATCCTTCATTTTGTCTCGATAAAGTGTTCCGGATATTTGGATGAGCATACTTTCATAATTCCTTGGAAATAAGCTGGACGTTTTTAAAGTTTGAATAACACAAACCTGCGTACATTATGTGGTCACACTTATTGCGGCTTGAAGGATGTTCAAACTGCAATTCTCGACTGAAATTTTCAATTTTAATAGACAATTAGACAGGAACCAAAGTTGTTGCCATTTAACGCGAAAATCGACAGGGCTCGAGTATTGAAAGCAAACACATATGAATTGCCAGGACTTAAGGCGGTAAAAATCTTCTTACTCGCAAATTGATATAAAATTAAAAAATAACTTAAATTTTTACCTTTTGTGTTTGATTTTTGCTTTTGTTTATGTGTCAAGAAGTTTGTTGGACATATGATGTTCTTTGCTAAATTCTTTAAAGGGTGAGGACCAAAATAAAAATAATCAGAGTGGGAACATGTGGGAAGTTGTTAATTAATTTTTAGATTTTAATTTGAAAAAAAGAACGAAAATCTTTGTAAACTTTATCAAATTGACAAATTCTGTGGAAACCTGTTATGTCAATAAAATATTCAGTTACATACTTCTATGTTTGCACGTGTATCTGAAATTATCCTTATTTAATAATGGTGTCATTGGGTGTAACCTTAATTTGATTAATTATACTTTGTGAAATGAACAACATTTACCTAGAAATAATAATATTTAGAGACTTGCCGATGTGATTTACAATAATTTAACCATCAAATCTGTACTGTACACATACATACATACGAGAGCGATTTACTTAATTGATTTTATAATTAAATTACAATTAATAGATAGGATAAGAGTATTTGATTAATTTTGTTTGTTTTATGAACGACAAATAAAAACATTTTTTTATATTATCACAGTTTTCTATGTAACACATAATATTTATTTTAATAAATATACTTTTATCTTGCATTATTAATTTTCTTTTATAATTGGCGTTAATTTGATTTTTTTCTTTTATTACCGTAATTGAATTTGTTTTGTGTTCCATTTGTTGCTTTAGAAAACTTAGTTATAAATTTGGTGAACTTTTGAATTGGTTTTTTGATTTTTGTGTTGACAATGATAATTTTTTTTGTTTTATTTAAAATATTTAATTAGGTACATGGATTGTTAACAAGGATACTTTTCATTAATTTTGACTTTTTAGTTTTTTTTTCGAGGGAGTTATGCTGCCCTTAAATAATGCAAAATGAGTAAACGACAAATTTCAAAGAAATTAAAAATATGATTTAAATTTGCATGGAAAGGCTGCGGGGTGCAGTTGACCGGGGTACAGTTGATATGCACCGTTTTGAAATTTCGCAATCGATTTACTTCATTACGTACATGAAATGAGATTTCTCGGAAAGGCCGAAATAATGTTCCCCCGAAGGAAATTTCACTTTAAACCAGGAGCAATTGAATTCCAGTTCCAACGGCCTCAATAGAGCTTCATTTCGCAAGCTCGGTCAAAGCAAACTCAAACAAATGAAACTCCCGGTAGCTCGCAATGCTTCGCCATCTACCCCCGTGTTTGGTGTCTAAAAAGTTTCATTCTTCTAGGCACGTCCCACAGCATACACCTCGTCCTTGACACTTTCCCATCAGCTATACAAGGCAAACCACCTGTGTGTGCAAATTTGAAGTTCAAACTCGCTGTAAACTTTAACATTTCCCAGGACCCATGTACAGACTGCTCTAATGTGGGGCCAAATTAGATCTTCGTCGCCTGCATTTGTGCAAGGACATTCCGACAAATTCGATTTAAAAGTTGAAATTCAAATTTATCCATCC
Source organism: Neoascia interrupta (assembly GCA_947623515.1). Classification (NCBI taxonomy): domain Eukaryota; kingdom Metazoa; phylum Arthropoda; class Insecta; order Diptera; family Syrphidae; genus Neoascia; species Neoascia interrupta. The sequence continues at coordinate 189,265,724 of OX392462.1, forward strand.
ACCGGAAACAGAGATGGCTATCAACAAGGCAGTAAAAGCAAAAAAGTGCTGATTACATTTGTGAAGGTGTTGCTGTGTCGGACCTTTTGGTCGGACCGACAAGGAATGGCAAAAAAAAACTTTTCCATTAATTCCCTAACAACATTTCGCCTCCAACTATGCGAATGAAGGAAAAATAAAATTTTCTTTTTTATTTAAAAAAATGTTTCATGCCCAGGCCGTGGAGGCACAACAACACACTGTGAGAAATCCCTTCATCCCCACTGGACATAAAGAGGAACACAAGTTTCAAGGATGTTGGAGGGATTTTTTTGCTCCTGCTCCTTCTGTTTAAGAGATACGGAATGTATTTAAATTTAATGCCCATTCAAATTATGTACATACACTCGCAAGAGTTGCCTTTCACATGGGATGAATATCCTTTAAATTAAATTTGTGAAATGAATTAAGTTTTTGTCGTGAGTATACTGCTTAAGGTTAATTAATTCCCATGATTTAAATTTAATTCAAGTCTTACATAGGTATAAAACTAATTATTGCTTTCAGGTTTTATTCCTTAAGTAAAAGAACTTTACACATGCGACAGATAATAATATAATTATTTGTGTAATTATAAAGACGTGTTGTAGCATGAAGTAAATTTAATTTAGAAAATCTTGCATCCGCGAAACTTAATTTATAACCTTAGTAACTAAAAAAATTTCGAATGAAAATCGCTTAGTTTTAGCTTATACTTATTTAATTATATATTTACTATGTGAATTATATACGTATTTAAAAATAATTTGGTGTATAAATACATATGGTTAGAATGCGGCTAAGCATCTAATGTTAGGTTTCGTTTCAAAGATAATTTGGTCGAGATACACAGCAAAGGAGTCCCATATTCTTGTAAATGGAGTTTCGTCTCCGTTTCGCTGGCCATGGTCCATTTGTGTCATTTACTAGGGCGGCATTTCTCTCTGTAAAGAAGAAAGGAATTAAAAATTAAGGTCAGTAGAAAAAGGCAGTAGAAAAATGCATCCTTCAATAAAAACAATCAATTAGAAAGTTTGAAAACTACCGTCCAGCTGATTTTGACATTTTTCGGTCATGATTGTGGCCCTATCAGCAAACTCAAATGAATGTGATACGTAAGTTTTGCAAATGCGTCGTTAAGGTTTGGACATGACTGCTAATAAGGATGGCGCCAATAAAAAAAAGGCCCAAAAACTAAGCAAGCAACATTTAAAAACCGAATTTTTTCCATGCACATTAAGTCCTATGAGGCCCTTAGATGTATTTGTTTTAAACAAAAAAGATCAAAAGTGGTCTCAAACACTTAGGGCCGGTTTTTCAGTGCAAGATCAACCGACTGAGTTTTTCAGTGATCTAGGATCTGGGGTTAATCTCGGCTTAACTCACCAAATTTGGTGAGCTAATCTCGTGAATGCTATTTATTTAAAATTGAATGGCAGTTGACTATTTTACATCTACTTCTCATCTTCTCCATAGTTTTTCGATATCCACCACCACTTATCCATGTAAATTACAGTTTCCATTTTGAGAGAGGAATAAGAGATACGAGGATTTGCATGGCCCTCATATCTCAGTCAGTGTAGTGCGATGCTTTATTGTAGGCGGTAGCGCAGTGTGGTGTATGTAAATTACTTTGACCAGACTATTTGTTCTGGTCTGTATAACAATTGGATACGCGGTGCCTTTAGGGTGAGTTTCTTATTGGATTGTCTGCTGGCTGCGGGTTATTCTATCCGGATTTCAGATTTGTAGTTGCATGTTGGAGTTTTTCTTTAAGAAACTTGCCTGCGTAGAATAATTGGGCATTAATTCTATAAGACTCTCTTCACCTTCTCCTTGGCAACCTTGTGTGTGTGTGCAGAGCGCAGTGCGGATCTGTGTGGAATCTAACCGCAGTGTGTGGAACTTTTTGTACTGCGCATGCGGTGCATTGGGTGGTTGGTTTGCCAGGCCAAGTCAGTGTTTTGGACTGCAGAGTCAGTTTAAAGAGCAAGAGGCTCATTTTGTTTTGCTGATGCCGATATCATCAGGTTCGTGTGTGTGTGGCGTGGTGGAGACGGCTAGGTCTCTCACCCATAATGTCCGAAAACTTTCGAACTTTTGTTCTGCTTTGCGTTTGAGTCCCATGGCTAATGTTGTATTGTGCGTTTCCCTTGAGGTATGGAAAGTTATCTCCGAAATCTCGGGAATGTATGGGATAAGATTTGTCCGTGTTGGCTCCCTAATTGGATTGGGCGTAGAGCTTGGCTTTTGCTCAATATTGGTGAACTCAGGCCTTGCGATGGTAGTCCCGCTTGGTAGAGTGGATTCATCATAAGCCCGGGCATTGCGATGTACATCCCGCGTGTGCTGGTTGGAGTGGAGTTGAGCATGGAGTATATAGATTTTGTCTCACTCAGAGTAAGTGTAAGCTGTCAGAGTATGATACGCCGAGGTATAAGTTGTTGAAGGCTGTCATAGGCTGACAGGCCAATATGAATTAAGTCCAATGACTTGACTTGGTCGATAAAACCTATCGTCTTATTGTTTTGACTTGATCTTGATCTGTGTCTTTCTTTCTAAATTGGTTGGACTTGATCCATTTCGTAGCGGTTTGCTTACGCTATCGTGATTGAAATTGGGTACCTCAACTATAACATGTATTGCCTGAGTAGTATTGGTTTTTTGAACTATGTATGTCTCCTTTGCTGACAACAGCAACTCATGTGTTGTTTTCTTTTGTTTTAATTTCAGAGCATTCAGCCTCCAGGTCGCATCGCCAGCCTCTGCAGTAATATTGTTTTTGGTCATTTAACGGTTTTCCGTTGTATTTAAATGAGTAAAATTTTATACCTTCCCTACACTCAGATCATCTTTGGAGAACAGTATGAACTTCTTTGAATGTTTTTTCTGCGTGGAATGTCAGTTCATTTGTGCGTTACTATGAAAAATGACATTTAAGAATGACTCGAACTTCTATTCCTGTGTTTTTCTATGTAAAATGAGAGCTGGGACAATCAATAATGTCGAGAGTCGAAGATTTTGACAACTTTGTTGACGGAGTTAACTCTGCACTGAAAAACTGCTCGCTGAGTTAACTCCAGATTCGTTTTGTTAAGGTTTAAGCTACTCAGCACTGAAAAACCGGCCCTTAGTGTTTTTTTGGTTTTTGTTTCGCTGAGCAGTAAAGCAAACAAAAAATAATTGAGAGAAACATTCACTGAGGTCAGGTATCACCTTCAGGTCGCTTTAGTGGATGATCTTTGGACTACTTCATAGCCGAGGAGTGGGAAAAGATTGAGGTCAAGTTTTTCGGAATGACGGTAGAACTTATCATAACAAACGTAGGTGAACCTCTTCCAGACTTTGATGTGGCTAGAGAATATCGAATTAACAAGTCTGCAGACAGGTTTTCTATTGATTTCCCTATAGTAAGTGAGCTGCGTAGCCTGGGATGGCTGGAAGCTTAAGCCTATCGCATCCCGAAAAGACCTAGGTCCCGCATTTTTTCGCCTCCTATAAAGAAAGAAGAAGGAAATTTCCTTCAATATCTCAACCACCACAACCCGGCGCGGCGGATCCATTAGATGACTTTGGTCTGCCATCAAGACAGAGGGGCCCTGCAAAAACACCATATTCTCCCTGTTATTAACAACCATCCCGGTTATTACCAACCAGAGCAGGGCTGCTCTCAAAAAGGAAGATCACAAGTTTCGCCTTGCCATAAAGCATGCCAAGCGTTAGGTATACCTTTTATCGGGCTCCGGTTACGATAGGGTCATCTGTGAAACCGACAAGCTGTTACAGAACCTGATGTTTGTCGACCATAACTCATAAACATAATGCCGTAAGTCATACAGATTAACCTTACAAACTCATAGTGTGCCTTCGACAATATGCTGGTTTTTCTAGCTTTGGACATCGGCATAATCTAGGAGCCCTGGGTGAGAGATTCACCCATAAAGGTGCTTCAAGACAAGCACAACGACAGTTTCTACAAATATCAGGCCACAAGTAAGCCTTAAACATAAAATAAAATAAATAAATAAATAGAGTGGCGCAACAGCTCGAGGTGAACCAGGGCCAACTTCTCAACAATGTATGCTGGTGTGTTAATTTCTTTACATACAAAGGGACCTACAATTTTTTGCCGAATCCGAACGGCACTTTGAGAAGTTTTTCAAGACAAATGATACTCTCGGAGGGCTTGTCAGACCCTCGCGGAGGTGGGGGCCGTGAAAAAGAGCAAGTCTTTTTTTTTCAGGTGACGATGGCAGGATAGGTGAAGCCTTAAACATACTCGCCAAGAAACATTGAAACCGTTTTCTAGAGAATTCAACACTGGTATTGCCAGTATTGCCACTGGAAAAAGTGATTCCGGTCAAAGTGGACCGTATGAACTAATTTATTTTGTTTACCTAAAATCGGTCAGGCTTAACGCCTGAAGAATCTGAAAAAAAGAATTTTTGACCAGAAAATCAGTCTGGAGTCGATAAGCCCTCAAATCTGACAAACGAATTCAAATCAGGTGCTCAACAGTTCATAAGGGAAAATATGTGAAATTACACATCAACATTTATTAATTAGTGGTCCGTCCGAAAATGGGAAAAGGACCTCTTATGGTATCACTTCGTAGCCTGTCTTGCCGCACCTGTAACCTTTGAACGATAAGTCGCAAAAAACATGAAATTTTGTACACTTATAGAGTCCGTTAAAAGCATGAGAACACATACAAGGCCTTGCTGGAGATAGCCATGAGGTTCTTCCTTATGCGACAAAGCAACAGATTCTTTCTCTCAACTCCGACTAACTGCCTGGATCATCTTATTAAGGTGACCTACGCATGTGAGGGAAAGACATTGGTTGAAGAATCTATATTGGCTAAAAATAGATTGTTATCCCCTGTGTACTTTTCATTCGAGAACTTATGTCATCCCTGGGGACATGGTGCAGGTACGTGTTCTAAACTTCAGCTCCGAACCCATTGTCGTTCGTTGTAACACTTAAAATCAATCACAGGAAATTATCAAGGTCAGCCAACATGAGGGTGCCAACAAGGAGGATTATTGTCACCCCTAATGTGGAACCTAGTTGTTGTTGAACTACTTGATACATTTACTTACCTAGGCATCAACTGTCAGTCATATGCCGATGACATAGGATTGATTGCCAGGGGAAGGTTTGAAGGAATGCTCTGTTAAATTATTCTCAAGGCAGTCCAAGAATGGTGCAATACAGCTGGGTACCATTCACCAGGAAAAGGAATATTCAAATGAAACCTCTAAGACTATCAGGCATGGCTCTGATAAATTAAATAATCTAGAGCTACGCCTAGACAGCAAACTCATCATATGCACGAGCCTTGCGGGTAGGTTTTGGGGATGAAGCCGGAACATCATAAGATGGAAGTACACTGCCATAGTGAGACCAATGATCACTTATGGAGTAGAAGCATGGGCAAAACGAATCAGTCTAATCATAACGAGGGAATCACTCAATAGAGTGCAAAGACTGACATGCCTCTGCATAACCGGGGCTATGCGAACATGTCCTACCGCAACCATGGAAGTGCTTTTAGAATTAACCCCATTACACATCGTGGTTAAAGAAACGGCTAGGAAAACGATCTTGAGGATGGCTAAAGAGGGGGATCGGGAAAGTGGGGTGCATTGGTTCAAGGTAATTTGACGCACTTCTTGGAAAACTTTACCTTCTGGCTATTCCTACCCTAAGAATGACAGTTTAAAGGAGTTAAGCTTCGAGAAAACTTTCTGGTGAAGCTCAGCACTAAAAAGAGCTGGAGTTATGAATCCACCACGTGTTGACTGAGCACCAGCACCATAAAATGGTACACAGATGGGTCAAAAACTGATGATGGAACTGGTGCAGGAGTATTTGGGCCAAGGACCAAATACTCTGAATCCATGGATCAAATTCTCTGAATCCGCCTGGAATACACCTTCCAGGAAATATACGCTATAGATAGATGTGTCTAATTCATTAGGCCAGCTATAAAAGCGGTAAATGCCCAGTCAGATCGAAACTTGTTTTGGATTGCCTACACAAGGTCAATGATCTCTATCGGGTACCTGGCCATGTTAAAATAGAGGGAAACGAAGCTGCTGACTCCTTGGCAAGACAAGGAGCAGGAGAATCCTTCATAGGATCTGAACCTTTCTGCGGGATAGGGGAACACACCCTTAAGAAAGAATTCAGAAAAACGGAGAAGGTAAACCGAGTTAAGACATTGGGGAGCCTTCAGGGTCTGAGCCAAGCTACGGGGCATTGGAAACTGAAGGAACATTTAAGTGAAAATGGTGTAACGGGGGAACCCTTCTGCAGATTTTACAATGAGGTTAGTGCGGTTAGGCTAGGTTAGGTTAAACAGGGGTGTGGTAAAATGGACCACACAGACACTAGGCACCAAAACGGGCCAATTGCGATCCCTGGGGAACCAGTTGAAAATAACATTCAAAAGGCAAAAACAACCTAAACATTCACCGTGAAACAGCCATAATTTCCCTGTAAAAGCCAAGAAGGCCTTTCAAGTTTGTGCCGTGTACCTCTTTCAAACTTCCAAAGAAATATTCCCCTTAAATTTTCTCTGCGCACTCGCGAAATTGCCTTGCATCGGCACAGTATGTGTGCTATATCCTCCACCGCCTGCAGATCACTGCAGAACCAACAAATATCCTTAAAAATTGCATAATATTAAAAATGCTTTAAGCATTGTGCGACAGCCCCTGACTATATCAGATTTGATGTTGATCGATTCCATTGCCTTGAGCGTAGCCTGGCTATCGATGTAAATGGCGATATCTCTGCCGTATATCGATCTCATCTAGAAAAGCTCGGCCGCCCTAAGTACGACCAGAACCTCTGATTGGAAGACACTGCATGTATCCGGTAGTTTTAAAGATACATCTAGTTCCGGGTCTTTTAAGAGGATACCAGAACCTGTTCCTTCCCCTGTTTTCGAACCGTCTGTGAAAATTGCAATTTCATTAGGTCTGACAATTGAATTAGTTTCCCAGTCTTTCCTCACTGGATAAATGACTTCATACGGTATGTATGGGTCTCACTACCACAGTATACAACCAGTGGACCATGGCGGGTTTTAAGCCCCAAGTTTTCCCTAACGTTCTCTTGCAGAAAAAGAGCATTATGCGCCTATTTGATTCTTTCCCCTACATTAAGATTCCAATTCAGTTTTTTGTCCAGGATTACACCCAGATACTTCGCACTATCCGATAGGGATAATTCCACTCCACTTGGGGAGTTTTAATTGCGGTATCTTGTACTTCCTGGTAAGAAGAACCCGTTCTATTTTCAAAGGGTGGACCACAGCTTTGGGTCCAAATGCTGATCGCGCCCAGAGCACCCTCCATGATTTCACTTAAGATACTTAAGAACTTTTCATGCACCATTGCCACCACGTCATGTGCGTAAGCCGTGGCGCTAATACACATAGCACTTAACTTCTTCAGAATGTTGTTGATAACCAGAACCGACAGGAGTGGAGATAATACTCCACCCTGAGGTGTTCCCCTGATTACAGACATTCTAATCGAGCTTTGCCCAATCGAAGAGTTAATAATTCTATATGCAAGCATGTTGCGAACCCAGATTATAATGCCCTGTTCAAGGCTAGCGTCGACTACGTTATTGAAGGCCCCTTCAATATCAAGGAGGCAGCCATCGCAAACTCATTACAATTATATTTTTTCCCTACCACCTCATGCAAGGCGGTTTCTGTGGATTTTCCTTTCATATATGCATGCTGCGATGCCATTAGAAAGCCATTGCTGCAGCCCTTATGTGAAGTTCAGGTAGTCGGATGAGAGACTTATCGGCCTAAAGTCCTTTGCTGCCGTATGTCGCTGTTCGATTGCTTTAGGTATAAAAATCAGTCTTACTTCCCACCAGGTTGAAGAAATATACCCTATTCTTAGACTGTGTCTGAAAACTCCCATCTTGTTTTGGATTGCCAACTCCGGGGCTCTTTGCAGCATCATCGGGAGAACGCCATCTGGTCCCGGAGACTTGTACGGCTTGAATGACTGAATTGCCCACCGTAGTTTCTTCCTGTCAATAAGAAAACCTATCTCCTCTGCAGAGAGAGGTTCGTGCGACTCCGGAACATATTCTGCAATCCTGTGGGCCTCGGAACCACAAAAGGATCAACTATCTGGGAAAATACCAGATACCAGACAGAAAAACTACCCACCTTAATCTCACTTTTCATTTTCAGATTCCTACGTGAAACTGGACTAGAGAAAGTGCTCTATGGTGATTTCTCTCAGCTGAGGCCAAACATGAGCACATGCCCTCGATATAGTTTAGTAATGAATTAAAGTGCGAGGGGAGCTCCAAGGCTTAGTAGGGGGCACAATAGACCAACAAGTGGCAGTGTTAAACCCAATTTAAATAATAATAATAACACTAAGATTGGAGGTATACAGGAGATGCAGTTGGAAAACCTTCAAACATTTTCAGAGTAAGGGTCAGGTAGATTTTGGAGGAGATTTAGAAGGCACTCACCTCTTTTGACAGAAGAACAGCATCAAGACTTTTTACAGCTACTAAAGGAATAATCGAATATATTCTCCAAAGGATCTGGTGACTTGGGACCTACATTACTTGTTTAGTATCAAATAGATAGCACGACCCTTTGAGATACCTGCAGGAAGAATGCTGCTTTCCAAACGAGAAGTGGTCGAAGAGTTAGCTTGAAACATGGAAAAACAAGGACAAATAGATCTTGTGGTCCTGGTGTGGAAAAAATATGGAACCGCACTATTTTGTGTCGTTTTTCGTGAGGACTTTTCAGGGGCCTGCTGGTATTCGACTATGGACCTAAAAAGTGGTTTTTGCCAAATGGAGAGAGATGAGATAGACAGTGAATGTAAGCCTTTGCATGCTGCTCCAAGACAGAGTGTGCTAGGAGTGTGCTCATATTATCCTAACTTCGTCCAAAATGTCACCAATATAGCCAAGCCTCTCTTCTAGCTTATTGAGCGCCCATTGAAAGCTTTCCCTTTCGAGAACCACCCGGTCCAGGTGGCCCTGCTTTTTGCATATGACTTAGTTACATTTACATCGTGTAAAAAGATGATAAGCTTTGGGCCATCTGCGTTGATGATATAATGAAAGGTAACGTGAGCAAATGGGAAATGGAAGGCTGTTTCCCCAACTCCTTTACCACGAGCCCTTTATATTAATGCACATATTTATCCCTGTTACCCTTTAAGCCCTATAGCAACGGTTTCGCGTGTGCGCCATCGTATGCAATTTCCAGCGATGTGATTAAGCTTTCTCCAGTTTCTTGTCAGCATTTATTCTTCACAGTTCCACATGATGTGCTCCAGGTATATCGACTTCTCTACTTAATTGAGCTGATAACTTTTTTTTCCATTGCATACTTAGTAATGGAATTTTTCGCACCATTAAAAAAAAAAACTAGGTACAGATGCGATTCTACCAGAAAATTTATTTACTTCGAAGGCACCTTCTAACCTATGTGTGCATCTTTTCGAGCTGTGGCCAATTGCAATGTGCTGCATTCATAAGTTGAACCCCTCATCTATAGTCCGGCATCCATTGTCTTTTAGAAGCCTTAATCTTTTGTTATTACCTTCATAAAACTCTTTTCGACAGAATTTCAATAGGTAGTCCGATTCTGATGGTAATTTCATGCTTTTATCTTATGAGTTTGGTTTTTTTGCGGCCGCCTCTCCACCTTAAAGTCCAGCTTTTATGTGCATTAAATTTACCCAATAAAATTTATTTTTTAATGACCTGGTTTCTAACAAATTTCCTCCACAAACAAAGCTAGGACGCTTGAAATAAAAATTAAACCTCAACTTTAGTTCCTGCAGCATCAAATGTTTTCCAGCGGTAATTCTTTGCCCTCAAAGATCAAGAAGCCATTGCAACTTCAAATGCCAATGGTGCAATTTTCCCTGTGTAATTAAATAGAATTGGAGTACTATTTCGTGACTATTTTCCACCAAATGCTTCCAAACATAACCTTCTAGGATTCGCTGTTCCATGTTATTTGGCAGCAAATTAGAATTTCCCCCATCCAGTGGAGTGACTTAAAACCCTCAGCTATTTGAGAGCTACACATAAACAACATTAATATGTAATAAAGCCCTGCTGGTGCATGCTTAATTTTTTTACAAAGGAGTAGTTTTTCAAATGCCACTCCTTGTCCTGAAGCGATTACTCGAAAAGTAAGTGCACACTGCAGTTCCTTCTACTCTGAGACGTGGAACATTCGAAAAAAATTTATACTTGAAATGTGAGACGAATGCACACACTGCAACGCTATGGTTCTGCGGAGCGAAATAAATAATAAATTTAATTAGTAACCCGCCCCAACGTTGCATACACATAACACATATACCAGGGTGTGCTGCAAACCCTTAAAGCAGTTCCATTTTTCATGAGTTTCTCTTGGATCCAAAATACATTGGGTTAATCCAATTTGTCATTAAATTTTAAAAGCAGATGTTGTTGCACACAGTTTTAACTCAGACTTCTTTGGCAAAGGATCGTGTCCTTCGACTTTTAGTCGTTGAGCAAACGTTTCCGGCATTTCGTTGTAGCTGATTGCGGTAAAGGTAGCGGCAGTATAAAGGGCAGTGAAAAAACGTCAGCACATCCTAAGGAAAGATGTAAGTTAAAGGAAAACGGAATGGTATATGGCAGGAAATTGTCTGAAGTTGTTCCGGTTCCGGTTGACGGATTTCTAGATTTTTTTTTATAAAATAGACTCAAATACTCAAGAGGTCGTTATTTTCGTTATTCATTGTAAAATATTGTCATAGAGATAAATTCATTATGAGAAGATATGAAGATGTCAATAAAGTTGGTAAAGCTTTGGGACCGAGTTTCATGAGGTTTTTCGAAAACATATTTTTCCATGATTTTTTGAAATCTTGGTGGTTAACTTTAACCTTAATTAACCACTTCTTTAAAATTCAGTTAAATGTACAGGCTGGTCTCTTTGTCTGAACACCTTATATGGGCCACTACGACGTACTCGGAGCTCGGAGCTCAGGCCTATAAGGAGAGAGCCACATAAAGAAACACCAGTTACGAAGCAGACAAAACACAACGTCTACGATGGCTGGGTCATCTAGAGCGGATGAACACCAACGCCCCCCGGCCCGGAAAATCTTCGAATCCACACCGCAGGAACGGCGCGGTGGAGGAGCACTTAAAGGCCCTTAAATTCTGCGTTGGTTTTCTTGTGCACTTTTTTTCAAAATTTTTGCAATGAGCATCCGGAAAATTGCCACAAGAGTACATTTTGGCGTCCAACGTGAGGCTTGAATCTACCATCTTGATAATGCTAGCGCTATCGACTGAGCTAGCTGGGTTCAAGTCCCAGTATCGTGGACGTTTGCCCATTAAGAACCAAAAGGCTTAAATGGGCTCCGTTCCTGTTTTGATCCGGGCCACCGTGCCTCGCAATCACACTTCTCCAAGTACTGTCGTAGTGTGATTGGGAGGCATGAGGACCCAGATCAAAACAGGAACGGGAGGGAACTTGTTGGACTTTTGCTGTGCTTAGTGCTTGTTGGCATTCACTTGAACCATTGCGTGATGGTTCAAGACTCCTGGAGTTCAAGAGGCCGTCAGAGAGAAGAAGAGAGCATATATTATGTGGATTTAATGTAGGAAATCTAATTCTCGAGCCCGGTACACTGAGGCGTGAAGAACTTCCATTATGGCGGTAAGAACAGCCATAGAACAGGCATGGAAAAAGTTCGGCGAAAAAGTTCCCCAAGACCTTAAAGGCGGTAAGATGACTTTAACGGTTTTATCTCCGTTATATCCGTAGGCTGGCGAGCTAGCAAAATATTATGCTGAGCCTAGAGCCTTTTTCTGCATTATTTTAACGCAAAGCATTGCTTGCGTTGAAGCACTGAAATTGGAATAACTTGTAGGAAAAACACGGGTTTTCACGATATAGTAAAGCTTAGTTGGTTGTTAGTGTTTGTAAGGAAATCTTCCTTGCCTTGCGGAAATATAACCAAAACAGACAACTTTAAACCCGCATTTCTGTCTTTGAAACCTAAAATAGTCTGTGAAGCAGATTGTTTAATGGAAAACATTGGTGCCACAAAACAACGCACGGTTTGAACTAAACTTAAATCCAAGCTTTTGTTGGATTCCGAGAACTGCAGCTTTTCCTTTAACATTAGGAAAATACCACTGAAATACACAGATTTATTCGAAAGTAGATTCAAAGGAACAAACATCCGTTCAGTCGCAATTTGTAAAGTTAAATCGAAAAGTGGTCGGGATGAAACTAGAAACTATTGCATTTTTCGCCTCAAGGTTACTTTTTGTGTACATGAAATGTATCAACCACGCACACACATTGGCATTGAAAGTTTGATTGTGTCTCAAAAGCAATCCCCTTAGAGATTTTCTGGCTTATTCGCAAATTGCCAAAGTCTCCATCCAATTCGCATTTTGGCTGAAGTCCCTCACCCTTTACGGAGTGAAAACAAAACTACAACTAATTCCCACTCACGAACACACAGCCACAAACATATTGGCATTCGAAATAGTTGTCCGTTTATTGTTTTTCGCTTAAAATTAAAGTTTGAACCACATGCATCCTACATCTAGTTGGAAAAACAAAAAACAAAAAAAATCCCAACAAAGGACGAGCAAAAATGTTACGTATACGCCCAAGTGTGCCCATTAGGCGAACAAAATTAATCATTTTTGTGTATATAAAGTGCCACAATCAATCAAATGGAACGGAATGAAATCAAATATTTACACCCGCCTGATTAATTTATAAAGCCGTGATCCTGCAGCCAACAAACTGTGAAAGCCGTATAAGGACTATATTCGTATACGGGCGGCGGCGCGGCGGCATGCACAAGAAATCGATTGCGAATTTTTGATTCAATTTCTTTTATTAAATAACCAAACAGTGTTTGTCTGGGCACTGTGTGAGTGTGCGTATGTCCTTGAAAGGATCACCCATTCTTGCAGCATTGGCAAGCATATGTGCCAGAATGTATGGCGCCTGTCTCACGCTCTCCTAGATTAGATGAGTGGAAGGATAACAACGAGACCAGATGAGAACCCCAAACAATTTTGATGAGTTTATGGGCTCTGCTTGGAGTATACCCAAGAGACTCATAAGCCACACACCAATAATTCAAAATCCTTATTTTCTCTGCCTTCCTCTCGTTGAGATTTTCATTTTGACGGAAATTTATTCGAAAAGCAGAGCTAGAAAGCGCCACATGGTGTAGATGATGTCCTTAAAGTGTTTTGACTGCTCGTTTTGTTGGCTGTTTTTTTCCTCTTCTCGATTCTTCGACTCTGTTCGTCAATACTTTATACGTATGTGCGGTAAGCATGAAGTTTTTCATTTCTTCTTTTCCTCATTTCCTTTTTGGGATTTATGGGTGAGAGGAAAAAAATAATAGAACAGGATTTACACAAAAGACAAGGCAGAAACCATCGTTGTCAGATGACAGTAACTGACATTGTGTGACAGTTGCTCGTCTACACAACCATTTCCATTAGTCAAATAGAAGCAAGGATGGATGGAATACGGAGGGAATTTGTGTGAACGAGTGGCAAAGGCAAATTGAAAAGGACACTGCGTCAAGTGTGTGCACAGTCTTGAGGTAGTAGGACTGAAATGTAAATGTAGATAGAAGTATGACTATTGTTTGTTTTCGGGACAACGAACGACTGTATGGGAATGCCAACTCTGGAATGTCTTATTCATATGGTTTCATCTGCTGAGTGAATCCCTGGAGAGCAGAGAGTATTGGATTGGTTTGTCACGTGTATCGTTCACATGCCAATAATTTGGAATGTGTTCTGAAAGCAACAGAAATACGTCTTCTAACCACTGTGTGTATGGAATGCACCTGGTTAAAGACGTGATATTATTGTTGCTGGCAGTTCTGAAATGTATCGTATCAGTGGGTAATTTCCTTTGGAAAAAACTTTGGCATTCAAGTTACACAGCGAAAGCAAATCACAATTGGAATTGATTCACTGCGAAGTTAAGGAAATGGGAAAGTTTTGTGGATCAACAGCAAAAACTCTTGAAGTCACATCCTATTTGATTATGTTAATCCTGTTAGAGATTTTTTTCAGAGTTTTGTCGCTCTTGTCGCAGAATCTGCAGGGAGCTTCCTAGGTTAGTCTTGAATGTCAAACCTTTATCTCTAGGAAAGTGTCGTCTATATTTTTTTTTTAATACAATTAAATCCTTTGAATTCTTGGAACAAAAATCGCATCGGCAGCTTGAAAGGTTAAATAATCCATAACGATGTAAGCAAGCAAAACCTTTATAAGCATTGTTTATCGCTGAAGACACGATTTAATTTTTCTCGATGCAGAAAAGGAATTACTTAAGCTGGCGGACATCATTGCAAAGAAAAAACATTTCTTTCGTTTCTATGCACGCTACAAACTTTTTCTTTGCACAACTAATTCATAACAAGGACTCTTCAAATCTCCAACCTGGTTTTGCCTGGTTTTACCCGGTACCGTTGAGTTTTATCGATTTTCAGTATTAACCTAGGACATTACCTTTTCTCGGTATCCATGCACTCTACAATTTATTTTTTTCTCTACAATTCTCTACAAATACTCCATAATTAGACCACCTGATTTAGCGTGGTTCCGCTAGGTGATATCCGCCAGAATAACTGACCAGAAAAAAATCTCATTAGAATTCGGTAGCCGTAGAGAAAGATTGCGTAACAGACGATGCACTGGCCATAGTCAGAACCAGTCGCAGTGAAGGGGTGAAATTTTACAGGCGTGTAAGGTTAGGTTAGGTCCCCGATCTGCAGCGAAACTTTTAAAGCAAAATATGTCCATTGTGATATAAGTTTTTGTAAGACCGGAGTAACCAGCCTGAGGGCCTAAATGATGACTACGCTATAACGGTTAACGTTACTACAACAGTAACGGTTAGCCTGTTCCGAAGGTTACCAATCGATGGTTGATTGGTTTGGAACTCACGCGAAAAGGGTGAGGGCGCGGGGTAACCGTTTCGGTGTGAACCACTGTCAGCAGGTTTGTGGGGGTCCATGTGGGGTACTTTTTCAAAGAATAGGGTCCCGTGACTGTTCGACCCTGATACGGATTTGCCTTGAATATAAGGGGGGGGCTTACTTGAGTTTATGGGTAACCATTTTCGCTATGAACCCGCGTCAATAAGTTTGTGGGAGATCAGTGAAGAGTAGTCCTATAATATGAGCACGAGCAGGCAAGGGAAAGCCCACCGACTTCATTATGAGTCCGTACCTTTTGCCTCTCAAGTAGAATTAGCCTCAAGGATGGTAGAGTGTGTAAATGGAAGAAGTGGGGGTAACAAAAGCGGTACGAAACCGTACCAGAGGGGAATATACCGCTGTTCCAGTCACGGTGGAGAGGTAAGGGCAAACGATGCGTTATGAGGCCGTACCAGACCAATCCTCTAAGGAAGACCTTGGGGTGTGGTGGTATGTAGTATGTGTTCTGCTATTGAGTTCTCGGGTGGTTAAGGGACAGTTTAACAAATTCGACCCGGAGGCAATGGTCAACTATACTTTTTCAAAGTCGATAACCTATTGCCGCTTAAGTAAGAATTAGCCTTAAGGATGGAGAGTTCAAGGGAAATCCATGACGGTATAGGTCTTGCCGGGAGAGGATTCTCAAGTAAGGCGGTGATGCTGAGCAACCATTTTCGGTTTAAGCCCGTACATAAGGTTGCTCAATCCGGAACTAACCTTAGGAGTAATGAGAATTGGAGCCTTGATGTGGAAGGGTGGTCTGTTAAGACTTTAAACCCAGCACAGGGATATTTCGCACCTGGCAGCAATCTCGTTAAGATTTCTTTACAAACTTAGATCGTATCTTTGGCGTCTCCAAGACTTTTATTGCAGCTTGGCAGCCAATACCTAGACCTCTAAGCTTTTGAATACTAGACCTTAACTTCAAATATATTTTTTAGCGTTTCTTATAGTTTTCAAATCTTAGATCGCGGAGTTCAAAAATATTTTATCCAAAATCTACAGAGAAGGAAGTCGCCCCTTAGTCTTCTGCCGCTTCTTCCTAACCATTTTATATAAATCTGAACTTTTGCGATGAAAAGCATTTTCTTACAATTTCAATGAACCGGTACCCGTTCGGGTCTGAAAGCGAAAGTTTTTTTTAACGGGTCGTCTTTATTGCATTGTGTGCATCCAATGCAGAAATTCAACTTCTCGAGCCCGGTGCAATGAAGCGTGAAGAACTTTCAATCTGGCAGTCAGAACAGCCAAGGAACATGGCATGGAAAAATTTCGGCGAGAGGTTGGAGAACGATTACAGATCTGCAAACAAGATATTTTGGCAGACCATTCGCCGGCTCAGAGGAAGGAAGTTAAATATCATTCAAGGGGTTAAATCCAAGGACGATACACTTCTTTCAAGGAGAGAGCACTTCTCGGAGTTGCTCAACCCCCAACAGGGCACTGAAGATGGCATTCACATTGCAGACGAAATTAGGCCGAAGAATAGTTGACGAAGTTATTGAAGCGATTAAATCGCTAAAAGTTGGCAAGTCTGCTGGAGTTGCTGAAGGCCGCGCGGAAAGGCTCAAGGCAATGGGTGAAGAAAATGTTAAATAACTAACAAGTATCATTAAGATGATCTGGGATAGCGGGAAGGCACCTAGCAATTCGCGAACAGGAGTTATAGTGCCCATTTTCAAAAAAGGGAACAGGAGAGATTGTTTCAACTATAGCGGCATATCTCTCTCTTAAGTCTTCCGGGAAGAGTATTCGCGAGGATGTTGGAAACGCGTTCCAGAGCTGTAATCGAGCTTTTGTTACGGGAAGAACAGTGGGGCTTTCGGCCTGGCAGAAGCACAACCGACCAGCTTTTTACTTTTAAGGTTATTCTTGAGAAGGCCAAGGCTTAGTGTAATCGAGTCCCTCTGGTTACACTGTGAAGAGTTTTTCAGAACTATGCGCTAAGTGAACATCTTCTGAGAGCCATCCAGTCTTTGTATGGGAACCGCCAAAGCTATATACGGATAAGTGGCGTCAAATCCCAACCATTTGATGTGTGCGTTAGACTTCGCCAGGGCTGTGTTCTATCGCCGCTCATTTTCATAGCATATATGGACTGGATGGCACAGCCTTGGCGAGCAATGTTTCAAATTGGCTGGTATCAGGATGACCCATCTGCTTTTTGCAGATGATTTGGCCATCGTTGCATCATCCAAAGAGGAACCTCAGCGAGCGCTGTATAGGCTTACAGCCGTCTGTGGTGATGTTGGGATGAAGGTTAACGTGAACAAATCGGAAATGATGGTTGTTTCCCGAACTCCTGTGCAGTGTACCCTGCACATAAATGGAGTTCCATTGAAAAAGGTGGAGAAGAAGTTTAGGAATTTCGGGGTCTTTTTCACGAAAGATGGAAGCAGTGATACTGAGTTATCCTGTAGGGTTGGCCAAGCTGGAGCAATAGTAAAGGAACTGCGCTGGCTGGCCATCAAAAAAACTGAGCTTGGAGTGAAAGCAAGAATCTCAGTTTTTAATTCAGTGCTTCTTCCAACCTTTATCTGTGGTCATGAAATTTGGGTAATAACCGAAAGAATCAGATCGCGCGTACAAGCTGGCGAAATGAGATTCCTGAGGTACGTTGTTGATGTCACTCTTAGGGATAGAACGGCTGTTGAGCAGCTACTTCTCCGATCGGAACGATCGATTCTTCGATGGTTAGGACACGTTGTTCGCATGCCCCCTGAGACTTCCTTGACAGGTCATGCTAACCAAGATGCGAGTGCGTGGCCTCCCTGGTAGGCCAAGAAACAGGTGGAGGGATCAAGCTAAGAAAATCTCCGAATCGCGCCTGAGTGAGTTGGTGGCAGAGGATCGAGAACGATGGAATGAGCATTTAGCCACCCTTGCACCGCGACCCTTATAGAGGATAAGCGGCTTTCAGAAAATGTAGGTATGTACGTCTTTATTGCCCTTTGTAAGATAAGGGCAATAAAGATTTTAAACGTGTTTAGAGGAAAGGCAAACACTACCTTATAATTCAATATACCACAGCTGATCAGAAATAACTCGGATGAAAAACTTGGGGTCAGACATAATAAGAGAAGACAGCAAACGAGAAATAAAAGTCCCAGACAAACAGCTGTTGATTCTTCATGCCTCCAAAAGTTTCAAAAGTCTCTTCTCTAGAAAAAGTTTATTGCAATACAAAACTGAAAAGCTGTACAATCATTAAAAAAAGGTCTCCTCTTCCAGGATTTTTTTTTTTGCAAACCCAATTTAAAT
The DNA here is from genome assembly GCA_947623515.1 of Neoascia interrupta. Lineage (NCBI taxonomy): Eukaryota > Metazoa > Arthropoda > Insecta > Diptera > Syrphidae > Neoascia > Neoascia interrupta. Next base: position 189,284,041 of record OX392462.1, read on the forward strand.
ATTCTATCAAACATGCAACGCACTTCAAACTTTCTTGATATTTATCTCAAACTCCTGCAATTTAAAATTAACTTCACTCGAAAGGAACTCATTCAAAGTATTTCATACAAATTGGAATCTACTTACCCAGATATGTTTCGTGTTGTGGCATATACTCTTGCATTTCCGCCAGAAGCATTGCAATTTCCTGTGAATCCTTGGTTATACTACACAGTTCCTCTTGATTGAAGTCGGGCGTTATTTGCTTACAAAGCAATATTTGACTTATTACGTTGCCCAGATTCGAAGGGCCAGCACGATTTTCTAAAAGTACACATAGAGAGAAAAATATGCTTTATTTTTAAATTTTGTTTTGATTGTTTTTGAAAAAGTTCCCCGCAGAAAGAGAAATGGTATTTGAAGCACCTTAATAACTCAACTACACTGCACATCCAGTTAAAGGACTCCGTATACCCGTAGTATTGATTTCAATGAAAAATGTGCCTTTTCATCACATTTTATTTTCCCTTTTTTATTTTTTATTACTTGTAGCGGAGTGAATGAAAATGTCTAATATTAAAGAAAAAAGCTGAAGTAAATATAAAAAAAATTAGATGAAATTTATTTCCATTTTTGTTGCGAACTAGAAGGTCAAGGTTGCAATGGGAATTTCCAGCTTTCCTCGTTCAATCACACAACCAACAGGGAGTTTTATAAATTATTTTGAAATTTCCAAGAAGAGGATTATTAATTTGCATCTGAATTTTGGGTAATCAGATAAGGGCGGATGAAAGACTCTGGAGTGTTAGAGATACGCTAAGAATTCAGATTGGAAATAATTGGATTCTTCCTTTGTGGCTGCTTCCTTGTGACGAGTTGAATGAAGTTGCCATTCATAAGGAAAAAATCCTTAAAAGGTTCAAGAAAAGAATGAAAATTATAAGCATAAGTGCTAAAGTCCAGAAACTTCTTAAGGAACTAAAGCTATTAAAGACTCTTTTCAAGTAATATATCTTAGCCGAAATATCTTAGCCGAAATACCATGAAACGATTCAACTCTTCAGAGGTCTCCTCCTTTGATAAAAACAGCCCCGAAAACCCTACTGCAGATGTAGCTCAATGCATGGCACTCAATCAACACAGATTAAGCTTTCGGCAAATTCCGTTTCAAATCCTTCAGCAGCGACATTTATCATAATTGAATAATTGATCACTCCTTCAACGCATCCGCATCAGGGAATTTACTGGCACTCGTTGAATGCCGCCACTAAATTTCCCTTGATAAATGACACCAATACAATTAGTTCCGAGAAGGATATCAGCATCAAAAGATTCCAGTCGTAGGCTATACATCAACCTAGCCATTGTATCAAAATGAAGTTCTTCCACTACACGAGTCGAGTATCTGTGCCTGAAAACTTCTACTACTTCCAGTGGTTTGGGCGGGTTGTGTGTACACACGAGCGTGCTCATCCTTTAGGAATACGAAATGAGACTTTGTCTTACCCCCAATGTTTGTTGTGTTGGTGACACCTTCAAGTGCAGATCTATGCGAAGGAGTAAAACTTATTGCCCGCTGGCTTGACATTGATTTACTATCAGCAAGGGAACGATGCGATAGCAATAAACCTATCCGTACACAACACACTCTCGTCTCAATGGCATTGATTACCACCTACGTCGGATGCCACGGTGGTGGCGAAAGGACCTACAGCAAAGGAAGTATCTTAAGTTAAACAGAGCCATCTATGCTCCCGGAAGGGTTGCAGTTCAACGGTGGAAACTTTTTTGTTTGTTTTGTATTGAATAAATAAATCCACATCATCAACAAGGATACGGATATAGTCCGTGGCATGGAATCGGATGGTGTGGTTATTCGTGGTGATGGTGCGCTAGTACGACCGGGCGTTTTATGATTTATCTGAGTTGAATTGCAATTGAAACGGGAACCGCCCCGGCAGGATGTTTAATTTCAATGAAACGTATGAACGTGGTATTTTATTGTTTGAAAACTAAACTGCAGGTTGTTGGCGAACAAAGCGAATAATCCGTAGTCGGATGCGAGGGAAGCGGTTATGTTGTTTTCCACCCACCACGGTATGTTGTGGTTATTGTTTACTTGGTCTTTGAGTGCCTAACACTGGGGAAAAGTACAATTTGGTAGACAAGCAAGGTCGGAATGTCGAAACTCAATAGGTGTGCAGAGATTTCCGGTTGGTTATATGTACTTTGCCTATTTATATTTGGTAGAGCTTACTTTGGTGTATGCTTTTTCAGCGAACGGTTTATGGCAAAGTGTTTAAAATATTGAGTAGAAAGCTTAAGCCGTCATACCCTTCACCAATTATTAGACCAAAAATTCCTCATTTGTCGACTTATAAAATAAGAAACCAAGAGTCAAAAATTAAAAAAGGTTCTTGAAAATTTCCTGCGCTACAGAAGAAATTTCTTTTTACCTTGCTGAGACTGCAATCAAAAAAGACCGTCAATTATGAAGACATACGCGGAGCGGTCCGTCGTTTTTTGTTGAAGGTTATGGTCATCTATATTGCGCAGTTTGTTTAACATTCAATTTATTTATTAAAATTATTTCTGGATATATTTTACAGTCTGTAATATACTTTTTTCGTAGTGTTCCTGTTGGGTTCTGTACTTGGGTTCTGATTTTATATTGTGTTTCAATACCCTAAAAAAAGGCTGGCAAAAAGCTTTACCGTTACGAAAATAGAGGGAAGGACATATTCTTTCTTGGCCTCTTTTAGAATTTTTATAATTTAAAACCCATAAGACAGCAATTTCGATTTTTTTTAATTACCATTAGACTTTTTGATTAATTTTACAACCACCTGTGCTAGCATTTGGCACTTTTCTTAAATTTGCGGATAAGGATTTCTAAGAAAATGGTAAAAATATAATCTTTTCTATATCGCTTGTTTGAATGGGCTTAAGAACTTAGGGTCGAAAACGGCGTTTTTGAAACGTTTTTGATGCAGTTTGCTTGCCTCTTAAACATTACATACTTCAGCCAAATTAAAACAAGGTGGTCAGAACCGTTAAGGAACTAGAAATCTTTAAAAAAAAGTTTTCGAAAATATTTTCACGTTTTTCAGTTAAATCTTCGAAGTTTTTGAATAAAACTTTTTGAATAAAAGTTTTGTATAAAATTCAAGAAGATGGACTATGCCCGGTGTTAATTTAAAAATTATACTGTTTGGGAGATAGAGGGGAAGACATGCGTTCTTTTGAACTTTTTTATAATTTTCTAAATTTTAAATCCATAAAATAAATTTTTTGAAATTTTTTCCAGTTTCCGTTATACTTTCTTCCAACAGCACAATTACCAGCACTAGCCTTGGATGATTTTTTTTTAATTCTATGGCCACCGATTTATGCGCAAACGGTAAAACAAGCTCCTTTTTTATTTCGTTTTTTAAATAGGCTTCTAAAAACTTAGGTTAAAAACGTCAATTTAAAACAAAACTTAACGCAGCCTTCCTTCTTTTTGTAAGCTTTTTACTTTAGCCGAATCTGAAAAAGATCGCTTATACCGTTAAGCTACTAGTAGAGTTAAAAAAATTGTTTTTGAAAATGCTTTTATGTTTTTCAGTTAAATCTCAGAAGATTTTGAAATTTCAAAATCCACTATAATTTTCCTTAAAATTTTGAATTATTTCTGATACGTGTGATTTTTTTCATAGAATTCCACCAAACAGCACCGGAGATAAGGGGGGGACAGACGTTTTTTCATGCATTTTTGCATTTTTTTTTTTTGAAAATGCGTCAAAACTGCAGTATTCAAACTATTTTTGAAAAATATGACCTAAGCACTTGGTTGACTTTAAGTTGTTTTATACATGTGTTCAATATTGATTTTAAGCGATAAGCCGTTCAAAAGTTATGGCCTCCAAACACTTTGAAAAACGTCATGCATTTTCGACTCTTCATTTCTCAAAAACGTTTTGATATTTTCGAAAAGTTTTATTTTTCAATTAAAGCTTAAAAACACTAAAAATCATTAAGTCCATTTTCAAATGAAATTCCAAACTGTAACTAAACCGTTATTTGTGCTTAAAAAAAATTGCCCTCTTTGGATTTTTTGAACACCCTGCAAGGTCGGGTTTAAGAATAGCCTTGAGGTAAGGTATGTCTGTCGTAAAAGCCGACTTAAATCCACTGGAGGAAGTAATCTTTAGGCATAAGTGATGCTGTCCAGGAGTATAAACTCCTTGTGGGGACACCCTTGGCAGTAAAGTTATAACTGTAAAAGATGAACCCGAAGGTTTAAATAAAATCCAGCAGCGTCTGTTACATATTGTGCGACTCGTTGGTCAGCGTCTGATCCCAGAGGGACGGCTGAACTTCAAAGAACAGAAATCCAGGAGCGTCTGTTTCGGGACGAGCGGCTTCCTGGTCGGCGTCTGTTGTCCGGGTTAGGATCGGCCGATTTTAAACCTGGCAGTTAGGTATAAAATGAAAATGAAATGAAAAGGTATCAGCTCGATGCAACTGGCATCTCCTCAACTAAGTGGAAGGGTTTTGGAACCAAAGACTTCTACAATGGTCGGAAGCTCTTCTGGTCTGGCGTCCAAAATCACATGACTGCACAGGCGGGTGCGGGGATACTCACAAGCCCACTGGTGTCAGAAAATGTATGCGATGGCATTCCGTTAGGGGGAAGGATTCTGATCTTAAAGCTTAAGCTTGAACGATCGACTCTGGCTCTGGTTGAGGCTTATGCACCAAATCGAGAGTCAGAGTATGAGTCCTTTTTGAACGAAGTTGATGCTGCCCTGGACAGAGTTGCAGAAATGGACTTCTTTCTCCTGATGGGTGACTTCAATGCACATCTGGGTACGGACGACAGTACTTGGAGGAGTGTGATCGGGAGGCACGGTGACCCGGATTAAAACGGGTTTAAAGCACGGTGACCCGGATTAGAACAGAGGGAAGTTGTTGGTTTTTTGCGGTGCATATGGCTTTTCCATCATGAACACCTTTTTCTCACACAAAGACATTCACAAATACACATGGTACAAGCACAGTTTAAATCAGAAGTCACTGATTGATTTCTTTGTTGTACCATCGTGTGTTCAAAGAATGATTTGTGATGTTCGAGTTTTCAGGGGAGCTGAGTTGTCTTATCACCACTAAGTGCAGTGTTCTTGAGTGACAGTATTCCTTTGCCACCCAGGCGAAAACCAAGAGTGGTGACCCGCATATGGTGGGAAAGGTTGCAGGATGCTGACTCTGATTTCAGAGAGCGCTTTGCACAGCATGTTTCGGAGAAGTTTTGACAAATTGACCAACTGACCTTTTGAATGTAGAGGAGGAATGGCAGCTGTTTTTATCGGCAGTCATTGCCTCTGCAGGAAATGTTTGTGGAGTGAAACGGCTTGGGGTAGCGCCTGGTGGTGAGAAAAGAACTGCTTGGTTTAAAACGCCTGGAGTTCAAGAAGCCATCAGAGAGAAGAAGAGAGACTACATTGCGTGGATCCAATGTAGAAACTCAACTTCTCGAGCCCGGTACAATAAGGCGCGAAGGACTTCCAATCTGGCAGTCAGAACAGCCAAGGAACAGTCTTGGAAAAAGTTCGGCGAGAAGTTGGAGCACCGATTACAGATCTGCAAACAAGATATTTTGGCAGACCATTCGCCGGCTCAGAGGAAGGAAGTTGATTATCATTCAAGGTGTTAAATCCAAGGACGGAACACTTCTTTCAAATGAGAGCGATGTCTTGCGCAGATGGAGAGAGCACTTTTCGGAGCTGCTCAACCCCCAACAGGGCACTGAAGGTGGCATTCCCACTGCTGACGAGTTAAGGGCGGAGAATAGTCCCACAGTAGACGATGTCACTAAAGCGATTAAATCGCTAAAAGTTGGCAAGTCTATTGGAGTTGATGAAACCCGGCCAGAAATGCTGAAGGCAATTGGTGAAGAGGGTGTTAAATGGCTAACACGTGTCATTAAGGTGGCCTGGTATAGCGTGAAGGCACCTAGCGAGTCTTGAGAAGGCCTGGGAATATGCCAAACCGCTCTATGCGTGTTTCGTAGATCTGGAAAAGGCGTATGACCAAGTCCCTCGGGATACACTGTGGAGAGTTTTGCAGGACTATGCGCTGAGTGGGCCTCTTCTGAGAGCCATTCAGTCTTTGTATGGGAACTGCAGAAGCTGTGTACTGATAAATGACGTCAAGTCCCGTCCTTTTGATGTGCGCGTTGGACTTCGCCAGGGCTGTGTTCTGTCGGCGCTCCTTTTCATAACATATATGGACTGGATGGTGAAGCGCAGTCTCGGCGAGCAATGTTTCGAATTGGCTGGCATCAGGATGAGCCATCTGCTTTTCGCAAATGATTTGGCCATCCTTGCATCATCCAAAGAGGAACTTCAACGAGCACTGGATAGGTTTGCAGCCGTCTGTGGTGACGCTGGGATGAAAGTAAACGTGAACAAATCGGAAGTGATGGTTGTTTCCCGAACTCCTGTGCAGTGCACCCTGCATATAAATGGAGTTCCATTAAAACAGGTGAAGAAGTTTAAGTATCTCGAGGTCTTTTTCACGAAAAATGGGTGGAATGATACTGAGTTGTCACGTAGAATTGGCCAAGCTAGAGCAATAGTAAAGGAACTGCGCCGGCCGGTCATCAGGAAAGCTGAACTTGGAGTGAAAGCAAACAAACATTATAATAATGGCTAGTCACTTAATGTCAGCACCAATATAACATAAAGGTTCCTGAAGATGATCATAGGACTAGCCATTATTCTAATGTTTGTAAAACTGTTAATTGTTGTAATTTTTTCTTATCAATATTATCTTTATTGTTAAAGGTTTGCATACATATAATTACGTTGACACAGTTCAGGAAATATTTCAATTTTCTTTCGTAGCTGGAAAATCGGGAAGAAATGCAAGATTTTCGTGCGGAATCAGGGCATCGGGAAAAGCTCTAAAAATCGGGATAAAAAAGATAAATCGGTGTATCTGCCTTCGAAGATGATAATGATGCTCCAAAATCACAGACTTAAGCTCTTTTTAGTGAGCCAACTCGACACACCCACTTGGCTGCGAGTGAAAATTGGTCTTTCTCTTACCTTCACTAAAATTCCACAATAGTGAGGCCCTGTTCCATTTTGCAATTCGAGGCGCATTTCATTGTAAAATTAATACCTGCTCTTGTGTTTAGATTTAATTTTAAAATATGTTGGGCTTTGTCAACAAAAAGTAACTATATGTATTTTGGATCTGGTGAAATCCTTTAAACTTTTTTGAAATAACTAAATATTTTTTTATACCGGTGGCGTTATATGTGCTGTTTTTTCTTCGTTGATGAAAATTACCGTTCATTAAAGATAATAGTTTTCAGGAAAACCGGACCACAAGCCAAGATGTGGGTGTGATAATCGAACGATTGGAAGCTCAGGTTAACAAGCCGTGATCAAGCTATACCCTGATTTCAACCTCTCTAAACTTTATCATGCCATACCATAACATAAGGGCGTTTTCCCAAAAGGCTATCAGGAATGCTGCAAGGTAGACTTACAAATGACGCCGAGTCGTACTGTTCTTCACATGTAAATTAAAAAATACATGTTGATTTCAAAAACCAAAATGTGCCTAAAGATGTATAAAGAACACTCTTAAATCTAAGATCACTGCGCAATAATTTGTCTGTCGTCCTTCTACATTCTGCTCCGCACCCGCTCTTTTCTCTTTACATGATTTGTCCAGAGAAAATTTTTATTATGAATACTTGATACTTAAACTCCATCGAACATACAATAAAAAAAATCATCATGCTCCTCGCCTATCAACTCCATTTGTTTTTTTATTGCAATTTTTCTCAAATATTTCCCGTATATGGTCCTATAATCCGAATTTAATGGCTCTACCTTCCTCCATACTTCAGCGATTTCATTTTATCGTTCAACTTAAGATCCTTGTCAGTAACAAAGAGTTCCGATCGCCCCATTCCGCCCCCTTTAATTACTCGCATAATTTATTTCAAATTATACTCTAAATCTGGGTAAAATATTACCTGAATCTGTATTCAGACACATCTGGGCATAACGCAGAGAATAAGTGTTGTAAGGATGCTCAACTACCATGATAATTAATTCTCTGCCAGACATACTGTTAAGCCATACACTTTACTCGCCCGGAATGAAATCATAGCGTTCGTCGAATATAAACACAACCGACGAGCGACGACGCCTCCGAAGAAACAAGATGATTAAAAATCACATTACATAGCCTGGGTGAGTTGCTCCATCTCCCCGGGTATAAGCGATATGACCTAGTTTTCTGGGTGGTTCTTTTCTCAGGAACCGACAGAGAATATAAATACGAAAAAGATTTAAGTACTTTATTGCAAAACTTACCATAATATCCAGACATATCCATTGGCACTACTTGTATAAGACGATAGCTTTTAACTAATTCCCGTAAAAATAACTGCGACAGATAAAAGAGCAGGACGAGATGCGGATTGTCCGTTAAGACGCCATCAGCAACGGCACTGCAATGAGAGTAGAGGAGAACCAACAAAAATTAGAATGCAACGTTAGTGTGTTTATTACTCTTTTCTTTATTTATTTATTTTTATTTTCTTGGTGTCCTTTGTAAGGAAGTGCAAAAGGAAGCAATTTCAGTTTGGCAATTAAAATCAATTGTGTGAATGCAAAAGGAACAGGATGTGATGGTGTCATTGAAAATGGAAGGAGATGATAATCATGGTTTTATGGTAAATTATTACTTTATGCATAGACTGGGTCTGGGGGTCGTAAACGTGTAGAAAGTTTTCTGCTATGAGTGCATAATAAAGGAAGGTTTATTACCTGACGCAGTTTATGGCAATTTGTGCGGAAATTTAGTTCTGCTTACAGGTTTATGACGAGTTTTTCAATTTTATCAAACTAAAGTTAAGTTTACTTTCTGGCAAATCATGTAAGATCTAAATACATGGACAGGACATACCTCATTTCAAAATTATTTCAATGGTTCTCTAGACACTGCAGTGGGCAGGCCTGTACGACCATTGATCTTTGCTTTTCAAAAGCACTAAAATCACATTTTTTCTATGTTTTAATCGCGGGAGCATTCTGATGATTTGTTGTGAAGCGCAATTTTGGAACTGGATATCATGCAATAAAAAAAATGTTCAGCCCAATTCATCTATTTTACTCAATATGAAAATAAAAATAGACGCACACAACAAGAAGTTTAATCGCGGCTTTCCATGAGAAGCCGAGACTGGAAGATAGTTGCAATGGAAGAGCCAGATAGCAGATTGTGGTGTCAACCACATCTTTGATCAACCGAACACTGGTCAAACTCTGAAGTTGAACAACAGGCTGAAGGTATAGGCTTAAATAAGGCCAAATTACGGGCACTCGGGCAGAACTGGCGTGGTGTCGATCAGCCAGCAAACTGAACCAGCACCAACAACAACAGCTACTGATGAAGTTGCTGCAACTAAAACTTCATCACAGTAACGCAGCCTGTGCCAACCTTCTTTTGTGGTTTACCTCCACCAGCATTTTGGATTCTCAACCCCCACACCCCTGCGTTCCCCCCTTGGAAAACCAAAGGCTGGGACATCATCATCATCATCAGAACACACTCGAACGCCCATCAAACTGGGGTAGTAATGATATCGACAGCGAAGGTGAATCTATTTTAATTTTATTATAAGACATAACATTGTTATACATAACCGAGGACAAGAACCCAAAATATTACAGATTTCCTGATTACATCATTCTAAATTTCGACGTGTAAGCCGCTATACGGAAACCTGAAATATTCCTCAACCCAAGAAATACAAACTAGAATGAGTTCTCTAACATGACTAAAATTCACAAAAATATAAGCCTTTCGAGTAATCTCGCTGATATTGGCATGGCCCATAGAATTCACAACTTCCACTCTAAAAAACATTGAAGAAACGTGCCCCATGAGTCGTTATAAGGCTCGTTTGAAAAACCAATCGTGGTCGTCTAGATTAAACGAGCCAAGGACGATTGGTAAAAGAAAAGTGGGCAAAGCTAAAAGATCCAACACAGAAGATGATATGGAAGTCAGTTTATTACCCAGAAGATGATTCAGCTTAGCCTGGGAGGGTACCTTTATGTCTTAATCATTCTGATCGCCAAGAGTTAAGCCAGTGGTTATGCTTTGGATACCGAGCCTCCTCCGGTCTTAATTTTAGCCGTTTCAGCGTACTACGGGGTTCTCCAAAAATAAAAATTAAGAATCAATCGTCTTGTAGGAGACTCGTAAAACCTCCAAAAAGTGTGTTTGGAAGATGACCTACCGAAACCCTCATTCGAAGAGAAATTTCTCTTTGGTCTGGGCGAAAAGGAGAGATCCGGCACGCAAACAGCGGATCAAGGGGAAGAACTTCTCAAGAATAATCATAGCTCCTCTTCCGGCCGCTTTGGGAGTGCGCTGTCCCGGAGCAATGGCCGGAAAGTCACTAGCGCAGGTTGAAAGAGGTGCGAAGGCATGCTCCAGTACTAGCCAGGTACTGCTTGGTAAAGAGATTCAGGGTATACGCGGGGCCACCATATGAAAGCTCTCTGATGTCTAATGATCAAGAGGATCTGATCCCATGCATTGAAACCGTGGGGCGGGGGCTGCTTCATCTATAATCGCAGAGAACTAATGCTAATAAACAGAGAACATGAATGTGGTATTTGAGCCCGTGTGTGGACGACGCTCCGTTGATACCACCTTTGACACGGCCACGGAGACTTGTATACTCGCGGACAAAAACGAAGCTTAAAAAACAAAGTAAGTGATTCTGAATCGCTGGAAACCACTAGAACATATGCTAGCGGCAACTCAAGGCGGAACGGAAGACGTCAGACACGCCGGTTGAAAAAAGAAACTCGACATTGTCATAGCGAACTGATCGGGAAAAGTGCCTTCTTAGCAACAGATCTAACAAAATCAGAGATCTAACAAAAATCATGTCTGGCCTTGGATCTCTTACCATGGGGCTAGCGACAATCTTTAACCTTACGCCTATAGATCTCTTCATAAAAGAAAGCGCCGTAAAAAGCGTTATAGGATTTCAAAGTATAGGCAATTGGAGTACGCGATCCACTGTGTAAAGTTCAATCCTACACACTAAATAACAGACCATATAACACCAACACCTTATCTAAACTTGATTCAAGTGTTCTCCATTCACATCCCAGCAGAGAAGACTGGAGGCTGGATAATGCTAAAACCAACTCCGAGAGCAATCTATGCAAATGGTTCCGGATCAAGTGAGGGTACTGGAAACAGACGAATGCTCTGAAAAACTTGGTATGCTAACGAGCAGAAGACTGCTAAACTCGTACAGTTTCTTCCAAGCCGAATTTCTAGCAATACTTTTAGCCCCCGAAAAGGCCAAAGTATTGGATTTATCAGAGGATTACATTTACAGCCAAAGAGCCATTAAGGCCCGGGCAACATCAACAGTAAAATCTCGTATAGTAGCTCGGCAAAACAGAGTCGTTTTCGGATCCTGGGTATCAGACTCAACAATTGCAACCTCTGGGGTACCTCAAGGCAGTCATCTAGGACCAATCCTGTTCATACTTTCAATCAATGATGTTAATATGATTATTATAAATTCTGATTTATTTGTCTTTGCAGACGACATGAGAATCTCTGAGGTAATTTCCTCGCCTTTGGATGCCTTCTATCTACAGAATGACCTTAACCGATTTTCAGAGTGTTGTAAAAGGAACCTTTTGGATCTTAACGTCAATAAATGCCAGGCAATTACTTTCTCCCGCAATCGTACCGTTCGACCCTCAAGAACTTACTCTATCAATGACATACCGGTGCCGACAACTACTGAAATTCGCGATCTAGGAGTTATTTGTGATAGCGAGCTTAACTTCCGTAGCCATGTCAGCAACATCATAAGCCGCGCTAACTCCGCACTTGGTTTTGTGAAGCAATGGTCAAGAGAACTCTCGGACCCTTACGTTACCAACGCCCTTTACGTGACTTATGTTAGACCTCACCTTGAATATGCCAGTCAAGTTTGGTCTCCCTACCAACAAATTCATATACAGAGAATAGAAGCAGTCCAAAAAAGATTTCTTCGTTTCGTTTCGCTCTGCGTGGCCTTGGTTGGACTGATCCCATAATTTTGCCATCCTATGAAGATCGATTAAAACTTAATAGTACCAAGAGCACACTAAAAAAGAGTCTTTTAAATCTACCTAATCCCGAAAACCCTTTATATCCCAAAGTTTTAATCTCCCCTTTTTTTCTTAGCCTTAAGTTACGGTAAGTTTAGATTGTTTAAATTCTTAGTTTTAAGTTGAGCTTGCAATAAGCTAATAAAGTGCCCCCTAATAAGTGGGGCGTCAAAATTAAAATTAACTCTATCACTCAGAACTAAGCAAATAGAAAAATGTCCGGTTTGGGTACCAGGCCAGGCCTAGTGCCTTAATCGCAAAATTAAAGGCTGACCAGCTAAGCGAAATATTGCCCGTACCTATGTATCAATTGCTACAACGTCCCGTCCCTTGCTCGCTTTTGGATAAGGCAAAATGAGTTTCGCCAATGCAAAGACGCTATGGCCATCCTTAGAAGCAAGCTAGTCAAAAAAGCTTAGAGCACTAAAAAGGCCATCACTGGTTATAGTCATAAGAGTAATAACACGCCACAACCTGCTAAGAAAACACTAAGCAGGGGTTGTCATGATCCAGAAGCGGAAGAAGATGTAATGCGGAAGTAGCTTAATGAGGGCGAGGGTGATCTCCGTCTAGACCTCATGCGTCACAGTTCTGACATCAACCCTTCTTTTAAGGAGCTTCTCCACTTTTTGTTGAAAGTATGAAGCGCGGCGGGCATCTACTGTATTCTTCAGCTGGAGCAATAGGCCACCTTTGGGGGGATCAATTTCGACCCTTCCCAGATTTTTGCGTATGGGAGATCGCTTGTGGCCTTAATTACAAGCGCGTCGAGATGGTTGGAGTTTCTTTCCTGCGTTTCACGCTCTTATCTAGGTTCTATGTTGGTTCCTTGCTGGCTCTGATTTCATTGCCTGCTAATGGTCTGGGTTTCCCAGTTCTTTGGTTGCTTGAATGTTTTGAGTTTTGGGGGGGGTGTATATATCTTGCTGTAATCGAAACGATTATGCCCCTGCCAATGGTCATTGACGATATACTGCGGGGGTTAATCCAATTTTGATTTGCATATGGATATTCAGGATTAGCCATCCTGCCATCGTCACCTGAAAAAAAAGATTTGTTCTTTTTCACGATCCCCACCTCCGCGAGGGTCTGACAATGAAGCAAAAGTATCATTTGTCTTGAAAAACTTCTCAAAGTGCCATTCGGATTCGGCAAAAAATTGTAGGTCCCCTTGTCTGTAAAGAAATTAACACACCAACATACATTGTTGAGAAGTTGGCCCTGGTTCACCTCGAGCTGTTGCGCCACTCTATTTTTATTCAGGATAAGCATCAATGATTCCTCCACATGTTGCCCGTCTTTTGCCAGTTATTGAGCTTAGGCACCTCACGAGGCAAATTTTCTTTCTGAGCCGATGACCAAGGTTAGGAATTCGCCTTGTATTGAGCCCTCCTGATGCTCTGGAGGGAAGTCGAACCCATCCACATTCCCTCCAGAGCATCAACTTCTATTGAGAGGTTAACAATCTGTGAACCTAAAATAACCTAGCAAATGTCCAAATTACTTTAAGGGATACCAATTTGTTGGGTTACTTGGCGTGATGGCAACTAAGAAAGGAAAGTTCCAAAAGCAAAAAAGTGCGCTTGCCTATCATTAAGAACGCAAAAGACCTGGTAAAAGGAAACTTATTTCACCCAAAAATTTTGGTCTAAAGGTCGTCCTTTCTTATCTACTCGAACGCCTCTTTTATCAGAGTTCCTTACTAGCCTTTTCTCACACGACGAAGTAGCAAACAACTCCGTTGTTTGAATTTGTTTTATGATGAGCGCAAAAAAAAAACTTCGTATCACTTAGGATCCCAAATAATATTATTTTTTTTTAAGTACACTCATTAATTTTCTAGTTTCTAAAGAGTTTTAACCTTTTTCTCCCCTGAGACCTGGAACGCCTAGACGTACATGAGACTTCCAGCTCTTTCTCCTTATCCAACACAAGGTATAAGGATATGAAGCCACTGGCGGACGCGTACCTTTCTTAGTTTACCTTCACCTTCGAATATACACTTCCTCAAACTCTTTCTACCGTTATTACCAAACATTTTAATTGCCCCATGATATTGTGATATCAAATAAAAGAAAATTTGAAAGTTTAGATTTTTTTTTATTTTATTATACACAATGACACTTTTCATTTTGTGTAGTGCTCTCTTACCTCATCACAGATCCTGGCTATCAAGCCTCGAAATTGAATTAACATTTCCAAATTGAACCATAAAAGGCATCTGCTATTATTTTCTGAATTTAAAAACACTTAAGAAAAGCTTCTGCCACAAAACAAAAACTCCTATCATCAGTGTACACCAGTTTTTATTTTCAATAACAATTTTCTTAATGAAATGCCCAACGACAAGGGCTAAACTACCCTTGAGGAAAAAATGCTAATTTCGCTTTAAATGCCAGCAACATCGTCCTTTGCAACCAAAAGGAACACGCTAAAAATGAACCCCTGTCTGCATTAATATTGACCAGCAGAATTCCCTCCGTGGCTCTAGCTCCACTCTAAAAAAAAAATCCTAGGTACACTTCAAAATTAAATTTTAATTCAATTCCATGACATAGTAAGTAGTTTCCACTTTAAAATTATTCACAGGATTCGCCTCTTTACTCTGGGCCCTATATAATCCCATTTTACGAGAACGAAAGCTATTAACCGAATCTCGTTAATCTTTCAATTAAAGTTGAAAAGACTCTGCTAAGGGGACAGTAGCACTTTTGGGGTTTTTTCCATCCTAATAAGTTTTAACTTTTAATTCCTAATTGCCACTATTACTTGATATTACAGTACCCGATGTGAAGGGAGATATTTTGTTTGGATAATCCAAGCGTTTGTAGAAAGTTAATGAATAAAACAACGAGGTGGTGTCTTAGTGCGATGATTTGAAAGATTAAGTGTTAAGCTAGCAGGATTAGAACTTGCTTTGTTCCTAGCTCGTGCGGTGAATATTCTTAAGTTCCCTTTCTCTCACTGTACAAACTATAATGACCATCGTTACAGAAAGATTGCTTCTCTTCAACCCTCTGGGGGAATAGGTAATGCCGTCACTTCTTACAATAACCGTAAGAACAACTATTTTCAATGTGCAAGATTGTCATTCACTCACACCGAGAGACACTTCAATTTCCATTTTCCTTTTAGCTCAAAAGAAAAGTGTTGTCAATGGATTTATAATGGAAGACCATTATCCTTTGAAGGGATTTCCAGAATTTCATTTTTATACATATTTCTTTCCTTTTTTAATTAAAATAATGAGAGCATCTCACTTGCAGAAAGTTTTGTCTTCGATGGCCTGCATTAAGGATTGGACCTCTAAGCCCGAAAACTTTTCGAAAACTTTTCATAACTTCTTAATTAATGTTCTCAGGAGGTTTATGGCCACCAACTAGACCCACATGATGTTTAACCAAATCGAGGAGTCATTAGTGCTTAATTGCTTTAGTCCTGTAAATAAGTACTCAGGGGATAAATGAACAAGTACCCATGGGGTATTCCTTGTTAAGAAATAATCGACCGAGTTTTTAGTCCCTATTCAAGTGAAACCCGGTTGTAAGAACATCGAAAATTGAAAGTAATCCCTTGTTTTACATAATTTTTTTTTTTAAACCGGAAATTAAAGACCTTAAATGGAGAGTTTCTAAGATATATTTTTGTACTTGTTTTTACGTAAATAACGTGGAGTCTTAAAGTAAATGTTTAATAAATTCCGTATCATTCCCTACGAAATTTTGGGTATTTTTAAGAGAGAATATCTAATTGGGATAAAAGGGTTTGTTGAAATATTTAGGGAGTTTATGTAGTATTGGAAACAAGAAAATTGGTGTTCAGTGGGTTAATGAATATGTTTATAGCTAGTATCTCAATTAGTCTCATTTTCATTCAGATATGGGCAGCATGATTTAAGCTCAAAAGAAGAAGTTGACGAATCATTATCGAAGAATCAAACATCTCTCGAAAAATTGCAATGTAAGCAGTCAGGCCCAGAGGTTTGAAAACTATATAAAACATCATAAAACAATGTGGAAAAGTTAATTGAAACTATTTACAAGAAAAGCAATAGGCTTTGTGAAAACCAGTGAGTAGATGCTACAGTGCGAACACATTAGTTATAGTCCGTTAAATGAACTGATGAATACCCCATGTAATAAAAGATGGGAAAAGGCTTTTTAAGACTCCCAGACTACTTTTCAAATCAAGCGTCAAACTAAACGGCCAACCTAGAGGGGTATCACTTATCCGTGGCTTTTAGGCGGAGCTTACTAGGGTATACTAGCGCGCATGCCAAAAGAATCCTTCGGAAAAGGTAGCTAAAAAAAAGAGACCCAAATTTAAAATTAAATAAGATCAAAATAAAATAATACATTAAATAAGACCAACATGAAAAAAAAAACAGGAATATGAAGATTGAAAAAAGCTCCCTAAAAGCTCTCCATATGCCCAACTTCGCACTCATCCCGAATTCGCGCTCTAAAAGCGCATTTATATAACAATTGTAATTCTGCTTTTCAAAACTTTGGCTTTTGACTGCAACCCTAAAACAAAGTCAAATTTTTAGGTCTAAATGTTGTGGAAAATAAGAGAATATAAAAAAAATTCAAGCAACGAGTGACTTTTTTTGACAAGAGCGTCAGTGTACTGACCCTGTCCCATTACTGGCAATACATAAAATTTTTGAAGAAAACCCGTCAGTGAACTGACCTGTTTTTCACATTATTTCTGAATATCTGTTGCCGCTTAAAAACATTTAAAGGTGGAAAGTTATTTTACTTAATTTATTTTGTTTTATTTATAATAAATCTCTGAGGCACTGATAACACACGCTGCCAAATAGAAAGATTTCAACCATTTCCCCAAATTCTTTTCGCGACATTGTATTTTTGTAAATTTTTTAAAAATATATAAAAATATAAATTGACAAAAGAAAAACAAACAGCCACAGTTTTCCACCGAAATCAAATGAAAACAACAAGGAACTTACGGCCACTTACCCTGTTTCCTTGCAGTGTCGAACCTGGACTCAACCTGGCTTCCAATACATGGATACGTCATTTTAAATTCGAAATTGGTTTGATTCGATTGTTCTTTGCGAGTGGATACGAATCGAAAAAATTCATGGAAACGCGAGTTGAGAAGTCAAAGTGATCGTACAAGGAATACGAGGTATGCTCGATCTTTTGGCGCTAGAAAATGGCACTAGTTTTTTTCCACTAAGGGCGGGTTTTTCAGTGCTGAGTTAAGCCTAGCTTAGCCCAAGAACTATTAATCTTGTGAAAAAACGTATCTATGCAGAGTTATCTTTGTAATCCGTTAGCAAATCGTCAAAATCTTCGACTCTCGAAATTTGACTTTCCCAACTCTCAGTTCACATAGAAAAACACAGGAAAAAAAGATCGAATTATTCTCAGATGTAATTTTTCAGAAAAACACGCAAATCAATTGCCATTCCACACAAAATAAAAAAAGTTCGTGCTGTCCGCCAGAGTTGATCCGAGATTGACCCACCAAATTTGGTGAGTTAAGCCGAGATTAACCCCAGACCAGAGTTTACTGCAAAACTCATTTCTGGAGTCAATCTCAGTTTAACTCGGAACATCGAATGATCTCGTACTGAAAAACTGGCCCTAAGATGGGTACACAATGGATTTTTTTCAAGTTATTATTTAATTTACTCTTCTTTTCATAAATTTATCACTTTTATTTAAATTTATTATTCCAAGGTAAAGCCTACATTTACAGGAAAATCTCTTTTACATCACGGTTCGGTCAATTATCGTTTTTGAAAGATTTGGAACAATATTTATTACTTGTTTTTCGCTTTTTTAATAGCCTTCAAGAATATTGTAAAGCCATATATTTTATGCTTCTCATTACTTTTTGTTACAAAAATATTACTTTTGTTGGATTTACAAGACCTGCGTTTTTTGTCGATTGTAATGGTAAAAGGTAAAACAACTCTGCATCGCACATGGACCTTCAGATTTACTGTCAAAAATGGAATCAATTTTGAAATGTCACGAAGATTGAGCATACCTTGTATTCCTCGTACCATGGGGAAAACCAGTTTCGTTTGAACGCAAATAAAGGCTTGGGTGTGTGTGAAGAGACCGCAGTGCAAAGATTATTAGAACTATTATTGTTATTTTCATTATTAGAGAATATAAATAAAATAAATAGAGTGGCGCAACCGCTCGATGTGAACCAGGGCCAACTTCTCAACAATGTATGCTGTGTGTGTTAACTTCTTCACATACAAGGGGACCTAAAATTTTTTGCCGCACGGCAGTTTGAGAAGTTTTTTCAAGACAATTGATACTCTCGGAGGGCTTGTCAAACCCTCGCGGAGGTGGGGACCGTGAAAAAAAACAAGTCTTTTTTTTCAGGTGACAATGGCAGGATTCGAACCCAGACCTCCGGCGTAGCAAGCACACACACTAACCACTACGCCACGGCACCCGACTATAAGAGAATATGCAACAACAATTTAAGAGCAGGAGGTTGAATATCTAGTTAGTCAGTTATTTATGCCGGAGTACCAGAGCTCAGAAATGATCTCCCCCTGATTTCTAATCTTATCTTTTGTGTGTGTAGAAGCATTCTCATCTGTTAGATGTATTTGAAACCGGTGTGCGCAGAGGCTCCAAAACAAGCACTTTTGCGTTTTGCCCCAAGTTTTCGTGCAGTTTTCGTAGTGAGATTCAACTATTCGACTCCTCAACTTTTGCATGAAAGCATGGTAATTGGCTTTCGCTAGTCAGTGCTTTCGGCGAGTGTGATAGCAAAACTACTCACTGACCCGATTTTGTGAAAATTTCACTGACGCTACTTGCCAGTGTCGTGTGCCAGTGAATTATGGGTCAGTGAGTGTGATAGTCAGTATTTCAGGCGTCAGTTCATCGACCGACTAAGAGAAAATTTCACTGACTGGCATCGTGTGTCACTGAGTTTTGGGACACACTGGCACTGGCCTGCCAGTAAGTGTGATAACCTTTTTTCTCAACTGACCGCTGACGTACAACTGCTTCACTGGCGCAAAATCTACGTTAGTTTTCTTGACCTCACAGCCTGCTAGTGGTCATTGAATTTACTGTCAGTGTGATATAGGCTTTAGGATATATTAGTTTTAATGCATATAATTTGTAACAAAGTTACACTTTGCACAAAGTGTTAAAATTGGTTAAATCCGCCAACGGCCACATCCGCTACTAGCTTCAATGTAAGACAACCTCTTTTCTTTCAAAATCCCTTTTGTTGACGAAAGCGTAGTTAGCGTTTGTTAGAAAAAGCGTAGGAACTCAAATTTCGGTATAGAGCATAGTCCAAAAGCTTTTAGAAAGCAAAAGTTGAGTTGGACCGCCCACAATATCGACCATGCCCACTTTTAACATACTAGATCTTTAAAACCTGATTTGTCGGAAAGTTCACTCCAAACCGAAAAATAATTTTATTGCAAATGTTGTAGATATTACTATTTGCTAACTTTGCTCTATACAAAGCCTTGAGCTCCGCCCACTTAAAGGGGTGGGGCGGTTTTAGTAAAAAGCGGTAGTTTTCCAAAATAATTTTCGGCTTTAAAGCATTTTGTCATGATTCTAACCAAATTAAAATAAATTGATTTTATTCCTATTGGTCTAAGAAAAACCTGAATACCATTCAACCTGAATAGTATTAAGCTTATTTAAAAAACCGTTACATTAGTTCAGCTCCGCTTTGTTATACCCGACCCAGGGTAGATTAATTTTTATACCCGACACAGGGTATATTAAGTTTGATGTATAGTTTTTAACGCAGTAAAATAATCACCGTAGAAAGCTAAGACCTTTTAGATATGAATGAGGCCGACAGGAGAATCGATTAAGCCATGTCCGTCCATCCCTGCGTATGTAAACAACTGTTAGCCCTAAAATTTTAAGGTAGAGAGCTGAAATTTGGTGGGTTGGCTGGAAGTCCATTGGACCAGATCAAGTTTGAAAATTAGCTGAATCCGCCCACAGACACGCCCACTAAAGGCCTGTATGTGCGACCATCTCTAATTTAAAAAAAGAAAATTTTTTCTGAATTTTAGCTATGTTAGAATGGTACTAACGCATTAATTTTCGGTGTGGAACATTGCCTTGTAATTGTCTTTGAAGTAGCCAAAAAAGTTTAACCTTTTCATTGACCACGTCCACTTTTTTAAGGGATTTTAGCTGAAAATTACTGTTTTCCAATAAATTTATATGAAATTTGACTAAAAATTATATGACAAAAGTTGTAGACATTAGCACGTTTTCTAACTTTCATGCATATGTAGTATGTACCTCCGCCCACTTTTGTGGACGTGGTTTTAAAAAAAAGTCATTTTTTTTAATTTAAAAAGGCGGAGTTTTAGGACGAAATGTATGCAACCGCCTTGTATAAAACATTCAACAGTTATATTTTTGTATCGCACCCACTTTTTGGAGGCGTTGCAGTTTTGTTTTGGTATGGTCGGGTATTTTGCAATCCGTCGTAGATGGACTCAAGCTTTTGCATACGCACTGTTGTTCCCACTTGGTTTTTCTTTCGAACCTCAAAAAAAATGTCTGTCTGTGATTTTTCTCGAAATGGTACAAAGTACCGTTACTGAGATAGTGGGGGGCCACGCATTTTTAAGCCTTTTTCTGCATTTTTGGATTTAAAATCCCTAAAACGATTATTCAGCATCTTTTTTTCGAACAATATTATATTTTATTTTATATATAAAATATATATATATTAAATATATAAATATTATAAATAATATTTATTATAATTTATTATAAAATATATAAATATTATATTTATATATTTTATATATAAACTACTTTGCGCTAGCAACGGATATTTTTTCCCAATACTTATCACGTTTCCATGCAGATTCGAACCTGGCTTCAACCTGGCTTCAAATGCATGTAAACGCGGTTTGAGCCGTAACTGGTTTGAGTCGTCTCGAACACGCTTTGCGAGCTGAGTCGAGTCGAAATTATGCATGGAAATGCGAGTTGAGAAGTCGAAAGGACAGCAACTAGTGTTGGTCGATTATCCATCGAAAATAAAAAAAAACTATCGCACACATCGATAGTTTAAAGAAACTATTAAAGGAACTATCGATAGTTTCGACAGTTAGTTTGGGATTTGTTGCTGACCTGTCGTTGTTTTAACAAAAATAATTAACAATATTATGCGTGTGATTTTCTTTGATGGAACACTACTAATAGTTTTATCTTATCAAGTAATAGTAATAGTTTAATTGTGTTTTAGTTCGTGTTATTTCTAAAATACTTTAAAAATATCGTTCGGCTGTATATTATGTTGGGTTAGGTTAGGTTGAAATGGCTGTCGGGTTCGAAGAACCCTACTCACATAGAACTATGCAGGTCCATTGTGATCAATACCACGTGAATCAGGGAAATTTGCCAACTCGTTGAAGCTAACGTTTGAGCTACCAATGAAACGTAAGAGACGTTCGTATGTATTATGTCAACTACTAAAAAAAATCTTGGTGAATCCATTTGTTGTTGCTTGTTTTTGTTTGCTTTTCGAATGTTTTTTGTACATTATTTTCTAGAATTGTGTTTGATTTGCAACATAAAAAAATACAACAAAACCGTTAGGGACAAAGAAAAGTAAATCAACGATTAATATAAATCTTCATTAAATCCTCTACAAATCACGTGATTAGCAATACAAATTCAAATCCTCTCGCAAGTATTTTAAAATAGAATTCATCCTAGCTACAATTCACCCTTTGCACAAACGATCAGATTTTTAGTACTCATAAGGCTTTGCACTGCACCTAACAGAAAAGTTTTTTTAACCTTTTTAAAAATTTAGAAAAACTATCGGTAGTAACAATTTTTTCCCTAAAACTATCGATAAATAAGATCGATTTCCAACCAGCACTAGTAGCGTCTATGCAAAAATAACAACACATCAGTCAGTTGAACTACATTTCAAACCTATTTCGCCTCGACTACTCGACTCGGTATGGGCGGTAACGCGGATCGAGATTCGACTCCTCGATTACTCAACTCTTACATGAAAACGTGATAACTATGGGTACAGGCTTTTAGTAAGCGCTAACAAAAGCGAGCTTTTAATTTACTTTCTAAACCCTTTCCGAGAATTTTAAGTCAGAGACGCCATTTTTGAAAATTTTTACAAATTTTAGAATTCTCTTTGAAGGTTTTATATACAAACCATATTTCATTATAATCGGTACTACCCTAAAAATAATAGAATATTTTGAAAAATAAGTTTTCGAACTAAATCAGAATCTCCTTATGTAATATTCGAAAATTTCTATGGTTTTTCCTAAAATTACAAGTAATTCTTGATGAGTGTGATTTTTTTCAAATCTTTTCACGATTTTTTTTTTCGAAAATACGTAAAAATCGAAGTTTTAAAACGGTTTAACCAAAATTTGATTCAAGCCTTTGCTTTAGCTTTTTTTAGCATAATTATAGCATAATTATTTATGCTATAAGACCTTATACGCCCAAGACCGTAAGGGCATATGATCGAGACCGAAACTGAATCGAATAAGCCATGTCCGTCCGTCTGTCTATATGTATCTGACATTTCACATTTTTCAGCTTTGGCGATTACAGGCAAACTTATTAGGAGCCTTTGACTTTACAGGCAAACGTCAAAATAATACTCATCGAGCCAGGTGAGGTTTTCTCAATTTTCCGAAATGAGTTTCGAGTTGAATCGTGCATACTGACCTTAAGGTACGATTTTTAAGTTAGCAATGCTTGCCATGATTGGAAGAAAAAGGTTCCAGACTTTGCAATTTGACATCGCGTTGAATAGACCTTTCCAATTATATGCAACTTTTTTGGTTATAATGTAGGTACCTACCTACCTATTGGGGTCTTTGACTATTAGGAATTTTCAGAATTGCTCATTTCCTGCAATTGAGCGTTTGTTTAACAGCTGACAGATTCACCTATGTTAAAAATGTTCTCCTTGTTATGTTCTCCAGTCCATATGTGAGAAAAGTATTTCTTGAAAATACCATTGCAATTGAAATTCCCTTGGAGTTCAGTAAAAGCATTTCCTATGAAACATTCCATTAGTATTGATGCATGCATCCTATACACTCGGTATCTATCAACTTCAAAAACATTTTGAAAAAATTCTTGGCCGCATACATTACACTAAGAAATGTGCCAACTCGCATGGCGTAGAAAGGCATTTCTAAAAGTCATTTCAAAAATGCCTTGATAGGTATGCTCAATTCTCAAAAGTCGTAATTAAGACAGTCCTCAAAATATTAGTCCTACCCCAACGATCCGCACAGCAGTTCTACTCATACATCATATATCTAATGCATTTTTGTGGGTACATGCCTACAACAAGAGCAGTGTTAAATTTACCCCACCAAACACACATAATATTTTGCTTGTAACAAGGATACAAGCCCACACATAATCCTTGAAAAGAGCACTTTCAATTTCCTATGCTAAATTTCAAACCATTTATACTTCTTAAGCTCATTTAAAAATATCCTTAATGCTCAGTCACTTAAAATGCAAACACACGCACACACAAACATATACCACGAGACGGCACATGTTTTATCCGTTCTCATTCATTCATTTCCTTTTCAGCCATCCGACTTCTTGGCGTGTACATCTGCCAACTTGAAAATTCTATGTAAAATACAGTTTACAAAGCCATTTATATACGGAACGACTATGCTGTTGTATGATGGCTTTGTATACTTATATACGACACAGTGGGTATATCCTGAGACATCCTTTATTCAAAGAAAACATTGAAAAGGATGAAACGGTGCTGTTCCTGCTGCTTGGTCGTGCGTTAAATGTTTAATTGAGGTAATCTTTTTTCCTCTGAAGATGACTGCGAAACGGCTGCAGACAATCCTTTGGTTGATGTTATTAATTTTCTACCGCAACGACTATAGACAAATTACAGGACTATGGCGGTGGATTTGAAATAAAATATGCCTACCAGTCGTGTCGGTTAATTTTTGCAATTAAATGTTATGCTTAATTGGATTAATTTCACAATGATATGCGATTTAATTAGGCTGGCTGGTGACTGATGAAAAATGAGCAGGCAGTTAGGGAGAAGACATTTGATTAGGTACAATGCCAATTTCTTCAAGTTAATAAAACCAATTGCGACTCATTTTCCTATCAACAAAAAAGTCAATGATCCACTGAAATAGTGTCACACAGTCTTTATTAAGGCATCCGTTAAAATACCATCTCCAATCCTATTGTCAGACTTCATAACAAATTAATTACAAAGGCATAAAATTTCGACATAAACAAGTCATTGCAGGGCCTTGCCACAGCCCTATTTTAGCCCCTAGCAATGTCTCAATGCCTTATCCATTTCCTGCTGTTCATTGTGGCCATCTCTCCCTCAGCCGCCGACTGTCAAATATTTGCCTTTGCCATAGGCAACACAAAGTAAACATCCCAGCAGTACTGTTAAATTATCACCTTTTCAGGTTATAGAAGAGCCTCCGGAAAATTCATTAGTGCTAAATATTCAGCAAACCCAGTAAACCCTTAATACCACAAGCAGCTTGCTTTGCGTAAGCCGAGAGGCACTAAGAAATGAGAACCGTATCGAAGTAGAGAGTAGAAAGTACCTACCCGTAAATGGACAGCATCCTTGCCAATGAAATACATTTTCTAATTAACGCTCCGTTTGAAGGCAAACACAATGGATGTTTGCAGAAAAAAAAAAAATAAACGTAAAAAGAAATTTTGCGCCAACCCGCATTTGAGGTAACCACCCACTGATGATGAAGAGACCCATCCGAATAAATTACCCAGCATTAGTCCGTTTCCAGTCCAAAAAAGAAAAGGAAGAAACACATACTTTCAACATTTCACCGAAAAATTACACTTGGTCACGATATGCAGGGTATAGCAGCACCACATCGTGTACAGAAGAAGTCCTGATTACATGTTATTTTTTGTCATTAATTCAAATGCGGAGCACTCACAATTTTATGGACAAATTGATCAAGTCAAAATAGTAAGGTAACTGCTTTACATTAGCCCAGCTAGCTAGAAGGTCCTTATTTTGGTACGCTACAATTAAGGCAATGTGCAGAGTAAGTTTGCTTGTAACCGATTGTTTGAACGTGCTTAGATGTATTTCGAGTTGTTTGTATTGTAAATTAACTTACATGGGTAGATCCTTAACTGAAAATTGACTTGGCATTTTTTATTAACTTGTTTTTGCAACAAGCAAACAGTTTTGACATTAAGCTAATGAAGTGGTAAATTTTTTATTGAGGATTTTTTTCACTTTCACGTACTCTAACGTAGTCTAGAACCAGGACTCTAGACCTAACTAACTTCTGTTGCACTAAACTCTAAGTTGGTTTGTATCACATTCCTTTCGGGATAGTTATGAGTACAAAATGTTCTCAATTATTCCCCCCTCTCCCTTCGCTTTGGTTGAAATTGAGGTACAACATGTAGTTATAAATTTACGCATAGGCTTAAACTGCTTTTAAAACCCTTTGAGAAGCTTTTTTAGCAGATAAATTTAAGGACGGAATGGTTTTAGGTTAATTTTTTTACATTTTAACTCATGCAAGGTAAATCTTTAACACCTTAAACTATTTTCAGGCTTCTAGAAAAAAAAAAACTAAACAGCTTTTAAGACTTCTCCTAGAGGCTCACTTCCTTGGAAATCATTTGGTCTTTAGGACAGAATTCTCCCAGGTTTAAGTCAGTTGATTTCGACGTTGAAAAAAAGAATCAATGACAGCCTGACCATGAATTACAGACCTTCCCACAGGCGTTTAGTTAAATCTGCATTCACACCAAGCCCAACTTTACCCTATAGACAAAAACTTCAGACCCAAAAGTCGGTCTTTCTTCTTGCTGGAAAAGCTAGGAGAGACTGATTAAACTGCCATGTAAATGCACTATGCATTAGTCTCAATATTAAGAGCCAATTTTTGAGTAAGGTCAGTTAGGTAGGCCTACGAGGGTGACACAAATACCCTGGAGACAAGACTGTAAAGGTTTAAAATGTTAATGTAAGATATGATACTAAGTTAGTTGAAGTATCCTGAGTTTCAAAGAGAAACTTGCCCCAGCTGGAGTCGCTTCACGATTTTTGCCAACGGTATACCTGCAAGCTCGTTTAGCTCCTTAAAGATTGTCGTAGAAGTTTAAATCGTTGCCTGAGGGAAGCTGTTTCACATGTTTTTCTGCTTTGAGATCATGACAGCCCCTGCAAGTGCAGTGATAATGATTATTAACTTTGCTGAGTGTTTTTCAAAAGGAAGTGGCCTGTTTCACTCTTGTTTTTTATAATTGGCTCACGATCAAATGGTTTTTACTACACTTAAAATGCGTAGCACATAGCGAGCGGAAATAATTAATTTGAGGAGAGAAGAGATAGAAAAGGAAATGAAATCTCTCTCCAACACACCGTGCGGAAAAAAAAGTCAAAAGGTTGCAACTGTCTGATGGAGCACTAAGACGCAAGTACTGGTCCATTGTACAATCATTGTAATACACCTAAATTTATTTTTGATAGGGCTTCAGCGATGAAGAGGTTAGATGTTCGGCACCCACCGCGACAGAATCTCGTTTCTTCTTGCGTTTTTTTTTTTAGCTAAAGAGGCGGGGCCTGATGTAAAAGACTGTTTTTTTTTAGTTGGTGGGACTTTCATCGACCTGTCCCTTCCAGGGCTGCCGAAAGTACTAGTAAGAGGGAGTATTTGTCCTTCCCTTCAATTAACTCCCAAAACTCCCCTTCAATTTTACTCCCATGAAAAATATTTCAAAATTGATTTTGTCTTCTAAGAATTTTTATTTTATTTAAATTTTTATTTATCCAATTTTATGTTTTCACTTTGGGGTCTTAAATTGAAGAATCTGCATGTAAAATTTAACATCATACTTGAAAGAATTGTGCAGAACTCTCGCGCCAACACCAGAGGTACAATCTTTCAAAAGTCCGTTCAACTACTCGCATACGCAGACGATATTGACATAATCGGTAGAACAAAGAGTGATGTCAGTGAAGCCTTCGTGAGTATTGGGATGGAAGCGGTGAATATGGGTTTAGCAGTCAACGAGGGCAAAACCAAGTATATGCTGTCATCAAGAAAAGACACCCAACACCGACGTCTTGGACAAAACATCACCATCGACAGCTATAATTTTGAGGTAGTTAGGGACTTTGTCTACCTGGGTTCCGCTATCAATTCAGACAATGACACCAGCGCTGAAATCAAACGAAGGATAACTCTTGCCAATCGCTGTTTCTTTGGGCTAAGAAGGCAATTGAGTTCAGTTTAGCTTTTTATCACTGAGACTCTGTTTAGCTGTTCCCACAGTGATGCCACTTTGATGGCAAAATCACTTCTCAAAAATGAATGGGCATCAAAAGAGCCTTTTGAGAGCCTTCAAAATAACTTCTGGAAAGTTACTATAAACGTTACACAACGCTTAAAACGTTTTCCTTTTTCACTTTTTCGAATTGATTATTTATTTTAAATTTTTCAACTATAAACAATTTTATTTTTGTTTTGCAACATTGAAATAAATATTTAGTTTTCGCCGAGTTTTTTTTTAATTAATTTAAACTTGTGTTGTGTTTTTGAGATGAGAAAACATAAATATTTTTAGGTTTTTAATAATATTAAACTATGGGTGAACCATGCGCACTCCTCTCCAGCATGAAATACTCCCATCAAAACATTTGAATGCTCCTAATCCTAAAATTCAAAACGGCAGCTCTGGTCCCGTCTTATAGAAACAACCAAAGAGTTAACCAGAGTGCTGACACCTTCAGCCAGCAAAGCGTGTTTATGCCGTCAATCGATCAACTGCTTTCTTTTCCTCTTCTACTGTCCCTTAGGCAGGCACAACGCAGTGCCCGCCTCTTTCGAAGCTCGTACAACCATAAATGTATCCCGAGTGAGGCCGTCAGGAGCAGTGCATTGATTAACAGCCTCACTAAAGCTCAGTTTGTCGACAGAGTCGAACAAAGATGCACAAGAGTAACTTCGGATGGGTAAAACAGGGTTGATTTCGGGTTTTGGATTGAAGCAAGATAGTCTTGATTGAAGCCAATATAAGTTGTTATGAGCGGGTCATAATTCTGCTTTTTGCAAAAAAAATTCTGAATAAAACAAAAAAATCTGCTTTTAAGCAAACTTTTGACATTTTTGGGTAAAGCAAAGGTAAAAAGGAAACAGCAACGGAAGTTGCAGCGGATCGGCAAATATAGTGCCGCTATATTTCACATGCACAGAGCGGCCCGTCGGTTTTTGTTAAAGGTCAAGCTCATTTTCATTGCGCAGCTTATGTGAAATTCTGTGTTTATTAAAACTATTAACTAATTTGTTAATATTAACTAAACTACTAACTAATTTGTATACCCTACCCAGGTTACATTAAGTTTGTTGTAAATTTAGTAACGTAGTGAAATAATCACCGTAGAACCCTAAGACCTTTTAGAGATATGACTAACAAGGGACCGACAAGAGAATCGATTAAGCCATGTCCACCCGTCCGTATGTTAACAACTTTAAGTCCTTAAATTGTGTCTAGTGAGCTGAATGGGACCGACAGGAGAATCTACTAAGCCATGTCCGTATGTAAACAACCTTTAGGCTTTAAATGTAAGCTAGAGAGCTGAAAGTTGGTGAGTTGGCTGAAAATCCAGTTCTTCAGATTATGTTTAAAAATTAGATAAATCCGCCCAAAGACACGGCCACTACAGGCCTGTATACGCAACCACCGCTCATTTTAAAAAAAAATACTTTGGTATGTAACATTGCCTTGTAATTGTCTATGAGGTCGCAGAAAAAGTTTGGTTTATATTGATCACGCCCACTTTTCTAAGGGATTTAAGCTTAAAACGAACGTTTTTCAATAAATATATACATATATGAATTTTGACTCAAAATTATATGAAAAAATTTGTAGATATTAGCGTTAAAAGAGTGTTTTTTTTTTAAATGTATGCGACCACTTAGTATAAAGCATTCGACAGTTATATTTTTATATCCCGTACACTTTTTGGAGGTGTGGCAGTTTCCTTTTTTGATAGGGTGAGTATTTTGGTAGGGTATTTTGCAATCGGACTGAAGACAGACTGACTGAAGTTTTTACATATGCACTGTTGCACTTTGCCACTCTTGTTAAGTCTCTAAAAAAAAAGAACGTCAATTATGAAATCATACACGGAGCGGTCCGTTGGCTTATTCTGAAGGCTTAGCGTAGAATTATTGCTTAGTTTGCACATAAAATGATGTTTATAAACAATACTTTACACTCTAAAGAAAAATCAAAAATTAACTACAATGAATGTAGTGAATTTCACTCGATTTTTGGAGTACAGGTTTTTAAATGTTGTGAAATACTCGCAGCTAGAGCAATTTACCACTTTACACAAAAAAAATGCTTAGTTACTCAACTGCAGTGATTTCACTCTGAAATGATGCGAATTTCATCCTTTCTACATTTAAAGACCTACTTTAGAGTGAAAAAGCTTTCGTCTCTGTGTAAAGTTCCTTTTGCGGCTGTGCATCGTGCCGGCTTCTTTAGTTTGGAGTGCGTTGCGCATAAAGAAGTAACGTGTGTGGTTCCTGATTTCAGTTCCTGAGTCAAGGATTTTTTCTTTTTACATAAATAGTAATAGAATACATAACATTGTTTGCAACTGAATCCAGTAGTTATGGAGAACATTGATAGATTAAGGCAGACTCAAATTTAGTTTTCAAAAACTTTGGTAGGTTGAATTAGTGCATTATCTCGTTATAGATTTTTTATATTTTGTTTTTCAATTTCGGGCGACGTCAAATGGTCAAATGTCGAGCGACGTTAAGGCAGAGCCGCCGACGAAGGGTTACCCCATGGATACCTTTAACTAATCCTTTAGTGTGAAATGTCCCTTATTTATTAAATTTCCCTTATTTAGTGTTTTTTTTTTTTTGTATATAAGAGAAAAAATAAATAAAAAAAACTTTCTGTGTATTTTACTTATTTTTGACTTAGAAGGTTGTGGTATATGCTATTCGAACATATACCACAAGAGAGTAGTGAACTCACTTGCAAAAAGTGAATAATTACTATCAATTTGGAGTGAATTTGCTATAACGTGCCACAAAAAATTGTGGATCCCCATATAGAAAGATCTATCCATATAGAAAGTAAAATAACTACTGTAACTACGCTACAAAAAAGTGTGAATTCGGTCGCAAGAAATGGTAAATTACCTTTTTCTTGTGGCAAATTATCTCTACTGAAAATAAAAATAGAGTGAATTCCCTAAATAAAAGTGTAAAATTAGTGTAAAATTTTAGAGCGAACTCACTCTTATTTTTGCCATCCCTCTTTGTTGAGATTTCACTACAATTATTGTAGGTTATCGGTTTCCTGCACTAATTGTAGTGAAATCACATTAAATTTCTTTAGAATGTAGTACATTTGCGACTTAGTTTTTCTTTTCATGTAATGACGATTTCAAACTTTATGGCATTTTTTCAAGCGTAGGTATCCCGATAACTAATTTGTTTCGCTTATAATATTCAATAATATTTAATGAATAATTCCAGTGCAATTTAAAGGGGATATATATTCTGTGTATCCGAGTTATCAAATGCTACCATTGCAATGTAGTAAATAAGGGAAGATTTTTGACTGTTTGCCCGGTATTCGGAAAAATTCTTAAAATTTTTAAAATTAAAATTCTTAAAATAGATATTTTTTCATTAACTTTACTCAACATACTGTTAATATTTTTTTACAAGTGTACTGCACTTATTTTAGCCAAATCTAAATTTTAGGCACTCAAATTTTTGACAGCAGGGTGACAAATACATTTTTTTTGATTTTTTTTTGGATTTTGTTTTAACTTTTTTTTATATATTTTGCTTTCTACTCTAGTGGATTGTGGTTGTGTAAAATTAAGTTGATTACAATGGTTGATTGCAATGGTTACTTTCTTCCAATACTCAGAGCACAGATTTTTTAGCTATCGGTTATACAAGCGAGTTTTTAATTTGTTTTTAAACCGTTGTTAAAATTTAATATTAGAAACGCCATTTTTGAAAGATCCTAAAAGTTTTAGAATTCGCTTTATACGTTTTTTATACACCACATTTATACCACATTTCATTATTATTGGTACCACCGCTAATATTCCAGAATATTTTGGAAAATAATTTTTGAAAAGTTTTTAAAGTTTTCAAGCTAAATCTCAGATTCTGATAAATATTCGCTTTTTCCCGAAACAAATAATATTATTGATGCGTGTGATTTTTTTCAAAACATTTGGCACTATAGCATCGGAGATAGTAGTGGGGACAAAATTTTTTCACGATTTTTTTTCCAAAAAAACGCCAAAACTACAGTTCTAAAACCCTTTAACCGATTTTAGCCTTTACTAAGACTTTGGTTGCTTCGTGCGTTAGCCTAATATTGGCGTTTTAAAAAAAAATTTTGAAAAAGTTATGACGTAAAACACGTTGAGAATGAGTATCTATTTTCAATTCCTTATTTCTCAAAAACTTTTCAGAATTAGGCAAAGTTTTGATTTTATTTATTTTTTCACGGATCTTAAGTGCTCCAAGCTTCATCTTACTACGACTAACCGTCCAAAAGTAACAGGTGCTGACGGACGGACGGACAAAGGAGCGATAACATAAGAGGTCCTTTTTCCATTTTTGGACGGACCGCTAAATTTTTTTTATATTTTATTTTCTAAAACAATTCTATAACTTATAAATATATTGTCTTGTTTTATAATCATGTGTGTTGGTTGACGTCCATGTGTTAATGCTTGCGTCAATTTTGCTGATAAAAACTAAGTGACCCTGATGCTAGCAGCATCACGTGGACCCCTAAGGGCCAGTTTTTCAGTGCGAGATCAACCGACTTTCCGAGTTAAACTGAGATCAACCCCAGAAATGAGTTTTTCAGAGATCTAAGATCTGGGGTTAATCTCGGCTTAACTCGCCAAATTTGGTGAGTTAATCTCGGATCATCTCTGGAGAACAGTTTGAACTTCTTGGAATGTTTTTGCTATGTGCAATGACAGTGCAATGACTCAAACTTCTTTTCCTGTGTTTTCTATGTGAAATGAGAGCTGGGAGAGCCAATAAATTCGAGAGTCGAAGATTTTGACAACTTTGTTCACGGATTTAACTCTGCACTGAAAAACTGCTCGCTTTGTTAACTCCAGATTCATTTTGTTACGGGATTAACTTGGTTTAAGCTGGGCGAAACTTGGTTTAAGCTGGGCTTAACTCAGCACTGAAAAACCGGCATTAAAACCTTTTAGAGATATGATCGATACCGACAAGTGAAAAGCCATGTCCATCCATCCATCCGTCGGTCCGTCCGTCTGTGTCTGTGATGGTTTAAGGCCTTTAAAATCAATTCAAAAATCTGAAAATTGATGCACGACTTTGTTCTTCAATTGTACAGACAAATTGTGAAAATTGGTTAAATCCGCTTCAATGTGAGGCAACCTCTGTTTCAAATTCTCTTCCAAAATGCCTTTTGGTCAAGATAGACAAGGCGTAGGAACTCAAATTTTGGTGCAGAGTTGGCAAAAAAAAGCCTTAATTAAGGCAAAAATTCGACCGCCCACACCATTAACCGTGCCCAGTTTTAACATGTTAAAATTTTAAAAACTGGATTTATCGGAAAATTCTCTCCAAATCGTCGTTATTTCATGCATTTTTGCGACATTTTTTTTTCGAAAATACGTCAAACGGCGGTATTAGAACTTTTACAGAAAAATATAACTTAAGCGTTTGGTTACCTTTTAGTTGCTTTGTGCAATATCGAGTTTGTGCAAAAAGCGGATCAAAAGTTATGGCCTCAAATACTTTTTTTTAAATCATCCATTTTCAACCCTTCTCTTCTCAAAATCTTTTCAATATTTAAATATTTTCAATATTTAAAACCACACCAAATTTCGTCTTTCCATAACTTACCGTTCAGAAATTATTACGCGAATACGAACGGATGGACAACGTAGTGATACCATAAAAGGTTCTTTTTCCATTTTAAGATGGCTAAAAATCCCTGAAACTCCCCCATCGTACTGCATTATCTCTGTCTGTTCGGGGCTGCATTTCTCCACAATTTCAATCAATCATTTCAATCAAAAAAAAATAATAATCTATTACCTCACCATAAATCTACCTTCACAGCACCTTCACTATAATTCATTCCACCCAGTTTCTATACCAGAAAAAGAATTTCAATACATAATAATTTTTTTTCCCAATCACCAGTTGCTGGGAATTGGAATTTTTTCCAATGCTACAAATTGCTCCTTTCGTGCTTATATTGAACGTGTCAATATTATTAATAATGGATTTACTTTTCCTATAAAACCATTCCCTCGACAGGAAGTAAATAGAAATTTCATCGAAAAAATAATTTACTTCTATATCCCAGTTAACTATACCGAAATGTGGGTAATCATTGTTGACAAATGGGGCGTTTTGAAAGCCAGTGTGTATAGTCTTTCTATATCGAAGGATACCATTGCCACTGACGGTCATTGGGTCTTTCAAAGCAATTAAGGGATGGCTTTAATGTGTACATAAACACACATTATTGAGGTTCGATAATTTGTGGGCTCTGCATTCGGGAGTATAGAAAGTTTTTGCAGGCTCTTTTTCTTGGGGAAGCTTAACGGTAATTTCGTTAATGAAAACTAAGTCGGTCAAGGTTAAGAAATTTGTTTTAATATTTTAGCAGAATTTGGGCGAATCCCTACAACAAAAACTAACTTCAGTTTAACTTAATAGCCACTGCATATATCCCTCCTCAAGAAACCTTTACACAGAGAATGACACTAACCAAGCTCGTATCCCAGAGTTGACAATGAACTACGATAAAACCTACGCGGGTTTTTCACTCAAAATTATTTCGCGAAATTAAACCCGAACGTACTTGAAAAACTTTCATTGTCTAATCGTTTTGCACATACATTATTGTCGAAACTTCTGTGGTTAGTGACAATTTGAATGGCAAACAGCGCCTTCATTCTAGATAACAATCAAGGTATCTGGGTCAAGGACATTTTTTCTTAATATCCATTAACGCAATTCCATGATGATTGCACGCAAATAAAAGGAGCGAAATGAAATACTCGCATCCCGTAAGCACACAAACTCGCACTCTTTACCCTACGACTATATAAATCCTTGCATGTGTGGATGAATACCGAGTTGTTGCGTGCATTTGTTAAATCACTTCCTTTCACTATTCAGCTTTCTTGACTATTTGTCCCCAAGTTAAGCACTTAAACGGAAGTAATCAAATGAATCGCTCAACCACCATGACTTCTTTGAAATTCACTTCACAGTTGTATTCAACCAGCAGCAGACAGTCGTTTTCGAAACGTCAACAGAAGGAAGAGAGCAAACACAATATCAGGATACAAACTGAAGATGACACCACACATCCTCTGGACAATGAATGAATGGCTAATTGCCCATGCAAACGCATAGAGTACTCAACTGCACTTACCTTTTGACTTGAGGCATGATTATCTGTACCGTATGTTTGCAGGCTTCCACACAGGACCTCCGTAGTTTTCGAATTTTTTCTCGTAATTCAGGGCAGTCTTTTGATTGGCCAACATGGATGAGCATGTCTCGGAACAGTGCTACTTGACTATTGATTTCAACGATGAGCTGCAAAGACAAAGGAAACGGAACAAGGATTACAAATTGCTGAAACGTTAGTGGAATTTTTTAGATTTAAAAAAAAAATCAATCCTACCGGATTCATTAGAGAAGTTGATTCCAACAACTTCCTCACGCTTTCTCAGTTTGGAGTCTACTGACCAAAACCTAAGCCTCAGGACTTGTGACCAGACCACTCCGCTAAGATTACGACTTAAAATTAAGTCCCATTTTCATCCCTGGTGACTGATCTTAAGAAGTCCTTCTTTTGGGACAATTTTTGTTATTTCGTTAATATTAATCAAATAATTTTCATCTCTAGACAAAGTATTGACATGTTGTATGGAGATTATTACATATTAACAGGGTCCACACAAGGGTTCACATAGAACTTAATTCAGAATCCCTACATGTGCGGACTTTGCGGCTTTGTTATTCCACCCAACCCTTTTGGAATAAGTCTTATTGCGTTGCGTCTCGTCCAATATATGACCTCTTATTCATATGCCCGAAACCGCACTATACACATCTCTAAACGGCATCCGAGGTTGTATACATCTGAAGTGTGTCATTGGGGAGTTTTCTTTAGTCCCATTTTGTATCCTAGAAACATTCGACTCATACAAAATGTATCATCATTTGTCCCTACTCAGTAAATACGCTCGCACACACAGTCTGAGTCTGATGGCATATCGTTGTCCCGAAATTGTCAAGCGGTGCTCACGAAGTACATTATTAATGTCAAGGATATGGTTTTGTTGGTCCCCAAAAATTGGATGTAATTAGTGGGACACACACAGTATTTATATGTATATAACTTATGATCGCTACCTTTGCCTTATTCTCGGTGCGGAGCTGACCACCATGGCAGGTAATTATGGTTTAATTAGGGTCATTTTGCGCCTTCAAGGATATGGGCTTCCATTATATTTATTTGTGGCCCTAAGCTTCTTTCAAATCACTTTGAATTTTCCCCGAGAACGCCTTGCAATTAATCATTTATTTAAGATCTCTAAAGAAAATTGAAGCAATCCCCAACATCATCAGGCCCGTAAAATAAAATATCCTTTGGGTCTCGCTGCCATTGTAGCATGAAAAAATCCTCAAAGCTCTCTGAACGAGCAATTCCATTTGATAAGTCGATTATTTGCCAAAGGAATTCAAGTACATATTGGAAGGCAAATAACCCATATTTTACGCCCAATTAACCTCGGAAATGGGCGTTTTGAGATGTAATTTGATGGCATCCATATTTCCACCCTCCGAGTACATTCAAACAAAATAAAAATCCGCTGACCGTGCACAGGGAAGAAAACCGAAAGGAAAAAAAAAAATCACGGGAATGTCATCATCGATGGAGGAGTTAAACTTGGCCACACGGGGCGAAATAATTTGAAAAGGAGCACCGTTTGGGGGGAAAAAAAAGTATATCATAAGCCGAAAAGGACGCTTATCATATTATATTGTCGTCAGTTTGTTGTATCCCCTTCTTTGCAAAGAAAGCAAAACAAAAAATGTATTCCTGGTGCTCAAAGGGATATCATCGTCACATATCGTTCCAGTGTGGAAGTATTAC
The DNA here is from genome assembly GCA_947623515.1 of Neoascia interrupta. Classification (NCBI taxonomy): domain Eukaryota; kingdom Metazoa; phylum Arthropoda; class Insecta; order Diptera; family Syrphidae; genus Neoascia; species Neoascia interrupta. The sequence continues at coordinate 189,320,465 of OX392462.1, forward strand.
CTATCGAAAACTCGAGGCTAGGATTACAGTTGGTAAAATGGTATAAGTTTCTAGGATATCGCTTTGTTCCTGGAGATAAGGAAGCAAAATGAGCACTAAGCGGCAGTGGCAGGATCAATGAAGTTTCTTGGAACTATGACTTTAAATTGCATGTATAAGGATTTCTCTTTAGATCCTGCATCGCGTTGCTTCTGGTCCAAGTGTCAGTTAGCCAAGAACTTTTTAATAATATGGGAAATAAGTATTATTTTTTGAAAACTTGAAAGGAAGGAAGAAAAAAAAATAAGCTTGTCAACATTCCTTGGTTGAATTGGTGTATACCGCAGAACATGTAAGTCCTCCTTAGATTGGCATCGAAATCATCGTAGACAATTTTTAGGAAAATAAATATTACTTTCCTGAACATGTATGTAGAATTTTAAGTTTAATACGGAGGTCCTTAAGCGACCTGGTCATACGATTTAAAAATCAACTCATTGATTTATAGATGCTTGAAAGTTCAGTAAAATTTTGGAAGAAGCCTTTTGTGTTGTGCCATTTCCTTGATCCTAATACGGCATGATGAAAGAAGACTTCATCTAAAAAGCTGGTAAGATTTCTAGTGATCAGGCTAACTTCTTTCTTAATAAAGACGCTGGAGAGACTGATACTTACATGGGAATCAACGTGAACGGCAGTGTCCTATCGATTTCCCAACATGCATAACATTTGCAATATAAAGAGAAATTGGTAAAGACTGATCTGTACTCTTTGGTGGATTGATAAATGCTTTTTAAATAAGGGTTTTACGTATTGAAAGTGGTTTTAAGAACAGGCTGAAGGTTGATAATAAAAATAACCTTTGTCATTAGATTTAGCTGTTTCATGGGAACATGGGCACTTATGTAGGCACCTCCAAGTGAATTTGTGGATCACACTAGTTTTTTTCCACAGCTGGCTTTCAATCTACTCAACAAAGTTGGTAAAGAAACTACGGATCACTTAATATAAGATCGCTGTCTTGTGTGGTATCTTCCTATTCTTTTTTTATGGACACACGGGTATTTTAGGCGACTGTAAATGAACTAGCTAGGTAAAGAAGTTTCTAAAGCTCATCTATAACTGGACGTCCTTGTACCTAGCCACAAAATCAATAAAACGTACCAATAAAACGGTACCGAGCTAGTTTTTCTTTCAACCAAACCTGACCAAAACAAGATTGCACAAAAACTAGGAGACTATTTTTCATTCTCAAAATTAATCTTGGGAAGATAGTGAGGACTCTCTCGGGGAATCTTACAGGAGTACTTCTGGCACATTTTTTTACTGCTTCTTAAGCGAGGGTAAGCGAGGAGCTGACAATTAAGCGTCAGTTGAGAGTTATGAAGAGACCTAGTAGTAGTGACTTTATTTTAAACAGTTTTTCTTTTAAGTTTACAATATTAATAATCTCTTAGAAAATAACATGTTGCAATTGTAGGAAATCTAGAGCCGATTTGGTTTGGCAGGAAGCCGTCTACCAGATTGACATTTAAATAATTATACATGGTTGTATTCCTGCATTTATAAGTTTTTGAAAATGCGTGTTCTAAAAGATAGAGCACTAGCGGCATAATTATATAGCTAGTCCTATCCTCTGTCTCCATTAAGTATGCTAAATACTTCTTCTGCGCAGAGTGTAGCAGTACCGAAGATCTGCAGATGGAATTCCCTTAGGATGGGACACGCGGCAAGGAAGTGGAACGTATTTTCTCTTTCCCTTCGGTTTCATTAAATGCACAGAATAGACAGATCAGGGCGATGTGGTATGTAACTAAGCGGCAGAAGCTCTCCCCTTATTTTGAAAATTAGACTCATATTTAGATTAGTACTGTTGCACAAAAAATAAGTTCCATTGCCCAGACGGAGGTTTAACTCATTGTAGAAATCGCTGTGCTGCAAAGACCGGGCTTCATTAATGAACTGGTCGAAAAGCCGCCCTCCTCTTTTCTCCAGCAAGGAATAAAGTTTCGCTTTTAGATAGGAAGGCTCCTCTTCGTGGTCGATTAGAAGATCAAAGTCACATGCAGATGCCAGCTCGCTCCACCTTCGAATAAAACAACCCTGATTTCTTAGCATGACAAAAGCACTACATTCGGCAATTGTTCGTTCATGACTCTCACAATATAGTCGATGAATAGTTTGAGTGTGTCTAAGAAGAGGGGCGCTATTCCAGTCTCTAGATGAATCATGTATTTTCGCGTATAACTAGGAAGCTTAAGAATCCTCTTGATGAAATAGCGCAGGAATTTTTCAACAAGCTCGAAAGAAGAGTAACCCCATACTTGAGCTGCAGGATAATGGAGGAAGCAGCTGAATGGAATAGCTTTTGCTTCGCAGTGTGGGTAATATTTTTATTGTTTATACGATTCGCCCATACTGAAGCAACTGCCCGTTTAGCTTCTGTTAGCTTCACTCTTAAATGCTTGTTTATTCCAAGATTTGATGTGATTAGAACTCCCAGGTATCTATATTCCCGCACCACTTCAATTTGTTCACCTTTATATGTCCACCTTGACCTCCACTATCCACCATTATCTTCGACTTAGATAGATTCACAGATAAGTTCCATGTTTTTCAGTATAATTTTAATCTGTTGATCATTAGCTGCATACCTTCTACTGTCTCTGCAAAGAAGGCCATGCCATCTGCAAACAATAAGCCTGGTATTATCGTGCGTCCTATTTCTATTCCACCTTTAACTGCATCCGTAATTTCATTTACATATCAAACGAAGAGCAGCGTACTTAGAATACGGCCCTGCTTAACTCCCATATTGGTCTCGAACTCCTCCGAAAGGTGGACGCCATTCCAAACAGAAACAACGTTGTTTTGTATGGGATCTCAAAACATTTATGACCTTGTTAGAGAAACCAATCCGAAGAAGCTTGTAGAAAAGGGCCTCACGAGCAAAAGTATCGAACGCTGCTCGAAAATCGACGAAAAATGTGGAAAGTTTCTTGTGCTTCCTTTTATAGCTCTCAGCTATGTTTATAAGAGAGAATATCTGGTCAATCGTTGAGTAGCCACGCCTAAAGCCAGCCTGAAACCCAAGATGTTCTGCCCAAGATGTCAGTCTGTTGAAAAGAACTGCAGCGAAGAGTTTTGTCGAAGTGTTAAGAATGATATTCCTCTGTAGTTGGTTGGGTCTTCTACGTCCCCCCTTCTTATGCAGTGGATAGATTATAGCTTGCTGGAAGCTTCCTGGAACTTCCGCGGATTCAAAGATGCGATTAAATTCAGCTCCTGGAGCTTTTACGAATTCGGCAGAGAAATTTTTGAACAACTCGAACGGGATTCGGTCTTTGCCAGGAGCTTCGTCTTGAGATATCGATGCGTCTAAGAACTCATCTAATAACAGTGGGGTTGCATAAAGGAAAAGAGGGGAAAATTGCTTGGCATTAAGAAGATTTCTGAAATATGTTCTAAGTATCTCGGCCTGAATAGAAGCAGAAATGTGATTTTTCTTTTCGTTAACTATCTTCGCTGCTTTCCAAAAATCTGCTGACAATCTTGCGTTGTTTATGGTTCCATAACTTGCATGTCATAAGTTTGATTTTTTTCGAGCGGCAGAGGCTTTAAAAAATTTGTTTGCCGAGGCATACAGAACTTTAAACGTAGTCGTGTTTTGCTTGCGGACTAACCTTGTAGAGCAAAAGATACAGCCTAGCCTCTAGCCTTTGTGCACTCAGAGTCGAACCAGAAGAGACTTACAAGTCTAAAAATTCCTACTATGATTTTTTTCAGGGTTCCTGACATATTTGCAGAGAATGGAGGGAGAATGTGTAAAAACAAATACAGATCCATCTAGAGCGAATGGTATCCAACGCTCCGTAAAATCTTTCAACACACCTTGGAGCGATTGCGCTGTAGAGGATCACCGCGACTCAGGTACTACATGCAAGTAACTAGAGGCGGCTGGATAAATATATAGATTGGTAGATTCTAATCGGGAGACCTGTCCTGGAACTCTGGAGCTACGGTCTCTTAATGGAACCTACTCTGCCTTGTCTATGAAATTCTAGAGCCATCTTCTCACTTCGATCACTGCAGTCAGAAAGAGAAAGATCTTCTCTGCATGGTTATCGGCAAAGTTTGCCAATGGAATAATTTCTTGGCCGAGCGTAATTTTCCTGAGGAGGGCCGGGCAATCCATAATTATGTGTTAGAGAGGACAAAGACTGCATGTAGAGTCCGGTGAGTCGCCGGTACTATGAACATGTTTCTCTATTTTTTATAGGCACATATCTGTCAATCTACCTATCTAATGGCTGTCGAAAATTCTAATGAATATTTTTAAGTCAGCCCTATACAGTAAAGGTAAGTCGAGATATTACACATTTTGGGAGAGAATCAGGAAGAGAATGCTTTGAAAAAATGCTGCCCAGGTTTGTTAAGCAACCCTGCAAGGTCGGGTTTAAGAAAAGCCTTGAGGAAAGGTATGCCTGTCGTAAGAGCCGACTGAAATCCACTGCAGGAAGTAATCTTCAGGCGTAAGTGATGCTGGCCAGGAGTATAAACTCCTTGTGGGGCCACCCTTGGCAGTAAAGTTATAGCTGAAAAAGATGAACCCGAAGGTTTAAATAAAATCCAGCAGCGTCTGTTACATATTGTGCGGCTTGTTGGTCAGCGTCTGATCCCAGAGGGACGGCTGAACTTCAAATTACAGAAATCCAGGAGCGTCTGTTTCGGAACGAGCGGCTTCTTGGTCGGCGTCTGTTGCCCGGGCTAGGGTCAGCCGATTTTAAACCTGGCAGCTAGGTATAAAATGCACCCCCCCCCCCCCCCCCCCCCCCCCCCCAACCATGAAAAGAAAACGAAAACAGCCTCGGATACTTGCTGATCCTGGTAATCCAGGGCACCCTCGGGATCTAGGCCTGAGGGGTGTCAGCATGCGAGCGCTTGGTGGTCGGAAGGTCCCGCTCGGCATCCGACCGGGTTTAACCCGAAGAAGTTACGAGCAGCCCGTCAATAGTGCCGCTATCCATTACGGGGGGCGGGGAGGGGGACAGCGTCAAGTCAAAATGAGGGCTTAGGTGGAAACTCTACAAATCGACAACGTCACCGTTAGTGACAAGACACCGGTGGAATGTCTCGTCACTAACGAGGAAGGAACTTGAACTGGTTGAGGAGGCCAAAAGGTATCAGCCCGATGCAACTGGCATTTCCTCAACTAAGTGGAAGGGTTCTGGAACCAAAGACTTCGAGGATGGGTGGAAGCTCTTCTGGTCTTGCGTCCCAAATTATATGACTGCACAGGCGGGTGTGGGTCTGATACTCACAAGCCCCCGGTTGTCAGAAAATGGGTTCGATGTCATTCCGTTAGGGGGAAGGATTCTGATCTTAAAGCTTAAGCTTGAACGATCGACTCTGGCTCTGGTTCAGGTATATGCACCAAATCGAGAGTCAAAGTATGAGTCCTTCTTGAACGAAGTTGATGCTGCCCTGGACAGAGTGGCAGAAATGGACTTCTTTCTCCTGATGGGTGACTTCAATGCACATGTGGGTACGAACGACAGTACTTGAAGGAGTGTGATCGGGAGGCACGGTGACCCAGATCAAAACAGGAACAGAGGGAAGTTGTTGGACTTTTGCGGTGCATATGGCTTTTCCCACACAAAGACATTCACAAATACACATGGTACAAGCACAGTTTAAATCAGAGGCCACTGATTGATTTCTTTGTTGTACTATCGTGTGTTCAAAGAATGATTTGTGATGTTCGAGTTTTCAGGGGAGCTGAGTTGTCAACTGATCACCACTTAGTGCTGTGTAAATTGTTTTTCAGTGACAGTATTCCTTTGCCACCCAGGCGAAAACCAAGACTGGTGACCCGCATACGGTGGGAAAGGTTGCAGGATGCTGACTCTGATTTCAGGGAGCGTTTTGCACAGCATGTTTCGGAGAAGTTTGAACAAATTCCAACTGACCTTTTGAATGTAGAGGAGGAATGGCAGCTGTTTTTATCGGCAGTCATTGCCTCTGCAGGAAATGTTTGTGGAGTGAAGCGGCTTGGGGTAGCGGCTGGTGGTAAGAAAAGAACTGCTTGGTTTAAAACGCCTGGAGTTCAAGAAGCCATCAGAGAGAAGAAGAGAGCCTACATTGCGTGGATCCAATGTAGAAACTCAACTTCTCGAGCCCGGTACAATGAAGGACTTCCAATCTGGCAGTCAGAACAGCCAAGGAACAGTCATGGAAAAAGTTCGGCGAGAAGTTGGAGCACGATTACAGATCTGCAAACAAGATATTTTGGCAGACCATTCGCCGGCTCAGAGGAAGGAAGTTGAATATCATTCAAGGTTAAATCCAATGACGATACACTTCTTTCAAATGAGAGCGATGTCTTACGCGGGTGGAGAGAGCACTTTTCGGGGTTACTCAACCCCCAACAGGGCACTGAAGATGGCATCCCCACTGTTGACGAGATAAGGGCGGAGAATAGTCCCACAGTAGACGAAGTCACTGAAGCGATTAAATCGCTAAGAGTTGGCAAGTCTATACTGGAATTGATGAAATCCGGCCAGAAATGCTCAAGAGAATGGGTGAAGAGGGTGTTAAATGGCTAACACGTGTCATTAAGGTGGCCTGGAATAGCGGGAAGGCACCTAGCGATTGGCAAACAGGAGTTATAGTGCCCATTTTCAAGAAAGGGAACAGGAGACATTGCGCCAACTATAGGGGCATATCTCTCTTGAGTCTTCCAGGAAAAGTATTCGCGAAGGTGTTGGAAACGCGTTCCAGAGCTGTAATTGAGCCTTTGTTACGGGAAGAACAGTGCGGCTTTCGGCCTGGCAGAGGCACAACCGACCAGCTTTTTACTCTGAAGGTTATTCTTGAGAAGGCCTGGGAATATGCCAAACCGGTCTATGCGTTCTAATGCAGTCTAATAAGAATTTAGATTTGTTCTTAAGGACTTCACGCTTCCTGAGTTAAGTGAACAGTTTGAAGCAGTTTCCACTAAAACCAGACAGGGACCAGACAGAGTCTGTATCTCAATTTAAGAACGATTCTGTGTACCAGACAAGGTCAAACCGAGATCGAGTACCTATTGGTTTTTAGGACCTAGGAAGGTTATTTTGTGAAGAACAATTTCTGGACGCCATATTTTGAAAGCATATCGTCGAGAGACATGTTAGATAGACTTTTAGATTCTAAACCGAAAAGAAGCGCTTGAGACCGCCTATGTCGGAATGGGTGTCTATGTTTTGTAGAACATTTTTCATGTAGAACATGAAAAATGCTCCCATAAGGATATATTTTTGAATATGTCTTAAGCCCAAGTTTTCTTAAGCTTTGTACTTACAGAAATTGCGGATTGCATTATTTCTGAAATAGTGCTTTGCATTTTCTCACTAATAATGTTTACTACATGCGTTCGGCTTATCCTACTTTGAGTGTGCTTTGGTTCTTATTTTGTATAGATAAAGTATTAATCTACGCCCACAATTCACTTGGATGTTAAACAACCTTAAATTTACATTTTATTTGATGTGCCACAAATGCTTTGTGGCCAAGTTGGACAAAGCATGACTCCGTGACGCAACGGTAGCGCATCTGACGTGGCCATAGGAGGGGCTCTTTAACAACTTTCAGATGGCAAATGGGAACCTCTTGGATTTTACTCAAAAAAACTTACCCCGTCCCAAGCAAAGTTCAGCGTGTACGACCGAGAGCTACTAAGTGCTTATATGTCTACTAAGTGGCTAAATATGTTCGATTCATGCTGGAAGGCCGCGTTTTTTGCATTTTTACGGACCACAAGCCCCTTTCCTATGCTTTTAACCAAAATCTGGCTAAAGCATCGCCACGACAAGTGAGGCATTTGGACTTCATCGGACAGTTTACAACCGACATCAGGTACATAGCTGGAAGTAAAAACATTATTGCTGATACGCTTTCCCGCATTTCTGAAGTTTCCATGGTAAACACGATCAATTTCAATCAATTAGCGAAAGACCAGGAGCATGATGAGGAGCTGCAAAAGTTTTTAAAAGGTACTTCTAGTGGTTTAGTTTTTAAAGGATTCCCTGTCTTTACAGACCCCAAGCTCGTGCTACAATGTGACGTATCCACTAAACACATTAGATCCTTCATCACAAAACAATTCCGGCGATCTGCCTTCGACAGTGTACATAACTTGGCTCACCCGGGTATTCGTGCAACAGTGAAAATGGCCACGGAACGTTTCGTTTGGCCATCCATACGCAAGGACTGTCAAACATGGGCGAAACATTGCATAGCATGCCAACGATCCAAGGTGTGGAAGCACGTCCGCTCGCCGATAGCGACTTATCCACCTACGGCTAATCGATTCGACCACCTAAACATCGATATAGTAGGGCCATTACCAATGTCGCAGGAGTGTCGCTACCTTCTTACATGCGTAGATCGTTTCACGAGGTGGCTAGAGGCGATACCAATTCGGGATATGACCGCCGAAACCGTACCTAGAGCAATTTACGAAGGATGGATAAGCAGATTCTGAATTCCACAGAAAATATTATTGAAATTAGATTATTGAAAGATACCATCGTACTCTCAAGACCGCTCTTACATGCCATAACACCTATGACTGGACGAACGTCCTCCCATCAGTTTTGTTGGGTATTAGAGCTGCGTTCAAAGAGGATCTAAACAACGGCGGAGTTATTATACGGAACGACTTTGAAGTTACCAGGTGAGTTTTTCGTTAGTTCGAAAGAAAACATAAATGCACCCAACTTCGTAAAACAGCTACGTACGACTATGCGCAGTATTAAACCAGAAGGAACAAGCCATCACTGTTCACCTCAAATTTTTATCCCAAATGATTTAAAAAATTGCAGATACTTTTTCGTTCGAAGTGATGGCGTCAAGAGGTCCTTAGCGCCAACTTACGATGGACCATTTCAAGTAATCAGCAGGACGGATAAATTTTACAAGATCGAGGTCCATGGGAAGAAGTCTAACGTTTCTATAGACCGGCTAAAGCCCGCGCATGTGCTGAAAGAGGAGGCTGATGAAGCGAAAAATGAAGAAAGTGAAACCAAACAATATACAACAAGATATGGACGTGTCGTCAGATTTCGTGAGTCCTAGTTAAAATACCGCTAGCTCTGGAAGGGGAGTACTGTGGCGAACTCAGCAAAATCCGCATCAGAGGAATCCAACATTAGCAACATTTATCGTCGGGTAAGGTAGGCAACTGTCAGAATAAGCATTCTTATCTAATGACAGGAGATATAACCATGCGAGCAGAATAGAGATCTTCCTCTTTCAATTTCTGGCTACCATCGGGTGAACTTCGTTCTACAATGCCATTAGGTACATAAAGGAAAACGTTTCTCTAATATAGTCTGTAAGTTATTCTAATGGAATAAATATTTGAAGTTGGATTATAGCTTTTGTGTTTAGCTTTTGCAACGAATATTGCAAATCATTCAACAAAAGACAGCGTCCGCTAAAACTCAAATTTTGGTCAGAGCAAAAATGGTTACAGGCCTTAAATTAGAAAAAAAGCATGGACCGCCCACACTATCGACCATTCCCATTTTTATGTTATGTTAAATTTTGAAAAACCTGTTTGCTTGTGAAAACATTCGTTCTAAATCAAAAACAAAATAATATGACAAATATTGAGGATATTACCGACTTCTAAGTTTGCTACATAAAGTATTGAGCTCCGCCCAATCATTTTCGCTTTTAACGCATTCTCTCAAATTTGTAACGAGATTAAAATTAATTGATTTTAATTTTTAGCCCAAACCCGATTTTGGGGGCGTGGCCAATACAAATAATTGGCATACAGCATATGAATTCAGGCCTAAAAACTTTTGAATTTGGTGTTACGTGGTAACTGTAAGGGTCGGATATTTAGAAGTTCGTTACACACGAACTCTTGCACTTACCCACTGGTTCTCTCTAACTTTTATGTTCTGTTTACTGAAGACGTTACTTGAGCTTAAGCATTTGGCTCAGCGTCCAATAAACTTGTATACCTTTTTATAAGTCTTAACCTTTATCTACAGTAAGTTCATTCAGTTATATCCATGGCAGGATTAAGAAGGGTACAAAACATTCGTCCATCCCAAACCTCCTGTTCCTAAATTAGATTAATAAATTGCCCGGTATCCAAGGTTAATTCTGATTAATTTTTTGATTAAATCGCTAACCTTGTGGTGTTGAAACTATTCCCACGAAAAGTTTGCCTTAAACTATATTAAGGAGTGGTAAGAAGCTTTAATCCATGCAAACAAAAAGTTTGCGATGGGAAAAAATTAATTCAAAACTTTTCAAGTAAGCAACTTTCATTCATCCATCAGATAAAATTTGTATTTGAAACTTTTTTACTTAGAACATTATTTACCTACTCAGTCGCATGTGTTTTTAATACAAAAAATCTTAACTTTGTCAAAACACAAGGTTTGAGTCCTTATTTCCAGTGTTTATGATACCGTTTCATATTTACACATACACACACATACAAATTCTTCTTCTTACTACAATCTCTTCACGCAAGACAAAAAATAAAAGAAGTATTTTCCTTCGTGACTGCTGTCGGTCTGGTATTTAGGGGTAGATATAGGCGATTGTTTGTCATAAAAAATGACACTTTAGTGAGAGTTTAAATGAGGGTCTTTCATTTTGTATAAATATGTCTACTCAGATACCCAGTTCCACAACCCTTATCGTTGTCATGTTAAGCTTAGAAATGACACATTTTTTATTGCTTTCGAAAAGAAATCCCCGAAGAAATGTTAAGAAACTGGCTCACACTCAGAGTTGAAAAACGATTTTCAAACTGAAAATGTTTGTGTAACATTTGAACCTTATTTGACTGTAATGAAATCAAAAGCGAATCGCTCGTAATATCAAGGATGAAGTTTTTTTTTAAGTGAAAGACTGGAATGAATGAAGGTTTTGTATTAATATACACTCAGAAGATATGATTAAAGGGATACTTATTAAGGGATATTTGATTAAGATGCTTTCTCGAAGGAAGGTTTTCAAACGTGTATTCTGAAAAAAATTAATTGACTTAGGAAACCAGGAAAACAAAAACCAGATCTTCAATAAAACAGGAAAACTATGAAAGCGTGCATGATATATATGACTGGAACTTGTGGTTTTATAGATCAGGAATAAATTATCAAATAAATTATTTAAATGTAGGAAGTCTCCACAGGCATGGCATTTTGATCATGAAAAATTGGGCACCTGTCAAGACCTGCCCAAAAACACAAGTGGTTCATTTAGTAACTCATTTTACTCAGAAGGTAAGACTTGCACGACAATATCCCCGACAACTGTTCAAATAGCGATCGTGGAAGGCACTCAACCAGTAGTATAGTAGACATTTAAAGTTGCTGAATGCCACTCTTGACATAATCGAACATAGAGTGATTTCAGTGATGTAATTGACACATATTGACCTTGTTGAAAATATAAGTATTTTGATTTAAAAGAAACGTTTTTTAAACAGCTTAAAATAAATAAATAAATAGAACGGTGCAACCGCTCCATGTGAACCAGGGCACACTTCTCAACAATGTATGCTGGTGTGTTAATTTCTTTACATACAAGGGGACCTACAATTTTTTGCCGAATCCGAACGGCACTTTGAGAAGTTTTCTTTTTCAAGACAATTAATACTCTCGGAGGGCTTGTCAAAACCTCGCGGAGGTGGGGACCGTGAAAAAGAACAAGTCTTTTTTTTCAGGTGACGATGGCAGGATTCGACCCCAGACCTCCGGCGTAGTAAGCACATACACTAACCACTACGCCACGGTACCCCACAGCTAAAGTCTCCCTGATAATCCCAGTCCTTTTTTACGCTATCAAAAACATTGGTTCATGATGATAGGCTCAGGTTTAAAATCATTAGGTTGATCTTTAGTAACAGCTTAAAGAAAGATGAGTGGTGCCTAAATTAAAGTGAGTGCTATAAAATATAAGAGTAGAGCAGAGAAAGAGAAAAGGCCTAGACAGAAAAGGTGGAAGGTGTCAATAGCATCGCGTTTGAAATTGGAGGCAAAAAAAAACTTTTTGGTTGAGGCTCAGGCTCGCCTCTAATTACTAGTAAACTAGTAAACTAGTTCCTCCTAGAGAGAACCTGTGTGTCGTGTATTGCTTAGAGGTTGTCAGATGACTTTGAAATGCGAAGTTGGGCCAAACATGGCATTTTTTTAAAGCCATACTGTTTTTTCAAGTGCGTTGATCTCTAATCAATGAACACTGCAGATAAGTTCCCTGCCTACAACAAAAACGAAATACCAAAAACAAAATCTGGAAGATATACGTTAACAGCGGTTCCCAATCTTTTACGGTCGCGAAGCACTTTCAAAAGGGGATTTCAACAGCGGAGCACCAATATGTTTTTTTTATACGATACAAAAATATGTATTGTTTCTTATAAAAAAGAAACGTAAAAAACTAAAAAAAAGTGGCTGTCTGCGGTTAATGACTGTTATTTACTGAAATCAAATTTTGGATGAATCCCGGATAAATCCCGTGGCATAGTGTCTCCACTCTACAAACAAAGGATTAATTTAACACGAGCACTCTTTTGTTGTCATTTTGCTGGTCGAAAGACAGTGATAACATTTTACAAAAAAGTTAATAGTAATTTCGTTGCTAGTCTTCAAATAAAAACGTATTTGTATCTTATCTTTCACAGGTGAACAGTTTCTGCTTTTTTTCTATTCTCAAAATGTTCTTAAGGTGTGCGAAAAAAGCTAGAAGTGACAAGTGTCATTTGAGGAGACTTACGAGGAGAATTATTTTAAATTACCTACTTGCTGAGAGGGTTTAAGTTTGTATGGTAAATCTCTAAATTTGTTGGAGATAAGTTGAAGATTTGTGCCCGGTGGAAACAAAGTTTTAACTGTTTAATAATTTTACTACGCTGATGGGCGATCAATGTCAAAGTACCATTTGCTAACGAATTTGATCTTTTCGAAAAAATTTAACATCTTTTTTGGAAAGATAATTAAATAAATATATTTGGAAAGATAAATAATAAATATTTTTGGAAAGATAATCAAATAAATAGAGTGAAGCAACAGCTCGAGGTGAGCGAGGGCCAACTTACTAACTATGTATGCTCTGTATGCTGTATTCCTCACTTATACATGGGGACCTATAATTTGTTTCCGAATCTGAACAGCACTTTAAAAAGTTTTTCAAGACAAATGTTACTCTCGCAGGGACACTCGTCAGACGTTTTTGTCAGACACTCGTGGAGGTGGGGACCGTAAAAACGAACGAGTCTTTTTTCAGGTGGCCACGGTAGGATTTCAACCCAGACCTGCCAAATAAACAAAATTGTCGTTTTTGGATTGACCAATGAATCCCAAGCACGACATCTAAAAGTCGCAAATATCAGTGCGAGGATCATAAACGATTTCTTTGCTTTGAAATATTCTTGTTTTTAATGTCTCATATAAAATCTTTAAAGTGTTTATTCAGCAAAGATGTTAGGAAAGCCAACTTTTCCGACTTAAATATTTTTGACCGTTGGGTTATTGTGTGGATTTTTATTTTTATGAAACAATGAATAGCGCTTTATATTTTGAATTTTATATGGTTTTTGGCATTTCCTGAGACGACAAAATTTAATTTGGTTTTTAATACTTTTTTAATTATTTGTTGCAAGCACTTGGTCAATGCTCGCTGAGCACCAAGAGCAATTTCATAGGGCAAAATGGAAAATTTTTTCTTGCAAAACTGATGGCACCATTCGATTAATGCCTCCAAAGGCCAAATCGTGTATCACAATCGGCTTCCACAAAAAATGCATTCTGTGCTGAAATAAAGTAAGGCATACATTGTACGATGGTATCCGCTTAAAAAATTCAAGCTTATAAAAAGTCTGCATAAATGAAATAAAATTTGATAAAACAAAACCAAACAAACGTAGATTACAATCAATCAAGAAGGAGTACACACTAAATGACAACTATTCATACACCTTTTTCTACAACCGAATTTGATGCTGCCCACTCACAAAGAAGCTTAAACGGTGGCTCTCGCATAATTTCTGACGCATAGTTACAAAAAAAAATACTTGCCTGAGGCTATTTAAATATAAACCTTGTCCTCAAAGCTCAGAAGCATTCCAAAAAGAAACTTACAAATATCCCACAAAGCTTCGTGTCAATAGGCTCAATGTGGCTCAATAGTGTCAATGATCCTGAACCGAGTTAGTACTTACTAACTAATATTACACCAGTGAGTAAGTGCTACAGTGTGTACGCAGAAGTTACAGTCCGTAAAACGGACCGTTGAATACCACACCCTATCCCACATTGTAAAATGCTGATGGCATAGTTATTTTTTGACATTTTATAAGTAATGCAAACTTCGAAAAGGGGCGTGGTAAACCGCCCATAATTACAAAGTATCAATTGTAAGATACTTCCACAGATATTTCCAAGTAACACTTAAATGTGTAATTCAATATTTTCAATTCATTTTTTTTGAAAAATCGACCCTTAAAAGGAGGCGTGGCTAAAAACTTTATATAAACGAAATCTGGAACGAAGTCTCGTTTACCTAATCTGCTACTTTTTTTGTTTCATGCTTTCCTAAATTAGGCTCAAGGCCAGTCGAAATTATGTTTTTCTGGAAAATTTTAGGTTTTTATTCAATTCTGCCTTCAAATGTGGGCGTGGCCCAAAGTCTTGTATAAACAAAATGTGAAACTAAGCGTTTTCTACAGAAAATATTAAGCAAATTTTTTTCAATTTCGAGCAAAAGTATTGAGTGAACTGCATTTGAAAATTTACCCTTAAAGTAGATGCCACGCCCACTAGAGGAGGTTTTTGTCAATTTGTCTTTTTTGTCTCTTACATTCATTAGGAGATGCTTAATGTCAAATTTCAGCTTTTTAGAACGTCTTACAGTTTTGAAAACTCTGGAGGTTGTTGCACATTTAGACCGATTGTGGGCGTGTCCTTGGGCGGATTTCAAAACAGTTTTACACTTGTACTGCTTCGCATAACGTGGATCTTACGCACAAAGTTTCAGCACCCTAGCTCAAAATTTAAGGCCTAAAAACATGTGACATACAGACGGACGGACGGACGGACATGGCTCATTCGATTCAGAATTCGGTCTCGATCATATGCCCTTAAGATCTTGGGGGTCTTACGTTATAATTTCACCGTGTTACAAACTATTTCACAAACTTAATATACCTCCTATCCTATGGGATGGGGTTTAAAAAATAGATAACTCTGGACAAACAAGCAGGTTTCAGAAAGTCCACAAGCTACAACAAACAAATCTTGGTGTTTACAATGGTATTACAAAGAGTCTCCTTGTACAGGCTTCTCAGAATCCGATTGAACAAAATTCTGCAATACACTTACTTCTGTCACACATTATCCTATATTATATGTTATATTATGTATATAAAAAGGACTGCCATGCGTGTGTCGTCCCAAAATTCAAAAACGGGTCGTTTGGTTATCGCGATTTTGGGCTTGATGGATTCGTATTGGCCTAGGGAAGAACATAGGCCCATAGATATAAACCCAGAAAATTTCCCAATACAATTGGTTATTTCATTCACTTGCTTTTGTGAATTTTTAGTTGTTTTCCTTTCACATTTTGAAATTCAAGCGAGATTATTTGTGATTTTCATGAATTTTGTTTAAGGTGAGCTTTGCTAAATAATGTAGGTATGTGGGACCTTTAGAGAAATAGAAGAAACAATATAGTCTTAACCCCATCAGGTGTTTCACTACAGGCGTGATGGTTAGATTATCAGTTTGGGAGGAAATAAATGCACTGGGCAAGCGTGTGTGTATGTATATATGTTATTTATTTTTCCCAACAAGTACCAGCATAAAAAACGTCTATTTAACAGCGTCTATTTTACAACTCACAATACAGCAGCGAATGACAAAATCGTCGGCAAAATAAACGACTAGCGCTAGAGTTTTTAAATTTTTCGAAAAGGTCGCGTACGAGAAGGCGATAACGTTGGCATTGCGAATATCAATCCAAATATCACATTAGCATTGGTTGACAATCAATGGATAACTCTCCAGAGATTCTCATTTCCTCTCTTACGCTTGTTGTAAAAGAGTCACCTACACTTTCAGTGTAGGTTTCGCAGAAACTGGTGCCTTTAACCGAGCGCATAGTAAAATCCAACTGAGAAACTGTGCTGCTTTGCTTGGTGGTGTTTACAGAAAGTAAACTTAAGAATGCGGTCACCGAGTGAGGCATGAGCGATTGAGCGATTAAGCACCGAGCAAAACTGAACGCCCTTAAAATCTAATGGAGGTTGCCCACGTAGGAGCTGAGATTTGAGCGATTTCGCTAAGTGGGCAGACCGACATCGCTCAGCAATTAAATCTGCTTTATATTTTTATAGTGTGTCGCTCAGCGATAAGCAAAAAGCTTTGAAAAATAATGGCTTAAACTTAGGGGTGCCAGCCCGACAACCGCATTTGCCTGCTATAAGGAAGGCAAAAAAAGTTCACTCTATTGCAACTCTCCAAAAAAGGAAAGGCATTTAGCAAATTAAAGCGTAACTTCTAGGAACGCCGCCAATAGCAAAGATCGCAATGAAAGGTGTGAAATTATATTTAAAAAATTTTCGCGTTTTTATACACGTTATTTGAAGGTTTAATAGTAAAAAAATCGGGTGAATTGAAATTAATAAAAAACACCTTTGGAGGAGGGCTAGTGCTTTGATATGAGCGATATCAAGTTGTATTCAACTTCAGCACCAGATTTTTGTTTAAAAAAACAGAGTTAAGATAGGGTTGCTTTCTATGACAAAAATGTATTTCACCCTTAGTTGATTCCCCTTGCTAAGCAAAATTGGGCCACCCAAACATAAAAAGAAATGCATCCTTGATCAAAGAGTTAAAAACAAACCAAGTTTATGTCGCAATCCCCCTTTGTGCAGATATGGAAGATCAATAACCCTGGACTCTGTTTTTCCAATGAGAAATAATCACTAAAAAGAAAGAGTAAGTGCCGAAAACTTGAGCCTGAAAGAATCCTGCGGTCTTTATGGCAACCTAAACAGTATTATAGTTACAAGTCAAATTTTGCTAATAAGACAACCGGAACAGAAGGCTCAAGGCTTTTCCAGGTGTAGTCTTGCACAATCATTAAGCTGAAAGGCGAATCACCAATTGAATCGCCAAAGTTGGATTCTACTATATGAGCAACACCTGGAGAGACTTCCCCGAATATGTGCCTCAAAATCATTTTATGACTATTTTTATATATCCAAATAAAAGCCTTAAATAAAACTAGGCAACCAGGGTATTCCTTTCCTTAAGGTTTAAGTAACATTTTTGACTTTCGTGTGGACTTTAATAGTTGCCTCTTATTTTCTTGGAGGTACTTACATCCATTTATAACAAGTGGGAAAGTGCAACAATGCATATGCAAAAGCTTCAGTTCATCTACGACGTATTGCAAAATACCCGACCATACCAAAAAGAAAACTGCCACGCCTCCAAAAAATGGGCGGGACTTAAAAATATAACTGTTGAATGCTTTGTACCAGGTGGTTGAATACATTTCGGCCTAAAACTCCTCCTTTTTAACTAAAAAAAAACATTTTTTTTTTTTAACGCCACGCCCACAAAAGTTGGCAAAGGCATATACAATATCCACAAAAGTTAGAAAATGCTAATATCTACAACTTTTGTCATATAATCTTTGACAAATTTGATTTTAATCTAAAACTCCTTAAAAAAGTAGGCATGGTCAATGAAAAGGCTAAAAAATGTTGGCTACTTCAAAGGCAATTAGAAGGCAATGTTAAATACCAAAAATGAATGCGCTAGCGCCATTTTAACCTAGCTAAAATTTGGAAAAAGTATTTTTTTTTAAATTAGAGATGGTCGCACATACAGGCATGTAGTGGGCGTGTCTGTGGGCGGATACAGCTAATTTTCAAACTTGATCTGAAGGACTGCACTCCAGCCAACCCACCAAATTTCAGCTCTCTACCTTAAAATCTTAGGCCTTAAAGGTGTTTACATACGGACAGACGGACGGACATGGCTTAATCGATTCTCCTGTCGGTTCCGTTCATATCTCTAAAATGTCTTAGGGGTCTACGGTGATTATTTCACTGCGTTACAAACTATACAACAAACTTAATATACCCTGGGTCGGGTATAAAAATCTTCAACATCGATAGCACGGAAATCGGTGGCAAAAACTGACCCTACCGACCTTGTATACTTGCCCTGTCGCCTTCCTCATGACAGACTATAAAATAAAGTTTTCAAGGCTCATTTGATCTAGTTTCAGGAATGGGTATAATTCCTTAAAAAAAAAATAGAAATCCAAAAAAATGTTACGTATACGCCACGGTGTCCTCAAACATACCTAAATCAAGTGTATGGTGCCATTTTAATATACAGACTTTTTGGTGAGTGTTAGCTTATAGAAAATAAGGGTAACGCAACCAAGTCTATCTCAGTCTCATCTAGTCCTGAGGCTCCTTAGCATATATTCCCGTAAACCAAAACATACAATTTAATATGAAATATTCAATCAATTATGCTCCGTAATTTGACACAGGAAATGATGCGCAAGTTTCATTCCGAAAATAATATTATTTTCAGGAAAGGTCACCGAAAAAAGGTTAAACCCTCTTAAATCTTGATGGACACTTTTACGGACAATTTCACGTCACACTGACGCGGTGTATCCTTAATAACTTTTTCATCCCTCTGCATACACATTCACCCCCAACGATATCAATACAATACACCAGCTGTGTTCGTCCTTAAAAAATAAAAACACAAAAATAAGAAACAACATCGAGTACCCATTAAATATATTCGAAATGATAAAATAAATTACCGTGCTTAAATTCGTAATTTTCTCCAATTCCAATGCTGTGGTACCATGATGATGATGACTATGTAAGTGATGAGTGGTCAACATATTGTGATATCCTTAAGCGAATAGTAATCCACGCAAAGATCTCTTCCTCGAATAAATATCCAAAATATCAAGACAAGAATGGAAAGACGACGATGACGACGACGAGGACGACGCAAAAGCAAATGGAAAAAAACAATTTACGCTGCGAAGATAGCAGTTAGACGACGATGTGACCGAAGGAGTTCTTGTTATCGTTATGTATTCCCTTTTTGTTGGCTCCTTCGCATTTGACACGCTCCACGCTATTCCAATGGGAAATAATAGTGATGATGGTCCAATACAAGATGTAATCCTGTATCCCTTATCATAAATATTTAGCTTCTCCCTGAGTAGCTGCTTCCTATCGCCATCGAAGTTGTCATAAGGAATTATTGCCGATGGGGATGCACGAAGCCATCGCATAATATACGATTTGTAACGAGGTTTTGAGTTATGGCTGTAATTTGTTTTTCCAATATCGCTCTTGCACACTTTATTCATAAATATATTTTATATACTTTATTAAGGACTTGTCGCGAGCTGCGTAAGACATTGATACAAAAAAAAAACACTTTACTTCACAACTGATGGCTGGAAAGCCTGTTTAAGTTTGTTTGTTTGATTTAAGCATGTTTGAATTTTTAACGAACCCAAAGTAATTGAACCATATAAAGTTCCTGTGTATCCTTTTAACTTTTCAGTAATTTGAATACACAAACTTTCTTCCGCCTGCTGCTGTATATACTGTCAACGCGCATCATCTGATATCATGAGTAATGGCAACCGAGTAATTAAGAGATTATCTCCAAATTAGAAACGAATCCTTTAGTCTTAAGGGGAGTACGATTAGCTAGATCCTTGATATCTCGTAAAAATTCTGCTTGATGCACCGCCATTTTCCTTATATTCCCTTGCGAAGCAGAGAATTTAATTCTAAGTGAAAAGTGATGTACACGTATACAAAATTACGTGTGTGCTTGAGAAACTCAATTGAATTTCTCTGACATGGCTTTTTCAAGGACACGCTGCAGGTATGTTCTGGGGAAAAAATTACGTTTTGTACTTTTTCGACATATTTCTAGGAAGTGTAGGATGAACAAAGTTGCATGCATGTTGGATCTGCATGGACTGTATCTTCCCAACACACGCAGGGATTTTAAATACAGTACAGGTTCGTTTTATGGAAAGTTCATGTCATGGTGAAAGGTGACACGTGGGAATGTCACTTACTTCCGCCAGATGTATTTTGCATATAAAACGCACGTTTCTTGGGAGTTTTATATTCGTAGCCTGGCGAACTACCTTGAAATGACTGAGTAAATTGTTTGAATTTAAAACGTCTGCATATAATAGTAAAACTGCACAGCGTTGGTTCCTTAGAAGCCAACGTTTGAAGCTTCAAATAGCCCAATGTAGACAAAAACAGGCCAAGGCTCTTGGACATTGGCGAATCTCTCAAGCAAGCACAGATTTATGCAAAAAAAAGTCTATGGAAAATAGTCCCGAGATAAAGCTTTGTAATCCGGAGGCAACACATCTGCCTGGTACAAGCAGAGTGAACTCGTAGCGGAAAGACAACCGTCGGTGAAGCTTCTCATAGCAATAGAAGGCGTTATGCGTTATGCCAGACTGGGAATCATACCACCTGATTGGGATCGCAAAGAAGGATATCATTATACGAACACAGAGATGGTGTTCGATATTACGATTAAGAAAACAGGTGAGGAAGTGGCGCTAGGACCCCGGAGTATAATTTTTAGACACAGATGGTTCTGGGTAGTCCGGCAGAGTGGATACGAAGCAACCTCGCTTGGGAGACAGATTTTTCAAACAATTGATTGAAACTGTTTTTTTTTATTTCTTTTCTCAGGAAAGGCGAACCTATAACACTGAAACAGTGCTTTGAGATGTAAGGAGATACTTATTTACTTTAATTTTGAAAGTTTGCAGCTTGTACGTTTTAGGAAATAAGTATTCAGGTAGTGAATTCCAAAGTGTGCTTATTCTATAGAAGAAAAAATTTTGAAATAGTGTAGGGTGAGGTGTTTCAATTCAATTCAATTCAATTTATTATAAACCAATAAACTAACACATTAAGCTAAATCTTATAATATTGTGAAGCAAGAAAACGTATGAGAAGTGAAGCGGGAAAAAATATAAGTTTTATCTTACGTAAATATAAGGTTATAAATGAATAAGAGCAACAGAATCGTAGGTGCGCAAAATAGGTGCGCTTTTAAACTGCGCTAGTAGTCAGAAAACCCAACGAGGGGAAATTTTTTGAAGCGCAAATAACGGTTTAACTATATAGTTTGAAGTTTAATGGGAAAATGGATTAAATATTTTTCAATACGTTTTTTAAGAAATTTAGTAGGTGAGAACAAGGAAAACGAAAATTAAATTTAAGTATGTAAATACTGAAATAAAACGATAAAATCCAATTTTTTGATAATATTGAAAGTTTTTGACAAATGAAGAATTGAAAATGGATGGTGTGTTTTAAGGTGTATGACGCCATAACTTTTGAGCCACTTATTGCACGAAGTCAATATCGAATACACGCATAAGACAACTCAAACATAACGAAGTCCTAAAGTGCTATTTTTTAGAAAAAGTTATATATATACTCTATACTGCCGTTTTGACGCATTTTTGAAAAAAAAAATCTCCTAAAGGAGCTACGGAAAAGGGCGTTAGTCAGACTTCTCCACATTATAAACGCATCAATGAGAATTTGAAATGGAATCGAAAGTCTCAGAGGTAATAATGGTTCCGAACTAGGGAAATGGCCGAACGACAAAAAATCATATAGACGATTTTCGCTTCTGCCGATCATATCTAAAGTCTTATTGAAAGATTGATTCAAGACGATTGATTCCGGATCACCAATTCGGCTTTAGGGTCAAACATTCAACACTTGACCAGGTCTATCGAATAATTTATGAAATTACGAAAGCCTAAGAAGCGAAAATAATATGTTTAACCACTTTTCTTGACGTATCCCAAGCCTTTGATAAAGTTTGGCCTAAAATAAAAGCTACGGCAAGTTTTATCGAAAAAAATGTATGCAATCTTATGTCCGGTTTCACTGTGAACGTTTAAACTTAGAATTAGTTAAACTTTTACTAAAGTTTAAACTCAGTGCTTAGACCATTGATGTTTCTCAGTAGAAATTGATCGAGCGTTTAGCTAAACTTCCGGTTATTGTTCCTCGTTAGTTTTGTAGGCCACTTTAAACATCAATTGTCATATCTCAGCCCATTTTTATTTTTCAAATTGGTTTAAAGAATCCGTGAGAAAGAGGAAAATATCAAGAATTGTACGGTGTTCTTAAAACTACAAGCCGATTTCGGATCGGGTATTCTGTTTCGGAGATATTTGCATCAAAAGTTTAGTTTAATGTGATATTATTCGCAAATTTAATTTAAAATTCTCAAGGGAACGTGATACTTGTGGCGTTCAGAGTATTTTCGAACAAAACTTCATTCCCCTTTTCATCAAACGTCGTTTCAAACGTCGGTTTAAACGTTAAATGGCAGTTTAAACCATCAACGGAGGGCATTTAAGTTAAACTGCCGTATAAACACGCTCGCTTAAGCCGCGTTGTCACAAGAAACAGAAACAGAAACAGAATCCCATACATTAGCAACTGAAAACTAAACGGCGCCGTTTTTAGCAACTGAACCAGCAACTGAATCAGCGACGTAAAATCAACAACGCGAGAGGACTTGTTTCTGGAACAGAAAATCCAAACGTTGCTGTTGCATAGCAACCCTTATTTACATTTGAGCGAGCAAGCGGTATTCGTGAGCGGCTCTCTTTTTGGTTTGGCAGTTGATGTCGATTGACAAAAAATCAATTGTCAAATTTATTTATTGCTTGCTCTGAATTTGTAATTAAATCTAATACTTTTGTGTTTTGTTCGCAGAGTCGTGCCAGGACAAGAACAATAAATAAAAAAACGCCATGAAGGTCATCTCTGAGGAAAATTACACTCGCCTAACGTTGGATTTTCATAAAAAACAGTATAGGATCTACGAGGAGGTGGCAATCATTTACGCCAACTGCCTCAGGAATAAGGTGGGCAAGGCTTAGCGTTTTGCCATTAAATACCTAATCTTTGTTTACCGTGACACTCTTTCATACATGTCGCCCATTTCTTTAGACGTTTGCGACATTCGCCAGTTGTTGGCGGCATCTTTATACAGCTGCAAGAAGAGGAGCTTGAGCGTGCGTCGGGACAACAACGTTCCAGCAGTATATGTTTTGGAGCAGGGCATTGCCAGAGTTGACCTTAATGATGGAAAGGAGATAATGAAGCTGTAGAAATTCTACAACCAATTTAGATTACAACTCACGAAACCTGCTCCCAACAACTTTAACCAAAAGAACAAAAAATCTCCAAAAATTACAAAAAATGGTAATGCAAGAAGTAGACCCGATTGTAGGTATTGTTTTCTTTGTGTCGGCTGCTCCACCGGCAGCTTTGTTGAAATCACCAATCGGTCACAAAGAAAGTTGCGATAACTTGTCAGTCTATTCTGATCTCAGATCACTGGATCACTTTGATTGGGACAATGTTTTGGTGCGCAGCGATGAGGGGGCTTCTGTTGCTGCATACAGTACCTCCAATTTTCCAACCAACGTTTCCGCCGACAAATTTTCCAACGCAAAGACGCTAAAATAGATCCACAAAGAAGTGCAGTATTTCGAAAAGACCAAATAAAAATTGGATTGAAACAGGTGCACGGCATATGTCTGCAGATAATAGTTCTAAGAGCCTTAATATTAAATAAATAATATTAAATTTGTATAAACAATAGCTAAGCTTTTGTCGTGCTAATTTATGTTTTTTTATAGTCGACAAAAAGGTGATTAACAACCATTCAAGTTAAGCCCGTTGAACACGACATCTACAACAAAACCCCCAGCGATATCAATTTCCGACCATAGACACGAAAATTTGAAGCTTTTTTTCATTTTATTTTTTTTTTCCTTTCGACTAATGTTTAAATTACGGGAATATTTTTCTGTCAACAGCCTGCTTTTTACCAGGTGCCCGCTGTCCAAGCCGCTCTTACGTCCCAAATTGGCTTAAGTTTCGGGCACATCGGCATCAAGTCTGATGCCTTGGGCTTCATTAACGCTCATTAAGGCTCATAACCATCGATTCGATGAACTAGGCATGCAACGACTTTACGAAATCAGCAGTCACTTGTGGTGTGGTGAAGCTATCGGATGTTGCGGCGCTTAAAGTTGTAGCCGTAGGTCCCAAGGTAACTGCAGCTATGGGATGTTGTGACGTTCAAATATGTCCTCGTAGGATAGGTCCCAAAGATAGCAAAGCCGGGTTCTTGGTTACTATTCTTATGGTTGCATCTGTGTGCTTAGACAGTATTGTTTTGTTATTGCGTCAAAAGATATTAAAAAAAAAAAACAACAATTATCTGAAGAAAAACCCGAAGACATTTTGTATTGTCAAGTGAAACTTCAAATTGAAACATTGACGTTGAAAGCTCTCTCTGAGATTTTTTTTCAGTTCCTGTTTCTGTTTTTTGTTGCACCACCAGCAACTGAAACAGAAACAGAAACGGTGCCGTTTTCAGTTCAGTTTCGGTTTCTGTTTCGGTTTCAGTTTTTTGTGACAACGCGGCTTTAGGTTTTAACTAGCACTGGAAAACACTTTTTCTTTTCTGAAAGTCAGTTTAAACTTTTAATGTCGCTAAACGAAGCTTAAACTTGCACTGTGAAACCGGGCATTACATGATTTAACTTGACAACAGACTCTTCCTCGTGAGATACGTGAAATGCACGCAGGTGTTCCATAAGGTAGCGTCCTCGGTCCAAAACTTTTTTACTTACACTTTACTTGAAATCAAGCTACGGGAACTCAATTGGCTTATCGGACGTTATTCGAAACTAAGCGTATATAACAAAATGCTTATACAAGCAAGTGCTAAAACCATCTTAAACGCACGGTATACAACTTTGGGGTTGTACCAAACCAAGCAGCCTATCTATTCTAAAAAACTTTTCAAAATAAGACAATTAGTCGCTGACTACAACAAACAAGACCCTTGGATGTAGCGTCGTATGAGGAAACCGAGTGAGTTGGGTTCTTCAACCCAAAAATTGTACGCTTATATACCAAAAATTGTACGCTGACCTCAAAAGTTTAAACGCATTTTAGATCTGACAATAGGTTTCGGAGATATTTACATTCAAAGTTGAAGAAAAAGTGACATAATTTTCAAATTTGATTTTAAATTTTCAAGGCAATGTGATACTCGAGACGTTCACAGTGAAATCTGATAAGATTTTCAAATCGTTTGCTTAAGTCTATTATGGGCAACAAAATCTTTTGGCAGAACTTGAGTGGGATTTTCGTTGTATTTCGACATAAGATTAATCCCGCTCAAGTCTATTATGTTTGGGCCTTTAGTCATAGTCTTACAAAAATTGGGAGGTTTTTAAGTGAGTAAGAATCTCACACCACTATGAGCACGCGCGATCGATCCTCATTGTGCCTATGAAGGTTTTTACCTACCACGGAAATTTTTTTTTTAATCTTCTGGTATCTTAACGGTATAAGCAATCTCGTTCATATTTAATTAAAATACAAAGCGTACAAGAAGAAAGCAGGCTGCGTTAAAATATTTTTAAATTGCCATTTTTAATACCATTTTCCAATGCAAAAAAGTATAACGGGAACCGGAAAAAATTCAAAATAGTTTTTTATCGATTTTAAATTTAAAAAATTATAAAAAAGGTCAAAAGAATATACGTCTCCCATTCTATCTCGCAGACGGTATAAATAGTCAGGGATACGGCCGTGAGGTTACCTACCTCATCGGGTCCATGGAAGAAATTTGCATTTTGTGATAGTTTAATGTTGGACATTGATAAAACAAATGGGCGGACAAACTTTTTTGGTCCATTTGGCTAGAAAATGGCCACTTCTGGTTCTGCTTTTTCATTACTAAGGTGGTGGATAAATAAGTAATTATTAATTTAAGGATATTTTAAGGCATATATCTCTTGTTCGGACAAAAAAAATATATAGGCCTCATGGCTTGTCTAACTATTTAAAAAGCTGTGTTTTTTATGCAAACCTATCTCATCGGGAAATGGATAATTGCCATAAAAGAAAGACGTCTTTTTAAAATAAGAAAGTTATAACAGTTTTAAAAAATTAAATGCTTTCCTAGATGTGCTTGAAACCATTAAGTTGACTAATTAAAATGATGCTGCTAGCAAATATTTATATCGTAACTTTAAACCACTTATTTTTATCAACCAAATTTGAACAATCAATTTAAAAAAAAATTAAACTTAAAACAGTTTTCCGTAAGAAAAATATAAAAAAAATGAAGGGAAAGCTTTTCGCCAGCATTTATTTTAGAGATTATCGAAACTTAAGAATCACCCAATATAAGAACAATAGACAGCACTACAAAAAAAGTTTACAATAGACATTAAATAATATGTCCTAAAAATAATTTTAACAATTACATAGAATTTAACACAAACGGGGCAATATAGATGAGCAAAGCCCCCAACAAAAGCCGACGGACCTCTCGGCGTATGTCTTCATACTTGACGGTCTTTATTTATTATATTTGTTCCAAATCAAAAAAATTTACTATCTGTATTATGTAGCTAAGTGTAGCTCTTCATTTCCTTGCAGAAAATTTTAAGCTACTCCCTCACTTGCAGGAAATTAAAACCTTAATTAATTTTTTGACTTGAAACTGGGAAACTGGCTAAAAATGGGCTGAGAAACTAGCCTTATTTGAAAAGAATATGAAATAGCCTGTGAGTACGTGCTATACATAAGTGCTATTTATGTACGCAGAAGTTACAGCCTGTTAAATATACCGTTAAACATAGGTGTGAACGGTTCGAATTTCGCCGTGTTTATGGTCGGCGGATTTAACCAATTTTTATACTTTATCGTGCAACATAAGAACCAAGCTTTTCTTCAAGTTTCAACTCTCCAGACTTGATTTTGAAGACCTAAGGCCTTCACTTTTACATACGGACGGACGGACATGGCTTAAACAACTCACCTAACGGTCTCGATCATATCTATCAGTGCAATAAGATATATTTTGTTGATCCTGTATTTTCCCTTAAACATCATAAGCACCTTTTTTCTCAATCGAGAGTTGTGTTTTCATGTCCTTCATTCTGTTGAACCTATTTTTTTTTTCACTTTCTATTGTTTCGAGCAATTTTATAGATCATAGTTCATGAGTAGGTCTTTTTCCCAACTTTTTGTACAACTTTCGAAAGATTTATTTTACTTTGAAACAAATGTGTCCCTCCCATCGTATTTTATATAAAACAAATCACTTCGAATGTGATATGTTTTCTCATCCCTCAAAATGCGTCTGGTAAGCCATTAATATTCTCTGCTTCATTAATTTAAATTTTCCACATCAAGGACTCTAACCTTTTGTGAAATACTGTTGAATGGTTTGCTATTTCAAAGTGTCAAACAAAATTAGTATTGATCTCTTTTTGGGGATTTATTTCTTTGCCCCACTAAACATGCTGTGAGCAAATTCTATACTTTTGGAAAAACAATAAAAGTTCATGTGTTCAACTTTTACTCTTATCCACCTCCTCCCTTCCGAATCAAAGACAGCTTCACATTCGGAAGCGGATTAATGCCCGATAAGAGCAGCAGAAAAAAAAAACTTTTCCATTTCCGTTTCGCTTTGAAACGAAATCCAAGTCATTTAAAATAATAAGCTAACTTCCTGAACACACAAGTTCAGGCATAAATGTTTGTTTGGTATTTTAAGGGTTTTTTTTTTTTGTTGTGTGTGGCAATAAATGTACAAACAATTGGAAGAAAAACCTTGGATAGTATCTGTGGGGACGCACACGAAAATATTTCATGAGAATCATACAAATCACAATAAAGATTGTTATCGGGTGAATTCATTTGTATTGAGGCATATTTTTGATAATGTTTAGATATGTGCATATAAAAACGACTGCTGTCAATCGACCTGTGTATAGATGCGGATATACATTTAAAGGACGTGTAAGATTTCCTTTTTGTCATGTTAAGATATGCATTCATAAGTGTATGTGTGTCTACACATGTGAAACATAATCTATTGTTGTATCCGTGGGGGATAATTTCCAAGGGATTGAATTAATCTCTACCCATCTGCAGAATTTTTGGGCTCATAAAAGTTCACCAACCATATGGATATCTTTTCTTCGATGCCGGTGGTTTGGGAATTGTTTCTGTTTCTTGGGCGATAGAGGACACACAACACATGTATTTTCCCATGAAGCTTTGTTTTACTTTTTCTTATCGATATTTTCATGGAAACACTTGTTTCGCTTACTTCTTTCTTTTGGGTCTGGCTGCGAAAAAGGTGGTTGTTCGCAAACTTAGGCAACTTTTCCAGCATTATATATTTGGATTATTCTGCCATATAGGATGTGTGTTGGACTAAGACTAGTTTAGTTTGTGGGGGATTATCTACGCGGGTGGTGAGGCCTACTGCCGTGCCATAAATACAGTCGCTGTTTTGATTTTAATACGATCTCATGAAATATAAATAAACCATCAAATGAATGAACTCATTAAACATTCAACAATCTAATTGTATTAATATTTTAGTCTATCTTTATTGTTTCTGTAGACATACTTCATTCCTGTGGAATAGGATAAAAAAAGATAAAGAAAATTGAAATACCAAAATCCTTGTCTAGAGCTCCAAACGCAAAGACTCAGGAAGCACCTAGCGAAATAGCAACATCCACAACTGCAAAAGCGCACCAAAACTTTAAGAAGAGAACTATAGCATCCCTCGCGTCAAAACTGACTGCAGATCGGGCCGAGCGTATAACAGCAGATTAAATTAGAACCGCGAAGGTTATACATATTTTACGAGTAACCACACTCGGAAAAATAAGTCGTATTTTTAGAATGCGAGGATAACTGCCGAACCTTTATTATATGCCGTATCATCGTAATCTAGCAATACTGTGCAATCTCTGCAACCTAATGACTTATTCTTTTCCACACCCAATCGCGAAACTGGTGTGGATAGGGAAACAAATTGTCCTTTTCTCGTACACCTGAACGGATTCGTGCTCATGTAAGTGTTCTTTTGAACTCCGAATTCGATGCCGAACTCCAAATTTCGCCATCGACTTATTTGACCGTGGAGGCTGGGTGTAGCTTTGATTGTTTACTTTAAATGACGTTTCAAAACAAAATAACACTACCAAATGAAACAAAGTAAACAGAATGAAGTCAAAGCGATTGGACACTTAACGTGATGACTGCACCGGTGCAGCATTTGTTGCTCTGCAAACAATGAAACCGAGTGTTCACCACGCTGGAATTGTTGTGAACACCGAGTATTAATTGACAGCTCAGTGTGGCAGTTCGGTGTTCAAAAGAATACGCCATAAGAGAGAGGTAGGATATATTTCATTCCTTGGCAGTGTTCTTAATCCTAAAAGAATTTCGCACGCAGTTCTTTGGAGTGCCTGTTTTGGAGACTGAGCCAGTCATACGCATTCTCAATGAATTATAAGGGTGGACTCTTCTTAATATAATAACGAAGATATATATATACGAAGATATATATATAATATAATATAATAAAGCATCGAGTACTCTATGCTATAGGCAACTCATAATTGAAGAACATTTTTGATATCGTCTTTCACATCGCTACCTAGGCTTTCTTTATCCTATTTCTTCATCAATATTATAACCTCAAGACTTAGAACAAGAACTTTATAAAACTTAACTTATGTTGGCGTCGTGATGTAGTGGTTGTGTGCAGGACCACAGTGCACAAGGCAACAAAACTTCTTTCACGCTGTCCCACCTCCGCGAGAATCTCACAAAGCCTTCGAAAGTATCATTTGTCATGAGAGACCTTTCAATTCGCCGTTCGGAATCGGAAAAAAATTACCGTTCGGAATCGGAAAAAAATTTTTGCCTTTCATGTCGGCAAAAATACCTGTAACGGTCACAGCATCCATGATTGTTACGATTACTAAAACGAAGGTTTTTCTGATGT
Organism: Neoascia interrupta; assembly: GCA_947623515.1. NCBI lineage: Eukaryota > Metazoa > Arthropoda > Insecta > Diptera > Syrphidae > Neoascia > Neoascia interrupta. Next base: position 189,350,440 of record OX392462.1, read on the forward strand.
GAAAGTGCCAATTGGTTTTTTTTTATTAAATGTGTCAAAATTAGAAGTTATAATGTCAAACTTACTTTTGCCGATCTGAAGACACCCAACGGCCATTAGCCATACCAAAATACCTTAAGAAACTAAGACTATTGCATTAATTGTACATTCCTTGATATAAAAGTCAATTAAAACCTAATTTAACTTACTTCCTAAACAAACTTACAAGTAAAAAAAAATAATTTTGAGCAGTCTTCTTCCAGTTTGACGATTGATTTTGACTGCTGATTAGAATTGCTGGCAAGAATTCAGAGGCACTTTATTCCTACTTTACCTAAATTCAGCAGTCCTTATTATAACAGTGACTTCATAACACAAATTTTTTTCAAAGATTTTAATTTAGTCGTAAAAAGTTAAGTGATTAATGGATCTGTTTGATTCTTTTTTTATGTAGCCAAAAGGAGACAAAGATCTCAAAAAACGCAATCTGAGTATTATCTAGCATCGACACTGATTTATCGAAAAGCCGACGCTTTTTGGTTATATTCAAGAACTCACTTTCTATTAAGTGTGTGTTCGACCTCGTGGTAACTTATGAATTTGAGAGAATGTCAGAGATGCAGTATATTGATAGCGATCTCGTCCTGTCTTCGGACAACGATCTCATCCTGTCTTCGGATATCGAATATTTTATTTTAAGTTAATATGAAAATAATAGCTCTGCGAAAGTGGCTTGTCCGTGAGTGGCATTCCACTGAGACTCCACAAAAGCAAGCCCAGGTATAAAAGCATGCAACTATTATAGGCCCAGATCCACCCGGGACTGTAGCGCCACATTAAGTTAAATATTATATATAAAAGGCTGCAACTATTACAAGGCATGCAATAGTTGCATTCCTTTTTGCCTGCTAGTGAACGCGGCCCAAACGTTTCAAATGTTCATGCACCAGATTTTACAAGGAATGAATTTCACAATGGTCAACATTGACGACATCCTGATCATTTCCAAACAATTCTTACAATTCTTAGTTTTTGACATCAGCAAAGATGATTTACCCAATGCCACATTCAATAACAACCGCGCAAAAACTTTTAGGTATGGTAAACTTTTATCACTGATCCATTCCGGTGAGCCTAGCTCACATTTTAACACCCTTATATATACAACAACTTGGCATAGTTGGCAAAAAGAGGGAAAGTGCAACAGTGCGAATGCAATAATCCGTCTGCGACGGATTGCAAAATGCCCGAGCCTACCAAAAAGAATCCAGCCACGCCTCCAAAAGGTGGGCGGGATGTAAAAATATAACTGTTGAATGCTTAATGCTAGGTGGTTGCATACATTTTGAACTAAAACCCCGTCATTTTAACAAAAAAAAAATCATTTTCTTCTAAGCCACGCCCACAAAAGTGGGCGGAGATATAAATAATATATACAAAAAATATACAAAATTCTCATATCTAGAACTTTTGTTTAAGAATTTTTTATCAAATTTCATATAGCTATATTTATTTAAAAACAGTAATTTTAAATTAAAATTCCTTAAAAAGTGGGCATGGTCAATGTAAACGCCAAAATTTTTCTGTTGCCTCAAAGACAATTACAAAGCAGTTTCACATACTAAAAATGAGTGTGCTAGCACCATTTCAACATGGCTAAAGTGTGAAAAAAGTATTTTTTTTATTGGATATGGTCGCACATGGGCGGACTCAACTAATTTTCAAACTTGATCTGGTCCACCAATGGACTTTCAGTTTGCTTACAAATTTTCAGCTCTCTAGCTTAAAATTTAAGGTCTAAAAGTTGTTTACATACGGACGGACGGACGGGCGGACGGACGGACGGACGGACAGACGGATATGGCTTAAACGATTCTCCTGTGGGTCTCATTCATATCTCTCAAAGGTCTCAGGGGTCTACGGTGATTATTTCATTGCGCTACAAATACTATACAGCAAACTTAATATACCCTGGGTCGGATGTAATAAATCAAAAAGCTTTCATATGGCCCTCAGAGTGTCAACAAGCTTTTGAAAAGGCAAAGTTTGCACTTGCCAAAGCTTTTTAGATAATAAAAAAGCCTTCCAGAAGCGATGGCTTAGTTAATCATCACTACAGATGCATCTTGCACAGCCGTTGGGGAAGTCTTACAGCAATTTGAAGACAGTACCTGGGAGCTAATGGCCCTTTTCAGCAAGAAGCTTTCGCCAACACAATGTCGGTACTCAACCTTCGATCGAGAGCACTTGGCAGTTAACTTAGCAATTCAGCATTTCAAAATTTTGTAGAGGGGCAAGATGTTTGCGTATCAATCGACCATAAGTCATTAAATATGTACAAGGTTCTTTAAACGTTGTGGTAGACACTTTGTCCCGACCGGATGCTGACGCATTAGACCTTATGTTACCAGGGAGGGAAGATTTAGCAAAAGCCCAAAGGGAAGACGAAGAGCAAAATGGACCTAGTCAAAGGTCCGGCCTACAATGCATCTTTGTGGTGCGAAATATCCTCGGAAACCAAGTGTCCATACGTCCCAAAACGTTTAACAAAAACAGTTTTCAAAAATGCCGGGTATTGGGCTGCCCGCAATGAGTATATACATACGTCTGGCCAAGCACGAATAAGGACGTTACCGCTTGAGCTAGGCCTTGCGGTCAATGCCAAAAAGAAAAGGTTCACAAGCATAGAACAACAAAATTAACACTTGAACAAATCAAAATTCCCGCAGACAGGGGGCTACCACTAGAACATATCCACTTGCATATAGTTGGACCCCTACCGCCTTTTAATGGAAAAAAGTACATTCTTACTATAGTAGATCGTTTATCAAGGTGGCCGGCGGCTTATCCAATTTGCGCCATCGACGTAGAAACTGTAGCGCAAACATACGTCTCAGAGCATGTGTCGAATTTTGGAATGCCCTACAAAATAACAACAGAGCAGGTCTCACTATTTGAAGCAAAACTTTTCAGGGAACTAACCAAGTTCCTAGGAACAAACCGAATACGAACATCGGCACACCGCCCAAAGGCCAAAAGCATAGTTAAAAGGTTCCACCGGCAACTTCAAGCGTTAATAAGAACAACAGCAGTCAAAAGTGAATTGGACAGAATGCCGGCCCTTAATCCTCCTCAGTTTCCGCACCCACATATCTTAAGGAGGACATTAAACACACCCCTTCAGAGCTCATGTATGGACAAAGTATAATGGTTCCTCTAGATCTAGATTATTCCATTTTACCAGTTAAAAAATTAGACGAGTTCGGTTTCGTAAAAAGGTTACAGTTTTTCTTTAAAGACATCCCAAATGAGCCACTTGAAACAAAAGTAACAAAAACTCTAGTAGATCTCCCAAAGGATCTGAACTTTTGCGACGACGTTAAGACTCTCCATACTAAGGGACCTTCAAGGTTCTACGAAAACTAAGAAAACAATTTATAGTACTTCGAGCAGAAAAACCATACTCGCGTGCAATTGACCGGATAAAACCATTTTGCAAGGGCGAAGACTAATTAATTTCATGTAAAAATACAAATATTGGAGGCATCAACACAAAATATCAGCGCTGCGCTATGAAAAGGGTGATATGGAGACCATGCGTAAGCTAAACCGTCCTGCCATGAAAAACGCAAATTGAAGACCACGCGTTAAGCCGGCAGAATGAGACAGAGGAATACCCATGATTTCTTATTCCTATTAGGAAACAAGTAGACGTAAATTTTATATTAAAAAGGATGAAAGCTCTATTTTAACAATTTAAACTTAAAAAAGCCATATTTGAGTCCGAGTTTGTTTTGGGTGACGGCGGCGAAGCGATATTGTCCATATCTCAAACATCGTAGTAATAATGTAGATGAAATATATTCTCTGAATTATATTCTTTAGGGCGAAACAGGCAGCCAAACGCGACGAAACTAATTTTGGCTGGAACTTTACTTCGTTTTACAGCCTAATGTATTTAAAGTACTCAAAGAAGATGGGGTATTTTTCCAGGAACAATGTTTGAGTCAAGAGGCTTCAAGTACATAAAGATCAATTTTTAGCTAGTATTGCAAGCTTCGCCTTCGAACGTATCATGGTTGCTTGTTGTTTTTTATTATAAACTCATTAAAACGTTTTTAAATTCTCCTTTAAAGTGAAAAAATATTTCCTAAATTTTTATTGAAATGAAAAAATTACTTACGCCAAACAGGAAAAAGCGAAAAAGCTTCCCGTAGTGTCTTAAACAATGAGGAAGGATAATTAAATGTAATTCATCTGGAAACGTCCTTATTTATCTATGTATATCGAAACATCCCTGTGCAAAATTTAACAGCTGTCTGCAAAAGTAGTCCACTCAAATTTTTCAGCAAACAAATGAGCAAAATATTCTTCCTCTCTAATTATCGCATGAGCAAAAATACTTTTTCCTCAGATAAGGAGCTAAGTACTTGCTTCATATAACGAGGAATATCCTTTTAAGTTTTTAAGTACCAACCAAGCCTTAAAGCCTGTAAACAAAAAGCGGCAATTAATTATTTCGACAAACTCTTCCCAACCCACTCACCCATACGCACTCGCTATCGCCTGCCGCCTGCCGCCTGCCGCCTGCCGCGCCAGGAGTATAGTCAATTAAGTAAGTTTAATAATAATTTTATCAACTCCATAACCCGTAGTATATGGGAAAAATGTTGATATTCTCCCACTTCAAAAGTATTATGAGGAAAGTTATTGTGAACTTGGTTAAGAAGTTGTTGCTAATTAAATTCTTTTTTTTATTTTGTCCTGCTTCAATGGAAGCCTGTAAAATTTTAAATGAGGAAATGAGCGGGAAAATTTTTTCAAAGTCCACGGAAAGAGGAGGATAAGAAAAAAAAAATAGAAAAATCAAATTATCTGAACTTGAAAATGGGTAAAAATTTCATCATCATGTTGTGCAATCGGAGATGGAATTTCGACGTCTTCAGTTGGTTGGAGAAGTCTTTATTGGATTGCTGCTATATAGCGAATTTTTCGGATGTAGGGCAGAGAGACATTTTTCCAGTAGGATGTTCTGGTTAATAAGATAAAAGTGTCCATCCGCCTGTCGCTTTAGAGGATGACAATTTGCGCTTTAAAGAGTTTAAATGGGAATAAACTAAATTGTCGTCTTTGATGTTGAGGCTGTAACTTTTGTAACTTTTTAATCAGTTGCTCATTTTAAACAAAGTTTTTAATAAAAGTAGACCTTTGCTTAGTTTCCATAACGATTAATTTGTTTGAGTTTTTCGGCTTTATATTTCTTAAAAGAGACAAAGTTATAGTGTGGTTGATATGGTTGTAAAACAGTGGTCAGTATTAGACTTTAACTAAAAAATGTCTACAGATTTCGCTTAAAAAATATTTTGAAAAGTAAATAATGTTAGAAATTTGACTAATGAAATTACAAATAATATGGTCAAACTAATACAATAGAGGATAGACGGACAGGTCAGAATAAGCAGTGGATGAAACAAGGGGTCATGTTATGGGGGCTTTCATTAAAGCTTAAAATGTGTTTTCTTTTTTGACAAAAAGTTGAGAGATAAGTTAAATCGAAGACTTCATATATCTAGGGTGATTTGGAAGACTTTGCGTTAGGCAAGAAGTAAGATTTTTCCGTTAGAGATGTAATGGGAGTTTTGTTAACAACAATCGGTCGCTTGGCGAGGCTTGCTCAGTAACGCCGCCGCCGCTCAGTACCGACATGCAAATGTAAAAAAATTTTGAAAATCTTTCTGTTCTTTAAAAGTTTCTTATGATATCCAGATTGCAGAATAATCTACAATTATAGAAAATTGCTAACCCCACAGTCTATGACGTATATAATACAAAATGAAAAGAAAGAGTAAAAGACTTTTTGGGGGTGACATGGTGTGTAGTGAACATCTAAGTAGCTCTTCATCTTTGAAGTTTTAGGCAAGTTAAAGTATGGTGTCTGTATGACCCAGTAGAATGGACCAGAATTCACATTTGAGTGCTCGGATAGTAGCGACCTTCGAAAGAAAAATTCCCTACCGAAAATTGTTAGGATTATTATGATTTTATGCATCCACCCACTGCTTCCACAAATTCGCACCAGTTCTACTTCTCTACTTAAGACGAAGAAACAGTTTGGTCTGAACCTGATAAAGCCCGACTTCCTGGAAGTAGGTACGAATGGAAAAAGACCGTCAAGTGTAAAATCTTATACTGAGCGATCGGTCGCATTTGGTTCAAGGCAAAGTGAAGGCTTAATTTGTACAAAATGTTGTTTAGTTGTATTTATAATAAATAAAGAGAGTGGCGCAACAGCTCGAGGTGAACCAGGGCCAACTTCTCAACAATGTATGCTGGTGTGTTAATTTCTTTACATACAAGGGGACCCACAATTTTTTGCCGAATCCGAACGGCACTTTGAGAAGTTTTTCAAGACAAATGATACTCTCGGAGGGCTTGTCAGACCCTCGCGGAGGTGGGGGCCGTGAAAAAGAGCAAGTCTTTTTTTTTCAGGTGACGATGGCAGGATTCAAACCCACACCTCTGGCGTAGTAAGCACACACACTAACCACTACGACACCGCACCCCACGTTTAGTAGTATTTGCGACTTTTCTTTTCTTTCGCTGACAATTTCCGACCTTCTTGATAGCATATTGTCAAACGCATCTCGATAAATTTTTCAAACAACTTTATGTTAATTTTAAGGTAGAGTCATTTGGGGTAAGAGTGCGCAGTGGGTAAGAGAACGCGGTGCTATTTTCTCGGTTTTTAAGAAAATTTAAGAAATTGTTTTAATGCACATCTGAGTGCTTTGTCGAAAGACACCCAAAAAATAAGCTATAGAGAATCTTAAAATAATGCCTTAAGTAAGAAACCAAAAAGAAAGAAACAACCCGTTTTGTTAAAAAAAAAAAATTGAAAAAGTTTGTTTGTTTAGGCCACTTTAGAAATGACCGCTTGTGCTATTTATTTATTAACTTCATATATTTTCACTTACATAATTTGAGGCAAAAAATAATTCTTTGTGATTACGATATTTTAAGTTTTTAAAATAAGAAAAAAAACTAAGGTAAGAGTGCGCAGTGTGTGTTTGGGGTAAGAGTGCGCACTTCAAATAAGGCTCTACTAGCAAAAACCTGTGAAGAAGTCGGCTGAAAGATCTTCGGACAAAGGCAAGAAGAAGGACTTGTTCAGGATTGTGCAAAAACTTTAATAACTCTTTTACAGCGTGACATTGGAAGAGCATCCATAAAAAAAATCTTTATTCTTTTTAAATTATAAACTTTTATTGTGTTTTTATTTTTGCTTAAAAAAAGTAAGACAAGTTCCTTCTTTCATAAAAGCGTTTTGTTTGTTAAATTTCACTTGAAGCTCATTGCGAAATCATCTTCTATGAAAATTGCATACAAAACTGGTTGCGTACTCTTACCCACTCCCCTGCGCAATTTTACCCTGACTTCGGGGCAAAAGTGGGCAAGCTGACTATGTTTAGTTTTTCAATAAAAAAGCATTGTAGTTTTTATATTTTTCCTGTTTTGATAATTCTTTTTGTTCCGAAAATGAAGGGCTAAAAAACAATATTTCACTCAAGTATGTTAGCAGTATTACTTTTTTCAGTATTTGCACCCAAATTGAAAAGTGCGCACTGTTACCCTAAACGACTCTACTGTTAAAGTCTTTCTTTTTCTCATAAAACTCCACTGTTTTATTTAAGTTTTTTTTTTAAGTTTCGGTGGGTACTAAAAATTCTTTCGAAATATGGAGTGACAAAGATTTTCCTTAATTTTTTTTTTGTTAAATGAGTTTAAGCTTATTAAAAACGCCATTATTTATTTCAGAATGATTTTTCTTCAAAGTTTAGAAATTGCTCTATTCTTGAGATTTTTTAGCGGTATGTCCAAAAATAGAATACTTTACTTCTTATAGTATCGCTACGTTGTCCGTCCGTCCGGCCGTCAAATACCCTTAGTAAGCGGTAACTCGTAGAAAGACAAAATTTCGTGTGTTTTGAAACTACCAAAATTTAAAGGAAACCAACACCAGCTAAATTTTTTCTATACCCACATAATGGTCCAATTACAGTTTTAAATTTCATGTAAAAATTGCTTTATTGTTTTTTGGTATTTATACATATTTCCGAAAGTTTTGTATACAAAAATTCCAAAAATGAAACTCGGGTAATGAAACTAAGGTAAATGTCAAACTCAAGTTCAAACAAGGCTTACGGGCTATATTTTAAAACCACATGTATCAGAAATTATCCAACATTTAAGGGAAAACTACAACGAATTTTGAAATTTTAAGCGTCAGTTTTCCGTTTTGCCGTTTCCAACGTAAGTTAATCCTAAGGCTATTGAAAAAACGAAGTGGAAAAGTGCTACAGTGTGTACGCAGAAGTTCCAGTCCGTAAAACGGACCGTTGAATACCCCATCATATTCCACATTGTAAAATGCTGATGTTATTATTATTTTTTGACATTTTATAGGTAGTGCGAACTTCGAAAAGGGGCGTGGTCCAACCACCCCTAATTACAAACTATCAATTATAACACAGATATTTCCAAGTTACGCTAAAATGCAATTTTTTGGTTTAAATTCAATATTTTTGAAAAAATCGACCTCTGAAAGGGGGCGTGGCTAAAAAAAATTAACAAAATCTGGAATGAAGTCTGCTATTTTATTTTATTCTTCTTTTCTAAATTAGGCTTAAGCCTAATGATGGCCAGTTGAAATTACGTGTTTCTGTAAAATTTTAGGTTTTTCTTAAATTCTGCCTCCAAATGTGGGCGTGACCCAAAGTCTTGTATGAACAAAATGAAGAATAAAGTGTTTTCTAAATAATTTGGAGCTACAATTTGGAGCAAAAATATTGAGTAAAATGCATTCGAAAATTTACCCTTAAAATAGATGCTACGCCCACTGGAGGAGGTTAAACAATTAAATTTTTCTTTTTTGTGTTTTAAATTCATTAACAGATTCCTTACAGTTTTGGAAGCTCTGGAGGTAGTTGCACTTTTAGAAAGTTTGTAGGCGTGTCTGTGGGCGAATTTAAAAAATTTTTACACTTGTACTGCTTTGCATGACGTGGAGCTGACGTACGAAATTTTACCCTAGCTCAAAATTTAAGACCCAAAAACATGTGACATGATGGACGGACGGATACATCTTATTCGATTCAGAATTCGGTCTCTCTGTTATCCAAGAAATTTTGTTCCTAATCCGCCCACACGCCCACAATCGGTCTAACTGTGCAACCTTTAGTACTTTCAAAATTGTCTATGCTTATATTGATTTTTGGTAAAAGGAGTTGGACATGCCCCTGCCCCTCCCCCGTTTGAAAAAAAAATAAACAAAAACTTATAAGGAATAATTTTTTTTTTCTATGCATATAAAATGATGCATGAACGGTAACGGGACGGGGATGGAAAACAAACAAATATACGAAGGAAAGGGAGATAGGAGTGGATGAATGAGAAGGAGAAGAGGAATGACAAGGGGAATAGGAATGACAAAGAGAATAGGAATGACAAGGAGAATAGAAATGACAAGGAGAATAGGAATGACAAGGAGAATAGGAATGACAAGGAGAATAGGAATGACAAGGAGAATAGGAATAGCAAGAAGAATAGAAATAGGGTATACGGCGGTCCGTTACAGATGGACCGAAGATATTACATACGCATTATCGAACTTATTCACTGGATTTTCATAATTTAGCTTTTAAAATAAGCCATGTGTTTTAAATTTTCAAATATTCTAGGCACTCAGTATTTTTGGCCTTGTGTTCATTTCGAGTAGAATTCAGGCACGTATTAAAATGTAAATATCTTAGAAAATTTAGTAATTTCAATCTTTAAAAAAAAATAAATGATATCAATCCCATCTCTGGAACCGTTCCTTATTCCGGAGCTCGCTTCGGAAGTTTTCCTTCAAATTTCAAACAGTGGGGTAACTGTGGCGCAGTAGTCAGTGTGTTTGCTTACTTCATGGGAGGTCTGCGTTTGGATCCTTCCTCTGCCACCGGCAAAAAAGAACCATTGTTTTTTACGACCCTCAACTCCGCGTGGGTCAGACCAGCCCTCTCAGACTAATATTTATTTCGAAACACTTCTCATAGTTCCGTTCAGTTTCGGCAAAAAAAATTTAGTTCCCCTTATAGGGAGAGATAATGCCCGTCTGTCGTCGGCCGTATGTAAACCACTTTTGATAAAAACTTGTAATTAGCATGTATTAAAAAAAGAATTGAGTAAGTGCAAGAGCTCGTCTGTGACAAACTTGTATATACCCGAACCCATACACCATGTACCTAACACAAAATCTTAATTTTTTGTCCCGAATTAATAAATAATTTGTGTAGGCCACGCCCCCAAAAGTTGGTCTGGGATAAAAACTAAAATCAATTAATTGTTAGATTCATTCCAAAATGCGCTTAAACTGAGCGTTTTTTTCCTAAAAACGCCCCCTAAAAGAGGGCGGAGCTCAAAACTTTGTATAGAGCAAACTTAGCAAATAGTAATGTCTTTAATATTTGTCGATGGTTTGGTTTTTTCGGTTCGGAGTCAACTTTTAAAGATCTCACATGTTAAAAGTGGGCATGGTTGACATTGTGGGCGGCCCAATTTTTTTCCTTGTTAAAGGTCTTGGGCCAATATTGCTCAGTACCAAAATTTAAGTTCCTATGCCTTGTCTAACTTAACCAAAAGGCATTTTGAAAGAAAATGTGAAATAGAGGTTGTCTCACATTGAAGCCAGTAGTGGGCGTGGCCGTTGACGGATTAAGCCAAATTTCACACTTTGTCTGTGCAGCAGAAGATCCAAACCAAATTTTAGCTCTCAAGCTTGATTTTGAAGACCTAAAACCTTCTCACATGGCTTAATTTAACTATGCTACAAACTATGCATTAAAATTAACATACCCTCGGTCGGGTATTAAAGACCCGAACTAAGACCTACTTACAAGGGCAAGATGATAAGCCGGCGCTGAGCCTAATGTTTTAATACTAATAAATTACTTCTTTCTTACTCCTTCTAGAGAGGGTTTTATCTTTCACCTTATACCTACGTTTAAAACAGGATGGGCCAATCTTGTCCTTAAGACCAATAGCAATGAGTTTTAAATATTTTATTGGATAGGCTTTTTTGTGTGCAATACTAGTTTGTATGTTGGCTTACATACCTACTTTGCGCGAATAATTTTTTGGTGAGAACCGCACAGCAATTTGGGGAATGCAGCTAATGAACTATTGCTGTTCACGAAAAAAAAAACCTATCTCACACATGGCTAATTTCAAGACAAAACGGTTCTCAGCTATCCCAAAAGCCTTCTAGTTTCTTCTTTAAGGTCGCTTTTCAGTCATGAATGGATATAGCTTATTTGGTCCGAGAGTATTTCAGAAAGTAGGTACAAAAAATCACAATTTACAAATGGAGATCACTTTTTTTTGCTAATCGAATGTTAGTAAGAATTTCATTAATGTTTCCAGGACCAGAAACTTATTTCGAAAAATGCTACTTTTGTGGTTTGTTGCTAAAAAAAATAACTACTAGTTTTGCTCGTGCCTTAAAGTGTAACTAATATTATATTTTTTTTGCAAAAAAAATTTAAACGATTCAAAAAAAACTCAGACTTTTTCCGAATTCAAATGGCCCTCATGTCCTTGTGCACGTTATGCACAGCCGATTAAAATATTGCTTGGTTTCGTTTTCACACCTCGAACTTGTTTCAGTTCCTTTACGTTTTGGGAGCCCGCTACGGCACTAAGAAATCGCCAGGTTATATCTTTAACCTGGCCTTTTCAAAGTAAACACAAAGCAAAATAAAGAACCCAACCAATAAATAAAATCAGGGTATTTGTTTTCCAATTCACGTTAGAAAAACCCTGACCATTTACATATATAAACCTCACACCAAAGTTCAGCAAGGTGTTTTATTAAGGTTCTCCTTGATCAAATCATAAGTAATCTTCTCTCTACTAAGCCTTTTCCTATATAATAAGCATGCACCAACAGCAGAATGTGTATATAGAGCCACAATTTCTATCCTCAAGAGTCTTCTCCCCTGTTAATAAAATCAGCTCGGAAAAGAAGCCTTAATCCCTCTCTGGGTAGATAAATCTTTTTACCCCAACAAATCCCATCGAAACCGAAATTGAAAAACATATCCTTCTCATTAAAGTTACACATGAAAAATGTCCTTGATCTTTATCCTTTTATGTGCGCATTCACCGTGTTAAATTTGAGAGGTTCCATCTTCACGTACTTGTCTTTATCCTTTAAATTGGCGCAACGAATTTCTTAATATGTGTATGTCTCAAAGAAATATTCATACTTCATTTGAATACGGGGGGGTTCGTTTGTTTTTTTTTTTATTCCTTTAACATTGACAAACAAACAAACTTAAAATTAAACAAGTAACAGCACATCATTGTGAAACAACAACAGCAACAACAACAAAAATATAAGAAACTATACCCCACACACTTTATGCAAAATGTTTCACTTCATTTCACTCTCTAGCCAGATGCATGTGGCATCCGTTCACACACTTTTTGTATAGGCTCGTCGTAACTCACTTTATTGAATACAAAAAAGGATACATCATCATTCATCCTTCTAAACAAGGAATATCATATCACATTACCGGATTGCTATACAATTTTAGAGACACACACTTAACATGTAAACAGAAAACAAAGGTGAAAATTAATCCGTTAATTCAAACACCGAAATGTAAAACCGAACACGAAAGTCCTTTTAACCCGTCCTGCTGTCATAAGAGCGTTACCATCATAATAACATCGCAGTACCACTCAACCGCATCACGTTTGTTCTCCGCACATTCGGTACGTTGTCGCAAGGTAAACACTTGTGTTTTTCTTTCGGTTTTTTTTTTATTTTATTGTGTTTTGGATTATTTCGAAAGAACCAAAACAAATGAACAGCAGGAGAACAGGACGAAAAATACGCGAAAATTCTTAGCGCTTTTCTTTCAAGGATGCTGTTTAAGGTTTCAGATCACGCAAGAGACTACTGTTTTCCTGGCGATAACATTCTTCTTAGCTCTCTGGGTGGAAGGATTGTAGTTTTGAATTTTTTTCAGGATCAGACACATGTTGGCTAGGAATTTGGTTTTAGACCAAGGATGCGTGTCTGCCCCTTATTTAGTACTTCCTTCGACACAAGTGTTGAAATATTTAAGCTTTAGCTTAGGATGCAATTGAGGCAGGCGCTGTAATGCCTGTAATATTTTCAGGCAACATTCTGAGGGGTAAATATTTTGTTGGGGGAGTTTTAGCACACACCGAAATTTTAGTACACGACCTAACCTTGAATGTTGAAAATAGTAAAAGCTCTTAATAGGGGAGAGTTTTGCTCTCCTATTGTTGCAAGCTTTTTTCTCTTTTCTATTGACGATTGCTTACTTTCGATTTCAATACAAATTTTTGGAAACACGCATAAATCAAAGAATGGCATTTTCAGGTGAGATATTTAATCAAGTGTCCTTAGGGCCAAATGCTTAATCAACAATTATTTGTGCTTGGAGCACATTGAATTAACAAAAGTAAACTTGCCCTTATCCACCTGCGAAATTTATAGGCATTATAAGTTGTGGTAATTCTCACTTAAACCTCGGGAATGACGACATCTACAAGGAATATTTAGATGCAGAAAAATCATAAGGTGTATCCCACTTTCGGTTTTTTTTTAACGAACCGAAAGTAGGATAACCCACTTAACCCTAAAGACCTCTATATTCTAGGTTCTGTACCAAAAACTCCAGCTTCCAGACGAGAACTAATAGGCCCTTTAGCCCACAGCAGATTTTGGTAGTCGTTAGATCCTAGATAACAAAAGAACTATTCTTGACTTAATACTACTTGCCACGGCTGGAAGAAAAAGTTGCCAGGCTTTGCGATTTGACATGGCTACAAAAAAGAAACGCTTTTTCTGCTTTCAAAATTTTTAGTCAGCTTGGCTTGATACTCAAGTGCCTACCTAATGCTTGCGTAAAATTTCGTTAATAAAATGGAAATAGATCGGCAGCTGTAGGCATTTTACTGACATTACCATTTATGTAAATTAACAAAAAAGATTTTTTTAATGTCATGGAGACAATGATAACCCGATGAAAAGCCTTGAACCGCCAAAACGATCCACTGGTGATTTGATGGTTTATCTCACTGAAAAGTGGAATCGTGACTGTGACAATATCCGTTCTATCTAGATGATGTGTCACACAATGAAGATTGTGGAGCGGGTGCTAGATAGTCGACTATGGAAAATAATAAGGATATCCGAGGACCAGTGTAGGTTTGTCGCGGGCAAATCAACCACTGATGTATCCAAAGCATAAGGATCATAATAGAAAAAATTGGAATGCACTATAAGATCTGCATATGGTGCTGGTTGATTTTGAAAAAGCTTTCGATACACTACCACAAGATCCGATATGAGTGGCGCTAAGAAAACGAAGAGTTCCAGAAGCCTACGTGCGGATGATGTGGGGTGCTGTGGCGTAGTGGTTAGTGTGTGTGCTTACTACGCCGGAGGCCTGGGTTCGAATCCTGCCATCGTCACCTAAAAAAAAACGAATAGTTCTTTTTCACGGTCCCCACCTCCGCGAGGGTCTGACAAGCCCCCCGAGAGTATTATTTGTCTTGAAAAACTTCTCAAAGTGCCGTTCGGATTCGGCAAAAAATTGTAGGCCCCCTTGTATGTGAAGAAATTAACACACACAGCATAAATTGTTGAGAAGTTGGCCCTGGTTCACCTCCAGCTGTTGCGCCACTCTATTTATTTATTTATTTTACGTGCGGATGATCATGGACATGTATGATGGAGCAAAGACAAGAATAAGATGTCCTTCCTGAGTCACTGATGAGTTCTCAATTAAAGTCGGTATACACCAGGGAAGCGTCCCAAGTTCTTTGCTTTTCATTGCAGTCCTTGATTATCTTGATTTGGCTTGAAGGAAAACTGATGGACCCGAAAGTACATCACTTATTCTTCACTGATGATGGGGCCATCATAAGTGATGATCTTACATCACTGCAGCGAGCACTTGATATATGGGTGGATGTTTAAGAGGGGAATGGGTATCATATTAAGCCAAAAGGAGCCATTATCTGACCCACCCGAGCCAATTCTATTAAATATATTAAATTCAATGGAAATGTGCTTCCCAAGTGTGAATAGTTTAAGTACCTGGGATTTATGATCAATAGCAAAGCAAACTGTGATGACGACATCAATCATCGCGTAAGCGTGGGGTGGGGTGTCGAGAAAACTAGGCCATCTTCTGGCACCGAAAAATGTTCCCTAAGCTGAAAGGAAGGCTCTACACCGCAGTTGGGCATCCGGCTCTTACACATGGTTCACAATGTTGGACAGCGTATAAAAATATGAGAGCAAATCAACGGCAACTGAGATGAAGATGCTTCGCATGACAGCAGGAGTAACAAAGCGAGATATAGAATAAGAAGTACGAATATCCGAGGAAGCCTCCATGTAAAAGAACCTATCTCCAGAAAAATGGAGTACGACCGGCTTAGTTGGTATTGCCACGTTCAAAGTAGAGATCCTACGAACCCCGTCAAAAACGCAATATCAATCAACATTCCAGTGCAATCGCGATGGAGAGGAAGGCTTAAACATTCATGGATCACACAAAAATGCAACGGCAACAGCATTTATTTGGCCTCAGTGACGAAGAGATCCAAAACCGGGTGGCCCGCTGGTGTATTTTGAGGTCAAATCGGCGTACTCCACAAGCGGACCATTAGGAATGCAGTAGAGCGGCAGGATTATGATCCATAATCTCAAATCATGTGAAAAAGAAGAGAATTTGATGGAATTGTTTCAAAATGTTAAGAAATGGTTTTGATTTCATCAATTAGTGTCATTTCACGATTCTATCGCAACGCCAACATTGAAATTCTTTTTAAATTTAGGTTTAGAGGAAAACAGGCTAGAGGAAAGAAAAGGTCAAGATTCAAGATTCAAAGTCAAATTCAACACTCAACTCTCGGATCTGGCCATGGACTCACCGCGTTCTCCGTTTGCTGCTGAATTATTCATGGACAATTTTGAAACAAATACTTTCTGATTCAATAGGTCCTCTACTGCACCACATTCTCATGTGGTCCTTCCAAAAAAAGAAAAATGACTTCTTATCACTTCATTATTGGTCCGTCGTCCGTTCGCTGCTCCTGTTATAACTTTTAAACGGTGAGTCGTAGAATTTTGTTTATATTAAACTATTTTCATATTTATTTATTTTTTTATTATGATACTAGTAAAGAAGCCTGTCGTACGACAGGAACAACGCAGCACACATCGATAAAAATAAAAAATAAAATATTGCCTCTCGCGGTGAGCTACCTAGTCACATAATTTGGACCTGCAAATAGCGCTTTGAATGCCTTTGCATATAGCACTTTACTATAGGGGAACTTTATATTTTTTACTTTTAACTTTTTACTGTTTACTTTTTATTTTTAACTTAAAATTATATGATTCACCTTTATGAAAGAAGCTCCATTATCGGTATTATATTTAAAGTAGAAGAATATAATTTTTCGGTACTACATACCAGAGTTCCTATCCTGGTGAACCCAAAGAATTCTGGAGAAAGTGGACAGGATCTGCAGGGATCCTTTGTAAAGGCGAAGCATATCATTTTTCGGTTCTACCAGACCAGGAACTCTAATGAACCCAAGTAATACTGTAATGAGCCCAAAGAGCTCTGAAGGAAGTGGGCAGGAGCTGGAGAGATCCTTTATAAACGGGAAGCATATCATTTTACGGTTCTGCCAGACCAGGAACTCTAATGAACCGAAGTTTTACTGTAATGAGCCCAAGAATTCTGGAGGAAGTGGGCAGGAGCTGGAGAGATCCTTTATATAACGGGAAGCATATCATTTTTCAGTACTACCAGACCATGAACTCCAATAAACCCAAGTAATGCTGTAATGAGCCCAGAAAATTCTGGAGGAAGTGGGCAGGAGCTGGAGAGATCCTTTATAAAGGTGAAGCAGTCAATTTTTCGGTACTAACAGGTTAGGAACACCAATGAACTCAAGGAATACTGCAATGAACCAAAGGAATACTCCAATGAGCCCATGGAATTCTGGAGGAGATGGACAGGAGCTGAAGGGATCCTTTATAAAGGGGAAGCATATCAGTTTTTGGTTCTACCCAGCTAGGAACTCCAATGAACCCAAAGAATACTGCAATGAGCCCAAGGTATTCTGGAAGAATTGGGCAGGAGCTGGAGGAATCTTTAATTCTGGAGAAAGTGGGCAGGAGTAGGAGGAATCCTTTAAAGGTGAAGCATTCCGTTTTTCGGTACTAACATGTTGGAAACTTTAATGAACCCAAGGAAATAAAAACATTGCAGAATTTATTTAAAAAAAAATTGCCTTTGCCCCTCGACGCGATTTGAACTCCGAACCAACGAAACGCGAGCTGAACACTCTCCCAGTGAGCTACCGAGTCACACGACTTGGACTTGTCATTTGGCAACTGTACGTGACATACTTACGCACATAGCGCTTTATTATATAGAGAATTCATACATTTATATTTATTATTGTGTTATATGATATTATTATTGCATTTTTGTGTTATGTTATATTCATTATTGTGTTAATTTATTATTATATATTATATGCAATTTTTTATGCATACATAACGGTTTAATTACAGTTTAAAATTTTATAGTAAAAATATCAAAATGTTTTTTGGCACAAAAATAATTGACAAAATATTGAAAAGTTTTTGAGATTTGAGAAATGGAAAAAAAAACAGGAAATGGAAAAAGCACGTCGCAAATGAGCCCGTTTGTGACGTTCTTAAGCTCATAACTTTTTGACCACTTTATTCAAAAAGTCGATATAAGGCACACATAAAAAAAAACATGGCTAAAGCAAAGGCTAAAATCAAATTTAAATTTGACGAAATTTGAATCTTCAAATAATTCTAATAATGAACTGAGTTTCATTACTTTTTCGCAAAATATTTTTTCAAAAAAAATGTGGTTCTAAACGGCAATTGTAATGAAATTCGGTTTTTCTTAAAAACCTCTTAAATTTTTAAGATTTTTAAAAATGGTCTTTTCTCAATCATATTTTTCTGAAATGGTTTAAAAAGAAAATTTAAAATTTAAAAGAATTTTAGGATAACGTTGCGGTTTTATATCGGCTTATTTATCAACGTTATCCTAAAATTCTGTGAAAAATTCGTACCGAAAAGTACTTCAAAATAATAAAAAAAAATGTAAGGGTACTAGAAAATATATTTAGAATAGTAGTTTTGGATCATTTTCGAAATCCAGAAAAAAAACCTAAAATACGAAACTCCTCGATTTCAGTAAGGGTATAATGCAAATGTAACATTTCGAAAAGAAAATCCCGGATATAGACAGTTTTCCGAGGTATGAATTATAGCGAGTCTTTTGTAGTGTTTTATAATGCCTATAACTTCTAATCTTTTTCTATCTTATCAACTCAATTCAACGCAAACACTTGGACTTGAGTATCAAGCCAAAATGGTATTATGCCAAGATTTTGAAAACAAAAAACATTTTTGTCACGAAAAGACACCTTGTAAAAAAAAACTTATTTGTCACCCTGCGTTTAAAAAAAAAAACTGAGTACCAAAACTTAATACGTCCCTAAAATAGAAGACTTAAAAATAATTTTAACAGAAAATTAACAAACAAAACTAAAACAAAATAATTTCTTACCTTAAAATGGATAAAAAAATTGTTTCAATAATTTTAAACTGATTATCGGGAAAATCGATTGCGGAAAATCATCTTGATCTTCCGCAAATTGCACTTAACATATTTTATAAATGTTATGAAATTTATAAATGCATTCAAAAATATGCCATGAAAGTCGGAAATTGTCAGTAAAAAAAAAGAAAACCATAAAGTCGCAAATATTCTAAATAAAATTTTATACAAATTATGTTATAATGCTTCGCTTAGCCTTAACTTTAAACCGACGGACCGCTCCGTCCATGACTCGTATTTGACGGTCCATGATTTGGTATGATTTGTCCAAACACCGGAAAATAACGAATTTTTGCATTCTTTTAGAAAAATTTGACGTAATACATACATACTTGGTTTACTTTGGCTTTATACGTGTGTTCTGATATATGGGCTTTGTGAACTTATTGGCGGCTCTAAGCTATGGCCTCAAACCCCTTGAAAAATCTTTGAATTTTCTCAAAATTAAGAATGTTAATATACCTACCTTCTGAGGATCCCTGGTAGTTGTTAAAAATATATTCGGCACATATATGGACATCCGATGCGTGACCATAGAATGACGAGCTACAATCGAGCTGTTCCTCGACGTTGTTGTCGATCTTTCCAATGTAATTGAACATCTACGCATCTTGATTGATTCGTTTTTACAATAGACCACTGTGTCACCGAATTCAAAAACTTTAACTTTATATCACGAGCATTTTATATCATGACATCTTCTTTAGCTTATTGCTAATAAACTGGACTACACCGCATCCCTTTAAATGAATATTTATAGTTTCTCGAAACTGTACTTAACAAACGCAGCGATTGTCATTTCGTTTCAAAATCAACCATTAAACGTCCATTTCTATGTACCCAAAAATAACCTTACAAAAGACCCATCGATGGGCCCAAAAAACCGCGAATATGACCATCAAAGTCAACTGACTGGACTGAAGGACCTAAATGAACTGATGACACGCTGTTGATGCGACAACATAAAAGCAAGTGCATGCACTTCAATTTCATGCTAATAAAAGGAAACATTCCTTATTTGTTCGCTTTAAAAATGAATTTCGCACATACCACACAACCGCATGTTTACTTCTCAACCACACTGCCCGTATGTTTAAGGACAAACGCTGCTTCCTGAAAAACCATAAACATGAGTTTTACTGCAAATTGCTTGAGGAAATTGAGATTTTTTTTTCAACATGATTGTGAACAAAAAGAAAATTACGAATCCTTAGCCCATGTCCATGGGAGAAATAAAACCGTGTGGTTTTACACAGCCTGTTTAGTGTTCATAAAGTTTTGCTCAACGGCCAACGACTTGAGTCATAATCAGCTTAACAAAAAGTGTGCCATCATTGTGAGCGGTCGACATGTTTGCTTTTGTGATTTAATTGCAGCAATACTTCCTGGATGGCTCCTCGACGGTTAAGTCCTTTTTTCGGATAGTTGCAGGCAGCTCGTGTAGATCCTTCGACATACCCCTCTAACTTAAGTAGCCATCTACAACTACCTGTTTCTCTAAGAACTCCTCATTCATTTACCACCCTCTAGCTATCCGCTTGGCAGGATATGAATATGGCACACTATGTTTGTATACAAGTGTATGTGTACTATTTCTCATAAAGCTCTTAGGATAGGCCTTGCCAGCGGGTAAACAAGAGCCCATTTACAATTTAAAGAAATTTTAATATTTCTTTTATATGGACAGTGTCTGCATACACTGCATGTACACAGGTTTGATGTTTCCTTTTTTTTTTGTACGTGAATACACTATCACCGCTGTGTGTGCAGGTTGAAATGCTAACAAGCTAGGATGTGGAACATATTTTTTTATGGTAACCTAAACTATCCCCTTATGCGGTGGTGAACGATGGAGAAGAGTGACATAGTCACGAGGGCGGAAAAAAGTAAGTAGTACATTTATTTACTTGTTGCTAAATGTAATAAAAACAAAAATAGCTAAAGAGGGCTAAAAGGATAATAAAATTATGAAATGCTTGTGCGTGGATATCCAAGCTTAAGGAGCTCTGCTTTAAACGTGGAAGTTGGCGACTTAAAGAGATTATGGCAACATATGCAGTTCTGTCTTTTCTAAAAATATAAATTTTCAAGAAGTTCGCAAACGGACAGGTAGTTGTTGGACGGACAATCCTCATATAAAAATTTTTAAAGGATATTCAAGTGATGATATTTGAAACTAAATGGATTAGATTCCAGGCATCTCTCAACTTGCAATAAGAATTGTATTAGATCAATAATTCTAAATCCAGATTCAAAGGGAATGGCATAAAACCGCTTCAAAGCCTCCCCATATCCGCCTCCTGCCAAAGTCTTTCCCCGGTTATTTTCCTCTGAAAATAAATGTGCCATTGCCCTTCACAATGGGTGTACTTATATTGCGCCCCGTCAAAATATGGATATTAAAATATTTCCCGTTCATGTCCTCCCCACCCATAAAATTTCTTAGCACTTAAACGCGAAGGAGGCTGAAGTTTTGAAAATCTTTTTCACAACTTTTGGCGTTTCGTTTATAGGAAGAAAATAAAATGTTCAGCAATTTAAAGTCGACGAGAACTTTAATAAATACACATTCCAGCAGGGATGTTTGAGTTAAGTTATATTTCAGCTCATTTCAGTAACAAATACACGGAAATGCTTGGGGGCACATCAATCAAGTACACACATGAAATATGCTTTTTTTAAGGATGTATCACAGAAACACGTGTGCTTAGATAGGCGGAAGCTAAACAGAATGATTGTTAATGGAATGCGATTTGTTGGAATGTTTTTCTTCTGTATTATTTTTTCGTTCTGTTTTCGTATAAATAACATAATCCTTCTCCATATTATTTGGATGGAAGCTTTTCCTTTAAATAGAAATATCCACCGGAAGGAGAGCTCACGTTTTAATTCGAAACGTGACTATAATTTGAAATGTTTTGAGAGCAAATATTTTAAACAAATGGAGATTTATTTTTAGATAATCCTGGAGTTCTTATGCGAACATTGATTGAGTCATATCCATCCATTCAACCTGTGTGTAAACTACATACATACTTTAAGGCCATGAAACTAAAAACTATCCTCATTTGAGCTATCAAGATAAGAATAAGAATTAAGCTATGTAGATAGAATTTATGTAAAAAATGGCTGTCCGTACGTAAATATATTTTGGGACCTTTTGTTACAAAAGAATATAAGTTTGACAGTTTGGTAGAAGATCCGTTTATCCAAATCAAGTTTAAATCGAAAAACAGAACACTTTAAATACGCAAAATTCGGGGACAGAAAACCCAAGGACTAAACTAAAATTCTTCGGAAGAAAGTAGTCTTCTTAAAATTAAACGAAATCCGGAAATGTTTGACATAATAATGATTGAGGGATTCTTCTCAAGGCCACTCGGACTTGTTTAAGATCTGGTTGCCAGAATAATTGAAGATTTGAATGCCATAAACTATTAGTCAGAAGGGAACGGCTTTGAACCCAGACAATACTTAAGTCAGAATGTTCTTAGAGAAATATTTGGTAAGATTATTCAAAAACGGGGTGTGGTAAAAATAAGACCACACAGACACTAGGCACCAAAACGGGCCCATCGCGATCTCTGGGCAACAATTTAAGATTAACATTCAAAAGGCAAGGAAATATTACCAAGGTGAAATGATTGGTGAGATGATATAAGGAAAATGCAAGAAAAAAAGCCAAAAGCCTTGACTTTATTAAACTTCAATTAATCAGGTAGTAAGCAGACAAACATGTTTATTGAGCAAATGCATGGGGCATTGCGAAAACTTTGCGTATCAAGCAGCTTCACTCCAGTATATACAAGAATTCACTTCTTCTTCTTTCTTCTTTTGTTGGAGGTTGCTACTATTGGATGGAGCACACAGACACAACTACTGGTCCATTGTACTACCATGCAGACACCTTACATTAATGTATTTAGTTTACCCGTCTTTCGAAGAAAGATGAGAAGGAGCTTCAGTGATGAAGAGCTTAGGTGTTCGGCACTCACCACGTCAGCCCCAAAGATCCGCCACCTGATGCGTGCAAAGGCAGGACAACTACAGAGAAAGTGTTCCGCTGTATCGTCGTCCTCTCCACAGGCAAGACAGGTGGTGGTTTCGCTTAAGCCTAACACATTCAAGTGTCTAGCAAAAGCTTGGTGGCCGGTAAGGACGCCTAAAAGAAGTCTGCAATCGATTCTCCTAAGAGATAGAAGAAAAGACGCTGACCCCTCGCAGATGTCTGGGCGTAGTCGTTTAGTCTGTCTGCACCCATCGCAGTCACGCCAACTAGCCCTGTGCTCACGAGAAACCCAAGTATCAATGGCAGACGTGACAACAGATACAGGCAGGCCTAAAGCAGGTTCGGGTCCTGAGAAAACCTCTTCTGAGCCAAGTCTGGCAAGCTCATCAGAGATCTCATTTCCCTGGATACCAGTATGACCTGGAACCCAAACAAGATTCACTGCATTTAGCCTTCCGACTAAGTTCAACGAATTCTTGAGTTTGAGCACTATCTTGGACGAGGTAAGAGGGTTGAGCAACGCATTTAGAGCGGCTTGGCTGTCACTGCAAACGCATATGCTTCTTGCCCTCCACCTGTTAGTCACAATATAGCGCTTAGCCATTAGGATAGCGAAAATCTCCGCTTGGAAGACAGACGCATATTTACCTAATGTTCTCGCTTTCCACAAAGACTCCAGCACCAGACCCCTGTCCGGTTTTGGAGCCATCCGTGAAAATACGATGGCATTCTTTCCCTGGCTCAGAGTCTGGCCGAAGCCATTCCATTACCTGAGGAAAGTTGACTTGGTAATTTTGTCGCAAAAGGATTTCTGGGGTCATTGCGTCAGAGGGCATGTCCATAAGACAGGGGTCAAAGGACAATTCTCGAACAAGTTCTTCAAAATTCCAATGCGTGTGGTACCAAAAACCACCTCTCTTTAAGCGAAAGATGGTTTTCAGCGTACACCCCATGATAAATATATCAAGGGAGGGGGAGGTTCATCAAAGCATCTAGAGCAGAGCCCGGCGTGCTAGGGAAGGCCCCTGTGCAGCCAAGACAAGCCGTTCTTTGGAGTTTGGCAAAAGAGGCAGTAACACGTTTCCGCGAAAGCCTGTTCCACCAAACAACCGATGCGTATGAGAGGAGTGGTCTAACCATGGCAGTATAGATCCAGAGGACCCTTTTCGGAGATAAGCCCCATGTCTTGCCAAAAGCGCCTCTGCACTGCCAGAAGGTGGACAATGCTTTTTCGGTTTTGGATTCAACATGCTTGGACCATAGAAGTTTTCTATCAAGGATTACTCCCAGATATTTGACTTCATCGGATATCGGGATAGTGACACCTTTAAGCACTAGTTGAGTCAGACCAGTGACCTTCCTCCTTCTCGTAAAGAGAACAACCGTAGTTTTAAGAGGATTCACTGAAAGCCCATTCCTAGTGCACCAATCATCGATCAAGTCCAGGGATCTCTGCGCCTGAGAGCACACAGTCCCTATAGGTTTGAGCCGACAGAAAGAACGGCGACATCATCCGCGTAGGCTTGTGTGTAGGTTCCAGGAAGGTTGAGAGCCGATAGTAGAGAGTCTACAACCATGCACCATAAAAGGGGAGTCAGAACACCAGCTTGCGGGCAGCCCTTGTTTACGCAGTTATGACGCACTTGCCACAATCTGCTTCATCAGCGTCCTGTTCATTAGCATTGCCCTAATCCATTGAACTAATGTTTCATCTACACCATGTTGTCTGGCTGAGTTGCACATGCTATCAAACGTCGCGTTATCAAAATCACCCTCAATATCGACGAAAACGCCCAGCACGTACTTCTTCTGGTCAAGAGCACATTCAATCCTACCAACAAGGTTTTGAAGCGCAGTTTCGCCGGATTTTCCGCGCTGATAAGCGTGTTGCATCTCAGAAAGAGGGTGCAAACGAAGAGCAACTTTGCGCACGCGCAGCTCATCCAGTCTCTCTAAGCTTTTCAGCAGGAAGGAAGACAGACTTATGGGTCTGAAGCTTTTGGCTAGGCTATAGTCTGACTTACCAGGTGGGTATGTAAGCCAAAGGGTGAGTATGTAAGCCAAGGCAAGGCTCGCAGTGAAAATTCTTTTCAACGTGGGCAACAGCTGACCAAAACCTTGCTTCAGCATAACCGGGTAGATTCCATCTGGACCAGGTGACTTAAAGCTCTCAAAAGATGCAATAGCATATTTGATAGCGTCATCAGTCACCACTCTAGATTCAATGCACCAGTTAAGCCGCGTTGTGTTCGCTGGTTCTGCAGTGGCCACCATGCTAACTAACTAAGAATTTACTTAGTTAAAACGCTTCTGGTTCCTCAGAGCTAAAAGGCTACTCAAAAGTAGTCTATCCAAAACTGGACTCCGCACAAACTTCCAGTGTCTCTCAATGACATGAATCAGGTAATTTCATTGGATCCCGACATTATGACCATATTTTGCTTCATGGGAATTAGATCCTTAGTTGTATGTTGAAACAGTACAGATAACCACAAGATATAGCATATTTTTCCACACAATAATTCAAACCAAATACCCACAGCTTAAAAAAATCTAAGCTCATCACGACTATTATTTGCCTGAAATCATTCATGAATCTCCTAAATCCGAATTCACATTCAAATTGCGCGTTTACAATTTAAAGGTAAAGGTTTACCTTACATTAATTGAAGTTATTAAATTCCAATCTTTAAATTAAATTTTAATTTTTATTGTTTACATAATTATTAGTTATATTACTGTTAGGCTTTCTTTAATTAAATAAATTCAAAATTCTGTTTTAAAAAAGTCTGGAAATGCAACGTTGACAAAGCGCCAAAGCGAAAAGTGTATGAGGCGTGCCAGAATTTATTAAGTATAATGAAGGTTCAGTTTGTAGTGCAGTAAAATAATCACTAAGACCTTTTAGAGATATGAATGAGGCCGACAGGAGAATCGATTAAGCCATGTCCGTCCGTCCTTCCATCTGTCCGTCCGTCCATATGTAAGCAGTTGTTAGGCATTAAATACTAAGCTAGAGAGCTGAAAGTCGGTGACTAAGCTGGAAGTCCAGTCTTCAGATCGAGTTTGAAAATTAATTGAAATGGCCCACAGGCACGCCCACCACAGGCCTATATGTGCGCGACCATCTCTAATTTTTATACCCCACCCCACAGGATAGGAGGTATATAAAGTTTGATTCATAGTATGTAACAAGGAGAAATAATCGCCGTAGACCCCCAAGACCTTACGGGCATATGATCGAGTACGAATTTTAAGTCGAATAAGCCATGTCGGTCCAACTGTCGGTAGTTTTAAGGCCTTAAATTTTGAGCTAGAAACTTGACACTTTATATCTGTTATTTTTAGGTCCTATAGCAGTATGAGTGTAAAACTTTTTTTAAATCCGCCCACTGATGCGCCCACTTTACTTAGTAGCATGAAAAATCAAAGTTGTTGTAGGAACCTGAAATTTGGAATGCAATATGCTCGCTAAAGTGTTTGTGATTGACATTTAAAAAAAAAAGAGTAAACCGCCCCATGTAGGCGTGGTCATATTAAAAATACATTCTTATAAACGGTTTTTATTATATTTGCTTTAAATCCAAAAATTTTGCATATTAAAATGTTCAAATATGTGCATGAGCTATCAACTTAAATGAATTAATTTTTGCGACGCCCACCTTTGGGGGCGTTTTTAAGTAAAAACTATTTTTTGCAATTAAAATTCAATCAACACGTGTATACCACATCTGAGAAAAATATAAACAATCAAAATGATGTTATTGAAATGTTATTGAATCCCCTTTTTTAAGAGAGAAGATTTTTTTCAACTTTATTAAGAACTTTAAAAAAAGATTTGTTTTTCAAGAAAGAATATTCTTAGCTGACAAATCCTAAACACAATTTAGGTTAATAGAAACTGAAATTTGAAAACCAAGATTTTTGACGCAATTTGTAACTTGGTATCCAACGATACCTACGATATCGTTGGATACCAATATATAATATAGGATAGGATATAGGATAACTTCTACAATTGGGGGAGGGGTTGCAATTTATTGTAAGTCGTCATTGAAGTGTGATGTGCTGTTGAAGTCTTCTAATACGGATATTGAATTTATCATTGCAGAAATTCATGACGGAAATTTAAAATGCTTGGTTTGTTGTTGCTACAATCCTGATCGAAGATTTTCTTGTGAGCCATTTTTTTCTGCTCTATCAGAGTTTGCACCTAAATATGTAAATATTATTGTGTTAGGTGATTTTAATGTCGATTTGCTAAGGAATGACTGTTTCTGTCCGTAATAAAACCTGTCCTTGGTTTACGTCGGAAGTCGTAAACGCGCTAAGGGCCAGAAATAGGTTGTACAGTAAATGGAAGCGAAATCGTTCTTCATACAATTTAGCAGCTTACAAAAACTCGCGCAACATTGCAACTAGTATTGTTCAAAATTATTACTCCTCAAAGCTTAGTACGTCCTTGCCACCCAAAGATTTGTGGAAAAATCTTCGACAAATTGGTCTCAGCAAAGGAGGAAACCAAAATTGCTCCTTAGATCCGAATGAACTTAACGCTCATTTCGTTGATAATGCCATGGCAGATTCTTTGTTTGATTTTTCATCAAACACTGCAATTCTTGTAGAGAGGGAAGCTGAGTTGCGTGAATTCCACACAACGGAGAGTGAAGTTATTTCGATTATTGCGTCTATCAAATCAAATGCTTTAGGTGAAGATGGTATACCGCTTAAATTTTTAAAGATTCTCTTGCCCTATGTATTAAGTCATATAACACACATAATAAATTCATGCATTATGAAATCTACCTTTCCCCTCGCAAACATGCCAGAGTATTTCCGATTGCTTAAAAGTCTAACGCCAACACTGTCAACGATTACAGGCCCATCAGCATTTTACCATGTCTATCAAAAATTTTTGAGAGAGTACTGGCACCTCAAATCAAAGATCACTTAGCACGTAACTCCTTATTAAATCCTCTACAATCAGGCTTTAGTTAAAGCCACAGTTGTTCATCTGCTATTGTGAAGATTTTGGATGACGTCAGGCTAAAATTTGATAAAGGCTTTACAACTTTACTTTGTTTGTTGGATTTTTCAAAAGCGTTTGATAAAGTAAATCACAAAATACTTCTGTGGAAGCTTAAGAATCTTTTTGGTTTTAGCGTAAGAGCTGTGAATCTATTGAAAAGTTATTTGACAGACCGTTTTCAAAAAGTCATTGTTGGAAATAAAGCATCATCATCTTTGCCTTTGTTGCAAGGTGTTCCTCAAGGGTCAATACTGGGTCCGATTTTGTTTTCAATGTTTATAAATGATCTTCCTCTTGTTTGCACTCACGTTTCTGTTCACTTGTATGCTGACGATGTCCAGTTGTACATTTCCTTGCCTATGAATCTACTAAATGTATTGACAGTTCACTTAAACGAAGATTTGTCAGCTATAAATGAGTAGGCTAACAGAAATGGGCTGCATCTAAATCCATCCAAATGCCAGGTATTGCCTATTTCAAAAAGGTATTTCAATTCATGCCTTATACCCGATTTGTATGTGCCAGGCTCGAAATTGGCCATAGTAGAGTCTGTAACCACCCTCGGCATCGTATTAAACCGCGGTCTCTTATGCTGTAATCAGGCAAATTATGTCATAGGACGTATCTATGGCTGCTTGCGAAGGCTTTGGTTGACTGCGAATTTTACTCCTCTTGAAACTCATAAGCGACTAGTTCAAATGCTTATTATCCCTATAATAACATATGCCGATGTTGTTTATAGCAGTCTTGATTCTGTTTCTAGAAACAAGCTACAAGTAGCTTTCAACGATTCAGTGCGGTACATACATGGGTTAGGCAGATACGAACATATATCGAGATATGCGAATGATCCTCTGGGTTGTACATAACAACAGTATATGCAAATAAGAAATTGTATATTTATGCACAAGCTTATAACGACCAGAAAACCAACTTATCTATATTCGAAGCTCGATTTTTCTCATTCTCGTCGAACATTTAACTTTAACTTGCCAAGGTTTAATTATCTCAATTCTTCAAGGTTGTTTTTTATTCATGCCGTTAGGTTGTGGAACTCACTACCCTTACATATTAAGGGGATAAATAGTGCTACAAACTTTAAAGCCGCGTTACATAATTACTTTTCTCTCCAACAGCAATAATCTTTACCTTACTTCTTTCAACTGTTTTTCTATATTTCTTGCCTATGTCTTACTTTCCTACCTCCTCTTATTTTTATTATTAGTAAATATTCACATTATATTTTTAAATTTTAATTTTTAATATTTAATTATTTTTTATTGTGAATAATTATTTTGTTTATTGGTTACCAATTACTATGTTGTTCACTTAGTACTATAAGAGACTCAAGTCTTAATGTACATACCAATTTTATATTAATAAACTAAACTAAACTAAACTAAATATCCTGCCATCGTCACCTGAAAAAAAAAAGACTTGCCCTTTTTCACGGCCCCCACCTCCACGAGGGTCTGACAAGCCCTCCGAGAGTATCATTTGTCTTGAAAAACTTCTCAAAGCGCCGTTCGGGTTCGGCAAAAAATTGTAGGTCCCCTTAAGAAATTAACACACCAGCATACATTGTTGAGAAGTTGGCCCTGGTTCACCTCGAGCTGTTGCGCCACTCTATTTATTTATTTATTTATTTATCCAACGATACGCCTATGCGGATTGTAACCCTCCCACTAGTTTTAAATACTTCTTTTCAAATTTGAGCTATGCATGTTGCAATAGTGCTAGCGTACTAATTTCTGGCATGTGGCATTGCTTTGAAATTGTCTTTTAGGTTGCAGAAAACGCCCTCTTTTTAAGGAACTTTAACTTAGAATTAATATTTTTTTTAATAAATGTATGTGTGTAGGTTGTAGATATTAGCCTAAACTACCTTTTTTGTAGATATGTGATATGTGCCGCTATTACGGGCGTGGCTTTAAGATGGTGATTTTTAAGTTAAAAATGCGGGGCTTTAGTTTGAAATGTATGCAACACCCTAGCACAAAGCTAAGTCAGAATTTTTAAAAAGCAGAATTTTAAAAAAGCACACTTTTGAAAGCAGAGCTGTGACCTGCTTCTACATATTTCAATTTGTCGCTTTAACAATGATGCATTTCCAGAATTTTTTAAAACAAATTTTTGAAAAGCAAAATTTTTTATGGATTTTGATCAAAACCCGTGAAAATCAAGCCATGTTAGAAAGGGTTACTTAATTAACCAATAAAATAATATTTTCACCTTGGCTTAAATACTGTATACAGCTTTAACTACCAAAACAATATTAGGATGGATAAAATTTAATTTTATTAAAATCCAATTAATAATACAAAACGGCCATACGCTTAAAATTTTCGCTAGGTTGCCTTTAATCTAATTACACATTGTGTTGGAGCCTATTTACTTGATGCCAAATTGTAAAATATTGATAATGCGGGATAAGCGTATGTGAGTGTTTACAGGAAGGTGCACGCCTGTAAAGGACATTATGTCAATTCATTTCTGGTATTAACTTAATTATTGCGATTAAGCTGCATCAATGCAGGCACGCTGTGTTTATTATCTGCATTATTAAATGAAACTTTAATTATTTTCGGTTCGCTCTAAAGGTGCGTATTTACCTGGGGATGTTCTTGCCGTATATGTTTTATTGACGCGGTTGAAAAAAAAGTATTAAACTTATTTAAAGGGGCGGTATGGGGCTTGTTTCATATCACACAGCGGTAGATTTTAGAATACAGCGGAAATTCCATATGTCTGCGTTCTGAATGGACCACGCCAATATTTGATTAGGTGAAAACAGTTCAAAAACTAAAACTGTAAATAAATAATTTAAAATTTTTGTTTAAAAAAATATTAAAAAATTGTCCTCTTCATATGTTGATATTTCAAACAAAAAAATAGTGAAATTGAAACACCTATTGGAAAAGATACTCACACTAAATTAGTCGTAATGTCCTAAGCTCGTTACTGTCCCACTGTTGGTGGCTCGCTCCCCTTACAAAAAACATCACTACATTCTGAATGAATTTACCGCGTTATTAAAGCAATTAGCCATAAATCCAAGTCTGGTGATCTCTTCTCATATCTTTTTTTTTAGCCAAAATACTAATTAACATAATTAACATATAAGGATGATTTTCCTTCTAAATTTGTAATACTTTCCAGATATTCACGGAGTCCTGTCTACACTTCCATTGGCTATTCAACAGTATATCAGCATTTTTCAAATTCAATTCTCTCACACGTCATTGCACTTGAACATTTCAATCTCAGAGCTAGGTTAAAAAAAATCAGCTCCAGGATTTGTTAGCATTATTCTTCGACGTTGTTTTATTTCTTGTTTCATTTCCCAGCTCTAATGCTTCGTTATTAAATATATTCCAGAATTGGGAGCAAGTGTCAAAAGCAGAAAATGTTTATAAATTACTTCATTTCTACTTGAAACTGTTTTTTTAAAGCTGTAGGGCAACTTTTTGTGAAATCCTATACTCGTCCTTACTGCAGCAGGACTTGCAGCTTGATAGAAAATAAAATAGACCATGAATCACAAATGTTAATCAAGCAAGACCTTCGGTACTTCGAATCCCTCAAATCTAAATTACGTTTCGATATAAATCAATAACCGAAGGCACTGTCCTCATTCCAAGGATCATAATAATATCATTCCCATGATTATTGCGACGGTTGGATGTCATGAGTTGAAAGACACTCCATACAGCAGCGTAATCTTCAAATCAAGAACTAATGACAGAGATGGAGACTTCCCATAAGCAAGTATCCTTAGTTGGAGACAAGAGTAATAACTTACTTACGGATAAGGATTGTCAATGTGCCACTGGCTTGACATTTTTGCCCATCCTCATCTTTATTACAAGGATGTTATTGACTATATAATGTATAGTCAGAGATGTGTTTGTTGTAGTTGTTGTTTGGAGACACTAAAACTAAGCTTCGTTTTCATTTAGGTGCATATATTTTGTGTGTAATTTATGTGTTGCTGTTGATGTAGTTTTCTGTCGTAAGGGAAAGGTATACGTCCTTGAAATGGATAATATTACATAAAAATGTGTGTACGTTTTGTGTGAATGTACAAAAGGATGTGCGAATCGTCAATTACAGAAGATGTGGGTATTTTTTTATTTATGCTCGCACACACATGTTTCTTGTAAATGGTTGTGTTCTTATTGCAATGGGATTTTTATATTTATTTTTTATAGGCGTGTAGGTACATTGTATTATTTTGAAGCGATCTTTTACGAGCATGTTCGTATTTCGCACGTGTGAATTGGGTCATTTTGATGACTAGATTTTTGTGAATGAATATTTGCTGAGACAAGAACTCAAATAAATGCGTCTTACTACATTATTGTTTTAGAGTTTGTTTACGACTTCAAAAATCTACTTCTAACATATTTTGCTAAACGCTTGGAATACCCTTGTTAATTTGCCCAAAGTCAGCCAACTACACTGTCCTCAAGCACTTAGTAGCGGGAGGTTTTTATAGCAACGTTATGAGATTCCTTTAACGATCACAGAAATCGAAACTCTCAAAAAAAAAAGGTTCAAAATGTATCCACTTTATTGACCATTTCTGTCTGTGATGTTAGAATGTTTTTACATGTTCTGAACACCTGCCGTAATAAAATTTAAAAAAGGACATGCAGGTACGTACAGTATATACAAATTGTACATCGTTTGTGGCTTAAACAATTTGTTAACTGGATGAGGCACTGCAGCCTTCCATTGTGGGCAATCCTTGGTGGGCTGCTTTAAGTGACCCAAATCAAGAGCTCTGAGATACTTGACCGAAGGCATAATTTTACATGTTTTACTAGGGCTCGTCCTTGTCGGAGAGATTTTCATCCGGTCAAGGTTATTGAACCAATTAAAACAAACTAAATCCAGACGTTGTAAGGGGTAAACGGAACAGAACTGTAGGTAAGGTTAGGTTAGGTGGCTGGTTCCGCTCGGCAGGAGCACACTTAGATCGAAGGGGGTTCATTGTGATACCATTTTGTAAGACCAGAGGAACCAGACCCACCTAAATGAAAACTACCCGTTTTGGGTGAGGGGGGTCGAGTCAACCAGTATAGGTGTACGCCTGTGCCGAAGGTCAGAAATCAATGGTTGATTGGTTAGGGACTTTCTTGAAAAGGGAAATTAATGCTATGGGCAACCAATTTGGTGTGAACAACTGTAAGCAAGATTGAGGGGGCCAGTGAGAGACCTTCTGAAGAAAGGGATCTCGTTGGACCGTTGGACTCCAGATATTAATTGCCTCGAGGATGGGAGGGGCGGGCTTGGTACGAATTGAGGGCAGTAGCTTAAGGTCGAGAGTAACCGTTTTCGGTGTGAGCCCGCGTCAACAAGGCGGTGGGAAGTCAGTGAGAAGAGACGATTTTTTTTTATATAAGAACCCACGGCCGATACGATCGAAAAGTCAACCGATTTCGGTGTGAGGGTGTGCCTATTGCTGCTCAAGTGAGAATTATACTCAAGGATGGGATTATACTTTGGGGAAAGATCTTTTCTGCTGTACTGTGTGAACGCCTGAAGCCATTTGTCAACAATGTTATTAGAACATATCAGTGTGGCTTTAGGCCAGGAAAGTCCACCATCGATCAAATATTCACACTACGGCAGATCTTGAAGAAAACCCAGGAATTCCAAATCGATACACACCACCTTTTCATCGATTTCAAGGCCGCGTATGACAGCATCTATAGAGACGAGCTATATAGCGCAATTTCTAGTTTTGGCATCCCTGCCAAACTCGTCAGTCTGTGCAGGATGACGATGGAAAACTCACGCTGTTCCGTCAAGGTCGGCAAAGACCTCACCGACCCCTTTGATGTCAAAAAAGGATTTAGACAAGGCGACGCGCTGTCATGCGACTTCTTTAACATCATACTTGAGAGCATTGTGCAGAACTCTCGTGCCAACACCAGAGGTACAATCTTTCAAAAGTCCGTTGAACTACTCGCATACGCAGACGACATTGACATAATCGGTAGAACTAAGCGTGATGTCAGTGAAGCCTTCGGGAGTATTGGGAAGGAAGCGGCGAATATGGGTTTAGCAGTCAATGAGGGCAAAACCAAGTATATGCTGTCATCAAGAAAAGACACCCAACACCTTCGTCTTGAACAAAACATCACCATCGACAGCTATAACTTTGAGGTAGTTAAGGACTTTGTCTGCCTGGGTTCCGCTATCAATTCAGACAATGACGCCAGCGCTGGAAACAAACTAAGCATAACTCTTGCCAATCGCTGTTTCTTTGGGCTAAGAAGGTAATTGAGTAAGAAAGCCCTCTCTCGAGCAACTTAAGTGTCCATGTATAAGACCCTCATCATCCCAGTCCTGCTTTACGGTGCAGAAGCATGGACCCTGTCAAAGGCGGATGAAAACACTTAAGGCTGTTTCGAGAGGAAAATTCTTCGGACGAGGTCCTGTCTGCGTAGATGGAGAGTGAAGAAGGAGATATAACATCGAACTGTACGGGCTGTACAGCGATACCGACCTAGCCAAAAGAGTCTACGATGGCGCTGGGTATTCTAGAGCGGATGGACACCAACGCCCCGGCCCGGAAAATCTTCGAATCCACCCCGCAGGGACGGCGCGGTAGAGGAGCACCGAGACTCAGGTGTAGCACGCAAGTGGAAGGGGACCTTAGCCGACTTCTGGCTTATCCAACTTCTGGAAACTGGAGACGGCTAGCTAGAGACAGAGTTGGCTGGAGAACCTTGTTGTCCACATCGGACTGTAGCGCCACCTTAAGTAAGTAAGTAAGATGGGAAAGTGCCAGGGCTAATCGTCTTCGATGTAAACCCGTACTTACGAAAACTCACGTCAGAATTAACCTTATGGGGGGAATGGGAAGGTAGGGGTAGCCGAAGAGTATGCTATATGCTGGTGTTTCCGTAAGGGTGGAGAGGTGAGGGCAACCGAAGCGATATAAGCCCGTTCTGCTCCAGTGCTGTAAAGAAAGGCCTTGAGATATCGTGGGAGGGGGAATTGGTATTAACTGTAGGTATTCTACTATTATGTTCCTGGGTGGTATGACCGACAGATTGTGTGTTCAGATTGAGTGTTTTTCATAATTTAACCGGAGATAAGGATAGTATCCTAAATCGAGTCTATCTAGATCTTTAGATTTTCCATCGATTTAGTGCCCCTCAAGTGAGAGTTAGCCTCAAAGATTAGAAAGTTCAGGGGTAACCGATTTTGGAAAAACACCTTTCCGAAGGAAGATTCTTAGTTAAGACGCTGATGTAGGGTAACCGTTTCGGTGTAAGCCCGTACCTAAGGTGACTCAAGTCAGAATTACGCTTTGGGGGAAATGGGAGAGAAAGGTGTAACCGAAGCAGTATGAACCCGTACCAGAGGGGGCATATATACCGGTGTTCCCATAAGACCGGAGAGGTGAAGGCAACTGAAGCAGTACGAGCCCGTACCAGGTCGGTCTTGTGTGGAAAACTTGGGATGTAGGGGGGGAAAAGGGGAGTGATTAGGGTTATTTGGCGTTTACTCTATTATTCAGTTCCTAGCTGGTAGAGAGATGGGTTGCGTAGCTCATCAATGAGGCGTTTAGCCAATCTGAGCCCTGGAGATAAAGCTCATTATCCTCTTTAAGTCAAGTCGTGCTATTTACATCTTCGAAGCAGTATTCACCTAAAGTTTTCCTTCTCAAGGTCAATAGGGTGGGACAGTTAGACAGATTGTGAACCATGGTCTCTTCCTCCTCCTCGTGTCTGCAGCTCCTACAGAAATCGTCAAAGGGAGCACCAAGTCTTCTGGCACGTCACCCTACCCGACAGTAGCCTGTGGGGGCCCAATTATCTTAAGTAAGCCCATTAAAGGAGATGAGTCTTTTTATTTTTCTGCGATCAAGCACTTAACAAATTTTTTTGGAAGAGGCACATTTGCTGATTTTATTTCACCCATTGCCAAAGGTGCCAGCTCGCCTAGGCCTATGAGAGCTCTCAGCGTCACCCTATGGAGACAACATGTAAGGGATAGAACTTTTAGTATAAATATTTAATACTTAGTAAGTTGAAGTATACTGAGCTTCGAAGAGAAACTTGGCCCAGCCGGAGTCCCTGCTGAACTTCGTGATATTCACCACCGGTATTCTTGCAAGCTCGTCCAGCTCCTCAAAGAAGAATTGGTCTAGAAGTTTCAAACGTTGCCTGCTGTCACTTGAACATTGGCAGAAGATGTGTTTCACATCTTCTTCGTCTTCGGGATATTGACAGCCCCTGCAAATGTACAAATGTAGTTGGTGCTAATGATTCTTGATTTTGCTAAGACAATCGTAAAGGAGATTGCTAAAAAAGAAGAAGAAGAAGATTGACTGACTGGGTTTAGCCTTAGTTATACTAAGTCAAGTAGCTGCTCTTACCTGCGATTCTTACGAATACTGACATTTCTCACTCTGTGTCTATAATTTGCACCAGCATCGAAGTTCAGAAATCTCATTTTGGAATCTTTTACCAGCCATCTTATTCTTTTGGTCATTATCAAAATTTTATGACCATAAATGAGGGTTGAGAGAAAGGTTGGAAAAAAATGAATTAAGTGCAGAGATCTGTGCTTACACTCCAAGCTCAGCTTTCCTGGCTGACTGTTCGTCCTATGTCTGATCATCTTCAGAAAAATAACCCCTGAAAGCCTGAAATATTTGCACAGGAGCTCGTGAAACAACCGTGAGCTCCTCTAAGCTCTTCAGAGCCTATCACGGAAAACGCGAACATTTTCAAAATACAATGTGCTCCGTACATGCAGACAGGTAAGTCTGGTAAGCCTGGTAAGTCTGGTAAGTCTGCAGAGTACACCCCTTCGCCAGCAATAAGTTGCAATAGGCTGGAACGTTTTG
Source organism: Neoascia interrupta (assembly GCA_947623515.1). Taxonomy (NCBI): domain Eukaryota; kingdom Metazoa; phylum Arthropoda; class Insecta; order Diptera; family Syrphidae; genus Neoascia; species Neoascia interrupta. The sequence goes on from OX392462.1 coordinate 189,387,102, forward strand.
ACAAAACCCTGATAAATTTTGTCTAAATGAGGTGAAAATACTTTTATTATATTTCAATCAATTTGGAAACACTAAAATTATACAAAACTAACATCAAAACAACAGAAAGCATAGATTCAATCTTTAAACTTAAAAGGACATCCATTCATTTGCTACGTCTCTCATTCATTTTTTTTTATTATGTGGTTTTCAATTTTTTTCGTCCTTGGTGGCACGCGTTAGATTTATTCTGTAGATTATCCATGACCTTCCTTTGTTTGCTTTAAATTTTGCTAAAGACAATTCACCGACTTCTATAGGAGCAGCTATATGAAACAAAAATTTTTTTTTTTCCTGTTTACCCATCATCCTTTAATGAGGGATGAAAAGCACAAATAACACCCAGGATAAACATTAACGTTAGATGTTGTATACGTAATATATGAGGGGCACGTCGCCACATTATAATGGCAACCTTTTTGAGTCCTATATACTGTGTGCTGCTCATCTGTGCTACTAATGATGATTGAGTGGTCCACGTTCCATACAATGTTAACGCCTATTTCGACTTTGGAGTATTTGAAATTACGTCACGTCTAGCTTATTAAGGTAATTTATGCATATATACAGCTGATATAATGTTGTGATGAATATTTTTCTCTCGACGCGATGGTGTTGAATTTTTTGGGTAATTTGTTTAATAGACATTAATAAGAGTTTACTTAACCCTTTTAAGCCGATTATGAAAAAGGCGTTAGGATTTTTTGGACGGATTTAAGAATAGGGTTCGGGTTTAGGAGGGAATTCATGGAACTTATTTAGTTCATACAGTTTGTAACAATGAAATAATCAACGGAGATCCCCAAGATGTTTTGAGGATAACAGTTGATTAGAAAATCTGTCCGTCTGTCCTATAGTATGAGCGAATTTAAAAGCCTTTCAAATTAAGCTAGAATCTTGAGACATGACTAAGGTTACACTTAGATAGGGCGAAAATTGTTCGAGTCCGAACGCCCGAAATAAAACTGTTTTCCTCTTACATTAAAGGTCTTGCCCAAAGCATTTACTACACAGCTCTTGTTGACAAAAGTCACAGAAAAAACGCACATAATAATGATTATGTTGGAAAAATAAAACTTTTCAAAAACTTTGTGAAATGAAAAGTTATGTAGCATGTCGTGGCAATCGTTCTGCTTCCAAGGCATTTGCAATTCAAATTCAGGGATGTATTTCCTGCATGTCTTAAATTATCATTTAATGTGTGCAGACCACAAAACGGCAAGCCATGAAAAGTAGTGTAAACTACTACCCTCAGGGTCCTGGTGGTATTTTTTTATATAATCCTCTTATGGACCAACATTTCGTTACAAAGTTTGTAAACACTTTGACCTCTTTTCAGCAAACGAAAGCATAAATACTAGTTCCAGTTGAGCTGAATAGAATGGCATTTATTTCCATTATCTGGTGCATCGCCGAAACGGAACCTAACCAAACCTCGAAAACAATGCTTTTGAATAAATTATAAAATGATTTGTTACTTTTCACATAAAAGGATAGCAAAATGCTAACTTGACAGATTCATATAATTCATAGCCATACTCTTAAGGATTAGCCACCTAGACAATTCTAAGATCTACAGGGAGTTGAAGACCGAAGAAAAAAAGAAATCCCCATGTACTGTGGCATGTAAAAGACTATTTTGACAAGGATACATTAATGTTACCCCATCATCATGCGTGTTCATATCCGTTTGAAAACGAATAAATTGAATCAATTTGTAAAATCCTTCCCCAAGGGATTGTTTTCGAAAATTTTTCATCAAATTGATTTTTCGCTAACAAAATAAAATAGCAAAAAGTTACACCGCCGGCCGCCCACATATCGCATCCTAAAACCGAAAACCCTTTTCCACCTGACTGAAGGATGAAATCATTCGGGTTAATAGAATTTGAATGTTTTCCCCCCTCACAACAAAGCACCACCATCACCACCACCGATCCGTAAAGGCATTCAAACCATGAACAGTGCTGAACAGCACATCATAAATCCCAGCACCCCCATCACCATGTAAAGCGTAAAATTCGAAGAGGATTATTGGTGTTTTCAAAAAACACAAAAGGTTAGTCTATCCCCAGGAGAGAGTTTGCCAAAGGTTAATGATTGTGTTCCGATTTTTCAATTAGCTTCGAAACCGCTCAAACACCTGCGAAAAGGGCGTTCAAGCTAACGATTCGAGGACGATTCGAATATGTTGAGTAAGTCGTAAGTAGAAAGTTATGTTTTTGGAAAGTTCTTCTCTTCCTGCTAAGTGGGATGTTTGGTCCTGGGAAGAAGCGCATATCAATAGTTCTTTTGGTGTGTATTTCCTTTTTTCATTTCTTTTTAATACTACCTTATGAGGTAATAAAAAAGCATGAAAGCGGAACGAACCCGCGCCGTTTTGGATAAGGAAGACTGGTTTTGGGGTCGGATTTAGCAGGAATAGGTTGTGTACTAACTGGCGTCAACGCGGTGATTTCACTTGCATTTATGCTCTGGTACTAGTCTTGTCTATAGGATTAGTTGAGCCTGTTCCTGTGCGAGTGTGGAGAAATAAAGTTGATTTATTTTTGAAATCTATGAAAGTCGGTGAATTGTCGGATCAGGATTATCTTTTATAAGCCGGGGCACGTCGCCGTCTTGTTAGAAGTTAGGTGCATTAGGCCAACAAGTATTGCCACTCTCAACTTAGGGGTTGGTGACGAGTGTCGGCGTATCTAGGATATCAAGCATATCACAAGAAAATTACTACATAGATTCCCTAATGTAATTTTATCATTCGAGATAGTTTCAAAATACCTTGACTCTGGCTGATCCTGACAATGGAACCTGCAAAGCTTGTAAGAAACAATGTCAGATTTGTGTTTGGGAACTTCAATACTGAAAATGAGAGAAAAAATTTTGCGCTAAATTAGGTTTTATCCCAATCTTTTACATACCTAGGAGACTTGGATGCCAAAGAAACTCTATAGACTTCTGGAACTCGGTGGGGAAACCTAACAAAGCTCCTATTCTATAGGCTAAGCCATACTTTGTAAATTAGACTTAAGATATTCCGTTCATATTTGAAGTTAATTTAAGAGCAAGTCGATTTTAAGACATGGAATTGGATCGCGGAAATCTGGACTTAGACTTGGAAAATAAGGACTTAAAACAGATGAATTAACGAATTTGAATTTTAAAATGTTTCATAGAGCTTCAAATATGCATCTATGTTCTCAATTTTAAAGAAAGGCCACTCGTTAGACTCTTTTAATTGCCATGGTTTTCCGCTCTGGAGTTACACTTATAGAGAGGATTTTAAAAGTTACTTCTGGAGCCAATCTCCAGCTGTCACCCAATTATGCTGGAAACAAGACTTTCTCCTCTATTTAAACACCTAAAAACAGCATTGACTGCTTTCTTAGCACATCCAGAAAAACGATTCACATTATCAAGAATCGTTGCGAAATATGCAGTATCCTCGAAAAGAACACAATATAATTAAATTCTAGATTTGGCGAAATGTTTGGACTTCTCACTTTGGGGGTTGCTGGTCGTCAATTTGTCCGCCTCCCCAGGTAGCGGATAGACGAATGCTACCCAGATATGGTGGGCTCCGGTATGGAAAATATCCGGGTCGGACCAAAGCCAGCAACAAACGAAAAATCCAGGCGCGTCTGTCTCAAAATAAGCGGCTTCCTGATCGGAATCCTTTCTCTTGAATCTTTTCTTTTCTCAAATTCTTTCTGCTGGCGATGTGCTACGAACCTTAAGGATCCCCTTTTCCCTTGATCGCGAGCTTATATTAAAAAAAATGGTTAGGCCGTCAACCGTCAAGGCTTTTAAAACTACTTTAGGGCCTTTCTACACTTGCGAACAGTCGACAATTGAGGCAAGCTCGAATAATATTGGGTCTTATGTAAACGAGCGACGATGACAGTTGTTGCTTTATTTAGGCTTGTGATGTAAGAACACTGATTTTTATTCATACATTTCATACAGATTTCATCATTTCATACATGATCATACATGATCATACAGAAAGTCAGCCTTAGGGAAGGCATAAACGCCAACTTAATAGAAAGTTTGAAAACTGGGGATTAGCTGATTTTGAACGTGATTGATCGAGAGCTGTCACAAGAAAATTGTGATGATCACAGTTTACGCAGACAAATTTTTGTGATCTGTGACATCACTTATCATAGATCACCTTAGCCGATTCCACCCAGGCTTAAAGCTTCAAATGAAATAGGATTCATCTCCGGGATTTTGCAAGCAAGAGGTAGGTTGTAGAATAAGCTGTGTTGTGGCGCCATGATAAAAATCGATTTGCTAACGAACACGCCTAACTGTCATTTCGAACACCCACGAACACCCCTAACCTATATTGCTCCAGTGAAAAAATACTCAAAGCTAGATTACAAAAACAGCTGCCACATCGACATCAACATCGGCAGCACAATTTTTATGCCCAGTGGATAAACTGGTGCATATTTATATAGATTACCACAGCTACTTCGACCTCGACATTGGCGTTAGACCTTAAGCGAGAAACAGATTACACCAGTAACATCGACGTCGATGTCAACAATGACAGAACAATTTCTATGCCATGCGTATAAATGGATTACCAAAGCAACATAGACGTCGACGTCGACGTTAGACCTAATCCTAAATTCTTTGACATTAGGTATTAAGGGGGCTTTAGTCAGGAATTGTAGTTTTGCATAAAATGAAATTGAAGATTGTTTAATTTTTTGCAAATCTGGATTAATTTTTTTCTAATAACTAATGATGGACAAAAAGTATATGGACAAAAAATATATGACTTTTAAGCAGATCAAGGCATTTTTAAAAATTTATTAAGATTTACTATTTTTTCGATGACTTTACTCTTTAAGATCATCACAGTGCATAAAGTTTGTAAGACTTTTGTTTGATTTTTTTGCGTTCGGTATTGACTTAAGTTGACTTAAATCCAAAGTAGGTATCATCTTGAATATTCCAAGGGCAATGAAATTTTAATACAATTAAAACCGATACAAGGACTTATGTAAGTCAACTAAGACGCTAGTACCAAACAGGGATTTGTGTTTTCTGACTAACGTCCTAAGCAGCAAGTAATAACGATAAAACCAGTTAATGGTAGACTTAAGCTGTTAATACCAAACAAAAGAGAAAAAAATGACTTAAGCACAATCAAAAACACAAAATCTAATTTTTTGACTTAAGACCTTTTGACCTAATGTCAATGAATTTCGATTTAGCTGTGCAGGTAAAAAAAATACAATCACAAAAAGTTGCTGTCGGTGTTCTCAATCTGTTTTACACAACTTCCGGGGCGGTTGTCAATGTCGCTGTCCATGTCGAAGTGGTTAATCTGTTTCTCGCATAACAGCCCTGGGAAATAAGACAAAAAAAAGCCAAACTTGATAATAATTCCCGGAAAGCTGAAATTTGGCATGAAGGTTCGTAACAATTTGTCAAAAGTCCACATTAATTCTCGCGTTGCTAAAAAATTTATTGGGAAAAAAACCGTTTCAATGAGTATTTCGGTAACGGTTACCTCTACAGAAAAGCTTACTATGACCGACCGATATAAAGCTCTAGTTAGATTCCTAAGAAAAGATAATACCGTTTCGGTCTCAATAAAGTGTCAATAGTCCCCATCGATTCGAGTTTCGTTTAAAATTTTACCGGGGGTTAAGGGTATTTCCCTGGACTACAACGAAAACTTACCAAAAAGGGAATTTCGAGAACTTGGTGAATTTTTACAAATACACGTATGACAGGCTCGGACGATACAGTTGTTTTTGAATGGATGAATCGTGAGAATCGAGAAATAACTTTAAAAGTGAATGAATTGAATTGAAAATAAAGTGTTGAAAATTTGTGATTTGAACTTGAAAGAACTGTGTTTGATGAATAATGTGCTTTGTCTTACAATTATAAAACCCCAGGCAAGCTACGAACTCCGGGCAAAAATATTACAATAGGTACAGTCACTGAAGAAGAGATTCACTCTCGTAACGTAAGTATTGAAGAAATTAGCTTAGCTACTTAATGCGAGAACCACAAAGCAGCCTGGGCTTGGCCTCGGCTTGACGTTTACAACTTCAGCCATATTATTTCAGTGTTTCCTAACGCAATGAAGCTCGGCTTCAAAATGTTGTTTGTAAAGAGAAAACGTAATGCTACGTAATAAGGCTTAGAAGCCCAGAACGAGCTCGGATGTGCTGAACTTTTGCTTCGTGTGAAGCAAATGGGGGTTGATTTCGTAATTTGTATATTTGTATAAGTGTGTTGGTCATGCACGGATATGACGCAGAATATCTGAATGTCTACATTTTGGGCCAAATTGCGTATTATTTATTTATTAATTGGAGATGAATATTCCACATAATTATGTACACTGCACTACTACCAGGGCTTTCGGCTGTGTGAGGGTATTTTTTAAGTTATCGTGGCATGCGTGGAGAACCTAGTGAATGCATAATAAAAGCTCTCTCTCCATGAGCGAAATGTCATTGCAAAGCCGGTTCAAAGCCCACGTATCATATCGGGGCGTAAGCCGAAGCCTGAGGCTGCTTTGTGGTCCCCGCTTAAAGGGATTTTACAGGCTCCTTTAGATAATTTAGCTAAGTGCATTGGGCAAATTACCGTGAACGCAATTTTTTGTTTTTATAATTGACTAGCAAATTAAAGGCTATGTCACAGAGCTGTCATACTTAATTCAATGGGAGGATGGGAGCTACCACAACGTTGCTTCGACCATCCGTCGTTACGTTTTTTACGTAAGAAAGTTTTGAGAACGCTGAAAAAATCAACACGATGAATTTTTGCGTGTTGTTTAAACGTTTATGGGAACCTGGAAATGTTGACTTTCGCGGTGGCTTGTCTCTTTGTGATTTGTTGGCATTTTGTATGGTTTTTCATCGTTTTTCGAAAGGTATAGTTTCAACGCGGTTGTAGAGCAACGGAAACGTAACGGGAAACCCAAGTAACCCTTTTCATGTTGCTTCGAATCTCACGAGCGGAACGGATTAGAAGAAGAGCAAAAGCAGGAGAGCTTCCGCCGCACTGTTTTGAATAGCGTAGGGAAAACTGACGTGGGAGCACGTCATCCGCGTTCTTCGGCTTATGAAAGAACCTCTAAACTTAGCTGTATACGTCCGAAAATCGGCTCTAGGGTAAACTGATGCGCATTCGATCTATGGCGAGTATTACGGTTGAACGTCATAAGGGGTGGAATGCAATTGGTTTCTTTGATGGAAGACAGTTTGTTGAAAAAGTTTTTTCAGCTCCACGAGAGTCTTATAAACTTTTTGAAAGCATAATTTGTCGTAAGAGGCTTCTCAATATGTAGGGCGAAAGTTCGGTAAGAATTATAGTTACACTTATAACGCATATAAGGTACCTTTGGCTGTAAAAGTTTATAGGCAATTTGAGATGTTAGTACCGCATCATTTTGTATTGCCATATTTTCTGCAAATGTCATCATTTTCAAGATTTAATTTCAAAGCCTTAAACTGGCATAACCCCTTGCTAAAAACCCAGCAAAAAACCGGTACCTTGTTCGTATTCGCAATAATACCAGGAATCTCCTTAATAGATCTTTAAAACATTTAGTAGACGCCTGGTATCTTTATCGATCGAAGCAGAAGGCTTTTATAAAATTTTTCGAAGGTCAAAGTATTATATTACATATAATAAAATTTTGACAGGAGGTCGAGCCACTAAGGCTTATCGAAGTCCTATGTTGAACAGACAGAACAAACTTGAACTCCGATAAAGTCATATATCTAGTCCTTTGTTATGTGGCGACAAGAAATAAAACAACACGGAGGAGTCCTTGAATGCACCCATCGATTCACTCTACAAACGCACCCGCTCGATTCACTAAACGAACATACCCAACTGTCATTCCAGTCATCTGACAGCTGTCATATTCGGAGTTCGAATTTCGATTTCCCCTCTTTGGAATTCAGCGGAGCAGTACTAATGGAAAATTACCAAAGGGGGTATGGAACGTGCTAGAAGGTGCCTAATTTTGTAAAAATACTCGGGTGACAGGCTCGTACGGCACAGTTATATTTTAAATGTGGACTTGTGAAAATCGGTTATAAAGTAAAAAGTGATTGAATTGAAATAAAGTGTTGAATTCTAAATAGTAAAGTTGAATAACAGTGTGATTTGAATTTAAATAAGTTTTGTTTGATAAATAAAGTGTTCCATTGGGTAATTATAAAAGTGAAATTGAGTTTTATTCAACGAACTGATTAAGCCAAATCGGTTTCTAAAAGACTCGTTTCTACGATACTCATAGAATATACCGAGGAGAGGTATGAGTGCGCGAGAGGTCAAGAGAACCAAGACAGGTAGGTCCATGGCCTTACGTAATGGCAAAATTCGGTCTTAGCTGATACTGATATACATGAGATAAGATGTAAGATTTCGCACTAGGTGAAGGCAGTTAAGGCTAGGTAAAATGTATTCAAGTGAAATGGCACTCTCAGTTCTCGTTGCTCTTCTCTATACGAGTGTGATTGAAGTGGAAACAAACAGCAAAATGTGTGTTTTTTTCCGGCGCTATCTGTTGCAGGCATTGGTTGTTGGAAAACGCTGGACTCCACTCAAGTCTGATGTTGATGTCACTATACCAGTTCCATTTTTCCAAAGGCAAGCATTGTCGGCTTCAGTTTGTTTTTTATGCAGCGGTGATCTTTACAAGATTGTATGATACCTTTTGTGAAAATTCCCGGAGGTTGTTGTAAGATATCCCCGAAGCTTAGTGCTGACTATGCTTAAAAATGTCCAGGCTACTTCCATTTGAGCCAGTATCAACTTTTTCTGTATGTAACAAAAAGGCTAAGTAGGTTCATGTAATGCTTTACTTCTTCGTAAAATGTTTGCTAGTTTTTTTTTAGGTTGATGCTGCCTCTGCTTCCATAGGCCAACTATGATTGAGAAGCTAATCTTGATGGGATTTAGAATAGACTTTGAAGAAGGTGGCGGGTTTGATGAGTCTGATTTGCGAAGTAATCTTTATGTCTTTCGGTTTGGAAAAAAAGAAAACTGTGCTAGAATCTCTTATATTGACTTTCTCCTCGTCGACTGTATTGCATTAAAAAAAGTTGGCGGTATATTTTAGAAAATTAAGTTTACCCTAAATATTTTTTTTTATATTTTGTTGTGCTTATATATTATATATAACATAATATTTAGTGTAGGAATAAATGTAGATGGGAAATTTTTATACAATTATTTATATTTAATTTAATTTATAATATATAAATAACAATTAAGTTAAATCAAACGAGCCATAGGCTAACGTTGCAATAAAACTAGCACAAAAGAAAACAATTCCACCTCATTATACTAATCGGCCAAAAACCAAAAACCATTTTAATCAAGCCACAACAACTTATGAGTTTTCTTTATAACAAAGTTAAGTACATAAAGACTGCATATAGTACCCAGGAGATTTAACTTGATTTGAAGTTCAAACTCAATCGCATGCAGGGGTTTCCAAAACGGAAAGAAAAAAGTAACAACCATCCGTGTATCCTTTCTCGGTGGAGTGCTTTTATTCGATTTGATTTTCTCTCTCCGATGGGGCCAATTGAAACAAATGGTTCTTGTGTTTATCCTTGGAGTATTTACCATTTTAAAGTTTAATTTACTTTGTTTGCTTAGCCTTCTTGAGGAGCTACGACGACCGACGCGACGTGTGAGGGTTAAATAAAGGAAAATTATATTTTCGAGTTCAAGAGGGTTTTTGTTTGCGCCTTTCGTTTTCCAACTATGCACTTAGTAAAATTTTTTCTATTTCAGGATTTAATAAGTATTATGGATAGAGCTCCCAAAACTCGCATCCCAAAACCATTGATGTACTCCGCAATCCATTTGGTATAGAAATTGAATACGAAATTCCGAGCTTGGTAGCTAATTTTCAATTTCTGTCCCGCATAATCATATTCATTTTCAGATCTAAATAAATTCAAGGAATATTATGCCAGACATTTTGAAACTAAGTGGCGGGGTGAATACATAATGCCGAGAACAGTATCTTTCCGCAAAGTCTTTGTTAACCACAAGCATGTTTATGTTATTTCATGCAAGAAACACTGAAGGAATTTAAGAGGTTTTTTGAATTATTGAAATTGTATATGCGTTTGGAAGATACCTTTCATTCTGTATAATTCATAAGGGTTGTTCTTTTTAAAACTTAATCAAGTTGTGTCGCGAATTCCCTGAATTTGAAAGTACGACATTGTTGGTAGGCAGGTACTGCCACCGTTTATGTAAGGCGGTTTGTGTGGTAGACTGTGGCCCATCTTCTCTATTTGAGGCTATGCAAATGTACACATCCTTTTCCCGTACATTACTTTTCAATTAAGTATTTGTATTCACAATGACTGAAGAACACGTGGGTTTGTTATAGTTTTTACTTATTCTTTGTATAATTGTGAAGTCGCCGCTGATTGTGATCATTTTAAGAGGATGCATTGGGTTTCGATCTTAAGACTAAGACAGAAAAGACACAACAGAACTCACCCATAGAATTACGTTTCCACATTCCCGCCAAAAAACTAACAGCAACTGACTTTAACTACATTGTACTGGAAACTATAAAGTACTAGAAATCTGCTGTTTCCAATTATTGAATATATCAGTTCAATTTATTCACTGCGGTCACATAAATGTTTCACGGATATCGTCTTCTCGTCTTAAAGCCATATCTCATTGATCATATTGCTTTTTCTAAAAAAGATCTCATTTGGTTGATATGTTAAAATATTGTAATGTTGCGACAAGAAATAATAAACACGAAGGAGTCGCTGAATGCACCCATTGATTGACTTTACGAACACACCCGCTCGATTCACTAAACGAATACACCCAATTGTCATTCCAGCCATTCAGACATATTCCACGTTCGAATTTCGATATCGAAAATTTCCCCTCCATGGAATTCAGCGGAAGAATACCAATGGAAAATTACCAAAGTTCCCCTTTGATAAAACGTACAAGAAGGTGTTTAATTTGTATAATTACACGGGTGATAGGCTCGTACGAGACAGTTATATTTTAAACGTTGACTTAAGAAAATCGATAGTAAAGTAAAAAGTGATCGAATCGAAATAAAGTGTTGAATTCTAAATAGCGAAGTTGAATTAAGTGTGATTTGAAATTAAGGCCCGATTTTTCGGTGCCGAGTTAAGCCCAGCTTAAGCTAAGATCTGTTAGTCCCGGTACAAAATGATTTGCGAGTTAGCCCAGAAACATGCAAAAAACACACAGAAAAAACATTCAAAGAAGTTCATACTTAACTTAATTCATTAAGTTTCTAGATTAACTCACCAAATTTGACGAGTTAACCCGAGATTAACCCTAGGTACGAGTTCACTGAAAAACTCATTTCTGGGGTTAATGTCAGTTTAACTCGGAACTCGGATGATCTCGCACTAAAAACCGGCCCTAAGTAAGTATTGTTCGATAAAAACTGAAATTGAGTTTTGTTCGACGACCCCAGGGCAAAATATTACAATATTAAGGTAAAACGTCCCGACTGTTCATAAAGAGAAAATACCTACTGGATCCCCAGAGTCTATAAAAAATGGATAAAAAATATTTTTCATTGTATTGTGAAGTAGTCCTTTTTATTTAAAGCATTTTATAGAACCAGGCGTATGGCTTCTTTTTACTTTGAATGTTTATTAACTTTTTTTTTGCGTATCCCACAAACGGGGCATTAGGCATGAGTAGAGTGGGAGGCCTTTGATCCATCACTTCAGAACATAACCTCGCACCTAAATCTCAAAGAAGAAGAAGAAGAATGTTTATTAACTTTTGGATGCTTAATACTCAATTGAAGTATCGGCTCTTTTCGCGATTGTCTAGTTGAAAACACTTGCATACAGGCACAATTTCAGGGCAGATGTCAAAAATTTTAATCTTTGTGCTGATTCGGACACCAATAGGCTCATATGCAGTCTCTATCATAGCTATGACCTTAAGGTTTTACGGGCCTTTTATACCTGAAACAGTTTCCCTGTAACAATTTCTTCCAAATCAAAATCAGCTTTAAGTTCACGAAAACTTTTTTACGAGAAGCAGCAAAGAAGCCAACATATAATACACATGAAAGCTCCTATAACAAGTTTTAAGTTAACGAATCCTTTATGGAAAGGTTTTTATTTTGGTACCTCTTGTATCTATAAAATAGTTTTTATAACAGCGTAATTCGCCGCGACATAATGAGGAGACAAAACTCCTATAAACGTGGGACACTATAAATGATTAAGACCAAAATACTTTTCGAGCATAGCTTTATAGCTTATATTGCTTTGTCTACAACTAATGCAGCTTTTATAGCAACTTTATGGTAAATTTAAGAAAGCTTACGTCCATTGGACTTTATTTAGATACTTGTGCGAGGTGTAGTGTAAACAACAAAGCAGAAAACCTAAATCCTATCCAGTAGAGTAGAATTCGCTGCTGTTGTCTAGTGGGTGTCTTGATTCCTAATTTTGTCAACTAAAATTTACGGGCTAAATAAATCAAGAAAATATAGCTTAAAATAAGTCAAAAAGGCTGCAATACACTGCAGACCATTTGAGTAGCAGCAGGATTATAGATTCTAACGCCCACCGAATTTTTCTCTCGAAGCAGTTTATGGCGTTTTCATACGCCCTTAACAGGATCCATGGATTCTGTACCGTAAAGTTTGACTTGGACGATAAGGGTATTAGAAAAAGACACTTTAGTTGCTCGAGACAGGGCTTTGTGACTCAATTGCCTCCATTGCCCAAAGAAGCAGCAATTGGCAAGAGTTCGTAATCGTAGATTCTGCGCTAGTGTAGCTGAATTTTTCGCAGAACTCTGGGTAGATAACGTCCCTAACGAGCTCAAAGTATATATAGTATACTGTGATGATGTTTTGACCAAGACGTGACGGTCTCGGTCAGTGCTGATTGCTCTTCTTGATAGCAGCAGGCTCTCATATAGTACGGCGACTATGCCGGGTGGATCCGAACCCTTTCCGGCCATACTCGTGAAAACAAAATTTCGAAAACAAACAAAAACGCAAACAAGGACGGGACAGAGGGCATGCTAAAATCCGAAGGGACAGACGACACCCTACCGGTGGTTCCTATCTATAATGGCTATATAGATAGGAACCGCACCGGTAGATGGATAGGAACCAACAGTAAATGCCCGGGAACCACAAGGTGGACATGCTGTTGTCCTTCGCAGCAAGGTAACCCTCAAGCAGCTTAGGCAAACTGCCGAGGTAACACGGGCAACAGACGCTGTGATTGAGTTAGAGACTGCAGGCAATGATGAAGGTAGTCCAACTAAAGCTCCATCATAGCAAAGTTGCCTCAGCCAACCTGAAGCCGTTACTCTAGAGCCGCGGTTCCCAAAATGTGCTCCTCGAGCGTGGACCAAGTGCTCCGCAAACAGATAAGTAAAACAAATTAAAAAACACATCATCGAAAAATAAGGAAGCCAAAATTTTGAATCGATGGCTGCCTTACAATAACCTACTTACTTAAGGTGGCGCTACAGTCCGGGGTGGACCTCGGCCTCAGCCAACAAGCTTCGCCAGCCAGCTCTGTCTCTAGCTAGCCGTCTCCAGTTTCGCACGCGAAGTTGGCTGAGGTCCCCTTCCACTTGCGTGCGCCACCTGAGTCTCGGTGCTACCGCGTCGTCCCTGCGGTGTGGATTCGAAGATTTTCCGGGCCGGGGCGTTGGTGTCCATCCGCTCTAGATGTTTTGACTCTTTTGGCTAGGTCGGTATCGCTGTACAGCCCGTACAGTTCGATGTTATATCTCCTCCTCCACTATGCAGACGGGACCGTAAATCGTCCGAAGAATTTTCCTCTCGAAGCAGCCTAAACTGTTTTCATCCGATTTTGACAGGGTCCATACTTCTGCACCGTAAAGCAGGACTGGGATGATGAGGGTCTTATACATGGACGCTTTAGTTGCTCGAGAGAGGGCTTTGCTACTCAATTGCCTTCTTAGCCCAAAGAAACAGCGATTGGCAAGAGTTATCCTTCGTTTGATTTCAGCGCTGGTGTCATTGTCTGAATTGATAGCGGAACCCAGGTAGACAAAGTCCTTAACTACCTCAAAGTTATAGCTGTCGATGGTGATGTTTTGTCCAAGACGTCGGTGTTGGGTGTCTTTTCTTGATGACAGCATATACTTGGTTTTGCCCTCATTGACTGCTTAACCCATATTCGCCGCTTCCGTCCCAATACTCACGAAGGCTTCACTGACACGTGATGTCTTTGTTCTACCGATTATGTCAATGTCGTCTGCGTATGCAAGTAGTTGAACGGACTTTTGAAAGATTGTACCTCTGGTGTTGGCGCGAGAGTTCTGCACAATTCTCTCAAGTATGATGTTAAAGAAGTCACATGACAGCGCGTCGCCTTGTCTAAATCTTTTTTTGACATCAAAGGGATCGGTGGGGTCTTTGCCGACCTTGACGGAACAGCGTGAGTTTTCCATCGTCATCCTGCACAGACTGACGAGTTTGGCAGGGATGCCAAAACTAGATATTGCGCTATATAGCTCGTCTCTATAGATGCTGTCATAAGCGGCCTTGAAATCGATGAAGCGGTGGTGTGTATCGATTTGGAATTCCTGGCTTTTCTCCAAGATCTGCCGCAGTGTGAATATTTGATCGATGGTGGACTTTCCTGGCCTAAAGCCACACTGATATGTGCCTATCAGATTGTTGACAAACGACTTCAGGCGTTCACACAGTACAGCAGAAAAGATCTTGTATGCGATGTTAAGAAGACTTATGCCTCTGTAGTTGGCACAACTCAGAGGGTCTCCTTTCTTCAGGATCGGGCAAACAATGCTGAGGTTCCATTCGTTGGGCATGCTTTCTTCCGACCATATCTTGCAGATGAGCTGGTGCATGCTCCTAACCAGCTCATCGCCAGCGGATTTAAAAAGTTCGGCAGCTAGGCCGTCTGCTCCGGCTGCTTTGTTGCACTTGAGCTTAGACACAGCTACTTTCACCTCCTCCAGGTCGGGTGGGCTGTATCGTTCGTATGCTTCGTCGGCAACGTCTTCGCCCGGGTTGAATGGTTCGTTCTGCCTGACAGCGGTATTTGGTTCGTCCTCGCCGTTATACAGTCTGCAGAAGTGGTCTTTCCAAATCCTCAGCACCGACTGCGATTCTACAATGATGTTCCCTTGTTGGTCCTTACAATATGGGTTGAGGTAAAATCGTTTCTGATAGATAAATACTGTGTTTTGGGTGAGAAGCTATGTTCAGGATTTTATTGTTATCATTTTTCGTAGATATTTGTAAATGTTAATGTTTAAATCTTGTCGCTTCAGGATATAACTAAAACCTGCTGCAAAACCTGCTGTTGGCTTCCCTAAGATCGTAGAGCATTTGGATGTCATGCTTAAGACTCATCGGTAAATCTCGTATAAGTTTACCAGTTCCAAAATAAAGGGAAAACATCTTTCCAAAATTTTACCTACTTTATGAGAAAAGATAAAATTTGATAGCAAATGTTACTTTAACTGGTCGCCCGTTTTCGAAGTAAGATTACTTAATAAATAGTAATATTTTGTTTCCACCAGACACAAATCCGTAATTTACACAAATATTCAACTAATCTCTAACAAATCTAGAGATTTTCCATACAAATTTTAACCCTCGGCGAGTAATTAAAAATAATTCTCCTCCAAAATCTCCTCTTTTAACCCTTGCCACTTTTAACTTTTTTCGCTCACTTTTAGAACCAGTTTAAGACTAGGGAAAGAAAACATTAACTAACAACGTATAAAAGATCTTTCAAAAACATGATTTTATTAGAAGGTTTACAATAAAATCTGGGAAATGTCATTGTCACTGTCTTTGGAGAGCCAAAACGACGACAAAATAGTGCTCGTATTAAGTTAATATTATGTTTGTCCGGTGGAGACACGGCGGGATTTTTCTTTAATCGTCTCCCGGGAATAAAATTTAAAAAAAGTGTAACTAGTCATTTGAAACAAATATTGAAATCTGATTTCACTAAACAGCCACACCATCTGTTGATTCATCTTTGAAAATTGTGCATCATGCTCTGTGATCTGCTTTCGCACAAAATTAAAATATGCATAGATTCTGTGCGTCAAAATGCGATGCAGGAAAAGAAGCACACATTTTCGGTAGCAGATGTCTCAATCTAAAATTCAGTTGCATCGCCAATAAAAAAGAGTGGCGCAATAGCTCGAGGTGAACAAGGGCCAAAGTTGCATACCTACCTTCTGAAATAAGTTACCTTACTTATTATTACAATGCGTTGTTATATAATCGTCATGTTGCTTTTTTTATAAGAAACAATTCATATTTTTGTATCTTATAAAAAAACATTTTGTTGCTCCGCCGTCGAGATCTCCTTTTACAAGTGCTCCGCGACCGAAAAAGATTGGGAACCGCTGCATCTAGAGGGAGTAGCTATGGATCTAGCCCTAGTTCAGGCACCCTGCATCGACAAAATGAACAGGGTCTTAGGATTGAAAAAAAAAATTATCGCCCGAAAAAAAATTATGTCTACTATAAAACAAAGGTAAGGCGAGAACCTGTTTCGTTATAGCATTTTTGCACAGGTAACGCAACGGTAGTGGAAGTTTGAGACGACGATACCTCGACCCCCTGGAATCTATGAGGACTCTAGTTAAAGCGTCCGAACAAGGAAAGAAAACCTTAGTTAGGCTGTGATGTCAATGCCCATCGTATCGTCTGGGGAAGCTCAGACATTAATGCTAGAGGCGAAGTTTTGTTTTATTTTCGTGGCTTCATCCTTCTAGTACATACATGTAACAGGGGAAAATGATCTCACCTTCGTTACAGGAAGACTTTCTAACACGTAAATTTGGTGTATTAGTTCAGCTCTGTTTAAGTAACATACTGAATGGTATCCAAGCAGGCATCGCTATCAGACCACTGCTGTGTAGATCTGTGGTGTGTCAGTCTCAGGCTAGGAAAGTTTTCAAAGATCGCCAAGAGGAACTCATGGAAGAATTGCTGCACAACAATCGAAACTAACCACAACTGAAGAGTCCTGACTCAGAAAAGTCCTTTACCGATGTCTTCACTCAGAAAGACTGTGGTTGGAAGTTACATTCTTCAAACTACGAAAATCACTGACCTAATATCCGATGCCCTCTATTTATTAACATTTCTAAAAGTAACTCTATCCCGCTCCTGCAACAAGCTCGAAATTCACAAGTCTTCAAGCCTGAGACAAAAAAAAAACTTAACTACACTTACCTACCACCTAATCTAACTTTAAGTTCTGATTTAATCTAAAACTGTCATCAATTTTAGACTTCGCTAAGAACGCAATTAAAAGCGGGGGACGAAGCCTTATCCCTGCCAACATCTGTCAACTTTAGGACAGGAAAAAAAGCCTTAAATATGGATATGGAAATGGAAAACAACAATGATTGATTAATCTAATAGTTCAACTAAAGAATAGGATAAATCCTTGAATTGAAACGCAAAGCTAACTACCCTCGAATTCGCTACGTTTTCCTTAGTACTTTTATCATCTTCCTCGAACACTGGGATGGCTTCGAGACTGGCATATGACAAAAATCTCGAAAAAAAACAAGTGAGTAAGTGCAAGAGTTCCAATAACACCAAATTACCAATGATAATTTGGCTTGAATTCAAATTATTTGTAGTCGCGAAGCCCCTAAAAATGGGCGGGGCTAAGAACAAGATCCTTTAATCTGAAAACGCGCCCTAAAAATTTGCTCAAAACTTTGTATTGGACAACTTCATCCGCACCTTACACGGTCAATCGATTAATGTCAAGCATCGTGTACGTGTATATTGATTTAACCCCTTACACAGTTCAATCGATATACAAAAATTTTTAGTTTTTTGTCAAGTTTTTGTAGCAACCGCACTCTCAAAGATTTTTAATATTAATGTTGCCTCACGCTTGAAATCAAAAATAATTAATGTTTTCGTCAATCTAGCCCTTATGCTAAGTTTGCACTTGTCAATCTATTGACAAACCTTGTCAATTCAAAGATACTCTATTTCTACTTACCAATTTCTCAACATTACCTAGAATTACGTCGTTTGTCAATTACAAATTTGCAAATGGAAACTTATCATTACACAAATCAATCGGCATGCGCATGACGCTCTTCATGTTTTGTTTTTCGTCAATCAGCTTCAATCGGATGTGTGTGACGCACACAGATAAATTTTCACAAACATATGGACGTGATTGACGTCAATAAATTGACCATGTAAGGGCCGCATAAAAAAATTGTGTGATTTTTATCACATTTTTTTAAGTTTTATCACATATTTTTTGAGTAAGCGAAATTAAGTTTTTAAAGAAATAGCACGGTAATGGTCATGTGGCATGGTTCGATGGCGTGGGTGGCGGTCCAATTTTCGTCATGTTACAGGCTTATACCCACAATTCTTATTGTAAAGGCCCTTATACCATATCTCCACCGAGCACTTATCCTCGATTAAAATAAATCTTTATTAAATCCTCTACAAATCACGCGATTTACCATACAAATTTAAATCCGCTCGGCAAGCGATTAAAAATAAATCCTCTCATGAATCCCATTCACCCAATTCATAAGCCTATTTTGTGCACATTTGTAACAGTTTGAGAATCAAAACAGGAAACTGAAGCTGTCCCTGTGCGACAGATCTGTCACAAGATCGTTTTCTATTGTGACTTTTACTGAGAAAATCGTTTTTCGCTCCTGGGAAACGACATCGTCACTCTCTTTTGAGAGCCAAAATGACAGAAACAGAGTTTTCGTGTCAAATTAATCCTATATTTGTCCGATAGAGCCACTTCGGGATTTATTTTTAATCGTCTCCCACTAATCTTCTTTTAATTGTCGGTAGAGACATAGTATTAAATTCATACACACGAACAGACGGACTCATGGACATGGCTTAGCTTATCCAAACACCTATCGGTCTCAATCATTTCTCTATATGGTCTAATACCATATCTCCACTGGGCAGTAATCTTCGATTAAAATGAATCTTTTTTAAAAATTCTACAAATAACGCGATTTACCATCCAAGTTTCAATCTTCTCCGATTTAAAATAAATCCTCTCATAAATCCCAATCACCCTACTCACAAACCTATTTTCTGCACCTTTGTAACAGTTTGAGAATCAAAAAAGTAAACAAAAACTGTCCCTGAACAATAGATCTGTCACAAGACTCAACTCTATCTTTTACGCTGTTCTTACACATTTAGATATAATATTTCTCGGAGTAGAGTTTAACGAGTAACTAGCAACTATCTTCCTTATTTTGCCGTATTTCCTTCTTGCTATAACTCCTAAACGTCAAAACCGTTAGTTAGACTTTGACTATAGCGTTTGTTTTGAGTGACTTATCTGTCAAAAGAACAATAAAAACTACAAAAAAAAATTTTTGACACTCACTATCTGGCGAACAAAGCTATTAGAAAATGTGACATGTAACATGTCAGTGGCATACTTTTTATTAATTCACGCTGTGAATTAAAATGTCGAAAACCTACCTCACGGACACACCCCAACTCCCTTGCATTATTTGCTGTAAAAAATCAAACATACTTTTTCATTCTTCTCTCATTTCCCTTTCTGATTCGTTTAAATGAAACGAAAGTCCTCCCTCTCCATATAGTCATCTCTTTCTGCGCTTCGGCTGTCTACTTGACGGAACACCCACGAAACGAAACATTGTGCGAACGAGTTTAGCAAGTTGTTGAGTTGGTTGACATATTGCGATGTAGTGATTGATTTTCTTTAAAATCCTCTTTTTCGAATCAAATCAAGTTCAATTCTCCACCAAAACACGCATTGTCTAGTTCTGCCAAAGTGCTCCACCACAAGTGCCCCCTGAAAAGTCCAAAGAGGTGCGCCAATCGAAAAGAAAAAAACGAAAAAGAAAAGAATCCATCACCGTCTCCCGCGGCGGTCCCAGTCATCGGAATCGTGCATTCCTTTCCCAGAAATCGGAAGTCGGATTTTTACTCATCGCGGTCGCGTCTGGTGCTCTTATAACGCGAGTGAATTCCTTTTCTTATCGTGGATTAAAGGCGGTTGCAAACATATATATTCCCGAATATATATGGTCGACAGATAGCAGAAAATAAAAGAAAATCCCGAATTCAGATTAAACCCAAAAAAAAAAAACGAGAAAAATAAAATTTGATACAAGCAAGTGTAAAGGAAGAACCAAAGAATTTAGAAAAAAAAATCGCATTCCTCTTTGCATGCAACACACTTGCGGTTGGCGAATCCGCCCATTGGATCACAAAATTGATATTCTTCTCTCATCGCAGAGTCTTCCTGCGCCATCTCCTTTATCACAGTGTTTGCAGTGTTCCACCATTTGTTTCAGCCCGTGAAAACAAAACTTGCTTCGCCCATCGCCATCGCCAACTCCTTTTCCTGGCAAAAGAAGCTCACTCACGCAGGGATTCTGTTCCGTACACAGCTTCCCGAGATCAGTGTTGTCACTTTGACATAAATAATACTGGTAAGTACCTGTCCTCCTGTCCATTTATTTTCACACATTTTTTCATGGCGCTGATGAGTCTCTTTTATTACCCGTTAAATGTTGAGTGATTTACTGCAAGTGCGGCTTTGAAGTCGGGTGGAAAACGATTTTATTGATGTTCCACCACCCAGTGTAGGTACAGTGTTGCGTAAGAGTTGACTGACATTCCAAACGGTGTTTTGTCGGCAGGAAAATGTGTCTAGTGGAAAAAGAACTTTAGGGTGTTTTCTGAAAGAACTGTTCGTTTTAAAGATATTCAATTTTGAAGTGATTTTTTGTGGTTCGCAGTGATTGTTCTCACCAACATACCTCTCAGATTTAAGATAAAAAAAACAAGTGGGTGGGTTACAATTCGCTACACTGGGACGATAGAAACCCCAAAGCTGTCGGAAGTCTAAAGGCAAGATAAAAGATTAAGCACTCCTAAAACGTTTTCATTTTATGAGAAATAGTCTTTATAACCTCTTAAAG
This sequence comes from Neoascia interrupta, assembly GCA_947623515.1. NCBI lineage: Eukaryota > Metazoa > Arthropoda > Insecta > Diptera > Syrphidae > Neoascia > Neoascia interrupta. The sequence continues at coordinate 189,408,153 of OX392462.1, forward strand.
TTCATATACCAACTTACAAAATCCGTTCTTGTAAAAAACAAAAAAAGTGAAACCAAGGGAGGGATTAATTTGTAAAAGATGTGTTTTCCGTCCTAAAAATAACGCTTCCAACGAACGAAATCCAACATTTCGCGAAAAAAATCAAAATCGATGTTTGCTGTTCACACTGGAATCAACATTTGGTATGACAACCAGTGTCAAATGAATTATTTAATATTCACTACAGCCAAAATCGTTACCGGTTATGCGACGACGTACATAATGTTATTCTTTTCGGGTAATTAACAATGACAGACTGGAAGCGTTTTGATTAAATATATTTTAAAAGTTGCTCTAAATTCTCTTGTCTTTTTGTCAGACCGCTGAAAATTCCCTGTGGAAAAATATATTAAAAAGGTTTATTAAAAATAAAACTAAAAATAAACTTTTTATTTGAAGAACTTATTAATGTTCAGGTTTTGGGTTTCAGTGCGGTGCAAATTTTGTTGTTATACAAAAACAAACCTACAACTGGAAAGTGGTAAAATGTTCCAAAAACTATGCAGAACATTATGCCCTCTACACACAGGACCAAAAACTGTGTTTTCAAAAAAATGCGGTATAATTTTTTCACTATAAATATGACTTCACATAAAATTCTGGATAAATTTTCTACTTTGGAACTCTGCTTGTAGTTTTGATAGCACTCTAAAATCTTGATATTTTCTCTCTCCTTTCATAAACCTTTTAAGGCAACTTTAAAAATAAATATAAACTAATACTACATTTACACCGACCCCTTCATTTTGAATTTAGTGAAAAAATTTCGAAATCCAATTTTGCCGTTTATACTGGGTTTTCAGCGTTTCAAATGACAATCGGAGTCAAAATCTGAAACATCAAGTGCTCCATACAGCTAAAATTGTCGTTATTACTTGCTTATTTTTAGTTTTAAAATACGTCCCAGAGCACTTTTATCGACTTATGTCAATTAACAAGCGTTTTGTTTGAGTATTTTCTGTCAACTGCCCTGAATTCTCTTAAAAATAAGAGAAGCGGAACTTTGAGAGATTTTTTCCATTTGACAAGCTTCTAAATGCCCAGGCGAAATTCAGCATTTAACTGAAATTTAACATTTATAAATCCTGAAAATATATGGCGAAATGCTGAACATTTAGCGTGAAATGTTGAATTTAGCTTAAATGCTGAAATTAGGCTCGGTGTAAATGTGCTATAAAGTATATGACAACAGCTCATGAACAAACAAAAACAAATTCAAGTCGGCTAAACGAGTTTTTGAAAAAATTTTGGCTTAAAACTTTCGATTCAGTCTGAAGAGAGTTTAAGGCAGCGAAATTTAAGCTTTCAACATTTTTAAATTGCAAAAAAACTATCATCCTTTGGTGTATCCACCAAACAAATAATTATTCTGTTTGTTTGGTGGATACACTCCGGGACTTATTTGTTATCGTCTCCCTCTAAACAGAGTTTTATGGCCGGGAAGGACATAGTGTCAAATATGTCGGTTGTCAATTTTAGAATCGGCAATGTTAAACGTTGCCTAATACCATGTTTCTTTTTATCATAAAACGAACTTCAAATAATAAAAATCTTCAACAAAACTCGAGATTTGCCACACAATTTTAAATTTTCTCGTTAAGAGGTAAAAAATAAATCTCCTCACAAATATCATTCACTCTCTTCATGCATCAACTTTAACTCTTTTGTTAACCTCTTAAGAAAACCGAAAGGCCCGCTTGTATGACGAATTTTCCAAAAAAAATTGGTTTATTGGCATTGATGATAGTTAATGATTTTTGCTTTCCTCGGAAATGTCATTGTTAGTGTCTTACGAGAGCCAAAATAATAACACGAACGTGTTGGCGCTAAGTTAGCCTTATGTTTGTTCGGTGGAAACACTGAGATTTATTTTTAATCTTTTTTTTCTAATCTAAAGCCTAAAGCCGCGTTGTCACAAGCAACGTAAAACAGGAACAGAAAACGAAACCCCAAACATTAGCAACTGAAACCTAAATTCGCTGAATGCTTTTTGCGTTACTTATGTATGAAATTCTGTTTCTGTTTCTGTTCCTGTTCCTTGTGACGACGGGTTTTACGGCGTGTTAAATTAGGTTAGACAGGGAAAACACATAAGCGGAAACACAACAAAAAACTCATTCAGTACTCTGACTCAAATCTGCTTTGGCCATCGTAAGCGTCCGTGACAAAGTTTGAGTTAAATTTTTGCTGTTTTTCGACAGCCCTGGTTAGAGAGATATACCTTGTTTATCCGACAAAATGAATCGAATCAAATTGTAACCGTTTTGACCCACACCGATTCAACTGCTATGTTTATGCGCAAACTAATCAAGTAGTTTCAAACTAACCGGTTTGAAAATTAGTTTTACTTTTATGATAAACTCGAACAATTTGAGACAAAAATTCAAAAGTCAATCGATTCAAACCGCTTCAACCGTCTATGCGCATTTTGGAGTCGGTTTGAATTTGATAATACCGTTTTGAAAATCGGTTTTGTGTAAAGCGATTCGAATACTTAAATCGGTTTCAAAAAGTGTATATGTAGATATGCTATCGGTTTTCGTCAATTCGATATCGATCGAAGCGATTTAAAGTATCGGATAAACGGGGTAATATAGTTAGATTTACTGGATTAATCTTTTTGCTTTTTAAATGATTTCACAGGTTTTACAGATTTAATAATTGTTTTTTTTTTTACGAAAAAGTCTACATTTCGCTTAATTTGGTTATTTTTTTAGCCACTGAGGATCAGTTTTCCTGCCATCGTCACCATCCTGCCATCGTCACCTGAAAAAAAAGACTTGTTCTTTTACACGGTCCGAGGGTCTGACAAGCCCCCCGAGAGTATCATTTGTCTTGAAAAATTTCTCAAAGTGCCGTTCGGATTCGGCAAAAAATTGTAGGTCCCTTTGTATGTAAAAGAAATTAACACACCAGCATACATTGTTGAGAAGTTGGCCCTGGTTCACCTCGAGCTGTTGCGCCACTCTATTTATTTATTTAGGATCAGTTTTCAGTTGGAGAGTTAATCCCGGGTTACTGCCGAGATAAATGAAAGAAAATTAAAAACAAATAGACGCGAGCATTCCTTTTTGTCTCTGACTCAGCAGAGAAAGCCATATATTGAGGTCTCTACGAACGTTGGTTCACCGGATATGACTTTGGAATTACTCACTTCACGTGAAGTTAGCAGGATAATGACTTTTTATAAAAAAGCAAAGAAAGGCTACTGACTTTCTATAAAAAAATTTAACGGCAATTTTTTCAATTCATGGATAATCTACGATGAATTATCTAGTTGGGAAATCAAGGAGCCGATACAATAAAATGGTCATGTCAACTTCAAAGAGGTGTCAAAAGTGCAAATAAGATTTCTAAAGAGATTTATTTTTAATTTTTGGCCGAGATTTAAATTTGTATATTAATGCCCTTAACACACCGGACCAAAAACTGTGTTTTCGCGAAAATGCGCAAACATGTGTTTTCCCACATGGGAAAATCTGCTTATTTTTATGAATTTTCTGTTTTTGCGATCTCTGGTTTTTGGTAATTTTTGTTGAAAACCACTTTAAACGTCACGAATTTCACATTGCTTGGGAATACGAAATTAAATTTGCAAAGAATGTCATTTTTTCCTCAATTTTGGATGTAAATATGTATCTACGAATCCAAATGTCCAATCTGAAATCCATTTGCAGTTTTAAGGTCAGCGTATAATTCTTCATATATTCCCTTCTCTCAAAGATCTTTTCAGAGTGAATACCGACTAAAGCCGCGTTGTCACAAGCAAGCAACGTAAAACAGGAACAGAAACAGAATCCCATACATTAGCAACTGAAACCTAAATTCGCTGAATGCTTTTTGCGTTGTTCCTTGTGACAACGCGGCTTAAGCGAGTTTATGAAAAGTTTTCGCCAAAATCACAGTTTATGATTCAGTGTGAAAAGCGTATAAATTTGGGATTTTGTGAGTTTATAAGTAAAAGATTTACATTAACTACGGATCAGTGTTCAGTGGAAACATGGTTTTCCACAAAATCTGTTATTCCCGGAATAAAATAAATTTTTTTATCTAGGAAGCAGTTTTTCAGTGCAGGGCTAGCTCACCTGTCATTTTTCATAGATACACGAGAAAAGAAGTTTGATTTATTTCCCATAGAACAAAAAAAAACAGTAAAATACGTTGGAACTGTTTTGCGGAGTTTACTCTAGCTATTGCATAAGCATTGGCACAAGCTTGGCGAGATTATTTGAGCGCGGCTTAAAGAAAATATACCTTCTTAACTTCCTTGTTCGGACTAGGTGGGTATGTAGTTATAAGTACAAGAGTGGTTGGTTTATTTAGTAAATAATGCATGCTTGGGTTATGGGCGTAGTTATTATTATTAGTTACTTAAGTAAACAGGTGATTTTTTAAGAGGTTGAGAACTTTTTTTAAAAAAAAAACACAAAAAATTCGAAAAAATTAATGAAATATTTATTTGAATCGATAGTTTGAACCTTGCAATTTAATGTTTAAAGATAATTTCATGCAAATGTTGACCGCGGCTGCGTCTCAGGTAGCCCATCCGCTGAGTCCAATTTTGGCATACTCTTTCACACATATCGACCGGTATCTCACGAATGAATGCATGGATGTTGGCGCCGAATCGACATTTCGCGGTCTTCTGTCACACTATACTGCAATATTTTCTTCACTACGCACAGTACGTAAACGTGTTTGTGGTTTAATGTCCAACAAAGTAAATTTGGTGCGAAATTTGGTCACAATCTTCCGAATAGACTGCTCAGAAGGTCGAGAATGCCGACCATAAAATGGAAGCAGCGGGCGATGAACATTTCGAACCGAGCACGAATTTTGATAGTAAAATTCAATAATTTGCAAGCGTTGTTCATTTGTAAGACTATCCATGGTTAAATTGCAAACCAAACTGAAGCTGTTTGACAGTGACACAAGGTACTAAACACACGTCAGCTGTCAAAACCAGTGTTGCCAAAACCAAAACAGCTAAAAAATCACCCGTTACTAAGAGTTAGTACAGTGTTGCCAATACATACTTTTTTCAGTGTTTTTTTTAGGGACGTCTAAAAATAGCTTACTTCTGCCTCTTTAATTATGCGTTCAACTACTAAACTTATAAAACTTAAAAATAAAATTATGGGTTATGGGTATGCCCGGCGGCATATAAAGACAAACCAACATATATTTTCTTCTGTTTCTTAAAAGATCACGTTTCGTTTATAACTTTTTATCAAACAAATGCTTAATTTGATGTGGTAAGCAACTTTATAAAAAAAAAAAACATTCAACAGGGTTGCCAACTGGTTTCGACAGGTTTTATGTCGGCACCTCAATGTTAATTTTATGAGAAAAACTTATGAAAAAAACTAACCGGCACTTGCAGCACATAAGAACCATCGCTTAAGGCTTTGTCAGACCCTCGCGGAGGTGGGACACTGTGAAAAAACTTTCATTGGCCCGGTCGGGACCCACTGCACTACGGTGCGCGCACATGAAATAAATACATGATTTAGTTAGGCACCGTGACTTTGATAAATTCCGGAAATCGGAAGTCTTGCACTCAACCATTAAAAAAAAGTTTACCGAGTAGGTAGATAGTCTACCTTAAGCAGAAATATCCTTTAATATTTAATGAGCGCCATTTCTGGCGGTCGCCTCTCCGCCAATTAGATTATCTCCTAAAACTCTCGTTTATAAACTGTTCCCAAGTAAAATTCTGAAAATAGAACAAAATGTTTCCTCGTCTTCCATACCACAGCACTCATTCGTAGTGAATCGAATGTCAGTTTCGTAGATGCATAAGTCAATTAACTAGCGGCACATTTTGCTGCCTGTCTCACAGTGTCTGTTTAAAGGAGTACTTAAGTACTCTTTGCTGGGACCAATTCAATGACGTACTAATTAGTACCGTAGTGGTATTGATCCTACGACCCCGCATTCTGGGTTGAGCGTAAGTTATTCTGACTGTCTTGTCTTCTGCTTTGCGTGTAAACAAGAACTTCTATTTTCACCATCTACGGAAAAATTGTACTCATTAACGACTACAAAACTTCGGTTTTTACAAGGTTTATTTACGCTTGAAAGAATTGTTGACTGTGTCTGCGCAGTCTGTCTCCTGTGCGAAAATAGAAGAACCTTCTTACTTTCCTTGCAGCTTCAGCGGTAAAAGTTGTATGGAATACCTTGTCTTGCCCGCATCGTCTTCAATTAGCCAATAATCCATAATTGTCCTGTTATTAGACCCAAGCGAAATAGCTGGTTCCATTTTATAGCCCAGGGAAATAAGACAAAAAAGGCTTACGAAGCTTGTTAATGTTTCTTAACAAAATGTCAAAAATCCCCATCGAACCGAGCACGCGCCGCTAAAAAATTTATTGGGGTCAAGGTCACAAAAAACCGTTTTCAATGAGTAACTATCACGGCAACGGCTACTGAAAAACTTATGAGGCAACGCTGTTCCTAGCTTAAGGCCCAACCATAATAAAGTCTATTATATGAAAGTCTATATGAGCTTAAGTCGCCTTTCCGAATTTTCCCATTCCACGCGATTCGCATGCGGCGACCAAAATAGCCTTATGCTGGGTTTCGTAAGGTTTTCGTTAACTTGTGTTGGCTTAGAGTTTAGTTTTTGCTTGTCATTAGTTCACTCATTGTCATATTTAAGCATATATTTATTTTTAAACGTGATTCAAAAAGTCCGTGCAAGAAGGGAATATACCAAGAATTGTACGCTGACCTCAAAAGTTTAACCGTATTTTAGATCTTGCAATCGGTTTCGGAGATATTAACATCCAAAGTCGAAGAAAAAGTGACACGATTTTCAAATTTGGTTTTAAATTTTCAAGGCAATGTGATACTCGAGACGTTCACAGTGAAACCTCATAAGATTTTCATATCGTTGCTCAAGTCTATTATGGGCAACACAATCTTTTGCCAGAACTTGAGTGGGATTTTCGTTGTATTTCGACATTAGATTAATCCCGCTCAAGTCTATTATGTTTGGGCCTTTAGTTACTTACTTACTTAAGGTAGCGCTACAGTCCGGTGTGGACCTGGGCCTCCGCCAACAAGCTTCGCCAGCCAGCTCTGTCTCTAGCTAGCCGTCTCCAGCTTCGCATGCGGAGTTGGCTGAGGTCCCCTTCTTCTTGCGTGCGCCACCTGAGTATCGGTGCTCCTGTGCCGGCCCTGCGGTGTGGATTCGAAGATTTTCCGTGCCGGGGCTCTGGTGTCTATCCGCTCTAGATGACCTAGCCATCGTAGACGTTGTGTTTTGACTCTTTTGTCTAGGTCGGTGTCGCTGTACAGCCCGTAAAGTTCGATGTTATATCTCCACTCTATGCAGACGGGACCGTAAATCGTTCGAAGAATTTTCCTCTCGAAGCAGCCTGAAGTGTTTTCATCCGCCTTAGGCAGGGTCCATGCTTCTCCACCGTAAAGCAGGACTGGGAAGATGAGGGTCTTATACATGGACACTTTAGTTGCTCGAGAGAGGGCTTTGCTACTCAATTGCCTTCTTAGCCCAAAGAAACAGCAGTTGGCATTAGTTATCCTTCGTTTGATTTCAACGATGGTGTCATTGGTTGAATTGATAGCCCAGGAACCCAGGCAGACAAAGTCCCTAACTACCTCAAAGTTATAGCTGTCGATGGTGATGGTTTGTCCAAAACCGTCGATGTTGGGTGTCTATTATTGATGACAGCATATAATTGATTTTGCCCTCGTTGGCTGCTAAACCCATATTCGCCGCTTCCGTCCCAATACTCACGAAGGCTTCATTGACATCACGCTTTGTTCTTCCGATTATGTCAATGTCGTTTGCGTATGCGAGTAGTTGAACGGACTTTTGAAACATTGTGCCTCTGGTGTTGGCGCGGGATCTCAAGTGTGATGTTAAAGAAGTCGCATAACAGCGCGTCGCCTTGTCTTAATACTTTTTTGACATCAAAGGGTGAATTTTTCATCGTCATCCTTCACAGACTGACGAGTTTGGCAGGGATGCCAATACTAGACATTGTGCTATATAGCCCGTCTCTATAGATGCTGTCGGCCTTGAAATCGATGAAAAGGTAATGTGTATCGATTTGGAATTATTGGTCGGCAACAGTAAACCCATCCGAATTCGAGGCTTGTTGCTGCTTCCTAACTGGTATTACTTTATGTGACCGGGAAGTCACCCCGAAGACACGATTCCCAACCTGGAGGACCAGATCCTTTGTTTAGCTCAAAGCACGGAGAGCCTGATGGCCCGCTCCTTATAGGCCTGAGCTCCGAATACGTCGTTGTAACCCATATAAGTTGTTCACTAACTGTGGACGCCACCGTTGATTTCATCTGCGGAATCCCTCCGCTGCCGTCCGGATGCAAGGAGAAGTGCCTTAGTAGGAACACTCCTCCCCCCTCTCGTCTGCTACCCCCAACAACCTTCCGAATGCGTTGGATTGGACCCAATCTCCAGTTGAGGTAATTGGTACCCGGTGTTCATGACGGGGAGGTGAGAATAGGAGTTGATGGACAGAGGTTGGCTTTGAAAACCTGTCGATGCTTGTAGATGTCGTCTTGAGTGCACTTGTCTATCCTTTAACCACCAGCTGTTCCTAGCTATAGTACGTAAATACTTTTTGAGAAATCACTTAGCAAAAGCAGGAACAACAAACGCAAAATACATTTGCAATGACTGATCACTGATCATGGATGACCCATGACCACGAGGAGCTACTTCTCATGCTCCCACGGCATTAATTTATTTCTTCAGGGATAAGTTATGGTTCACTAAAGTTTGCTTGATGCAACCAGTATCATGGCTCTAAACCACAAGGCACCAGTTTCCCAAAATTCAAATTGACGTCATCCCTTGTACATACTCAAAAAAATTCAATACCTACGTATATTATCCTTCCATATTGAACGGACGCTTTTGATTATATATCGAAAATAAATTGCATTAATTTAATTATTGCAATCACTTGTGAAAAACAAGAGGCACCTATAAACCTGTTGGTTTTGCTTCCCTAAAAATACATTGGCCTCCGGAAGAGCAGCTTAATGTAAATACCGATTTATTCCACTCTCCCAACCCACTCTCCTTAAAACAGAATTCGTGTGAAAGCCAAACAAATTTCTCTACCATCATAAAGCTCCCTTCCAAATAATATTGTATTCCTTACATATTTTTTTTTTTGTATGAGCTCCTAGTCACTAACATGCGCTCCATTAGTGGACATGATTCCTCGAATTTTTATTTCAGCCTAAACTTCCTTAACAAGTTTAAACTTTTTTTTCGATTATACTTTCGACTCTTCAGTCAAAGTTGATTGGGTTCTAACCTTTTAAAGTTTAACCATTGTTAATTTGAAAAGTAATTATATGTTTCGGAAAGAAATTCGTCTAAGTGGGAAATTGTTTCCTTCGCTCATTCCGCCTGGATTCCGCTTACGTTTGTATGTGTTCGGTCATTTATTCACGGAATCATTCATAGGCTAAAGTTGAAAATTGTGTTTTCCTTGTAAATACGGCTTAGTACAGAAATATCCATTCAGTTTTTTATTTGTAAAAGCACTGGGTCCTTTTGAACTTAATTTGCTGCCCACGGCGATTCATATCCACGAAACACTTATTACTCACGCTGATTACTCAATCTAACGAGCCTCTTAGCCTAAAAATAAGACGTGTAAAGAAGGCGCATATATGCTCCAAGCCCGAGGGCAGTTATAAAATAATTGTATTGTTAATTTCTCGTAACTCAGGGATGCGCGCAGTGTAATGCAGAGTCACACCCCGTTTACACTGACTTTCAACCCCCCAATTATTACACAAGTGTCGAACGACATGCTTCGTTTCGGTGGAATTTTCAATTTTCATACGTCTCTTACGAACAATGGATGCTTGGGAATATTTCGTTGAAATAACCCGTCAATTCAACGCGCTGCTAGGGAAACCGAAGGACTTTGCGAGTATGTAGTAATTAAAAATATTTTAAAAATTTTAATAAGTGTTCGGGTATACAGAAGCAAGCAAAATGTGAGTTGCAAATATGGAACAAACTTAAAGTGGCTTAAAATAAAGGCTGACGCAGGTTTGATTTCGAATTATAAAACAATACTTAAAGTGCTAAGCCATACCACTTTTGGCACGTTAAAACAGAGTACTGAAGATAGACATCTTTTTCTTTGACCTCCCGTCTCTGTCGAAAGTCTCGGGTTCGTTCTGAGAGATTATTAGTGAGATTTCTGTCTGACAACAATGTCAACACAGTTGTAGAATGGCTTTTCAAACAAAATCATCAACTGGAAAACTATGCTATATGTGTGAGTACTCTAGTCCAATATCTGTCACTGTTTATATTCGTGTATGTGAAACAGACTTTCAAAAGACTGCTTTCCTCGTCACTATACCGCTTAAAAAAATATTCAAATTGCAACACAAACTCTCGTGTGTCTCTTACAATCTTTCCCACTTACGTTATGGCATCTAAAGGGTGATGGTGTGGATGTTAACTGGCGATTTATGTCATCGACTGAATTGAATTTCATCGAACTCTTTAAATCTGTCGGGCACAATCTTTGCCAATTCTACTCATGAAATTGTTTGCCTTTAATCTTTCAAAGAAACCTTTTTTTAAAAGGTGATTTTTTAAGAGGTTGAGAACTTTTTAAAAAAAAAAAAACACAAAAAATTCGAAAAAATTAATGAAATATTTATGTGAATCGATAGTTTGAACCTTGCAATCTAATGTTTACAGATAATTTTATGCAAATGTTGACCGCGGCTGCGTCTCAGGTAGCCCATCCGCTGAGTCCAATTTTGGCATACTCTTTCACACATATCGGCCGGTGTCTCACGAATGAATGCATGGATGTTGGCTTCCAGTGCGTCAATCGAAGCGGGCTTGTCCCTATAGACATTAGCATTGACATACCCCCACAAAAAATAATCTAATGATTGATGATAATGAATTGACCGGCCCGAAACGTGAAATTAACTGTTCACCAAACTCGCCTCGCAATTGCGCCATTGTTTCGCGTGCTGTGTGGCATGTGGCACCGTCTTGTTGAAACCACATATCATGCAATGCAAGCGTTGTTCATTTGTAAGACGATCCATGGTTAAATTGCAAACCAAACTGAAGCTGTTTGACAGTGACACAAGGTACTAAACACACGTCAGCTGTCAAAACCAGTGTTGCCAAAACCAAACCAGCTAAAAAATCACCCGTTAAAACTCGTAATTTATTTAACCAGCCAAACCACCCTTGTGATTACGTCCAGCTTTGAAAAGTTTACAAGAAACTACTTCAATATGGAAACTGCACAGCGGCAACCTTAAACATTACCACCTTGGGAAAAAACCATAAACGTCAAGGAACCTCAATTCGTCGCCGAAATAAATAGGGCTTGTTGTGAAAAAAAATTGATGTGGACGATATTGACTGCTCGTCCCCTGTCATACAAGCAGCTAATCAATCCGAGACCGAAAGACTGACTTATTTCGGTTAAAGAAGTTATTAATTAGCCTTTAATTTCATGTGCGATTTCGACACCTTAAGGCTCTTTCTGTGCCAATAAACCAGCGGTAATTCGGATTCTACACAAAAATTGACATCGCTGCCATTGACCCTATATATTCTTTTAGGGTCAACATAATTTAGTTGAAAGGTCCAACTAGGTGTTGGCTCGCTTTTAAGATATGAGGTTGGCCGCATAAAAAAAATGAGTTTTTCTGTTTTTGGGCTTTCTTCCTGGAAAGCTGCTTGAATTTTTTAAGGCCTTCATGCTTCCACGGACTGCATATAATTCCTAAAACTCGCTCATTCATTCTAAGTTCAGAGACGGAGAACAAAGGAGGATTTCGTGTATGTTTTTTCGGGTGTTTGTGGGGCAAGGGGTTGCAAAGGTGACTCTCTCTATAGCCTTTTCAGTGCCCTAGTCCTAGTGTTATATCCACTTACTTTCATTGAATCAACATGATTTGAGTATTGAACAAGCTAACTATAAGAAATCAAAGCATATCGCTATTCACTTAAAATGCGATCTTTGATCCTTTAAACTTTTCTGTTGGGTAATTTTCTCTACATCTTTAGAGATGTGATTTAACTACATGAACTTACGTTTGTCTCGGACGAAATTACGCAGCATTTCGCTCAGTTTCATAAAGTAAACGAACTTAAATTAGATCAGCTAGTTTTCATGTAAGAAATAAAAAGGCAAGGACACAATATTCAGCCTTATTGTACTCCAAAAATTTTTAGAAAAAGGGCCCCAACAAAAGGTGTGTACCTGGCAACCAAAAACATAATTTGTAATTACATATCTGATCTCAAGACTTTGAAAGTTTTATAACATAAACTAAGGCTACCTTAACTTTAAGCCAACTTACCTTTTTAGAGTTTGCAAGCTCATGTTATCGTTGTTATCCTTGATTTCACTAGTGGATAATTTCAGGAATTTTAAAGCTATGCAAGAGACTGCAATATCCTATCAGGGCACTTTTTTATATATGACTCTTTCGTCTGGACAAGAGCAAAAGGACTACTTTAAGGCACCTAGTAGGTACGTATCTTATCTAAATCAAGGCTAGATGACATTTTAGAAAAAGAAAATATTCAAATCATTGGAGACAATCTTTAGAGAATAAATGCATTGAATCATTGTCATATGGGTTGATAAAATGCAAAACTACCTCAAAGCGAGAGCTTAACCTTTTTTTTATGTTTTTAGCAGAACGTTGTGTATGTGGAACAGACATGTCCTCATCATCCGTTTTCGTAATTTGGCGCTACGTTGTAGTGGTAGACTCGTCTCTCAATCCTTCTATCTCTCTTCTGAAAATTTAATTTTGAATGCTTCCTCGAAGCCTTGGGTGGTAGTGTATTATTTAAAAATATCCCTGGGAAATAAAACGTATTATGAAGTTTATAGACGTTTAAATATTTCTTTAATAACTATTAAAAACTTTAAACTCCATTATTTATACCCGCCCAGTGTAACTATATTAAGTTTGATGTATAGTTTGTAACGCAGTGAAATAATCGCCATAGACCACTAAAAACCTTTAGAGATATGAATGAGACGGACAGCAGAATCGATGAAGCGATGTCCGTCCGTCCGTATGTAAACAAGTCTTAGGCCTTAAATTTTAAGTTAGAGAGCTGAAAAGAGGTAAGTGATCAGCTTAAAAATTATGTATGTGCGACCATCTCTAATTTAAAAAAATACTTTTTTCACACTTTAGTTATGTTCAAATGGTGCTAAGCAACAGAAAAAGTTTGGCGTTTGCATTGACCACGCCCACTTTTTAACGAATTTTAACTTAAAATGACTGTTTTTCAATAAATATACCACATATATAATATTTGACAAAAATTATATGACATGATTTGTAGATATTAGCTTTTCCCCCTTTGTACATTCCCAATTTTTTTTGTACATATTATATGTGTCTCCGCCCCCTTTTGTGGGCGTGGCTTTAAAAAAGTAATTTTTTTTAATTAGAATGATGGGGTTTTAGTCCAAAATGTGTGCAACCACCTAGCGTAAAGCATTCAGCAGTTATATTTTTACACTCCGTCCACTTTTTGGGTTTGGGGGAATGTAAACCATCCTCTTCAAGAAAACAATGCAGTCAGTTAAATTCCTTTCCACGTCTTATTTCATCGCTCCATTTATAAGTCATCACAGTACCTACGTATCATACACCGCTTTTAGCATTTGTTGTCACAAGGTAGAGTAGATAAATTCATAATATATTCGCGTACCTACCCTTTCCTCTATCTTAATCTTATCTTAAACTGATTACGGTTCGTATACAAACAATATTATTAAGTACAATTAGCGCCACATGGTTGCGAATCGTTGTGTCGTTAAGCACGGTCTTATAAACTAAAGTCTTTAGCATGAAAAAAAATTTACCTACATTACGATGTTTGTAAAATGAGTAACCCAATCACCATTCGAAAAAATAAACTACAGAACAATAACACCTTTTATATTGCATTCTTTGAATAACAATGTTGATAGGTGTCATATAGTGACTTCACTATACCTAATTGCACAAGAGTGCTGTTTGTCCAAGCTGAATATTTTCTACTCTGCTGCTTTACATAACTCTTGATCGATTCTCTTATTGTATTAAAACTCAACTAGAAGCTTATGATAAACCTATAAAGCCAGCGATTGTATAGACTCTTCTCTCAGTTCAACATTTAAAAGAAAGAAAAAAAAAGCTGTTAGCCCGTTTACACCGCAACGAAGTTTAACATTTAAACTAAATTCATTTAAATTTCAGCTTTAAGCTTCGACATTTCTAAATGTTTAATTTCAGTTAAATTTTGAATTTTGGCTGAGCACTTAGAAGTTTTTCGAATTGAAGAAAGCTCAATCTCAATCCTCTAAGAGTTTGTTTTTCTATTTTTTAGAATATTTAAGGCAGCTGTACTCTTGACGATACAAGCAACAAGCGGCGACTACAAAGAACAAAAGCCTTCGACCTAGCGACGTAGGGTGAAGTCGCACGATTTTAGTTGGAGCATTCACTGGATAGCGTGGGGTGCCGTGGCGTAGTGGTTAGTGTGTGTGCTTACTACGCCGGAGGCATGGGTTCGAATCCTGCCATCGTCACCTGAAAAAAAAGACTTTCTTTTTCACGGCCCCCACCTCCGCGAGGGTCTGACAAGCCCTCCGAGAGTATCATTTGTCTTGAAAAACTTCTCAAAGTGCCGTTCGGATTCGGCAAAAAATTGTAGGTCCCCTTGTATGTAAAGAAATTAACACACCAGCATACATTGTTGAGAAGTTGGCCCTGGTTCACCTCGAGCTGTTGCGCCACTCTGTTTATTTATTCACTGGATAGCAGCCTACCCAACCTTCTCCAAAACTACTTGTTAAGCTAACTAAGTTGTAGTCAAAAAGAATGCTATGTCGCACTACGCGTTCTGACAGTTTTTATAGTTTCTCTCATAAAAGGGTGGTTTTCTGTAAATCGGGCATAGCCAATATCGGCATTATATACCTGTTAAAATGGTACGTATTGGTATCTTTTGAAGATTTTGGAGTTTCAGACTCCACCCATCCTAGTATTCAACCAAAATAATAGGACAGCTGTACATACAAAATCTATTTTTTTACTAAATTACATACTTTTTAATTTAATAATAAATTTTGTATGTATTCGTCAAAAACGGACAGGCCGTTTTATCTAAGGTATTTTAGGTCTTCAAATTTGAGCTGAAGCTTAGAGCTTAAATTGATTCTCAATGTGTTCAGAACCAAGAATGAAAGCTGCTGCGATCCGCCCACAGCTGCACTTACAATTCGCACCTGAATTTACAAAACCTCGAATTCACATTTTATTCTCCTTAAACCTTTGACCAAATTTTACAAGGCTTAGAAACTCAAATTTTGGTGTATAAAAATGGAAAGCAGAAAGCTTTAACTCGACGAAAAAAGGACCGTTCACACCATCGAACATGTCCATTACTACCTCCCACTTATAACTTCTTTCAGTTAGAAACTCCCTGAAGTTGGCATGACTATTTATACCCCATCCCATAGGATAGGAGGTATATTAAGTTTGATTCATAGTTTGTAACATAGAGAAATAATCACCGTAGACCCCCAAGATATTAAGGCCATATGATCGAGACCGAATTGTTAGTCGAATGAGCCATGTCCATCCGTTCCTTCTGTCCGTTGTTTTTAGGCCTTTAATTTTGAGCTAGAAACTTGAAACTTGATATCTGTTCTTTCTAGTTCCCGAAGCAGTACAAGTGTAAAAATTTTCAAAATACGCCCACTTTACTTAATAGCATGAAAAATCAAGGTTGTCGCAGGAAGCTGAAAATTGGTATGCGATATCCTCGCTACACTTTGTAGGCGTGGTCATACTTAATATGCATTCTAATAAACGGTTTTTATTTGATATATTTGCTACAGATCCAAAAAACTTGCACTATAAAAAGTTCAGATATAGCCGTAAGCTATCAACTCAAGTGAATAAATTTTCGCCACGCCCACTTTTGGGGGCGTTTTTAAGTATAAACCAAATTTTTATTATGAAAATGCAGTCAACACGTGTATACCACTTCTGATAAAAAATATAAAAAAAATACTATGTTGTTGAGAAGGGGTGGATGCCACGCCCCTTTCTTAGGGGGAAGATTCTTAAATGAAATTTAACAACCAAGATTTATGAAACAATTCGGAGCTTGACAAGCGTCACTTGGGATGGGGTATCCAACAATTCGCCTAAGCGGATTGTAACCCTCCCACTAGTTTATCCTATCGTTGATTCGTGTCCGTGAAATTAAAAGAAATCACAACTAAGCTAACTTCACGTGAAGCTAGCAGTGACAAAGTCATATCTCGTAAACCAAACCAGACATTTGCACCTGCAGTAAGCGACTAAAATGTTTGTCGATTTTGAACAAAAATATTAAATAAAATGCATTTGAAAAACTATTTTTAAATCTATGCCAAGTCCACTACGAGAGGTCTACCAATATGATTTTATTTTCTATGCCTTAAAATCGCTATGCGATGCTGACAAACTCTAGCATGCTACAAAACTCAGCTTCGTGTGGGCATCTAACTATGGGTAAACTTTCTTACTTTTTTGTGCAAAATTGCACGAATGGCGGTGCATCTCCCAGAGTCAACGGGTTCCAGGCGGCAGAATGTTATTTTTGTGATCTACTCACTCAGGAGAACAATTTTATGAAGGTAAGAAAGTTGTTGAAATCAGATCATCAACTCTTCGACTAACTATATCCAGAAATAATGTTAATAATTACAAAGAATTCTACACAACTTGCGCAACATAGACTAGCTTAGCCTTCCTTTGCCCAAAGCTGACGGCCCGCTTTAATCTCAGCTTAACTCGCCAAGTTTGGTGAGTTAATCTCGGATCAACTCATGAGAGCAGTATGAACTTCATTTTATGTTTTTTTTATGTGGAATGGTACGTGTCCCTGTTTGCGTGTTCCTGTGAAAAATGTCATCTGAGAATAACTCGAACTTCTTTTCCTGTGTTTTTCTATGTAAAGTGAGAGTTGGGAGAGTCAATAATTTCGAGAATCGGAGATTTTGACAACTTTGTTGGTGAAGCTAACTCTGCACTGGAAAACTGCCCGCAGGGTTTACTGCAGATTCGTTTTGTTACGGCATTAACAGATCTTGGTTCAAGCTAGGCTTAGCTGAGCAGTGAAAGCCGGCCCTAAGAGGTTTTGTTTACGAGATATAGAGTAGAGTGTTTAGAAGCTCGTTACAGAAAAACTAACTCTTGTACTGACTCATTATAATTATACCCTATTCCACAGGGATGGAGTATATTAGTTGTATATTACATCTTTCTCAAGATGCTTGAGGTTTTTAGAAGCGCCCTTAAGTTTTCGTTATTCTACTAAACACATTTTTTACATCCAAAACTTTTAAATCCTTATTGAAAAGGGAAGCGTACATTGGCGAAGGAGCATACGGCATGGTGGTGTAAGTATAACCCGCGCTGATATAACAAAACCTTTTTTCTCTTTTTCGAACTAAAGCAGCGTTGTAGGACCGTGCCAATTTACTGACATGCAGCCTTTCCAATAGCTTCACTGACAGATGTGCTCTTGTAGCTACTTGTAGGACTCTAGCATGGTCAGCTTAATTTGTTTAGTAAATCTGTGTATTATGTTAGTGTTATCCGCCTTTAAAGAAGATTTATAAAAACTTCACAGCTCAGAAGAGCCCTCGCCTTACCTCTCACAACCATGCATGCTGTATGCGTTTCAAATGTTTTTACACACGTGGAGCAGAACCTAAATTTTTTCGCCGATTCCGAAAGGCGAATTGAGAGGTCTTTCATGACAAAAGATAGTTACTTTCGGAGGGTTTGTCAGACCCACGTGAAAAAACTTTTATTGCCCCGATCAAGACTCGAACCCGGGACCTCGTGCACAGATATGCTACAAACTAAACACGGCACCCACGATTCAATTTACAGGAATTGAATATTTATTTATCAAAGCACCGAGTTTGGCAAGATAAAGCCCACGAATTAGCAAACGTTCTCAAAGCACTTACCGAAGCTGGTTCCGTAATGGTTTCTCCGTCAATCGCAATTAGTTTGCCCTTTAACCTTGGATCCCTACCTGGGCATGGTGAGTTAGGTGTTCAAGTCAGGATTATGACTCTTTAGCTTTCTCCCCACATACAGGGACCTTTCAGAGTAAAAATGTTTCGCACCAACCACCTAACCTCCCTGCGCACAGGCTTTTACCACGGTTGAATTAATACCATGCAATGACATATCTGTAGTGATGAAAATGTTTGGGAACCACTGTGCTGTTTGTTGATAGAATATAGGTACCTACCTACCAACGTAATCTCCTATCGTCTTCGTCTGTTTTTAACCCTCATGGAAGTCTCTCTCATACCGTGTACGGAAGGATTCGACAATATCGTTCGCCAACCCACCCCAATATTTGTAAGAAAATGCCTGGCAGTTTTAGAAAACTTGTAAAACCTTTGTCATAGCTTATGGGTAGGTATCACCAAAAGACTCTCGAAAGTGTTATTTGTGATAAAAGTGTTTTTCTGCTTTATTCCTTATTAAACTCTTATCCACTCAGCAACACTTAATTCACAAGCTACCCTCGTTTTTTGGGGGTCAATTTTACTCCACAGAATACAAAGACTGAAGTGACAGCGCCGGCGAGGAATGTATCTACCAACAAATTTTCTAGTTACACCTTAAAAACAGAAGAGAACACACGCAAAATAAAGGAACCCAACACGAAACTCGGTGCGTGCGTAAGAGAGTGAAGAGGTGAAAGATAATACAAAAAGGAAAAAGCAAAAAACCAACCAACCACTAGAAGGAAGGAAAAAAAAATAAAACACAAAATATATAATATATCTGAAGAAACACAAAATATCGTCGTCGCAAAGAAGACATCCTTCATCGAGATATTTTCGTACCGAGTCATATTATAATTTTTTTTGTTTGGCTGTTGCTCCGCTCGTGGTGTCGTCTCATCAGTTTCCGCCTTTTGTCTTTTCTTTTACCTCCAAGCGCACGGTGTGGGAATAATTAAACGTACTGAAGAGGAAAACGCACACAAGAAGACGATTAAAAAAAAATCAAATCAAAGGTGCCATCGGCTCTTCAACCCCCTCTGCCGTGCTCACTCACTTTCTGGCTCTTTCTCGTCGTGTTCGTTTCTGTGGATACAAAATATCCGAAAGAAGAAAGTGAAACGAGAGACGCGCCCCACACGATATACACAGGACCTGTTGGTGCTCCACTGAAATTCTATCTATCGGGTGCTTCATACTGTATCGTGCTCTTGTGCTCATCGTGCTATATAACCCCCGCCTCAACTGACTCTCCTCATCATACACACACCCCAACCAAATCAAGTGCAACTGCACTAGCATAAAAAATAAGAGAAGAAAAAACAAATAAATCGAACACTACGATGGCAGAAGCATGTGCGACAGCGGTGGCAAACAATACAAACAACAACGGTGTTGCCGCAACATCAAATCCAAACGCCGAAGTGATTAGAGGTCAAGTGTTTGAAGTCGGTCCTCGATACAAGGACCTGGCGTACATTGGCGAAGGAGCATACGGCATGGTGGTGTAAGTATAACCCGCGCTGAAATAACAAAACGTTTTTTCTCCTTCTCGAACTAACCAAGGTCGGATGTTCATTTAATTAGATCTGCTCTGGACACTATGACAAGCACCAAGGTGGCAATTAAGAAAATCTCCCCGTTTGAACATCAGACCTATTGTCAGAGGACATTGCGAGAAATAAAGATTTTAACACGTTTTAGGCATGAGAATGTAAGTTAAGCCACAACAGGCGGGCGGGCGAGTGTGTTGCAATGCACACACAATCACCCTGCGGTGGATCGTTCGCAGAACAAAAAGTAATTTGCTCCCCTTCTTTCAGATAATCGATATACGAGACATCCTACGGGTAGATAGTATAGAACAAATGAAAGATGTATATATTGTACAGTGTTTAATGGAGACTGATCTGTATAAACTACTCAAAACTCAGGTAAGTCCGTCCATCTATCATTTATTATATACGTGTGCCTACATAATGTTTGAAGATGATGATGATGTTGGGTCAGTATTTCGCTTGAATTTTTTTTATGGTGGTTGACTGTGTAATACTGTTACAGGAAATAAGGTTCAACAGTCTTTACACTCGATAGTGCTGAATAGTACTTTTTTACATGTTCATGGGACTGTTTTTGTGCACTTTTAGATGCTGCTGGGTAAAAATTTGCAAAGAATTGAAATCATATCTTTGTAGTCTTGATCGCAAGGAGCGTGGTAGGTTTATACGAGCGATTAAGTTACCCAAGTCCGACTAAAGTGAGCAAAAAATGAGGTTTGTAGGTACTCATTTACAGCAACAACATGCACACTAATGACTTGTTTTTGCGTAATAAAGTTCAGAGCAAGTTGAGGCTCAAAACAATACACGCAGGATTTTAAGTCAGTTTCAAATTATTACTTGTTGAAGACAGTCCGCCGAAGTAGGCACCCTTAAATCTTTTTGGGAACGATTCGAGGTCCTCCATTAATGCTAGAGCAGCTTGTATACCGTCGAAAAAGATGAAAGGCATACCTAAAGCATTCTTCCGCCGCGAAACTCGTAATGGAGAAGCCAACCGAATACGACACTAATTATGCTTTTAAAACTTTGGTAAAAGAATATGATAGCAAGCATTACTTGAAATATCGTTTAAACTTCAGATACTCATCTATGTACAATAGTAACAGCTAGTATTAATGGGGCTATCATTTTCTTAATACCTTTAAGTATTGTATGCCTGGCTTTAAATTTTGATATTTTTTTTACTTTAAACAGTTAAAGATTTCGAGCTTACTTTTTAATAAAGCAACTTCAAAGATTTATAGATTTATTAATTAAATTGTTCAAGTCAAGCTTGAGTTGTTACTTAAATTATTCAAGTCAAGCTCAGGTGAAGCTTAAAGTTAAGCCTGGCTGGAAGCTAAAGAAATAAGCCCCTAGGCATGATTATGATTAAGGCGGAAATTGGCATTCGTAGACTCATAAGTCATATTGACCCTTATTTGAGCCTGTCTTATTTTAAATTTAAAAAAAAGTTTGTTCCTATTTAAAACAAGTTTGTTCTACCCCATCAGGTGTTTCTCAACAGGAGTGACAATGTTGATCGTCAGTTCAACGCTATCACGTCTTGCGCAAAACACAAATTTACATTAAAAGAGAAATCAGGGGTGGAATCGGCTATGGTGATCTGTGATTTTCAAATTTTGTGACAGTCACAAAAATATTGTTCCGAATCGTTGCTTTATTTAAGCTTGTGATGTAAGAACACTGATTTTTATTCATACATGTAGAAAGTCAGCCTTAAAATAGGCAAAAATGCTAACTTACTAGAAAGTTTGAAAACCAGCTGATTTTGACGGTGATTGATCGAGAGCTGTCACAAGAAAATTCCGATGATCAAAGTTTACGCAGACGAATTTTTGTGATTTGTGACATCACTTACCATAGATCACCTTAGCCGATTCCACCCCAGGAGAAAATTTTCAAATCTCGAGTGACTGGAATTGGCTTCGGCAACTGACCGTTAAAGTTTGGTACGCAACAAAGTCCTGAAGTTTAGGAGCTGCGAGAAATTTTGCCAAAAACCGTCGCGGGGCGTCGGTAGACAATTAGTTTCTTATGCTCTTAATCAATTCCCATATATTACTATGATTACTAGTGTGAGAGAAAAAGGAAATTGCCAGTATCTACCGTTTGAACTTTTTGTGACTTTTTCATAGAGTTTAAAGAAATTGTTGAAATTCTTTTGTTTTGTTTTCGGTACTAATAAATAAAATAATTATATCAACCCTGTTGTTATTTCACTTTGATTTGTGGCGGCTTGTAGTGGAAACTATGGCAATTTTATGAGAAGTTAAAAACAAGAAAAATTAATGATAGACATTAAAGCTAATGACCTTTAAACATCTTTTCTGTGTTGACAAGTTTTCTAGAACAGAGTAGTATAAGGGTTCTGAATGCAACTCATTAGATGTGCCTTACTTAAAACAATTTTACTCCTGCCCTTTATCAATTTAAAAACCAGTGAGTAAGTGTTACACTGTGTACGCAGAAGTTACAGTCCGTAAAACGGACCGTTGAATACCCCATCCTATCCCACATTGTAAAATGCTGATGGCAAAGTTATTTTTTGACATTTTATAAGTAATGCAAACTTCAAAAAGGGGCGTGGTCCAACCGCCCCTAATTACAAACTATCAATTATAAGATACTTCCACCGATATTTTCATGTTACACTTAAATGTACGTAAAAATGCAATTTTTTGGTTCAAATTCAATATTTTTGAAAAATCAACCCCTAAAAGGGGGCATGGCTAAAAACTTTATATGAACGAAATCTGGACGGAAGTATTGTTTACCTAACCTGCTATTTTTTTTTGTTTCATGCTTTCCTAAATTAGGCTCAAAGGCAGTCGAAATTAAGTTTTTCTGGAAAATGTTAGGTTTTTCTTCAATTCTGCCTCCAAATAGGGCCCAAAGTCTTGTATGAACAAAATGTGGAACTAAGCGTTTTCTAAATAAAATATTAAGCAAATTTTTTCAATTTCGAGCAAAAATACTGAGTAAACTGCATTTGAAATTTTACCCTTAAAATAGATGCCACGCCCACTAGAGGAGGTTTACCAATTAAATGTGTCTTATATTCTCTAAGAGATGCTAAATGTCAAAGCCTTTGTTCAGCCTTTTAGAACGTCTTACAGTTTTGAAAAATCTGGAGGTAGTTGCAGATTTAGACCGATTATGGGCGTGTCTTTCGGCGGATTTCAAAAATGTTTACAATTGTACTGCTTCGCATGACGTGGACTTTACGTACGAAGTTTCAAAATGTAAGGCCTAAAAACATGTGACATACAGACGGACGGGCGGACATGGCTCATTCGATTGGGAATTCGGTCTCGATCATATGCCCCTAAGGTCTTGGGGGTCTACCATTATTATTTCACCGTGTTACAAACTATGTGACAAACTTAATATACCTCCTATCCTATGGGATGGGTATAAAAATCGACCGAGATAGTGTCGATCAAGATTGGGAAGTCAGATAAACTCTAAGCTTAGCATGATTTGAAGCTTAACTCAGTCCCTTTTATAAGGCGCTTACTTAATTAATGGTGGAGCTACAGTTTGGGATGGATTTCAGCCTAAGCCAACATGTTTCGCCAACTAGCTCTGTCTCTAGCTAGCCGTCTCCAGTTTCGCACGCGAAGTTGGCTGAGTCCCCTTCCTTTTCCACCTGAGTCTCGGTGCTCCTCTACTTCACCGAATTATGAGGCGCTTGCCTGCCATAAAACCAAGAAAACGTCGACTAGGATTGAGAAGTCAAATTAACTTCGAATCAACCTTTTTTTCCAATTGAGCTCAAACGAAGGCGCTTAAAAAATATGGATGGCATAGTTCGGTTTCGAGCAGACGGCGAAATTCCGATTCACACTATACGGTTCATGCAGAGTACGTGATTTCAGCGGCAGTGAACGCGGCTTCCTGACTAAAGGCCCTAGAAATCGTGATGCCTTTTTTTTACGATTTTTTTAAGATCGTCATGTAAATGAGTTGCTTTGAGGTCGGATCGCTGATGGTTTGACTTTGCTTAGTGCTTTCATCTCGAAACAAATACAATATGACTCCTCTTGCCCGTGCTCTTGGTCCTTGAACGAAGAAATTGTGCTTGAGTCTATATTATTGTGTCTATTATTGAGTCTATACCTAAGCGAGTGCCCTCTTGAAACCGGTTTGACTTCTCTCGGTTTTTCTAACCTTAGCACAGGAACAAGAAGTTTTTTTTTAATGTTCTATATTCTGCCGCCGAACATCCTCCAAGGGCACATTTTCTGATGTCATGCTTTTTGCGTTGGAGGCTTCCGGAACGAATCGATGCAGAGTCCGCGTGTGTACTTCTGCCTTCCACAGGATGTCCCGCTAAGGCAGGTCTCGAACGATTAACAGTGCGGTGCGGACCAAAACCAGAAAAAAAAGAAAAATGTTGAGGCTTCTGTCTCAAAAAGAGCGTTTCCCTGGTCGTCGGCATTTGTTATCTAGAGTCTCTACGACCGCATACCTCCACCGGAAACTAACTTGAAATTGACATAATTCTTCATTAATCCCCCACAAATCTCTAGACTTATCATATGCACTAGTCGAAAGCCCTGGTAGCTAGTGCTAAACTGGTTATTGATTATGTAATTGACTTATGTATCAATAAAGTTATAATATAATTATATCTCCACCGGACACTAATCCGCGAAAAGTGTTAAAATTAATCTTCAACTATCTCCTACAATTCACAAGATTTACAATGCACCTACACCATTAAATCGTGTTTGTAAGTAATTAAAAATAAATCTACTTCTAAAACTCATAATAAATCCACTTCCACTCATTCACCCTTTTCACAAATATCTTTTATGCCACTTTTAACTCGTAATATATTTTTTTGAAGCCATAACGGCATTTAAAACTATTTCTACTTTTCATATAAAATGTCACTTAGTTTCCCCTACACTAAGTGGCCTACAAAACTAACGTCAAACAATAAGCGGAAGTTTAGCTATACGCTCTCACTTTCTACTGAAAAACACAAACGGTTTAAGTACTGATTGTAAACTTTTGTGAAAGTTTAACTAATCCTAAGTTTAAACTTTCACAGTGAAACCGGGCATTAGTGTTTCTTTTTTCAAAACTACTACATTTAGCGCTGGCTGAAGGCTAGATTCAGTAAAAAAAAGATTTCCAGTGATCCGTCCCGACAACGCCTAATTAGAGTCCTTGAAAGAGTTTGTTGGAGACAGATTTATACCTCAGCCTTGAATCCTTGGGCACGTTTAACAATGCGCATTATAATAATTTAGTGATATGTTTAATAAAATTTATTTTAGTATCATATAATTTAGTAATGAATTATAGTGCGGGGAGAGCTCCTTTGAGGGAATAAACCGCTCCAAGGCTTACTAGGGGGCACTATAGACAAACAGGTCGCAGCGCAAAACCCAGCTTAATAAAAATAATAATTTACTATGCGCACCATAAGTAGTTGATGGTCTTAAAGGCTCTCAAAGCTTGAAAAGCCCTGCTGCATTTGCCCTGTGTAGCCAAGCCCAACTGAATATCTCTATCATAAACTATGGACAAAAAAGAAATGCATAAACCGTATGTTTTTAACGTCGGCGTCGTGCTAGCTTGGATTTTCATCGACTGCTTTTTTTGTATTACCGAATGTCTCCTTCGCTTTTATTTAGTTTAACTTTTTTGCTAAAGTTATCAATAAACAACTCTAACTTGGCTCTTTGGCTCGACCTGAGCTAAGTAGGCGTTGATAGGTTTGAAGGTAATCTAAAAGAAATATAAAGACTCATGCTCATTTTCCTTTTGTACTAACTCTCTGATTATTAAAATATCTGCATTCGTACGATGACTTTTCACTTTGACTTGCTTTTTTTCTCCAAATCTTTATTTGGTCACACAAACTCATCATGCAATCCAAATTTGTATTCCTTACGTCAATGCAGTGCATTATATTACTCCAAGTATCTATGACGCTTACCTTACCTACATCGTCTTTGTTTACTCCTCTCCAAAAAAAAGCAATCCCCTACAGCTGAATAAATCATCTGACGGTGAAATAAATTAAAAATAATCCAAAGGCATTATATAGGCATATCCCATTCGAATCTCATTTTTCTCCTGCGCATACCAAATTTCTAATACAATACAAGCATCTCTTTTAATTTCCATTAGGAAATTCCCCAAAAATTAGTCAATTAGACCGTTTGTAAATAATAAATACTTTCCCCACCCCCACGCGACTCCCTTGATTTCTAAGAAAGCGTACGTAGGCATCGTCTTCATCTTCAGCTCGTTTGACAATAATAAAGCAATTTCAACTCAAAATAAATAAACAATAAAAAAAAGAATCCGTCCACGTACCTACAAAGAATAAAAAAGATCAAAATGAATAAAAAAAATCACTTTCCTCGTGAATCACATCCAATGAACCATGCATAGCGCGCGCTGTCCTCACCCTGTCTCGATCCACCACCCGCACTCATCCCCTCAACAGTTTTTTCTTTTCGAAAATCAGTGTGATGTCATATTTTAATTTAGGTAATTATTGAGCAAAAAAAAATCTCTTATTTTCGCAACGCCATGACGAGAACCGCAGCGACAAGATATCTTCAAAAACCGATGCATAGTGTCTAGTCCACAGGAACGGGCCTGATGGAATAGTTGTATGTATAGAGGGCGAGTGTTCTCTCTGATAAATAAAAAAGTGTTCACCGATGTTGTTTACAATGTGACACGAATGGCCAATCTTAACTGGGCTAGTGATTGCACAGAGGTGGGTTGTTGTTTACTCTAAGGCCCACGGCGCTATTCGTATATAGATAGATAAGCCCGGTGCAAATGAGGTGGGGGTCGAGAATTTCGACGATACGGTTACGGTGAAAATATTGCTTGTGATATGGCCGTAAAGCAGGAAAAAAAACAACACGTGAAAAAATAGACCAAAAATAGGAAGGTAAAATAAATAAGCAACATATTTCCGAGAAAGCCTTACGGTCCTCATAACATGGGAACGAATTCTGCTGTAACAATACCAAAGCTGTAATCTTATGTAAAACGATTCATATTATATTTGGTAGGTACAATTGCTTTTAGTAATTTAAGCTCTTGCCTAACTTGGGTATATAAGGACAATATTGCTTTCAGGCCAAGAGCTATGATTAAGCGACCTAATTTCTTGCAAATAACAAACACACTATAAAGAGGCTGGCCAGCAGAATTTAGGGAGACGAAATCAGCTTATTGATACCTTAAGTGGCGACATTTTTAGGGGCGAAACAGTCTAATTAATAACGGCATAGCAAGAGGTGAGGGCTAGGTTGCTGCCTTGTTTACAAATCTCTCCTAAGACCTTGAAAATAAAAACACCCCCTCAGAAGAGAGACTACATGTAATCCAATATCATAAGCGTATTCGTTTGAAACTCCTAAGGCCGATTTAAAGTTGGATTTTCGATCGAGATTAATAAGGAGAGATTTTGCATATATTCAAAACAAATTAAGGGTTTTTTAATGTACAACTTATAAAACAGTGATTTTCCTTTAAAACCACTGTCAATCCTAAACATTGATGCATTCCTAGTGCCGTAAAAACCAAAAAAAAAAAAAAAATTCTTATTTGTATGCAAGGATTTTCTTTGTTCATGCTTTTTCTAAGGAGTGTTTTTTTCTCTCGACACTCTGGTCCTCCCAAGCCCGACATGTATCTTTTAAGGAGAAGCTAAAATAGGTATGCATAATAAAGTCGCCCCTAAAAATTTTTCAACTAGGCAAGAAGATCCCTTTCGCATAGTTCGGATGAAGTGTGGCTCGAGATTTTTTTTAGATATTGCGGTAGACGCTTCGTTTACGTTAAACTTATAAGGAATTATGCAAAAATGTTGGTGGATATTTTTCTGGAACTTACAGGAAAACAGAACAAGAGCCTAGCCCTAGGAGTATGCTTTAGGTATGAGGCAAGCTTAAAAACTTCTAGAGCAACTCAATATTTAAAGTCCAAAGCGTGGAGCAGCATGAGAAAGAACAATTTTCGTATTTTAATATAATGGGCTTCCTAGCGACAATTTTTTAACATCATCATAAATCTTTTTGACCGCTTATTCTACAAAGGTGTCCGGCTTAATGTGCCTTTCATCGTTCCCGATCCTCCGTCACCAACTCAAGAGACACAGGCGCGATTCCCAGGCGGTTCTCGGAGATGTTCTTTACCTTTTTCCAAGGTAAAAGTTTTTCGAGATACTTAAACTTCTCTTCTTGTTTCAATGGGGGGGACTCCATTTATGTACAGAGTACACTGCCCCGGTGTTCGGGAAGCAACCATCACGATTTGCCTACGGTTACCTTTATCCCAGTATCGCCGCAGATGGCCGCAAACTCATTCAGTGCTCGCTAAGGTTCCTCCTCGGACGATACATGGATAGCTTGATCATCTGCGAAAAGAAGAAGGCTTATCCTGACGCCAGGTATTCGAAACTCACCTCGCCAAGACTGCGCTTTATCATCCAGTCACCACCCATATAAGCTACGAAAAGAAGTAGTTAAAGAACACAGCCCTGGTTTGCCAATTGTTGGATGCCACTATCCCAGGCCACCTTAATGCCATATGACAGCCGTTTAACACCTTCTTTATCCATTGCCGTGAGCATTTCTGGCTGGGACTCATCAACTCCAGCAAACTTGCCAACTTTTGGCGATTTAATCGCAAAAGAAATTTCATCTAGTTCGGGAACTCTGTCTACTGAGCGATCTTCAGTGCCATGTTGAGGGTTGAACAACTCTGAAAAGTGCTCGCACATATGCGTAAAATATCGTTCTCAATTGAAAGAAGTGTCCCTTCGTGGTTTTACCCCCTTGTACGATGTTTAACTTCTTTCCCCTGAGACCCTTCCCCCTTGTTTTTGGCTTTTTTTCGTTTTTGACTTTTTCCATGCCTGTTCTTTAGCTGTTCTCACTGCCTGATTGGAAATTCATCAAGCCTGACTGTTACGAGCTCGGGAAACTGAGTTCAAACATTGATGCCACACATTAAAGGCTCTCTTCTTCCCTTTAATAGCTTCTTTAACTCCAGGTGCAAAAACCACGCAGTTCTTTTCTCATCACCAGCCGCCACATCAAGCTGCTCTACTCCACAAACGTTTCTTGCAGAAGCTACGACCACCGATAAAAACAGCTAACATTCTTCTTCTTAACTTAAAAGTTCATTGAAATTTGTTCAAACTTTTCCGAAATGTGTCATGCAAATCGTTCTCTGAAATCAGAGTCGGCTTCCTGTAACCTTTTCTATCGTATGCGGGTCACCAGTCTTGGTTTTCACTTGGGTGGCAAAAGAATACTACTTAAGAGCTCAGCTCCTTTCAAAACGCAAATATTTGAACACACTATGGTACCAAGTACCATGGGATCCGACAAGTTTCCATCCATCACAAATATTTTAACACACTATGGTACCAAGTACCATGGGATCCAACAAGTTCCTGTTTTGATTCGGGTCACCAAGCCTCCCAATCACACTCCTCCAAATGCTATTATCCGGACCAACATAAGCATTGAAGTCACACATTAGCAGAGAGAAGTCCATTTCGGCCACTCTATCCGGGGCAGCATCAACTTCGTTTAAGAAGGGCGCATACTATGACCCTAGATATGGCGCATACACCTGAGCTATAGTCAAAGTTGATCGTTTAGGCTTACGATTTAAGATCACAACCCCCCGGAATAAACTCCAATAAATTTTTCGACAGGTATGTGCTTGTGAATTTCCTCACACCCGCCCTCATCTGCAGTCATGTCATTTGAGGCGCCAGGCCAGAAGAGCCTCCATACATCAGCAAAATCTCTGGTTCTGGACCCTTTCCGCACTTAGTTGAAGAAATGCCAGTAGCATCATAGAATTAAATTGAATCAGGCTAATCCTTTTTAGCCTCCTCAAACAGCCTTCTCCCTCAGAAGAGCCTCCATACATCAACAAAATCTCTGGTTCTGGACCCTTTCCGCACTTAGTTGAGGAAATGCCAGTAGCATCATAGAATTAAATTGAATCAGGCCAATCCTTTTTAGCTTCCTCAAACAGCCTCCTCCCTTCCCTTCTCCCTTAGCAATGAGACATTCCAAGTGGCAATTTTAAGTTTGTGTCATTGTCGATTTCCAGAATGACCATCTAAGCTCTTACTTTGACTAAGCGCTGCCCCCTCCGTTCTGCGTAAAGAAAAGCGTTACCATTGCCGTGCTGCTTGTAATTTTTCGAGCTGAAGCCAGTTTCCGGTTGAATGCCGAGCGGGATATTCCGACCACCAAGCCCTCGCATGCCGACACCCCCAAGCATAGTTCCAAAGGGTACCCTGGATTACCTGGATCAGCACATATCCGTGGATGTGTCTTCTGTCTCTTTATAGTGGGGGATGCAGTTTCCGATCCTAAGCTGTACAACAAATGCCGACCGAGAAGCTGCTCATCTCGAGGCAGATGCTCCTGGATTTCTATGGCTTAAAGTTTAGCCGCCCCTCTGGGAGCAGACACTGACAAGCGAGTCGCGTAATAAGTATCACACGCTGCTGGGCTAAATTTTGAACGGTTTTGGAAATTTGAAACGTTTTCACAATAAAACTCCAGGGTAGTATAACCGAAGTCTTTTGAATTTTTTGTTGCTGCTATCATCCTTTGTGAATTTTTCGGCCATTCTTCACTGTCGGTTTGAAAATTTTTTTTCTTGCGATACATATTTGTACAACTTGCCCGAGTTTTATACCCTTATCCACAGGAATGGAGTTTGTTAAGTTTGACCCAGGCGAAAATGTTACACAGAGAAATAATAACGATAGAACCCCAAGACCTTAAGGGCATATAAGGGCATATGAGCCCGAATTCTAAGTTGAATAAGCCATGTCCGTTCGTGCTTACACATGTCACGAATGTGTATGTCTTAAATTTGGAGCTAGAGACCAAATTAATTATTAAGCTCCTTCACGTCCGAAGCAGAACGAGAGTTAAAATCTAGACACGCCCACAATCGGTCTAAATGTCTACCTCCAGTGCTTTCAAAACTGTAAGACGTCGAACCAAAAGTCAAATAGGCAGAGAACTGTTAAATTATCTTTATCCAATTGAACTCGTATATCGTGGCGAATCTTTACCATTGCGGTGGCGCAACTGTGATTTGGCCTAAACCCAGATTGGTATAGCGATAAAAGATTATACGTATTAAGGTGATGAGTTTTGGAATGCTAGAAGTTTTTCCAAGACCTTAGAGAGACACAGCAGAATACTTATAAATAAATAAAAAGAGTGGCGCAACAGCTCGAGGTGTTGTTGAGTTAATTTATTAACATACAAGGGGGCCTAAAATTTTTTGCCGAATCCGTACGGCCCTTTGAGAAGTTTTTCAGGACAAATGATACTCTCGGAGGGCTTGTGAGACCCTCGCGTAGGTGGGGACCGTGAAAAAGAACGAGTCTTTTTTTTTCAAGTGGCGATGGCCGGATTTGAACCCAGACCTCTGGCGTAGTAAGCACACACATTAAGCACTATGCCACGGCAACCCACAGAATACCGGGCAGAATACTTACGGGCCGGTAATCAGAAACAAAGGTTGGGCGAACCTTTTTTGCAACCGCTGTAGCTCTGGCTTCTTTCCATTTGGTGGGCAATGTCGAGGACGTGATGCAAAAGTTTAAAAGATGAGTCAGAGCTCGGAGTAGATAAGGAAAAATAAGTTTAAAAAGCAAAGAAGAATGAAAGAATGAAAGAAATGCGATCTTCACCTATCGCATTTGATTTAACTGTCTTGCAATCTCATCCTCTGTAACTACTTTGCAATCAAAACATTCATTACCCTCAAATAGAAGGTTACTCGCTGGTTCAAAGTTTGCGTTATTGCATGGATTCGATATAAAATGGTCATTGAAATCCATGTTTCTTAGATTAGCCCATAGCTGCTTCGATGAGAGGCCTGTATCAAGATTTGACGAGTAAAAATGTCTTTTCGCAGATTGAGTGACGGAATGCTTGCTTCGCCTTCTACATTTTCTTCATACAAAGTTTTTGGCCGTGCCCACATTTGGAGGCAGAATGTAAGAAAAACCATTAACTTACCAGAAAATCATTGATTTCGATCGCTTTTTAGCCTATCTTTGGGAAGAACAAGAAATAAAATTTAGCACAGTACATACAGTAGGTACATCTGACTACATTCTAGGTTTTTCTAAAGTTTTTGGCGACGCCCATTTTTAGAGGTCGATATTTCATAATCCTTGCATATAAGCCAAAAAACTACATTTTTGCGTAGGTACATTTTAGCCGCAAACTTTTACATTTCTATTCTAATATTGATTTTTAGTTACAGGGGCTGGACCTGCCACGCCCCTTTTATAAAATTAAATTAAAAAACATAAGGTATAACATATTTTTTTTGTTTAGTTAGTAATTGATTAACTTTACATCAATTAACTTAACTCCGCACTGTGGTACTTACTGACAGGTTGGAGCTATTTTTTTGTAACTGTTCAGGCCAGTGCTGGGGGATCATGGGATAAATCCCTTTCTGTGAGATTTCTGAGCTCAAAAGGGACGAAGGGAAAACCATACGATTTTGTGGGAATCGTTTGAATCTGTGGAATATCATTTTAGTTTTGAAATTTGAACAAGAAGCAAGATTTATCGCGAATAATCGAACATTTGGACGAGTTGTTTAAGTAGTGAAAACTATTCAGAAAGAGCTTTATTCTTGAAAGTCTATTTTAAAGGAATTTAATATTCTGTTTAAAGGAATTAGATGATTGTTAAACCTATAGAAGACCAGGTTAAAATATTTACAATATATTTAAAAACAGCATAACTGGCAAAACTATTTGAAATACCTATAAAGACAAAAAACAAAAAAAAATTAAAAAAAGAAAGTTTACATATGGGCCGTCATAAAGGGAATTAAAGTTAATAAATCCAAAATAGGCCCTTTATTCTAAGGTACATATTTCTTACAAATTTGCAAAAAATTGTCAGTTAAAAAACTTCTGAAACTTTGAGTTTCTGAATTAAGCTTTCTTTTATTGAAGTAAAAAAATTTTTCTGGTTCGCCTTAAAAAAATACATAAAAGAATATTCCAAGTACAAAAAAAAAACAAACGGAAAATTGTTATTTTTTCTGTGGGAAACAAAAAGGGAAAAGGCCAACCAATTTTGCGAAAAAATGGGAAATCTTGGCCCGGTAAATAGGATTTATTTCAAAAATGCCCCCTAGCACTGGTTCAGGCTATTTTTCATTACTGTTCGGGTAATTTTTATTTTTGTTTGAGGCCTTATTTTATATAGCCTTTTTCGTCGCCCATTTTAAATAAAATAACAAGTCGCTCTCTAGTTTCAAGGCGTATGACAGCAGGCATAAGATAATCCAAATAAATCCACATAAAAAATCCAGCAATGCTTATGATCTGTTAAGTGTTGAGTCAATAAAAGCTTAGGGGCTAGAGATTTTGTCTGTTAAATTTGTCAAATTTTGTACATCTGTTAAAGCTTCGGATCGCGCATTCCTTATAAGAGAAGTGAAAGTAACGTCTAGGATAAGAACTGTCATCCTTAAAGTGATGTCATCCAAAGTGCGAATCCCTTTCTGGACCTTTCGTAAAAGTAGGCAGCGTTAATAGTATAAAGGTAGGATCTTCTCATAGAGACTCTCAATCGAACTAAATTAAAAGCTTCTAGACAGAAATGTGCGTAATGGAAAAATCGGTGTTTGAATAATGAAATGTCTTTTTTTTTAAATTTGTAAAACTAAGTTGTCTTTTAAAAATTGTATACTAATTCATTGTCTTATTTATTCTATTTCACAGAGGCTAAGTAATGATCACATATGTTATTTTCTGTACCAAATTCTACGTGGCTTAAAATATATCCATTCGGCAAATGTCTTACATCGGGATTTGAAGCCCAGCAACCTACTGTTAAACACAACATGCGACCTAAAGGTGAGCCTGAATATATATACAAACGCATTAAAAACTAATCAATTACAATGAAAACGTCATAAATTCATTTCAGATTTGTGACTTTGGCTTGGCGCGTGTGGCTGATCCTGAACACGATCATACAGGATTCTTAACGGAGTACGTTGCCACTCGGTGGTATAGAGCTCCAGAAATTATGCTCAACTCAAAAGTGAGTTGTCACTGCAGTCGCCTTT
This sequence comes from Neoascia interrupta, assembly GCA_947623515.1. NCBI lineage: Eukaryota > Metazoa > Arthropoda > Insecta > Diptera > Syrphidae > Neoascia > Neoascia interrupta. The sequence goes on from OX392462.1 coordinate 189,442,009, forward strand.
GACTCGATATTCATGAAAACTTCGACACTTTTTTCAGGGCTATACGAAATCAATCGATATGTGGTCGGTGGGTTGTATATTGGCCGAAATGCTGAGTAACCGACCAATATTCCCTGGCAAGCACTATCTCGATCAATTAAATCATATTTTGGGTGTTCTAGGATCACCATCCCAAGAAGACTTGGAATGCATTATCAATGACAAGGCAAGTTTCACCATGATATGAATCAGTCATGAAAACGAGTTAAATAATTTTAACCTTGCATTTTTCTTCAGGCTCGTAACTACTTGGAATCATTGCCATTTAAGCCAAAAGTACCCTGGTCACGGTTATTCCACAACGCCGATCAGCTAGCTCTAGATCTCTTAGGCAAAATGCTTACCTTCAATCCCCACAATAGAATAACAGTGGAAGAAGCGCTCGCACATCCCTACTTGGAGCAATACTACGATCCTGGCGATGAGGTGAGTTTTACAGCTTAAGAAAAACGGCCCAATCGTGAATGCGAAATTTTTGCTTGCTCTTTCAGCCCGTTGCTGACGAACCATTCCGCATCGGCATGGAACTCGACGATCTTCCACGTGAAACACTCAAAACGTTAATTTTTGAAGAAACCCTCAAGTTTAAGGAGCAACTGCCCGATCAAGCCGTGTAGACATTTCAATTTTACCCGCAATTTTTTCGATTCCAAGTCTTTTTCTAAAGTTCTTCGTCTTTTTTTTTTTAAACAAAATTCATTTACAGATTATCCTTTTAAATGTATTTAAGAATAATACTGCTATCGTTTTACGTACAATAGAAAGTATGATAACTTAAACAAACAAACAAAACAAGTCTAATGTATTTATTATCCTTTTCTAAGGACAGCCATCAATACGAAACGAGAAAAACAAAAATATAGCAAACAAAAGTCAAAGCTTATAAAAGTTACAAATAGTTTTTTTTTTATTACAAAATATATTATGTTTGTTTCATTTCAACTGCAACAAAAACAAAATGGTGGAGCATACGAGTATTTATGAAATTTTAAGAAAAAAAAAAATTTTCTGTTTTTAGAAATACATTTATATATCTCATATAATTGTTATCAAATTTACCTCTTTCAATTTTATTAAATGTGTACTAATTATTGAGAGAATAATGTGATTTACTTAAACAAAAAAAAAATATACACACATATACTATAAAATATTTAAAAAAAAAATCATATATCAAAAAAGCAACAATAAAAAAAAGAATAATGAAAATTTTAAAACAAGGCAAACAAAAAGCAAGGGAAAAAGTATTCCAATTTATTTGTATGTTTCTGTGTGTGTATGTGTGTGTCCTTCCACAATTTTTAAGTGTTTTAATGCAACAAAATGATGTTTTAGAAATATAATTGAGAAAAACAAAAGCAAACAAAATAAATGGTTAATTATCTGAGGTTCATTCTGTATTGTAAATTTTTATTCGAAATGAAATTCATGTTTTTTGTCATTCAACAATTCGCAAAGATATATTGCATTTTCTTGTTCCTCTTCTATTTGTACATAATATTGGTTTTCTTTCTAAATGTGTTTTTGAAACGAATCACAATGGATGGTAAATGTGAAAAATTTTCATTATGCGAAATTTTCATAAACGTGTTGCAAATTTCTTTAAATTCACTTTGGTTTTTCTTATTTTTCTTTTCAAACTTACAGCAGGAGGTTGAAGGGTTATTAGAATTTATTTTTGGATACCAATTCTATAAATAATAATATTATTTTAACCAAAATTTTTGAAAACCCATATTGAAAACCCAATATCACTTTGATCGGACAAATTTAGTCAAGGTGCTTAAGTCGTAGCTTCTTTGTTTGGTTCTTATCCTCTTGCTTACATTCCTCTCGTTCTGATCCTTTCTCGTTGTCTCTAGTCACTCACATCGAGGCGTACCCTGAAGTCCCAGGTCTATGCAAATTCATCACTACTCAAATCTGCTCAATTTTTCCGGGCTCGCCTAATATCTTTTTCTTGAAGATATTAGGAACACGCATGGCATAAGGAAATGGTAACGAAGAAATTGTATTCGAATAAACTTATTATGAGTCAATCAAACAAAAGCATACACCATTATTTAGAGGCATAAACAACGATACTTATATTAAAAGGGAATAAGCCATCCCAGTAATCATTCAAATAATTTCAGGAATTAGAGCTCGAGTTGTATCTGTGTCATGCAAGAATAGAAAATAAATCAATTCAATCATTCGAAAGCGCCTATTAACAGTTTCTATCAGTTTTGATGCCCAGCATACCTTTCCCGTAACACTTCAAAATCGAAAGCGCCTATTAACAGTTTCTATCAGTTTTGATGCCCAGCATACCTTTCCCGTAACACTTCAAAATCGCGAATATTTTCTTAAGATTAACTCAATAAGAACGGAAATAGCCCTCAAAAAATGTGCTGATTTTACAAAATTTTACTCAAGAAATATCTACTTGCAAAAACTCTGGTGGAATATTAAAGTATGTACCGGGAAACTACAAAATGGTACGTTGCCTCGCGTTTTTTAGTTATCAAGCAGAGGCCTTAAGGAAAAATAAAAATGAATAAATCAAAACTCCGAATCTCGTATGATCTCGCACTGAAAAACTGGCCCCTACGAGCTCATCTTTTTTCTCTTCAATATGAAACCTGGAACGCCCCATTTTGCAGACTACTGACACAAGAGACCGAATTTGGGTTCCCTAACGGCCTAACATCCTGTGATTTACACCTAGATTATCACACTTTAAGCATCTACAGTGCATCTGACACTGACAGTTGAACCATCTCAAGCTTCTTATGGCCAGTTTGTCAGTGCGAGATCGCCCGAGTTGCCGAGTTAAATTGAGATTAACACCAGAAATGAATTTCGCAGTCAATATTGATTCGGGATTAATCTCGGCTTAACTCGTCAAATTTTGTGCGTTAATCTGGGATCAACTCTGGTGAACAGTATGAACTTCTATGAATGTTTTTTTCTTTGTGAAATGACACTGGCTTTGCGTGTTTCTGCGAAAAATGACATCTGAAAATGGCTCGAACTTCTTATCCTGTGTTTTTCTACGTGAAATGAGAACTTGGAGAGTTAATAATTTCGAGAGTCGTAGATTTTGACAACTTTACTGACGAAGTTAACTCTGCACTGAAAAATCTGCTCACTGTAATAACTCGAGATTCGTTTTGTTAAGGGATTAACAGATTTTTGTTTAAGCTGGGCTTAACTAAGCATTGAAAACCCGTGAAATGATGTCACGAATTACAAAAATTCGTCTGCGTTAACTGCGATCATCACAATTTTCTGGTGACGGCTCACGATCAATCACCGTGAAAATCAACTGGACCCCAGTTTTCCATCTTTCTGGTAAGTTGGTTTTTTTGCCTACACTTAGGCTGACTTTCTAGAATTCTAAATAAAGCAACGATCCGGAACAGTATTTTTGTAACCATCTTAGATCTTAGGCAGACGGATTATTTTATTTTATCACATCGAGGAGAGCAGAGCTTATATCTCAATCGGTCATCTTTTTTACAGCTTCTTAAATTAACAGGGTGGCCGATCGATGCTTCCATCTTTTCTGATCCCCCCTCACCCGCTCGAGAACTTTGGTTGGAGGCCCTGGGCTTGTTTAACCACCTCATTTTTGTCCTACAATTGGGGCGGTCTGCTTGTGTCTTGGCTAGCATTATCTTGGAACAAAAGCTGAATTATAAGTTGTGAACTTGGCTTTAGCTTCAAGCTCAGCTTTTCTCTTAAATTTCATTCAAAAATATCCACTAAATAAAAACATATTTTCACAACCGATTTAAACTCGATCGTTATTCGTTTTAACGTCAGAAACATTTCATTCAGTGATCATTTTTTATAATTCACTATCTTAAAAATCTACTTACGAATCAGAAATAAAGAGGTCAACGGCCTTCGATTGGGCGCCAGTTGTTCTTACCATCTTATCTTACATCATGGGGTACAGTGGTAAGAGGGTGGACTACTTACTTAGACTCAAAATTTAAAGCACTATCTTAAATTTAACTAACCATTTATTGGTATCAGTAATTTTGTACTTCCTTATTTTTTATTTAGTAGTATTTCTTTTGCACAAAACTTGCGAAAGAAAATTTTAATGAAAATTCTAAATACGTGGGTCTCTAGGTATATATTTTGCGCAACAACGGAGCAAGTAGCTACTTTAACTCAACATTTATAAAAGTGAAAAGAAAACACCTAATAAGCCTGATTATAACTGCTGAAATCAACCCTCTGTCGGAAATCCAATTTTTCCGAAGTTATCAAACTCCAGCCTATCAATATTATGAATTGTGCAACTTACAACATACTGAAGCCTGCAACATCACAAATGGATTATTTATTTAATTTTGAATTACTTTTTTTTATTAGATGGAATTTTTTTTTCTTGCATGCAATTTTGTAAAAAAAAATTATGTTTTAATTTTATCAGAACCTGCAGGGGAGAACTTTTTTATTTCACATGCAAAAGGTGTAGCGTCAACTAATAGAAGCAGTCTGAAAATATCTAAATATCATTTCTTAAGACAAGACTTTTATTATGTGCTAGTGAATGCGTTGAATTTTCTAGAAAAATCCTTAAATAAATTTATTCGATAAATGTTTTATTAGGCAGATTAAAATTTGTTAACTAGCTGTCGTTTAATTTAATGTCAAAAAAAAAATTAAATTGTTAAAATTTGTTTCACATATGGAGAATTGTTAGTTTTTGAAATGCATCTTGAAGTGTTTCCTTCTACCTGGCAAACTGTACTTAAAAAAAATAATAATAATTGGTTTTACCTGATTATTAAAGAAAAAAACATTTTCATCAAATCTACATGTTTTGAAAAATTTAAAACTTAATATTATCATTGATTTTAGATTCACATGTGTATCTATGTAATATGTATTGAATTTAAACAAAAAAGAAAACATTTCAAAATATTTTACTTTCACAATTAGATTTTTGAAAATATTTTCTATTAAAATATAAAAACATTGAAAACCATGAGTGAGTGTGGTGAGATTTTATTAGAAAAAAAAGAAAGGTTAAGCTGTACGTAGTAATGTAGGGAAAATCAATAAGGAAGTTTGAAATCGAATGAATAGGAGGTTGCGCCTATTGTTAAAAAGAAACGACAAACATTTAAAATTTTATTTTATTTATATTTAATTCTATTGTGACAATTAGAAAACGTTTCTAAAATATAAATCTTTAAAGAAACTAATAAACTTTAACGAAAACTAATTTATGTATATTTTAACAATATATTATAATTAATAAACAGAAAAAATTAAATAAAGATTTATGAAAACGTAAAAGGCAAAAAAAAAAAAACAAGAAAAACAGAATATAGACTGTTTTACAATTTTATTCTTTATGATAATAAAAATAACAAAAAATGGAAACATATATTATGAAAAGAACAAAAAAATGTTTGAATGTTGTTTACAAACATTATTATTGTATTTTAATCTATATGTAATGTTATTTTATTCACATAAATAAAATACAAAGCATCCATTATTTGAGTTTGTTTGTTGATTTTTTTTGGAGGTGGATAGAGAGCTTTTCTTTATTAATAATGAGAAAGCCAAAAGGTGGGGTGGATTAATTAAATTTGAAAGAATTTTATGTACTAGTTGTTTGCTAATACTTATACCACAAATTACTTAATAACTAGATATTCAACTTAAGCGTCCCCTTCCCCCCAAAACCCATTTGTTTATTTGTTGTTATTGTTCTGAGTTCCGTGTCGGTGAATACGTGTGAGAAAAGTAAACAAAAATTTGAGAGCCCGCCAAAATAGCGAGGTGAATTTCACACTTTTGAAAAATTGGCATTTGAAAAATTTAAATACATATCTTTAAAAAAAGTCAAAAGATAACACACAAGTCATTAAAGTCAAAATGACAATTCTGTTTTAATTTTGCCCACACTTAGGGTGAGCCTACATTGAGACTACAAAATCGTAAAATTTAGTTCATTTGAATGTGCCTGGAAATACTGGAATGTTTATGACGTAATTGGATATTTTTACGAATTTGGTCTTTATTTTCAATATAGTTCGGGTCACAAATTACTTAATAACAAAATATTCAACTTGTGCGTCCCCTTTCCCCCAAAACCTATTTGTTAATTTGTTGTTTATGCTTTTCGGTTTTGTGACGGTGAATGCGTGTGAGACGCTTTTTATTATTATTACGCAGTTGGGCTTTTCTTTTCTCCAGAATCGTTCATGTGTTATTGATGTTCAGTTTTTAATTATGTAGGAATGCAGAAAATATTAGTTATTCAGCAAAACAAGAGCAACAGTTAGGAAACAATCGAGAAAACTTCCATTTTAGGAAAAGGCTTTTGAAAGCCTTTTAATTTTGCTTTTTAAAGCCTTAATCCGGTAACATAAAACACAAACTTATCAGAGGCACAGGCATTTAGGCAGTAAAGAATTAGTTTCATTTGCGCTTTTTGTGTTTTATTTTAACTATATATGAAAATATTTAGAAGGCATTTGAAATACATAATGTATAACTGGAATACAATTAAGATAAAAATGATTTTAAGGTCTCTAGCAAAACAACATTAATGTAGCACGACCCATTATGTGGCGACTTCCAGATATTGAAATTCGTTACAATTTTTGTCCGGTAGACGGAGCAAAAAGCTGATTCCGCCATGTTTTCGTGGTGAATCACTTAAACTTCGTGGTGAATCTCTTCAAGTGTGGAATACATTGACAAAATGTGAGAGTATGCGTAGTTTTCCAGGTATATCCATGGCAACAGCTTGTAGGCCCCTCGGCTTTCCAGTCTAGTTGAATATCTAATTCATTAAGTAATTTGTGACTTATACTTACAATAGGTACTTATTTTAGAGGAAATAGTAGGTATTTCTTATAATTGAGTTGAAATAATAACTTTGATAATTGATAACTTTTTAAACTTTCTAGATATTTGCTCTTAAGTCGGATCCTTTTCCCTGCCCATAACATTTTTTGACTTCCAAGACGCTCTTTTGCAAAAAATATACGTTATGAACATATCGGCCAATTTTTCTTTTCTAGTAAACCTAACAATACTACAAACAATAAAATTGCTGTAACAAGCAACCTGAAAAACCTACAGGTTTTGCGATACTTGAGAAAAGTCGTAGCAGCTAAGATTAAGAAAGATTCGATTCAAAGTTTTCAGTTCCCATTATTCTGAATAAAAATGCTTGTGTTTAGTTTATAATTTTTTTTATTTTATTAAGACTTTATTGACTAAACAATCAAATAAGGTGCTCAAAGTGTCCTTATCCATTTTTTATGCAATATGCATGCTAAAGCCCGTTTTGGATTGCGCTGTCAACGTTTATTGAGGCTAACTGCTGCCCTTACTTGTGACGAGTCTTGAAGAATACGCTCGTCTAAGTCAGTTAAAGTTGATATATCGGTAGAGTTAACAAGTTCTTTCATTCTCCCCCATACAAAAACAAGTGAGTAAGCGCAAGAGTTCGTCTGTCACAAACTAATCTATATATCCGACCCTATATACCGTGTAACACCAAACCTTAAAATTTTTTGTCCCGAATTCATATATTATTTGTATAGGCCACGCCACCAAAAGTGGGTCTGGGCTAAAAATTAAAATCAATTAATTGTAATTTCGTTAGAACCATGACAACATGCCTTAAAACCAAAATTTATTTCGGAAAAATGTCGTTTTTTGCAAAAAAAACGCCCCCTAAAAGTGGGCGGACCTCAAAACTTTGTATAGACGAAACTTAGCAAATAGTAATATCTACAATATTTGTCATAAATTTTTTTTTTTGATTTTTTAATTCAATTCATTAACAAAAAACAGAAATGTACGAGCCAAGCCTAGAAGTTTGGGCCTAACATGTATTATTGCTGTATTTCGAGAATAAGTAAATTTTTTTCACAACGACAATATTTTGACTTTTTTTATTTTTAACTAATGCTAAAAACAATTACTCTTTCAAATATGTAAGATTTATTTTAACGATTTATTTTAAATTAAGAAAAAAAAATAAATTTTGTTGACTTCAAGTGTTCATATATCTGGGCCTAAAAAAGAAAATATGTTAAAGAAAAATTCAAAAAAAAAAAAAAAACGTTGCTGCTTAGTATTTTGTGGCCTCTCCTTTTGCACGGATGACTTCAGCGATCCCTTTGGGCATTGATTGGACCAAGTTTTGGCAGAAGTTTGGTGTAAAAGAGTCCCAAATATCCTGCAAACTTGATTTAAGGTCCTGTTTGTTTCTGGCAGGGCATTTCCGCAATTATTTCTTGACCTTTCGGACTAAACAATCTTTGTGGAAAGCTTCTACAGGTTTTCTTATTACGCGTCGGCGAGTGTCACCGACAGAAACTTTAAATCTCGATTCGTCGCTCCATATGACTTGAGACCACTCATCCAATGACCAATTTTTGTGTTCCTTATCCCATCGCAGTCTATTTTTCTTTTGTATGGCAGTGAGCAAAGTTTTGATTTTGCCTTAACAAATTTTGATTGAAATTGATTCAAAAAATTTTTTGTGTACCTACTTACTTTGTAAAAGCCGTAATAAGTTTTTTGCAGTTCCCGCAATGTCGTAGAAGCTGATTTTCCAATCTCTTTTGACCAAATATGCGACAATTCCTCGCATCCTGCGCGTCGGTTTTGTCTCACTATGTTCGAAAGAATTCGCTGATCCGCTTTTGTGTACCGCGATGGGCGACCATTTCTTTTATTGGACAAAATGGAATTGGTCTTTTTATGATCACATAAATGTCTAACTGTGGAACGTGAAATATTTAAATCTTTTTCAATTTTGTAAGTGGATTTTCCCGCAACGAACTGATTTATAATTACTTTACGGAGATCTGTCGAGACTTCCTTTCCGCGTGCCATTTTTTGACAACTGAATGGAAATTTGAGAGGCAAGAGTTACACTGAAATCGCCTAACAATAAGGACTGTTAAGATAAAAGATAGAAACTAGAAATATTTGGCGGTAAATTTAAAATTCGGGCAGTGATTCTATTATGCAATAGGCCTATACTTCTGAACAGTTAACAAATTAAAACTTTATTTTTAACTCAACAACAACGAACTGGTTCTGGCCCAGGATAGAGCTTTTTCTTCAGTTACATTCTTTTCTGTATTTAAAAAAAGAACTGACTTGAAATAATTGGAAATAAAGAAAATACATAACATGAATCATCAGAATAAAGAAGAAAAAATGTTAGGCCGCCCAAATATATGGGTTTGGGTCGTACATTAAGACATTGTCTCTTATAGATTTGGAGGAAACTTTTCGATAAATCGGGTTTTTAAAGATCTAACATGTTAAAAGTGGGCACGGTCGATATTGTGGGCGGTCCAATTTTTGTTTTGTTAATAGTCTTGGGCCAATATCGCTCAGTACCAAAATTCGAGTTGCTACGCTTTGTCTAACTTGAACAAACGGCATTTTGAAAGAAAATTTGAAGTGGAGGTTGTCTTACATTGAAGCCAGTAGTAGGCGTTTTATAATTTTATATATTATTATTTTGTCTGTACAAAATAAGAACCAAGATCAAAGTGTGATCCAAGTGTGAGCGTCCTAGCTCAATTTTAAAGACCTTAAAACTTCACACATACGGACAGACGGCCGAACATAGCTTAATCGATTCACCTGTCGGTCTCGATGATATCTCTAAAAGGTCTTGGGGGTCTACGGTGATTATTTCACTGTGTTACAACCTATGCATTAAAATTAATACACCGTGGGTCGAGTATAAAAATCCATAATAGTAGGGTCCAGAGGTCTTGCAGGCCAGTGAACTGGTCCATTTCTTCCTATCCAACGACCACTGTACTTTTCGTCTAGCCAATTATTAAGTATTATTACAACAATTATTAACTATGCGTAGTGGGCTGGGCATCAGGTTTGCAGGAGGGTCCTGCAAGGGCTCCTACAGGGCTCCATTCTGTCGAAAATATGACGAAGATCGTTGAGTAAGTGGAACATCCTCCAATAGATCTGTTAAATCATTGCGCAAAAACTCCAGATAGTTTGTAGAATTCAGTTTGGGTGGCAATTTGAAGGGACCGATTAAGTTGTTTCCAATAACACCTGCCCTCAAATTGACGGTAAATTTGTGTTGAAATGATGACTCTCTCCTTGTGTGAGGGTTTTCCTCAGCCCATGTGTATAGATCATCTTGGCTCCAAATCATTCAAAAGAAGTTCTTGCACAGGTGTATTGTGCCATGGATACAAATTTTCTGTATGCAGGGGTCGAAAAATTTTATGTATTGAAACGTTGAATCGCTCAGATAAGCGTCTGATACTGATTGATGAATCGATTGTATGAATCAACTGCAACTCTTCCTGGTGAAGCTCCTGCGTTAGGTCGTCTTGTTGAAACAGATCCCGCTTCTGGTAGCCTAGGCTGGGATAGGGCTCATTGTATCTTTCCCGTGCTCTGTTAAAACTCCCGTTGCACATCCCATAAACGTAGATAATATCAGCATTTTCTTCGGTTGTAAAGGGGGATTTCTTCGTTTGTTTAGGGTTTCTAAAAAACTGTTGTGTAACCTCGGCTTCAAAAATGAAACTGATGGACTGAATTTTGCTTTCTAACTTTTTAAACAATTTGCCTAAGTAAATTTTTATCTAAACTTTTAGTTTTTACCAAATCTGTTAGTTAGATTTAACAGAAAAATGGTAAGGAAATTACGGTTTTATCAGGTAGTCTTAAAAATGGCTGCTCTAAAAACCTACGTAACCTACGCAGGTTCGGGTCCTGAGAAAACTTCTCCTGAGCCTAGTGAATGCTTGAGTTCGAGCACTATCTTGGACAAAGTAAGAAGGTTGACCAAAGCATTTAGAGCTGCTTGGCTGTCAGTGCAAACGCATATGTTCTTCTTGCCCTCCGACCTGTTAGTCACAATAAAGCGCATAGACATTAGTATAGCGAAAATCTCCGCTTGGAAGACAGACGCATATTTACCTAAGGGGTAGTGGAGTCTAATGTTCTCGCTTTCCACAAAGACTCCAGCACCTGACCCCTGTCCGGTTTTGAAACCATACGTGAAAATACGATGGCATTCTTTCCCTGGCTCAGAGTCTGGCCGAAGACTCCATTCCATTACCTGAGGAAAGTTGAATTGGTAATTTTGTCGCAAAAGGTTTTCCTGGGTCATTGCGTCAGAGAGAATGTCCATAAAACAGGGGTCGAAGGACAATGCTTGCACAAGTTCTTCAAAATTCCAATGCGTGTGGTGCAAAAACCACCACTCTTTAAGCAAAAAATGGTTTTCAGCATGCATCCCATGATAAATATATCAAGGGGGGGAGGTTCATCATGTGCCTTGAAAGTCAAAAAAATAGTCAAAATGCCCATGAGACAGGGAAAAAGGATCCTACTTAATAGCAAATATCTCGAAATTTAAATAAAGCCATCAAATTTATTTTAACGCAGTCAAAAGAACTATTTGTTCAAAAATTCAAAATTAAGTGCCTGTTGTAAGTATTAGCGGAGATATTTGTGTTAGTATGGTTTAAGGTACCTCAAAGTAGGCGTTTTCAAAATTTCCCAATAAATTATATCAAAATTAGAGGCCTATATAGGCCTATACTGTGGAACGATTTTTTTCTTCAATTATACCCAAGAATCATAGCCCAAAGTATTGGCATCGAATTAGGAAACACCCTGTATAGCTAGGCTAACTTCTTCAATACTAGGTGGTCGGTCTTCTCCTTGGTCGACTGGGCTCTCGTTCTCTCCAGGTACAGTTTCTTCTCTCGCCTGTACCTTTTCACTCTCTCCGCATGATGCCCATTAAGCAGTTTTTTTTTATATAATTTACTCCCACTCAAGGGTTTGAGGCTACCCTTATGATGAGTTAACACAGCGCGAGTGGAAAGAATAAGAGGAGAGAGAGGAGAGGTACTGGTGCACTTTGATTTTGAATTGCTGTGGACTGTAATGAGGAGGAAAGACCCCGCGTGGAAGACTATTCCACATTCGTGTTGTTCTGCTAAAGAAGAAATTCCAGTACAATGCAGTACGACCAAAGCTTGGCTCAAAGGTGAATTCATGAGCATTAGTTCTAGCACGTGTGTTGCGGTTGAATTCTTTCGGAGGTGGGATACAGCTGGCGATTTCGCTAGAACAGTCCTTATAAAAGGAACGATAAAACAAAGTGAGACACGAAACATTACGACGGTGTTCCAAGGAGTCAAGTGACCTCGCTATGTTAGGGTCCCCAATAGGTTTTATCGCTCTCTTCTGAATCCTATCGAGAAGGTGCAGAGAGGTCTTTCAAGCACCTGCCCAAACGTGGGAGTTGTATTCCATTTTGGGGCGTATAAACGCTTTGTAAATTATTGCTAGATCTAATGGTGTGAAATATTTCTTGCACCGCTTCAAGAATCCAAGGCATTTCCAGCACTCTTGGCAACATCATATACGTGGTCACTCCAACGTATGTTGTCGTTTACACACATACCGAGTACAGAAAGCTTGTTGGTTTCGGCGATGCAAGTGCCGTCCATGGATATTGGCTGATGGATCCTATTTTGTTTTGAAGACAGAAGGCAGCATTGGTTTTCGAGGCGTTAAATTCCATCCTGTTAACAAAACCCCATCTTGATACGGTGTCAATGTCGGAAACACAGTTGCTGGAAATGCTGCTTAAACACTTCAGCTATTCCCCGTTCTTCAGTGACTAGGTTTCCTTCGCTATTTCGAAGAACCTGCGTGCGTTCCAGTTCTAAGGCTTGCAGCCAATTGCTCAGCCGTTTTATGGAACTTTCTGGTCTTGTTTCGATCGCTAGTTATGAATGAAACGCCCTTTTTAATTTTAAGTATCATAATTGTTTTATTATCCTTCTTTTTGACTTATTTATTACTTAAATGAAACATATTCACATATTACATACACAGTAATATTTTATTCAGTAATAGAAAAGAAAAATTCATTTTACTCATACTTAAAAATGTTTGAAGAAGCTGTTTTTTCTCTTTTAAGAAATATACATCTGATCTTGCAGACAGATTGGCTTTATTTACTCATCGATTTTCATGTTAATTCTGATAATTTTTAAAATTATCTCCCAAAAACTAACACTTAAGGATGTGATCAGCTTACTTCTCACTACATCTACAGATACTAGAATAAATTCTATTGGTCTATCCTAAAGTGTAGATCAATAAAAATGTTAGTTTCAAAAAAAGTTCCATCATTTAGCAATATTTGTATGAAACAATAAGAGTCGCATGTACTTTTGGTTAAGTGTATTAGGGTGTGGCATGTTTATGTTTTTTGTTTTCTCTCTGTTCGTATTCCTGAATATATTACACAAAAAATATCGTTTTAAATTATATTTAATATAAGAAAGTTATAATTTAAATAAAAACAAGAAAATTATAATAATAGTTTTTAGATACTCCGACCAAAACTCGGCTCCGTCCTTGTTTAGATTTTCTTTAAATTTGTTTAACGTAAAAAAAATACATACATACTTCTATATATATATAGATTTTGCTTTGATTTAGAATTACTTTAACTTATTGCGCGTTCGGGAGCGGGCGTGAGTACCTAGCGTATCGTGATGAGCCCACCATTTAGTCAACCTTAACCACACTGTAGATTTTACGAATGAACCAGAAGCACGCAAAGAATCCAATGGTTCCTGTCAGCAGGAAGAACAGGAATACCATGATGGCTGTGTAGCCAAAATACAAAAATGTCGATGCTCCGTCTTTGATCGAGAGCTTTGTTGCAAAGTAATGACAGCAATAGATGAATAGGTAGGCGGCGGTGAAGCCTGACGTGAGGAAAGAACGCCACCACCAGTGGTAGTCCTCCGCACACAGATGGAAATAACACAGGAGGATTGTTGTTTCTGAGCAGGTAATCACGAGGATGAGGAATACTAGGAAAAGGAATCCAAACATGTAGTACATTTGATTGGACCAGATCGAGTTAAGAATGAAAAAGAGCTGAATGAAGATGCAACCAAAGGGTAGAACACCGCCCATGATTATGCCCGGTATCGGTTGTGTGTAGATCGATTGATCGGGGATTTGTCGTGGAATTTGATTCGTTCGGACTGGGTGTTCCAAGGGCTGTAACAGAATAAAGAATGTCTACACTTGTCGCAGTTGAATTTTAAAGGCAAAACACTTACGCGCTTTCGGAATCCAAAATAGGCTCCAACAAATGTCAGCGGCACTGATACGCCAAACCATAATGCGAGTAGAGCCAACAAAGTGCTGAAAGGCAACGCACCCGAGCTACCCTCACCCCACAGGACGAGATTCATCACGAAGAACAAGCAGAACACGACACTGAAATTATGTTATTATCATTTTAATGATGTAAAAATTTAATGCAAACTTAGACTTTAAGACTTCACTTACCCTGGACAAACGATGGACGTCAGCAGGACATTGCTCTTCCACTTTATGCCGCCAAAGCTTTTGTATATCCTGGCCGATACATATCCAGCTGGAGTTCCGAGCGAAACATACAGCACCATGGCGCAGGTCATAAGGGCGCCACGGTTAGCAGGCGACAAGAATCCCAGGCAAGCAAAGGCCAACGTGATAAGCGTCATGAATGTTACTTGCACGCCAGATCCCAAAAACACAGCCAGCAACATACCCTTCCGTGGTGGACGGAACACATCACCATGCACGAGTTTCCAGCCGAATTCCTCTTGGGCATCCTCGCCACTTTCCATTTGATTGTATCGTGCTATATCCTTGTGCAGTGTTCGCAGCATAATCATAGCCACCATTCCCGAAAGGAACAACACAATCACCAGCGAGTTCAAAATACTGAACCATTGAATGTTCGTATGAGGCATCGATTCCAAAATGTAGTCCCAGCGCGATGACCACTTGACGGTGTTGTTGAGGACAAACTTCACCGAGTATGTGTAGGTGATTTGCAATTTCTCTTTGCGAGGCAAACTATTTGCCGGGATTTCAATGGGGTCGCGGCCATCACAGTCGGGCTGCTCAGGATTCTTATGATGTATCGAGCTGGGCACAACCTTTACCGAAATAATCCGGCCACCATTGGCACCAAAACCAACGCCCCATTCTTCAGTTGCTCCACTGTGGTATGTTATGGTCAAATCCACATGATTGAAAGGATAATAGATGCCTGGTTTGTTGTAGCTTGGATTGATGGGACAACTTTCGTCGCCCTCGACTAGATGCCTTACTAGGCAGCCCATGGGGAAACCTGTGCTGCAATACTGTTTGTCATTCTCCAATGGATAACACCAGGTAACCGGCATATTATCCACGATCCAGTGATGTTGGTAATTCAGACTCATGCCCTTCTTCAAGACCATCATTCTGCGATCGCTGTCCGGATCGCCGCCTGTGTATGATTTTGTGCATACCTATTGGGGGAAAAATAAATCTTAATAAATTAATTTAACAGAGACGATAGTTACGGTCTTACTCTCTCGCATTTGACATCCTTGAGAAACTCAATTTTATACGGCCCCGGGCGTATTCTCTCACCAAAGACAACTTGTCCAAGATTTTCCACCGGTGAGTTCCGCTCATCAATGGAACAAAAGTCAAAGTGGTGATATTCATAGGGAATGACTGATTCTTCTGTATTTAAGCGATTCACGTAAAGAACCACTTCAGACTGGAAATAAAGATCAATCGTAAGCCAAGTACTACACAGTCGATAATTTCAAAATGTATTTTTCTGAAAACATTTGTAAAGATATTTTTGTAAAGTGGATTATTTTGACCGCGGAAAAGATCCATTTTACAAAATTCTTCAGACCTGTTTCTCCTACTTTTATAAGCTTTTGAAGTAAAACTATGAGTGTAAATTAAATCACTTTACTCTTCAAACCTCCATCAGTGTTCTGCGTCAGCGAGCATTTTGGGAAAATGAAGTTGATCAGAGAAGAGGCAAGATCGATACTGGTTGGGTGAACCTGCCTAGACATAGCTTTTATGAAGTGAGTAAAACATGTCGAAAAAATTAGAACAATTTAAAATTCTACAAAAATTTTATTTAAAGAGCACAACTAGTTTCTCAGAATAACAAAAGGAATAGCGCAAGAAACGGCCGATTGAATTGATAGAGAGGCGTTATAAAACAATGAGATAGGAACGAAAGTTTTAACACGGTTGAAAGAACTTGTCAAAGGTAAAAAATTCCAGAATCGTAGTCGATGCTTAAAGAATCGAAACACAATTTCAGAAGACTGTATAACGGCGATATCAAACCGAATTCCATTTCAATTTAAGCGAAAAAGATAAAAACGATTCTGACCTTCAACTTTCTCCCGTAGTTGAGCGTAGATAAGCTCAACCCCACTATTTTTATACCCCATCCCATAGGATAGGAGGTATATTAAGTGTGTCACATAGTTTGTAACACGGTGAAATAATAATGGTAGACCCCCAAGACCTTGAGGGCATATGATCGAGACCGAATTCTGAATTGAATAAGCCATGTCCGTCCGTCCGTATGTCTGTGTATCATACGTTTTTAGGGCTTAAATTTTGAGCTAGAGATCTGAAATTGTGTGCATGAGCTCCTTGTCATTTGGTGTCAGTTGGTGTAATCTATGACTTGCTACGAGTCTTCCTGATGCTGCAGGAAGACTCGTAAACTATAGATCTACACAATCAAAACACGTAATAATAAACACTGCGACAAACCTCATCCGAAAAGTGTTTGCCTTGCGTGACGCGAAATTCCACTCCGAAAATAATATTTTTTACCAATTGAATCGTGGAGCAACTAGGAGCAATGAAGAAGAAAGAAGAGCTGTTTCCTACAAAAGTATGGTATATGCACCCCATCTCTCCCAAAGTTTCAACAAAATGGTATTAAGGAACACGAAGAATGTAAGCATAGCGCAAAATTCAAACCACACTCTAGCGATTGTATTCAGCAAACTCAAGGCAAAGACAGATCTGGACAAGAACACGAATGTCATTTATAGAATAAACTGCTCAGGCAAAGAAAATGAGCCATGCAACCTGTTGTGCTACATTGGCACAACGAAACAATTTCTGAACAACAGGATAGCGAACCACAAATCAGACATACGCTCATCGAATCCCAACAAAACTGCATAAGCCGGTCATAGTTTGGAGACCGGTCATACACCAGATTTCGAAAATGTCATGATTCTACCGAAGGAGAAGCACAAATCCAAACGATATACCCTAGAAACATTACACATTCTTAACAACAAAAACAATATGAACAGAAAACAGGACATACAGAACATTTCCTCGGTATACTGTTCACTCATTGAACAGCTTAAACCAAAAAGGTAGCCGCAACTGCCTAAACCATATAGCCATAGCCATCTCTCTCTGCGCACAACAGTCTCTTTGTTGCTTTTTTCTTTGTTTTTTCGTTTTTTGTTTTTTGAATTATACTGTCATGCTTAATTAATAAAGCAGAATTGCTTATTATGCTCACTGTTTAAGTAAAACCTTCATTGTACCGATGTAAGTTAAAAAACCGTAAAACTGTAACCTAAGACAACAACTGTTCCAAATTTATACTTAATAAAGACGCCCAGAAGATGACGGCGACCCCGTCGAAACGTAGGCAAAACAACGATTAAGCGTTTTCATTGAAAAATATTGTGACCAGAACAGCTGAATAACAACAAATCATAGTTAACAACACAAGTTAACTACATTTTAAAAGTTTCAAAATTGCCATTTCTAACCCCAAGTTTTAAGTAGACTTGACAAGTTTAAAGTAAACCTATTTAAATAAACGAAATAGAAGATCCATGTCCACAGATTTTAAGAAAAGTGGCCAATAGAACTCAGCTGGCTGTAAAATTGAAAAAGCAAAAAAAAGCCTAACGATAATTCAAAAAAAAAAAAATACTAAATTGCTGTTTTATGAACTGGGCATGAAAACATGAAGCAGTTTTGAAATATGTAGTCGGTTTTCTAGATGTGCTTAAAAACACTTGAGTTGACTGACTAAAGTGATGTTGCTAGCAAATAGATATGTACATCGTAACTTTTGGGCCATTTACATCACCAAAGTTGACGAAAGCACAGCCACATGAACGTTAACCAGCACAAGAGCTTTGAAAAAAACAAACAACAAGCTTATAATAAAGGGTCCGTCAAATAACTTTTTTTTTCGACATCGCTATAAAAAAAACTACTGAATATTTTCTCAAATTTCTTTTTTTATTTGAAAGTACAATCCTTCCGGTTAATAATGGAAAATAATTTGATTCAAATGCTGCGTCAGCTGGCCATGCAGTAGCCTAGACGATCGGTCCAATTTTTAAGCACATTATCGATTGTGTGCAGCTGTATTTTACCAATGGCTCCACGAATATTGTTCTTTAAAGCGTCAATTGTCTCTGGCTTATCGGCGAAACACTTAACTTTTACGGCACCCCACAAATAATAGTCGAACGGTGTCAAACCGCAGCTCCGAGGTGGTCAAACGACATCATCTGTGCGGTTGATAATGCGATCTTCAAAAACAGGGCGCAAAACATCTAGTGTAGCTTCGGCTGTGTGCGACGTGGCGCCGTTCTGTTGAAACCAAATGTTGCCAATATCCTCCTCTTCAATTTTCGTGAACAAAAATTCGTTCAATATGGCCCGATAACGATCGTCATTGACTGTAACGGCCACTCCTTGCTCATTTTCGAAGAAAAATGGCCCGCCTCTGGACCAAAATCCGCACGAAACAATGACTCGTTTTCGATGTATCGGCTTTTCAATGTATGCGTGGGGGTTTTCTGTGCCTCAAATGCGACCATTTTGCTTGTTAACATACCCGCCAAGATCAAAATGAGCTTCATCTAAAAAGATTTATTTTTTTGGCCAAATCGGCATCTTCTCTAAGTCGATCGTAGGCCCACTTAGCGAAGCGAAAACGCATTGGATGGTCAGTTGCCTTCAACTCCTGAACCAATTGGACTTTTTATGGCGTCATACCAAGGTCTTTATGCAAAATTCGTCTCAATGATGTTTCCGAAATGTTCAATTGTTGAGAACGGCGGTGAATTGATGTTGATGGCGCTTCGCGCACATTTTCTGCCACAGCACCAATTTTCTTGGGTGCACGCACTGTTTTTGGCTTTTCACGCTTTGCTTTATCGATGACGATGCCAGTTTTTTCACTTTTTCACAAGATAACGAGCAAACGGAGCTGACGGTGCTTCTCTTCTTCCAAAATCCGTACGCAATTTTCGCACACATTCTGCAACACTATCATGATTTTCAAAGTCATGTCGCAATATTTCCCAGCGTTGTTCAAGCATATACACAACCATATTCGTTCAGCGGAAGGACAAAACTAATTTTCTGTCAGATCAGACTAAGTGTTACCATTCACGAAATAAGCACTAGTTGAAAAAAATAAACGTTAGATGGCGGACCCTTTAGTTCACTTTTAAGAAAAAAATATTTTAAAAAAATTAAAGGTAAAGTTTTATGCCACCTTTTTAAAGTGGCGAAACTAAAATCACCTAATACAACCATCACACACCAACAGAAGACTTTATTTCGAAAAAAGTATACAACAGAATGTAAAATATATCCAGAAATAGTCATCATCATCATTTTCGAATGCCGCCTATCCTCTAAAAGGGTCGCGGAGCGAGGGTGGCTAAATGGTCCTTCCATCTTTCTCGATCCTCCGCCACCAACTCAAGAGACTCCGGCGCAATCCCCAGGCGGGACTCAGAGAGGTTCTTTACCTGATCCCACCAGAGAGGTTCTTACCCTGTTTCTTGGCTTACCAGGGGGGCGACGCGCTCGCATCTCGGCTAGCATGACCTGTCTAGGAAGTCTGTCAAGGGGCATGCGAACAACGTGTCCAAACCATCGAAGAATCGATCGCTCCACTCGGAGAAGTAGCTGCTCAACATTAAGATTCCTACGAATACTGACTTTTCTCACTCTGTCCCTTAGAGCAACACCAGCAACGCACCTCAGGAATCTCATTTCGGCAGCTTGTACCCGCGGTCTAATTCTTTCGGTCATTACCCAAATTTCATGACCATAGATGAGGGTCGGAACGAACACTGAATTAAAAACTGAGATCTTTGCTTTCACTCCAAGCTCAGCTTTCCTGATGACCGGCCGGCGCAGTTCCTTTACTATTGCTCCAGCTTGGCCAATTCTACAGGACAACTCAGTATCACTCCTCCCATCTTTCGTGAAAAAGACCCCGAGATACTTAAACTTCTCCACCTGTTTTAATGGAACTCCATTTATGTGCAGGGTACACTGCACAGGAGTTCGGGAAACAACCATCACTTCCAATTTGTTCACGTTTACTTTCATCCCAGCATCACCACAGATGGCTGCAAACCTATCCAGTGCTCGTTGAAGTTCCTCTTTGGATGATGCAAGGATGATCCAGAAATAGTAATAAGCAAATAGAAGTTTACGCAAACTGCGCGCTAAAGGTAAGCTAAGCCTACAAAAAAAAAACCCAATGGACTCCGCGTGTGTCTTTATACCTGACGTTTTTTTCGCGTTTAGTGGGAACTAAATTTTTTCACGATTTTTTGCGAATTATTTTCTAAACGTCAAAGGCGCTGTTTTGAAGCTGTAACACCAAAATTTGATTTTAGCCTGTGCCTAAGCAATGGGTTCTTAATATCTATGCCCAAAATCGGCTTTTTAAATAAAATGGTTAGAATGTTATGACCTAAAAACACGCTGCAAAAAGGGCAAAAATTTGTATTCATTTCTTAAAAGCTTTTCCTAAAAGCTAAGGTATGCCCTAAGGTATGTTTCCATTGTTTTCTCTTTGACTGTAAAAAATTTGTCTTTTTTTCCATCAAAATTTAACTATAATTGAACCGTTAAGCATGTATAAAAAAAATTATGCATACGTTCTAATTTTTTAACGGACCTTAGAAGTGTACCAAATTTCATCTTTCTACGACTCACCGTTCAAAAGTTACATATACGGACTGACGGATGGACAGCGGTGTGATACCATAGAAGTCATTTTTCCATTTTCGGACGGACCCCTTAGCACGAATAAAGCTTTTACCCACTGCAACCGCACAGCTGTTGACGTTTTGACTAGGGATATATCTATGGTTAAACGAACTACGGAAGAGGCATGCCCTGCATTGCGTCTGATAAAGGGGGCAGAAGAAGAAGAGGAAGCAGCTGATCGATTGGCGGTGCCAAGAAGCTTTACTGGATAAAGACGCAAGCACTCTGTTTGGCTCTTCGGCGGTTTCTGGCAAATCAGACGGTTCAGTGGAAGCCTTACTAACTGAAGCAAATTAGTCCTTTACATCGGGCTCCACTTCTGCTTCTGCACAACTGAAAAGCAGGAAGGGAATTTCTGGGGTTGACATGGTGAGTGCGGACATCAAAGATCTTCATAACCTAGACCTCTTATCATCTTTCTTCCAATGACGAGAAAACTAAGCAAGCTAAAGTTGGGGGTTTCCTTGGTAGTATATGGGACAAATAGTTGCGTTTCAGTTTTCGATCGGATAGGTACTAAAAATGAACAACAAATCAATAATCTTTAGACCTACATTCAATTGCACAAGAGCCAAACTGAAACTGCGATGTTGTCCGACAAGCGCGAGTTAGTGTTTCCCTTCTACCAGTCGTTTAATGTATTGTGACCTTTTATCACTAGTTCGCCTTCTTCGGGTTCTTTTTTCAACCTTTAAGGCTTTAACACGTAGCTTCCTTTTTGCGATATGCAAGAGTTAGAGCATTGTTTTTACTCGCTGTGTGTGAAGAGTGCACACATACAAGACGCATCTATGCCTTTCCAATCGTCTTGGCGCACTCTTTTAGAATAGAGTGAGCACAGCCTCAACCTGTCTTTGTTGTAAGTTCTAAGTTGCTTGCGTGTAAACAGCACGTTATCACAATTTTGAAGAGCTTTTTGCTTAGATCGTTATCGCCAAGCGCAACTCCGGACTACAATTGGTTTGAACGCGCCCACGTAACAGCCGACGTTTTATTGTACCAGTTAAGGATAAGACATGATAAGTTAGCTGTTCTAAGTAGTACACGAACCTTCGATCCAATGCCGGTGAACTTCGTAGGCAAGTAGTTTTTGATCGATGAAGTACCGATTAGACCATATTACACCAGTCGTCGTCGCCGCACTTGCCATCGCGGCAAGTGTAATTGTTGAGAGGTCCCGCATGTTTATTATGCTTGCAAAGATGTTTCACATCCAGTTCAAGACCAAATCTCTGAAGATATTTAGGCAAATACGCACACACGAAATCGTTACTCAGCCCCGGACCATGGTCCGCGTGTTGGGAGATAAAGCAAAACGCCACTTCCTCAGGGCATTCGCCTTTATCTGAAGCGCTCAGCATACGGACTTATCCCAAATTTCGTTTTCTGCTCAACCGTCGGCAGTAGGTACTATACAGACCGACCGACAAACACTTGAGTGTAATATTTACCCAAATAGAAATTTTTTTCCATTCGCAATCGGATGTGGCACTTGGGTCACTAAGCGAACAAGGGATGCCTGTACAAACGTCAATTCTTACCTTGCAGGGTCCAGATGATTCAGATTTTCGACAATAGTTGACCGGAGCCAGTCCGGGCAAATAAAATTGATGACTAAATCCGATGTGTTGGAGGAGCACTATCAACAAAATGGAATACGGCACCGAATTCCATTTGAGTGTCATTTTGCGGAGTTGGAAAAAACCAAGACGCGGGTCGCTACGATTAGTTGTGGACTTATGATATGGTTGCACAATGCGGAGAATGTTTTTTTTTTTTTGTATTTTCAGGTGCAATTTGGATGATTTTCACTAAATACGTATAAACAAATTGTGGACTTTTGTAAAAAATTTCGTGAACGACATGACAGGAACGTCACCACCTCGAGTTTCTTCTGTCTTTCGTTCTTCTCATTCATTTTTCGTTTCTTCTTTGATTTCGCTGCGCAACAACCAGTGAGTGCGTTCCGTGGTAGTTTTTCATGTTGCGAATATGCCATCACAAGAACTGTTTGACTAAAATTTGATGGGCTTTTCGGTTGACAATCAGAAAAAAAAAACGCTTCAGTAGAGCTGTTTTCACATTGGGTGTTTCCACCACGGTAGGTAGATTATCTTGACGTATGCTTTCATTCTGGACATTTCTCAATGAGATCCTTCCAATGACATCCCGTGCTGTAAAATGGCCATGTCTGTCTGGTCGTCAGATCCTCTGAATTCAAACGTGATTGTTTTGGGTTCCGGCCAACTCGGATAATCTGTCAGATTCAGAAGTTATTCAATATATTTTTATTTGCCCCCGAATTTTTTATTCTACAAAACGAAACATAACCCAAAAATAGAAACACGAAGCGTGAAATACATATGTTGATTAAATTTCAGTTCACAAAGCCAATCGTAGACCAACTTGATCAACATAAACCAGTTGCATTCATGTTGTAAATTCATCATTCAAAATCATCAAAATATTCTTTAGCGGTGTGCATCGTACCGAACCCGAATTGAAGACACAAAGATGACATTCTGCAATGGCGTTGTCCTCCATCGAGTACAGTGTCAGCGATCGTTTGGCGATTGGTTTAATGGCATTCTTGAGTTCAGCAAGAGTCTGCACGGTCTGGAAATTGATATTTCAGCATTTGCCTGCCTGTGTTAGTTTGGTTTCATTAATTTGACTTAATTCTGACACAATTTTTTGGTGTTAGTTTGGTTTCAAAATTCTGACTCAGTTTTAACCTACTCTTGTCAATTGCTCTTTTTTATAATTTGGCTTTATATTCCCAAATGCAATGCCACTGCCCAGAAAAACGTGGTATATGCGATTAAGGGCTGGGTTTTGAGAGTTTTGCAGAGTAAAAGCCCAACTTAAATGAAAATCCGTTAATTTTGGAACAAAACGTTTCTGGAGTTAACAGCTCATTTAAAGCCGCGGTGTCACAAGGAACAGAAACAGAAACAGAATTTCATACATTGTCAACGCAAAAAGCATTCAGCGAATTTAGGTTTCAGTTGCTTATGTTTGGGATTCTGTTTCTGTTCCTGTTTTACGTTGCTTGTGAAACCTAAATTCGCTGAATGTTTTTTGCGTTGCTTGAATTTAAATAAGACACGTTCATAGGAAGTTTTATAAATAAACGTATACCATGTCTCCAGCGGGCACTAATTCATAATTAATATAAATCTTTATTAAATTCTCTACAACTACACGATTTACCATAAAAATTTAAATCCTCTCAGCAAGCGATTAAAAATAAATTCTCTTTGTTCACCTTTGTTGCAGTTTGAGAATCAAAAAAGGAAACTGAAACTATCCCTGTACGACACATCTGTCACATTTACGTTTTCTATTGTAATTTTTTTCTGGGAAATGTCATCGCCACTCTTTTTTGAGAGCCAAAGTGACAAAAAAAAGAATGTTCGTGTCAAATCAATCCAATATTTGTCCGGTAGAGCTACTTCTCTCCGGTAGAACTCGTCTCCCGCGAATCCTCTTTTTTCGACGTTTTCCTTTAAGTGTTTTCGGCCGAACCCCTAGCTCTCCATCACTAAAACTCCTTCTCATCATTCTTCGAAAGACGGGTAAACTGAATACATTAATGTCTGCATACTAGTACAATGGACCAGTATTTGTGTCTGGATAGTCTCTCCAGACACAAAAACGAAGAAAAAAAATCGCCTTTTCTCCTCCAACAAAAACGAAGAAAAAAATCGCATTTTGCCGGTTGTCATAGTATTACGAAAGTTAAAGTTCGGCTTTCAAAATTATTAATGATCGAGTTATAAATTTCTAAAGTATATACCCTTTTCACACAGAATCGAAATCTAGATTCATAGTAAAAAGTCCCAAATCTAATTGAAATCTATTACAATACTTTTGTAGAATTCCGAATCTACAATTGGAATCTAGATTCCCACGAAATCGAATGCAAATGTTCTGAATTTGTCATAAATCTAATTGAAATCATTAGATTTACAATACTTTTGCAGAATTCCGAATCTGCAAATGCAAATTAAAAATACTAAATTTGTATTAGATTGTAAGATGATTTTTAAGTACTTTTCATTGCGTGCTTAATTATTTAAAATGTTGTTTCTTACTTATTTGAAGCCATTTAAACTGTGGCAATTGTGATAAATTGGACGGCTGGTGTTCAATTGATCGAAACGTCAACGAAATCTAGATTCACAGTATGAAAGCATCAGGAGCTCCACTTGCAATGGAAAAAGCCATTTATTGATAGAAATATTTCCAACTGTTTCACAAACAAAAAACATAAATTTCAAACCGGAAACACTCTTGACATTATGAAATTTCAAAACTTTTATGATTTTATTTCCGTTTTTAATGTGGCACTGAAGGCAATGAAATGCCCACATTAAAAGTGATTGCAAAATCTAATTTCCAGCATTTTTTGATGACAATCGCCATATCCATTTCTATTGGCCTGGGCATTGACTGTGTAGACGCAGCGTTACAATCTAGATTCTGGCTCGGTCTGAAAATGTTTAATTGTCAAAATCAAACGTCTTGGTCATGTTTTACTGAATAACTAGATAGCTATTCACAAGCTGAAATTGAGGAAATCGCTCACAAACTAAAATTGAGGCATTTACCCATACTCTGACATTTGTCTTGAAATGTGAGTAAATT
This sequence comes from Neoascia interrupta, assembly GCA_947623515.1. Taxonomy (NCBI): domain Eukaryota; kingdom Metazoa; phylum Arthropoda; class Insecta; order Diptera; family Syrphidae; genus Neoascia; species Neoascia interrupta. Next base: position 189,467,662 of record OX392462.1, read on the forward strand.
CATCAATTCATCAGTGTCATTCAATTTTGTTTTGGTAATTTTTGTTGTTAAATAAAAAAGTTTTTGTCGTGCGGCTTAAAAGAGTCGCAATTAACAAATTCGTCACGGTGTGTCTACTATTCAAACGTGCTTGCGCTTCTTCAATTATTCACGGGTTTTACTGTCGCCATGTTCTTCTGGCTTTGGACCATAAATTACTGAATAACTAGATATTCAACTTGCGCCCGTCCCTATTGCCCTCCAACACGTTGTTTACGTTTATTTTTTATTAAACCTTCAAACCTTTTATAAGGCTTTAAATTTCCGAGTCGGTGAATACGTGTGAAAAGAGCTAAAACGGAATTGCTTATGGTTTCTGACGAATTGACGAATTTACTCTTATTTTGTAAAAATGTCAGAGTGTGGGTTAAGTCAATTTCAGCTTGTGGGTCAAGCTTTTACATGGCCGAAGTTGAATATCTAGTTTTTCAGTAATATATGCCTTGGACATATCTAAATTATATCGCATTTTAACTTCAACCAGAACTCATGTTTGATTGTTCTGGAAATTATTGCATAAATAAGCTTTCCCGTTGTTTTACGAAGCTGTATCCCAAAAAAATCTTGTTTTGAAAGATTAGGACAGAATCTTATACTGTTTTCACACCGAGCCAGAATCTAGATTCAGAGTAAAAAAGTCTCAAATCTAATTAAAATCTATTAGATTTCCCATACATTTGTGGGATTCAGAATCTAGATTCACGCAGAATCGAATAGAAATGTGCTAGATTTGTATTCGATTTTGTTGGAATCATCTATTGTGAATGTATCGCCGATGACAAAACAGCTGATGAAGTTTGTTTACAAAATAAATTCAAGAAATATTTTCATTGTTTTTATACAATTCAATAGTGAAATGATTTTTAAGTATATTCCAGTGCTTGTTGTGTTATTACAATAGTTTTTTTTACTTATTCGAAGCCATTTAGCTTGTGACAACTATGGCAAATTGTACGGCATGTGTTCAATCAATCGAAACGTCAACGAAATCTACATAATTTTAGTAGTATGAAAGCAGTATGAAAGCCTCAATTCGATTTTGAAATCGAATTGCTCAGGATCTAGATTCCGGGCTCGGTGTGAAAACGGTATGAAGCCTAAAAACAAAAACGTTCCAAAGAAAACCAACTTGTGAGAGTGGACAAAAAACACTTTCTACCATCATTTTGTTCCTTGTGCTTCCGCCCTTGCTAGCTATGGAATTCCTTTACCTTTCCCTGAATGCACCTATCGCGTGCGTCCACAGCAATTCGCCATCGCATTCCCCCAGCCACAGAAATAAACGTTAAAAAGACCATCAGCAAAATTGCTTCGAATTTTTTCTCTGTAGCTTCCATGTGGAAGTAGTATAGCCGGTCCTCACTGAAGAAAAACCACAAAAATCCATTTAAAATCGACTAAACACAGCTAAACGGATCACATTACATAGTGCAACTTAAGTGATTACCCAAAGATTTCAAAATCGAACAAAAAATTCCAACGATTAGCCATTTTCTGACGCCCGAAAACCACACATCAAAAGGAAAAAAATGAATATTCAAGTCAATCTGCAGCTCATACAAATCTTGGAGAAAACTGTTTCGCCCGGTAAGTGGGAATATACAAATTTTCGTGTGTTGTATTTTTACTTATTTAATAAAAGTCTGCGATAAGAAATAAACTTAATCGGGGGCTCCCGGAAAACTCGCTTTTGGGGGAAAAAATATATGCATTCGTCCTCACCCCGTTTGCACAACAATGACATTTTGGCTCAGGGTCGTCCGTCATCACCACCTTCCACTTTTCCACGGGTAAAAGTTCGAGAGTTTTAATGGCTACCATCAAATTGCAAAGAAAAAAAAAATATTTTATCTAAGTGCTCCTTTAATATCGGAAACGTGTATAATATTCTTAGGTTAGCTAAGGTCATCGACTGAATTGGAATAAATAATTCCAAATTCATTGTCCATCTGGGGGCGAGTACAAGCGAAACTTGTTAAAATCAGGCGCCAACAACTGTGATGTTAGCACTTCATCTTTCTGATGTTTGTGCAGCGTCAGAGCATTTTGCCAAGTGTCTTATCAAGAATTATGTAAAATCCATTGTTGAATGGAAATCGCATGAGTCAACTCTACCGCCTTAGATGGAATTTTCGATTATAATCACGAGCAGCTGCCTTATTGCTATTGGGAAAAGTTGCTTCAAACGAGTGTCTGCAACTAGAAATTGATGTCGGGAGCAATCGCTGACCAGCAGACGTTCGTTTCAATATAAAGCGTCTGCCATTGCATTTACGTTCATCACGCCGAAGCAGAAGTTTTTAAAGATTGGGCGCCTATTTATGTTTCTGAGGGGTCATTTTCACTTTCTTGATGAAGCACATGGCTTGGCGACTACTTCGCACTTCTATCTTAGTTTGTACATATTTACGTATATGTATGTACATATTTACGTATATATGTACAATGTACATGCTTACGTTAACTGACGTCTACTCTGATCTTCGCAAAAAAAAAAACAATAGCATCAGGGGCGGATTGACTAGTTGAACAATACCTTTTGTGCAAGGCGCGTGTGAAAAAAGGGCGCTGAAAAAACTTGATTTTTTTTTGCTGTGTACACTTTTTTTTTAAATTTTGGTTACAAGGCAGTTTTGCGCCAGTAGTGGTGGGTTTTTGATGCACATGAATTAAAATTCCGCGTATGTGTCGAAAGGAAAAAGGGTGGAAAAATAAATTTCAATTTGAGTTCAATTTTTAACTTGTCGCTTGGTAGCCCGTTGAAAATTGACGTATGTATGTTAAGAAAATTTTAAGAAATTAAAATTGTGAAAAATACGATATTGACTGTCTTTGAGGTGCCAAAGAGTCTTTAAACAGAAAAAAAAATGAAGATATAATGACATTTATTGAACAATATTCTTTATTAAAGAAGGGAAGTTGCAGGCTTTTTTTCGTTAGTTTTTACTCGTAACTGGCAGAACTTGGGTATGAAGATGGCTGTGTGCACACAAAAAAGTGACAGAAGATGTACGTACGTGATAGTCGTGACATGGACGACGGTAGAATCCGCACGTACCATCGTGGCTTCTGGCCAATCGGGCCATGTACGACCATGTACCGTAGATTCCAATGAATTTCAAGTCAATACCAAAGCCACATACGACAGCATTCATAGTCAGGAGCCCTATTACGCCGAATTTAAAGATACCGGCAAAACTGACCAAACTGTGCCGTGTAGCACTAATAAATACGCAGTTTAACGTGCTGTTTGGGAACAGCTCTTCGGAGTGGTTTCAAATATGCCCTGGATGCCTGCACAGAGATGTTTTCATATGCCTTCTTCTATCTAGTTATGTAGATGATAGTGCGCAGGGCAAAGGTTAATATGGAAGGCTCTACTTTCAACAGATCCCTGCTAATACTCGGAGACGAAGACGATATTGCCATTATCACCCGCTCCAACCATGTCATTGAAAAGCACGCGAAGCTGAAAATAAGGATAAGAGTTAAGTAAATGAATTCAATTCCATCAACAAAAAAAAAAAACATCCGTCCGACCCATTTGGAACAAGTGAATTCACAATTCCTCTTACGAGAGACGAAGTTTAAGCTTCACAAAACCCTTATTCTCCCAATTATGTTTCTTGAAAGAACAATTGGGAGAAAGTTGCAGAAAAAATTCTACAACAAATTTATGGTGATACAACCGTGAACTCTATTCGCCGTTCCAAGATGTGGATGTGGCCAGCAGTCCACTACAAAAACTACATTGGATTGGTCGAGTGATAATATTGGGGTCCCAAATAATATTGGGGTCATTGTCTGGTTAATTGAAACGTCTAAATACTTAAAAAAATAAAATCCCAATTGGTAAACCCAATTTTGAGACACTAGGTTCTAGATTATTTTAAAAAAATGTTGAGATAATCTAATTTGTTCATTGTATTGTTAAAAAAGACTTTCCCAACTCCTAATGCGGCCATACACCCCCAAACCATTACGGATCCGCCATCGTGTTTGACTGATTTTGTTATATTTTTGGTTTCAAGTTCAGCACGCACTTTCCTCAAAATTTTAGCCTTCCTCCAACTACCAAACATTTCGAATTTGGTCTTATCAATAAATAAAACACTTCCAGAAAGAGAGTACTGACATTTTCCAAAAACGGGAAAAGGACCTCTAATGATATATCTACGTTGTAAGTCCGTCCAATCGCGTTATAACTTCTGGACAATAGGTCATAGAAAAGCAACATTTGGTGTGCATTTAAATTCCGGAAATAGTCAGATTACGCTTACTACGAAAAACACATAACGGTTTAATTACAGTTTGAGGTTTCATGCGAAAATGGATTAAATGTTTTAAAGTATTCATTTTGAGAAGCTTTGCAAGCAAGAACTTATAAAACGAACTTAGGTCTAGAAAATACTAAACTTTTCTGCAAAAATGTATTTTCTGAAATTTTTGAACTTTTTTTTTCATAATTGAAGACTTAACAATGGATGAAGTTTCTTTTAAAAGTGTTTGAGGCTCACCTCAATGTAAGCTATGCCAAGGTTTCCGACACACACTACTGCCAGAGAAAACCCGCAAACATCTCACGATTGCAATGTCAGCAGTCAGGCCCCAGCGGTTTGCGCCAATCGTAGGGAAAGTTACTTTGCGAGCTACTGATGTAGCGAAATCGCCATAGAGTTACAAAAACGACATGAAGCTGCAAAGGAAAATCTTGGAAAAATAAAGGCCTACCTGCTAAGTCCTAAGCAGATAAACCAAAAACCCCTTAGTCGACAAAGGGTACGGGGTTGATTAAAGAAAAAACAAATTCACAAGAAAACGTAGCCGGTCCAAGTTCCGACCGGATTTCAAAGAGAGAATCCACACTTGGTGGTCCAAGATCGTACGCTCAAGTCGCGTCACGTTAAAGTAACAAGTGGCCGCATCAGATTCGGGGTCTCAAACAAAGGAAAGTTAACCAAGTAATATTTAATAATTTGAGCGAGCTCGAGTTTAAGCCTCGAAAAACATATGTGTAACAAAAAATCATGAACATGGGAAAGTCAATCAAAATAATTACATGGAATGCAAACGGCCTTTTGCAGAAAAATTAACGAACTAGAAGTATTCCTACGGAAGAATAATATAGACATAAGCCTGATTTCGGAAGACCATTTTAAAAAGTGTTCGGCACCATAAAAGGCTCCGTCGACTATCACGCGCATCACCATTCAAAAAAATTCTAGAGGCGAATCCTCTTTTTACAGAAAAAGACAGCATTAAGCCCCCAAAAAACGCAGAAATAGATCTGCATTCCATGCAATTAGGCTTGTAAAATTGAGGTTAGATTATACCATCGCGTTGACGGTCGCGGATGACGGTCTTGCTCCCCTGTTTGACTCACTTGGGTCAAAATATTTCATCAGCGGGCACTTTAGCGCGAAATATATATTTTTGTGGGCTCACGGTGCAATTGAACAAGAGGCAGAGTCTTCTTTAAAGACCGTTGGTCGAGGAGCTCAATTCTTATGCGGTACCAGGTAACGGGTGATTTTTTAAGAGGTTGAGAACTTTTTTTAAAAAAAAAAAACACAAAAAATTCGAAAAAATTAATGAAATATTTATTTGAATCGATAGTTTGAACCTTGCAATTTAATGTTTAAAGATAATTTCATGCAAATGTTGACCGCGGCTGCGTCTCAGGTAGCCCATCCGCTGAGTCCAATTTTGGCATACTCTTTCACACATATCGGCCGGTATCTCACGAATGAATGCATGGATGTTGGCTTCCAGTGCGTCAATCGAAGCGGGCTTGTCCCTATAGACATTAGCCTTGACATACCCCCACAAAAAATAATCTAATGGTGTCAAATCGCAAGATCTAGGCGGCCAATTGACCGAATTCCGAATAGACTGCTCAGAAAGTCGAGAATGCCGACCATAAAATGGAAGCAGCGCGCGATGAACATTTCGAACCGAGCACGAATTTTGATAGTAAAATTCAATAATTTGCAAGCGTTGTTCATTTGTAAGACGATCCATGGTTAAATTGCAAACCAAACTGAAGCTGTTTGACAGTGACACAAGGTACTAAACACACGTCAGCTGTCAAAACCAGTGTTGCCAAAACCAAACCAGCTAAAGAATCACCCTTTAATTATAGAAGTGTTATAACTGAATTTCTAGCCTTAATGTCAGTAAAACTCTTAAACTCGGATGATCACGCACAAAAAAACTTAGTGCACAAAGCCGATACAAAACACGCGTGTAAAGCGGCTCAAAGTTTTAACGCTTTTTCGAAAAAAAAGCAAAAAATTCATAAAAAAAACGTCTGTTAAGCAAAAATCGGTGCAGGTGGTTTCTATTGGAGAGAAATAGTAACGGCAATTGACAAAAAATTCAAAAGAACCTGTTTATATCCCGCCCTCTATCACCCAACTGGTATAAAGTATAGTTTTGGAATAAATAATTTGAAATTTTACACAAAAACTAGCTGACCCGACAGACGTTGTCCTGCCCTAACTTTGAATTTTCTTTTCGAACGGGAATGAAAGCTACTTCAAATACGTAAATTTTTTATTATTACAAATGCTTTTTGATATCGAAACAAAATTGAAACGCTGATTTTGCCTTTCGCCTCGGTGGTCAACATCAAATCAACCCATATTTCCCTTGGTCCCGCTATAACTTGAGAATGGCATTACCTACCGATTTCATTAATCATTTATCAAAAAGTTTTCTTATACTTTGTGGAAGGTTCTTACGGAAAGAAAAATAAAGAAAATTTTACCAAAAATGTGGGTAATTTAAAAAAAACTTAACTTTTTGAACTTAGCGACTATTTTAAACAAACAAATTTACAATTATTAGGCTACAAAAAAAAAACAAAAAGAACTGTTTTTTTTTTTTTTGTAGCCTAATAATTTTGTATAATTTTTTTTTTTTCAAATTTATAGTTATAGTAGTAAATTTGTTTTGGCACTAAGTACTGTAGGTCGGAGTGGAATATGTTGGATTCAACTATTACGGCGAGTATGCAAACAGCCGCTCACCAAAATTTAATTGCAATCTGATGAATGGTAAAGACACGTTTGTAAGACAAACAAACATACAAGAATTCATTTATATATATATATATAGATAAAGCAAACTTTGAATATTTAAAAACCTCAGATGAAAAAGCATTTTTGGAAAGCATGTCTTATTTTTTTCTCAGAAGTTTACGCCCGCAGAATTTAAGAAAAGTAGCCAATGCTGTGCAAGCAGATTTAATTTAAAAAAATTATTTTTACGGTAGTTGAAAAAAAAAATCCAAATTATAGTTTTATGGATTTTAAATTAGAAAAATTGTAAAAAAGGCTAAGAGATCGTATATCCTCCTCTCTATCTCCGAATCGGTAATAGGTAAAAAGAATTAACGGGCAAAGTCCATCTTTTGAGACTAAAAAAAGCAGTTTTGAAAAAGTTAATTACTTTTGAAATGCACTTGAAAACATTTAGTTGACTGACTAAAATGATGATGCTAGCAAATATATCGTAACTTCAAAGGCCTTTATTTAATGTCAACCAACCTTTACACAAGCGCAACTTTATAAAGCTAAGCCAAAACATAAAATATGAGAGAAACGTTTTTTGTCAGCCGTTTTAGAGTACCTAACGAAACTTGAAAATCACATAATCTAAGAACAGTAGACAGCAAACTACAAAATAAGTATATGTACAAAAGAATGTAAAATATATCACAAAATAATTGTATTAAACAAACGGAATTTTACACAAATTGCTTCACCCTCATCAAAAGCAGACGGACCTCTTTGCGTATATCTTTTTTTTTATGTAATTAGCTCTCGATAAAGGGGCTATGACTACCCTCGAAATGGGGAGGAAGAATTTGAGGATAGAAAATAACAGGAGCTCTTAATCCAACACAAGCGCGGATGAGCTAGTACGGAACATGAGAACTCTTCATTGAAAAAGGGTTGTGATACGACAGTTACTACGACAGTTGATTCTTATTCTGTCGAAAAAAAAAATTGTACGCCTTAACTAAATGTGCCAAAATGTGCAAAATATTTTTGATATTCCAATGAAAAGACATAACGCACTAACGGACAAGGTTATTTTTGGAGACATATTATGACATGTTCATAAGTAGAGTTTTAAACTAAAGTTTTAACTAAAACATATTATAGCGTCAGTTTAACACGGATATGATCAACACATCAGATAGGGACAGATTCAAGGTTTAAACAATAAAAATAATTCCAAGAATGTTTTGCGGTGAGCCTAGTGGGGCTCATAATTGTTTTCGATGTCAAGAATCTCCATACGAATTATATTTCCTCTATTTTTGAAACTTTTTTTCAAAGGGTACTTTTTTGATGTAAACGTCTTCAGCAGCCTTATGTTCACCAAGCTTTATTGTGATAGCATAAACATATTTACACTCCCCGAGCTCTGTCACATGAGCAGCACAATCGTTTTACCAAAACACTTTCCTTACTAAGCACAACACAATAATTTGAAAACTTTGTAATTAAAAACGAAAACTAACCGGGACCTTTTGTTAATTTCAAATAGACAAAAATGAATTGCTCTCGGCGAAAAACTTCCTGGAGCATGCGGCCGAAACAAATCTCCCCGAATTCCTTAAGGCACTCTCAGACATTCTCGCAACAATTAGCAATAGTGCGGTTGCACGTATGGCAGCTGGCTTACAGCTGAAGAACCACCTTACCAGCAAAGATGAGACGATCAATGCCCAATACCAGGAGCGGTGGCTTCAGTTCCCTGAGGATACCCGTGAATATATTAAAAAGAATGTAAGGCTTGAATATTTTCCGTATTTTAGTTAGAATCTTTGCTAAACACTTGTGTTTATTATAGATTCTGGGATCACTTGGCACGGAGAATACCCGACCATCATGTGCGGCGCAGTGCGTGGCATATGTGGCTGTAACTGAACTAGCTAACGGCAGATGGGGCATTCTAATCAGCACTTTGGTGAGCAAAGTTGTAAGCGAGGGATCGAATGAAATGGATCGTGAAGCAGCTCTCGAGGCAATAGGTACCTATTCTACACTTACTGGTAGAGCGTTGATTATAATAGTTCTTTGCTTAAGGTTACATCTGTCAAGATATTAGCCCAGGTGTGCTCGATCATCAGGCTAATCAGATTTTAACAGCTATTATTCATGGAATGCGCAAACAGGAACCCAGCAATCACGTCCGCCTAGCCGCCACAACAGCTCTTTTGAATTCCTTGGAGTTTACGAAAGCCAACTTTGAAAAAGACACCGAGCGTAATTTCATCATGGAAGTGGTGTGCGAGGCTACACAGTCGCAGGACACACAAATCTGCGTAGCTGCTTTGCAGTGCCTTGTGAAGATTCTTACACTCTACTACCAGTACATGGAACCGTATATGGCGCAAGCACTCTTCCCAATAACTCTTGAGGCTATGAAGTCCGAACACGACCAGATCGCATTGCAGGGCATCGAGTTTTGGTCGAACGTTTGCGACGAAGAGGTTGACTTGGCGATAGAGAGCCAAGAAGCTATTGATGCTGGTCGAACGCCGGCGCGCTCATCGAAGCACTATGCACGCGGCGCATTACAATACTTGACTCCAGTGCTTATGGAAAAGCTGACGAAACAGGATGAATGCGACGACGAAGACACTTGGAGCCCCTCGAAAGCCGCCAGCGTTTGTTTGATGTTGCTCGCGACATGCTGCGAAGATGAAATTGTTCCTCACGTCCTGCCATTTATTAAGGCCAACATTGAGTCGCAGAACTGGAGGCTGCGTGATGCCGCCGTTATGACCTTCGGCTCCATATTAAGTGGCGTTGAAACAAACACTCTCAAGACATTGGTTGAACAGGCAATGCCAACATTGATTCGCTTGATGTACGACTCGAGTGTTATTGTGAGGGACACTACCGCTTGGACCTTTGGCAGAATTTGCGATGTAAGTATTGCGCCTGCCTTGATGCTCACCGAAGGCTAATAATCTTCTTGTTTCTTTCCGTACAGATAATTCCAGAGGCTGCTATCAACAAAACCTACTTGAACACTTTGCTAGAGTGCTTCATCAAGGGTCTCAAAGCCGAACCACGTGTCGCTGCCAATGTTTGCTGGGCATTTATCGGCCTGTCAGACGCAGCGTATGAAGCCGCGGAAACTGCCGATGGAGAAACCCCACAGACATACTGCTTGTCGCCATACTTTGAGTACATCATCACTCAGTTGCTGGAAACAACCGACCGACAGGATGGAGCTCAGGCGAATTTGCGTGCCGCTGCATATGAAGCCCTCATGGACATGATCAAAAACTCTCCGGTTGATTGCTACTTGATTGTACAGAAAACGACAATTGTTATTTTGGATCGTTTGAACCAAGTATTGCAAATGGAAGCGCATCTTTCGAACCACAATGACCGCAATCAATTCAACGACATTCAGTCACTGTTGTGCGCAACTTTACAGTCGGTGTTGCGGAAGGTTCGCGAAGAGGATGCTCCGAAAATATCCGACGCCATTATGACCGCGATTTTAACAATGTTTAGTTCGTCGTCGAGCAAGGTTGGTGGCGTGCAAGAGGACGCCTTCATCGCAGTATCCACACTGGCCGAGTTACTCGGGCTGAAGTTTATCAAATACATGGAAGCATTCAAACCATATTTGTTTATGGGTCTGAAGAACTACCAAGAGTATCAGGTTTGCTGCGCCGCTGTCGGCCTTACCGGCGACATTTGTCGTGCACTCAAAGCCCACGTCATGCCGTTCTGTGACGAAATAATGGCCACACTTTGCGACAACCTCCGTCAACAGTCATTACATCGCTCTGTGAAACCACAAATTCTCTCAGTCTTTGGCGATATGGCACTTAGCATCGGCACGGAGTTTGTAAAATACCTACCTGTAGTTCTGGAAATGTTATTGCATGCTTCACGGGTGCAGGTCGACCGTAGCAGCTACGACATGGTCGAATACTTGAATGAGCTGCGAGAAAGCGTACTAGAAGCATACACTGGCATCCTGCAGGGTCTCAAGGGCGCCGAACAAAAACCGAATCCAGAAGTGCGCCACATGGAGCCGCATATAGCTCACATAATTGCATTCATCAAAGCCATCGCACAAGAGGGTGATATGTCTGAATCTACCATGGCCATCTCTGCTGGTTTGATTGGTGATCTGTGCACGGCGTTTGGTCCTCAATTGTTCCCCCTGCTCGATGACACGACCGTTAATCAATTCCTTGCCGAGGGAAAACGTTGCAAGGCGGCACGCACCAAACAACTGTGCAGTTGGGCCGCTAAAGAGATTAAGAAGTTGCGTGACATTCAGGTGGCTGAGTAATTGTTGTATGTTAATTGGTGAGTATAATATCTTCTGCATGGATTTTTGTTACAAGAATATAAGCTTAACATTTGTTTTTCAACGCCTTTAAGCGATTATATAGTTCCCTTAGATAAGGTTAACATACCATGTTTAAATGGGTCAAAACAGAAAGGTTTTACTTGCTGGTTTAATTCCTTAACAACACTTGAACGTAACTTTTATCGTAACATCGTAAAGGTGGAAATTATAAAAGTAAATATCTTCAAGTCTTTTGTTGTTTCTGAACAGCTCCCCCCTTTTTCTAAAATACATATGCCCTAATCCTATAGATTTATTGTGGTTACAGCGGTTTGTTCGACATATTTTTTTGCATTTTCCTAATGTAATCTATGTACTCTAAAAAAAAATCTAAGTTCTTAAACTGCCTTCCACCAGGGTCTCCTTGAATCCGACGCAAAACGTGATTACGAGCGATTTTAATATTCACAATTCTATGCTTGGACATTCTGGATAGACAAAATGTTCGCTTCTTTGAGCAACCTGATTCAACTTTTAGACGAGCCCACTCGGGTACCCATAATTGACGCTCAAACTGCCAACACATTTCGCTTGCTCTTTACATTCTTTCTTGACGTTTTATCTCATTCAAGTTTCTGCACCGTACAGTAGTGTGGACGAAACATAACTTTTTTAAATCTGAATTTTTAAGGAAAATGGGATATCACGACTACGGTTTATTCTAGGTTTTTTTTTTCTGTTTTCTCATCATCATCATCATTTTCGAGTGCCGCTTATCCTTTAAAAGGGTCGCGGAGCGAGGGTGGCTGAATGGTCCTTCCATCTTTCTCGATCCTCCGCCACCAACTCAAGAGACTCCGGCGCAATCCCCAGGCGGGACTCAGAGAGGTTCTTTACCTGATCCCACCACCTGTTTCTTGGCCTACCACGCGGGCGACGTAAACTTTGGTCATTAATTTAGCTCCTTTTCGTTTGTCGCAATGATTATTATCGAATCTTCCGCATATTACAAAATATTGATCCTTACTCTATTTACTTTGAAAAATATCTAAGTCCTCCTCTTATCATCGATAAGAATGTTCTACTGCCTTAAGGCTTAAGCCATAGTGTATATTTTAGCAACCATTTGCACGCTTAAAATTTACAGTAAAGTGATTTTCTGATCCACGAATAAAAAGAACTATGATTCAAGGCTCAGAAAATGTTTCGAGGACGTGGTTCAGAGAGTCCCACTTAGCAAAGACAAAATATGCGTTTTACTGTGCTTAGATGGTCAACTTTTATCGCTTTGTGTAATAATGATAGTGTATCATACATTAACTTCTGAGTGCCAAACTTCACCGGCAGTTTTAAATTATTATTTAAGAATCTAAAATGTAAAAGACCTGTAACGCTGTACAAAAGTAATAATAGACCATGAATAGGTTAAACAAAATCTTTCCTTGCCTCTGGCTGTGTCTGAAATGTGTTTAGGTTCTATGCTTTATTTCTACCTCTTATGCTATTCTTTCTATCTCTTATTACTTCTCTTGGATATTACTATCTTACTTGGATTTTCTAGGTCTTGAAGGAGTATAAGTGTAATACTTTTTGACATGGCCCTTTCTCACAACATTAAAAATTTGTTGGCAAAGAGCGGTCATCAACACTGAAGATTAGGTTGGGGGATTTAAATTCGGCTTTAAACGTACGCACTATAGTTGCACTTAGGCCAGAGACACACGGCGACAGAAAAACGCGCGACTAATTGCAGTGCGGCAAGAAGCTTAAGCGTTTATATTGTAGAAAACACACGACTGCGATTAGTCGCGAGACTCGATTTGCAACAATTTGCCGCTTTGCGACACTTTCAAACCACACGACAAAAAATTCAATTTTTTGTGGTATTTTGTTTACCAGAAAAAGCTTTCAAACTCTTTTTTTTAAACTGAAAATTAAATTTTCATCAAAACTGACCGGAGTCGCACGGAAAATTATTATTCGCTCGTAATAACAATTATTATGCTTGCTGCAGAAAATCGCGCTGTTTTTTGTCGCGCGTTTTTTTGTCGCCGTGCGCCCCTAGCCTTACTGACTGAATTCATTAAAACATTATTTTTACTACATCAAACTGGCATATCTAACTGATTGCCAGAGTCCGAAAATCGTCTAAAGTTAGGAGCCCCGGAATTATGTAATAACTCCACACTAAAATATTTATTTGCATCGAGTTTTTTTTTCGTTTTAAAAGAGTTTAGGGGAGAATTACCGACAGTGAGAGACACACTTTTTGGCCAACTGATTGAGAAAAGTAACGAAAGTGATTCTATGGATTCTAAATTCCATTCAAAATTCAATTCAATGACTCATTGTTGGGACTGTCTCACTGTAGGTGGATGTCCCCTACTTTAACATGCGACATTGCTTTTGTATAAGACGGACTCACGTATAGTGCATCTATGGCCGTTGTCAGATTATGTGAACCACACAAATTAATTTTTTGATCCAACGAGTCTGTCGTGAAACTGCTTCTCTCACTATAATACGCATTTATCTCTTCATTACAATTCCTCCCTTAACTTCACCTTTGCTCAACAATTTGATAACAAATTTTCTTTTTTTTTTGTTTTCAGATTTCAGATATTTATTTAAACAAAATCCAAGGAAAACAAAATATTGGCTGCATTAAAAAACCTCACTACATGCATCTCTCAAACACACACTATTTACTTTCTACGTAACATCCGAAAAAAAAGAAAACTGGTTTGATTCTTAGTTAAAAAAAAATAGATTATAAATATCAATTAGATTTATGTATATAACACAACATATTTTTCGTCACAAAAACGACGATGATATTGTTGTTTTTTTTTTTACAAAACTTTTAGTAATTATTGTTAAATTTTTTTTTATATACACATGTATTTTGTTCTTTTCATTAGAAAACTGTTGCACTTATTTATACAAACAAAACAACTAAGTTCTTGTAAACAACACATTCTTAAACAAAACACGAAACGACATCATGTTATTTTTTCGCTTTAAAAACAAACAAAAAAATCAATCTAAAGTAACACTCGAGAAACTTGAATGTCCATTTAAATGATAAAGTTTGAAATGCTTTACTTCACATTTTTTTTATTAATTTTTTTTCTTCAGAAAACAATAAATTTAAACAAAATACAAACTATAACAATAATAACCATACACAAAACATAGAAAAGAACAAAGAACAAAACAATTATATATTACCTTAAAATCATAATTAAATATTTAAGAAAAGTTTTAAGAAATAATAATTAATATTAACACTTTTTGTGTGAATGGTTATTAATGTGCGAATTTGTCTAAGTAATATCATACTTCTCCTTTCAATTTCCCCATATGATGAGCGTCGTGTGTTGATGTTTCATTTTTCTGAAATATTCTTTGACCAGGAGAGATTGTTTTTGTTTTTTCTGAAGGTTTTATAGTGTGTTTGAGTATTTTCTTCTCTGATCCATAAAAAAACGATAAACCTATCATTTTCTTATACAATAATGATGTATAACTAAAAATATGAATGTGTTGAGACTGATTCTTTACAATTTTTGTATGCATATTTATGAGGCTGAATGTGTGAGTGTGTGCTAATTGTGAATGAATGTGTGGGTGTGTCTGTGAGTGCGTGATTTTTGCGTGAGTACAAACGAGTATTAATGTATGCGTTTATGAATGAAAATTAGCATCTGAATTTTTGTTGAGTGATTAAATGGGATTTGAACCATAAATGTTTGGAATAAAAATTATTAACAGGCCTACCACTTGCTGGACCTCAACGAGTAACCTCCGGAGTACAAATCGTCGACTTTACGCAAAGCAACCAAGGTATGATTTTACTTGTCTCTATGTTCTTGGCTTTCGTTATAGGCGTGACATGTGAACTTACATAGCGCTATATTATGTAGGGGAATAGGGTTAGGATTCTTCAGTAATTGATGCACAGCTTTTAAAATAACCAACGGCTTAAAAATAAATTTCTTGGGGCGATGACACTGCCCCTTGTCTTTTGAAGGATAAAGAAAACCTTTTGGAAAGCACTGAAAAGTAATAATTATCCGTTTTCAAACCATGTCTCTTTTCTTAGCTTCACTTGGAAAACTCAAGAGCCTTCTTTAAGGTCCTAGAGCTCTAGGTATTAAAAAACTTTTTCTTGAAGGGGCTTCTCAGTCATTTCTTTTAAAATTCGCGATAAATCTGTTTAATTTTTTTTTTGACGTTTCGTCGATAATTTTCGAGTTTTTTAGGGAGCCTGTTTTATTCATTTGACTACAAACTAAATTTCAAATATATTTTATTTTAAAATGTTCTTAGAACATAGCTTTAAAATTGTTAAATTTGGCCCAAATTTGTTTTTTGGTGCATTTGTTAGTGTGTCAGTCTGCTGTGCACGAAAGTCCTGGGCTCGAATCCAGACCGGGCAATACAATTTTACAATCTTACAGTTCCACTTTCCTGTGGGTCCGACAAACCCTCCGAGAGTATCATTTGTCAATAGAGACCTCTCAATTCATTGTTTGGAACTCGCGAGAAAATTGTAGGTGCCCTTCACACATCAAACATGGTTGTGAGAAGTCAGGCGGTGGGTGTTCTGAGCTGCAAATAAGTTTTCTTATTAACTTAACTTAAGTAAGTTATTAACAAATAAGTTCTGAGTGCCAGTAAGTTTTTAACACGGTCTTACCACTCTTGCGCACCGTGGTGTGCGGTATCCAGCGATGTGCTTAACTTCTCTTAAAATCGTTGCATGCATTCCACCTCGTCGCCAGAGATCTTTTTCATTTTTCGGTTCCGCCATCTAACGACTCTATTGCCTTCTTGAGTTAATAGACTCCATTCCAATGTCTAGAAATGACATTCTCACTTTTCAAAAGAGGGTGACACACACTTTTCGTACTTGGACGATTGCGTTCAGATCCTTATCATTCTCGTTGGTAAGAAAAGCTTTTCATTTGGTCACAAAGCAGCAAGCTATTCTGTAGGCAAATGTTTAAAAGTAGCTTTCATGTGCTGCACCCATAGAACTTTATAGATTAGACATAATTCCGGAGAAGTGTCTTGTGTTTTTTGTTTTTTTTTTTGTCAAGTTAAATAAATATAAAAATAAATAGAGTGGCGCAACAGCTCGACGTGAACCAGGGCCAACTTCTCAACAATGTATGCTGTGTTAATTTCTTCACAGGCAAAGGGACCTACAATTTTTTGCCGAATCCGAACGGCACTTTGAGAAGTTTTTCAAGACAATTGTTACTCTCGGAGGGTTTGTAAGGCCATCGCGGAGGTGGGGGCCGTGAAAAAGAATGAGTCTTTTTTCAGGTGACGATTACGAAATAATTTCATAAGGATAAATATTAGCTCGAGTTCCGTGATTTAAAAAAGTTTTGCAGGTATAATAAGCAACATTTTTTCATCCTCTTGTCAAGCTATTTTACGTAGATCAGAAACCTGCCGATTTATAGTTAGCTTAAACCAACCATTTCCTTCTCTTTAATCTAACAACTGGCGCTATGCAAAGCCTGTATATAAGCAGAAGATTTCAAGTGAAGATCACACTGCACTGGAGTAAAATTTATCTCACTCATAATTGAACACAACAACAAAAATGCACCCAACTCCTATACCAAAGCGATCGCAAGTTTTCCCTAAAAGTAGTAATTTTTTTTTGGAACGTGGCAACAAAAAGGCAACGTTTTTCAAAGTCCCTTGAGGTCTTCATTAACTAATTTTTTATTTCTAACATTATGGTTCAAATCCTTTTGATATTCCGCGTGTTTTCCAAATATAACGTGTATGACGAACGACTGATCTAAGTATGAATCCCATATCATTGTGACTGCGATAGTTTAAAACAATAACAAAAAAGAAAAATATATCCTCGGAATAATATTCATAAAATGATTGATTGTATGTGATAAAAATTTACATGAGCGACAAAGCGCCTGAGACCGTGAGAGTGCCTGTGTGTAAATGTAATAAATAAATAATAATTATTTTCTTTCTTTCTACTTAAGTTCTAATTTCTAGTATGTCGTGAGAAAATGTATAATTTTCGTAATAATTAAAAACCTAAATAAAATAAAAAATAAAATTAAAGAATGAATGATGTTCAAATTAAACATGAGACGACAACATACAAAAGAAGGTTAGAAAGTGTAAAAAATTTAGACTAACAATGGAATAAGTGCTGTGAATGTAATATTGAAATTAGCGTAGAGTAATGGGTAAAGGGTATTTTTTTTTGTTTTTATTTTTTGTATGGAAATATTTAAAACCGAATTCAAAAAGATCATCAAAAACCACACTTGTGAGCTGCAGAGTAACACAGTTGAAAGTCCAAAAAATCAACCAAATTTCCCAAGAAATGTTACTTAGCGACTTAGCGAATATGACTGGAAAACACCTATTGACCCAGCTAAGATTCCTATTTCCTAGCTTTTGTGAACTACGCAAATCCGAATGGGCTTAAATCCCGACTCGGTATGATTTTAATAAAAACTTCTGTGAAATAAAAACTCCGAAAATAATAATTGACAGATACTGGTGTTACTCAGCAGCACACAAAGGTGGGTCTAGCTTTAGAAAGATTTTCAATGGAATTGATTAAACAAAGTTAAATTCTATTCAAGTTAAACTAGCTTAAAAAAGCAAAAAACGAGCTTTTTTGTTTTGAAACAAAACCAAATTCCAACACCTGTCAAGTCATCATTGACCAAATTTAGCTAAGCCGTTTAAGATATTTTTTTTTTATGACTAGTATTGCTTTTTCTACGGATGGTTAGGGTAGTTTTGAAGTCAATTTTGGTAGCCGCTTAAATATCGTCAAATATCCCCAGTATTGTTAAGGAT
This sequence comes from Neoascia interrupta, assembly GCA_947623515.1. NCBI lineage: Eukaryota > Metazoa > Arthropoda > Insecta > Diptera > Syrphidae > Neoascia > Neoascia interrupta. Next base: position 189,485,905 of record OX392462.1, read on the forward strand.
TTTCATTATAGAGAATGCTTCTTCTGAATGTATTGTGCATTTTGAATTTATTGAAAAATTGTGTCTGCTTTTTTTTGGTCATTGGAACTTCTTAATCGTGTACTCGACAGGCCATGACTCCTCTGAGCTACAAGCGCTCCACTAAATGGGTGCAGCAGCAATCAATACTGGTGGAAGACTAGTCCCCACAGTTTCTATCGCTTAAAAATTCATACAAAAGCCCTTTTCTATAAGGGCTTGGGTTATGGCCAGCCTGTCTTTTGTTGAATGATTTCGTTAGCAATTGGTTCAACGGGTCTTCAGACGGAAACATCCTACTGTATAATTTCTCCAATCGATTAGCTTAAACCGCGCAAAAGGCCAAATTTGAGGAAGATAGACATTCTATACGCTCTTAGCGTATTTCAACTTCTTGACGAGGCCCGGAAACGAATTTAAGATCAGTTTTTGCTGTCGAAAGAAATGCCACCGAATGCCACTTCTTTCTCTATACAAGCCCGTGCAATCTACTCTCCGTCTCTTCGGTACACCCTTCTATGTCCATCGTTTTCATGATGATTGATCTTGAACTCATCCGAGTATAGTATGAGCTTGCATTGTTCCAAATACAAGTGTTCGAAATCGACGCCAACGGAGTGGCATGCAAGTGTAGTCAGGACAAATTTCATTGAATGCTTTACCAAAGTTAGGATGGGCTTGTTTAACGGTAACTAATCTGTAGGAAAAAAAAGAGCTTATTTTTCCACTCTCCTCACAAATTTTAAAAAACACAGACTTAAAACAACGATATTTTATCATGCAAAATCAACATTTTTAAATAAATAAAAAAAAAGATCCCCCTGAAGAAGTGGTAAAAAACGACGAAACGTTGGAAGGAAAGTGGAAAAGAGACTAGAATTTCCTTCAAGGCTTTTGAAAACTTTGTGCTTAGCTTTTTTGCGCCAACGCATTTGCTTGAAACGAAAAAGTTTCGTTGTTTTTAGAACTCCTAAAAATTTAATATGGCTTGGTAAACTGGGTTCTGTTTCTTTTTTTGATAGAGAAAACAATTATTCAGAGTTTTAAACTAGTTTCCCCTGAAACAATTGTTCAGAGTTTTAAACTCGTTTCCCCTGAGAAATAAACTGAAGTCTAAGATTCTTAGATATTCTAAAAAACTTCTTACCTTAGGCTTATGGCTTCAATTTTTTTTAATATGATTGACGGCTACCAAAAAGGGATCTTTAAGGATTTGCCTACTTGTTTTAGATTATTAAATTTAGAGCCCATTAGGTTATTTCAACAGATTATGAGAATGTATGATTTATGAATTTATGTTTCAAAAGGAGTGTGTTGAGATGATGATAAAAATGATGATGATGATGATAAAAAATGATGATGAATTATGACAAGGATGAATATTGATTATAAACGATGACGATAACGATAACGACGTGAAAACAACAACAACAACACAACAATCGACAGACCGTGTGATAAATGGTATAAATGTAAGTATCCACATGTATTTTTTCTACATTCTTTAAACTGTTAAACAAAAAAACACAAATTAAATTACCATTTACAACACAAAAAAAAAGATACTCATGAATTTTTCAAAATTTTTTACAGGTGTATTGTGGGATTGTGTTTGAAAGAATAACATGAGACTTAATTTTAAGTAGCTGTGGTATCATTCCAAGTGTGACCAAACTCTGTGAGCGAAAGAAGTCGTTGTGAACGAATTTAGAATTATTAAGATAATGAAAAAAATCCTTTGACTGTCTTTTACTATTTAAATTGAAATTTTTCATTCAATTCCAAATTAAATAGTTAAAAGCAAACTAAAAAAAAAATAAAAAATAAAAATTATATAAAAGAAATTAGTACGATTGTTAAAATGAAATGTGTCTGTGATTACGAGAAAGTTTCTTGCTACAATTTAAAGTTAACTAAAAGAATAAGTAAAACATTTTTTTTTCTTTTTTACAATTTACTAAAAAAAACAACTACTATTAGGATATTCAATGTTTTGTAATAAATATAAAAAAACCAATGCAAGGAACTTTTTCAAAAACTCTAGTATGTATTAAAGTAAAAAAAAATAGAACAGAAAACAGAGAAACGAAAAATTTATGCTTTTCTGTGGTGGGAGTATGGGGGTGTATGCTTCTCTGCGCGCGCGCGTATATTATGTGTGTTCGAGAGAGTGAATGTAGTCTGTCTGAAAGCGCCAGGCATATATGATCATATAACAAATAAGCACACAACATAAGTAAACTAGAGAAAGAAAAACGACAAAAATATACATCAAATTAAGGAAAACACAAAAAAAAAGAAACTTAAGGAAAGTGTTTATCCCTGTATATTTATTTTTCGTAACAATGGAAAATCAAAATGAATTTTGCAACTCATTTTTAAGTAGACACATTTTTCATTGAATGACATCTTGAAAAATAAGTCAACCAAAAAAAACACTGTATATTCCTTAAAACACTATTTGAGATAAAAAAAAAAGAGAAAAACATTTTTGTATGACTGATAGTTTGTACGAATTTTGATGTGTGAATAAACTTTTTTTTTTTTTGAATGGAAAACCAAAAGGCTGTTTTATTTTTTCTATTGAACTTTTGATAGTGAACGTTTGGTTTTTTTCCTAGAACGTTGAATAGGTGGCGCATGTAAGTATGCCGATTTGACTGATTTAAACAGTTTGTATGTGAACTGGAATTGTTTTTTTTTTTTTAAATTTTAGTACAAACAAAAAACACTTTAATGTATGATGTAATAGAAATAAACATGCAGTATGCTATTTTATATAAAAGTGAGTTGTTTTAATGGGTTCGGTTTCTTAATACAATTTAAGGGATAGTAAATATTCAAGCAGTCACATCTATGTTAAATTATAGAAAGAGTAGCTTAACCAACCACGACCGCAAGGCGCAAAGTGACTGCAGGTGTAAATAAAACCATCAGACCGAGACATGAATCTTGCTCAAAATACGATCACCTGCGACTGGTCACTTAATTTTCAAAGCAAGTATTTAGATAATTACATTTTTAAACTTAAGAACTCTAACGGTGCTACAGCAGAAAAAAAATAAACCTTACTAACTAATTGTTGTCTCTACCCCAGGTGTTTCACTGACATGATAGATAAGTCTTTAGTGAGGTCTATCATGCCTTGCAAACACTATTTTTGCTTCGATTCCCTTCGAGATTTGTTTAAATTTCGAAAGAAATACTTTGTGATTCAACGAGTCTTCAGTTGAAGACAACACGTAGAAAATTCAGAAAGAATTACAAGTTGGTGACTAAAACTAACATTTCTTTTTTACTACCAACTGGCAAGTTGACTTTTATAAATTTATTCTTGAAACTAAAAAAAGATTTCGTCAAATTATTATTTTTTGTGTTGATATTTTTTCGTGAGTTTCAAGAAAAAATAATCACAGGGTGCTTAAAATGTGACGTCATTGTATTATGTTTAAATTAATGAGATCAACATTATACTTCCAACTTTACTTTAGAAATATTTTTCCCTCTAATTATGTAAAACAGCAAAAAAAAGTATTTTTCCCTGCATTTTATTTTTTAATTTCACTCGGAGAAGTAGCTGCTCAACATTAAGATTCCTACGAATACTGACGTTTCTCACTCTGTCTCTTAGAGCAACACCAGCAACGCACCTCAGGAATCTCATTTAGGCAGCTTGTACCCGCGATTCGGAACGAACACTGAATTAAAAACTGAGATCCTTGCTTTCACTCCAAGCTCAGCTTTCCTGATGACCGGCCGGCGCAGTTCCTTTACTATTGCTTCAGCTTGGCCAATTCTACAGGACAACTCAGTATCACTCCTCCCATCTTTCTTGAAAAAGACCCCGAGATACTTAAACTTCTCCACCTGTTTTAATGGAACTCCATCCCGTTTCCAACACCTTCGCGAATACTTTTCCCGGAAGACTCAAGAGAGATATGCCCCTATAGTTGGCGCAATCTCTCCTGTTACCTTTCTTGAAAATGGGGACTATAACTCCCGTTTGCCAATCGCTAGGTGCCTTCCCGCTATCCCAGGCCACCTTAATGACACGTGTTAGCCATTTAACACCCTCTTCACCCATTGCCTTGAGCATTTCTGGCCGGATTTCATCAACTCCAGCAGACTTGCCAACTCTTAGCGATTTAATCGCTTCAGTGACTTCGTCTACTGTGGGACTATTCTCCGCCCTTATCTCGCCAGCAGTGGGAATGCCATCTTCAGTGCCCTGTTGGGGGTTGAGCAAAAGTGCTCTGTCCATCTGCGCAAGACATCGCTCTCATTTGAAAGAAGTGTACCGTCCTTGGATTTAACCCCTTGAATGATATTAAACTTCCTTCCTCTGAGCCGGCAAATGGTCTGTCGAAATATCTTGTTTGCAGATCTGTAATCGTGCTCCAACTTCTCGCCGAACTTTTTCCATGACTGTTCCTTTGCTGTTCTGACTGCCAGATCGGAAGTCCTTCGCGCCTCATTGTACCGGGCTCGAGAAGTTGAGTTTCTACATTGGATCCACGCAATGTAGGCTCTCTTCTTCTCTCTGATGGCTTCTTGAACTCTAGGCGTTTTAAAAAAAGCAGTTCTTTTCTTACCACCAGCCGCTACCCCAAGCCGCTTCACTCCACAAACATTTCCTGCAGAGGCAATGACTGCCGATAAAAATATTTTAATTTTATTTTAACTGAAAAACTACCTAAATTTAGTATTTGAAAGATAAATCAATTTGAAGAGTGGAAGAAAAACACATTGTCTCAAAATCTCCATATAAACATTAGTTCTCATGGAAACTGACATCTAAGTCCGTGGTAATGTTCAATAAACTTAACATTTCTAGGGCGTAACTGGCCTTTTATCGATATTTTAAGGGTACGATTAAACAAGGAGAAGCAACTAACATGTTTGGTGATGGTTTACTGTAAATGATCGATTAGGAAACCATCCCCAAACCATGGTATTTCCTTCTCCATATTTAATCGTGCTCTAGAAATATCATCAAGAAAATCCTTAACTTTTTTTAACCGAGAAAATCGATTCATAAACTACTTGGAATAATGAACCGGTTTATGTACTACAAGGACATACTCGAATTGCCTCTGAAATGGGCATTTCAACAGGACAATGGCTCGAAGCTTATTTCAAACATCGTTTAAAAGTGATTTAAGTATAAAAATGTTGAAGAGATGGAACAGTTAATGTAGTCCCCGGATTTTTATACAATGATTAATTATTAATCGGAAAAAATTGTTTGTCAAGTGCAAAAATAAGGACGATTTTTTATTGTGAGTCAAGGTGGTTCGAAAATTCCGTTATCTAAAAATAATTTGACAGTACGCCTAGAAGATGCTTAACTTTAATAAAAAACCATGGTTTTTTTTAACGAAATATTGGACTTATAACGGAAAATTCAAATGAGTACAAGGCATTAATTTAGTACGAAGCAGTATAAAAGTGTAAAAATTTATGAAATCCGCCCAAAGACACGCCCACAATCGGTCTAAATGTGCAACTACCGCCAGAGCTTTCAAAACGTGTCAAAAGGCTGAAATTTGACATAAAGCATCTCCTTATGAATTTAAGACAAAAAAGAAAAATTTAATTGGCAAACCTCCTCCAGTGGGTGTGGCATCTATTTTAAGGGTAAATTTTCAAATGCATTTACTCAATATTTTTGCTGCAAATTGAAATAATTTTGCTTAATATTTTATGCAGAAAACACTTAATTCTTCATTTTGTTCATACAAGACTTTGGGCCACGCCCATATCCCAGAGGGCGCCAGAATTAAAGAAAAACCTAAAATTTTCCAGAAACACGTAATTTCGTAAACAAGGCCATCACTCTGACAGATGCAGTGAAGTCAAGGGCTGTGAAACTATGCAGGGAAATTCTGGACGAGTTATCACTTGGCAACACTGCAACTTTATGTTGGGTGCCAGGTCACACCGATACCCCGGGAAACGAAGAAGCGAACAAGCTTGCGAGATACGGGTCAGGGATGAATGCATCTCTAGCTGTCAAATTTATAAGAATTCCGTTGAGTTCGATAGCACGCAGAAGAGATACTGAATCCTTGAGTAGAACTAACCTACGTTGGACAGAACTTGATACGTGCAGATACACAACGTAGCTATGGCCAGAGGTAAATAAAAAGAGATCACTGTATTTGATCGGATCAGCCTGCAAGGATATCCGAGTACTCACGGGAATCCTCACGGGGTACTGCGTAGTGTGTCTACACGCTGAACGGCTTGGCATACCGCATAACGATTACTGCAGAAGCTGCAGGGACGTTGAAGAAATTGAATCTGCTCGCCACCAGCTTTGCAAATGCCCAGCCCTAGCATTCGGTGTAGTATGCATTAGGTGTAGTACCCTCGGCACGTACTTCTTCAACGAGCTCGAAGATCTAAATAATGTTGATTTAAAGGACCTCCTTAGATTTGTTTACAAATCCGGATGGGTTCAAGGCACTCTGAGCTTCTGACAGAGGTATATTTCTGTTTTCGTTCCGGGTGTTAAGAAGGTTCCCCAAATGGACACAATGGACCCAATTGTTGGTCTAAGTGAGCCGTGACTATTGCACAAGGGCATCCATCAACCTAACCTTATCCCCTTTTCTGAGGTTTGATCATTAAAATTTAAGAATATAAAAATATGAAAAAATACTCCAAAAATATTTTTGAAACTTTATCCGCTCTACCAGTCAAACCATTCAACAAAATCACAAAGTTATAAACATTTGTTAATTCAATGAGTTCAAAAGCTTTGCATTATAGAGCAATCCTGTTTTCCAATACAACTGTCAATGACAACCGTCAATACATAAAAGTTAAAAAAAATATTCTGGAAGCTGTTGAGTTTCATTGTGTTGGAGATTGCAAGAGCAACAGCCGCAATTCTGTTCTGCGTACGAACGAAAATATATTGGTGTTAAGGTTTTTTGGAGATACTTCGTTGGTCATACAAGTTTGCCAGCCTCTGACCCATCGGCTGAGGAAGTGCTGCCAAACGTCGGCCTTAATTCCTGCTTCGGTAGTGTTCTCTAATTTCGTTTTGAATCGTTAAAATTTAGAACAATTCAGAACAACAGTACAAACTCAGTCATTGCAACAATTGGCTGCTTAAAGGCCCTATAAACTTTGCTAACAACTCGCACTATCCAAATTTTCTGCTACAAACTCTTGCTATGTCAAGTCATTTATCCTTGAGTCCTATCTACATCCTAATTTCTCAGTGTTCAAACCTCTGCATCTTACGATCTTACCTACTTCTTTTTTGAGAAACTATAGGACAGATGGTTAATAAACACTTATTCTACTCATCCCACGTTATACCAAAATGCGTACAGAGATGTTACAATCGCGAGCTCTACGTCACGAGCATAGGAGAGAAGAGGAACACCGGCTTCCCAAAAGGAAAAGGAGAAGACGAGAAGCTCGCTGTTGAAAATATAGAAACTTGCCTGGAACAGAAATGGAGTTGAAAGTTTTACCAAACGATCAAAAAAACTCCTGCCAAGGGTATGAAGTTATAAATGAAGTCTGTAAGGACGATTAAGCGAATATCGTAGTGGAACACAGTTTTTTAAGGTTCTTAAGGATTTATTTTTAAGCTATTAAGATCGGAGGGCCTGTTGCTACTTCGGCTTGCATTAAGTTGGAATATTGGTGTCTGTTCATGTATGCTCTAAGAGTGCAGGCCATGTTAAGAACCCGAAGAGAAGTTTTTGAATGGGTCAAAATAACTTAACTTACCATACCACCTTACCAACTTACCATACCATACCAACTTACCGTACCAATAGAAGTAAAACGCCTTTATAAAAACATGTTCTTTATTTGATATCTTGAGTAAGAATGAAAAAGGTTTTAATATTTGTTGAACGATAAACAATAGAACAAATGTATGATTTTTTTGTTATTAAAACTAAGTTCTAAAAACACAAAGTTGTTTTTATAGGTTTAAACATTACAATCAACAAGTTGAACCTTAAAAGCTCGGTCCATTACATTTGAAAGATATAACCTTCTACTATATGGCTGGAGCACCTAGACATCGACAGTAGGATCACCCATATTTACGAGTACTTAAGTATTGTCTGCCTTAATCTTATTCTAAACCAGCCACAACATATTGAGCAATTAATTCTGCCTAATTTTCGCCAATCGCCTTAAAAATGTAGTAGAAACACTATTTTTTCATGTTGTTGAATTTGAGCAAATAAAATCCTGCTAACTCCGAGTCCGAGATTCAGGGTTTTTGCTCTTATTTACAGCAGTTATGTTATCTCTTGAAATTTGAAATTTTTTGTCAAATGCTAAATAATTGTTCTTCTAGAAGTTTTCCTTAACGATAAATTAGACACCTCCACAATTCATATAGTTTAAAAAATATATTTTTGCCTTTTTACAATGAACATGGAATAAATAATTACGAATACTGAAACAACAAACACTTAAAAGAAGCTCGCCAATACTCCAGCACTATTCTAGCGGCGATCTAAAACCAATAAGTCAATTGAATACTGCCATCGTGACTCTTTTGTGTATCCATGACACTCATCTGTCGGACAAGCCGTTTCATCGAAGACCTCCTTGGGCGACCAGACTCTAAAGGTGTGCGCTCCGAAAGTCCTATATCAGCTGATCGGCCTGGCACATCACATATACTAGAATCGTTCAAATGCAAAGCCGCATCGGAGGCATTTGAAGTAATGTCCAAGTTCTCATAAGATGCATTTTGGGATGATGGTGCTCTGGAAAGAAATAACAGTATGAACTCGGTGTGCAGGTTCTGTACTAATTTCACCCACTTTGGAGGGATGCAATGCAGACAATCGTGCATTGTCCAATCCTTCCCGAACTCCTCGCCCTCTTCGAGTGTCTGCGGTAAACGGTGATGAAGTGTCTCAGGTAAACGCAAGCCAGTCAGACCTCCCAGCATAGAAACGAAACCCATGATCACGAGTGGCAGTTTGAGGTTCTCTTTACCCTGCAGTTAAATTCAAAATTATGTAAACCAAATGTCCCTGCTTCTTAATCCCTTACCAAGTAGGTGACGAATGGAATAACTATTAGCCCCAATCCACCGATATAGCTTGAAGCACCGATTCCAATGCCGCGCACCTGAGTTGGATACAGCTCTCCGGCGAATGGATAGATGATAAGAAATGAGGCCGACAGCATTGCCTTGGAGACCAAAAACAGCACCAGGGTCTCAGTAACAGCATCATCCGGAATAAGGACTGTAATGACACAAAACACCCCACCCAGGATCATGGATAAACTCAGAGGCCATCGTCGACCCCACTTATCCATGAGAACCCAGCAACACAGATAGCTGGGAATTTCAACCAGAGCTGAAAGAAGAAAGCTCAAATACTGGTTGCTGCCCAACGATGGCCCATAGTAGCTTAGACCTAAGTAAACCGTCTCATTGGCAAACCAACTTAGCGTTATCAAAATAGTCTTCAGCCGCATATTTGGCGTCCTGAAAAAGGGGCACAAAAGGAATCATTGTCACGTTGCTCCTCAACCATCATTACTTGCAAAGGTCGAATACTCCAACATTGACTTCTTTCTTCTTTGTCTTGGACTTTTCACGAAGTATCCTGGCCTCTAGCTTGGATTTAAAGGCCTGCGGAAACTGCTTTTCATTCACTCGCGCCATTTCTTTTAGGATCGTCATAGCTTCTTCCAAACGCCCGCGCATCAGAAGCCATCGAGGCGACTCCGGCATGACAAACAAATACAGAAAGTACACCAGGAATGGCATAGAGGTATAGTACGATAGTTGTACCCAATCCCTGATCATGTATGTCACACCGGCCAACATCATAATGCCGCAGGTGTAGAAGGTGCATGTCATCACGGTCACAAATGATCTGTAGTTTGGCCCAACTAACTCGAGGGCTGTAAAATATAAAACACGACAGATGGGAGAGCTGGATTATGTTTATTCTTTGTTTTGCTACTTACATATGATAAATGGAATCTGGTATACAGCAGGAATAGTCAGTCCAACTATCACTCGACTGAAGGCCCACATCCAGAAGTCGGTGCTGAGCGAAGTGATCAAACTGCCCAGGATCATTGTGCCAAGACATGTAAAATATGATAACCTCCGTCCGGCTCTATCGTTGAGCAGGCCAAAAAGGTAAACTCCAACAGGGCCTCCAGTGTTTAGTGCAGCGAGACCGATGGTGGGATAAATGTCTTGATCGCACACTAAATCGAACTAAAGCAAATGTACTTTTCTGCTGCTAGGTGGATAGGGAATGAGACTGATGCGTTATGAGATTGATTCTTTAGAATTGAATTGGCTGGATGAACTTGATACTAGCTCTTAGTACATGAATGTCTTGTATGCAAGATGGAAGTTGTGGTAATTCGAGGGAGCTCTACGTACATCTATGACAATGGAAGAATTCACTGTCGTCTTGTTGTACTCCCAACCTTCAAGGCACTTTTCCACTGGCCATGAAGGATCCGGCTCCAGGCTACTTATGTTTGAGTCTTTGAGGATATCATACCAATTCACTGCGTAGCGCGAGCATTTACTAAACGCCTCCACCCCGTCCTCCTGAAATGGTTTAGTACATACAAATCCGAGGTATTTTGATATGTTAAAAAAAAATTAGGACTAATTAAAAGTCTTCCCTTTCAAGGTGTTACTTTCAAAGGGCTTCTGGAATATTAAAATTTAACGTTTTACTAAGGAATCTTTAATACTTCAAACCAGAAGGACTTTCGTATGAAAACCTAGTCGAAACGAACTAGAATCTGCCTGTTATGTGACTCCAACTATAAGCTGATAACGTCATTATAGCACGGATCTTGAGTTTATGCACCTTAAATTGAGGCAGTGGTCACGGTCAGAAAAAGGAAGCGGGTCATAATTCTACTTTCGAATTTTTTTTCGTGCAATTTAAAGCCGCAAACTTGGATGTTTGTATGCTTACATTGTTTTTTAGTTACGAGAGCCAATATAAGCCAATATAATATCATTTTCTAATAGTGATATTATATTGGCTTAAGTTAATTAGTGACTCAAAGTTGGGAAAATATTCGAAAAAAATAAGTTTTTTTCAACTAACATTTTACAGTAGAAAAAACTAGTGGGAGGGTTACACTCCGCTTATGCGAATCGTTGGATACCCCGCCAATTGACCACTGTCAAGCTCCGAATTGTGTCATAAGTCTTGGTTGTAAGATTTCAGTTTCATTTAACTTCGCTCTTCGAATCGCTCTTAACGAGAACAAGTCTACGCATGTGAATTTCACTTACAGAAGGATTAACAATTTGCCTCTGTTCATAAATTCTGTACAAATACCTTATGCAAATGAAGCGAAGTATCTAGGGATGACACTGGACGCTAAACTAAGGTGGAAACCACACGTAAAGAAGAAGCGTGACGAGCTCGAGATTAGGCTCAGGGAAATGTATTGGCTTATCGGAAGTTTTTCGAAATTAAGCACATAAAACAAACTGCTCTTGTACAGACAGGTGTTAAAGCCGTCCTGGACATACGGTATACAACTTTGGGGTTGTACCAAGCCGAGCAACATGTCCATGTTGCAGACTTTCCAAAACAAAACCCTGAGAGCAATTGTGAATGCTCCATGGTATATTAGGAATAGCGATATTCACAGAGATTTAGGAATAGCTACCGTGGGCGAAGAAGTAACAAACTTCGCTCGAAAGCTAAATGCTCGCCTTCATGTTCATTGCAACAATGAAATGATCCGTACTCTAAACGAGACTCTTAACGATGTTAACAACGAGCGACGACTACAAAGAACAAGACCCTTCGATCTAGCGACGTAGGGTGAAGCCGCATGAATGAACGGCTTAGTAGCTGCATTCACTGGAAAGCAACCTATCCAATGCGATCAACACTATGGAAGCGTAAACTACTTGTTAAGTTAACTTAGTTGTAGTCAAGAAGTATTATGAGAGAGCGAAAATTTACTACTATGAAGTGCGTTCTGGCAGTTTCATAGTGTCTCTCATAAATGGGTGGTTTTTTAGCACGTGGAAATCGGGCATAACCAATATCGGCTACTTCGGTATTATGTACCTGCTATAGTGGGCGTATTGGTATCTTTGAAAGATTTTGGAGTTTTAGTCTCCGTCCATCCTAGTATTCAAAAAAAAAAAAAAAAAAAAAAAAAAAAAAAAAAAATTTAACTTCAATTATATTTAGAATTTCTCAGTTAAGAGTCTTCTCCCTAAAAAAGGGGCGTGGTATCCACCCCTTCTCAATAACATCGTATTTTTGTTTACATTTTTTATCAGAAGTGTATACACGTGTTGATTGCATTTTCATATAAAAAATTTTGTTTTTACTTAAAACCGCCCCCAAAAGTGGGCGTGGCGAAAATTTATTCATTTAACTTGATAGCTTACGCACATAACTGAACATTTTAATGTGCAAATTTTTTGTATTTAAAGCAAATATACCAAATAAAAACCGTTTGTTAGAATGCATATTAAGTATGACCACGCCTACAAGGGGGCGGTATTCGCTTTTTTTTTAAATGCAAATGACAATACATTTAAGCGAGGATATCGACAACTTAAGCGACAACCTTGATTTTTCATGCTATTAAGTAAAGTGGGTGTGTCAGTGGGCGGATTTCAAAAATTTTTACACTTGTACTGCTTCGGGACCTAGAAAGAACAGAAATCAAGTTTCAAGTTCCCAGCTCAAAATTTAAGGCCTAAAAACTACCGACAGACGGACGGACGGACGGACATGGCTCATGCGACTTACAATTCGGTCTCGATCATATGCCCTTGAGGACTTGGGGGTCTACGGTGATTATTTCTCTATGTTACAAACTATGAATCAAACTTAATATACCACCTATCCTATGGGATGGGGTATAAAAATGTAAATTAAAATATGTCGATGGTCTCTATATTTTCTAAAGGGCAAAAGCTTTGAAAACGTCCTACTTTTACTGAAACAAACAAGCTTCGAAAATTTCTGGGCTATCATTGTCGAAGGAAAGCGCTTTTATGATCAATGATGACCAAATTTTTTTGTTTCGAATTGAACACAAAAGCTAGGACGGTGCTACGTGCCACCCAGTGCATGGGACAAAAGACATGTTGCGTATAGATGGAAAAACTCACGAATTTAAACTTAATGACTAAAATTGAAAAGGATTTACTTGACATGAGTAAAAAGTAAATAGCCAATTAAATTCAGTTATTGGCAAAAATTGACATCAAACATTCACATCGTCTTTTGGCTCACTCTTTAGTTGCAAAAGGAGGGTGATAGTTATTTTATTACTTTTGTTTTCATTATTTATGGTAGCTATTCCTAACCAACTTATGGCCTTTGCCAAAAAAAATTCCAAAAAAAAATTAAGAAGCTTTTCTAGTTTGGTCGTTAACTAGACGGTCGAAACCGGTCTAGTTTGGTCGTTGTATGGAAACTGCAGAAGCTGTGTACGGATAAATGGCGTCAAATCCCGTCCTTTTGATATGCGCATTGGACTTCGCCAGGGCTGTGTTCTGTCCCCGCTCCTTTTCATAGCATAAATGGACTGGATGGTGAAGCGCAGTCTTGGCGAGCAATGTTTCGAATTGGCTGGCATCAGGATGAGCCATCTGCTTTTCGCAGATGATTTGGCCATAAACGTGAACAAATCGGAAGTGATGGTTGTTTCCCGAACTCCTGTGCAGTGTACCCTTCACATAAATGGAGTTCTATTAAAACAGTTGGAGAAGTTTAAGTATCTCGGGATCTTTTTCACGAAAGATGGGAGGATACAGAATAGGCCAAGCTGGAGCTATAGTAAAGGAACTACGCCGGCCGGTCATCAGGAAAGCTGAGCTTGGAGTGAAAGCAAAGATCGCAGTTTTTAATTCAGTGTTCATTCCGACCCTCATCTATGGTCATGAAATTTGAGTTATGACCGAAAGAATAAGATCACGGGTACAAGCTGCCGAAATGAGATTCCTGAGATGCGTTGCTGGTGTTACTCTAAAAGATAGAGTAAGAAACTTCAGTATTCGTGGGAATCTTAATGTTGAGCAGCTACTTCTCCGAGTGGAGCTATCGATTCTTCGATTGGACACGTTGTTCGCATGCCCCCTGACAGACTTCCTAGACAGGTAACGCTAGACGAGATGCGAGCGCGTTGCCCCCCTGGAAGGCCAAGAAACAGGTGGTGGGATCAGGTAAAGAACCTCTCTGAGTCCCGCCTGGGGATTGCGCCGGAGTCTCTTGAGTTAGTGGCGGAGGATCGAGAACGATGGAAAGACCATTTAGCCACCCTCGCTCCGCGACCCTTTTAAAGGATAAGCGGCACTCGAAAATGATGATGATAGTTCTTCGAATCATTTACACAAGTTCCGTTTTTCCACTGTTATAAGACTTTTGGAGAGTATTATGGGAGCTTAAATGTAAGTTAGGGCTCCTATCCTTAGGGTAAATTCTTTGGTGGTCTCCCTTAGTACGGGTCTACACCAAAAACGGTTGTTTAGTATTGGGTTCTCAATAAATCAAGAAACTTTTTTCGGCACAGGCTTAAACCGATACACCGGTTAAATAAATAAATAGAGGGGCGCAACAGATCAAGGTGAACCAGGGCCAACTTCTCAACAATGTGTGCTGTGTGTGTCAATTTCTTCATACACAAGGGGACCTACAATTTTTTGACGCATCCGAACGGTACTCTGAGACAAATTTCAGGACAAATAATACTCTCGGAGGGCTTGTCATACCCTCACGAAGGTGGGGACCATGAAAAAGAACAAGTCTTTTTTTTATGTGACGATGGAGAGATACAGCGGTTGCTTCGCCCATTTCCCTTCTTTCTCATATTTCGCATATTTTCGTTTTTATTTGGATGCCCTCTTGCGAATACACACTTCGCTCATGGTGTTGAACTAAAATCTGCCGGTTCAAGGTGTTTACCTTGAAGGCTTGACTGTGATTTGATAGAAACTCAAACCAGTACTTTGCTGTGGAAAGCTGTAAAATCTGTTGAAGAGCCCATTACTCAGCAAAAAAAGGGAAAAGCGGCGAATAAGCAAAAGAAGGCAAAGAAAAATCAGGTTGTCTGGAAAAACAATTAAAAGTGTTAAATGGGCCTGACTGCTTTGGAATTTAGAGAGTGACAATCAGAACGCTTGAAATCAAGAAGGCTTCAGTATATGGGTTCTGGTGTTAACTTTTGTTATAGCCTCTTAAATGCCTGATGCTGATTCGCTGTAAAATCTTTAATCCTTAAACTCAAAAAGGTACAGCGTCTTGCGTGCCTGGGTATATCAGGAGCTATGCGGATGTGCCCCACATCTGCTATAGAAGCTATAAATGGACTTACACCCCTGCACATTTTTGTACAAAAAATGGCAATACGCAGCATGGCAAGTCAACTACAAGTTAATGAGTCTTAGCGACCATCCGGACCTGCTTTCACTTTTCTCTGAACTCACGGTACTTGATATGCACTGCACGGTTACAGACCGCATACAAAAAACTTTATGCTTCAACAGAAGGTTCTCCACGGAGATCCCTACTAGAGAAGTATGGGTTAGCAATAACACACCAAATAGCCAAAACGGCCTTAAGTGGCATACGGATGGTTCTAAAATGGGGTCGGGAGTGGGAGCCGGCGTTTACGGGCCGAACCTGAAATACACTATTGCGATGGGAAAATGTCCCAGTGTATTCCAGGCAGAACTCCACGCCATTCAAGAATGCGCCAGCCACGTATACATCTCTGGTATCATAGGTGCAAACTTCCATATATACACGGACAGTCAAGCAGCTATAAAAGCCCTTAGCTCGCACATCATTGACTCCAAATCAGTCATGCACTGCTTCAATACCCTACAGAAACTTAGTTCAAGAAACAAAACCAAACTGTGGTGGGTTCCTGGTCACGAAGGTATTGATGGTAACGAGAAAGCCGACGAATTAGCCAGAAAAGGCTCGGAAGCCCCCTTTATGGGACCTAAACCTTTCTGCCCCACCCCCAAATCAGCAATTACCGAAGTTATAAAAAACTGGGAGCATACTAGATGTATCTCATATTGGGTGGACACCCCAGGCCCAAGACAGGCCAAACGGGCCATTCAGCCCTTCACAAACAATGCCAAGAGTTGCCTCAATCTAAACAGGCATGATTTTAAAAACCTAGTAGGTTACCTAACTGGGCACCACAGGTTTAGGTATCACCTCTTTAAAATCAAAATAGCTGACTCCTCTGAATGCCGACTTTGTCTTGAGGAAGACGAAAGCGCTGAACACATCCTATGTGAATGTCCAGCCATTAATGGTATTAGACGGACCTTTTTCTTCAGAGAACAACTGAGTTCGGAAGACATAAAGACCTCCTCTGCTAGTAGTGTTATCTATTTCGCACGGAAGGTGAATGACCTACTAGCCTAACTATCCTGATGTTTCACGGCACAAAAGATCTATTCAGGTCGAGGTGCCTTAGTTCGCAATAGGCGAGTCAGGAATTTAAAAAAAAAAAAAAAATCTTCAAAGACCTGCTGGAAAAGGCGAAAGTAAGACTACTCTATATGATAGGTCCTACTCAGACATATATCACGTTCCGGGCAATGCAGTGTCACCGAAGTGACTACAATTACTGGGATCCCTAAACCAGGGAAATGTTTAAATGACAAAAATACTCAAATCTATTAAGTAACTTATCTGGAACTTCCAGAAGACAGATGTCACAGGTGTTCTTACATACATGGTGGCGACCTACAGCTTTTGAAAACTGTTCAATGATTAAACCGTAAAAAAATTGTATTGCCCCGGTCGGTATTTGAACCCGGAACTGTGTATAGTAGTCCGACACTCCTTGGCGTGGCGATTTCTTGTTTTGCTAGGTATTGGGTAAAGTATTTTACAATCCGTCGCAGAGGGACTGAAGTTTTTATATAGGCACTGCTGCACTTTCTCACTTTTTTTTTGGCTTGTCAATTGATTTAATTTAGTTTTCTTTTTCTAATTTAAGCGCCTCAATGTATTTTCAAGCGGTTCTGAATAGTATTACGCTGACTTTTGTAATTGGAATTATTATGGAAATCAAGTAGTTTGATTCACACGTCACTGCAGACAGGATATTGAACGATTTATATTGAAGATAATTCAGCGAATGAAAATGTATTTTTGGCAAAATATAACTACATATTTAAATAATATACTTTTTCGAAAGTAAGCATTACAACCCCCAAAGCCTCATACACCAGCCCATCCTCCACACGGCTCAAAACAAAAATCCGAACAAAAACAAATACCAGACAGACACTACAATCGATAGCACCAGAAAAAAAAAACTCGCGAATATGGCTTCTTGTTGGAAAGTAATTTGAAATTCCAAATCGAAATGCTCTTACCAGAATCTTTGGTATTGCAAGGAACTTCCTCTGCTCCAAGGGAATATCTAACAATTCTGGAACCTTACACCAATAGTCGTCTGGTGCGTCCGACATAAAAAGCTGATTAAATGCACAAAATCCACAAGGTATACAGGCTGGCAGGCATATTCCAAAGACCAGAAGTTTCTGGTACTTTCCAAATTCTCCAACGGATGGTAGAAAATCATCAAGATCGAAGGGCTCCTACCGATAGAAATATTTATCCTTAAAATCGTTTATTAAGTCCTTGAATCGATGAAGGATTGTTTTTTTTTTACATCATTGTCTTCTGCACAATCTGAATCGTCAGTTTCATAGTGACGTGAGGTGTTTGGCATCGCGACGTATCCACTGCGAAAAGACTGTTTTGCGACAAAGGCTAGTTTCAACTGGTCTCATGTTTATCCAATTGGGGAGAAAATGAAACCCTTCAGGTGTTTTATGGAGAACATATGGTAAGGGGTGCAAGTTGCAACAATAACCCCTTTTTGAAAATTGTTTTCATTTTCTCAAACACAGTGGGGCATGCGAGAAAACCACTGGGACCAATTATTCTAAAGAGGCATGAATTTATTACTTCACGCCGTGTTCTTCCAATTATATCTGTGTATGCGAGGACTTGCTTAATATTGTGCCTCTGGTGTTGGTGCAGGTGCTTGCACTGAAGCTGGTGTTGGTGCTTGCACTGAAGCTGTGAACTGAAGCTATTTCGTGATCTTGACGGTACAGCTTCAGTTTTTTAAAATAGTCTCTTCTTGATTCTTAACTGTATCGAGCGCTTACAAAAATACGACAAGTAACTAGGACTTTACGAGGCACAACAGCAACATTCCGCTGGCCAGAAAATTCCCTGTTAGATCTTCGGACCGGAATTTATGACCAAACTCTTTAAACTAAATCTAAAGGATAAATGGAACTCATTGCCAGTTCTAGAAAGAGTTGGTGGGAGTTGAACTTTACCAATATCGATTTCGCAGGCAGTTAGTGGAGTACCGGAACTCTACAAAGGGTAAGATTGATTTATTTCGCACAAAAACGCCACCTATGTTGATGAATTACTCTTTTCGCTTAATAAAACACCACAAATTGAGACACTTGCCCCATTACTGTAAACTGGTTTCCTAAGTTTCATTCTTAGTCAAGCATGTTAGCTGCACCCCTTCAATGAGTCGTCTTGCATTATCTTTTGTTACGATCTGCATCAGCTTCATTCCCGAGTTATTTATGGACAAGTTATTCAAGTAAAAATGGAGAAGCATCAAAGCCACCATATTCGATTTCTGGTCCCCATCACCCACAACCTCTGCACCTGGTCAAACACGGATCCATATTCTCATGGACAAAAAAAAAAAAAAAAACAAAATAAAGAACCCAGAAGCCGCTCACTCACCTTACACCTTGACATGCCTTCGATGAACCGGAGCATGTTGCATGCCGTCAAATGGCCTCAAGCCCCGCTGTGCCTAAACATAGGACCATTGCGAAATAGTCTTTGCAACCAATGTGAGACAATTAAATGAGATGTGTACCTAATAGCACTCTTTGGTTCGTTCATCGAAGTTGTTGTATAGGTTATACGATATTGCGGTCTTGTCGTTGTCGGTATGGAAGATATCGAACCGTAGCGTCGCGCCGGCGCACATGCATATGGAACATCTTTCGGACTACAACAACCAGGTAAAGACGAGAAGATTATATCTAAATGGCCGCAACGAGAATATCTCATTCTTAAGGTCTAAGTTTATGATTTAATTTAGTGTGGAACAGGTCCCCGCATTATGGAGTACCGAGAGGGAGCCGCGCATCCAATTGATTCCTAAAGATTGCCGGGGTACGTGCAGTCAATGTGAATCGTGCGCGCGAGAATTGCATTACAAATTCAAATGTCGACGATCGGGATGAGTAGACTTTGTCTATCGCATGGTATATGCTCGCATGTAGCCGTAGCTGCGGTGGTAATGATTCTGCTTGTGAGCTTATATTCAATTAATTTATACTGTTAAACATTAAACTATGGAAAAACAACTTAATGTGTATTTAGCTGACGCCGTGATTGATGTAACGTTAATTAAAGGGCTTAATCAATTAGTTAATTGTCGATAAGTAGTACAAATACTATCTATACAAGCTTGATAGGCATTCGAGTACAAATGGTCACATTAGTCTTGTTCCGAGTACTTTGAATTTCGAAAAGGTGTAAAGGAAGTTTAAGAAGCTTTGTAATGGTTGCTGGGGTCCATGAAATATACGTATAAAAAGAAAATTTCATGGGTTCTTTTAATTATCGAAGAGTGTGGTCTATCCACACCATTTTTTGGCTCTGACGAATTATAAAGCAGTTTTATCATTTAATTAAAGTTAGTCCGAGTAGTCCAAGTAGATCTGAGCCTCCAGCAACAATCTTCACCAGCCAGCCCTGTTTTCAGCGAGTCATCTCAAGTTTTGCTAGCAAAGTTGACTGAGGTCTCTCTCGACTTGCATGAGCCACCTGATTCTCGGTGCTCCTCTACGCAGCCGTGTGAAGATAGTTCGAGGTTATACATATATGTACAATTGGAGGTTATATATCATCTCTTCTACTCTCCGTCTATGCAGACGGGACCATAAATCGCCATAATCCTGTTTTCATCCGTCTAGAAAAAGTAAACCTAGTTAGGAACCAGCGACAACCCTCGGAGTCGGACGGATGTACTGTTCAGAATTTTAGAAGCAGAATTTTGTAAAAATAGGATTGACCTCAGTCCGTGCTACGGCCTCCATAATCAGAAGAGACCTTGTCCAGGCTTCCTGGCTACGTAACCCGAGCTAATACAATCTGAAGTCAGCTAAACGAGCGGCAGCCAGTAAACAGGTTGGTACTTCTAGCCGACGGGACCGGGTCAAACTCTGCTCTCAAAATTCTGGTTTTCAAAATTGCTTCAAAGTTGGTTCTTCTTGAATTGCATTTTTTGAAGTTAAGCAAAGTAAAAACAGAAACAAGCAGGGGGTTGCAGGGGTTGCAGCCCCCATATATATTTCACTGTGTCGCCGCTTTGTCAAAGTATTGCTAGAATTTTGTGATATGAATAACCCCAACCCATGTGACCCCAACTACACATGCGACGAATGCATCATGTGAGTGGACCGAGATCCAAAGGTTATATACGGAAAAGATAACGCTGTGAATCTTTTGGCGATAATGAAAAGCAATGAAGTTGACGGTCGACTTAGGGGACATGACTTTAGACATATTTGGAGGGTAATCCAGGGAACCACAGATTCTATCTCGTCTAGAAGTATCGATTTTATCTCGTAAAAGACATTCCAAAATTGCATCGTGGAATTTTTCTTAGCTGAACCAAACAAGGTGGCGGTCAGGGTGTTGAACCCAGACGAACACACCATCAATCGCAGACAAGAAGAGGTGATTGGAAGATGCGTACCCGTAGTCCAGTCACCCCAACAAAATTGGCGACCAATATTTTGATGAGTTTGCTGGAATATCTGCGTCGCAGTATGGAAACTGTATATTACTAATTCAGACAGAGTTAAGACGGATCAGAGAATATCAATGCAGCTTAGGAACTATTTTGACCTTGTCACCTATTTATTACAGGAGATTCGTGAAGGATTTCGGAATCTCGGAATCGAAAAACGGAATTGCGACAGTAAACCGAAAGAAAGACAGTTGAAATTGTCAGGTGAGTACGAAAGAAGCTTCCTCCACCTGAAGCAACGATTTTGCGAGGCACCGACACAAGCACCCCTGGCAAGACATTTAATGTGGACGCAGAAGCTGGCAATGTGGAAGTTGAAGCCGTTCTGTAGCACAATTGGCAGAAGAAAGTGATTGCATACTTCAGCAAAGTTTTAACCCGGCCAGAGAGGAATTCATTGGCGAGGATGCATTTTCTCATGTAACTGTATCGCCAGAAGTTCAGTTCAAAAACCCTGAGGGCAAGAAGCAAGATGAACGAAACGACTGCAGATTAACGACTTCGAGGTCGAGAGCATTGCCAAGGAAGACTACAGTGCAACGCAGAGTTGCTATCCCAGAGACCATGTGAGCCCAGAGTTGTAAGCATTGCGTGCGACAAGAGGGGATGGACGACGGAATTTCTGTCTAGAGAATAAGAGCTGAATCTGCAGAGGTCTGGAGTACTGAGGAACTTGGCAATATCTGACTGAAGTACTCCCTGCATGTACATTTTTACAAGAAGACTTTCGGCGCTAACATGGGACAACATGGGACATACCGGATGGAAGATCCTTAATGATGCAGCTTTTGGTTTCGTGGGTAAGAGTGCAGGAAATTATGCGTTAAATGCACTATCGAGTATCTAGTGGACATTTAGGAACGAGGCCCAGAGCTGATTTCGAAAGGGAACCATAGTCAAAACAAGAGGTAAAATGCACCAGTACAAAGTGGGTGCACTATTTGAAAGGATCGCTGTGGTCATTGCAGCTGCAGGCCCGATCTCGGACACTAAAAGAGGTAATCTTTACATCTTCGTTCGTTATTGTCGACTACTTCAGTAAGTAAGTGGCTTGAGGCATTTCCTATCCAAAATTAAGAGGCTAAAACCGTTGTCGACCAGATCGTGAACGACTGGGCGTTGAGGTATGGATTTGCACTCCTATAAAGGACGAAACTTTGGGTGAAAGGTATTCCAGAAAATATGCGCATCAATCGGACTAGAGATGACACCGAAAGCACCCCTTCACCCACGGTCAGATGGTATGGTGGAATGCTTTACAAGACCATAAAAGAACAAGTCGTGACTTCTTTCGACTTCTTTGCAAAGTCGTTGACAAGAATCAACGGGAGTGGGACCGGCGAATACCTTTGTTCCTAATGGCCTACTGGAATGCAATTCATTGTTAAACTGGTGAAACTCCTTGTGAAGTTCTCTTTTGAACGAACTGTCATGCTACCCAGTTTGAAGATGCGCAGATGACTGCGTGGTGGATCTTAGAGAAAGGATCAACGACATAGCTACAGTGCGTATGTATAAACTTTATTCCGTCTGTGACGAATTGCAAAGTACCCTACCCAAACATAAGAGGAAACTGCCACGCCTACAAAAAGTGGTCGGGATATAAAAAAATAACTGTTGAACGCTTTATACTAGTAGGTTGCATACATTTCGGCCTAAAACTTCGCCTTTTAAACTCAAAAAATTATTTTTTATACGCCACGCCCACAAAAGTAAGCGGAGGCATATACTATACATAATAAAAGTTCAAAAGTTATATATACTCAAATCGCCCAATCTGCAGCAGGACTGGGAAGATCTTTAGCACGTAATTACGCGAATTAATTATGTCGTCTTCCGAATCCAACGAGGACCAAGAGCAAAAATCAAAGTTGTCCATGCGGATTGCCAATATCTCTACAACGTAAGCAATGATGATATGCTTGTTCGGGACGCACCAAATTAGGAGGGGAATAATGTGATGTGGGGACAAACATTTTATTATTTTTGTAATTCATTATGCCTATGCTTGAGGATGCTAATTTCACCACTATTGGAAACTATTGAGACTCTATTAAGACTTTTGGAAAACAAAAAAGGCAATGAACTCCAGATGGCATCCGGTAAGGCTCGAACACCTTATTTGCAGATCTGCAGATCTGATTCCGAGTTCAGGAAATAAGGTCCTCACGTTGCATACGCACGCTGTGGGTTCTTTTCTTCTCTCTGATGTCTTAATGGTATCAACTCGATGTGTTGCAACTCATACATATGTGTAATGGCAAAAAAGAATGGAAAAACACAAGTGGGCAACAATTTTCAACAAATTTTATCTGAAACATCAAAACTGATCAAATAATAAAAAACTAACGTTCCATAAGACTCGAGAGGTTTCCTTTTACTTCGGAATCTTTGTTAATTCAATTAGAAGCTTTTTTTCAAAACAACGAATTATTTAAAAGGATTCAATAAGTTCAATGTCCTGCATTCTAGTAGGATGCCTTTTAATGACTTTGCTTTGTGATTTGAACTACATAATATTATATTTTCTATTGCCTATATTGCCTATTGGAAAGCTCCTCTAAAGCCAAACTCACTGTTTAGAGTTTGATCATCCGGCTAAACTTTTTTCCCACAACATGTAATATTCCTCAGCTTTGCTACAAATCACTCTTAATGAGATCATGATCACGTTCTCTGCAATCGATTCTTATGGCATTGATGAAATTGACAAGACCGATTGACGTTGAAAAGAATGCGTCAAACTCGTTGACCACATGTAGGAATTTCCGATAATCACTTAACATCCAGCACGACTGAAGATCAGACGAAGCAAGCTTCAAACTCGGTGACTTCTATACATAAAATCCAAGTGTTTAGTTCTAAAGCTTCTTTCACTTTCTGTACGAAAAGGTATGTTTGTTTTTTTCAATAAAATTTAATTGCCATGTAAAACCGAACGACAGTCATCAAGATCGTTGTGAAGATTTAGCGAATCGTTGGTGATCGCGTGGTGCTGCTCTAGTTTGCCATAGATTTTGTGCAACATGTGCATCATGTTTGCGACCATGTGCGACGCGGGGTGACATCGTCTAAAGTTTATCACCATTGTTTTCTGACCATGGAAAAATTCATTGCAAAACTGGTGTTAGGCAAGACTTTAGAGAGCCCAGAATATTTATATTCCTAAAAGGAAATAAAGCAAATAAACAGTGAAAAATATTAATTGCAATCAATCATCAAAACAAACCATTTCTCATACTTCCTTCCTACTTCCCTCGATTGTCACTTTACGATCAAGGTCCCATCAGAGGCACCAAGGCTCAAGAAAGCTGTCCTATCTGTATTCTATCGAATTCAATTACAAATTGGCTTAAGTTCTCAATTATTTATCAATCGAATGATTGTTTCATGTTTATGTCGCTTGGAATAATTGTCAACACTTCCTGCAGCATACTTTTGTTAAACGCCACCCATAGTTGTTAATTTTTACCTAAGGAAGCCGCGCTCTAAGCACACCGTAGCAAAGAATTTGAAATTTTAATTAAATCTCTGTCGGAATTCCAAGCAATAAAGTCTCCGACATCGTCGCATACCACATTAAATGCGATTGCGCATGCCATAGTGGACAATTAGATGGAACCGCGCGATTGTAAAATGCAATGAGTAGTCACACCAAAGCCAAGTGCAACGCATCTGGAGCAAGCTCAGCGCGCGGCTGATCTGTCAATACCTAGTGTGTGAAGCCTAGACAATGGCTATATGGAAAGACCTTGCAAAATCCTTAAACAGACTTGTGCCTAACCTCGGGTGCGCAGTTTTTGTGTCTAATTGGTTTCCGATGGGATGACGTGGCAAATGCATCGAACTTCTATCGGTCAGTAATTGAGTTACGACGAGGCTTAATGGTGCGCTGTGTTACACTTTAGAAGCGAACCTTTTACTGTGACTAATTGGCTGCCGGCTGGTCTTTACTCGCCTGGCAGCAACATAGTGCCGCATCATAAATTCATCAATTATGTCTCTGGTTGATCGTCTTGTGGTACGATACCCCATTCACGATCGTAAAGCTTAATCGATCTGTGATCGGTGGTGACGATTGCTACCATTAAGTGAACCAGTCGGTAGCAGTCTCGTGATGCGATGACCATTTACGTTAATGCGAGTGCGGGATCTTTGTTTCTTGGTGGATGAAATGATGCATTGGCTTGACTTTCGGTATTCAAAACCTCGTGTTGAGCTGTTTGAGACTGTAAATCAGGTGCGCAGGAGTTTGTCTAAACTTTTTTTTCCCAATGCCTTTGAAATAGTTGTCTGTCGATCGCACACATGCAATAATTTATTCGCAGAAATCTGATGTGCTCCGGTATGTATACAGAGAGATGTTACGTTTGTGCTAAAGTGGATCAAGAAAAGCAGATTAAATTAGAATGTAAAGGGTTGTAGAACAACACTCCTTGTTTCGTCCAATCATGGCGGAATGACATTTACAGATTTTGTTCGATCGTTAGTCTCATACGACATACAGTGTGGTAAAGCGAATTTCTGATGAGGTTCACGAGTTTACCAAATTAATAAGTTGAAGGTGACCTTAAAATAGTGGGGTATAATAAGACTCTACCAAGAAATGGGATAGTTCTTTTTCTGAGGCCATAAGACCTGCTGGAACAAGACGTGAATGAGCAAAAGCTATAGGTTGGTTGAAATCATTTCCTTTTATTGCTCTTGGCTCTTTATCTAATGTCTGCGCTTTCTGGTTATTTACATAGTTCCTCTCAACTTGGAATGACAGATTCCTTTCCAATGCATTAAAATGATACAGAATCCTTCTGACTTACCACCTGGTGTGAATGTGTCACTTAATTTTTCAGTTCAAATTGTCAGTTTAAACGTTGTCGGTCATCAACGCGGCATCATTGTAATTTTATTCAGAGATCTAAAGGCCAGAGTAAGAAATGATAACAAAGGGGTGAAACATTTTGGCACAGCACGGATTATACAGGACTTTACCTGGTGTCTCCATTCGTCAGATCGGCATGACTTGCCGATTTCCAACGATTGGAAAGTTACTGGCAAATGTCAGGAAAATATCTATCGGAGACACAAATAGACAAGACTATTTTCAGTCATTTTCCAGTTATCTTCAAATTCTGGAAATCGGTAAGTTTTGACGATTTCCTTTTCTGATTGACGACCCCTGGCGGTCAATTTTAGAATATGTGAAGACCTATACACGTCAACGGCTGGCATTTGTTGTCATCCCATTTGTCAAACCAGAACGATATTTTCCTCCAAATTTACTTTTTGTAAAAGGACAAACTATTTTATTCACAAATCAAGTTAACGCGGAAGTACGCGAAAGCGTTCATCGAAGGCAGGTCAACTTGTCAGATCTGTGTTGACATCTACATATAGGTCTTCACATATTCTTAATTTTACCACTATTTTCAATCGTCAGTAGAAGGCAAAACGTTCGAACACTGTCATTTAAGCTATATGCACCTTAAATAAGGTTGACCATTTTGAAAATAGTCGATCAAATGAACCAAAAACGAGGACTTTCAAGCGAAACTCCAAGGCCCGCTTGTATGACCTAAATCGCACAACATTAGAGCATTTGTCAGAGCATGAACTTGCCTCAAAACACATCTACTGGCGTAATACCGAGTTGCAAATTTCCTTACTGTGACTTTATATTCTGTGACTACATATTACTGTGACTACATATACAGAATGAAATGCATGGTCCATAATCTACCTCCTTGCCAGATTCATCGAACATATCTTATGTATTTTGAACAAATGGCTTGAGACAGAAAGATCCAGAGCAGATTCACTGCGGTATTTTTGTAGCATAAGTGAGCTAATAAAGACTAGGAAAAATATTGGACCAAGCACAGAACCCAATGGAATGCCACTTGTCAAGCTGAACTAACCATTGATTTTGACTCCTTGCTCTCTGACAGATAGGTAGAAACGAAACCAATTATGCATCCGCCTCTGAAAGCACAATCGTAGAGTTTGTCCAAAAGTATTTTGTGGAGAGGTGTTGTAAATTTGCTGTTATTAAAGCCATTGTATAGGTTGGTCCAGAAATTTAAGAGGACATCTTCAGTTGACAAACCAAAACGAAAACCAAATTGACTTTTTTCTATCTAAAAATTGCGCCACCTTAAAAAAAAAATCTAAAAATTTGATTATTCGATTTTTGGCTACGTTTTTCAGATCCAGATAAACTCGACGCGAAGGGGCTTACCACCCGGGAACGTAGTAAGTAGAATTCCTATAAAGTAATTGTCATTCTCCCATCTTTATCCTTCCTACGTTATTCTAGGGCCTTCCCTTAGAGGGCTGGACCGGTTTGGGCTCAAACTGCTTCGGTTGTCCTCACCTGTCCACCGCTACGGGATCCCCAGTACATAATTCCCACTGGTACGGGTTCATACTGTTTCGGTTACCCCTACCTTCGCATTCCACTCCCCTTCGCCAAAATTCCTAGGTGAGTCGCCTGTAGCACGGATTCATAACGAAGACGGTTACCCTACATCAGCCACTTGCCTGAGTATTTCCCCCGTTCCTCCCTGCACCTTCCCATCCTCGAGGATAATTCTTAGCAGAGAAGAAATTGGCCGGGAGAATCAACAGGTACAATTTAGATAAGGAAAAAAGCGAATCATTTTTAAACGCGATGCAAAACTACCTCTGTAACATCATTGACGAGAACGAAGATGTACAGTGCAGAGCACAAGAAATGTGGGATTACCTACAGCGAACGTGCATAGAGAAAGCCAAATCACTCCTAGGGACTTCAAAAGGCCACCGCAAACAGGTCAATGAAACATGGTGGTGGTCAGATGAGGTGAAACTAGTGATCAGTTTAAAGAAAGCGGCATTCAAGGTTTTAGAAAGAAAAGTGGTGCACGACCGTCTCAGTTGGTATTGCCACGTTCAAAGGAGAGATCCTACGAACAACGTCAAAGAGGCAATGTCAATCAACATTCCAGCGTAATAGCGAAGGGAAGGAAGGCCTTAACACTCATGGATCACATAAAATCCAACGACAATAGCATTTATTTGGCCTCAGTGACGAAGAGATCCAAAACCTGGTGGCCTGCCGGTATATTGAGGTCAAATCGGCGTAACCCACAAGCGAACCATTAGGAATGCAGTAGGGTGGCAGGGTTATGATCCATCATTTCAGATCAAAACCTCGCGCCTAAATGGAAAAGAAGAAGAAGAAGAGAAACAATCGGCACAGACTTATACCGAAATTGGTTGTCCCTGCCAGACTTTTCTCACATAGACCTCACTCATCTCCCACCACCCTGTCTAGGTTACCCCTCTACCCCAAGCCCATCCCTTCCAAATCCGTATCATCACCGTTCTTCCATCCACAAGGCGAATTCCCATCTAGAGTACAACATCAGCTACGAGACCACCTTTTCTTTTCGAAGTCTCTCACTGGCTCTCTTCTGGTTCACACCGAAACGGTTACCCCCAGCCTCTATTACCCTCGGGTAAGTTTCAACTAATCAACAATTGGTTGGTGACCTTCGGTACAGGTTTACACCGTCACTGGTTGCCTAGACTCCTCCCAACCAAACGGGTGGTTATTATTTAGGTCCTCGGGCTGGTAACTCCGGTCCTATAAGTGGTATCACAGTTGACCCCCTTTGGTCTAAGTGTGCCCCTGCCAAGCGGGGGCAGCCACCCAACTTAACCTTACCTAACCCCGACCTTGCAGAGGGTGGAAATGGAGTCAGTGTGAGCTCAGGCAGGGGCCCCTTACACGGCACTCACTCGGAGAAGGTAAACCGGAGTTTTTTTTTACAGGTTGCTTACCGAAGGTATGTTAAAACGAGCTTGAAACCAGCTTTGGCGGCTTTATAACAAACCCTTAAGTCATGTTAGAAATGCCAGACTCAATTCCTTTTTATCCCCTTCCCCAGGGTACATTCAGCTAATTGTATTGTTTGTAACACAGCGCAATAATACCATAGACCCGTAAGACCTTATTAGGATATGAACGACACTAACATGAGAATTGATTAAGCCATGTCCGTCCATCCGTATGTTGACAACATTTAGGCCTTGCCCTTAAATATTAGGCTAGAGAGTAGAAAATTATTTTGAAAAAAGTATTTTTCTAATTTGAAAATACGTCTATTTTGAATTCGTCTATTTTGAATGGACTACGTTGCCAAAATCTAGCTTTAAAAGCGTCAAAATATTAATGGGGAAATAATGGGAATTTTTAATGAAGAAAATCTTCAATGAATTGCTTCACCGATATTCCTCTTTTGCTTTATACAAGCGAGTGTCGGTATGCAAATCTGCTTGTTTATGTGATTCTTAATTGCTTGCACCGGGAAGCTATGCAATACCTTAAATTATTAACCACTTAAGCTCTGTAATATAATTTGATTAAATTTGCCAGTCTATGTGAGGTGAAACACCTGCAAACGCGGACGATCATTTGAAGGCGGTTTTATGCATATATCTTTGTCATAATACGTCAAGTTTGTGGCAAGTTAAGCTCATCGAAATGGATTCTTAAGACCGCTAAGAACGTGATTTAATAGCAGCCTGTTTGTGTCAAAATATTTACATATTGCAAGAATGAATGGTGCTTTGTGATGGTGCCAAGTGATCTTTTTTTGATCCTAGTTAAAAGCTGCTTAGAAAGCAAAAATTTCTAAAACTCTAACAACATCCTTGCACGGTCGAGGGCTTACAGCTTCTTCTACCCAATCGCCGACAGTCACATTTAGTCAAAGGCTAAACACAAATGCACTGAAGTCATGCGGCAAGTCATTCAAACCAAACTGTTTTGAATAAAGCAACAATGTAACAGAGGCCTTTGTCAGAAGAGCACCTCTGTTGGACAAAAAACTCACGTAACCATAATTCATTGAGAATTGTTCTTTGGCCTCCTGACACGGCAGCAGGTGGACAAAGGAATTTGAAGGTCATTTAGCTGGCAAATCGAAAAACTGCACTTTAACCTATGAAATCGTTTCCATATATCTCTATTTGCAAGAACCTGAAAACACCTTATGCCACGACTTGGCAATAATATTTCTATGAGCTCCCATATGAACATAGCTCCTATATTGACAAGCTCTCCGTAGCACCGTCCAACCGAACCGCGCACTGTCATGGACTCTCATGATTGTCGATGTTTCATCATGAATTGGTTTATAAATTGCAATTTTATAAAGTATCAATTTCACGGCTTAGTGTCACCCGTCCAGTTTCACGATACACAAAGTCAAAATCAAACCGTTTCTGTTCTTGGCTGCAGCACACATTATTATATGCTTCCCAGCGTCAGATGATGCTTTCAGCACGTTTTGCCATCAACCGATTCGAATCGCTCAATATTAGGTTTCAGTTCTAAGGAATGCTTTTGTCTGCCTTGGCCAAGTAGCAGCAAAGATCTGGTCAAGTTCTGTAAGCGCCCGCGTTAGCTCATTTCGCAACGCTGACAATCTTCTTAACACTCCCTCACTCTCCTTGGACCGATTCACATGATGGTTTTGGGAAATTTTAATCTCAACCATCCATTAAATGAGGTATCTATTAACTAGTATGTCTAAGAGACGCTGAGGACGGCGCGCGCAATCAAGCGCGTCTTCTTCGTGCGCGCCACGTTCGAATTGCGCGCACTCTAATTTAATGCTGTCTGTCAAAGAGGTGCTGCGGTTAAAAATGTAAGCCGACGACATGCACTGACGTCTGAAACACATCGTTTTCGTAAAACTATTTAACTTAATTGTACAGATCGTGACAACTTATTTAGACGACGACCGACTTCGTCATACGGAAAATGCTTGGAAAATTATTAATATTTTTTTCTTTTGCTGTTCATGTGGGTTTGGTCGTTTGTTTCTGCCTCTTTTGTGGATGGTTTTAGCCTGGCTGCAGGTTATGGGTTCGGTAAGATCCAGCAAAAAGGTATAGTTAGGCTAAGGGGTACCAACTGACAAGACAGCCAAAAGCGATGAGTGGAATCGTTGTTTCTCCAAGGTACCCGCGCTCTAATGGTCGGGAGGCGGGCAAACGGCTTATTATTATTATTATTATGAAGCGAATGCCGGTAATGTGCTTGTTATAGGAGCCTGTTTAGTGCTCTTTGATTAAAGCTGGAACCAGGAGCGGCTATGCGCAGGCCCAAGACAATATGGTTTTTTTTCTATATGGTTTTCCCAGTTTAATTACTTTCACTTTTTTATAGTTTATGATCATGTTCCACAATGACAAATGTGCAATAAACAAAAAAAATTTCGAAACTATGGCAAATACCAGATGAGAGAGAATTGTAAATGCATCACTGCAAAAAGCACTTTTAAATCTTTACATTAACGTCTCCTTGTGACAGAAATAGAAACAAGAACAGAAGCAGAAACAGAAACAGAAATAGAAACAGAAACAGAAACAGAAACAGAAACAGAAACAGAAACAGAAACAGAAACAGAAACAGAAACAGAAACAGAAACAGAAACAGAAACAGAAACAGAAACAGAAACAGAAACAGAAACAGAAACAGAAACAGAAACAGAAACAGAAACAGAAACAGAAACAGAAACAGAAACAGAAACAGAAACAGAAACAGAAACAGAAACAGAAACAGAAACAGAAACAGAAACAGAAACAGAAACAGAAACAGAAACAGAAACAGAAACAGAAACAGAAACAGAAACAGAAACAGAAACAGAAACAGAAACAGAAACAGAAACAGAAACAGAAACAGAAACAGAAACAGAAACAGAAACAGAAACAGAAACAGAAACAGAAACAGAAACAGAAACAGAAACAGAAACAGAAACAGAAACAGAAACAGAAACAGAAACAGAAACAGAAACAGAAACAGAAACAGAAACAGAAACAGAAACAGAAACAGAAACAGAAACAGAAACAGAAACAGAAACAGAAACAGAAACAGAAACAGAAACAGAAACAGAAACAGAAACAGAAACAGAAACAGAAACAGAAACAGAAACAGAAACAGAAACAGAAACAGAAACAGAAACAGAAACAGAAACAGAAACAGAAACAGAAACAGAAACAGAAACAGAAACAGAAACAGAAACAGAAACAGAAACAGAAACAGAAACAGAAACAGAAACAGAAACAGAAACAGAAACAGAAACAGAAACAGAAACAGAAACAGAAACAGAAACAGAAACAGAAACAGAAACAGAATCAGAAACAAAACCCGAATCCCATACATAAACAACCACAGACGAAACGCCACCAATTTTTTTAAAATTCTATCCAGCTACGCAACTAAAGCATTTCGAAAAACATTTTTTTCTGAACTAGAAAACCAGGATAATATTACCGCTGTTTTATATTTAAGTGAGCAAACGGTACGCGTGTGAGGAACCCTCCAGTTTTTGCCAACATTATGATTGTCTCATGAGGAAATTAGGTAAAAAAATAAAAAATTACAATTTATTAAATTAAAAACTATGATGTGCCAAATGCTTGTAATGTTATCTTTTTGGGTGGGGTTCATCGAATAAAACTCAATTCCACTCTTTAAATTACGTAACGAAACACTTCATTTATAAAACACGATTTATTTTAGTTCACAATGAATTCAACTTTGCCAATAAGAACTCAACACTTTTTTCAGTTCAATCGCTTTTTACTTTAACTCTCGATTTACTATTCAACGGTTGAAATACAACTATTTAGTCCGATTCTGTCATCCTTGTTTTTATACAAATTCTCCACGTTCCAGAAGTTTCCCCCTTGGTGCTTTTCCATGCCGATACTCTAATTTCGAATGTCAGTTTGCTTTCATCTGAGTGATATGACAGTAAGGTGTGTTCGTGAAAGGAATCGATGATTGCATTTAGCAGACTCCTGCATGTATTGACGCCGTACATCACATAATTTTTGAAAAAAGTGTACATTTTCCATTAAAATACACCAAAACCGGAAACATCGGACGAACCCGAAGCGACGGCGCAGTAGAAGACCACCGAGATTCATGTGGCACAAGCAAGTTGAAGGCGCTCAAAACTGGAGCCAGCTTGTTGAAGATAGTGTTGGCTGAAATAGCCTTTTTGGGTGAGGCCCAGTTCCCCCCTTAGACTGTAACGCCACCGTAGATAACACCGGGCGGTAATCAAGTGGAAAAAAACGCCTCTGTGCATGTGATTGTATTGTGTAACTGTAGGAGAGTTTCCAATGGTGGGTTGTGACTTGTGAGCGGGCTGTGTATGCTACATGTCAAATTTAGAAATTATTCTCCTTGAATAAAATTTATTAAATTCGTAAATCAATTTGTTTATTTGAATAAAAAAATTACAAGTAATCATCGATTTCGTAATAGTCTTTAGTTAAAACTTTCCGAAAACTTTTAGTCAATTTTGCTCCTGAAATTTGGTTCAGATTAGGGACTAACACCGTTTCATTCCGTATGCTGCCAGCAGTTGAGAAACACATGAAATTGGTATTGCAACAAGGAATAATGCGTTGTTCATTGAAATCACCCTCGGAGGACAACGTCCCCCACTTGGGTGGGCCCATTTGTAAACAAGGCGCAATTCGTCAAAAAGATAGTAGGAAGGAATCAGTTCATGGCATGAAAGGGTGCTTTTATAGTTTCATGATCTGTCACCATTTGGCACCTCAATGAGTTTGGCACATCATCCATCAGTGTATGTGAGATGTATTTCCTATAAGATAAAAAGGACCAGAAGAGCTAAGGTTTGTTCCAAACTTCCAAGAGCTGTAGTTAGAGAAAAGCGGAAGAGGAAAAGAAATACCTAGGTTAAGGTCGCGTTCATACCATTATACCGTGATGGTCTAATTTCGACCATCAGGCAACCCTGGTTGAAATTTTGTTTTTGTTTTGTAATTTCGGTACTTTTTCATTTACTTTTTCTGTTTTGAAAGCAGAATTGACAACAAACGGTGTAGTTTTCAGTTTTAGTTTCTGTTTCTTGTTGAAATTCTGCTCAAAGCTCAAAACTTAGTTTCATGATTTTGCAAATGAATCATTTTCAGAACTAAATAAAAATGTTGAATTTCTGTTGGAAAACCTTCAGAGGGTCAACATTTTTCTGTTCTGTTTAGATTTATGAAGAAACAGAATTAACTATATAGGACTGAAAAGTTTCGGTTGAGGTTATGCCGGTTTTCCTTGTCTTTTAGTCAATTGGGTTGGCTGTTGTATTCAAATTTCTGTTAGTAAATTGCCACGATTTTTTTTTCAGTGTACAAATTTAAGCATTTTTAAGCAAGGCCATTCGTACAAACTTCTTAAAAAAAAATAAAAAAAATGTACGTCCGGGCGCCTTGCAATAAGCGTCCTGCTCCGACCGTGTTCAAAAAACTGTCTTCGGATTGTCTGAGTCAAAACTTTTACTCGTAAGCCTAAAGTAGGACTTAAAAAAGCCCATACCACAGAAAAGACAATAAGGCGTATATGAATAGATCGTAAGATCCGATGGATGTTACCTCGCCGATATCAAGCTTGAACTCTATACACAGGGGAATTTGAGCTCTTCAGCAGCAGGTCTTCCCTGCTGCAAACAGGTAACTTTTAATCTCTATATAAGCCCATGGAAAGTATTTAAATACCACGGGTAGGCGGAGGTTGTGATGGTGCAGTCAGTCTGGTTGTCGTTGTCGTCGCCAACGTAGTCTTCACTTTTGTTTGGCTCAGATTTAGTTGTTTGTGCTTTTGGGGCATTGTGCCGTTGTCGTGGCTCGCTGTTGTTCCTCAAAATAATGAAGATCTCTGTCTGGAAGACTATTCAAACAATTTTGGTGGCATGATGGGTATCGCCAATCCAGCGAGCGTCCTTCGCGAACTCGCCAAAGACATTAGACAACGTCGACGATGACTATGACGACCGCACACTGCAATCAAATTGACTCTATGGAGTGAAGCGGATAGCGAATAACAATGCAATTTTCGTGTATCTAATTCATTGTGGATTGGATGTTCTTCCATATCGGAACTGGATGAAGGGAGACCAAGAGTATACTGGAGGATGTCATATTATATAACTGTTTTTGGATTTTTCTATTGAATTTTGTACCGATTCAAATCGAGGCGTGCGCGGGCTGAAACAAAGGAGATTGAAGATAAATGGGTGCAACATAGATGCATAACTGAAAATGAAAGTACGTGGAGTTATTGGCTTTTGACGCTCCTCCGTAACAGGTGAAGCCAATGCAAGTGATCACCTTAGGGAGAAAAAAAAAACTATCATAGTATTGGAATTTCTGGGGTTATTTACAAGAGAGGTCGAGAGTTTGTCGGATGCCGGGAGCATCCTTGTCTAGAGGAATCTGACTGCTACCAACCTTTAAAACTGTGAGAAAGGCTTTGAATTTGCAGATAGGTTACGATATTTTTCATTGTATCTTGGCTGGAACATAGATTATAGTTCCAGCCATTATTAAAGTTTTTCAATATTAAATACAATTTTATTAATTAATTAATTTTTAGT
Source organism: Neoascia interrupta (assembly GCA_947623515.1). NCBI lineage: Eukaryota > Metazoa > Arthropoda > Insecta > Diptera > Syrphidae > Neoascia > Neoascia interrupta. The sequence continues at coordinate 189,521,250 of OX392462.1, forward strand.
TTATTATTTTATTTATTATAAGCTTAAGCGAAAGGAAATATATATTTCAAGAACCCTTACTCAAATTACAAATAGTGAACGGTCTCTTGGGCCCATTTTTTTTAATTCTATTAGGTTAGATTGTATGTCGGTAGAGCCTTCCTGGGATTCTGGCACTACAGTCTCTTGAAAAGAAGCTGATTGTACCTTCTCCCAAAAGCTGGGAAATTAAAGTTCTTGAAGACTTTTTTAGAATTATTCAGGCTCAGTGGTGTGCTTGCCCCGACTTTAGCTTATTCGTTAATTAAGGGCTGATTTGCTGCCCTTAAAGCCACTGTGGGCTGGAGTTCAGTGAAGGATGATAAGGTTATTCTTAGCCAGTTCTTGGATGGCTCTCACTGTTCACAGCTTTGAAGTTATGGCAGGTGTGTCCTTAGAGCGCCTTGAGTTGAGAGCTTCTTGAATGTCTGAGAAAATGAATATTTTTCTTCCTGATGTGAAAAAACTTAGATTTTTTCTAACACAGCTTTTGCAAAGGCTAACTGAATAATTGAGTGGTTTGAATCCGAGACAAGGTCAAACCAAGATGGAGTTTGTTTGAATTTTTCCCGTTCTTCCCTTGGAGGGATTACTGCGAAAAATTTTTTCTGGAAAATATGTTCGGGAAGCGTATTGTCGGGGGCATGCTGAATGGGTTTTCGTTAAGTAAAGCTAAAGTGGCCACCTTTGGAAGTCTTTGTTATTCGAATGAAAGAGACAATGAATGCTTAGTCTTGCTTCCATATAGGATAATGTGTTTGAATAGGTGTAAGATCCAGGATGACGTTGACAGTCGGGGTAGTGCGAAGACAATCCACCATTCTGGTAGACGTTGCATTCGTTCTAGTTTTTTTTACCGTAGTGACTTCGTTGATCTTTGTCCATCAGGGCGAAATAGGCCATTGCCGGCGTAACGACTAGCGTTTGTAGCCACTGGGTCCGGGGCCTTATACACCAATATTACCCGCAGATTGGACGGCATATCTCGTGGTGGTGCCTTTATCAGTCTCGTCAGTCTAATCTGTGGATTGCACTATAATTTGCTATTAAAGACTATTCCAAGTTCTTTGGATCCAATGAGAACGCCATAGTTTTATCATATAGTCTGGGATTATCGGAGAAACTCTGTCCTATACACAAAATATCCTCCTTTTGGTAAAAGGGATAATTGTCGTCTTTAGAGGATGTACAGAGAGACCTTCTTTGTTGCACCACCTTTGGACTACACAAAGTGCGAATTGCATTAACTCTGAAACGGTGCAAAATCTAAATCTACTTAACACTTGAAAATAATTGCTACCTTTAGGTGTTGAGAGTTCTAGGATTTCCGAGGCATAACCTTGTTCACTGTGCAAATGAACAAGGTTAATTTGCACAACCTTCACTTTTTCTTATTTCCAGAGAGAACTTTGTGTGGGGATTCTTGGGCTCATGAAACCTTCTGCAAAGATGAATTGGACAGACCCTTTCGTTGATCCGGAAGAGCCAGGCAATATCTGTCTCTGTTTTCTATTCGGAAAAATTTGCAAGCCTTATTTTGTTTGGCTGACTAAGCAGGAAAAATCCTGCCAGTCTGCTGAGATCTGGGTTCAAACGCTGCTTTTAAAGCGGACTTATCCGTTCCTATGACAGGTTGGGTAGCCATCAAGTTTTATTAAGACCTCGGACGTTCTGAGCCACAGAAAGTTGCAGCGACTTGGCCGACAGGAAGCGGCTGTTCAGCTTCATAGGGAACCTGGGAACTACTTTTCCAGCTCATAGGTGTTGTTTGATTAGTGATGGTAGGGATTTTTTTTCTTGATCCTAAACTGAACCTGGCTTATTTGTAGAACGGCTGATGGTTTAAGTCCTTAAAAAGTTTCACTGACCTGTGTGTTGTCAATTCTACGAAGCTCTTCGTAGTGTCTTCCAGTCCTTGGTAGGCTAAGCTCTTTTTTTCTAGTTTATTCAGGGACAGGAAATTGTCTTCCGCATTAAATTGATGCCAGGGAAGTATACCGTACTCACGCTGGGGAGATCATTCCCTTCAGCCATCCATAGCTTCATACCAACCCAGGCGATACAGCTTCTAAAATAGCGGCAAGCCTGTCTCTGGTGAGTGAGTCTGCGCAGTTAGTAGTTAGCTACCCTGGCTCATACAGAAAGTTCAGAAGTTTAATCTTTGGGCCATCTTCAAGGAGTTTATTCACACCCTCAAAGATGGCAGTGTGCTGGTTCAAGGTGGACAACGGGAAGGTTTTTTTAGTAGGATCATTCTAGAAGAGCTTTTATACTTCCTGCGATTTGAGAGAACACAGGAGCATTAAGTTTAGCTTTTTTGTTCATTCTAACAGGCGATTCGGTATGTGATCGAGGACGCTTTGTGGACGCGGGAATCTCGTTGAATGTGGGTTCTTTGAGGATCGTTTCTAGTTCCTCGTTGTACCTAAGACCACTTGTAATCAGACAGTAACTAGTTCTATCAGAGCTTCTTCTTATTAGAAGTGGTCAGTCTTTCTATCCTCATGTTCTTTACGGAATTAGTTGCAAGAAGTTCAGAACAGCTCCTGTAGGCTTCTTCCAGAAACACGGGAGCTGTGAATGCTGTCGATGGTAGACGATGTTAGATGGCTCAGGACGGCCTGTCCGTCCATTCCAAATATGTGATGCAGGATGTTGATACACAGGCGTAATCCCCATCTCCATAAGGTGGATTGCTTTTATCAATTTTGGCATCTATTTGGATGTGTGTCGTACGTCATCGTAGGTCAAGATTGTTTCTCTTCTTCTATTGCAGAGCGTTTGTGTTAAGTGGATTGCTCTCCGTGTTTTTTGATTTCCCTTAGTTTTGCTATTGATGACTGCGAAAAAAATTTCCCCAAAGTCGCAAAGTCTTCAACTCGCAACATGCACTAAATTCCTCAAAATTTGCAATTATTGGCTTTAATAAAATTTTACCCTCTACATTTCAAAACAGCCCCCCCTAACGACGGGGACATACTATTTTTTGTTTGGACCAAGTCAATAAAATGACCCCCGCCTTTTGTCCAATAATAACTCAGTTCTCTATAAATTTTCCTATGCGAGGTAAATAAAAAAATTCATGGCCATCCGGCCTTAAAAAAAAGGAATAATAATTCACACACATGCCACAGTGCATACAAATGGCACACAAATGCCTCTTGTAGGTATATGCACACAGTTCCTCAGGTTAAAACGCGCCTACTACCTTGCCAGCAAGAATGGCACTCCAGCCAGGTAAAACCTAGTCGGGGGTTCCATTGTAATCAACTCTGATGCAATAGATACTTTTTCGTCAACACAAACACAACACACCGCTTCGTCGAGGGGTAGCTAGAAATTTGAGAAATGAAAACCCCTAAAATATTGTCGGCTCTTTTTGTATGACGCAATTATGCACTGAATCCAATACAAAGGCACCGGTTTGACGTCATTGCGGCACGTGCTATTCTTGGATACATATCATCCCCACACAACCGACGAAAAATGAAAGCACCCGCCCCCTGAGTTCCTACGTTCGCCCAAGGGTATATACTCATTCATTGATTCATTCATTCATCAAGCTGCCGTAGTATTTCTGACAAAAAAAAAAAACAACCCTTGCAGGGTAGGGAAACGCATGCGCCTTCTTCGCGGGCGATTTCCCCTAGATCACAAGATGCATCATGTGAAAGGGGGCTTCCTTGAAGAGCTTTTTGGCGTTTTTAATAGGCCCACGCGCTAACAATCTGAAATCAATGACGTCATTGTTTGTGGGTGTGAGATGCATGACAATACCGGGTGGAGTTTGGCTCCCCCACCCTAGCCGGTGCTTTCAACAATGACGTCATTGTTTTTGCAGTTGCGCGTTCCTTCCGGTTTGAATCTAGCATTATTGTGGGCCAACGACGACAACACAACGTCGTCGTTGTCTTGGGTATGGGGTTGAGTCGCAGTGGGGTCTATTGCGGATGGATATGCGCTGGAGTTGACAGTTACGAACGGTTTTCTTGGAATAAAGGGCTTCTCTCAGGTGGCATCGGTTTAAACTGTATTTATAGGATCTTTCACCATCTGCGTAAAGATTGACATGAGTGTAAGCAGATGCTTGTGGCGAATTAACGTCATTCGATATTTTTTTTTGTAACATCGCAATAGTAGTCAATCAGTAGCAATAATTCGTTTCTGATGATTATTACGCGCGACATCAGGAGCAATATTTCCAGCCAGTGATTTTATTTGACGATACTACAATAGCAATGGTGTATCCATTACACTTTTATGAATTAAATTTAGTTTGCCTGCGTATGTAGGGAAATACGTAGGTTTTTAGGTAGGTACATGTGTCGTATGGAATTTTTATTTTAGCATTTGATTGTCAATACATTTGACGTAGATGGCCACAGATGTGCGGTTTGATGTGATTGACTTTCGTGGGCTTGCGACAAACAGGTAGCACCATTGGAAACGAGATCTGTTAACAGAGAGGTTGCCTGAACATTCTTTGACGAATGATGAGTCATGGTATTTTTAGACAAATTCTAGAGTAGGTTATTGTGAGAGACTGATAAATAGATTCATCAACAAGTGTAAGGGCGGTGAATAGTGTTGAGTTTTTTCGGCTTCGTGTACTTCTTCGGAAAACTAAATGCCAACTTTTACGTTACTAACTTGAAGACTACGCACTATACTTGTTATCTACGATGTTATTCCTGTTTAATTTATTTCACTCAAGCCATGCAGCTTCCATTTTTGCTTTTCCTAGGAAACTGGTTTAATGTCAGTCCCAGGAATTAGCTCCTGTCTTAAGGATTTTCTATTGTAGCCACACTCGGCTCACACTGTAGCCATAATCGCCTCACACAGACACTCTGACGATTTGCAATGCTGATATTCAGTATTTAATTTTATGCGGTTATCAGTCAGCCAATCTGGTTTCAAATCGAAAATTCTTTCAAAACAAATACCTTAAGACTTCCAGAAGCATGCAGTAGCTTTTGATACTGACCATATAAAAGAAACTTTATCAATTACGAGTGGTCAAATCCTAATGAGTGTAGGTAATAGATGTGCTCTGAAATCGTTAGACCCCAAAAAATCAAATCAAAACGATTCAAGAAAAATCGCGACTTTCTGCTCGCACCATTGAGGAACACAAAGTCAAACTCTCCTAAGTAGCAGTCGTCCAGTGAATCTCAGTAGGGTTGCGTTGGGTTCAAAATTCTGTTTACAATATTCTGAAAATGCCACTTTTAAGAAGCGTATGGACAGCCCCCCTACCCTTTACAAGATCAAAGTTCAGCTTTTTCGCAAAAAGAAAAAATACATAATCTGCTTTCGAAATTCTGCTTTTGAAAATATCTGACTTTAAACTATAGAATTATGCTTATTCAGCTTTTATTTAGCATTTAAAAAAATCAGTGTTTTGAAATGCAAACTTTTAAAAAGCAGAATTGCAATATACAGATTTTTGAGTGGTTACCGAATTTAGCTCGCTCCCTAATCAAATCAGTGTAAGATCAGTAGATAATGCAGCAGTGTTGAAAAGGCAGATGAATTAGCGAAGAAGAAATCTGCAATGACAATTTGTATTTGAGGTCAATAGTGCGTTATCAAAAGAGAGCAATAGTGCCGCTTTATAATAGGGAAAATAGGAACCCGCCTCAAGCAAATCGAAAACATTGAATCTTCTGGCAGTAAATCAACTCGCTATTTGCACATGCACTGAACACATACTCGAAAAAATCTCCTTGGAATTTCATTTAGCTTTTTTTTTTCTCTCGCTCTTTTTCTTTTCAAGGCCCATAGGGATAAAGTATTCTGGGAAATGTGCTCGCGTAGGTTTTGAAACTCCACAGCTGAAATCGAGTAATTGTTAAGAGAGGAACACTGGTTTTCGAATCGGCAGGAGTAGTAGAAGGATCGTTTTGAGAGTTTACTAAGAAGGCTGGGGTATATGCGAACCCGTTCTTCACGTTTTTTTTTGTAGATTTGAGGGTGATTCTTTACCTCGGGATAAGCTAAATCTGTATTACAGTCCTAGGAACTGAGTGTTACCGCGCCCTTCTCTAACATTCCCGGGTTGGAGCTGTCCCGCCTGAACGCGCTCTAGCTGTTTAGCGAGTAGGGCCCTGGGCTCTATTGACCTTGAGTCACAGCGGTTTTTAACAAGAAGCACTGATTTGACAGTTCACCTTTATCGGCGAGAGCGCTAGGTCGTGTCGTGATTGGGAATTATACTCTGGAGAAGTGTTAATTTGATTTATAATTTGTACGAAGGAATTGTTGCGAAACGCTGAGTTTAGCCTCCTTCTGAGAGTCATTTATTCATTATAGGACCTCTATTAAAGAAAGCGCTGCAAAAAGCACAATCCACAGGACACAGGTTGCTGTGCAGGTGCAACAGACCACATAACACTTTATCTTGACTTCAATCAAGACTACACCATCGGCATTCCGAGCAAAGAAGACTGGAGGCTAGATAACTTTGTAATCCACTCCAAAATAGCAATCTACACAGATGGCTCTAAATTAAGTGAGGGTACTGGAGCAGGTGTATGCTCTGCTGAGAAACTCGGTATCCTAGCAAGCAGAAGACTGCTGAACTCTTGCAGTATCTTCCAGGTGGAAATTCTGGCAATACTTATAGTCACCGAGCGTTTTGGAACTATCCCAGGAGTATATTTCCATTTATGTAAATAGCCAAGCAGCCAGTAAGGCTCTGGCAAAACCAGAAGTAAAAACTTGCGTAGTAGGACTCTGGTCGCTCAGAACCTAGGGCTCTAAGCAGACAGCATAATCTCCGCATTGTTTGGGTACCAAGCCATAGTGACTTTATCGGAAATGCAAAGGCTGACGAGCTAGCGAAACATGGCTCATATCAAAGTATCACTACAGCGGACAAAAAGGCTCACCCTCCGCTTTCTTATGAAACAGAAAAAATATCTACAACTATTCAAAGTATAACCCAAAATAGGTGGATTATTCTGCAGAGTTGCGGCCATACAAATGGGGCCTTATAGCTATCCATAGACAACAGCAAGTAAAAAAAAGCTTCAAGCTCTAAAAGGTCATCACTGGCCATAGCCACAAGAGTGATAACAGGCCACAAACTGTTGGGAAAACACTCAGCAAAATTAAGAATCATTAAATCCAACTACATTTGCAGGGGTTGTAACGATCCCGAAGTGGAATAAGATGTGAAACACCTCCTCTGCCAATGTCCAAGTGGCAGCAGGCAACGTTTTCAACTTCTAGGATAATTCTTCTTTGAGCAGCTGGACGAGCTTGCGAGAATACCGGTGGCGAATATCGTGAAGTTCAGCAGGGACTCCGGCTGGGCCAAGTCTCTCTTCGAAGCTCAGGTTACTCCAACTAACTAAGTATCATATATATATAAGCATATATGCTCACATTTTTATCCCTTACAGGTATCACCCCAAAGGGTGATGCTAAGGGCCCTCGTAGGCCTATGAGAGTTGGTGGCTTTGGCTGCTAGCAACCCTACCTAACCTTAACTGATATAGGACCTGAAGAATCTGTGTCCGCATTCATGGCATAAAATCCCATCCCTGTGATATATGTGTTGGACTTTGGGGCTAGGGAAGACATCTCCTCTTCATAATACTGTAACGAAACTCTGTGTCTCTAGAAATCTAGAAACAAAGGTATACCCCCTAATCCGACACCTGCATTGCGGTGCCAAAGCATGGACCCTGACAATTGTGGTTGAAAACGTTTTATGCTGCTCAAGAAGAAAATCCTTCGGGTGATTTTCTAGCCCCGTCTGAAAGGAACCTCAGCCAACTTTACCTGCAAATTTTGTAACCGGCTAGATGTAGCGAGAAGTAGCATCTAGCTGAGGAAACTCTTTGGCTTAGGTGCGCCACTTCTACTCTGACTGGAACGATTATTTATTCGATGGTTTGGGCCACGTTTTTCGCATGCTCGCTAACAGACTTCCTAGACAGGCTATAAATGTCGATATGGATCGGTATAGTAACAACACTCCAGTGTCTTTCATTTAATGGACATCAAGCAGTTTGTAAAATAATGATTGTGAGTATTGGTCGATAAATTGAAAAACTATGGCTTTGAGTCGAATCATATTTTGTACTTCAGACAAAGAGTCCGAGAGGTGGAAAAGGCAGCAAAACATGTAAGAAACAAAATGAAAATGGCAGACAAATGAATTTTTGTGCATTTGTATTTTTGAAGCAATTTTGAAAACACTAAAAAAACTTACGTCATAAGAACACCTCCGTCAAAGGTTGAACATAAAACATACATTTTACCATGATTTCAAAAATATTGGTCTGGCTACAAAATTTTTTCTTTTCTATAGTCTGCCTCAACTTTTATTGATATAAAATTTTTATGAAACTACCTGACAGAACACCTCTTTAGGCTTCTATCTTAAATGCGCTATGGTAGGACCGTAAAACCGTCTGCCATTAAAAACCTGTTATTTACTTTGCCTTCCTTATAGTAATTAAGAAAGGATGACTAATAACATGGAGCCTAAGCATAAGAGAGATAAAAGATTTAATTTTTAGAAGAGAAATTTCAAAAACAGCGTTGTACATTAGCCTTGCAGACGTGTTCTCTTGCTAAAAAAAGACCGTCAAGTATGAAGCCATACACGGAGCGGCTCGTCAGCTTTTTTTTAAGGCTTAGCGTACAATCATTGCTTAATTTGCATAAGCCCCAGGGACATAAGCCCCAAAATTATCTATTGGGTCTTACGTCCCACCGATGTGAGACATTAACTCCAAATATCATTTGGGGCATATGTCTCATACGCTTGGGACACAAGCCCCACATTTTTTCGTCGAAAATGGGACATAAGTCCCAAATTTTCGAAGAGAGTTCAAAACTGTAATATCCGGTTTAATTAGGAATCCGATTTCTTCCCACCGTACTTTATGGCAAAGCGATTTAACATTTTTATTCATCGGGAAGTTTTTCAAAAGTGTGACATTAAGTTTGAAGCTTTTGGATAAACAGTGTTTGGGTGGCCTGCTTCGCGGGTTCAAAGGATTTAAACTCCCTTTTTCGCAGGGTTTAGCCGCTCACGCGACTTTGTCGCACCGCTAAGGGTAGGTGCATGTTGTCTGGCAGGCGCCTGTATCCAAGTCTGGGTATGTTGAAGTGGCAGTCTTTTTTTAACCATTTTTGCCCCTTACTTCTGAGCTTGTTGAGCCCTTGAACTAGCTGTCTGCAAAAAAAAAACTCCTTTGGATAAAACAGTCTTTGGGTGGCCCGCTTCGCGGGTTCAAACGATTTAAACTCCCGTTTTCGCAGGGTTTAGCCGCTCACGCGACTAATTCGTCGCTCCGCTAAGGGTAGATGCTAGTTGTCTGGCAGGCACCTGTGGCCAATTCTGGCATGTTAAAGTTGAAGTCTTCTTAGTTTTTTGCCAGTCAATTTTAAAAAATTTAGTCCGACATTTTTCCGAAACATAATCGGAATTTGAACGCTGAATTTTGGCATTTGGCGGAACAGGACATCCAAATTGGCATACTATCGGCTGTCTTATCATTTGACATATTATATCTTACCATTTGCGAAGAGGGACAAGATTTGTTTTTGGCTAAATGGTCCCGCATGCTTTGGGCATTTCTATAAAATTGTGTTAGATGGGTTTAGCCCCAAATTTATTTGTTGGGGCTTATGTCCCACCGATGTGAGACATAGTCCCCAAATGACGTTTGGGGCTTATGTCCCAGCTAGGTGAGACATTAGCCCCAAAAAATAAATTTGGGGCTTATGTCCCTGGGGCTTATGTCCCTGGGCCAAAAAATCACTAAAAAAAATCACAAACGGGTTTTTTGTTTTCAAAATTTTTATACCCCATCCCATAGGATAGGAGGTATATAAAGTTTGTCTCATAGTTTGTAACACAGCTAGGGTGCTTTCATGCGAAGCAGTGATTTCTCTTCCTTAGATTTCAAAACTGTAAAACGTTCTAAAAGTGAATGAATGTAAAACACAAAAAAGAAAAAATGTTTGGTAAACCTCCTTCAGTAGAGGGAGGTTTGGCATCTATTTTAAGGGTTAACTTTGCAAATGCAGTTTACTCAATATTTTTGTTCCAAATTGAAAAAAGTTCGCTTAATATTTTCTGTAGAAAACGCTTAGTTCTACATTTTCTTCAAACATTTTCTTCATACATTCTCCACACTTGAAGGTAGAATTGAAGACAAACCTGAAATTTTCCAGAAAATGTAATTTCGACTGTCCTTGGGCCTAATTTAGGAAAACATGAAACAAAAAAAATTGCAGGTTAGGTAAACGAGATTTCATTCCAAATTTCGTTACAAAGTTTTTAGCCACACCCTCTCTTAGGGGTCGATTTTTCAAAAATATTGAATTTTAACCAAAAAATTGCATTTTTACGTACATTTAAGTGTAACTTGGAAATATCTGTGGAAATATCTTATAATTAATAGTTTGTAATTAGGGACGGTTGGACCACGCCCCTTTTCGAAGTTTGTATTACTTATAAAATGTCAAAAAATAACTATGCCATCAGCATTTTACAATGTGGGATAGGATGGGTAATTCAAAGGTCCGTTTTAAGGGGTATTCAACGGACTGTAACTTCTGCGTACACACTGTAGCACTTACTCACTGGTTTTATATACTTTCCTTTTACTCTAGTTTTAGCACTACCATTTTAGTATATCAACTCAAATGATTTTAAGCGTATCTCAAAAACCAAGCAATTTTTCAGCCCCTCTATATTTTTCTTTCGAACCTCAAATAATTGTCTATGTCTGATATTTTTTTTTTATTATACCCCATCCCATAGGATACTTACTTACTTAAGGTGGCACTACAGTCCGGGTGGACCTGGGCCTCAGCCAACAAGCTTCGCCAGCCAGCTCTGTCTCTAGCTAGCCGTCTCCAGTTTCGCACGCGAAGTTGGCTGAGGTCCCCTTCCACTTGCGTGCGCCACCTGAGTCTCGGTGCTCCTCTACCGCGTCGTCCCTGCGGTGTGGATTCGAAGATTTTCCGGGCCGGGGCGTTGGTGTCCATCCGCTCTAGATGACCCAGCCATCGTAGACGTTGTGTTTTGACTCTTTTGGCTAGGTCGGTATCGCTGTACCGTTCGATGTTATATCTCCTCCTCCACTCCCGGCTATGTAGACGGGACCGTAAATCGTCCGAAGAATTTTCCTCTCGAAGCTGCCTAAAGTGTTTTCATCCGCCTTTGACAGGGTCCATGCTTCTGCACCGTAAAGCAGGACTGGGATGATGAGGGTCTTGTACATGGACACTTTAGTTGCTCGAGAGAGGGCTTTGCTACTCAATTGCCTTCTTAGCCCAAAGAAACAGCGATTGGCAAGAGTTATCCTTCGTTTGATTTCAGCGCTGGTGTCATTGTCTGAATTGATAGCGGAACCCAGGTAGACAAAGTCCCTAACTACCTCAAAGTTATAGCTGTCGATGGTGATGTTTTGTCCAAGACGTCGTTGTTGGGTGTCTTTTCTTGATGACAGCATATACTTGGTTTTGCCCTCATTGACTGCTAAACCCATATTCGCCGCTTCCGTCCCAATACTCACGAAGGCTTCACTGACATCACGCTTTGTTCTACCGATTAAGTCAATGTCGTCTGCGTATGCAAGTAGTTGAACGGACTTTTGAAAGATTGTACCTCTGGTGTTGGCGCGAGAGTTCTGCACAATTCTCTCAAGTATGATGTTAAAGAAGTCGCATGACAGCGCGTCGCCTTGTCTAAATCCTTTTTTGACATCAAAGGGGTCGGTGAGGTCTTTGCCGACCTTGACGGAACAGCGTGAGTTTTCCATCGTCATCCTGCACAGACTGACGAGTTTGGCAGGGATGCCAAAACTAGACATTGCGCTATATAGCTCGTCTCTATAGATGCTGTCATACGCGGCCTTGAAATCGATGAAGAGGTGGTGTGTATCGATTTGGAATTCCTGGGTTTTCTCCAAGATCTGCCGCAGTGTAAATATTTGATCGATGGTGGACTTTCCTGGCCTAAGGCCACACTGATTTGTGCCAGCGGATTTAAAAAGTTCGGAAGCTAGGCCGTCTGCTCCGGCTGCTTTGTTGCACTTGAGCTTAGACACAGCTACTTTCACCTCCTCCAGGTCGGGTGGGCGGTATCGTTCGTATGCTTCGTCGGTAACGTCTTCGCCCGGGTTGAATGGTTCGTTCTGCCTGACAGCGGTATTTGGTTCTTCCTCGCCGTTATACAGTCTGCAGAAGTGGTCTTTCCAAATCCTCAGCACCGACTGCGATTCTACAACGATGTTCCCTTGATGGTCCTTACAGGCTTCAGTTCGAAGTTTATACCCTTGGCAGGACCTTTTGATCCTTTGGTAAAACTTTCTAACCTCATTCCTGTTGTAACATCTCTCTATCTCTTCAACCGCGCGCTTCTCGTGCTCTCTCTTTTTCCTTCGGAGAAGCCGGTGCTCCTCTCTCCTCCTCTGCTCGTAGAGCTCGCGAGCAGCTCTAGTCCTTCTGTGCAGCGCCGCTTTGTATGCTTCCTGTTTAGCTGCATGTGCTTGCCGGCATTCATCGTCAAACCAGGGGTTTCGTTGTGGTCGCCGTGTGAAACCCAGCACTTCAGAGGCGGCGTCTCTGATGGCATTTTGGCAATGTTGCCACTGGCTATCAATACTTGATGCTGGTTGCATAGGACTTCGTAGAAGGTTTTGAGAGACTCGGTTGGAGAAGGACCTGGCGATCTCTTGCGATTGTAGTCGGCCGACGTCAAACTTCCTCACAGTATTTCCATTACTTGGCGCTGGTCGGGATATCCGCAGCCGTACCTTGGCTACAACAAGGTAGTGATCCGAGTCAATGTTGGCCCCTCGGAAAGTTCGGACATCCATGATACTGGAGGAGTGCCTTGCGTCGATCGCAATATGGTCAATCTGGTTGACGGTTGATTGATCGGGAGATCTCCATGTCCCTTTGTGGATATTGAGATGCGGGAACTGTGTACTAGCTACCACAACGTGTCGCCCCGCAGCAAAGTCGATCAGTCTGAATCCGTTATCGGAGGTCGTGTCGTGCAGGCTATGCTTTCCGACAGTACGACCAAAGATGCCCTCCCTTCCTAGCTTGGCATTAAAATCGCCTAGGACAATCTTAATGTCGTAGCTAGGGCACTGCTCATAAGTTTTGTCCAGGAGCTCGTAGAACATATCTTTGGTCTCGTCATCTTTCTCCTCTGTGGGGGCATGTGCGCATATCAGGCTAATGTTAGCCTTGATGCGGATCGTCGCGAGGCGCTCGCTTACAGGGTTGAAGCTCAAGACTTTTTGCCTAAGTCTGCCTCCAACAACGAAACCACATCCAAATAGGCGCTGTCTTTGATGCCGATAGCAGTCGCCGTAGTAGATGTCGCAGTTTTTCATCCTCATCCCATAGGATAGGAGGTATATTAAGTTTGTCACATAGTTTGTAACACGGTGAAATAATAATGGTAGACCCCCAAGACCTTAAGGGCATATGATCGCGACCGAATTCTGAATCGAATGAGCCATGTCCGTCCGTCCGTCCGTTTGCCGTCTGATGTCACATGTTTTTAGGCCTTAAATTTTGAGCTAGGGTGCTGAAACTTCGTACGTAAGGCCCACGTCATGCAGTACAAGTGTAAAAATTTTTGAAATCCGCACAAAGACACGCCCACAATTGGTCTAAATGTCTAAATGTGCAACTACCTCCAGAGTTTTCAAAACTGTAAGATGTTCTAAAAGGCTGAAATTTGACCCTTAGCATCTCCTAATGAATGTAAGACACAAAAAAGATAAATTTAATTGGTAAGCATCCTCCAATGAGCGTGGCATCTATATCAATATTTTTGCTCGAAATCGTAAAAAATTTGCTTAATATTTCATGTAGGAAACGCTTAGTTATAAATTTTGTTCATACAAGACTTTGGGCCACGCTCACATTTGGAGGCAGAATTGAAGAAAAACCCAAAATTTTCCAGAAAAACTGTAATTTCAACTGACCTTGAGCATAATTTGGGAAAGTATGAAACAAAAAAAGTAGCAGGTTAGGTAAACGAGACTTCAGTCCAGATTTTGTTCATATAAAGTTCTTAGCCACGCCCCCTTTTAGGGGTCGATTTTTCAAAAATATTGAATTTGAACCAAAAAATTGCATTTGCACGTACAATTAGGGGTAACTTGGAAATATCTGTGGAAATATCTTATAATTAATAGCTTGTAATTAGGGGCGGTTAAACCACGCCCCTTTTCGAAGTTTCCATTACTTATAAAATGTCAAAAAATAGCTTTGCCGACAGCATTTTACAATGTGAGATAGGTTGGGGTATTCAACGGTCCGTTTACGGACTGTAACTTCTGCGTACACACTGTAGCACTTACTCACTGGTTTCTTATTTAGTTTATATTTCTGTGTAGTGTATCTTCCCATTATCGAGATAGTGTGGGAGGATAAGCGGTTTCTTAGCTTTCTTTTATATTTTTGATTTAAAATCCATAAAACGTCTATTCGAAACCTTATGTTGAATACCGTTAAATTTTTTTTATTCTCATATACTTTGCGCTAGCAACAGTTACTTTTTTCTAATACTCAGAGTACAGGTTTTTTAGATATCGCTTAAAAAAACGTTCTTTAATTTATTTTTTAAAACGTTTCAGAAAATTTTAAGTTAGAAACGCCAAATTTGTAAGATCTTTAAAGTTTAAGAACTCATCTCGAGTTTTATATACAAACCAAATTTCATTATAATCGGTACCACCGTTGAGATTTCAGAATATTTTGAAAATTCATCACAAGACTTTGAAAATTTATTTTTAAAATGTTTTTGAAGTTTTCGAGCTTCATCTCAGAAACTGATAAATATTAGAAAATTTGTATAGTTTGCCCAACAATTACAAATACTTCTTGATGTGTGTGGCAATTCTATATCGGCGATAGTGATGGGGACAACATTTTTTTCACGATTTTTATTTTCGAAAACGCGTCAAAACTACAGTTTTACAACCAAATCGGCTTTTTATATAAAGTGATGAAAAAGTTATGACGTTAAACACTTCGAAAATGGGTACCTATTTTCCATTCCTTATTTCTCAAAAAGTTTTCAATCTCTTTCGAAAATTAGAATTTATTTTCGAAATTAAGTTCTTAAAAAATCAAAAGCAAAAATCTTCAAAACAAGACTCTCGAATCCCAAAAATCTCGAGAAATGAAATCTCAAACAAAAAATTATTGTTTGTGTACTTTGTTTACCACAAAAAGCTTTCAAACTCTTTTTATTTCAACTCTGAAAATTAAATTTTCACCAAACTGACAAGAGCCGCACGGAAAATTATTATTCGTGTGTTGAGTATGCGTGCCGCAGAAAATCGTGCTGTTTTTTGTCGCGCGTTTTTTTGTCGCCGTGTGTCCCTAGCCTTAAGGCCCAACTATAATAGGCTTAAGCGGGATTAATTTAATGTCGAAATACAACGAAAATCCCACTCTAGTTCTGCCAAAGAATTGTGGTGTCCATAATCGACTTAAGCAAACGATTTCAGAGTCATGAGATTTCACGGTAAACGTCTCGAGTAACACGTTGCCTTGAGAATTTTAAATAAAATTTGAAAATTATGTCACTTTTTCTTTAACTTTGGATTTTTTTATTTTTGAAACCGATTGTCCGATCTAAAATGTGTTTAAACTTTAGAGGTCAGCTTGCAATTCTTGGTGTATTCCTTTCTTTCACGGATGTCTTAAAGCACGTTAAAAAATAAATATTGTCGTTTATATGACAATTAATGAACTAATGACAAGCAAAAACAGAACTTTAAGCCGGCACAAGTTAACGAAAACTGTACGAAATCGAGCAAAAAGCCGTATTATGGTCGTGGCATACGAATCGCGTGTAGTGGGACATTTCGGAAAGCTGAATTAAGCTCATCAAAATCTATTATGGTTGAGCCTTTAGGTTTCACGAACTTTTAACTTAAAAAAATCTCGAAAAACTTTTTGCATTCCAGATTTTTTCGAGATTTCGAGTTTCGAGATTTTTGTTTATTCGAGATTTTGTAACATTCGAAATTTTTGCATTCGAGATTTTTAAAAAATATTTTCGAGGTTTTTGTCGGTATACTTTATATCTTATAAAAAAAGATATAAAAATAAATATAAGAAAAGTAAATGTTTTAATGACATGAAGTTTTCTTGCCCCTGATCTGCCTCACTGACTCGCATGCATACATCCGTTTTACAAAAGCGTTCTATAAAAATAGTTCACTTTACACGCCAATGTTACCCTGTTTTCTATAGTGGGACGCGAGTGTAAACAGTAGCAGGATATATTTTTGCGCTAAACATAAATTTTTCTCCCATAATAGACTACTAAGCGAGGAAAAACATTGCACCCTGCCGCCCATGTATTGTAATTTATGGCAAGTCTATTTTAACGCCAAGCACTTTTCTAGAACAGCTGTACTCGCAAAACAAGTGGCGTCATGTTAAAACCAAATCTGATTCTGAACTCCCCCCACGTACACTATGAAAAAGAAGCAAACTGTTCTATTTGTCTAAGTGGGTAACCACCACCTCGACGGTTACGGATTTATCCTTGAATAGAGTCACTGCAAACGGTGAGGGTTAAGGTCGTAGCGTATTCGCCCGTTTCTTCTTTTGTGTGTTTTCAACTCCCTTTGTTTTACCTCCTTTGTAGAAGTTTGCGTGCTACAATGTCGGCACATTATCCCCCAAGGACACTCGGTGAGAAAAACCGAAAATAAGGAATTCTCGCACCCATTGTATATCGATCGATGACAGCGTACACCACACTCACATACACGCGCCTTTTGTGTGTCGATTCAATGTGGGTGTCTGGTGAGTTTTTTTTTTTTTTTTGTGGCTGACCCACTCTACATTTACCACCCCCAAATTGGGAAAATAACGTCACCGATTTATCAAACAAACCTATCAATACGTGTGTGTCTTTGACCTGTTATTCGGATGCGTCAACATTTCCAAGCTGTCAATATCAAAAAGAAATTATTCACGTCACTATTCCAATGCAATTGACAACTGTGCTGGGGTAAATGAACGTAAGCGATAAGGGACATATGGTTAACTACGGGTGCATAATCATAATCGTCGATATTACGTCTTTTGAGGACACCCGTGCGATGAGAATATCGTCATCCCCAATAAAAGAACACCCGGTATACCTAGCCTTGACAGACAGATCGAAACAGGTAGGTATCCTCGCATACTCGCATATGTAGCCCAGGTACGTATTAAACTTTATTTCTGTTTTGAATCGATCTATTCGTTATGGCGCCCACTCGTTGTGTTCCGTGCGGCAATCTGTAGGTTGCATAAGGATACGTTTCTGTACGTTTTGAAGTAGCAACGGGAGACAATACGCACCGACTCGGGGTCTCCCCAGCTGAACGCACGGTGTGTGGAGTGTATTATTAGTTATTCGACCGTTGGCATGAGTGCGTACGGCTTAGCTAGCGCTTTGTAGGGGCGATTCCTTGAATGGAAAAACATATTATTTTAGCACGCAATCTGTGCAATGTTTTTCTATCACGTAAGAACGATAAATGACGTATATCTGTTGTGATACGAGGGTTGTCGGCTGTTGCTCGGTTACCTACGTATATACGATGTTTATGATTGTTCCTATTGCCTCCTGGGGAATAGGTATTCTGAAATTCGCGTAGGCAAGAAATTTGCTCCTTTACAGGCATTGCGTAAATACTGACAGAATTGAACAGATGACGGATTTGTTTACGCTTTTGAGTGCTTCGTGATGTGGAATTTGAATTTGGTTTTTCATTTTCCTATAAGCGGCTTATTTAAGGGATACGAAATAATGACACTGGGCGTAGGGAGCCAAAGTCCAGTATGAAGTTTGACTATAAATAAACTTGGATCATTATTACGTCGCTGAGAAATGCTATTTCCAGTCAAGGAAGACTATTAAAGTTTCGTTTATACGCTGATGTTTCCTTACAGTTTTGTGCAGACTTAAAATTTACGAAAACGCGAAGGCATAGGACTTATGTCAGCTGCTCTTTTTTAGGTCTTCTCTTGGTCTCGAAGATGCAAAGTAAGAGATTTTCATGTTTACTCTTTGCGACTTAGCTTGTGACCCGAAAAACATGTCCTTTAGTGATGACATGAAGAGAAATCCGTCGTCCTAAGTCACATTTTAGAAATGTGACTACCAGAAACTCAAGAAACTGTGATGTCTAATATTTGCGGGATACCTTCTTTCTGTTGCTCTTTCCTGTCAGTTTAATTTTGTGGGAGGTAAAAAAGACGTTTGGACCGTTTATAAGTGAGACAGAAAATGATCTTCTAATTAAACTAGGTCGTACTAGGTAAGGTTAGTACTAACTACATTTACACCGACACCCTAATTTAGTAAAAAAATTTCGAAATCCAATTTTGCTGTTTAATAGGGGCCAAAATCTGAAATATCAAGTACTCCACAAATTTCGAATTCAATTTCGTTTTAGAATACGTCCCTGTCCCAAAGCATGTTTATCGATTTTATGCTGAATTACAAACGTTTTGTTTGAGTATTTTCTGTCAACTGCCCTGAATTCTTTTCAAAATAATAGAATCGGAAATTTCAGAGGTTTGTTTAGTTCGACAAACTTCTAAATGTTTAGGCTAAATTCAACATTTAACTGAAATTCGACATTAATAAATCCCGAAAAATATATGGCATAAATGATAACTCTGGCAACATAAACATTGGCTTTTGAATTTTGGACTTATAAGACACTTAGGGCGGTACTCACGAAGCAATCTTAAACTATGAGCTTGGTAAGTCTAGGCACGAACGGTTTTTATGAGCGCTTCTAAAACTTACGAGTAGTCACACCCACTATTAAATTGAGAGCGGTACTATGTTTGAAAATTCGAAATTATATTACGGGTTGTGCAGAATGGTTAATGCTGATGTAGATGGACCTGTCAAAAAACCGTGTGGCAGAACGGTCAGTTGATGTTTTTTTGGTATGGCTTTGATGCTTTTGTTTTCTTTCAATTTTTCAATTTAAGAAAAAGTAAAAAAAAGTAGGGGACGGGGAGGGTTGTAACCAAATTAGATTGTGTGTGTATGACAAATATGTCAGTGAGTGACATGTTCGGACCAATCACCCATTCAACGCAACCCTTAAAATCGACTCTTCATTTGTGTGCCCTTTATGCAGGAAATAATTTGTGAGCTTAAAAATTAATTGAAATACAAAGAACAAAAGGAAAAGCTTTCAAACACGAAAGACGAGCAAATTTTAAACATTTTATTGAAGCAGTAAACTTTTCTGAGGTGTACGAAACAAATTTACAACTAATTTCCCGAAAAATTAAACCAACTTTACTAGAACATTCAAAACCGTTTAACATTTTTTTACATTTGACAACAGATATGTTTGAAAAAGAGTTCGGAAACTAATCTTTCGCATATTCGAATTTATCATAGACAGCAACCTATTAGTGTTTGGTGAATACACAGCAAAAATTTAAAACTAAGAGCTACTTAAATTTTAAAAGGATCTAAGATTGCTTCGTGAATACCGCCCTTAGTTAGATCTTCAGTAATACTCATATTTCTGTTTAGTTTCATTACTCTCCCATTAGATGGCGTATTATATATACTTATAAAAGAGGTCAAAGATGCGTTTAAAGCACCATAATTTATTATAAAACTAAAAGTGCCATAAACACTCCTTGCACGGCAGCTATAGGGCCATAAGTACCTTTATAGCACCTTTCCATAAAACTTAAGGAAACTACACATTCAAAGTAGTAGTTGCTGTGCAAACTTATATATATAAACAGAAAATGAATACCATACAATACAACGATTTTAATTTATAATTCGTAGCACAGTAAAGTAATCACCGAAAACCCCTAAGACCCTTAATAGATACCATGATCGAGGCCAACAGATGAATTGATTAAGCCATGTCCGTCCGTTTGGGTGTGAGAAGTTTTAGGCTGGGTTCTCCTTATGTTGCAAAGACAAAAAAGGTTCCAAGACAAAAAAGGAGACAACCTCTAATTCACATTTTATTTCGAAAGACCTTTTGACCAAGTTAAACAAGGCATAGGAGTTCCAACTATTATGGTGTATAGAAATTGGGGCTATGAACCTTTAACGCGACCAAAACTGAACCGCCCACAACATCGACCATGCCCACTTTTATAGTGTTAGATCTTTAAGGACTTAATTTCTCTGAAAATTAAAAAAAAAAATAGTCCCACATTTTACTCATACAAGGTCTTGGCCCACGGCCACATTTGGAGGCAGATTCAGAAAAAATCTCAAATTTTCCAGAAAATAGCTGATTTCGACTGGGCTTTAGCGTAATTTAGGAAAGGATAAGAAAAACAAATAAGCTCATAAGTTTATCCAAAAAATATTACAGATTTCACTTACACAAAGTTTTTGGCCACGCCTCCTTTAAGGATGAGCCTCCTAAGAATTTTAATTTCAAACAAAAAAATTACATATTTGCGTACATTTAAACCTAATTTGACATAGTAATAGTCTAGACATTAGTCATAGTACTACACTCCATCAGTAATTAAAAGAAGATTAGCGGAGACGATTAAAAATAAATCCCAAAGTGGTTCCACCAGAAAAATATAGGATTATTGATTCTGTTTCTGCGACGTCATTTCTCAGGAGAAAAAATGTTTCCCGCTGTAAAAATCACAATAGAAAACATTATTGTGACAGATCGTACAGGGCCAGATGTCGTACAGGGCCAGTTGCAGTTTCTTATTTTGATTCTCAAACTGTTACAAAGGTAAAAAAATAGGTTTGTGAATAGAGTAAATGGGATTTATGATAGGATTAATTTTTGACCGCTTGCCAATAGGATTTAAAGTTGTATTGTAAATCGCGTGATTTGTAGAGGATTTAATAAAAAATTGTATTAGTCGCGGATTAGTGCCCGGCGGAGACATGGTATTAACAGCTTTATCGTTTTACAAAACCGGTCCTTGTTGTGACTTTCGTTAACTTCATATTAGTTTACTTGTCTCTCATTCCGTTTTGCAGAATAGGTGCCCAGACATTGCCATTTAACACCACAGATAATCTTCCTACGTAACCACTGTTTTATGTGAAGTGGATACACCCTATTGGTGGTCAAAGGATAGACATGTGCACTCAAGAGGATACAAGCATCCACAGGTTTTCTAAACCCACCTCTGTCTATCAACTCCTTCTCTCACCTCCCCGTGGTGAACACCGGGTGCCTAGCACCTCAACTGGAGATTGGGTTCCAACCCCTTTGGAAGGTTGTTGGGGGTAGCAGACGAGAGAGGGGGGTAGGAGTGTTCTCACTAAGGCACTTCTCCTTGCATTCAGACGGCAGCGGAGGAATTCCCCAGATGGAATCAACGGTGGCGTCCATATCCAGTCAGGCCGAACTACTTAGTGAACACCTTATATGGCCTACTACGACGTATTCGGAGCACAGGCCTATAAGAAGCGGGCTATCCGGCTCTCCGTCCTAAGAGCTAAACAAAGGATCTGGTCCTCCAGGTTGGGGGTCGTGCCGTCGGGGTGACTTCCCGGCCACGTAAAGAAACACCAGTCACGAAGCAGAAACAAGCCTCGGACTCGGACGGATTTACTGTTGACGACCAATGCAAACGAGAAAAGGGGCACCAGCGCTGAAATCAAACGAAGGACAACTCTTGCCAATCGCTGTTTCTTTGGGCTAAGGAGGCAATTGAGTAGCAAAGCCCTCTCTCGAGCAACTAAAGTGTCCATGTATAAGACCCTCATCTTCCCAGTCCTGCTTCACGGTGCAGAAGCATGGACCCTGTCAAATGCGGATGAAAACACTTTAGGCTGCTTCGAGAGGAAAATTCTTCGGACGATTTACGGTCCCGTCTGCATAGACGGAGAGTGGAGGAGGAGATATAACATCGAACTGTACGGGCTGTACAGCGATACCGACCTAGCCAAAAGAGTCAAAACACAACGTCTACGATGGCTGGTTCATCTAGAGCGGATGGACACCAACGCCCCGGCCCGGAAAATCTTCGGATCCACACCGCAGGGACGGCGTGGTAGAGGAGCACTGAGACTCAGGTGGCGCACGCAAGTGGAAGGGGACCTCACAGAGCTGGCTGGCGAAGCTTGTTGGCTGAGGCCCAGGTCCACCCTGGACTGTAGCGCCACCTTAAGTAAGACCACCACCTTTGATTTCCAAGAACTCAGGGATTGCATAACAAAAGATTGCATTCTTTTACTCTGGTTCTGGTACGGTTAAGATAAGTAATGATTAAGATAACTCAACATTAAACCATCTATCTCTTACGTTTATAGTGTCATACCTGACGTCTTATGCAGGTAAAAATAGTTTTTGCTCAATTTGAAGGAAAAACTCTGTCAAATACTTTTATTGCAGAAATGAGGATATGGTTCAGTAGACGAAATACTTTTGGCTTTCCGCGTATATTTGAAGGATGAAGACTAATATAAGGAGGACCGCAGTTTCAGTCCACAATATCAACCAACTAAACCTAGTTTGGTGAGGTGACGAGACAAGAAACGACCTAGTATCCGGTGGTCGATGCAACTGAATGTAGGTTCTTCTTCAATGATCTTAACTGGTGTAAAACTACGTATATGGCTCCAGTCTGCTAAAAACGTTCTATGATCAAATTTCAAATTAATTTTGTTGGTACAACCTCTCTAGCTGCCATTTAAATGCATTTTCTGCATTGATTTAATTGAATTTCAAATGATTTGAAAGTGCCAAATCACTTTTTTTTTTCATTGAGAACAATGAACGTTTCTTTAAAGAGCTGATGACCATAGAATTAAGGGACTTGGTCCAAATAAATTGGCAAATTAGACTCTGTGAACATTTTTATTTCTCAATTAAAAAATAGCATTTAAAGATTGACGCGCGCCCAAACAGCATAACTATTCATTTCGTTGTCATCATGGTGACAAACTCTTCGTAGTTGATTTGGCCATCACCGTCCAAATCGGCTTCCCGAATCATTTCATCAACCTCTTCATCGGTTAGTTTCTCCCCAAGATTGGTCATAACGTGACGTAACTCTGCTGCCGAAATGAAACCATTCCCATCCTTATCGAATACCCTAAAAGCTTCTCGAATTTCCTCCTCGCTATCTGTGTCCTTCATTTTCCGTGCCATCATTGTAAGAAATTCGGGAAAATCAATTGTTCCATTACCATCGGCATCGACTTCATTGATCATGTCTTGAAGTTCGGCTTCGGTGGGATTTTGTCCAAGGGAGCGCATTACTGTACCCAACTCCTTTGTGGTGATAGTACCGTCACCATCTTTATCAAATAGCGAGAATGCTTCTTTAAATTCAGCGATTTGTTCTTCAGTAAGTTGTTCCGCCATTTTATCTAAAAGGGAAACAATTTAGAACGAAAACTTAAATATTTTATTGTCACAAACGTTTGGTCTTTGATGAGAAATTATAAGGGTCTTTTTTCTGTGGCTTTAAGAATGCAGTTAAAACTATACGTACATAAATCTATTTGGAATTCTTTTTGATGTTCTTAATTTAGCGTTTAATTTGAAGTAAAAAAAAAATTCAGAACTTGTTGCAAAAGGCGACTTAGAGCCCAGCAAATTTAGAAGTGAATTTAGCGAGATAAATATGTACTGGGAGAACATTAATGTCATAAGATTAGATCAAAGTCTACCCTAAGTAAAAAGGCGAATAGTTATTCATCAAGCATTGCTCCAGTCATTTCAATCCAAGCCACATCCCAGTCTGAATAGTTTGTTGTTAAGGCCAAACTGATAAACTTGAGAGTAACTTGACTTTCAACCTTTCTTCCGCGCTCCAGCTCGGAGTTTACCTTAGATTCGTAGATAACTGATATCTTGGAGCTAAGAGCCATCATCTGGTGGGCATATGGCTTATAATGAAAGCCTCTGAGGGTGGATTGGGTTTTCCTCATCATTCAAAGAACTGAGCCGGCTTCAGATTTATCATTAAAAGAAGCTTGGGTGAAGATTTTTTTTTTTCTTCATGGCGGAACTTTTTTTTTAAATTTCCAACTCGCCTATTGCGAATAATGGCAACTCGACCTAAAGAGATATTTTGCGCCGTGAACGTCAAGATAGTCTAAGGGTAAGAAAGATTTTGTTACTTTGCAATAAATGCGGTTAGACCGCACCCCTTTTCCAAGTTTACACTACCCACAAAATCTCAAAAAATAACAATAACATCAACAAAAATTTATAATGTCGGATAAGATATAGAACGGTCCATTAACCGGATTGTTAATTTGCGCACCTACTGGTGGCTCTTACTCACTGGTTTGGGACTTCATTTATCGCCAATTTGGGGGCTGGGGCGCATGGATTCAGGTCTCTTGAAAGAGGATTTTGAGTATTTTTTGGCTAGTGCGTCGGTTTTCTTGTTACCATCAATACCTTCGATTTCAAGAAGCGTGTACAGTTTGGTTTTAGAAATCAAAATTCAGGGAGAGTAAATCTCGAAAATCAAACAGTGCTTGGGTGATTTTCATGCCCGACCCAGGGTAAATTAATTTTAATGCATAGTTTGTAACTTCTACGTTTTCTTCTTATTCATTTAGGCGCGAGGATATGATCCGAAGTAATGGATCATAGCCCTTCCATTCTAATGCATTCCAAATGGTCCGCTTGTGGGGTACGCCGATTTGACCTCAAAATATACCGGCAGGCCACCCAATTTTGGATCTCTTCGTCACTGAGGCCAAATAATTGCTGTTGTCGTTGTATATGTGTGATCCATAAATGTTTAAGACTTCCTCTCTTTCGCGATTGCTCTGGAATGTTGGTTGGCATTGCCTTTTTGACGGGGTTCGTAGGATCTCTCCTTTGAAAGTGGCAATACCAACTGAGCCGGTCGTGCTCCATTTTTCTGGATATAAATGCAGCACAGGTACTCTATATTCTTTTGGCTAATACTATCCCATTCCCCTCCAAAGCATCCACCCACATATTAAGTGCTCGCTGTAGGGATATATAATCTTTACTTATGATGGCCACATCGTCAGCGAAGAACAACTGATGTGCACTTTCGGTCCGTCAGTTTTCCTTCAAGCAGAAAATCAAGGACTACAATAAAAAACAAAGGACCTTAGACGCTTCCCTCGTGTACACCAACTTTAATTGCCAACTTATCACTGACTCCAGAAGGATATCTTGCTCTTGTCTTTGCTCCATCATACATGTCCATGATCATCCACGTAGGCTTCGAAAGCTTTGAAGCTTTTAAAGCTTTTGAAAGGAAGTCTATCGAAAGCTTTTTCAAAATCAACTAGCACCATATGCAGATATTTAAGAGCATCACGATGTTTTTCCATTATCATCCTTATACTTTGGATTGCATTAGTGGTTGATTTACCCGCGACAAGCCCACACTGGTCCTCAGATGGCCTTATAATTTTCTGCAGTCGACTATCTAGTACCTCGACCTAAGCTGTCTTCTATTTTCTCCCAGAACTCTGAGGGTATCTGATCTGGCCCAACCACTTTTCGCTTTTTTGGATTACTTAACCGCCTTCCCAACGTCGTCTACTGTGATGTCTGGTACTTCCTCTCGGTTAGGAGTAGTCTCTTCTGAAAAGTGGTGTCTGGGAAACTGTTCATTCAAAAGTCCCTCACAATGCCGCCACCTGTGAAGAATTTTGTCGTCATCCACAAGAAGCTGTCCCTGAACATTGTTGATGAACTTTGGAGAACGAATCTCCTGGGCGTTTTTCCTCCTCTGAGCGGCAATTGAGAAGATTTAAGCCCCGTTATCCAAGGAGCTTTGTCGAAGATCCTGGGGTGGCCTGATGTGTTTTAACAGTGGAAGAAGAAACTTCCTCCAATTCCTGATACAGGCCCTTTATTCTCTTTGCCTGAAACTGGGCGCACTTCTTTTTAGCGAGACTCTTGAGGTGTCTATATTTCAGTTGAAGCATTTCATCTCTGTTGCTTAAGGAGCACTTTTCACTGATCACTAGCTTCACCTCACCTGACGACCGCCATGTTTCTTTGACCTGTTTGCAGTGTTTGCCTTTTGAAGTCCCTAGGAGTGATTTGGCCTTCTCTATGCTTCGCTGTGATTTGGCGAGTGAATTGGCATTCTTTATACTTCGCTGTAAGTCATCCCACATGTCTTGTGCTCTGCACTCTACATCTTCGTTTTTGTCAATGATGTTACAGAGGTTACAGAGGCTTACCGACCTAGCCAAAAGAGTCAAAACACAACGTCTACGATGGCTGGGTCATCTAGAGTGGATGGACACCAACGCGCCGGCCCGGAAAATCTTCGAATCCACACCGCAGGGACGACGCGGTAGAGGATCACCGAGACTCAGGTGGCGCACGCAAGTGGAAGGGGACCTCAGCCAACTTCGCGTGCGAAACTGGAGACGGCTAACTAGAGACAGAGCTGGCTGGCGAAGCTTATTGGCTGAGGCCCAGGTCCACCCCGGACTGTAGCGCCACCTTAAGTAAGTAAGTAGTTACAGAGGTTGTTTTGCATCGTGTTTAAAAATGCTTCACCTTTTTATACCCGACCGAGGGTGTATTAATTTTCATGCATGGTTTGTAAATAACACAGGGAAATAATCACCGTTGACCGTTAAGACTTTTTAGAGATATGATCGAGACCGACAGGTGAATCGGTTAAGCCATGTCTGTCCGTCCATCCGTCCGTCTGTTTGTGTGAAGGCTTTAGGTTTTAGGCTTCAAAATCAAGCTAGAGAGCTGAACCTTGGTACACGGCTTGGCTCTTTTGTTGCACAGACAAAGTGTGAAAATTGACTCAGTCCGTCACGGCCACGCCCACTACTGGTTTCAATGTGAGACAACCTCTATTTTACAGGCATTTTTTTTTAAGGCCTTTTGGTCAAGTTAAAAAAGTTAGCACAGGAACTTAAATTTTGGTACTGAGCAATATTGACCTAAGATCTTTATCAAGGCAAAAATTGGACCGCCCACAATATCGCCCATGCCTACTTTTGACATATTAGATCTTTAAAAACCCGATTTCTCGGAAACTTAACTCCAAGTCGAAAAAAAATTGTGGAGCTAGTTTGCTCCATACAAAGTTTTGAGCTCCGCCCACTTTTAAGGGGTGTTTTTTTTTATGAAAAAACTGTTTTTTTTTTCTGAAATAATTTTCGCTTTTACCGTATTTTCTCCTGATTATAACGACCTACGATAAATTGATTTTAATTTTAAGCCCATGCCCACTCTTGGGAGCGTGGTCTATACAAATAATATATGAATTCGGTCCAAGAAACTTTAAGACTTGGCGTTACATGGTATACAGGGTCGGGTATATAGAAGTTTGTCACAGTCAAACTCTTACACTTACTTACTTTTCCTTATTCAAATTGTACTAGTTGATTCTCCCAGATACCCAGATACCTTTACGTGCTTAATTTTTTTTACGGTTCCATAAAAATGACAGTCAGAAGCGGGCGGTGTTGTGTTATGATGGCCTCCCCTTAAATCACTTTACAATCTTTGACCCGTAGTTTAAGGGGACTGTGAACCAAATGAAAGTTCAATCTGGGTCTTATTCCCACCGCTGCTGTAAAAGATCAGGAGCCTGATTTCCTTGACGAACATGGTATTAAGCACAATAACACCGTATGACTTGCAAACGTTTAGGATGCCTTCACCAGAAGAGTTCCTAGTGCCACCCCGGTGCACCATGGCAGTCTTCATAGTCCTAGCTAGATTTCCCGTCATGTCTGTTTAAGTCTGCGCCTACAAACAAAAGCTCTTCCTTTGTGATCGCCTTGATGAGCTTATGAAAATCTATCCAGAATCCAGAATTTCCACACCCACCTCACCTTGCATAAACAGCTTGAGAGACATCAACCGGTCACTTGGCTTACAAATATTTAAGATGCCATCAAGTAGCTCTGCCACAAGGACGATACCGATTCCGTTCCTACCTTGTTCGGTTCCGTAGTAGTACATCTACTTATAAGCTTTTATTTTTATATCCAAGAAATGAGCCCGATTTCCGGTGTTCCGCCATTTGGACATCCGTCTCTTGGACACACAATATGTCCACTCACCTTCTTACCATCTCTTCAAGTTCGTAGCTACGACCAGTAATGTTTGCTCTTAGGCAGTTGCATTATTTTGCTATCCCCCGGAGACCGACTAGCTCTGACCCGAGCATTACTGCTTGTCCAAGGATCAGGCCATGTAAGCCATAAGCATATAGAAGTTTGTTACAGACGAACTCTTGCACTTACTCACTTGTTTTATCTAAAATCACCGTTTGACTGGAGTAAACAGATCTCTTTTGAAAATTGAGCTAAGTATTTTGAGTCCCAACTAATTCCGCACCTACCCCTGTCGTTGAGTCGGTGTGCATGGAACCTGTGATACCGACACAGGCAATTCGCTTGGACTTTTTTGGCGTTGCGATGAAGAATTTTTCCCGCCATAAGATTTGCGTGCGTGATACCAAGGCTTTTACCAACCAATTTATCCTTTTTCAATTTCTAAATTTTCGTATAAATGATAAACAAACGCCCCGTAGTTTGTCTCTTAAGGGTAGACTATACATACCAGTTTTGGATAGTCCATATCTGTGGCAACAATCTAGCATAAGGTGTGACGCATCTTAGTGTACACAATTTTAACCCCAAAAAAGTTATTACTAATTTATTCCTCACCAATTCCTTCGTCACAGGAACCTCAAATTCAATATCAAAAATTCCGAAGAATTTCAAACGTTTCTCGTAAACATTCAAATCATATCGGTTCACAGAGTTGTCGATATGGACTTTCAACTTGCTTCTTTGAAAAAGCACAGAAAGTTCTCTATGTAAACTTAATTTGGTCTAATTATTCGACCAAAAAGAGTTTATTACCTCAAACTTTTCCTATTTTGCTTTCATTGATCAAAAATAAAATGATTCACAATTTTTACTAACATAAATCAAACTCAATAATTTATCAACCCTTAAGGCCAATCCGTCATAGAATATACGTCGATACGTAATCATGTGTGTGGTCATATCTATACTCATATGGGCATATAATATCCTCCCCGTCATTAAAGCACATTATAACCAGATATATAATTTCCCATATTTCCGATAACAAAAAGACGTGCCTACTCCGGAAATTATGAGCAATATTGATTATGTACACTGAAAAATACCGACCACAACCCTCAGAACCTCAACACCTGCAGCTAAAAACCTACATCGTGGGCTTTAAGACCCAAACTTCCTCAGCTCTTCCAAAAAAAAAAAAGCAAGACGAAAAAAACAAAACACCCACTAGTAACTGCATGCTATATTCCAGCCCACACCCACGTCGAACAATCATTCCACGCGGATCGATGAATCTTTCCCAAATGCACCAAAGTACCTGTGCGCGCTCACGAATCAACCCTAAAACCAAGCTTTTTACTACCCCCACCTCCACGCCGCCGACGATGTTTCTCACCTGTAGGCTAACACGAGGCGCTTAGCCCGACCGAAACCGATTAAAGGCATCACAAAAAAATGTGCATCTCAAAGGCTGGCCTCCTCACCCCAATTCATTGGCCAAAACAGCGCAAAACAAATGCATGCCATGCACGACAAAAAAGACCGACGAAAAAACGACTAGAAAAGGTGCCGCCAACCCAAGCTGTTATAAACTGCCGAGGATAGAGCCAAATCGCACGACGACAGAAGAATATAGGAGTGCCCCCCATATACCGCGCCGTGGGGAGGTCAAGTCGCTCAATTGTTCGACAACAGAAAAAAAAAACAACAAAAACCAGCAACAATAACAACAAACGCCAAAAGCATTATGGGAAAAACAATCGAAAGGAAGAGTCAGAGTCAGAGTCCGCACCGCGCGCTCACAAAACGGGCCCGACATGCACTCTCCATTACAACAGCCGACGAGCGGCGAACAACGCGCGCTAACGGTGAGAAACGGCAAAGGCAACGGCAACGGCAATATAATAATTTTACCGGTTTTTTTTGTTGACTTTTTTATTTCTGCGCTCACCCAGAGCTTTTCTATGACGCAAACGATTTGGGGGCTCATGGCATAATAATAGCTACAGCCCACCACAAGCTGCCTCAACACCAACACATAGCACAGAATTGGCCCACAATTTTGTGCGCCGACTCTCGATCGAAGACGTCATCGTTGGGCTTCTCCTCTCGGCCATCGGTGTATAGGTATGTCAAATGAGAGTGAGACCAGAAACAATGACGTAACTGCTGAAAAAGCCCAACACCAACACAATGCCATCGGCGAGGGGTTGTGCTGTGCGCCGTGCCGTGCTATATCGAATGCAGCAGCAGCACCCTCCATCATTGCAAAGCCATCATCCATACCGTCATGACATAGTCGTAGTCGGTGTGTTACTGTTTTAGCTCTTCTTCTTCCAACTGTACACTTGTGTATATACATGTGAAGATACACTGGTGTATCGGCCAAACACAATATAGTCGCGTGAAACCGTAAAGATAAGTTCAGTCGCGTCACAGACGCCGCATTGTTAACAAATAAAAATTACTCGCAAGTGAAAATGTTGAGCAAGCTTTAAGGATACTAGAATCTGCATCAAATCCAAACAACCACCGTTAAACAGGAAGTTTATTCATTTCCAAAATTCAGTGAAATTGTGTGCAATCGAAAGTGTATTTGTGAAAAATTTGTTCTTCTAAAAAAAAAAGCTATTCAAATAAAGTTCTCCCGTACACTGTGACGTATACGTAACATTTTTGTTCGCCGCGAATTATACGCGGGTGTTGAGTTGAAAAAATCCTTCAAGCTGATAGTTTAAAAGTTGTTTTAATGGCAACCATCGTGTTTTATTGCTTGCCAAATCCTTCAATTGTTCGTTCAAAAAGAAAGGACTCCTCCACGAGGAAGTAAACTCGTGCTAAAAAAGGACAATTTATTGGTGTTTCTGAAAGTGATAAAAGTAAAACGCAAGTTTTGAACGGATTAACGAGAGAGAAAAAACCGCTCAAAGTGCATCTCACAATCGTGCTGGAGGATCAACTAAACCCGCACCAGAGGGTTTCAGAACCTTCCACAGGTGTTTACTAGGTGTTTTTTATATACATAAATATATCTATAACTCGATAAAAAACTATGCATCATATAATCCTTTTTGCCTGCGTGTCCTTGTGAAAAAAAAGAAATGTGTTACTCGTTGTATTTTTGAGTTAAAGTTTTTATTTAATCTCTTTTTTTTGTCTCTTAAAATGGATACCGTACTCTGGTAGGCCATCAGTCGACTTGACAGCATATCCTTGCTACACACACATTATGTAACTTTTAATTTCGCTTTTGGTTGTGCTGCACTTTCGTCCTTTTTTTTACGTATATTCATATATATTTTTTTTGCGAATAAATTTTTTATCAAGTGTCTTGTGCGAAATGCGAAATCGTCTTGCCTCGTTAATTATTGTTAAGCAAGAGCCGCAATCCAGTGATGAACTTAGTCTTACCACCCTTAGTGCTGGGGAACATGAACAGGAGGATAACAACAACAACAACAATAATAATATAAGCACAACAGTTAGTTCTAGCTTCGCCGAGGATAGTCTGACGTGTGGACACTTTGAGAAGAGTTTTAGTGTAATCGAAGCGAGTGTTGGACTGTTTGCAACAACAACTGGTTTAGCTAGTTCGCTACTTAGCAGCTACGAACAGTATGTGCCGTTGGAGTTTAGGGCGAATACAAATGGTGCAAATCTAAACAGTTATGGTGGCAATCACAGCCGTCTATTGAAGTGCGAAAAAGATGATCGTGATGACGTTTACGATGACAATGATGTCGACGATAAATTAAACCAGCCGGACGTCAAGTGTATGTATATACGAATGCCTGAAGAGCTATTTTCATTTTGGGGCTTGGTCCTTCGTTTTGGGGTAGTTTGTGTGTTGGTATTTGTAGATACAATTGAGTATGGTTGCGGTTCTTACTAACAATAGCAGATATATATATTTTAATTTGTTACACTTAGTTTTTTTTTCTTTGCAAAACGGCAAAAGCCTGTTTTCACTGCAGAGCCACTTAAACCTATTAAATCAGTGTTTATTGAAATTGGTAATAAAAAAATAAATAAATCTAGCGCATTGCTGGCGAAGTCATAAAATTTGCCATTAACGATTGTTTAGGGGTAATGAAGTTTAGTTTTATCGTTTAGAGTTATCTTGTAGCATATCCTTGGACCATATGAGGATGATGAATGTATAATTTATTAGTGTCGCTTCCAGTATTCATGTGTAGTATTATGTATGATGTCGTCTGCATTTGAGGGTTTTTTGCAGACGGATATTTAATGCGGCGATCTCGAATAGTTTTGTGCAAAAATGCAGAAGGGTAATTAGAGCCGCGTTGAGTACTAATGATTTTGATAGTGGGTCTATTAGGCAATTATTTTAACTCCGTTTTTGACTTCCAGTCACTTTGCATGCTTACATCTTTTCACTTGTTAATAAGTTTTATGAGTGCGGGGCATAAGATGAGGTAAATTTTAAGGGTGTTCGTTGTTGGTGACATCGAAGTTGCCTTAAGTCTTCCTTTGGGCCTTTCCCAATCGTTTTCTATTAAAATGAAATTGGTTCAGTCTACTCCTAGGTAGGCGCCTACAGTAAGAAATGTTATGACTTTTTTGCAGCATGTTTTTTTTTCGCCAATACAGATGCTTTTTAATGACTAGAAGTTCGACTTTTGCAGCACAGCGTGACAAGTTGTTAGCCAATCTTTATGAAAAATGAAGATTGTTTCCTTCTTGTTAGGCCCGCTTATATCAACAGAGGCATGGTAATATGCGTTTAAAAAAGGGTTCCTAGCTCCTAAGATGGGGGCTAAGAGCCTGCTAATGGGACAATGTGAAAGTGACTAGGAAATTACATTCAGTTTTCCGTTCCCGGTGCCAGGATAACACCATAATAAAATCTGAAATGTCCCGATTATACTAACGAATCTATGGGTACCTGGCTATAGAAACCTTAAAGGATCAATCCAGCAGAGAAACTACACAGAGTGGCAACAGAATTCAATATTTAAGCCTAAATAGAACCGGGGACTATTGGAACTGCTCTGGATACCAGGGCAATGGATAAGAGTGTAGACATCAACTATAAGGGTCACTAGTCCCTCACTTCATTGCAGCTGCCACAAATCAAGAAATCATGTTGCTAACCAATCAAATGAGTATAACAAGAGACATGTTTAACATAAACCGTAAAATATTGTCTGAATGCTGGGGAATCTCGGGCCAACGTTGAGACAAGTAACGAGGCAGTTATCCATGTAATTACCCGCTACCAAATCGGTAAAATGAGAACAAAACTCTTCCCTTTCTGTGCAAATTTTCAGCAGGTACTGATGAGAGTTTGACTGGACCTTAACGATGTCTCGACTTTTAGACTCATGCATCAATTAATGCACAAATCACAGAGTCGTTCAGTGAAAGAATTCGAGTGGAGTAAACCTTACTGACTACTGAGGCTGATTGTGACCGCAGGATATTTCTGGAGTGGAGTGCTAAAAGTGGTATAAAAAATATCTCCACTCCAGACTATGTCAAGACTCAGTTGTCACTAAAAAAAAACTCTATGGCCTAGTCTCTAAAACGTTCACAAATCCTCTGGGTCTGATTCTGAAACTGCTCTGAAGATGTGTCCTTTCACACTAGCAAAACAATTTGGTTAGCTTTTCAGCCGTCCTACGCCGCAGGTCTATTTGACGTAGGTAGATGGAAACATCATTTGCTCAGCCCATACCTCTAAACAAATGCGATTCTCTTTCTTCCTCTAATTATTGCACTATCGACGCTTGTTTTATTAGATTATGAATTACAGTGATCCCCGTTTTTACCCCTCCCTGGTATGTTTCACAACCAGTTTAGCTGCGCAATAATTCCCTGTATTGGTAATTTTGTTTTAAGTCACAGTACTACAAATTCCATTCTTTTAATTACCCAACGCTTATTTCCCCAACCACCCCTCTTCTCTCAGCACTAATACCCAAAATGTAGATCTTTTTCTTACACAAAACCAAGATTTAACATTCCCTGCTCTACATTCAGAACCTAATTTGGCTTATAACTGTTTGAATTGTCATCAATGTCCCCCATAAAAAGGCGCAAAAAAATCACAAGGACTTCTTAGCACGGGGACGATTTCTTTTAACAGCCCTAACAAGGTATATAACCGGGCTCAGATATGTAACTTTCCCAGCTTATTGTCCGAAAAAGACAGCAAAACTTAATTAGTAGTTATCGAAGTGCACAGTATTTCCGATCGCCTTAAGCAGGTTTCGTAGCAAAACGCCTACTGGGTGAGCTGATACCATGAGATATAGCTGCAAAAAAGGGAAACATTAATTGCATCTTCTTGGTAAAAGCAAGCTTGTCAGAGTTTGGCAACAAGCACTCTCGTACAAAAATATTCCCACTTAGAATCGACGAGCTTTTTACGAGCACTCTACCTGCTGGATAGAATTAAAAAACTGTTTGGTGACAGAAATCAACCTGCTAAAACATCGATGAAATGTCTCTCGACTGTCACTGTCTTATCGTATTGTCTACTGTCCCGTTTAAGTGAAATAGACACTTACACCCGCTTCGATATTCATTCGAATGTACATCAATACTTTCTTGAGCCTATTTTCGGACACACGGTCAAATACGGACCCGATATCCTTACTAGTGTGGTGAAAAGAATAAAACAAAACAGCATTGCAACAGCAAACACAACGCTTTGTGAACAAAAGAAAATGAAAGGTCTCCTCTTAATCAAGATAAACAGGAGAATGAAGTCCTTAAACTTGATGAGCTTTGCAATAGAAATTTCCGATCTCTAAGGGCCGGTATTTCAGTGCAAGATCATCCGACTTTCCGAGTTAAACTGAGATTTACTCCAGAAATGAGTTTTTCAGAGAACTAAGATCTGGGGTTAATCTTGGCTTAACTCACCGAATTCGATGAGTTAATCTCGGGTTATCTCTGGAGAACTGTATGAACTTCTTTGCTGTGTGCGTTGCTGTGAAAAATGACATTTAAGAATAACTCCAACTTCTTTTTCTGTGTTTTTCTATGTAAAGAGAGAGCAAAGAGAGTCAATAATTTCGAGAGTCGAAGATTTTGACAATTTTGTTGACGGAGTTATAGTTTAGATACGTTTTGTTTCGTGATTACCAGATCTTGGTTTAAGCTGGGCTTAACTCAGCACAGAAAAACCGGCCCTTACAGGTGTCTTCGACAAGAAGCTGCATATGTTAAACATGCTGTCATATAAATGTTGAGCATATCTTGTCAAATCAGAAAAAGAATTCAAAAACGAGTTGAAAAGGAAAAAAGTCATAGAACCAGTAAAATAAAGTAAATAAGGTATTCATATTTGGGGTGATAGGGTGATAGGGTGATAGGCTGCGGCAATAGGCAGCAAAAAAAACGAGGATTTGATAAGATATACTGCAAGCGGCCAACATCGAGTTTCTACTTGAACCCAATTGAAAAATCAACTAAAACATCCTAGAGTGGCATGGTAATATGAATCGATTTCAAAGAGGTCCATTACGAAAACATACAACATACATATTTGTAAATATCAAATATGTCCTTGAAAGGAAGAGCCTAACTGGTTTTTATTGGTAATCTTCTGAAGTAAATAAAATAACTCATATAATTTCTCTGGGTATCTAACTATGATCTGGTGGTTTATTGTGCCCCGAGTTAGCCAACAGGGTTTGATTGTACTAAAACTGAGAACTTTCTCACTAAAAGATTGATAAAAAATTTAAGTAACTACACTACTATCACGTCTGTCTTAATATCTGCTCAAACAGCCGGAAAATACGAGCAAAACAAGTGCTAATATCACATCAAAACCATTCTGACGTAAGTACATACGCCACATTCATATTTAAAACCCAGAAAAGGCCCAGAAACGGCAAGCACGAGAAAATTGTGCACAATTCACAATTTGGTTCGGGCATCATAAACATACAGAGCGAAAGAAACAGAAGAAAACACGAGATGGAAACAGAAACAAAGCCAAGACCAAACAGTCATATGAACTTGAACGTAATAACTCGGGCAAAACGTCTGGTGGCGAGTGCCAAAGATGACGAAAACCCGAGCACGCGTATATTCAATATCTTCCTCTTCTGGCTTTGGTCGCGAAAAGCTTGTGCCATGCACTGCACACTGAAAACACATCTACGAGGAGAGGAATTCATTGCTATTGCAATGCACTCATACTGGGAACAGAAACGTCGACTGAATTTATCGTGTTGCATATCTGTCATATTTTTACGATTGGCAGTCTTGGCAAAGCTAGAGGTAGGTGGCGATCGGTGATAGTGACGTCAGAATGCACAATTCAAAAATATCTCTGCACAGCCATAATGTGAGGATGATGATGTGTTTATGACTCTGTTTTGTAGGGTAAAATCTTAAACGTTGATGTCGTTCAACCTACAAATTGATTGTTGTTTGCTTGGGACCTTTTGTTAACTCAGGCTTGATGCGGAACGAGAAGTAAAGTCAGAAATGTGCATCCTTCAAACGAAAAAAGACTCTTGACTGTGCATGTGCAACAAAGACTTACAAACTTTTGCTCAACAACTTCAGAGGAATAATAAATATTTAAGTCATTGATCGTCCGTTGAACTTGTTTTTGGAATACCCACAGCTTGGTGTCTACATGTCCTAAGCCACTTATCGAATTTTATTAGCTCGTGGTGCAGCTACATACCTTACAAATCCTTTTAGCTCGCTTCCATGCTTTAAACCAGAAAAAACTATTGTGGCTGGGCATTTGTAGAAAAGACAATCGAAGGAATCCTTAGTCACGTCTTTGTGAAAATGGCACACTTAAGGAAATCTTACCATAAAACAATTAAGAAGATTCCTGAATTTACTTCAGGGAAATCTAATCGAAGTTAGGTAGAAATGATGCAACCCAGAGTGTCAACGCATAGCTTGGACTTTTGACAGGAGTGCTTCCAGGTGCTAACTGGTTTGTTATGTTAAAATGTTGTTTTCATAGTTCTGTTCAATTCAAAAATTCTGCATGTAAATGTCACTTTCAAAAAGCGACACAGTGAAATATGTGCGCATGGGGCGTGTCACCCAAAACTGAAAAGGTGACATGAAAAACAGAATAAGCAGAATGTTACTGCTTAAGTCAGAATTTTGAAAAGCAGAAAAGCATTTCGACAAAGCATAATTTTGTCATTTGGTGCAACCCTGCTTTTGGCTCACATTTGTATTTGGAATTAGTTCAAGGTTGGGTGTATGCACTTTTTAAATATGTATGGCGAACTTTAATTAAGATTTATGATTTGACATTTTCTTAGTGTATTGTCGTCCATAAGCGTACTACAGAACGGTTTGCAGTTCGTTGTGTCTTGGTTATTATTTCGAAGCTCTTTTTTTGACACATGTCATAGAGTTTCGAAACCATTGCTCACAAGCGTTACGCATAAACATAAAAAAAAATGCTAAAAAGAGCTCTATAATTGTCCTACGTTTGAGCTCGAGTAATTTGGAAACTTCCTGGAATCTTTTACACACCAGAAATAGGGTGCTTTGCAACTCTCCGTGGCCAGACTCTTCCTGTTTCGATATGTTTTTGTCCTGTATTTATTTGTCACTTTTCTCGTCTCGTGCATTCATTTTCCTTGGTTAGCTGCGGCGGCGAGGCTTCTTAAGCTTCCTTATTTAATTTGCGTTTTCGTATCGATTAAGAATAAATCTTATTTTTAGATATGAAAAACATATAAATTGGTTTTCGCCTACTCGTATTTTTGGCAGACAGGACAGTTACGCAACTAAATGCAATTGCATGGGGCTTCTGCTGTGTGTGCTTCTTTAAGGTAGTCATGAGGTAAATAATACTTCGTTTGAGATTATATTATCCCCAGTAGGTAAGATATTGTATATCACTCGAGTAATGGGGCAATAAAGTAATTAATCAAAAGAGATTTTCCCACAAACATATAAATATTGATTATGATTAATCATCAGATGCAGCAGGTACCCTGGAATCTCTGGTTGGGATTGACTTGGGCACCAAAATAATTTTTGATCTTTGCCTTGAATTGCTGTGCAGTGCAGTATCACCACATTATTTGGAGTTTGCGGGTTAAATCGATTTTGTAATACAGGAAACTGTTTTGGCTGATACATGACATTGAAAATTATGTAGCCATCCCGAAACCATGATTCACAATATGACTGGGCACACTTTATTGTGGATTTTTTTTTGTGACCAAATCTTTTTCGAGGAAATGCAAGTAGGTAATCATCGAACCTTGAGATTAATATTCTGTAGGATTTCTCAGACTGAAGACACTGGAAGCATTGATCCTTATTAATATTAAAAAACAGATTTCGCCAAGCAACGTTTCCTTTGAGATTATTTTTCGGGTTGTAATTACTCCTGAAGCTTACTTCTGAAGCCCACATTATACAAAAAGCATGGCTCTTTTACTAGAGCCTTAAACAAAAACTTCGCTCTGACTCTAGACCAGTTGCCGATCAGAAGAATAAAAGTCTTTTTTTATAACGAACTGCAACTTCAGAAAACGTGAAAACACGTAAGATTTATTAAGCAACTTAATAAATTGCAACTTAATAAATGAAGCTTCTTTAACTATGGGAATGAACCAGGACTTCTTTTTGACCCTAGATCAGTTGCAATTCAGTGGATTTAACAGTTCTTTCAAAACGATTTCAAGCCACTTCGAATAAGGTAAAAAGTGATTGAATAACTTTGGTGCATATTGATCATCGATCGTAGCATAGGAATGTGCACCTTCTTGCCAAAACTTTTCTTTGACTCTAGATCAGTTGTGAATCAGAGGGATACAAAACTTAAGCCACCTCGAAGAAGGCGAAAGCACTTTCGATTATGAGGCAACTTAAAAATGTGGTGGAATGGCATTTGATCATGTTAATCATTGATCGTCGCATAGGAAGATGCACCTTCTTTTGTTAGAGCCTAGAAACAGAACTTCGTTTCGATCCAAGATAAGTGGTCGATCAGAGGGGTAAAAAAAAATGCCGGATTATCATGCACCTAAATTAATTCGTGGAATAAATTTTGATCATGCTGACCAGCGATCGAAGCTTCGTACATCATTTTTTACTAGAAGCGGCTTAAAAATTTTGTTTCGACCCTAGATCAGTTGTGGGTAAGAGGGGTACAAAATTTCTTTCCACAACTTTCGATAATCAATGAATTGGTGAAATATCATCGGATCATGGTGATCATTGATCATGCCTACTTAACCAGCTAGAAACAATGGCAGTTTGGTATCACTGAAGGGGCTTCTTAATTTTTGTAAAATTACTTTTGAAAAACGGTTTTCTTCTTCCACGGCCTTTGAGCTTTCCATAAAATTAAAGGATACAACGCAACACATTAGTTGGTGATCAGTCCGTGTGTTCTCCCAGTTTAGCTGGTTGTGAACTCAGACGTCTCTGTCACAGTAATAACTGAAGAAGTTCTCCAACTTCTACAGAGTTCACCAGTCTGTGCTTTCCGGTCGACCAACAAGGCTACACATTCAGCCGACTTGACAAATATATAAATGAACATAAAAGCAGCTCTTTACGTCTACGGCTTTATTATAACAGTTTGGCCCACGTGCTGCACTCATAGATTAGCCTTAGGTGTTATTTAACTCCAGCTTAGTCCTCTACAAAAAAAAATATTTCTGCTTTATCATCTTGTCGTCAGGTTACAGATCGACTTGAGCTTCTGTCGATTAATTTGGTCAGCCTGTAATTCTGGCATTCATGTCCTGGATGGTGCCTTTGAACAGGACTGTCAATCTTAAGGATTCGTGCTTCATAATCGAAATACATACATCGTTATGATGAACAGTAGACATGCGTCGCAACATTTTTGCGTTTTTGTGTTTGACCAGGATGCGCTCAGTGGAGAAATTAACGCGTCCGTGGCAGGCATCTTCTGTGGCTTTGATTATTATTTATGGCCCAACTGCGAACTTTGTAAGTTTGTTAAGAATTCTTTTTCAAAGCCAGTCTAATTCTAGATTTAACGAAAAATTTCTTGTTTCCGTTAATCAATAATAATAATTAAGTTTCCTTCAATCAATTTCGTCTGTTGTTATTTGCGACACCAATTAAATACTTCATCGTCGTCAGCGCTTAATTAATCCGAATTGGCACGAGACTTTTCTGTTTCGTATTATTTTTATCAGCCACAATATAGGAAATAAATATAAAAATACTTTTACTTCAATAAAGTACCCAAGCGCACCGATCCCCCTTCAGTGAAATGCATCAACATGTGCTGCATCCAATGTAGGATGTGCGACATGCCATAAAAAATTGTCGAACGATTAAAAATACCGCCCCTATCGGGGAGATTAAAAAGAATCCTCGAGAGCGCGGGGCATAGACAGCGCCTGAGGCGACCTCTCAACTCAGCCTAAGCACTCACCGAGCCCGACCACTCTCGGGCTTATCCGCACTCATGCAATCTTTGATATGCGGAATCGATTGCCTGCAAAATAATTGCAAGCTCATCGACATCGACAGCGGCGCATTGGTCCAAGTTTAAATTTAGCCAAACGGATGGGTGCAAACGGAGCTACCAGAGGGATGAAACGAATTGTTTTTGATGCACCACATTGATTCGCATAAATTTAGACCACGACGCGGTCATAGATTCATGAGAGGGAATAATTAGTTTCTCATCGGCTAAAAGCGGATCTCACATGACCACTTTGGACACATCAGTCGTCGCCGCTGCCGCCTGATGATGACGGTGATGACGATGCGAGGCTTGTGCCTTCAGATAAATTTTTATAGTTGTTTATTATTTTCTTCAAAACAAAATTTGTATCCCTTTTCTATAGTGACAGGTGTAGACCTAGGACAACCGTGACGTCCCATTATGATAACAGAGTGTAGGGTCAGTGATGCCAAAAATACTCGCATACCCACACTCTCTCTCTGCGCAACGGAAGGCAAATCGATAAGTCCCGAAAATACGACAATTAAGCACCCGTTCCCTGGTCAGAGGAGGAAAATTAATTCTGACAAGTTGACACCCTGACGCACCGACTAACAACGCCAACGATGACGTGAAACTTTGGTGAGGAAAGTATACAAATTCGGTGGCTATGTATAGAATTTTCATTCACCTGATGGATGACGGTATATTACGGTTGGGAGAGGAAAACGAAAAGTTCCCACGAAAAAGATAAAAACTCTCTTCCACCCTTCGTACACACGCACACACATACACTCAAATTACACACTGATTACATCTGTGACGTGGTTTCACGTGGGCATACCTTACCTACACTAAAGATAACGTCCTTACGTAGTCATACATCCATCCACGTTGTGGTGGTGAAGCAACTTGCTGAAGGTCCATTCCATCCTTTGTTGAATCCCTCCCCAGGATCGATAACCTCGTTCTAACCAGTGACGTCAAAGACATGTCAATCGATACGAGTCCTACTGTGTGTCTATGGGTGTGCATGAGTGTTGTATATATGCACATGTGCGTGGGATGCGTGAAAACCATGGCTAAATCCATATTATTTAAATCATAAAAGGAAAACCTTGTACCCATCACAGTTAACTAACGCACGTGGCGTGGAAGGGTCCTTTTCATTCTGTTGTTGTGCGAGGTTTCTTTCCTTTTATGTATTTTCTGGTTTCATCCGTGGGAATGCTGCCATGCATTGGGCCGGCGGCGGTGGTGGGATAAAGGTAGTAAAGATGAGAGGACGATGAGGGTGTGTGATTTGTTGGCACTTTGGATAAATTGAGGAAGTGTCGTGTAAAGAGAAATGAATTATTTTCTGATGTGTGCGGTGAGGGGGTGGTATTGCCAGAGCTAAAATTAGCCAAAGGAATAAATTAAGAATCGAAAATAGTTGCGAGTAAAATTGAGTGGGCCTTTTGTCTATTTTGGTCAATCACCAATAATATTATGACAGCTCTACGTTAAAGTTAGAAGCAAAGTTATACTTAAACTTTTGTAAAGGATATTTCGGGAATAAAAGGAGGTACTTATTCGTAGTAAGTGAGTCTATTTGTAGCAGTTAGAAAGTTTTGAAAACAATATGCCTTTTAGGTGATTATAATGACGTAATCATAGCTATCTTTACTAATATCTTTTGGGAGTGGGATTTTTGTAATTTTATTAAAGGAGAGGAGACTATTTTTGTACTTTTCGAACTACAATTAGATGTCAGCTTATAATTGTAGATGTCAGCTGTGTATTTACTTACTGTACGATTAAATAGTTTTAAAACTATTTAATGCTATTTTGACATCAAACTTGTTTTATAGAAAAAAAAGTCTACTAAAAGTAACTTCCAAAAATGACTTGAGTCTAATTGAATCTAAGATTTACAATAATGCAATGAAAATCGGTTCTATAAACAATAATTAAACCCAAAACTTATTTCGGCGATCTGAGCAGGTATTATACGAATTGATATTTTGTAAGTTTTTTTACGTCGCTTTTCCTCCTCGTGGTTTGGTTTTTGGGGTTTCTGTCTCTCTTAATACTGAAAAGTCTTTCTTATTATTTACTAATATACAAACACTTTTACAGAATTTGCGTCATAAATGCTTAAAATAATTCACAAATTTCAAATTATGATAAAGTAAAGATCCTACGCGAAAAGCTTGAACTTAGCTTGCTTAACTCAAAAGCGCGAGTGTTGAGTAAGAAAGAAATAAAAACACTATGATGATCCTTACTAGCCACATTAGTCCACGAACAACACTATAATGGGCCACACTCTTCGATCAAATAGAGTCTCAAAAGTGAATTTTGCTCAAAAGGAGGGCATAAAATAAATAAAAATAAATAGAGTGGCGCAACAGCTCGAGGTGAACCAGGGCCAAGTTCTCAACCCTCAAAAGGAGGGCATGCAGCGAATCAAATCTCGAGTAAGGATCAATGGTACTGTCAACATTCAGGACGACAACAACCTTATGTGAGCTACCCTGGGA
The DNA here is from genome assembly GCA_947623515.1 of Neoascia interrupta. Taxonomy (NCBI): domain Eukaryota; kingdom Metazoa; phylum Arthropoda; class Insecta; order Diptera; family Syrphidae; genus Neoascia; species Neoascia interrupta. The sequence continues at coordinate 189,564,247 of OX392462.1, forward strand.
ATATTTCATTTAGGATTTTAGTAATAGTCAGGGCATTAGTCAGGGTATTGGTACAAAGAAGGTAGTGGGTCAACGGAAGCGCTGCCTTTCAGGCCTTGCAAATTTTCACGATTTGAAGCTTGCTAAAAAAACTCCTCAAAATTGTCATGCCATTCGGGATCGGAACCAGACGCTAAGTTTTAAACTTTATTGAGCTAAATTAAGGCACTTGATAAAAGTTTTAAGTCCCTTTACAAACCGAGAATGAGGCCCACCGTAAGTCTGACCAATGTAACATTATTAAGAGGTTGGTTCGGATTAACTGCTTTGAGAAAAAAAAAACTTTCAATATCTTTTTTGACATTCGTGACGTCTAGAGCGCATGGGCACCAATTTCTGTCAACTGAAATCTATGATTCCTTGGCCTCTGCATAGGCCAAAGGGCTATATTGTTCTTTTAACTGCACAAAAGACCTCCTGACGTTTCTTTGCCTTCGCTATAAACAAGACAGAAACTTAAAAATATCGCTCATTCGATCAAAATATAAAAGGTAAAATTCTTTTGTCAAAATCTTGCTCTTCAAAGCTCTGGAAACGTCAAAGCGATTACAGGGGGCGTAGTGTCGTCAAAAAAAAATTTTAAATGGAATTTAGCCTAAAAAGCGGAACAAACAGAATTTATGGTTAAAAAATTTTAATGTCAGAGTTTTGAAAGCAAACCAAATTTTGTCAAACCAGATCACTCCCCGCTCCTGTGAAATGGAAATGGACGTTGACATATCGTTCAATCTTGTTTCATGATCAGGTCTTAAATCCTTGTGAATTCCCTATGAGAATATTTTATAAAAAAGGTTTTTGCCGAGAACGAGTGTGCATGGGTAGGCAGGCTTCGTTTTGCACCCTCTTATAAAGAGCATCAGCTCCATTCAATACTTGAGTGAAATACACCTGGCTCATACATAATCAAGGGTATAGATTATTTTGATCGCTGGCTATGATTCCTTTTATGTTAAAAGGCATACTTCAGTACTTCTTATCCAGTTTTATTTGTGATAAAAAAGTGCATTAAAAATTGAACGAAAAAAAACTCTGCTGGCAATGCTGCAATCAAACTCTTCGACATAACCTACGACAGTGGACTACGGCATTGTCTATAAACTATAACTGTAACTGTCTCTCAATATACAACAACGACAACGCCTCACATCTAAATTATGAAGTAATCGCCGGGCGAAGAATGTGGTACGCCCCAATATGGTGGAGCGGGTGGCAGTTGAATTAGTAAGTTTTTCCTATGATAGATAGCCGTAGCACTACCTCACTCTTTTTATGTGTTTTACCATCATACCACACACACACACACACACATGTTCGTATACATACATTGCTAGTGCCCAAACGACCTTGAGCCATGGAAGCGCACAAAACCAAACAGACTATGCGATGGTGTGTCTATAATGTATAGAAATATACAGAAGAACTAACAGCGCCGCGCTACTGCGAGTATGAGTAGTGGTGAAAGCAAAACCAAGACGGAAGGAAACACAAACGAAATTAAACCAACAACCCACGACCAGGCGCAATGCTCATGACGTCATTTGGAAAAGTTTTATTGATTAACTCACTATACGCGCGCATATGCGTCCCATGACAGATGTTTGTGTGTTGATAACTGACAGACTTCGCTTCCCCTTATCATATGGGTTCGGGGGCGGGTGGGCATAGCATGTGTTCCATTCGGTCATAGGGGGTGGATGTTTATCAATATTGTATAGAAAATTGAATCGATGACGTACTCAGACGTACGGTCTGATGGACATCAATTGAAAGGAACTATTATTGAGTACTCTATACTCATTTATTGATATGGTTTTATGATGGGGGCGTGGGGTGTTTACGTAAGTGGGTGTAATGACTTTGATAAAAACCGTCATCCCTTACTCGGTGTTTGAAGTAAAAATCTACTTTTACTTCTTGTTCAATTGTGCGACGCGCGTGGAATGAGTAGCGCTAGAGCTTAAATTGACTTTTTTCCGAAAGCTTATTGAGTTGGTGCGAGTGGGTGTGGGAAATAGCCGACGTTCTTATGTCATGAATTCAATAAAATGATACCTCAGTAGATAGAGTTGTTATTTATGAGTTTCGTGTGATGACGCCTTCATTGGTTTATGCAACAGATCATGTTTAACTTATGGGTTTTACTTGAGACATATCCTTAAGTCTGAGAAAATTCTCACTTTCTATCCGGGTGTTGAATGTGATGAAAGCTGCAAGGAGCGGCTCAGTAATTATGTGCTGACTCACCTTCGAAATGACTTAGGTATACTAGAAATGGATTGATTCGTTATAATAACTCTAGAAGGACTCTATAATGCATGCCGATTTCAAAAACAAGTTAAAATTTTTGTTCGAAAAAGGCATTTCTTTTGGGAGTTTGTCACCAATTTTAAGGACTTAAGTGGTAATGTGGCGCTACAGGCTGGTGTGGACATAAGCCTCAGCCGCCAAGCTTCGCCGCACTGCTCTTTCTCCAGGTAAACGTCCCCAAGTAGGCGGTGTCCTGTGGGGTGCATTCAAAGATTTTCCGGTCCGGGGTGTTGGTGTCCATCCGTTCTTGATGACCGATCCATCACACCGTTTGCTAAAAGTCCTAAGATCGTCTGAGAAATGAAGGAAAATTCGGCTTTAGTCAACGGTGTAGGTGAAGGAGAAAAGTAATAACTTACATTTTTGTGTACACTGTGTGTCACGTAGCGCCGTCCTGTTCGAACAGCATTAAAATCAGTGTAATTATTTTGAGGCAACAAATTTGTTGTTATAGAGAGACATGTTTTGTCGATGACCAGTCATGGGAAGCTTGGGTTAAAAAAAAGGCCTGACGGTATAACCCTTTCCGATCAAGACCTATACCAAATGGCCTTAGTTGAAACATCCATCCTAACTTTTAAATAATCGAATATGTACTCTTCTTAACTTGTAGCACCATCTTCTTATAATCCATCCCATACGTTGCAACCATGTTGACGTCCAGTGAATAAGCACGAATGGCTACGATAATCGTTTTTCGATTTTCACCTCATCCTTCTGCCATCTTCTCAAGTGAATCGGCATTTTTTTGCAATGAAGTTGTTGGCACACAAAACGAAAATATACATCTTCTTTTCGCCCCTCTATTACGTATACAAAGGTGTCGTGTGGCGTGGACATTAATAACGTTTATAACGTGGAAAATACATGAAAACTAAAATAATACTAAAAACAAGTAAACACCTCAAGTCAGACACTAAAATGAAAATAAAAGTTGCTCGTTCAGGTTATCAGAGATACACAAAGAAGATACGATGCACTGCAACTCGTTGTATTTATATAGATTCTTCGACCCACTGCTATGGCCGTGATGGCATGGAATTTTTGAAGATTCGATAGCCACCGCGGGCGTGTATTTTGCATAGAGCCGCAGTCAGTTGCAAATTTTGTAATTAGCCAGGTATTTTAATTCGATGACTATTAAATTAATAGTTGTAAACCACTTGACATGCACTACAGTAAACGTGTATGCTAGATTTGCATATATCTAGTATAGAGTGGATGTCGTGCAGACGGACATTGCTATGGAATTGGGAAATAAGTGGTTCTTAGTTTTTAGGGATGGGTCCTGTAATGAATGTGAACTAATCTTCAAATGAAGCAATCGCGTCTGCGTTGGTTGTGCAGAATGATGCCTTGTAGCGCTTTTTGGATTATGACATACGTTGAACCTTCTCGTTGGTAGATAAGCTCTTTCGGTTTTAATGACTTCGTAAAGTCGATAAAATCGATAGCATAAAATGAAGATTATGTCTTAATCTCATCGACATAGTGACCTAAAGCCGTGTCCATTCGCACCAAAATTGACGAAATAGTGTCGTAGCGGTTTTAAGAGAAGTGAATACGAAGAATTTATGTGGTAAACTTTGTAATGCTAAGTTTCCATTTGTCAATTTGTAATTGACAAAAGACTTTTTTTTAGGTTATATTGAGAAATTGACAAGTTGAAATAGAGAGCCTTTAAATTGACTTACGACAAAGAGGAGAACTGTCAAAGTTTGTCAATAAATCGACGAGTGGAAACTTAGCCGAACTGTCAAATTTCTTGACAGCAAGTCATGCCAATCTATTTGATGCATCTTTTTTCCAAGAGGATGAAAAGAGGATTCATTTCACGGTTGAAAGCTGAGCTGTTTTAGAAGGAAACGCAACTTTTAGAATATGGCGGTGTGTCTTGTGCTTGTCAACTTGTTAATTGGAATGGTCAAAAAAATAAAATTTAAAAAGTGCTTTACCCTAACCAAGAAATCCCCCAAAAAAAAGAAGCAGTTTATAGGTTCATTCTTCTAGTTAGTTCTGCGTTCCATCAAGCTAAGACAACAACCCACTCCACTTTGCAATTTAGTCGATGACATCACTGGTGACATCACTATTTCAGAAATATAGCGCCCTGAGGATTTTGTCGGGCCCGAAAGTTCAGTGCTTTGAAAATTTAATGTTGTTTGTCAGCTTGTAAGTGGAATTAAACAATTTCTGCGATGGTAAATACAAGTTTTATTTGCTTTAATTTTTGATTTTGTTCAAAATGCTACAATTTTAGGTGCATTTCTAAGGTGGAAAAAAATTGCCATTTTAGACTTAACGAATGGAGTCTCATTTAGTTTTACGAATGACGAAATTCAGCGCGCACTTTTGCGTTTGATGAACAGTTCTTCAAGTTCATTCAGACTTACCCACTTAGCTATTAACAATAAAAAACGTCTTTAAACTTTATCTCGATTAAACCATTTTTTATTATCAATTTCGATCATCACAATTTACGGCATTAAAATCAAATAAGAGTACCCGACAGAGCAATCTATCCGTTTATTAATACAAATGGAACAAAGCTCCCAAAATGTATCTTTTGGTAGTTTTCCATTGGTTTCTTTTCGAGTTGTTTTTCGATACTTTCGAACTCGAGTATCGAATGTCAGTTTGCATGGTGTATTCTATGAGTGATGACCTTTTCGGTTGGAGATCCCGGATCAGGGCGTTCTTCTCCCGGATTGGGGCTTCTCTCCGAACAGCCAAACACGTTTTTCTTGATTTTGAAATTTGTCTAGCGCTGTATTTGTGAAGCAAAAGCTATTCTACAGGGGATAAATAACATTTATCCAACTTGACATTGACACATGTGTGATTGTGTGCGTGCTTCTGGTTTTGATTCTGGATTCAAAACCAGAAGCAAATTTCTCTTCTATCCAGAAGAGGAACTGTCAAACGAGTCCAAGAAAACAGTTTCCCGATAGTCCAGAAGTCTCCCGGACGCTCGCGGACGACCAATAGAAAAGGCCATGAGTACTGCGGGTTATTTCGGCCATTCCTCAACATCTCTTGCCTTAAGGTGGTAACACAACGCATCATCCGAAAACTAGTACTTTTTCTCGCCACATGACAGCCATATGACAGCGGACTGTTTGACTATTTGTTCAAAAAAAATACAACCTTTGACCAAGTCGAAGTCAAATAAGGTAGAAAATAAGATCTTGCTTGGTGCTTTAAGTTTTTGTTCTTTGAAGATATTCCTGTTAAGCCGCGTTGTCGCAGGCAACGTAAAACAGGAACAGAAACAGAATCCCATACATAAGCAACTGAAACCTAAATTCGCTGAATGCTTTTTGCGTTGCTGATGTATGAAATTCTGTTTCTGTTTCTGTTCCTGTTCCTTGTGACACCGCGTCTTTTTACACTGCTTGCTACCTTCGAAATAAGCAAAATTGTCAGTTACTTCTTTAAGACACTGACAGGTCTGAGCATATTGTGTGTGGACCATTAGTCAATCTTACTCAAGCATTGCAAAAGAGTTTAATTTTACGTTGCCACCATTTGTAACTGTGTTCTCACTTCTCCACCTATACCTTAAATACATCAAAACATTCTAGGTGACCGAATTTTATTCGATAGATCGACAAAGTGTCAGAAAATCGTCAAATGAGAAAAGCCGACAAAGTTCTAATAACTCGTCGGTTAATGGCTTAACTATTTATCAATACTTAACTTGAGTTGAGTATAATTTAAGACCTAAGTCTAAGTTGCCTTTTTGGTTGTTCGTCCACCATTTTTGTTATAATTTTCTTATTGTCAGTAGTTTGACGTTTCGTTTTCTAAAAAGAAAAGAAATTTGCTCCTGGTGGTGAATCCAGAATCAAAATCATAAGCATACACAAAGTCATGACACATGTGTTGTCAAGTTGGAGAAATGCCTTTTGCCCTAGTAGCATAGCTTTTATATTACAATTACAACACCAGAAAAGCTTCAACATTTTTCTTTGGCAAAGACCATAAGTTGGTAAGGAATAGCTACCATAAATAATGAAAACAAAAGTAATAACTATCAACCTCCTTATGCTAGGGTGAGCATAAGGAGGGCTCACTAAAGGGTGAGCCAAAAGACGATGTGAATGTTTGATGTCAATTTCTATTATTAACTGAATTTAATTGGGTTTTAACTTCTTACTCATGTCAAGTAAATCCTCTTCAATTTAAGCCATTAAGTTGAAATTGTGAATTTTTTCATCTGTCTATTATGCCATGCACTGGGTGACACGTAGCACCGTTCTAGCTTTTGTGTTCAATTCGAAACAAAAAAAATTTGGTCATCATTGATCAAAAAAGCGCTTGCCTTCGACAATGATAGCCCAGAAATTTTCGAAGCTTGTTTGTTTCAGTAAGTCGGGCGTTTTCAAAGCTTTTGTCCTTTAGAAAATATAGAGACCATCGACACCAATGGCCTAAAATATTGAATACTGAAGTAGTTGCACAAATTTCAATGCAGCTGTTTATCCAAAAATTGGGGTCCCCTTTGCGCCACCCGCGATTGGTGGACTCGGTGCTTATGTTTTGGCTACCGAATAGTGCAGGTTAGACTTTCGTGCCAGATGCTGTTTTTTACTTGGATAATTAAATCGAAAAATAGTCTTTATCGAAAAATTGTTCAATTTTTTTTAAGATTCTTAAATATTTCTAGCAATATACTGATATAGATATAAACATTATGTAGTCCAAATTAGGGGACAATCAAGTCTACATCAACAAAAATAAAATAAACAACTCTAAGTACTTTACATGAGATTATTTCTGGCCCTAAGTGATTTATGGAGAAATTTGTCGTATCTTATACCTTTTCTTGTAGGAAAAACTTCACTTCATTTGAACTTCCGCAGGAAAAACCTTGGAAATGACATTGTCCATTTAACTTGCAAAATTGCTTACATCATGCCTCATTAAGTGTCTAATTTAAAAAAAGGAACTGAAATAAAAATCTCAATGCCGCACGCAGAAAAAAATACTGAACCCATTTTCTCCGAATAACTGAGTACCCTACTCACTAAGGTTTAACATACTTAAAAACCTGAGTTTTAATTTCAAATTTATCAAAATGTCTTCAATAGACAGGCGGGTATTCGAGAAAACTTTCAATAAGGAGGAAAAATTAAAATTAAAACAAAAAAAAAACGTAATTGTTGTTCAGGCTATGCTGGGGCACAGAAGTATACGTTAAGTACTTCTTGGCTTCTGTACTTAATGGCTCCTGATTCAATGAAACATGACAATTTACAGTGAAGAAATCATGCGAAAAACAGTCCGTTTCTATTCAGGCTTGATTTCAGTTTAACCCCCAAATTTGCTGGGATTTCATTCCAATTAACTGAAGCCAGCAGCAGTCCAAGCTTTAGAACAGTGATCGAAAGAAACTCGGCGTGTATGTCACACATCTGTGTCTTGTATTTATGTCTAGACACAGAAAAGTAATAATTTAATTTTTTAAATAAATCATAAGTGTTATGATGTTGGCTTAAAAGTATTGAGAGCCTAAGTATCGAAATATATGTGAATAATTTTTTCTCCAATGTCTTCTTTAAGTCCTTTTGCTTGCAATCATGTTTTTGTTAACGCCTTATGCTTGAAAAGTTAATCAACATATCGCTAGTGCATTTTTAAGTTCCCACCAACCAGACAATGAAAAACTCACAACAAATATTAAAGTCCTATAAGGGGTTAATGCACTGTCAAACGCGCTCTGTCTCACGACCTTCGAATTCATCAAAATCGCCGAATCCACCAAACCATTGCACTGCACAAATGGTGCGCGCAAAAGCATTTCGTTTAACTGTAATTTGACGAGCTTCACTGCGGCGCTTCTTGTCCATCAATTATACCCCAATTTACACCTTAATGGTGTCCGACCATTCAATCAATCATACATACGGGCTCGCAGAAAAAGGCGAAACAAGACCTAACCTCTCCACAAAAGGTGAACCCCTAACAAATTATCAAAATAAAAATTAGCACTCTTAATAGTGCAAACATTTAAAGGTTTGCCGCCAACAGATACGGATACACGCTGATCATTAGATTCACAATCTGTCAGTTGGATGAGAAAAAAAGCTGCCACTGTTTGTTGTCAACACTTGTTGCCATCCCCGCTACTGTTGATTGATGGGTCTGATTGAAGAGTGTTTCGTGGTGCGCAAAAAAACAACCCAAGTTTGAAGATGATCCAAGCACAAACCAAACCGCCCGATTCGTCCTTGAAAGTGTGAATTAAGTTTTTGCTTTTGCGTAAGACAAATTAGCCAACAACATTCACAGCTGGACTGGACGCGGCAGCCCGCGCCACACAAGTCCAGCAGTGTGAGAGCGCACAAAGTTGCCAGCATGTCTAAAACACATTTTTTCCTCAAGAATGGTGGTGCACAAGTACCATCGTTGCGCGATGCCAATGATCTTCCCATAAATCAGTCAATCATTCGCCTGTTGCACTACGTGCGATTGATTCTGTTTATGGTCGCCTGTAAACATAGTTTGGTTGCAGTTTATCCGACCAGACGATGGACTTCTTTGTGTTGGCTTTTAGTGGCGCTCATTGCCAAACTGAGCCGAACAAGATAATTACTCGCCAAATAAAGGTGACGCAGCAGTTAAGCTTGCGCTGTCTGTGCGGCGCAGAGGCGCTTTACTTAATTAATGCGACGAATCAGTTTGAGTACTCGCATGTTTTGTGATTTTTGCCAGTCGTCCGAAGATGATGGTGAGCATCATTTTTTTTTACTTACTGACAGATTAACATGACCCGAAACCATGTTGCAACTTGGTTTAGTTGACGCGAGAGATTTTTATTGCACTTTTTACTGGCAACACTGAAAATAAAGGAATTTGAAGATTTGACGTTTAAACATGTGTCAGCGACAGGTTATATGACAGGGTTAACATCTTTGCAAAAGCATGTAAAATGAGGATGACATTTTTTGTAGCCAGTCTTAATATTGACCAGGTAAGTTTGGTCTCTCTTTAATGGGAATCTTAGGATATAAATTTTATGTTTCAAACGTATCTTTCTATTGTTTGTCTATGTTTGTCTCTCAAGGGAGGCGATTCATTTATTTGCTTGGTCAAAAGAGTCAACTTCATGGAATTTGTCAAATTTGTCTTCAATGAGACTGTAAAAATAAAAATAAACTAAAAAAACACTTGTGATGATGACATTAAGAATGATGAGGATCTTATTTAGCCAGCTAATGAATTGACAAATTTTGACAATTCTTCTCTCTGTCAACTTATCGACACTCTCACCAATTCGTTTCTACTTGTGCCTCTAAGTGTAGGAAAAAACAATTTTTAAAGCCACCTCGGTCAGTAAAAATGCAGTTGTTTTCACTGGCTCTGGCGATTCGGAACTGGCATCAAGTTGTCAGCTTAATAATTTTGACAGATGCAAATAATTGGCGACAGAGCAAGTTGTCAAATGATTTACAATGCCGGTATTATCGCCGGTTCTTTCGAAAAATGAAAAACCCCTCGCCAAGGTCGACGATTATTTTGTCATAAGCTGTTGTAGATCGTGCCATGAGTTGAACAGATGTTTTTGCTTTTGAATCTTACACTTGTGAAGGCTAAACTTTTACTTTTGTAAAAAAAAAATCAAAAAATTTTAAAAATACATTACTTTATTTGATGTCTTGCTACTTTGCAGTCAAAACACTAGTCGGGGTTTCTCGCTCTCATAGACACTGCAATCGTCAATTTTTCTCGCGGTTGACACTGCCGCTGTGGTTTGACGCTGACGCTTTGATTTTTAGAACAGGCATGATATGCCCATCATGAAAATGTCATGAAAATGACTTTACCCTGACGCACTATCTAAAGCCATATAAGTTGCCTCTACTTTAAGCAGCAAATCAATAAAAGACTGATCGTTCGAGGATCGGCATGTTAAGGGATGTCGTGTGGGTTTATAATAAAGTGTGAAGACTTTTCCCCCAGAGTATCGTTCATGTGATTAAAATTGAAACTACAGTTGAAACCATTGGGAATGGTCTTAAGACCCTAATTCAAAATAATCAAATCAGTGATCCATGCAGTGTTGAAAGACATCAATGTCAAGGCCAGGGTGTTAACTGAGTGCGAAGACTCAGAAGCTAAAAATTCGAAAGCTAAAATCAAGAAATCAAGAAAAAAGGAGTCTGGAAGGTATTTTGAGACTCCACATGACATGGTAGCTCTTGACCCCCCTATATGGGCTCAAGTCTCTTAGACCAAAAAAAACTATTTTCTTCGTTCAGCTATGTACTCATTCGGCAAAATTCTAGAAACTCTCCGTCATTTCCTGAAAAAAGCTACTTCAAAAAAGTGAACTTAAAAACCTTGTGGACATTAGACTAACAGTTTTCCCCTTCTTCAACTTGATTAGGCAGATGAATCTATTTACCGTCGCCTTCTAAGTTGATTGTCTGATTCTGTCTGACTGACTCAGTAGCAAGTCTTCTGTCCAGCAAGTTCTGTCTTCAAGTCCCCTGTATCCTCTAAAGTTTCTCTAATGGATCCTTAGATTTTTTTAAGACTGTCCTAGGAGCTATTCTGTCCACTACGTGTATTTTTTATCTTAAGGCAAAACTTTACCAATTTACTCCCAGAGGGGGTATGCCAGTATTTTGAATCGCGTGTTTCTCCAGATCGTATGCTTACTTTTAGAGAAACTTCTCTTTTTCTTCCAATATTTTGCTTAGGTGGTGCACTGCAGGTGCCTGCCTCAAGTTTTCTTCGTATACCAAAAATTTCATATTGGCGGATGGCGGCTTGGACGCCGCAGACATAAATCTAAGCACTTCTGTTGCATATTGGACGGGCCAGCCCTGTTTTCAAATACTCGGAGGAATTGGAGTTCTCGATCCAAAGGTAACTTTCTTACATTACTTTACTCTCTTATGAACTCTCTTAGTTCATGTTGGCCGCTTGTGACTACAGCTGAAATGCTGGACACTTGCCTTTCGTCGGTCAGTTATTATGTTGCTGATCACCGATTTTGATTTCAACGATCACTGATTTTGGTTTCAAAAAAAATCAGTCTTCGTAGAAGTGGAACGATCTTTTGGTTGATTGTCAACGACGTTTGTGGCCATCAAGATGAAAAAAATTTGGAGCTGAGGTTTGTACAATTGTAACGTCGAACTCTCTCAGCGAAATACAAAAAAAGAGTAAATGATAAAGATCGTTTCATGACCTTTATGTCGCGGTGATCCTAGAACCTATGATCGTCGAACTTGGAGTTCCGTGCTAGCAGCTATGGATACGCCGAGATAATCAAATAATCAAGTGCGACACTGCTGATGTCTATTTGGTAAGGCTTCCACTGGATCTCAGTCACTTGAGAGCTCCCGAAAAAGGAATTTAAGATTTTGACTGGCTCTAAGACTCGCATTCAGCTAAAACCTTCTGGCTGATCTCTTCCGATTGTAACCGACTAAGGTTAAACATTTTTACGGTATTTCTTCGCTTCGAATAATTGCACATCCGATTTTCATTCAAGCTCTTTGTCAGGCTCGGCCTTACTTCGACCAAGAACTGATCAATTTCGTTAATATTTTCTTGATAATTTGATTGTCAGCCCTTTTTGGATATCAAGATTTCTAAGCTTCGTACTTGCTCTTGTATTGTCCCGCTCCCGTTTCAGATCTCAAAATTGATCTTTACATCGATCACTTTTTTAATGATTTCTTATATTCGTTCTTCGCGTGATCCAATGTATGATCCAATGCATCCAATGCATGATCCAATGCATGATCCATCCAGATCAATGCAACACTGAACTCGTGAAAACAATATATTTTTGGCAACTTTCTTACATCTCGGTTACTTCGAAATAGTAAATTGTAAATGGTGCTCGTTTTTGCATAAAGCTCGCATCAAAGCCAAGCCTAACCTACGTCAAAGAGTTATTGTAAAAATAGTTTCCCCCGTAGACTTCCGAAAATACAATACCGGTTCAATTAACCAGATCCCAACGCAGTCTAGTGGGTAGTCCAAAAGCACACTATTTAGGTAGGAGCTATATGTCGGTCGGTGAGAAAAGATCCCCAGCCAGATTATGTAAAGAGTGAGACTTGAAACGAGAACGATTCTCGAGATCGAGAGCCTGTTCCATCTTGTGTGTGAAACAAATCCAGACGCATTTCGAGTCCCATCAAAGCCATAGATTCAAGATATGTGCTAATTAGCTAGTCGCGAATAAATTAATTCGCATGGAATTAATTCACCTCAGCTAAGCTGTAGTCTCCGGCATGATGAGCAGGTTTAGCATCAGGTACAAGTATTAGCGTTAGCTGAATCCACACACCACACCGCGCTACACGATCATACGGCGGCTGGTCGGCGAAGAAATGTACGGCATGCTCTTAAGATGGCGTTGATCGTATGATGGGATGACGATCGGTATCTCGGCCGGTAGTGGCCGAGCAGTGGTCAGTATGCGAGTAGCACCAGTACTGCACAAAGGAGAAGTCGCTTGTGCTCGATGATCATTGGGTGGGAAGATACTCATACGGTGATGTTTTTGTCTTTCCATTCGAATGGAAGCGTGAAATTAAAGCACCGTTGCTGCTACGACCTTGGACAAGTTGCTTTGGCACACACAGTCACAGACACACTAATCGAGAGTACCTATCTGTGTGTGTATAATTATGTCAAGCGGACATAAATGCAAATCGACGGCAGGTAAATGTATAAATTATCGGATTTTATTTTTAAAATTCCTTTATTTTTATATCTTCTTCTACTTCTAGTTTTGTTTTGTTGTTTTGCGGTTTTTCTTGTCGAGGAATCTTTTTGCCAGCCACCAAACGGACCGTTGAGATTCATCTCCGAAGCGAATTCTTGACCGGCGGCGAGAGTAAGCTCGCTCGTCGCCACCGCCGCCGCCGTGTGATTAGCTAATCAAGATGCCTGGCCAGGTTTGGTCATTCTTTAGATGCCTAGAATCTAGATGCTTTGGGGGGAGAAGGGGCATGGTGTCTCACGGGGATGCTGCGCACAGAGATTCTCACCCAGAGCGCGTGGACCGGTTATTTCACTTTTACTATCTATAGATTGTAACAAGTGTAGTCCGTCCGGGTAGAGCAACTTTTTTGTTTCGTATTTATTACTCTTATTTGCTGTCAAGTTTGAGTGTGTTTCTGTACACACTGATGACCGGCTAAAGATATACCGGCAGCAACACAGGTAGAGGGTTCGAGTTCGCGTATGTGCTCATCAAAGAGGCGCGCAGCATCATTTCTCTTCGCACCTACAAGGCTATCGGGGAGTGTGCTATTATGGACATGAGTGGTTTTGATGGGAGGCTCCTGGCGGCGGGGGTCCAGGGATCGTTTGATTTATATTTATGATCAGATACATGAAATTACCGTTTTTAGCTTGGTGTGTTGGTGACTCTATGCATTTTACATCCGGATTGATATGGTTCTGGATTCTTTTTTATTTTTTGCATTCGAAAGTGGATTTGTTTATAAATTGATTTTAAAAACAAGATAACCTGTGCGGGTATCTCTGAAACAGAGATCGTTTTGCATAAGAGGATGAGTTAGTCTGGTTGTCTATGCAGGTATAAATTGCTAGTAGTGGAATATACCTATGGCTAGTCTTGTCGCCACTTTCAAGTTCAGTTTATAACAAAAATCCAGCTTCTACTAAACTTTTGTTGACTTATACAGTTCAGCTTTCACAAGTCGAATTGCCACAGGATCAAATTATATGTTCGATTTATGGAAGGTTCGAGTTAAGGAATAAAAAAAGCAATGCATCAAATTCTCAATGAATGAATAGGTAGGTATACCTAGACATGTTCATTTGCTTTTTAATTATCGAGTTTCCTCCCTTAACTGCCTAATGACATGGATGCGTTATTAAGAAATTTTCTCTGTATAAAAGCGCGAGAATGCCTTAAGAGTTTTTGGCCCCATTTCATTAAATCTTTCACTATATACCTAGTCGCACAAGTTTCTTCATTACTGCTCGAACAGCTTAGTCCAGATTAAAGGACTCTTTACTTAGTTCTGTATTCCGAAACAAAATGAATCTGTCAGAAATGCTGTCAGAAAAGTTATTTATATCATCCGCTGTCATTGACTCTCGAAAGTGGATTGACTGATCTTAACTATCATTTCTTATAAAGAAACATCAAAAGAAGGCACCACATTTGGCAAGTAAATCCAAGGTACAAAAAAAAACTATTTCAGATGATGTCACACTTAAAACCTGGTCCTTACTACGGTTTGTACGGCTTATAAGTTATCTGGGTTTTAATGTGTCAAAATCAAGAAATTATGTCCCCACGTCTTTGCAACTTTGTTCTCAGTGATGGTTAATGACTGCCTCCAGAGGGACAATGAGATACTTATACCTGGCGTGGAAGGGATTTACGTGGTGGCTTACGTTGACGTCGTTGTTATAAAGATGATAGGAAAATTCCTACCCACCATCAGCAAACTATTAGAGAAAGCTCCAAATACACTTAATTTGTGGCCAAAGCACTGCGGTTTGGGTATCAACCCACGCAAAACCATCCTTGTGCTGTTCACCAAAAACAGAATCATACCGCAATTTTCCTACCGCCTACCGGTCATTGAGGGAATTTCTCTTCAATTCTCCGATAGAGCATGCTATTTGGGGGGGGAGTGTGGACAAAAACCTCAACTGGAAATTCAACGTTGAGGAAAGAGTAAGGAAAACCTCAATCACATTTAACACATGGAGTCCCATCTTCGGCAGAATGTCGGGGTCCTCCTAGACCCAAAATAATCCTTTGGATGTGTACTGCAATTGTCAGACCGATACTAACGTATAGTCTAGTATGGCAAGCAGCTGAGAAACACACAAGCCGACGCTGCATCACAATCATACAGAAGGCTGCATGTATTGGTACGACATCCTCTATAAGCGATTCTTAATCTGCTAACCATCGACCTATATATGCAAGGATCTGCTGCGAAAAGCGCTTTGAGGCTCAGTCAGTTAATTGACATGCGCAGATTCTGCATAGCCTTATACAGGAATCAAGACCTCCTCCGACTATATCACCTCTTATATTGACTTCGAACCAATCAATTGCATGTTTCCTAGCAGGGATGAGTGGGAATCTGACAAACTTCTAAAAAACTTATCAAAAGCCGATAGATCAAACAGGAGCATAAAAAAGGCAATGCTGACAAGCTTGAACGACGAGGATCAGATTAGAACTAAAACAAGCCCTTCAATAGATCGAAACCCCACTCTATGGAGCTCTGGAGGGTGGGTGTAAAACAAGATTTGGATGAAGGCAAATACAATTAGACAAGAGTAAATTTCAAGACTAATTTGGCCTAAATAAAGGGTCCGCCAAATAACCTTTTCCTTTTTTTTTTGAAAATGCTATGAAAAAAAATACTTCTCAAATTTCTTTTTTTATTTGAAAGTACAATCCTTCCGGTTAATACTGGCAAATAATTTCATTCAAATGGCTGCCTCAGCTGGCCATGCAGTAGCCTACATGATCGGTCCAATTTTTAAGCACATTATCGATTGTGTGCAGCTGTATTTCAACAATGGCTTCACGAATATTGGCCTCTAAAGCGTCAATTGTCTCTGGCTTTTCGGCGTAACACTTATCTTTTACGACACCCCACAAATAATAGTCCAACGGTGTCAAATCGCAGCTCCCAAGTGGCCAAACGACATCAGCTCTGCGGCTGATAATGCGATTTTCAAAAACATGGCGCAAACCATCGAGTGTAGCTTCGGCTGTGTGCCACGTAGCGCCGTCCTGTTGAAACCAAATGTTGCCAATGTCCTCCTCTTCAATTTCAAATTCGTAGAACATGAACCGATAACGATTGCCATTGACTGTAACGGCCACTCTTTGCTCATTTTCGAAGAAAAATGCCCCAATTATGCTCTGGACCATAATCCGCATCAAACGGTGAATCGTTTTGGGTGTATCGACTTTTCAATGTATGCGTGTGGGTTTTCTGTGCCCCAAATGCGACAAGTTTGCTTGCTTACATACCCGCCAAGATCAAAATTATCTTCATCTGAAAAGATGATTTTTTTGGCAAAATCAGCATCTACTCTAAGTCGATCGCAGACCCACTTAGCGAAGCGAAAACGCATTGGATGGTCAGTTGGCTTCAACTCGTGAACCAATTGGACTTTGTAGGGCGTCATACCAAGGTCTTTTTGCAAAATTCGTCTCAATGATGTTTCCGAAATGTTCAATTGTTGAGAACGACGGTGAATTGATGTTGATGGCGCTTCACGCACACTTTCTGCCACAGCAGAAATTTTCTCGGGTGTACAGTACTTTTGGCTTTTCACGCTTTGGTTTATCGATGAGGATGCCAGTTTCTTTCACTTTTTTCACAAGATATCTTTCTTATGAAAAAAGCTTGAAAGCTATCTTTCAAGGTATGTTAAACCACAAAGGTGACTTAAGGAACTCCACATGGCGTTAGAAGGAAACGCATCGTCTAAACTATAACACGGATCTTCCCCCACTGAGCAACACAATGGGTCTCCACAGACCTAAGCGCGATGAGGAGCGGGTCATCTCGCCTTCATCAACCCAATTACCTACCTACCTAATGATGGTTTCTTAAACTCAAGGTAATTGGAATGTATATGTCAATGTCACGCATGTTGTGCATTCAGAATTTGGTGTAATACGGATTAATTCGATCGCTGGTAGGCCTTTGTTTTAGGTTGCACAAAGTCAACTAATATCTTTTAATTTGTCTATTGTCCTTCTCTCACCCGTACGGTCATTAAATGTGGTACATACCAGATGATGAGAAGAGTTTTTCTCTATCAGTGAAGTTTTGATTCCAGAAATTTTTCTTTTGGTCAATATGAGTTCCAACTTCTATTGAAGTGATACTTCTAAGCCTGTTCAACCAGCATGAGGTCTTTTCTCTTAAGCGATTAATCGTTTTATATGCCTATTTTGATTATGGATGCATTTGTTCAATACCAGATACCTATTTCAAGCCTTTCTTGGTATAGATATCTCTTTGTTAACTACAATCTGATTCTTTCAAATTCGTCTTAAGTAACGATCTTACAGCCAGCATCATCTGAACATCATAAAGATCACTCATTTAGGTGGACTCAAAGCTAACCTTTACATTGTAGCTAGTAGGGACAGCAAAAACATTCCTCCTAGACCTAGAAGAAATCAACAGAAACTACGAACTTTTATCTAACCTTTTCTTCCGGACTTAGTCTTCCAAAACGTCAATTTTTATTCACCTTAAGAGTTTTATTCCCTTCATTGGATATCTAAAATAATAGCTCTAGTCTAAAAAAATATTCTTAGGAAATAATTAAAAAAAAAAACTTCTAAATGCCCCTTTTGGGTTTCTAAAATGACCCTAAAATACACGCTTGCATTTACATTTACAAAGATCTCAAGCTTCTAAATTTCCTTATTAAAAAGATAAGATTTTAGGCTTTTTGTCACTTAATAAATATATTTTCCGCTAGCAGTTTAATGAAGCTAGCAATTAATTGCTTGCACAGATATTTGTTGTAAACAAAAAATTGCTTACATTATTCCTCTCAAAGAGCAAGGCTTGAATAGCAACCGTTAAAAGCTTAGCAGAAATATGAAGTGTATATGGAAAAATATATAAAACTTGTGAAGCAGCTGATTTTTACAAACGTTTGGTGTTTGCAGCAACATTTTTTTGTTTTAGTGAAGACGGAAAAGCTTTTGTTGGAAATAATTCAAGTGTTCATGGCACCTTTTATGAAAATTTTTACTTTGATTGATAAAAGCAATAAACTGTTTGCTGACAAATTTTTACCAATATGTCTTTCTTCCAAAGCCATGCTTCTTCTCTACTTGCTTGATCAAGCAAATAATTTCTTCCTCTACCCCTATTTTTTCTATCTAAGCCTTTAATTAAAATTTGAGTTATTACCATTTGCGCGTCTTCTTATTGCTAGGCCAGATAGAAGTTTCACAATAAAACAGCAATTTTCCATCGGTTCGCTCAAACGACTTCTATAGATTCTCAATTATACATGCAACATAAGTCTCCTCTCTTAATAAAATCCAGTAATAATAATTTGCAGCAACTGGTTGAAGGATGTATTTGCATATCAAAATCGCCTCCACTTGTTTCGCACATGTGCCTAAGATACAACTGCAGAAGTTACCTACACAGACATTCGATTAATTTGCGTCAGTGAATGTTGCAAAGATGATCCCGCTAAGTTGATTTACCTGTTAACGAGTATAACATATTTCATGTCATCACCAAAAACAAGAAAGAAAAAATAAGCAAACATCTATCTATGAATATTTCTTCTAATAATTAGTTTGATAGAAGGTACCTACATTAGTATATGCGGTATCCTCGTTATTAGCTGTTAAAGAAAAGAGAAATTACTTAATATTCTACAAGGACGTTTCGATTTAGCATTTCTTTTCAAAACTAACCAGTTTTGAACGGTTGTTTCTTTATTTCAAGAGGCATCTATATTGTATCTATTGATGTACCTATCTGTATCTATGTTGAATTGATGCGAAACAATATCATGCTTTAGATTAACTTCCTACTTGGGTGCTGTATCTATCGCCAGCTTTGATAATGACCTTGTGATAGAAATTTGCACAAAAAACAATAAAAGCAATTTTATTGCATTCGTATTAGTAGACTGAAATAGAAATTTATTTCATCTCTTAGCTAATTCAATTAAATTATCAGGTTTGCTTTGCATTAATGACTATTGTTTTGATTTAAAACGATCAATCTGGAGTTTTCAGATTCAATTCGATCCAAGCTAAAGTTGAGGCGATTATGTTTGAGAAATCGTTCTCTCTTCATCGATTAACAATTTTGTGCAAATTTTCAGACTGGCAATTGAATGGAGAGTTTTTGAAGTCCATCGTGATTTGCTTATGAAATTAGTTCCAAGATAGTTCTTTAAATAATATGGAAGCATTGAATCTAGTTTGATTTGTCGTATTAGACTGACCACACTAAAAGAAGCTGTATATTTCTGAGTGGAGCTCATGATCTTTTACTACAAACATTGTAAAGAAATTACGGTCAAGCAAAAAAGGTTCACAGATCTGTCGCACATTTCAAGTCTCACCTTGTCATCATGAAAGAACCATGTCCCAGAACAGCTGCCGGAGCAGAAGAGTTTGAAAGCCTTCTTCTCGCTTAGATGATCAACCAATGAGTTTTCACCACTCTTTGTAATCAAATTTAATTTAAAAGTTTATTGGGTACTTATTATGAATGCGTTTTTATCGCTGATCATCGTCGGTCCAGTAAACAGTTTTTGTTAACTGATCTGCCACAAGCGTTGAACTCTTCGAGCAACAATACGAATTGATTTAATTAGGGCCTGGTTGCAAAAGTCAATGCGACACATTAAGATCACTGCCGATCAAGTATGTGTATCAAAACACTGGAATAAAAGTTTTAGCTGAAAACAAAATGACTTTTAGAGATTTCAAAGGATTTTTTTTAGATCGACCGGAAGATCTTTATCATTTAATATAGCTATATGATCAACTCAGTGGAATAGTTTTCAAAAGCTAAATTGTCTCAGTTGACGCCAACTTTGATATTTCTCATGTATGTTTGTATTAACAACAGTGCTGATCTAACGAAAACCGCCGTCAAATTTAGAGCCAAAAGTCCTGTGTTAAGCACGTTCCTTTTCAGAGGCAAATGATATGTAACGATCACTCCCTCAAATCTATAAGAATTCCGCTGAGTTCGATAGCACGTAGGATAGAAACTGAATCCTTGAGTAGAACCGACCTTCGTTGGACAGAACTTGATACGTGCAGGCACACAAGGGAGCTGTGGCCAGTGGTAAGCAAAAAGAGATCACTATTTTTGATCGGATTAGCCCGCAGGGATTCCCGAGTACTCGCACGGGAATCCTCACGGGGCACTGCCCTGTGGGTCAACACGCTGAGCAGCTGGGCATACCGCATAACGATTACTGCAAAAGCTGCAGGGACGTTGAAGAAATTGAATCTGTTCGTCCCCTGCTTTGCGAATGCCCAGCCCTAAACAGCATCAGGCGTAGTACCCTCGACAGTTACTTCTTCAACGAGCTCGAAGATCTAAAGAACCTCCTTAGATTTGTATACAAATCCGGATGGGTCCAAGAGGGCGGAACTCTGAGCTTCTAACAGCGGTTTATTTCTGCTTTCGTTCCAGGTATTATGAAGGTTCCAAATGGACACAATGGACCCAACTGCTGGTCTAAGTGAACCGTGACTATTGTCGCGTTAAAAAAAAAAAACAATTAACTAAAGGTGCTCCTTTTCGGACTGATATAAGCTTTTATGAATCTAACTTTGAAGAGCAAACTGAATTTTGAAAAACGAAAATTTTAAACTGATCTTCCACCAGAATTTCCCTAAACATTTTATATGTAAGGTAGAGCTGCGTCAATCGTTCATTTCCCCGGTTCGAATCGCTCCAGGATTGATTTGAAAAAGGATCCGATCTTTTCAGTCAATCATTCACTCGTTCCTTTTTTAGCCATCATCGTTCCTACCGGTTTCGTTCTTTTTTCAGACATCGATCTAAAGTCAATAACCGTTTCTCCGTTCAGTGCGGATTGGATTAGCAGTAACCAGCGTGTGCGTGGCAAATACACCTTTTTGGAAATTTCTTAGGTTGAAGCAGTTTTCCTACGATCATCGAAGAGGCAGCGCTTTTTCCAAATCGAATTGAATGTGGGAATGAAACGTGTTAATATTGTGGATGATTTAATTTACCATTTTGCTTTCGTTTCGCTCAGTTGACCAAAAATAATGGAGAGAGAAACGTATTGATTCGTACCGATTTCATTCGTTTCGTTCATATGAATGAAAAAAAGGATTGATATTGGGAATGATTGGTTTAACTTTCTCATTCGTTTCATTCGTTGAAATGGGAAAAAGGACTGATATTGGGAACGATTGGTTTGCCCAAACGGGAATCCAATCACCAAATACTTTCAGAGAAACGGGTCCAAAGGATCGAATCAATCACGATTGACACAGCCCTAATGTAAGGTATAGCTTATTGGGGCTAAACAATGTGTGAAGATACCTGTTCACAAATAAATAAGAACTTAAGACACGATCACCGTAAAGAGACAACCATAATTTTCTAGGCTTACGCATATGTAAGTGAGCGGAAATATTTTTAAAACTTGAATGAATAAGAGAAACTAACACATGCAATCTCTCGATTGCAGTCTTATCTTATAAATAAAAAAAACTATCTAAATAACACTAATTAAAAAATATGTTTTCTTTTCTTTATGCTAGTTAATAACTGCTTTAAACCTAGTTATTAACAACTGAAGCCTAATTTAAAAAACTGATCTGCCAGATGCAATTTTACTCTAAACTTGAAATTTGAGTTTGTGCAGACAAAACATTCTTTGAGCACCGTAATAGACCGTTGAAGATCGTCAATGATCTGTAACTAAATGTATTAAAAACTCGCAAACACTGACACCAACGGATATTAAATGATTTTTTTATATATATAATTTACGCGATAGTTTGTGCAACACATGTTGCAACGACAAAAGATCTTTAACAGTTTTCTTGCGCGAACAATGGGATAGCTATGCATGAATATTGTGAGGCCTTGCTATGATGCAAGAATTTCAAATTTCAGTGTTTTCTTTAGTAAAGCTATTAAATTAAACGAATCCTGAGAATTATATTAACAATGCCTTTTAAGTAGATAAACTTACTTGCATGGCGGACCTAAAGTTGGTACCTACCACAACTAATGCCGATTACTTCCATAATCAACTCTATCAAATATGACCTCTCAGACCCAGCCGCTCGTTAAGTAAGAAAACTATAGCCAAAGTTGAAAACTAACTCGTACCCACCTTATTTTGGCACTGCAATAAAATTCACTAAAATCCTCTGATTAATACCGCATTAAAGTGATCTTCACCACATTTTATCTGCGGCTAAATACATAATCTCCACTCACGAAGCACACAATTCACCCCAAAAACACATCAGATACGATTTCATATGCGTGATGATGCAAAATTCAAAAATTGCCGTGTTAGCCAGAAGAAAAAAAAAATCCACCAGAAAAATCTTGTTCCATCGATCGAAGGCCATCTTTGGACAGAACAGCATCGGCAATAAACTGCTTTGCGCAGTCGCAGCTATACACCATAACCTCCTCATCGCATATTACCACTATCATCGAACGACAAGATCAGTTCGATCGGTGCGGGTCGGGATCGGTTATTTTGTATAATTTTTTAAAATTATAAATCCACATTATGCACGATGACGAATAAATAAGAAGAAAAAAAAAAAAATATAAATTTCTGAAAACATCCATAAAACTTGTCGTGTTCTTAGGTGCAACTGTGTGGACAACTCGGACAAATCGGCTACAAATCAAAATGTGGGGATACATGTTGCCGCCAATTGATTTGTTAAGCGATGTTGCCCGACGAATTCAATGGATGATAAATATATCTATACAAACTGCTATTTTTTTTATCATGGCATCGCTCCTCTTATATTGAGATGCACCAAGGAGTTGTATGGCAACATTTGAAATTAATATTCGTAAAGGAATTCCAAACTGCTGCTGCTGGGAGCCCGGATGATTTATAAGCAACTCGCCACCTTGTAAAGAGTGTTGCCGATGGTAGACTCGGCACGCTCTGCTGGCCAGTGCATCGGTTAATCAACAATCTTGTACTTGCTGGTCACAAGAAAAAACAACAAAAATGGGTGGATAATAACCATCACCAGTGGTAATGCAAAATTCATTGCACAATGACACTCTTAAAATGAAAATTAAAATATTTTCGTCGTCATGCAATGCCGGCTACGAGCTTGTTAATGCAGCAGTCATATATGCAAACTATGGGCAAAGTGTGAGAGGTAACACTATCGCCCACGTGATTTCAGCACGGGATAACATAGATGCTAATTGCAATATAATAATTTAAAGAAATTAACTTGAGTCGTCAAACCGGGAAGAATGCAAAAGCATTACTTTTCAGTTGCTGGAAAGATGCTTCTACCATCACAAGTCGAGATCTGATGAAATATTTTAGCTTATGTATTCCTAGTCAAGCTACTACACGTGTTGCACAAATTATAAAATAGTGATCTACATTCATTCAACAGTTTTCTTATCATATCACATATTAGGAGTATATTTGTTCTTGTCAAACTGATCTGCCAGGCCCATGTAGATCACCGAAATAAAACTACTTGTGATTTTACTAGTTCAGGCTTCGAGAAAACTAAAAAAGTTGTGCAGATCAGAAAAAACCATAGGACAGTATTATCCTATCCTTAAGCAACAAAACATTTATAAGTAAACGTATCACGACAGTTTTTTTTTTAAATATCTGTTAAAATATAGTACATTTGTTGTGTCATTAAATATAGTTAGCTGTTATTGTTGTAAGAGTTCCACTTGTTTGCAAACAGGCATCGATACCTTTTAAGTAAGGTCTTTGAATCTCATTCTTTTCATCTTATGGCATAACAAGATGATTTTAAGTAAAAATTTAGTTAAACTTCTTTAAAATGTGTTTTTTGCAGTAACAACTTCTTTTTTACTTCAAAAGTTATCTACCCAAGATCGTTTATTCTCTAAATGACATTTTTGGTTAAGTTTGTTAAATTAAGGTCATGAAATGGTGCCGATAGATGGTAGATCACAGTAAGCTTTATCTTAGAGCTAGTAAAACAATAATAAAAATTAGCAATACTTTAGAAAATATTTATACGAAAAATTTAAAGAAAACAATATCGACAGGTAATAGTTTTTAAAATTCGTATCAAGGAAAATTTGATATTGAAACAAATTGTCAAGAAACAATTGTCAATTCTAAATCGTTGAAGAAAAAAAAGAAATAACTCTTGTGGCTCACTGACAGGTAACAATCCCGCTCTAAATACATTTTTCGCACTGCTTAGACTATACCTTTGAGCTTTTACAGATTATAACGAAGCTATAATTCAGGCTGACGGATCACAACCAAGTATACTTGATTTCTACAGATCCTTTGTATTCTATCGTGGATTGTACCTCAGGATAACTTTAACATTGAGGCCCAATTTAGTGTTATTTCTGATGCATTTTTGGCATCCATGAATGCTAAAAGACAAGAGGATAAAGTTTCCATGATCGTCAATCAATCATTCACTGATCAATCATCGCATCTTCCCTGTGCTGCATGTGGCTTATAAGATCTTGTAGCTTATTCGGAATGGCACAATACTCATACAGTGCGTTTCACGCAATGCTTATGATCACTTATCAAATTTGCGTACTTATTCAAGATCCTTAAGAAAAACAATGTAGAAAAACATTTTAAGCAATTTCCAGTACATAGAGTAAAGTCGTGGGTTTTTAATGTTCCCAGTTCATTAAACTGTTCATTAAACCCAGTTAACAGTTCTGCCTAAGACCGGTATCAAGACTTAAAGTATCTGTGACATAAGATCACTTTTCCTGACGCTGCTATGTTAGTCTTACTTGCTGTTTTATGTAAGCGAACTAAGAAGTATATGGGCAAAGGTTCCTCAGGGGTCATGATGGATTCCTTTTGCCAAAAAACAAATAACCACTGCGTAAAAGCCTTGCAAGTGTATGTTTAAAAATACTAGGAGCAAAAATGTTGCAACAAAAAATTTATTTAACTAAGTTAGCGATCTGCCATCGAGAATGATTTTTTGTCCAATATTTGTTACCTTCTATGCGTTTCTTTGCATACGAGTAAAAGATTATGTTACGGCAGATCAGTTTTTCAGGTACAGTTCATCGCTTTTAGCCGTGCTTTTTAATTAAAACAAAATATCTTCCTATTTAATATAACCGATTTCAAAACAATGACATTTAATATTTTAAAATACTGACGTGTAAAAAAAACTAACACGAAAAGGTTTTCTCAAGTGATCTACCATTGATACATGATCTTTTTAATTATAAATTTAGGTTGCTATAGGTTCGGTTTAGTATAAGCAAGAGCTTCATAATGTGTAGATCAGTTTCTTGAGGCGACTTTTTATTTTCATGCGTACATATACACTTTTCCGTTTTCTGGATATTGATAAGTCTTTTAATTGACATATCTTTCATTCATTTTAAGCCTTAGCAAGATCAAAAACTGGACTATCAATACCATCACCGCTATTACCGTGTAAGATCTTTAAGAACTTGGTTTTTCGGTAAATTTGTTCTAAATCGATAAAAAATATTGAAGATATAAGCATTTTCTATGTTCCATAAAAATTATTGAGCTCCGCCTTCTTTTAGGGGATATTTGAGTATTTTTTTTTTTCGCATTAAGTTCTGCCTTTATCCCACGAAACTCATCATTTTAACGAGCTGCAAGAATTTATGAATATTAAATAAGATATGTAAGTACAGGTGGTTAATATCACAAAGTTTACTGACATGAGCTGGCAGGCATTTTTATACTTTCCCATTAGGTCGTTGATAGAGGAGTATAAGACTGTAAATATACAATAATCGCTTAGTGACTTTAAAACAAAATTGAATAAACAATTGTTAAAAAGTTAAAACTGCGAATATATTCAATCTCCAAGATCTCGCGCTCATCAAATCGAACTGCAAATAATCGAATCGTAAAATCCCGAATTAGTATTCAAATTATCCACACAAGGAAGCAGTGTAAGCCGTATCTCGCGATCGATTGATGATCAGTTTGTCCCCTGGAGTTCAACGAGGAGAAATGTCCATTGTTCACCGGCATCTGGCTCACAAATCTTCCTCTTTTGCCTTTCGTACCAAATCACATAATCATTATACGGATAGCATCATGCCATAGTTGAGACTCTGTGATGCGCGTCCGCGGGACGACGACACACCGTCTGCGCAATGTTATATTTTATATGCATAATTTTAATCAGTAAAATGAAGAAGAACAAAGGCCAAGGGGTAGATATAGTATAGAGTTGGTGGCTTCTAGCCTTATGATGGCCCGTTTGCAGCTCTTGGCCGCGGGAGCATCTCTAAGGTGGACTGACATCTCGCGATGTAATTTTTCTATGATTTATGTTTAATTATATGAGCATTGTAGCAACATTAGCAGTGGACATGCATCATCTGAGTAGCAATAGCAACATCGCTGCGCAGCTCGGAAAGAAGCTTTTTAAGACTGGCTCGGAGTAGGTATATGCGCCAAGCCACTCAGTTTGGAAAAGTACTCATAAATTAAATTCCTTCAAATTGTGTGCAACGATTCGGTTGTTAGAGCCATAATATACCAACCGAGTGCATCAGCCACATTAAGGCGAAAAGAAATGGAAATTCGGTTTCGAAACATTCGCATAGGCATCCGAAATAGGAAGCTCCTTCGATGTTTGTTGTCATAGTGAAGCACAGTCAAAGGAGGTCGGAATATATCAAAGAATTCCAAGAAAGATTCAGTTCGGCTATGCGCCTTGACTCTGCGGGCTTCAATGCAAGATGATCGCGGGACATTTATTTCAATTGAACAAATTGTCGGAATGTTTTGCATTTTCTCGGTTGTATGCGCTGGCAGCTAGCATATTTATGATGCATTCTTGTCTTGGCTATCCCCGAAAACCAAAACGAGTAAAAGCGAAAACTGTGTCGTAAGACAAAATCGGTGCAAGTGAGCATAAATCATTTTGAACAGCGACACCGGCTTTGCATTAAGTCTTTCGTAATGTGCGGTTACGCATGGACTAATCCTTTAATCGTGGAATAATCTGAAAGATATGATTTTCGGTTGCTAATGGATGCAACTGTTTAACAACACTGTAAAACGTTTTTGAGATCAACCCAGAAAATTTGTGCAATTTGTGAAGGAGGTTTAATTTAGTTTGACCATTCAAAAATTCCCACAAAAGATCGGAAGGCAAACAGCTCCACCTCTCTATGCTCTTTGACGTAACTATATAGGTGGAATCTTCAAAGAGCCCTATTAGGGGCAGAAAAACTGAAGCGTCCCCCTAATTGATTGTGATTATCAAGAAATTGCTCCTCCAAATCACACTCATTACAGTTCACAAAGATGACAATAAATACACGTCTAATGAATGCACGACACCATAAATCCTCCCCGCGATTTAATACAGCAAGAGTGTACCATCGCACACCCAGTTTATCTTGCCTCATTTTCAAAAGAAAAACGATCATGACTGAAACAATTCCTCCTACCGAATGGCCCAAACATTGTATGTGTGAAAAATTACAATAAATTAGTAAACGATCCTAGTTCCCATACGATTCGGACACAGTAAGCTGCTGCTGTCGAAGGCCCTCCATGACAGTAGTGCGGCGGGCTTGTTATTGGCATTGTTTATTATCCACAATGGGATGGTGCCGCACTGGGTACATCTTCACTGCAAATCGAATGAGAATCAAATTATTTTACATAATTCACTCTCGTGCAGCGTGAAAATCCTACTCCTCCGCGCACGAAACTGTTTTGTTGGATCGATATTGTTTTGCTTTGTTGTACAGCCAAAAGTATGGTAAAGTGGTTATGGTTACAAGATCGGAGCAGTGTCGACCCATAGAGTTTGGTGGTGCACTGAAAATAGTTTAAGGTATGTGCGCGGAGTGAGAAATTCTATAAATCAATGCACGATTCGCTTGAAGATTGTTTTTGCACATTATTGGTAAAAAAAAAACAAAAAAAAACCAGAAATCGAAATTGCGTTGATCAATTTTCACACTTCGAAAAAAGTGGGAGAGTAAAAGACTGAAGTGTTTTGAAGTGGTTGAACAAGTATCGAATGCGGTCTCCCGACAAATAATTAAATACAGGTATGTAGAAGGCGCTCTTTTCCTAAGGTTAAAGGGCCAAAAAAATATATCAGGAAAAGCTTAAGTGATCTACAATTGAAAAACATTTATTGGCGGATCTGTTCTGATTACAATAAGGTTGCCTTTGGCATAGACTCGAATTTTGTCAATGGCAGATCACTTTTTTTTATAAAAACACTTTCATTTAACTTCGAGCGCTTAAGGTGTTTTTATTTTAATTGCCTGACTAACGATTGCATAGGAAAAAATAACGTGAAAAGTTGCATAGCCATTCACGGTATTATAATTTTTATGATAATTAAAAAACACGACAAGGGAAGTGATCTTCAATTCAGAAATGAGATTTCTGCAATTTAAGTTACTTATTTAAGCACTTTTTTTTAATTAAGCTTTTTCGTTTTGCTGGCAGATCACATTTTGAAATACGACAAATTTTTTATTAGTGCGTTCTATTTTTATCGACTTTTACTCGAAATTTCGTCAACTGTTCAAGTATGGAAAAATCAGAAAAAAGTTTTCCATAGTCGTCCACTATTGAACAACCACTTCTTCTGGATGAATGCGAGCCGCTGTGCGCTTTCGTTATTAGTGTTAAGGCGTTATTACTGGTAGATATTATTTCCAAATGCTAATTGGTTAAAGTTTTACATAGGAACGTTGCTTCCCCAGGTTATTTTTTAAATGTATTGGCAAAATTTTGTGTTTGTGTAGGGAAAAATAATAAATTTTTGTGTTCCAGCGATCTACCATTGAAGAAGAATTTTCTCAGGATATATGCGAGTTGCTGTGGGTTCCCATATATTCAAGTTAAGGCGCTATTACTGGTAGATCAGTTTTCCAAATGCTGTTGTGGTTAAATTTTTGTTTTTCGTTACCGTTCATGTGTTTTCTTTAAGAATATACTGCAAATTTTTTTCAACAATTTGTACATACAAAAATGTGATCTACCATTGAAGAACAACTTCCCTAGGATATATGCGAGCCGCTGGAGTTCCAATTTATGCGAGTTAAAACCTTGTTACCGGTAGATTGCCTTTCCCAATGCTATTGTCAAACTTTTATTTAAAAAACGCTCCCGTTTTTGTTTTTGTAATACACTGATGAAATTTTGTCGACTGTTTGTCACTGATCTACCATTGGAGAAATTTTTTTTCAAGTTATATGTGAGTGGCCACGGGTTCCCATATATTCGATTTAAAGCAATACTCATAGATCACTTTTCCTTTTTCCTTGTTAATTTTTTTATTTTAAAATAAACACCTGCTCAAGGGCTTGATTACTTTTTTATGTATTGATATTACGTGAGGATAAAAGATCAGAGAGTTACTGTACACTTTGGTCTAAAACTATTGGGGACAAAAGCTTGGAGAAAAAATGTCATGTGGAAGCCAGATCCGTATTAGTGATGAATTGTTTAGAAAACAATGCGTTTTGCCCAAAACTAGGCTCCTGAATAATGAGTGAGCAATATTTCCTCAAATAACAAATTAAAGCAGGAATTAAAGTTCCGCCCTGGAAAATAAGATCTGCCAGATCAAAGCCTTCACGTCATATGAAAAGAAATATTTTGCAGGTTAAAAAATATTTCAGAAATTACGTTTCCATACTCAATTTCAATACTCCTTCAAAAGACAATGTCTTTTGAAGGAGTATTAGGTCGTTAAAGCAAATATGTTTATGCTTTCTATATATTTTTTCGTGATCCACACATCCATATCTACTTCTAAAAGACTGACGCTTTTTGTATACCCTTTTCATTACTTTCATATGATAGCTTTTCGTTGGTTTTGAGAAATAAATATTTTCGATCTGTTTTCAAATCAAGCAGATGCATAGTACGTACTCGGATTTTAATAGAAAACTTCGTGATCAAATCAAGCATAATACAAACTTAATAATATCAGACATCCTCAAAATCCTCAAAGTCCCAGATAAAATGTTACATGATGTCGTTTGATTCAATTTGATTTGTTGATCAGGTTTGAAGTAAGGCAAGACTTGCAAATCTCTTCCATTTTATCAAGCACTCATAATTTTTCCGAATACAGAATATTTATATGTTTGTGTGATAAACCAATGTCATACTATTATGCCTCGAAGCTACCTAAAATTAGCTTAAAACCTATAAAAATAAACCTGACTTCCCTAGATGAAATGTTGAAATAAGCTCAACTCACTCTATGCAGAAAGAATCAAAAATTCAATTGCAATACGCCCTCGCTTAATGCATTCCGATATACCAATGGTCCCAAAAAAAAATGCCTGAGGATATTAATATACCTCTATCGATCCCACACATCCATACAGTTGAAGAAACACCTTTTGGCGGATCCCCATTAACAGCCATCAATGTCCGACCGAAATGTGCAATTTCGCTTTCAAAGACACCAACCTGAAACCATCACACCTAGTTCACCCATATTCTCGAGCAAAAAAAAATTTAATCCATCCAACGGTAAGAGAACACACTATACTCTGCCTAAAACTATGGGGACGGGAAGGTGCACAGCACACACCAACTCCATCCATAAAAACGGCCTGAAACCATCGGAAAGAGGAGGCTCAGGGACTCGGTGTGTCTGATGGGTGCTTTGTGTTAGTTCCAGCATTAGCGTGGCTTATGGGTGCGTTCTGAACTCCACGATTATTACTACGTCGGCATGCACCCAATCCCTCAGCCTTGTTGTCGGTTTTTTGTCTTCTCAAATTCCCATTCGCGAAACCCTTCCCGATCCTCTCTGTTTAGCCAGCTTCGTGTCTAGATGCCTCCGCTTGAGTGTCGTTTTGGGCTCAAAGATGCTTACAACTATTGGATGCTTGGTATGCACCACCTCAATCTCTGTCTTGAGTGTGTACCTGCTGCTCCGTACTCACTCGATACAAAAGGAAGGAAAACACGAAAAATAGTAATAAAGTCAGAGAAGTCAGGTCGGAGTGTTTGATTGTAACGTGGATTACCTTTTGGGGTCTTGAATTCCCACTTTGGGAAAACATATCACACACAGCCCGAGACCGAGAAGATATTGATTAGCTAAAGATGCTCCACGAGGGGTGTGTTTCACAAGTCACAACGAGGGTGAGGTATTCCTGCACACGACAATGCCATACTATAACGACATCCGACTGTGGTTGTAAGAAGAAGGCATGCCTGAATCGGTATGTGCCTGAATTAGCATTGTTCAGGCTTTGAATTCCTAACCGACTGAATTTGGGTCTCCGATATTATTTTTTTTTAGTTTTTCTTTGAGGGAGCGACACAGCGCACAGGGGTCACTTGTAATGCCGCGCCGACGTCGCGCTTGCCACATAATGAGGTGGGTTCTGTAATTTTTCGCCTGTCTTCTTTATGCCTAGAGTCAATTTGGAACCGATACTAGATGGTTATTTGGAAAACAAATGACTGGTCATGTCATGCTCGATGGTGGTGGTGGGAGGGACCACCGGAAAATTGTTATAAATTCATAATTCATTTTCACACAGGGCACAAGTGCATGTTGCTATAAGAGTAAAACAATGTTTTACCGAGAGTTGTAACCATGTCTGGGACGTGGGTGAGGATCACTTTAGGTATTTTTTTTCTCAAATGAAAAGGAGGTTTTGGACACTTTAATTGACAAGGGGTATAAATGATATTAAAAGGGATTTGCATAACATGGTGGATGGCATTTTCCGTGATGATTGTTACGTAATAAAAACGAGGTGATGATCCTGATTGAGAAGATAATAATTCTTTACAAACTTGGTCATAGGCAACATTCACAAGAAAAGTTACTTTGCCAATTTTTTTATTTGTATGATCGGCACATGGTTATGGATCTGCGTGCGGAGGTGACATGAAACTTGTGGATTTCATGTTTGGTGTAACTTATATGGGCAGGTGGATTTACCAGACTTATGGTCGATAAAAGCTGATGCATTAATTAAAGTCAACTAAATCTCTCTATCGAGATGAAGATTTAGCAGAATTAATTAATGCATTGGCCACTTTTATGGACTATACTTATGTGATTCTAGTAAGTATGCACATTTAGTAGATGAGGTCATATTGAAGGTATCTCCAGCTTATTTGCATTTTGACGAAAAACAGATGCGTTAGATGATTGCATGTGCTATGAGAAAAGAGAAAGGAATCCGAAAAGATACCACGTTTTAAAGTGAGCGGAATGAATCAGGCCTTGCTTATAGTCATATGTAAAAAGAGGGTGATTCCAGTCCATATAAAAGAGGAAGTAGGCACTGAAAGAAATATTGGTAAAATTTAGTCCAGATTTTAAATAGATTAGCTGAGTCTGTTTTCCGCTTTTGTATTGTAGTATAGTTGAGCAATGCTGTAAGGCAGGTTAGCCTGTAGGGGGGATCTACCACTTACCAACATCTTCTCATGAACCAAGATTAATGAGTGATTGCCAAACTGACAATGAAAACTTTTACAATGGCTGGTAGATCGCTTAAAGGAAAAGGACAAAATGGATAAAATATTTACGCCGAAGCTATACTAACAATCGCATAATCAAGTGTTCCCTTCTTTTTATTTTCATTCTCGTGTAACAAAATTTGTAAGCATTGTAGATTCAGCAAATACAACAAGCTTTGTAATGCTGATGAGTTATATCATAACCAACATGTTCTCTCTAAGTTCAAAAATGATCCCAAGGAAGAGTAAACCATACTCGTTTTTTGTTTGGCAAAAATACAAAAAAATTACCAAGCGGCTGAAAGCAAGAGGAAATGCTGTGCTTTGATATGCAATAAACCATATTGGCTGGAATCAGCTTTGGTGATCTGTGATTTTCACATTATGTGACAGTCAATGTGATCACAAAAATATTGTTCGGAATCGTTATTAGGCTTGTGATGTAAGAACACTTATTATCATTCATACATGCAGAAAGTCTGCCAACTAAGCAGAAAGTTTAGTCACAAAAAAATTGTGATGATCAAACACCATGTTAGGAAATATCTGCTAAATAGTTGATGAATAGAGGTTATCGACTGCCAGTGATCGTTATTTTGCCTGGGACGGTGTTTTATCATAACAACAGTTTTTGTAATATGAAAGATAAATCAGAAAGAAAGTCTCTTGCCAAGAGCCTTAAGCCCGATGAACTTTTCGAGGTTACAATGGGTATGCTTTAGTCATAGCCAAGCTCGCGAAAAAATGAGTTCCTCTTGTATTTTGGTATCTTCAAGAACTGATTCGGATCGAAGGTATACTTAAGCTACACAAATCTTTGCCTCTTCATATGGAAGTCACTCAATTTAGTTTTTGTGTAACGTTGATCTAGCGAACAATCCTCATTCAGACAAAGATTCTGTTGGTATAATGTGGCATTTGACATATCTGAGTGCATTTGTTTCTGACGTTTTGATGGATTCTTAATCGTTTCTTAAAATTTATTTCGACTTACACTCCAAAAAGTATAGAACACCGTCGAATATAATAAGCCAAGTCTTTGATGAGAAGCACACCGAAACCAGAACCAATTGACTCGGGTTCTAGTCTCGGCTGATCTTCCAAGAGGCATCAACTCTTTAAGGCCCAAATTTTTTAATTCATTAAAAAGGGTTTTCTTCTCTACCTAATAAACCCTAATCAAACCAACAATCATCGAATTACACTCGTCAAAGTGATCTGGCCAACCGGTGGCCAATACTATAGGATCTCTTCCTCATTTCGGCCAAGATCATATCGGATCGTCTCTTCTCTTGATTGGACCTGGCAAAACCATTCAAATAAAACAAATTTCGAATTTATTATAATGAATCGAAATTGTGCATGTGCGCGATGCATATAGAATGGTGAATGATCTTCATCTATTCCTGGTGGTGCATCTTCTTCTGCATGATCATCATCATCCAGCTCTTCTCTTGAGGTTAGGTATACTTCTTCGTAAATCAAGTTACATAAGATATCCACACGAAACTAAAAGAAGGTGGTTTGGCTTTATTTTATTTTATTTCCCCGCTCATTGAAGAGATGCACCTTTTGCCTGCTGGATGCGCACAACACGGGCACCAGCACCGGTACAACAGCGCTATTAGCGGCCGTTGCTTAGGCTATAAGCCAAATTCGTATATACTACATGCAATGGCCAACTTATACCGTCTATTTGCATCGACTCGTGTGAACCATGCTTGAGGTATAATCCAACTTGAAGGTATAAATAGCGCCCAGACGATGTCAAAGGAGTTTGCTTGGGTCGTCTCGGGTCGGCCTCAAGGAGATTTTAAACACATAATACCGCTGAGCGCGCATGCTGCCCACGTTTTGAGTTGAATCTAATTTCGGGGAAGAAGCATTGCGATATCGGGCTGCTTAAACTTTCACTATCCTTAGAAAAGCGGGGGACTCTCGCCTAGTCGAGGTTGGTTGTGAGGCTATCTAGGAATCATCTCTTTCGACTCAACGTCATTTAAATTTCATTGGACGAATTATACATTGACGTGTCGTTGTGGCCGATGATGTGTGGCTGTCTGTCGGTTGTCTATCGCTCAGATGGCCTTTTGAAAAAAAAAAAACTAAAAGACTCATTGGCAGCTTTAGTGAGTGTAGACATGCGGGACGTGTATGCAAATGCGGCTTGAATGAGGTATTCTTATTTAATTAGGTGGGTTTAATGATGTGGTTACGGCTTATGTAAAGGATGAGTTGAACTTTTGCTGAAAAGGACAAAAACGTCATTTTGGAAAAAATGTTAAATCGATTGCGTCCGTTGGTCGTAATTTTTCATTTTCTTTTTATTTAGGCAAGGCTCTTATCCGAACTGAGGAGTCCTGTCATTATGGCATTATTATATAATTCAATTGTCGAGCCAAGGAGGCTTCTTAAAATTTGAGGCTCTTAAAATTAGGCTTTTCAAAATTAAGACTTTTTAAAATTTGTTTTTTTTTAAGGCAGACAGCTTCTTCTACTGTGTCAACATGATTCTGGAGTATCACTAATCACTTCACAGGTCGATGTGAGAGAGTAGGGAAAGGACACGGAACTGATCAAGAAGAACTGTCTTTAATAAGGCTTTACTTTTGTTTATTGTTTGTTATCATAGAAAATTTATTCACAAATGGCGCCCGACACAAAGCCTAAAACCAAAAGACAAATTATTGGCAGACTACACTGAGGGTAAGCCTACAAAGCTTTAGAGGAAATATACTGACAATAGAATGCAAATGAAGTTTGATTTTATTATGATCGGGACGCGAACCCACGTCCTCCTCCACAATAACCAGCCACAATTATTTGTGCACCTCAAAGGAGCAAAGTCATAACAAAAGACCGTTGAGTTGGTAGCAATGGAGTGCACATCCTCTTGCACGACACAATAATTACTGCATCTTGCGTAAGTAGAACCACGACGAAAACTTACGCAAGATGCAGTAAAGCTTAAAGAAGCTTGCTACGATCGGGATCCGAAACCACGTCCTTCTACACCATAACTCGCCACAATTTTCACTCCACCTCACGTAGGTATGGTATGGTGAAAACCCTTCAGTCGGAGGACTCAAGCCTACGTCCTCCTACACGATCATTCATCACAATAATTACTGCATCTCACGAAGGTAGAGCTAAAGCTTGTAAGTTTGCTCTGACCTGGACTCGAACCCAGGTCCTCCTGCATGATAACCAGACACAATCATTTTTGCACCTCGCGGGAGTATAGAGCGATGATAACACCGCTTGAGCTATGAGGACTCGAGCCCACGTCCTCCTGGACGATCACCCACTACAATAATTATTGCATCTCTCGAAGGTAGAGCCAGGATTAAAAATTTTGAGATAGGAGGACTTGAGCCCGCTTTTTCTGCACAATTTATATATAGAGTGGCGCAACAGCTCGAGGTGAACCAGGGCCAACTTCTCAACAATGTATGCTGGTGTGTTAATTTCTTCACATACAAGGGGACCTACAATTTTTTGCCGAATCCGAACGGCACTTTTGAGAAGTTTTTCAAGATAAAATGATACTCTCGGAGGGCTTGTCAAACCCTCGCGGAGGTGGGGACCGTGAAAAAGAACAAGTCTTTTTTTTTTCAGGTGACGATGGCAGGATTTGAACCCAGACCTCCGGCGTAGTAAGCACACACACTAACCACTACGCCACGGCACCCCACTTCTGCACAATTACTCGCCTTAAAAATTGCTGCTTCTAGATAGATCCATAGTAAGAACCTTTGAGTTAGAAGGACTCGAGCTCGCGTCCTCCTGCACGATCACCCGCCGCAAAAATAATTTCACCTCTCATAGGTTGAGCCATGACAAAAACTTTTCAGTTCGCTCCGGCTGGGACTCAAACCGACTAAACGCACGGATGTCTGCAGCAATAAGAACCGCGGGCGGTTAGTCTGACATACCCAAAAATTATGATTAAAGTTAGTGGAATTTGAGTGCTTGATTCTTTTCTTGGTTCCCACCACCAAATCCAACCTTACCCGGCTTCCACTTAAAATTTCAACACAACCCGCATCACTAATATCGAATTCAATTTGCCACTTAATGGCCACACACACTCGTGCACTCACCTGACTAATAACGCCAATTTGTCCATTTTGACAAAATCGGAAATTACACACATCATGCCTGGGGGCGCAGTTTTTAATGAAACAAACGTCCTCAGGTCCGCAACCTTAACTCCATACCATATCCACCTACAACTCATGCTGGGTCCATCACGAATCGGATACTGGCTTCCACGCAGGCACTGACCCATTCACCTCGATTCTCACTGGATCGAATGCCTTAATTAGATAGACAGTATCCACAGCTATCTTCCGTGGCCCATCATCATGACGGCACCGTATCATCATCGGGCCTATTCGCGGGCAAATTAGGCGAATAATCGAAATAAATTGCCTTTTGTGTGTGTTCGGAGGGTATCAAATGGGCGCGGACACAGCCCGCGCGGTTGGTGTTGATGAATCAACTCGAAGCAGACATCACGCGGAGATTCCTTCAGCATGTTTGCTGCTAACGTGTCTCATGTCTTGCGGACTCTTGGTGGACACACTCGACCAAAACATGACGACTTCACCCAGTGTGCTGCTGGCTTAGACCTACAATTCCTTGCTTGCCTTCACCCGTAAGCCGAACTGATCCGTAGTTTATGATCGTTATTTTTTTTTCTTATACCTAGTCTTTTTCTTGCATAATCGAAATCGAAATTTTTACACACACATCGGTCTCCTGGTGTAAGAGAGACAGTGCTGCGCATGCGCTTAGTTCTTCTGAAGCAGATCATATTGCATGTAGCTTTAAGGTTCGGCCTGTGCTCTGTGACTAGGAGTTTCTTGGCTGGCCTAATCTCCTGTT
Source organism: Neoascia interrupta (assembly GCA_947623515.1). Classification (NCBI taxonomy): domain Eukaryota; kingdom Metazoa; phylum Arthropoda; class Insecta; order Diptera; family Syrphidae; genus Neoascia; species Neoascia interrupta. Next base: position 189,601,699 of record OX392462.1, read on the forward strand.
TCCTCTATGCACATTACCCTAAGACTCTGACTCGAATGTTAGTATTTCCATGTTAAGGTACGCCGCGTCGGTCGGTCTGTCTGTCTGTCTGTCTCTTCATCTGTCGTTACTTGACAATCAATGTAAAAGGAAACAAGATGAGCGCGTGTTTTACTCATTCCGATGCGGCTTCTATACATGACCACCATATAGCCATCTCCTTAAGTCCAACAGCAGCCATAGTGCCGTGTCGTTGCCGTAGTCCAACCACAAGCTTATATAGGTGTGCAGCTCAATAAACTTAACAACGGAATGAGATGGTCTTACGTAAGCCGCGCGACTCCCCATCATTACACACCTTTATAAATTATTTGTTTCAAAATTATTACAAAGGGGCAGCAGAGGGTGAGGTGGTGGCGCTCAGCGCGCAGTGCAGCGTGCGCTTGGTAATTTTTTTTTAAAAGGAATCACAAATTTTAACGGTTTTTTCTTGTGCCATGGTGCAATGGTGCGACTGCGCAGCTCTATACGTTTTCATGTTCATTTGGGAAGTTGAACTGTGCGCACTGACTTTGCCAGATAAAGAGATACTTTGTATACTTTGTATCTCTTTGGACGCTGACTGTCGTGTACAATATGTCTGTTTGGTTTTTGTATGAAATATGAACGGACTTGTGTGTTAATCTATGATAAAGTGAATAATTCGAGGTCTTTCGAGTTGGGACTTTTTATGGGGTGACAAACACACAAGATGTATGGGCTTTTTCTTGTTTAGGGTGATTTTTTTGTGGAAGTATAAACGTTTGTCAAATAAATTTTCTGATTTTTGTGTTTTATTTTTTGACCGAAGGGTCATGTCCAATAATAAATATTCGATTTGGAAGAGTTACGGTAATTTAGGATCAGATGTATTACAAGCATTTTGTTTTGTGTGTTTTAGTGGTATATTTGGACGTAATCATTCTGATAAATTAGTAAATGCACAGACGGCACGATCCTTTTTCTAAAAGGAAATGAAAGATTTTCTCTTAGAACCACCATTATTTAGAAGCTACTTTAAAGAAATCCAAACCTATTTTAAAATATTTGAAGACACATCCAAATTTATACTTTCCGGAATCAGCTTAGTGAATACAGATGATCCGATACTCAAACCCCGCGGGGTACAGAGCATTCAGTACAATCAGCTGATTGTCAAAAGACGTGGTATTAGCTTTGAAAAATTTTATGTTCGGTTGAATAATACTTTGAAGACTCATAAAAGAAGCACTTAAAAGTATCACCACTAAATGTCGGTTTAACAACTTAAAAAACTTATATTAAAAAAGAAAAAAAGTAGTTCTTAATGAACAGGTGTGTACAATTAAAAGCCAACACGTCAAGCTTAAGTTAAGCTAAGATAGATGTCATTCGCTTACGGCAGATTATACTTGAACCAGCATCACTAGTGACCCATTGTGCTACCAGATGAGCCGACAAATTCATTATTCCTGAAAACATTTTGAAAGATTGAAAAATCTCCAATTTTCTTTATATTCGAACTCTCTAAATTTAACAGAAATGTCGTTCTTAAATCCGCTAAGGCTTTACTGATGAAAACTTTATTTATAAAGTTTTGTTCAGGAATTTGGTCCATATTTTTTATACCAAACAAGGACGTATCGAATCCGTAAGTCGAGGGCCTCAAGTGGTGCATAGCAGTCGTGTTGGTGTTAACGAAGATATCAGAAACCGAAACCGAATTGGAATCTTAACGACCGACATTAAGATCAAGATAAATGACGTATTCTTTTCAACACCGAATCGTGAAACTGGTGTGGAATACAGGAAAAAATTGTTCTATTCTCGTCCACCTGAACGCAATCGTGCTCATGTAAATGTTCTTTTGAAATCGGATTTTCGCCACCCTCGTATTTGACGGTGGAGGCTGGGTGTAGCTTTGATTGTGTATGTGAAGTGACGTTAATTGTATGAAATCGATAAAAAATTACTAAAAATCACACACTCAAGCTAACAAAATTTATTTTATGTTAAAAGTACAAAAAATCGACGCCAACAAAATCACACTATGTAATGCAAAAAAAAAACAGTATAAAACAAAATGAAGTCAAAGCAATTAGACATTTAACGTGATGACTGCACCGATTAAGTAATTGTCGTTCTGTTCACAATAAAACCGAGTGTACACCACGCTGGAATTGCCGCATAAACCGACTATTATTTGCCAGCTCAGTGTGACAGTTCGGTGTTCAAAAGAATAAGCCACAAGGCTTCGATCAAATAGCCTTAATCTTCGGTTGAACTACACTTAATCTGTTGGATGAGAGACTGAAAGTAGTCCGGATCTTTCACCTTTGCCTGACATAGACCCATCAGTGATCTGCTCCAATGTTAATATCAGTGACAAACTTCTACACTCAGTTCTGCCGGCTGACAAAAACTGGGGTGGAATCGGCTAAGGTGTTCTAGTAGGTCACACATTCATAAAAATGCGTCTGCGTAGATTGTGATGATCACAATTTTCTCGTGAAAGCGCACTCTCAATCACCGTCAAAATCAGCTGGTCGCCAGTTTTTAAGCTATCTGGTTGTTTTGTTTTGCGCCTACACTCAGGCAGACTTCCTGCCTGCAAAGATTAAAAAAATTTGCTCTCCACATCACAAGCCTAAATTAAGCAACCATCGGGAACAATACTTTTGTAATCACCTAATCACCAGATGGATTATTTTGTTTGATCACACTGATTGTCACAGAAGTGAAAATCACAGTTCATCTTAGGTGAACCTGGTTCCATGCCGGGTTTGGCGTTCTGAATGCACCAATGCGGCGTGAAAGGCTCAATATCCTGACTCAATATTTACTCCCACGCTAATCGGATTGGCGTAGCAATGTAATTTTTTTGAACGCAAAGATTCTTCTTCTGAACGCTTAAAGTGAGTTCCTGACCCTTGGAGATTCTGACCGATTCACAGTTACATTTCATTTTCGATCGTCTATCTGAGCACGCTACTTTCAGTTGCCCAGGCTAAGCCTTTTTGGTGCTGCTATAGCTTGGTCCTCCAAACAGAGGTTCTGCCTTCCTGCATCTAGGGGCTTGGATTTTCGAGTCCTTCTTGGTTGGAGCGTTGGCTTTTTTTAGGTCGTATAGGTCTTTTATTAAGCCCTTTCTAGTTATATGGATCTTCTAATAACGCAAAGTGTGTGATATATCATCGCAATTTTTGTTCGCTTGAAAGGCTTATTCATGCCATTTCTTATTGGCCATTTTTACGCCAATCTACCGCGACAAAATGTCAAATACTCACAAAAACTTAGCCCTTAATAAATCCTTACCCGACTGAGATTTAACTAGAAAATTCAGCTACTTTCGCGTAGCACTTAAATATGTAACACCGATGCTCTTCATATAGGACCACATGAAGGTTAAGGATGCGGCAATATTGTTTCAGGAAGTTCATATTTTTTGAACCGCATTCTCCAATGTATTTCCAATGACCATATGGTCTAAACCTCTAAACAAATTGTATTATGTCCACTTCCTATCCCAAAGTCACAAAAAAAAGGAATTTCATATTAAAAATACAATAAAGCACGATCTTTTCTTGTTGCGTTTTCTTGTGTACCTGTTTTTGTGACAACAATTAACATCTTCAGCGCATCCTAGACAAAAACCATTCCGCGCAAGGAAATGCCACAATTTGCGTGTAGCTACAAATATGTACGCGAAGTCAAATCGATTACCAATCGATTCTCATGCGACTCATTTGCCTCCGAGGATAAATTGGATGTTACAAGAATATTTATCCCGCGCAATCGGATTTAATTAGCGATTCGGATTTCTTGTGCTGCGCATGTGCAGTGCAGTGTGCACCCAACACAACAATAGCTCGCGAATCGAATTGTCTGCAAGTTCGCTCAAGTATTTAGTACAAGCTTCGAGAGTTCATTAATAACCCAAAAACAAAGTGGAAGTCATGAGATGGTATGGTGCTCTGCAGTGTGGCACCTAATGTGGCATGAAGCTCGCATTTAAACTGCATGTTTATCCCATGAACCCGACTTCACCTTCGGTTTTAATCACGGATCGAGATCGGTCTCGTCGTTGTCGGCTGGCTGTGGCTGGCTGGCTGAGGCTGATCGGTCGTCTTCGGCGTCTGCGAGCGAACGCTCCCACAAAATAGTGCAGTTGTTGTGGCACCTACAACACTGACTGCTGGATCTGGGCTCCCCTGACTTTATCGTTCAATCAGCCAGCCAGCCAGCCAGCACTGTGCGCGGTTAAATAATATTTCAAATGGTGTTGAATTTATTTCGTTTGGGCATAATATGTAGTCCGGGAGCTAAATAGTTCGCGCACCTTGTAGATTGATGCTCATCTCATACAAGGATGATCCTAGTGGAACCCACTGGAAATGTTGGGCGGTCACACTGCATTAGCTAACGTAATTGTTAGCTTAAACGATAGCATCAGCGTTTTGTTTTTGGTCTTTTGTTTTTAATTCTTTCGATTTTGGACTTTCCCTTTTCGATGAGGGTTTTTGGTATTGCGATGTTGAGCCACGAAATGCTTCCGGGAGTCTTTGGTTGGCCAAGAGTGTGGGTGTGAAGGTCTTTTTTTTTCGTGTCTACCAATGACGATTGATGACAGCAAAAGGGTGACATTTATTTTCGTCATCGGTGAATGTAAAAAGTGTTATTTTTCTGGCAAATCAAATAATATGATACTCTGGTATCTGATGCAAGGATTGTTTAAACGCCGGGGGCGTTTTATCTAAATCTTCTTGCCCAGTTTGGTGCATGAATTAGGCAGTAGGCCAGTGCTAGGGAAACACAGGGTATAACAAGGGTATAACAAAAACGCAAGGAACACAATGTTACTCAATGGTGAGTTGCATTTAACCGGTCGCGAGATTAGATTTCGATTTGTCAGGTGCAACATTTTCTTCAACTGGTGATGACAGGTGGGGCTCACCTCACCATTTAAAACTTTTGTAGATTTGAATCAACACGTTGCATCCTTTGAAAAACTTTATACTCAGTATTGGGTACACTGAGAGATAGTCTGCTGAGTCGCACCGAATTGATTCTTCGGAATAATTGTTAGTGCAATATCACCATTGCCAGTTCTGAAATTATGTTCTTAAAAGCAGACCATATCAATATTTTTGAAGCTTTTCATAAAAGCGATTTGCATCTTCGAGGACTCGCCGTCTTCTCTTGCAGATGACCTGTATAAGATCTGTGTTAAGGTGTCCAAGTCAAGACTTGAATCAGGACGCTCCTTGGCAAATTTTCTTAGGTTATTGGGTGAGCAGGTCTTTAAGGACGTACATTTTTGATGTTCCATGTTTTCTTGTTACTTGTTTTCTTATTAAGTCTCATTTGATATGCGGCCTCTCATATCAAATGAGGCCCATATACTCGGAAGGTTTGTTAGACCCTCGCAGAGGTGGAATCGTGAAAAAACTTTAACTTATTGTCGCAATTCAAACTGGGACCGCTTGCCAGTCGCTAAAACCCAGGAGAAAAAAAAAATTGTCTATGTTGTAAAAATGATGTTGCTTGATATTTTATTAAAACCTATCCATTTCCCCGCTGTGCCATATTACCCGACTTAAAGATTACTATATAAGTTATTGACAAATAAAAGAAATTCTAAAGTTTGCCAATTCATAGGAGAGTTTCCACTTGTCAATAGGTCAAGTTTTTCAAAGCATAGTTGATACCAAGACCTTGAGACTTAGACCTAAATTATAATTGTACTGTTGTAATGCTCTGGGGTTAACAGGGGGTCGATAAGACTTTGGTCTTTTATTTACTTTTCACCGATGTTTTTTATACTACTACTTGGTGCATTAATGTGGCTGATGCCAGCAGATATTTTTCCCCTTTTTAAAGGTATAGTTAAGAAAGCTTCACAAACAAGTTTTGACTTCGTTTTCCCCCGTGTTTATCTTACGAACGGCCTTAAATTTGCTCTGAAATGACTTGAAAAAAGTTTTTCTTTGTCTTCTGAGTTCTTATTAATTTATTATTTTTTTAGCGCGAATGCGTTAAAATTTTAATTTTAGCTCGAGCTACGCTTGGGATCCACATTATGTTTTTCCTAGCGATTGCCAACCGGAACGTTAAAGCCGAAGCTATGTACATTGTGTTAGCGAACATTGAAATTCCATGGCTGAGCGCAGGTGTAAACATCAGGCCGAGGAGGTACCCAAGCTTCTTTGCGAATTCCGCCTAAATGTGACATGTTTTCATATTGACGGGCTTAATTTATTAAATAACGTTCTTGAGTCGATTGTAAACTTTCTTCCTTCTTTGATCTTCCATTTCTATAATAATTTTCTTCTGGAAGCTCGCCAAAATTAGGCTCAGAATGTAAACATGCAGGCCAGCTGTTTTTGTATCATCCTATCACTGACATTAACTTGAATCTGAATCTGTCTCAGTTGCGCAGTCCATACCCTTTTGCTTTACCTGGTAGACCTAACTTTGTTTGCTCTTTTTTATGTTAACGATTTTCACCCAGCAATATTAGCCTTAGTACAATCCTATACAAAACTAATTTCCAACTAACCAACATACATGCCTGTGAGAAAATCTAAGGCTTACAGTCGTTTAGATCCCATAGTTGCAGCCTTATTTTCATTCATCACTCCACTTATATTCAAAATGATTGGATCAAAATATAATAAGATTTCGAAAACATAACCTTTTTTCATTTGTTGTAAAGGCAAATACCAACTTTACTTTTTAACTTAAATAGTTAGTAAACTATTAAACTATTAAATCAAATCTAATACAATGTCTCCACCGAGCACTAATCGTCGATTAATATAAATCCTTATTAAATCCTCTACAAACCACGCGATTTACCATACGAATTTAAATCCTCTCGTCAAGCGATTAAAAATTAATCCTTTCATAAATCCTATTCACAAACCTATTTTCTGCACCTTTGTAACAGTTTGAGAATCAAAAAAAGAAACTAATACTGTCCCTGCACGAAAAATCTGTCAGAAGTAAGTTTTCTATTTTGACTTTTGACGGAGGAAATTGTCATTGCTCCTTGGAAATGGCATCGCCACTCTCTTTTGAGAGCCAAAATGACAGAAACCGAGTTTTCGTGTCAAATTAATCCTATGTTTGTCCGATGGAGCCACTTTGGGATTTATTTTAATCGTCTCCCACTAATCTTCTTATAATTGTCGGTGGAGACATAGTATAAGTTTGCAGTTCCGAAACACTATTGGGGCACGCATTTATACGAATAAATCATGCCAAGTCTTCTTAAGTCTACATAAGTCCTTACTTAAGTCGATCGAATACTACGTTTACACCAGCCATTAAACCGAGATTACCGGGAGACGATTAAACATAAATCCCAGATTGTCTCCACCGAAGAAACATAGGATTAATTTGACACTATTGCTCTTTATTTTGTCATTTTGGTTCTCAAAAGAGAGTGGTCCTGCCAATTCTCAGAAGCTAGATTACAATTTCTTTGTAAAAATCTTAAAAGAAAACGCATTTAATAATAGATCTGTCATTCGAAGATGCTGTCAGTTTCCTTCTTTAAGTATCAAACTGTTATAAAGGTATGTGAATAGGGTTAAAAGTGGCATTTAATTTTTGTAATCGCTTTCCGAGAGAGGACTTAACTTTGTATGGAAAATCTCGAGATTAAAGCGAATTTAGTTCAGAATTAGTGTAATAGCGAACTAGTGTCCGGTGGAGACTTAATCTGCACAAAGACTTTGGCAGATTAAAATTTGGTACGCGTGATTTTTTCTCTTTCGCTTAGAGTATAAATAACTCTATTATGGACTAGAGCCAGAGTAATGATGTAGTTATGATGGATGGCCAGTCTAAACCTTGTGTAAAGGATGTTAAAAACAAAACACATAACCCATCGTCAGTAAGCAACGAATATTTTAGTTGACTTCCTTAATTCAGAAGTGTAGTTAAAAAAATGCAAACCGATCCCATGGCAATTCAATTCAATAGCCGTTCCCATTCCCACCATTAAACGGTAACGCACGTTTTATAAACCAATTAAGCCAACATCCTATTTAAAGAGCACTAAATATCATCTCCTCCTTAGCGTGGCCTTTGCGTCATTAGCCATCTAATAAGCCCCATTGGGCTACCTCGCAAAAGAAACCTACAATTACAGCACACGGACAAACGTCAAGGCACATTATATAGGTAGAGGATGCTCTCCTGATGCAGCACTGTGCTACTAGCATAATATCCCGTGCTAGCCAGCAGACAGGCTGTTTCTTTTGAATTTATATCTCAGGCAATGTGAAGACCGACCGATTGTCGCCGTGTTGTACCGAACACACCATGAGGCCAGAAGTCAGCCACCAAAGTTCCCGAATGCAACATTCCGACAGCGCAGCAGTTTACGTGACGAATTTAACGAATTTACATCGCTGCGCGCTGCCTGCATCACTGCGAAATGAAATAGTCGTGAGATATTTTTTTCTAAGCAGCATCTTTTTTTTTTGCTCTCTTCTGCAGCATTTTAGATACATTATTTTATTATCATTTTCGAAGAACATCTTCATTAATGAATATGAATGTTTAATGGGCTGCTAAATGGTCCTCAACCAGACTGAGGTGTCTTCTCTTATATAACAAGGAATTGCGTGCAGGTTCTCCTTGAGAGAAGATCGCTTAATTATTATGCACCACTTAGATATGCAAAAAGCCATAATTTATATAACATACACAAATCCATCCTCGACTTTATGGGATTCTACATAAAAAAAATCTATTAAGTATGCGGTATAGTTTAGGTTAAAATTTATGCAATTTGCAGATTTGAGATCAGTTCACAATGATCTGCGCGAGTTTATCGATTGTCTTACTTGGTTCAAGCATTTGCTGAACCTGAATGCTCTGAATCAGTTAAGGAAATAGAACCTGTCTTATATCGTACTTGTGGTGGTTGTTTCCGTTTCCGATGCGCTCTTTGCGAATCACTTGATTTATCGGACAAGTGCGAAAATCATGCACTTTTTGAACACACTCCTGTGACATCTATCTTATATAGCTGGTGCAGTGAACAATTTAATTACTTGATATCAATTGATCATAGCGTGCAGCCAAGATGCAATACCGTTGTGTCTTATTTGCATTAGGTGCACATTTAATATGTATGTAAATATAAATATATATATTTCCTGTACTACCAGCTTTAACATGGAGTGATGTAAAAATAAGTACAGTACTCGTGGTGTCATTAAATGGCGCTTGCGGTAATTTTATAACTATGAATAAATTATTGCAAAGATTGTTGACAAATTGACGGGTAATAAAATTAAAGTGAAAGTTTTTACAAGTGTCTTAAACAATATACGATTAGGTTCATAGATTTAAAAGAGACATTTTACATTCTGACATTTTACTTTATTGAAATGTCAACGAATGTTAGGGGAAGGTAATATGACATAGTTCATCAATCCACTTTGCTGTTGTTCTATTAAGTGCAGAATGGTTTCTTCGTCTTTGTCGAACTTTCATAGCTGTCCTGTAACCCATTTTATTTGCCGAATTTTCTCTAAAATGTGTCAAAATGTACATTGTGGACGTAATTTCGCTATATAAGACTAGCTGTCATCTTGGTCCTAAATCGTTCTAGCAGTCGTATTTATAGAGGTATCGAAATCGCTGAATCACACGCTATTTCAGGCCAGAATATCCAGGTACACGAGCGACACTTTGCGCAAAAATTATATATTTGTCGCAAAAATGTTGGGTCACATAAACAGTTCTTTCACGTGACCATGAGACCCCAAACGACTATATTAACGATTGAAAAACTCAGAATGTGACACATTTTGTAAAAATAATTATCCTTAGGAAGAGACCTTCTGCACTGTCAAAACTTAAAGGTTTTGCAGTTTATCAAACGTTGTTAAATCCTCTACAATTGTAACAAAAACGTCCAAGTGGTTTCGAAGAAACTTTTTCGCATTTGGCTTATGTGCCAATCTATTGATTCATTTCGCATATCTGACAGGCAAATGACAACTAAGTGACAAACCAGCAGATCTCTACCTATTCCGAATTTTGCCAAAAGGGGTGTGGCTTCAAGTGTTCAAATGCCTATTCAGGACTGTCAGAAAGTTAAACTCAATTCAATTCAATTCAAAGTCAGGAAACTGAAAGTGATCACGTCTGAGAGGTCTGACACAAATGCGGTTTCTATTGGGATTTTAACAATTGTTTCCCGGCTCCTCGGAAATGTAATCACCACACTCTTTTGAGAGACAAAATGGCAAAAAAAGGGGGCATGCGTCAAATTAATCCACTGTTTGTCCGGTGGAGACACTCCGGGATTAATTTTTAATCGTCTCTCGCTAATCGCAGTTTTATGGCCGGTGTAGACGTAGTGTTATGTAAAGCTTAGAAATAATAATAACAGTAATGAGTGAAGCTGTTGTCGAGGCTCGAAAAGGAACTACAACTAACGCTTGCATTGCTTAATTTCATTATTAAATTATGTTAAGAATTATAAGCGGGAAATTAACGGTTAGAAAATCTTCATTAGCCAATAATAGCAAATAATTTGTTTGCTTATTCGCTTCATATTTCCATCGTAAAGGTCCATGCACATCCGCCTGTAAACTGCGGACAAGTCAATTCTACTACGTTTAATAGATCAAAAATCTAAATGCTGGTGCGAACTGTCAAAAACTATTTACGTTTCACATGGCTAGACACAGCTCGCACGTTTTGTTTGTTAAGATATTTGACAATCAGCTTCAACCGAATTTGAATTGTTGTCGAAATTTCGAAATATGTCCGCGAATTCTTCCTACAAGTGGTTGTACGTATACATACGGTTTTGGCTTCTAAATTTTTCAAGCCAAAAGGCGTCATTTAAGAGTTAATAAGAATTTTTATTGGCCTCCGTCACATATACTTGTTTTGTCATTTTAGCATATTTGATGTAAGAATAAAAATATTTGCAGCATTTTTCTTCTAAGTTACGTCAAATATGCCGAAATTGCATGCAGTCTAATCTAAGCTCTAAGGTTTTCATCGAAAGACTTTCAAGAAAGAAATCAGTATTTGATTGAAGTGATTTGATTTGATTTGATTTTCAGCAATCGAAGTGTTGAAGTCATTTAAACAAAAATTTTTTCGTTGCTTTCAATTAACCATTCATTCCCATAATAAAGTCACTGAATGCATTCGGTCCATTAGAATTTTTCCAATGCGTTGACTGAATCAAAAGACTTCAAAAATTTATTACTTTAAATTTCTTCAATGAAACGCATTCAACGAATGAAAGTGACTTCAAGGTGACTGAAAGAAAGCCCAGCAATAGAACACAAAATCCAGTCCAAAGTCAAGGACCATTAAGTTCATCTCTATCCTATAATAAAACTGTCTTTTTAAGCGTAGATCCTTTTATAGAAAAAATAAGATGGTAAATATTTAACAAAACCATAGAATCAATTGTCAGCTAGCACTCCCTCGAAACTCGCGAGTTCAAATAAGGGGATGAAACTTCTGAGCTTGGATTAGGTCTGGCAAGCAAGGTACATTGCATGAATATTTTTTTGGAAAATTCATCATCATTGTTCATGGCAAAGTTCTAAAACTCATTATAAAAGCATATGGACTGTGAAAATTATATCTGCATACCTAAATGTCAAATAATTATTTCTTATAGCGTTTGTTTTGTAAATGTCAATGATTCCAACGAGTCCCTTAGGACTGCTTAGTAAAAATTTATTAAATCCTTACATGGCTCTCTTCTCTTATTACTTTCTTACATATTTACACAGTTCATTCTTTCTTGTAGCAAATTATAACGACTTTCTTTGTATTCTTTATTACAGGTGCTTCCAGGTTACTGAACACCACCTTATTTTCACGTTTCCCTTCAGAAGAATCTACTGAAGCGGTCCAACCGAATAAAGAAAAAGCTGAATCGCCAGATAGCGATAAAATTAATTCAAGGGTTTTAGCCTCATCAAGCATGTTACTTTTGCAACCAAATGTAAGAAAACTTAATATTTAAGTGTGTCAAAAAATAAATGCTTAAAATGAATCAATTCCTTAAAACAAAGAGTTCAAATACAAGACGATATTTAGGTATAAACCCTTTTCTATATTCAAAATCCAATCCAACAGTTAAATTGGTGCAGTTTAGAGGAAGATAAATCATTCTTTGGCAATGCACTCAGACGAAATTAGCCTGTCAAACTGACAGTTTTCTTACATCATTGTAGCACCGACTCGTAATTCGGCGTTGAAAGGAGTTCACCATTAAACAAGTATTTCGAGTTGCGGTCGGAAGCTGCCTCAAAGTTGTCAAACACAAGTCATCCTGGAGCTTCCCATCCGGATCTCATTCTAATGTCGCTGACAATGGAATAGACATTCACATAACCTGTCAGTTGGACATTTCTTCTTAATCATTCTCCTAAAGGAGATTTTTTTTATGAGAAGTGGGCTTATCGCATATTGATATCCAGTATACCCCGAACGCACATATAGTGTATCCGGGTACACGCACATCCTTTCCATTCAATCATGTCGGCAATTTACGTCAAATTCACCTTACGTCAGAATTCGTAAGCATCGTGAATAATTGAAAGGCGTTACAAAATTAAAACAAAATAGAAAAAATAAAACGACATGCGTTCATGAGTGTCAATCAATAAGCGTTCGAAATCCCAAAAATAGGCATCCGAAAACATTGCACTCAAGGTCTATCATGCCTATCGCCTGGTGTGTGTTTTCCCTAATTTCTTACCACTGATAAATCGCACATTAATTGCATAGACCACAAAAAATTCAATTGTTTATGGCAAATCAACTCCATGATGAGCATCTGCCTTGTCGATTTGCACATTATTATCTCTGCCCCATTAGCAGCTCACCGCATTTACCGAGGAACCGTGACTAACTCCTTGAGTTCCATGTCAAAACAGAAAAGTGTATACAAGTCGACAAGTCCTTGCATGGCGATGGGGTTGCTTCCTGCAATAGAATACATTGCTTGCTGCCTGTAAGGGTTAGCAAGCAGAATGATTTGGATTTCGTTAGCAATAGCGTTTCGGGATTGGTTCACTTCAGGCGCATGTTTTCAACAAAAAAAAATAGAAAAAAAACATTCACCAGAAAACATGGAATTCTCCTCCCTTGCTGGGAATTGCTTGTTAAATTTTTCATCAGTCGAACCGCCAATTTAATTGTCTTTCATTCGTTAACTTTTGTCTTGTCGTTGCAGAGCTCCTTTAGTTCTCTCTCTCCCTTTGATAATTTCTCTTCGCAACAATCGCATTTATCGCCGAGCGATCATCAGTCTGCGGACGGTCAACTGATCGACTCAACCTTTGGCCATCTATCCGATTTATTTTTCCCAGCCGATTCGAACAATTCGCTATTGTCGTCGTGCGTCGACACCCAGGCGAACTCTGAGGTTTTAGGCGGTTTCGGTGGGAGCCCTCAGCTAGAGGGACTACAGCACCAACAGCCGCAACATTCGTCGTCGAGTGAAACGCTTGTCGGTAGTGGCGCCGAGGACATATCGAGTTCGATCGAGAACATCGCCAAGCTAACGTGCCCCACGCGTGAGAAGCGATTGTCGTCGATTCCCGAACAACAGGCTCTGTCACCCGATCCGCTGTGTTTTGATCGTACAACACCACAGGAAATCGGCCTGCTTACACTCCGATCGAGTAGTGATCCTGCGATCGCGTTACACAGCCTCGAGGAGCGGCAGTCTAGCCTACAGGCAAGTGAAAGTTTGGAGCCATTGGCATTGTTGTCGACACCACCATCACTCACATGCGGTAGCTCCTTGCCTAGTTTCCAGGAAACCTACTCGCTGAAGTACAATCCAATGCCCAATCTGAGTCTTAAAATGGATGAGGACTGCTTTGACATTACCACCGCTGCATCGCATCCACCGTCGCATCATCACCATCATCATCAACAGCCACAGCAACAGCAGCAGCCGCCACAACATCCGCAGCAACAACAAGCGCAGTCACATCAGACGCACAATCCTGCAGCAGTAGCATCATCGATCTCAGCTTACTACCATGGGCATTTCACTAACGCGGCTAATATCCAGCATCAGTTGAATGCGTACGAATACAGTGCACAACAACAGCAACAACAGCAGCAGCAACAGCAGCAACAAGGATATGCAGAAGGATTCTATCATCAATATCATCCGCCGCCCACACAGCAGGTGAGTGGAAAGTTTAGTGATATTTTTAAGCGCCTTTTTCCCTACGCCAAAGAAATGTTGTTTCATCAACTTTGGAAACATTGTTTTTTTATCAGAGCGTTTACACGAAGAATTATCTGCCTACGTTCTCCCAAACGAGCAAACTCGGATATAACAAAACTGTCGATGTAGACAATTTAGTGGCAACAAGTCTTTTTTTTTAGTTTTGTCAGGATCTCGAACATAAAGTGGAGTAAGATATTTGCACCTCTTCACAGCTTCTAAGCTAATGCAGAGCTCAAAAACCTGTTATTGTACCTTCAATTTTTTTTTCGAGGTTTTCTAGCTGAGTTCCTTTGAGAATATGCAAATTTAAAGCTAAATTTCCTTGTTTAACGATAAAAGAATCCGACATCAGAGGGTGTAAGCTGAATTGGGGTGGATGAACTATGCAGAAACTTACGTAGAATTGTAATAGATTTCTAAACTTTAATAAAAAAAAAACAAAATTATCCTCCCCTACAATAAAGCCTGACTCATGACGGAAAAAAAGTGCGACAAATAACCGCACGATTTTCTGCCGCATTCATCCGAGAAGTAATTTCCATGCAAACCCTGTAAATTGTCATGATAAATATGATTTTTAAAATAGATCAAAAATGGCTGATACTCATTATTGGGAAACACCAAGATTGCCTTTCCATAAAGAAGTTTTTTTGGCTGAAACCGAGCTACACTATGATTTGAATTGAACTATGGCTCAACCGAACTTTGATTTTCATTGCCAAATCAAAAAAGAATCTCGTTGCTGTTTCACAGTAATTTTAATTCAAGGAATTTGATTAAATTGCCGTTTTGAAATCAGACCCATGTGCCGTGTTTTCACCGGACACTAAAACGCGATTAAAGCGAATGAAATCTATTTTTTCTCCTGGTATAACTTCGCGGTTTTCTCTTGATTTTGGAGACCCAGCTAGTTAAAGGTTTGTCCGGTGAAAACACTGCGAGATTTAGTTTTAATATTTTTCCAACCGATGAAAACAGAGCATTAATTTCTTATAGTAAAATTTCCAGCTACTGAATTCAACAAACGAGTACGTATGAACACATCTTTGGAAAAGAACATACAAAATTTCTTTCTGAAACTTGGAAAACGACGGACTAGATCCTCTTAAAATCTTTCTTGGGGCTGAAAATATGGACACTAGTGGTGTTTACACTACGCTTATAACCCTATGCCCTCTATCTATAATGCTCTCGTAATTTAAGTCACTGCTCACTTAAATCAACAGTTGCCTCGACTCTATGTCCATTAGGGAACCTTCTAAGCTGAAAGATACCGCTGTCAGCAGCTTTTTCTAGAATCTTCCAGATTTGTATGCAAATTTAAGAACGTTTTTCAGCTCTCCACATATCTGCGCATCCTTAAATTGATATGATTTCATATTATTTGATATTTTCTTTTTTTTCGTTTCCCTTTCAGTCGTACACATCCACTCATGAACGCTATTCACTTCCAACGTTTCCCACCATCTCCGAGCTGCAAGCTTCGGCGGCTCCTCTCCGCCGTGCCTCGCTACCCATGCAGCGATCTGATTCTCCGGCGAGCAGTCACAGTCCGAAACTTCCGAAAATGGGCATCCTCAAAGCAATGGCCAGTGCGCCCAGCTCGGCGTCCAGTTCGCCCAACTGCCAAAACAGCAGTAACTCCAGCAATGAAGTGCTCAGCAGCCGTATCTTGCATCCAGCTCCGTCTCAATTATGTGCCGTTTGCGGTGACACCGCCGCCTGCCAACACTATGGCGTCCGAACGTGTGAGGGCTGCAAGGGCTTCTTCAAACGCACCGTACAAAAAGGTTCCAAATATGTCTGCCTAGCGGACAAAGCCTGCCCCGTGGACAAGCGACGACGCAATCGATGCCAGTTCTGTAGATTTCAAAAATGTCTTGCCGTCGGCATGGTCAAGGAGGTGGTGCGGACAGACTCGCTTAAGGGCAGACGTGGTCGGCTGCCGTCCAAACCAAAGTCACCGCAAGAATCACCACCGAGTCCACCCGTGTCGCTAATAACCGCCTTGGTGCGAGGGCACGTGGACACAACCCCGGATCCGTCGTGCCTGGACTATTCACAGTACAAGGAACCAGTGCTCAATGAACCTGTGATTGGAGAGGCTGAAAAAGTGCAACAATTCTACGCCCTACTGACGACATCGGTAGACGTGATCAAGCAATTTGCGGACAAAATTCCTGGATACTCAGATCTCTGCGCCGAGGATCAGGAGCTGCTGTTTCAGTCGGCATCGTTGGAGTTGTTCGTCCTGCGGCTATCGTACCGAACCCGAATTGAAGACACAAAGATGACATTCTGCAATGGCGTTGTCCTCCATCGAGCACAGTGTCAGCGATCGTTTGGCGATTGGCTAAATGGCATTCTCGAGTTCAGCAAGAGTTTGCACGGTCTGGAAATTGATATTTCAGCATTTGCCTGCCTGTGTGCGCTCACCCTAATAACAGGTATAGATCAACCCTCAAACCAATTGTCCTGGCAGAACTTTGCGACTAAACATTTCTTTCTCATTTCAGAACGCCATGGCCTCCGCGAACCGAAAAAAGTCGAACAACTGCAAATGAAGATCATTGGCAGTTTGCGCGATCATGTGACTTATAATGCCGAAGCCCAAAAGAAACCGCACTACTTTAGCCGACTGTTGGGCAAATTGCCAGAGTTGCGCTCCCTCAGCGTACAAGGACTACAAAGAATATTCTACCTGAAGCTCGAGGATCTAGTACCTGCCCCTGCACTTATAGAGAATATGTTTGTGGCAAGTTTACCATTTTAGATTAACATACATTATTATAATAATTATATAGATGTCATAATGAATAATATAATTATATTTTATTACACTACATAGAATATGCAAATTTATACATTTTATTGAATATACTATATGTTTTACCTTTTATGAAGACAAACCAGTGATTAAGTTCAATTTAAATATGAAGAAAAAAAAATGTGTACAATAGATCGTAAGTTAAAAAAAAAACATGAGAAATACCAGAGACCTGCATAAATACATATATTATACACACAAACATATATATGTATACTAAAACAAATATTTTTTAAAAGTTGTCAATTATTTTTGAATGTGTTTTTCCTCTATTTCTTTTCGGGTTAAAAAATTTTAATGAGTGTATTTAGGCTTTGTCAGATTGATGTCAAAATGCCGTCAAAGTCCTTGCAGCGAGGAGTTATGTTTTTAAGAAAATTTTTTAATTTTCATTGTTCAATCTTTGCGAGGATAAAAAATATGACAAAGCTTGTATACCACTTGTGGAGAACTTTGAACCATATATATTAAATTTATGTCCTTTCAAAAGGGCTCATATAGTTGTAAACTAAAATATAATGACCATGTCTGAGTTAAGATTGTGTAAAGGAAATATTATAAGTGATAGAATGATTGGATTTTCTTAAATTCATTGGATGTGATCAGGAAACCAAATTAAGGAAGTAGACTGTGTTCGTTGTCTCTCGGATGAAAGACTCCTCCACTGTTCTCTTGTGGCATACTCAAAAACCTGTTGTTATCCTTCTTCTTAGCTTTACATTACAAAACGTTTTTACCTTTGAAATAAGTACTTAATTTTTGTTAGTTTTATTATGCAGCTCTTACCCCACCCTTAAAGTTGATTTTTTAGTCCTGTGCATTGATAAATCAAGCCAAACTTGAATGGTCAAACTATCCAATACCTGCCTTAAATCGTTCTCGACCAACTGCTAATGACACTTTAAATCGAATTTTGATTCGCTTTAGGTAACTTTATAAAAATGTAACGCTTTTGTTGCGCCAATTTTTCAAAGTCGACTCCCATAACAAATACAAACAAAACCTGGTGCAAACTCATGTTTTCATGAATCCCAAATCCACAATTCCCAGCCGCATATTATTCATGCAGTACTCATAACCACAAAACTTAAAACTCTTCATATTTTTTTTTTCTTCTTCTTAATATACGTATCTTCATTCTACAGACTATTTTATTAAGACTTACAAGGTAGTAGAAACTTATTCTCAAAAATTGAGTAAAATAAGCGGCCGTTACATTAACAGCCAGATTAAAATGGAGTGTCCTGACAGTACTAAGTTTATGTTAATACGAAACGTCTTGAACGCAACAATAATGCCCTGCGGTACTGCCGGTGTAACATCGTGTTTTCGGTTCCCTTCAATCTTCATGCCCGACTTTATGCACCTGCTTTGAGGTCTGAAACTGACAGTTCTACCATTTATGGTCCTTTTCCGGGTCGAAAATTCCTTGTTTTTGTTCTTTATAAAACTTTTGCGAATTTATGACCGCTGCTACTAAAAAGTGACAGCCGCTAGACTAGACTCAAAGCTCATCCGGTGAAGCTAGCCTCAATCTGCCCAGAAAATTCGATCGAAATTTTTCGAGGTGATTGTCTGAACCCTGAAAGTTCAATATTTCCTTAAACATATAAGGGCGCAGTGGAATGAGAAAGGGCGCACTGGAATGAGAAACGAAAACTCCTCTGCACCAGTTGACGAAAAACTGAAACGCCAATTTTTTACAGATATTAACCTTCTGTCCGATAAAATTCTCGAAGCACATCAGTGCACCTCAGTGCTGTCATCAAATCGAGTGCAGGCTGCAGGGTATAATATAATATGGTTATTGTCTTCGTTTCATGGAACGTGGAACTGCTACGTCATATGACGCACCAGGGCAGTCATCGAATGAACCTTCTGTATTTGTCAATATTTTCCAGAATTGTCTAAAAATGTTGGCCTGTCAAAAAAGACTCGGCTCATTTCAAATACATAATCGCTCTAAGGTAAGGTTTTGCTTAACCTATGTAGAACACATTTATTTTTTTTATATGTAGAACACATTATACATTAAATATTATAAAGCCAAAAGAAAACGCACACAAGGCTTCGAATGCCACTTATGCATTAAGGTCAAAGCTATAATTACACCTGTAAACGTCACGTGAAGCTTAAACTTCACATCATCACAGATCTCTTCACCGTCGTCCTTCAAAATTCTGCTCAACACTCGATATTGTATCTTTTAAAGCCTTCAATACGGTACAGCAAATCTGTTTCAGTCAGACCTAATCACAGTAAATTAAAAAACATCGAGAATCTGCAAAATATCACTCGGTTGTCAATATTATTTATTTCTGCCTTCATAAAAATCATCCAAACACATCCTGAAACATTTTGTATCCAGTTTACAACAGAGATACGCGCCCCATTGGAATACACACTTAAAACGATCAGAAGTAAAGCTGTATTCATGGATGACAGCTGACGCCATTTTTCCTCAATATCGGAAAAAATTTCGAACTTTTCTACAAAATGTCAAAAATGACTATAAAAAAGATCTGTATTTTCGCAGCAATTTTCGATGATTGCTATAACTGCTTTGTGAGAAAAAGGAAAGGAAGTTCCCTGTAAATTATGGCCCCACTCCTATCCAAAGAAGTAGAGTCTAAAATTTAATTTCTTTTGATTGGCGCGTTTTCTGTGGTCAGAATATTATTATTCTGTGTTGACACGCGTTTGACAGCAGAAAATGTATGTAAAGCCTTGATCCAACTTCGCTTTTGCAAAACACTATATTAGAATTGCTTTCAAGTCCAATTATTAAGTTAATGACATTTTTTATAAAATTCGATGACTCAATTCAAACATTTCAAAGTACCTAAATAATATGTTATGAGTCGTAGAAATTTCAATGAAGGTCCCAAGTGGTCCATAGTGATGTCAAATCCTGATCGGCCGTAAAAGAAAAAATGATTTAAAACAAGCTAAGCTATACCTCCACTTGAGATTAAAACCCTCCCGGCAAGCGACCAAAAAAAATCTTCTCATAAATCTCATTCAACCGCTTTTCGTACACCATTTTTGCGCTTTGAAAATCGAAAAGGGTAACTGAAACAGCCCACATATGAAACAAATTGTCATACGTCATTTGTCACAAACACGTTTTCTATTGGCATTTTTTCCAACAGAAATCTCCTTTCGCTCTTGAGAAATGTCATCGTCAGTCTCTTTTGAGAGCCAAAATTACAGGTGAAGAGGGCTCGTCTTCACCTAAATTTATATGTATGCTTGTCCAGTGGAGCCACTTCGGGATCTGTTTTAAACCGTCTCTCTCCCACTAAACGCAATTTTATGGCCATTTGTATGGTGTGGTGACAGAATATTATACGCAGTTACATTTACATGTATCACAATGCGAGCCTTCATACGTATTTTGTGCTTCACTTGCTTTTTGAGACTCAACAATGGGTCTTTATCTATCATTCTGTTAAGTTACATAAAACAAGTTACCCTCCAAGCAAGGCTTAGAGAATGCGATATGTAAAAGCTCGGAGGAATATAGGGCAAATCTCAAAAACTTAAAAAAAAAAGAACGAAAATTGTTTT
Source organism: Neoascia interrupta (assembly GCA_947623515.1). NCBI lineage: Eukaryota > Metazoa > Arthropoda > Insecta > Diptera > Syrphidae > Neoascia > Neoascia interrupta. The sequence continues at coordinate 189,622,347 of OX392462.1, forward strand.
TTTCTGACAATGGCCAAATAACTTCAAATTTCAAGAAAGAACAAAAATTTACATAATTAGACCTTAAATTTTTTTATTTTGTTATTGGCAAATGGCGGGGTTCCTGATAAATATGACTTAAGCTTGATTCATCATCGTTTATTGAAAAAGTACTAGATTTGAGTGATTTGACCTATAGATTAAGAAGTAAAAACATGAGCCTGCTGCATTCTCCCTAAAAACTTTCATCTTCATTTATAGGAAATTCCCATAGGTACATCATTTTTTCCAATACACGTGAACGCATATTTTTAAAGCGAAACAAATAGTCCCTTATGCGTTCGTCTATCTCCCATACCAATGCTTCGTTTTGATGTGTAAATCCAATGTGAGGATCAGGCTATTTTCTACCAACCGCCTGTTTCGTCCATGTTGCTCAAGTTAAAAATATCATCGACAAGAAACATCTACTCTTCGACGGTGTATACACTTCTATACTACCATTTTGTCCCTCGAACAATTTCAATCCACCTGTCCACAGCAGCTCAACTGCACTTAGATAATCACCCAGTATGGTGCCTTCCAAGAATCTCTCCGAATGTAATCGGCCAAATCCGACCTTATAATCAGCTATTCCTTTTCCCTTGAAAACTTCAACATGTGTGTGTGTGTAGACGCATTGGTTTTCAACAAACAAGCACCCCCTCTCGTTGGGAAAATCTCGTCACACTTTATGTGTCAAATCACTGCACTCCTAAGGCCTATTATAGGATATACATACGAGGAGACGCACATATGATGGAAAAAAAAATTAAAAATTCATTCGAAAATTGGAAAAGTTATCGTCACAATATTATAGTAGGCCTCACCACCCCCACCCACAATCGACAACGTCGTCGCACCTTCGTGACTTGTCCATGCGAGTAAACCGACTTAGCCACTCGCCAGCTACCCGCACCGGTCAATCAGGACTTTGTCAGGTAAATTGGACAATTTGTCCAAGCTCGTAAAATTGATTTAATAAATATTTTACCGCAAAACAGCAAACGAACACAGTTTTATTTCACGAATTTGTATAGGTATCGTGAGGTTTTGTAATTATTTCTTCGTTTCTTCTATGTCCTGAATAGTTTTTTCCTTCTCGTTTTTATTAGTTCCTTAAGGATGTCAGTATGTGGTAAAACAAAAAAAAATATAAATCTTAGGGTCTATACGTATTGATTAATTAATGCATTTAGAAATTTCTTATTGGTCAGTGGAGAATGTATTTAATTGATATTTTCTTATTTAACAAAAACATACATACATTTAGCTTTAACTATAAAATTCTAGTCGTTTTATTTTAAGTTTTATTCTATTCTCAATAATTTTTTGTAAGACTAATTTTATCATGTCTTACTGCCAGTTTTAATTTATCCTAATTAAATTTGGTATCTACTATTTTAAGTTAAGTTTATTTTCATGTTCAGATCTCAAAATTTTCCAATCAACTGCGGCCATTTTTAAAAACTCGAAACTCCTTACTTCTTAAGTTAAGTTTTCTATTTTTAAGTTATTTCTTCTTTTTTTGTAATATTTTTCTCTACATCCTTGGAACGAATTTTTCAACAGGACTTAGCTGGTACGAAATGAAAATGTGATAGAAACAAAAGATAAAATAAGGCTATTAAAAATAGTAACAGACACTAATAAAAGCAAAGCTTTTAAATTAAACACTTTTTGAGCTATTTTCAATGACACAATAGAAAAAAAAACAATTGAACCAATATTTTCTTTTTATTTTTTTTAGGCCCATTCTATATGATTTAGTGTTTTAAAAACCAATTTAGTAGATAGGAAAGTATTGAATCTATTTTGAATGGAAATATATATAAAAAAATATTTACTATTATTTATAGAAATATATACAAGAAACTATTTGATGATTATATAAATAATATATACCTTAATATTTATATATCTATTGAAACTACAAAAAACAAATTAAGAAAATCTCCTTAATTAAGTGGTCGCCTTCAACTCCCTTTTATTAAAGAAAAGAAAATACTATACACACCTACGCCTTAACGTTACATAACAATAATTGTAGCACTTAGCGTTGTTTATGTATTTCGTTTTTTTTTTAAGAATCTTACTAATTTGATTGAATTAAAAACAAAATACATGAAAATCTTCTAAAGTAAAACATATCGTCCTTTTTGTAATGCTGTATTTCGTTTTAATTAATTTGTAGTTTAATCGGTAAACTGTTTACCTACAGCAACTAATATGATGTAATTATTCTGTGTGTGTGTGTGTGTGTTATATCAATGTTGTGAACGCCACATTTAAACTATTTTGCACAGATACTTGGTCCTTTTTTGAAATCATAAATAAACCATTTTCATATATGTAATCGTATACAAATACAAAATGCTTCTTATAACAAAATCTATTAAGTTTGTTTTCTTTAAAACAATTACTAAAAAAAAACTAAATTTATTTATCCTAATTTAATTATTTGATGCAACTAAGATATAGCAACAAATTTCAAACACATCCTAATAAATGTTAAACTTAAAACTAACTAAAAACAACAATAAATATATAATATATATTTTATATATTTCTATAATAATGCACTACCTTCTTTAGAAATTATTATTATTATAAAATTATCTGTTTTAAGAACTAAAAGATAAAAGTGTAAGATTTGAAAAAAAAAACTAAAAGACAAAAAGTGCAAATTCTGGTGTGCTCCTAGAACAAAAAGAAATGCATTAAATAAAAAAATATCCAACGAAATCCTTTAGATTTTAATTCATTATAAATAAATTTACATCATACTTAATATTAATTAAAATTAAATTAAATCTAGGAAATAATTTTTATGTTATTGTTTTGATTTGTTGTTGATTTTTGTTTTTTAATTAAAGGTTTATAGATCTTGTTGTTTAAATATTACCAATACAAAAAATGTTTTGTTTTCATAAGAAAAAAAACCTTTGTACTTATTTGAATTTTTTTTTTATTATATTTATAGAAAACTTTTATTCATATATTAGCGTAAATAGTTATTTAAAATGATTAAGACGTGGAAAAGAAAAACAAATTAATATTAGTGATGAGAGCATTAAGTAATGTATTTTGTTTCCTATGAATTTGTTGTGTATTCTTTTTTTAAACAAATAAATATATATATATTGATTTTGGATTCCAGTTAAAAGAAATTGTTTATTTATTATTGTGGAAAGAGTTGGGTTCGTTGATTTCTGGAGTTGAAAGTTTTGTAAACGGTAAGTAATTTCAGCACATTCTACTCGTTGCTCTAGTGTCTAGTCCATGTTTAGGGACTTCTTAGCCTCATATAGTGTGAAAGCTCGCTGCAATGGTTTTTTATGCAATTAAGCTATATGGTTATAAATTTAACTTGTACAATTAAACGCATTATAACTAAATCGTTGGAGTGCCGTGACGTAGTGGCTAGTGTGTGTGCTTACTACGCCGGAGGTCTGGGTTCGAATCCTACCGTGCGTCGTCGTCACCTGAAAAAAAGACTTGTTTTTTTTCACGGTACTCACCTAGCATTTGTCTTGAAACTTTTCAAAGTGTACGTCCCCTTGTATGTGAAGAAATTAACACGGACAGCATGCATTGCTGAGAAGTTGGCCCTGGTTTACGTCATCCTCGAGCTTTTGCGCTACTGTATTTACTTATTTATACATTTAACCTTAGGTTAGACTTGGAGGATGTGTGATGGCAAAAAGTTGTCTATGGATAACGAGGAGACCATTCCCTATCAGCCTTTTTGACCTCCTGTCACATGACTTAGGCTAAGAACAAAAATACGTGAATACCGTAGGACCACAATGCCCGTAGCGGGAGTATTTAGCAGAAGTACGTAGTACAGCCGCGGAGCCATGTGGCGTAGTACGGAAAAAAATTTAACACAATGGTGTAGCGCGGCTATGTCGAACAAAAACCTCGTTTATAAACAATGGCCGATACTCTGAGTTAATTTGAGCTGGATTTAATATTTTTGTACAACGGATGACACAAATTCCATTAAATTTCTTTGGATTTAACCAACTCAATAAACTTTTCGACATCCTTTTCCTCCATTATTTACTTTACTTGTATTGAACTGTCCACCGTGTAGCGCTACGAAAGTTAAAAGTTGGCAAACTCTTACTACCGCCACAGCTACGCGCTACCGCCACAGACCAGACTTACCGTAGAACCACAGTGATGTAGCTGTGGCGGTAGTAGTAGCGGTAGTAAGAGCTGTCAAAAGTTAAAACACATGTATTCAGTGTATTGCACACACAATGTGTGTCTGTGGCGGTAGCGCGTAGCTGTGGCGGTAGTAAGAGTTGGCCAACTTTTAACTTTCGTAGCGCTACACGGTTGACAGCGCTACACGGTGGACAGTTCAATACAAGTTAAGTAAACAATGGAGGAAAAGGACGTCGAAAAGTTTATTGAGATGGTTAAATCTAAAGAAATTTTATGGAATTTGTGTCATCCGTTGTACAAAAATATTAAATCTAGTTCAAATAAACTCAGAGTATTGGCCATTGTTTATAAACGAGGTTTTTGTTCGGCATAGCCGCGCTACACCATTGTGTTAAATTTTTTTCCGTACTACGCCACATGGCTCCGCGGCTGTACTACGTACTACTGCTACATACCACCGCTACGGGCATTGTGGTCCCACGGTTACATTGTGTGCGCAATACACTGAATACATGTGTTTTAACTTTTGACAGCTCTTACTACCGCTAATACTACTGCTACAGCTACATCACTGTGGTTCTACGGTAAACATCATGTATACATACAGATTTCCGAATAATAATTTTTCGCGTCTTGTCAAAGTGGGCTTAGCCGCGCATATTGAAATTTAAACCATTATCGGTAATAAGTATTGCAGGGCTTGACAATACCTTGCTACCTTATATGCTACCTTATAAGATACCTTACGGCAAACTGTTGCGCCTTCTTCATCGTTGTTCGGCCATGAAGCCATGGCTTATCCTTAAAAGTCTTGTCAAATACAGCATTAACATCACGCTGCTGCGGCATCAACATTGTGCCAGTTGGTACGAATTTCTGGAGGATTTATCAAGAGTCAGCGGAAGAGGGGAATTCCCCGGCCTAAAGAGACAGTGATAACTTTCAAGTAGGTATTACTGGAATCCTTAACTGGTTGGTTGAGAACCAAAAACTTTCCACAGCTTTTCCTAAATGCGGGAAACGTTCGTGGAATAACTGTCGGCGCCTAAAAGGGTGCTAAAGAATAGGGACTGAATACATTTGGAGATTCTACTTGGATATCTTATGGCCTGACACGAGCTTCATCAAAATTATCAAATTTTGTAGCCACATCACGTTGTCCCCCTCCTCGTTTTTTTTTATCCCGAGCAAACACATCATTATTGCATCCGTGGTAACAATGTAGGCGATTCACATGGACAACTTATATTTTCGCTCCTAGTCCGCATTTGATTCGGAAGACTACATCATTTAATCGAGTGACTACTTGGTATGGACCTCCCGAGTCCTGCTGCAGCTTGAGCGATTTTCCCTTTCGGCGATGTGGATTTAAGAGCCATACTATATCTATTCCCATGTCGAATTGCGGGGCTGTTGTTATACCCCATCCCATAGGATAGGAGGTTTATTATGTTTGATTCATGGTTTGTAACATAGAGAAATAATCTCCGTAGACCCCAAGACCTTAAGGGCATATGATCGAGACCGAATTGTTAGTTGAATAAGCCATGTCCGTCCGTCCGTCTGTCGGTAGTTTTTAGGCCTTAAATTTTGAGCTACAACTGTAAATTTTTTTGAAATTCGCCCACTGAAACGCCCACTTTACTTATTAGCATGAATCATAAATCAAAGTTAGCGCAGGAAGCTGAAATTTGGTATGCGATATCCTCGCTAAAGTGTATTGTGATTGGCATTTAAAAAGCGAATACCGCCCCTTGTAGGCGTGGTCATACTTAATATGCATTCTAATAAACGGTTTTTGTTAGATATATATGCTTTAAATCCAAAAAACTTGCACTTTAAAATGTTCAGATATGTGCATAAGCAATCAACTCAAGTGTATAAATTTTCGCCACGCCCACTTTTGAGGGCGTTTTTAAGCATAAACCAAATTTTTAATAAGAAAATGCAATCATCACGTGTATACCACTTCTGATAAAAATATAAACAAAAATACGATGTTGTTGCCCTTTCTTAGGGAGAAGATTCTTAACTGGAATTTAACAACCAAGATTTAAAACACAATTTGGAGCTTGACAGCGGTCAATTGGGATGGGGTGTCCAACGATTCACCTAAACGGATTGTAACCCTCCCACTAGTTTTTCTCTTTCGATGGCCACGCGTTGACATAAGTAAAGCACTCTAGCGTAGCCATTTCCTAATGCCTGCTAAAATGCTTTCCTTGCGCGTTTGGTCTGGGGGTTCCATTGGTTCGGCCAATCGCCAAAGCTAGAGCTTTCCGTCCTCGATGTCGTTTTTGACCGTATCGGCTGCAGCTCGTTTACAGCTCGTTTCGTTAAGAAAAAGACAGATTTGCCAGCCTATCTATGTCACCTTGCAACTGCTGTAGCTTTTCAACTCTTCTCTAGTTTTTACAGGAATTCACCATGGGGTGGTGAAAAACTAGAACTTTCTGCAAGCTCCTGGATTATCGTTGGAGGGGCATTGCTTTCATTATTTCATATATTAAGAAAATGCTTTCCTTGCGCGTTTGGTCTGGGGGTTCCATTGTTTCAAGAAAAAGACAGATTTGCCAGCCTATCTATGTCAGCTTGCAACTGCTGTAGCTTTTCAACTCTTCTCTAGTTTTTTAAAAGGAATTCACCATGGGGTGGTGAAAAACTAGAACTTTCTGCAAGCTCCTGGATTATCGTTGGAGGGGCATTGCTTTCATTATTTTATTCTTATTTTGTAGCAGGCTTCGGATGAGCGGGTATGTCTAACAACAGCACACTTTAAGGAGCTGACAGCCAATTAACGAAAACTGAAAAGTTTGCTGTCAGCTGAAATTAATAACAAAAAAGGTGATCATTATCACGCTATAGGATCGCAAAATGAAAAATGTGATGATCAATGATCACCAGGGGCGAACGCAGAAAAAAATTTCGGGGGGGTTTTCAAAAAATATGATTGAAATACGTTTTTGGGTACTGCCCTTGAGCAGCCCCCATGTTTTCGTATCGAATTTCATTTTTCTAGTTCATTTTTTTTCATTCCACATATTTCAGGAGGGGTTTCAACCCCCTAAACCCCCCCCCCCTTGCGTTCGCGCCTGATGATCACTTTGATCACTTTTGTCCTAAGAGCATTCCAAACCATATATTTAGCCGGCTCAAGTTTTTTAATCTCTAAATTGTGAACAGCGAAAGTGTAAAGCTTATGGCCTTTTCGGTTGGCGATCCCGGATCAGGGCGTTCTTCTCCTGGATTGGGGTTCTCTCCGAACAACCAAACACGTTTTTCTTGATTTTGAAGTTTGTCTAGCGTTGTATTTGTGAAGCAAAAGATATTCAGCAGGGGACATTTGACACAAATGACATTTATTCAACTTGAGTCCAGAAGTATCCCGGACGCTTCCGGATGACCAACCGAAAAGGCCATTATATTAGACTGCATGCCATTTTGGTATATTTGACGCATGTAAGGTGAAAAATATTTGCGCCATTTTTCTTCTTAGGTACGTCAAATCTGACATTTTGGCAGTCTAATCTAACCTTAATTTAAAAGAGATTAAATGTTGATTTCTTAGCTGTGGAGTTGAATTAGTTGTAATTTGAATTGAAATAAGTGTTTTCGTTGTGTATCTAATTATAAAAGTAAAGTGAATTTTTTTTTCGATTCACCAGCCAAAAATATTACAGTATAAATATGAACACGCGACCTACGACGGTCATTTCTAAGTACACTACTACACTTCTTAATTAATTACACACGCTGCTCTCAAGCAGCGGATAGGATAAAAAAAAGCACGTGACTGAGTCAGTTGTGTACTTCGACTTTACGGACACAACGTATTCATTGGGCTGGAGGCCTAAATGGCAACACGTCGCTCACGCTCATACTTGTCGTTCAACGCGTAGCCGCAGCCAAGAAACTACGTTGAAGAATGAAAAACAAACAAAAGTTTCCTTTCAAAGTCTCGAACTTATCGAACAACCCTCGCAGAACGGAGAGGATGGTGTAGCTATGTAATTTTGCTATCTTTGACCGATTTTTCGTGCTGACGCTTTGTCAGTGCTTTTCGGAATTACTCAATTCCCAAAAGGTCATCAAGGATGCCAATCTCATCATCGAAAGCCGTCCAAAAAAGAGTACTGTTGTCCCTGAGATGAAATCTATGCTCGACAGTGTAACGCATTTTGTCCAGAAAAACCTGTCCAGGTCAAAAACATGTCCAGTTTTAACCAAAGCGTTAAAAACCATAGAGTAAAGAGCATGCAATAAACAGCACCTTTGAGGAAGTTACCTTAGAGCCTTCTTACACGAGCGACGAAACAGTCGCGCCGTCGACAGTAGAGATAGAATTGGGTCTTATTGGAGCGACAGCGTCGCTCGTGTTAGGCCTCTCAAAAGACCCAAGTACCCAAAAAACTGTTTTGTCGCTCGTGTAAGAATAGGCTTAACAGCGAGAAAGTAACTTTAACATGAGTAACGGTATTAACAGAAAAATTTTTTGTGCGAGCAGTTCGGCATCCTTGCAAATGAATATTTTTATATACTTACATAAAACAGGGCGAATACCACTGTAACTTTTCTCGGACCGCATTGATCCACGTTGCCCCACGTTGGGCGCCATTGGTTATATCAAGGTGGCGGCTTAGTAGTGTAAGCTTTTAAGCTGTGGTAAAGGAATGGAAGCGAATTCGATTTTATGCCGGGAACAGAAGTTGAAAGGGGATAAGAAACCTCTGTGTGAGGACTATCAAAGAGGTGGTTCCTGTCCCTCAAACATACACTCAAAAATACAAACTGCCTGTCAACCTGTCACCACCTGTGTTCAAAATTTCCCCGGTGTTGCATTTGTTGCTCAGATTATGATTAAACTCTTCCTTCTATCAAAGAAATCTCAAAAATCATATTCCCACGTTGGGCGCCACCGATTGTTAACCAATAGCATTGTACTAGACTACCCATTCTCCAGGTTGAAACTTCGTCGCCTATTTGGTGAGTTTATAAGCCGTCTGTGACATTGGCATGCGATGTCGAAATGAAGCGCTGTTTGCAGATGCTGCACACTCTACAGAGCGATGTCTACGTTGATAGAATCCTTACAAACAGCATTTTTTCTGTTAGTTATTAAAAAAAATGCAATTTTCTTTTAGATTTCGTCGTTTTATTTCAATCAATTCAATTTGAATATTTACTATACATATATATGGGTTGCAATCACTGTCACTACAAAATGTCTGATAGTGTAAAGATATTCCTCTGTACACACCATTCGAGGTTAAAAGATTTTAAGAGTTTTTCAAAATAAAACCCCTCACCAAAAATGTACACACTTTTGGGTAAAAAAGTTTTATTTTCTTGTGATATTTTTTTATAGATAAGGAAAACCCTACAACGTGTAATGTATACGAATTACAAAATTTCTTTAAATTCAATTAAAAAAAAAAAAATTATATTTGAAAATAAAGAAAATCTCCTCTCAAGCTTGGTTAGAGGGGAATCCCCCTAAATCTAATACTAAATTCATTATTGCGCATAAAATTAAAAGAAAAACAATTTAAATATTTAAAAAAAAAATAGATTTTGAGAGTGAGCGTTTTTCTTATTTGTTTTTTTTTCGTAAGGAACGAGGAGCAAACATTAAAAGGATTCAGTGCTGCATTTGAAAAAATACTTCCCTGGAGTGTGCGATGTTGCTGAAAAAGAGAGTCAAACAGTTAGTAAATAGAATTTTGTTCTTACCTTTGCGATTTTATCTGCGCTGCGTTCGAGGGTGGAAATTGTTTTGGGGATGGATTTTTCTAGCCTTGTTGTCTTTGGCGAAGGGCTTTTGACGAGAGTTAGCTCCTTGGGCCACAATATCTTACGTTCCATTGGGAATGGTGAAAGGTTCTTCGGCAAAATTGTCTTCTATTTATGTTTTCGTTTTCTTTTGTCTAGTTAACACGCGCACACATCTGAGGGCGTTTTTTAGTACTTCTTGTATCCACGACGATTGCTACTCCTGTAGCTGCCACCACTGCCTGATCCGTTGCGTGCTCTCGGTCGATTGCTGCCGTAGTTCTGAACCTTTGCTGAGTATTTTCCTGATGGGGGAACGTAGACCTTCTGGTCGGAGCTTGATCGCGATTTCTTGTCATCTGTGCTTCCGTTTTCTTGCTTTCCGTCGAATGTAATGGGGGCGTGGCGCTTTGAGCTGATTTTATTCTAAATAAGAAAATTTTTTATAATATGTCTTCTAGTACTAGTTGTTCTGAGCGCAGATGCTTACATTTTTTCTTGTCACCCATGAGAGTTGAATTTCTGTCTTGAAACTTGGCGGCGAATGGAAGAGATCTCGAATGAGTGCGCTGATATTTGATGTTGTCTTTAGAGCGGTCAGTTTCAATTGGTGTTCCTCGGATTTAAGTTCGTCTGAAGGTTTTCCTTTCACGGCCTCTTCCAATTTTTTTATGTATCTAAGAAGGAAAGTTAAGATATAAGTTTCGTTTACATGTTTGTCATAAAAACTGTAAACTTACCCTTGTGTTCCTCGTGCCAAATATTGTAGTCTGGATCTAAAGTCTTTCAGCTTCTCAGGATCGCTGACAAAAGCCAGACCATCTGGATTTTTTCTTCCTAACATATGCAGGGAATACAGAAGACATTCAGCGTGTGAGAATTGGAATGAGGGAGGTGTGGCTAGGTCATCATCGGTTAAAGAGGGCAATGGCATATATTCCTGCATGAAACAAAAATAAATTATAAGGAAAACTTTCATTGCTTTTTTTTTACTGACCCTTAAAACAGTATACACAGCATCGATCCGTGCCGGCGCATTCTCCAAGGTATCGCAGTATGCGCACATCTCGGCAAAGACTTTGAGTAAACGCAACTGAACTTGATCCTGTTGCACAGCGGTAGCAATCATGTTCCATGTGCTTAATGGCAGCAATTTGTCACACACGAACACGACAAAAGGAGTCGATTTTATTGTCGACTAAAAAGAAAAGGATAATCGTTGAAATCTATTAAAATAAAAAATAATTTACTGTAAATTACCGAAAAATATGGCATCGCATGTGTTGCACATTGAATGAAGCGTTCAACTATTTCATCTTCGATTGTAATAGCATCGATGTCGGCTCCCAGCTCGGCTTGTTCTGTTGCCAGGTTAACTAGTTCCGCATGTCCTGTGATGGTGGAACCTAGTTTTGTTGATCCTAAAATATTCATGCATAAGTGGAATTCCTCAGCACTTACGTCCTGCAAAAAAAGAAATAAAATAGACAAAGTTAAGTTGAGGTGTTGAGCTTCACATAACGTTAACGTTTAAGACTGTTTAAGTATAAACTACATTTTTCCTGAAATGACTTTCAAGTTTTTTTTTCTATGAAAATTGTCAACAAAATTTCGGATCTGCGAACTTGCAGAGCCAGGCCTTCAATTGGGGTTTTTCATCAAACGGAATATAACAGGAAGCAAAACGCATAAACACAAAAAATTAAATAAACAAAGAAGACGTGCTTGTGGACAATAGTATAATCGGTTTGATTTCAACTCATTTTATTTTCGGGTAGAGAGGATGGTGTTCAAAATTCGGCAGTAAAGGTAAAATTAGACTGAATGCCATTTGGTCATATATATTCCTTTTTTGACAGTTATCTCGGTCACTTGTCGTCATATTGTGAAATCATCATAATTTTTTGTGACCATAATGCCAATATTTTTTGGTATGACCATATTCGTTTTGACAGATAAATATGAGCTTTTACCCTGCACATAAATGGAGTTCCATTAAAACAGGTGGAGAAGTTTAAGTATATCGGGGTCTTTTTCAACAAAGATGGAAGGAGTAATACTGAATTATCCTGTAGGATTGGCCAAGCTGCAGCAATAGAAAAAGAACTGCGTGGCCGGTCACCAGGAAAGCAGAGCTTGGACTGAGAGCAAGAATCTCAGTTTTAAATTCAGTGTTCGTTCCAACCCTCATCTATGGTCATGAAATTTGGGTAATGACCGAAAGAATCCGATCGCGGGTACAAGCTGCTGAAATGGGATTTCTGAGGTGCGTTGCTGGTGTTACTCTTAGGGATAGAGTGAAAAACGTCAGTATTCGTAGGATCTTGGTGTTAAGCAGCTGCTTCTCCGAGTGGAACGATCAATTCTTCGATGGTTTGGACACGTTGTTCGCATGCCCCCCGACAGACTTCCTAGACAGGTTATGTTAGCCGAGAAGCAAGCGCGTCGCCCGCCTGGCAGGCCAAGAAACAGGTGGTGAGATCAGGTAAGAAACATCTCCGAGACCCGTCTGGGGATCGCGCCTGTGTCTCTTGAGTTGGTGGCGGAAGATCCGGAAAGATAGAGGGACCATTTAGCCACCCTCGCTTCGCGACCCTTCTAAGGATAAACGGTCACGTAAAATGATGATCGTGATGATGGTTTGGCTCTTTTACAATATACCCCTTAACTGTTATAGACAAAAAATTTTGCTGAAACTATCTGACAGAACACGTTTTTAGGCTTGTGTCCTTAACGAATTATGGCATCATCTAAATCTATCAAAATTTGTCTGTTATCCAAAAACCATTTTTACTGTGTTAGATATCACTTTAAAGATAAAATACGGAAAAAATGTTTATTAACTTCTTAACAGCAGGCGACTCAGCACATTTGAATTTTGCACCGTTTAGTATAACAGACTTTATTCTACCTCATAGAAATAGAACGATCTATGTTAGAAGATGTTAGATCTTTGTTAGATCTATGTTAGAAGATGTTAGATCTTCTAACATAGAGAAATAATGACCGTAGACCTTAGGGGCATATGATCGAGACCGAATTGTAAGTCTGTTTGTCGATGGTTTTTAGGAATTAAATTTTAAGCTAGGAACTTGAAACTCGATACTTGTGGTTTCTACACCCCGAAGCAGTACAAGTGTAAAAAAAATTAAATTCCGGCCACTGACACTGAACACAGCATGAAAAATCAAAATTGCCTTAGGACGCTGAATGTTGGTACCTATGCAGTATTCTTACTTAATTGTATTGAGATTGCCGGCTACATGAAATTTGGCAATGAAAAATGACCGCAAATCAAAAATGAAAAATAGCTTCAAAAAATTGCATTTAAGGCAACAACAACGAAAAATTGTCGAATTGGGGCTATATTTAATTTTTTTGGGGCAATTTCGATTCGATTCGTAGCGTCGTTCCAAGGACCTGCATGTGAGGCCGGAAGCCGGCCGGCGTATGAGTGGAAGAGACGCCCGGAGTTTTTTTTTTTAATGGAAAATTTACCCAAAACGTTACAAGAAAGACAACAACCAGATCTGTAAATGGAAGCGATTTTTCTATTATTGGGGCGTTCTTTCATTTTTATATTAAAACAAAATGGGGTAATATTATTCATAATAAAAAATTGCACCAATTTTAAAAATTGCCCTAAATTAATAAAAAAAAAATTCCAAAAAAATTTAGAGAAGAGAACAATAAAAAATGCACGATTTTTAAAATACATGTTAAATTGCCATAATACCACATAATCATACAGGCCCCATTATACGTGATCGCATTTCATTTTCAGTTTTTATAATATTCAATCGAGAAAGTCTTTAATCTCCTTCAACCAAAACCATTCGAATGAAAATCAAATTTTTGTTGTAATTAGCAGGCGGGTTATAATCCGCTTAGGCGAATCGTATCTGAAAGCAAAGTAAGAGCCAAATCGCGTTATAAGATTCGTCGTGATTGTGACTGCGTAAAAAAGAACGCATACAAGGACATTTTTTCTCTACCCTTATAACAATTTAATTTCAGTTTAAAATTTCATGTACAAATGTTTTTTGGAACTTTTTTTCAAAAGTTTTATAGACAAAAATTCCATACTTTTCTGAGAGCTTGAAAAAATGTTTGCGTGTGTGTTGTTTGGGCTAAGAAGGCAATTGAATAGCAAAGCCCTCTCTCGAGCAACTAAAGTGTCCATGTATAAGACCCTCATCATCCCAGTCCTGCTTTACCGTGCAGAAGCATGGACCCTGTCAAAGGCGGATTAAAACACTTCAGGCTGCTTCGAGAGGAAAATTCTTCGGACGATTTACGGTCTCGTCTGCATAGACGGAGAGCGGAGAAGGAGATATAACTGTACGGGCTGAACAGCGATACCGACCTAGCCAAAAGAGTCAAAACACAACGTCTACGATGGCTGGGTCATCTAGAGCGGATGGACACCAACGGCCAGGCCCGGAAAATCTTCGAATCCACACCGCAGGGACGGCGAAGTAGAGAAGTATCGAGACACAGGTGGCGCACCCAAGTGGAAGGGGACCTCAGCCAAGTTCGCGTGCCAAACTGGAGACGGTTAGCTAGAGACAGAGCTGGCTGGTAAAGCTTGTTGGCTGAGGCCCAGGTCCACCCCGGACTGTAGCGCCACCTTAAGTAAGTGTGTGTTATTTGGACAAATCATTTGAAAAAAAAATTACACTAATCAGAAATTATAGCGATTTTTAAGATTCAAAAACTTCTGAGATTGGACTCGAAAACGTAAAAGCAAGTTCAAAAACCATTTTTAAAACGCTTCTTGTATCTTAATAGTAACGACGGCCTAGTTTTAGATTAGTTTATGTATAAAGCGTTTACAACGCAATTTAGCTGCCTTTAAGCCGCGTTGTCACAAGCAACGTAAAACAGGAACAGAAACAGAATCGCATACATTAGCAACTGAAACCTAAATTCGCTTAATGCGTTGCTAATGTATTTTGTTTCTGTTTCTTGTGACACCGCGACTTTAGCCTGTTAAATAAAAGCAAGTCATAAAAACAGTTTGTTTTACCGTTTTCTCAAAAAAGTGTATGGTTTTCAAAGCAGCCGGATTTTCAATTATTTCAAATTCATATTGCCTCTGGATCGGAATGAAAAATTATTATTTTTTTCACCAATACAACTCTTGTGCGCACAAGGTCAATCGATTGACGTCAATTGATTTACAAAAAAAAAACTTGATTTTTTTCAACTAGTGCTTATTTCGTTAATGGTAACACTTTGCTAGGCGCTTGCCAGACAACTAGAACCTACCCTCAGCGGAGCGACGAAGTCGCTTGAGTGGCTAAGCCCTGCAAAAAAGGGAGTTTAAATCCTTTGGAACCGCGAAGCGGGCCACCCAAACACTGTGATATCCTAAGCAAGTAATATGTAGCCTTTTTCGGCTTAATTTTTATTTTATTTTTGGGGTTACCTTCATTGTTTTGGGCTAAATTTCCACAGTCATACTTGGGTCTTATTTCATTATAAAAATTCCCCCAATTTCTTGGAGCCCAATTTGATTTTATCTTTTGGGCCTAATTTCATGCGGCGTAATTTCGCAGCGCCGATGAAGCTCATTTTGATCTTGGCGGGTATGTAAACAAGCAAAATTGTCGCCTTTGGGGCACAGAAAACCCGCACGCATACATTGAAAAGCCGATGCAACCAAAACGAGTCACTGTTTAGTACGGATTTTGGTCCAGATGCATAATAATCGGGCCATATTTCTTCGAAAATGAGTAAGGAGTGGCCGATACAGTCAATGGCGATCGCTATCGGGCCAAGTTGAACGAATTTTTGTTCACAAAAATTGAAGAGGAGGATATTGGCAACATTTTGTTTTAACAGGACGGCGCTACGTGCCACATAGCCGAAACTACACTGGCTGTTTTGCGTCCTGTTTTTGACGATCGCATTGTCAGCCGCAGAGCTGATGTCGTTTGGCCACCTCGGAGCTGCGATTGGACACCGTTGGACTATTATTTGTGGGGTGCCGTAAAAGATATGTGTTACGCCGACAAGCCAGAGACAATTGACGCTTTAAAGGACAATATTCATGAAACGATTGGTGAAATACAGCTGCACACAATCGATAATGTGCTTCAAAATTGGACCGATCGTGTAGACTACTCCATGGCTAGCCGAGGGGTTTGGCGGACCTTTTAAGTAGTATAAAATAAAAGGCAAATTATGGCTTTTTGT
The DNA here is from genome assembly GCA_947623515.1 of Neoascia interrupta. Classification (NCBI taxonomy): domain Eukaryota; kingdom Metazoa; phylum Arthropoda; class Insecta; order Diptera; family Syrphidae; genus Neoascia; species Neoascia interrupta. The sequence goes on from OX392462.1 coordinate 189,638,511, forward strand.
AACCACAACTCGGGTTTCTGGGTGGAATTGCTTATGAAGATTTCTGATAAATGGCGTGAATGTCACAAAAATTCATCCGCGTGCCCATGTGATTTTTACAATTTTCTTGTGACAGCTCAACGACAGCAATTACAATCAAAATCACAAAATAAGACTGTATTTTTCCATAACAAAATGAAGTGCGACTTGAAGGCATAAATAAATAAGAAATGTAATAAAGGCGGTTTGGTGCTGCACAGGCATAAGGTATTCCAGAACAGCTGACTCGCTTGCCAGTATATGCATTCCGGGACAAATACCAGTAAGAGTAGCATGCTAATATTCTTTGACGTACGAGAAGTCAATTGACTAGCAAAGGGTCATTTGATACTTCCTGTTTGACCTAAATAAAAAACAAGTGAAGGTAATGGGAAACAAAAAAAGCGCGACAATTAGCAAAGAGGGAGACTCGTCCGAAATTGGAAAAACTACTATCAGTAACTCAAAAGCGTATTGTGTGAGACCACACCAAACCAAACTTGAAAGTATAGGAGAGATTACCACAAAGGAGAGAGCTATTTAAATTAGCAAAACTGTCAAAAAAACACTGCAAAAATGCACAAACCGCGCACCTTTCTATACCCGAAAAGAGTTAACCTTCTTAAGGTCTACCTTAGTCTTACTTTACACAGCGTTTATCCTGATGAACATTAAAAGAAGACAAATATGGTGAAGGTATACTCTCGACGTTACTGAAAATTAGCGGCTTTTTGATAAAATCAATTAAAGCGAGAGACAAAATTCGGTTTAAGGGATTTTCAATATATCGCTTGGGAAGGGCCCTCAAAAACCCCTTAGCCAAAAACCACGTTTAATTAAGGAAGTCTAAAAAATTTGAGTACTTTAAGCACAATCACTGTAGCTTTTGATTTCGTCTGCAGATATATCAGGCGCACAATATTCGCGGGTTTAAATCAAGGAGAGCGTTTTCACAAAGAGTTTATAACATAAACACATACGAGTTGCAGAAAAACAAACAATTTAAGCTTCCAACTGACTTACCGTTAAAATCTTTTTGATTTCCTCGATTAGATAGTCCTCGACTTCCTTTGTAACTACAGTCGATCCCATAGCAAAGACCTTGCTCGCGATAAACTTGAAGCATCTCTCTCGTGTGGTTTCATCGCCCGAAGCGATTTGTGTGAAAATACCCTGAAGGGCTCCCTTAGCGTCGGTCTACATGGAAATTATACAAAAAAAATATCGATTAAACAACCAACCCAAGCACTGCTTCCAAGGGCTTACCTTCAGAATAGTCTGCAACGATGCGTTAACAGTCTGCAACTCTAGTGGATCATCCAAAATCAATAACTGTGCCAGAGTGTCGCCTATCTTCGGTGTGATTCCAACAGTATCTTGGCACAATTTGGGCAAATCCTTAATTGCTTGGCGACGAATCTAAAGGAATAGTTTTTCTGTAAAAACCCGCTCAGAGAAGCATTTTCACAACAAACTCACCTGCACATCATCATCTTCGCAGAGATCAAGTTGGGCGTCTATAGCCGAATCGGCTAGATCCGGAAAATGTTTGAAGAACTTCCCAATAAACTGGGAAGCCAGACGTTTCTCCTTTGAAGTCCCCTTGACGGCTTTCAGAATATCCTTGTATTCGCTTTCGTGCTAAACGCAAATTAAAGAAAGTAAATATTATTTTCACTTTTCCAAGCGTGTCCCCGGGAGCTCGGTGTGAATTTTCACAAACCTCTTTGATTTTATCACCAGCCTCAGACAGAATGTCATAGCATTTGTACAAATGTTCGATATTATCCATTTTGTTTGTATATATTTTCACGATAGAACTGAATTGAGCTGTTTGTTTTTATTTTTATTAAATAATAATTTCGCGTGCGTGTACAACTTCACAGAATAAATGAAATCAGCGAATGAGATTTTATGACGAATTTTTCGTTTAATGATGGCTTCCCTGTTCCCTCGTTGATGCGGTTAAGCGCGGTATATGGCTATCTCTTTTCGTTGCACAGGAAACTTGTGTTTCCATTATCGGTAATTAGTGAGTTTTCTCACAAGGGTGGTTCGAAAAGTATAGCGTAACTTCTATTACGATGGATGCATTCAGATGCAATATGAATACTAAATATGAGTGTAATATGAATAAATTCTGGACACTTTTCGTAGGTTTTCGGTTCATCTGTGAGGGTGTAATATTTATGGGATTAAATAGAAAATTCTGAACTGAGAAAATAAAGAGCTATAACTCAAGCCGCGTTGTCACAAAGAACAGAACCAGAATCAGAAATTGAATTTTATACATTAACAACTGGAAAACGTTGCTTGTGACAACGCTGCTTCAATTCATTGAGCAAGAATTTAAATTATAGAATGAAATTTTACATAACGAAGGATAAACAGGCATTAATAGAAAATTCTCATATAAACATATTTATTTTTGCAAAAAAGAGAAGGAAATCTCTTAGGAAATCTGCATCGTCTTGGATAATGTTCTAAGCGAAATGCAGATTTGAAATTTTTTTTGAGATAGTGTGCGTACAGACATTTTGCGAGAGAGACAGAGAGTACAATTAAATGTGAGTGATAGTCATCAGTGTGCGTGTCCACTGGCCACGCAAAAGCTTCGATGCTCCGAAAAAAGTGGTGCAATGCAAGGAAGTCCTTGGAGTAGGAAAATTTATTAAAATAAAAACAGAAACAGAATCCCATACATTTGCAACTGAGACCGAGTTTCGCTGAATGCTTTTTGCGTTGCTTATATATGAAATTCTGTTTCTGTTTCTGTTCCAGTTGATTTTATTTTCATATGAACGTAATATTTATGTAGCAAAAAAAAAATGCGATTGATTACCAGCAGAAGTAACAACAAAATGCATTTCCTTTTCATTGTTTGCTCTTATACAACACTGTTCGAGTGCAACAAAATTTGTCCAGCAAAAGCAGATTTGAATGAAGCAGCAACTTCATTCTCCTCCCACGAACAAGAATATTCCTGTTATAAAAGGTCAAAAAACACATTCATTTTAGGGCCGATTTTTCAATAGTCAGATAAACAGGAAAATAAGGTTAATTTTCTAGATAATGCAAACATATCATTTTCAGTATTGGTCGTCAACAGTAAATCCGTCCGAATCCGAGGCTTGTTTCTGCTTCGTGACTGGTGTTTCTTTACGTGGCCGGGAAGTCACCCCGTCGGCACGACCCCCAACCTGGAGGACCAGATCTTTTGCTTAGCTCTAAGGATGGAGAGCCGGATAGCCCGCTCCTTATAGGCCTGAGCTCCGAATACGTCGTAGTAGCCCATATAAAGCCGCGTTGTCACAAGGAACAGGAACTGAAACAGAAACAGAATCCCATACATTAGCAACTGAAAACTAAACGGCGCCGTTTTTAGCAACTGAACCAGCAACTGAATCAGCGGCGAAAATCAACAACTCGAGAGGACTTGTTTCTGGAACAGAAAATCGAAACGTTGCTGTTGCATAGCAACCCTTGTTTATGTTTGAGCGAGCAACCGCTATTCGTGAGCGGCTCTCTTTTCGTTTTGTCAAATGTCCAAAAATGTATTGTCAAATTTCAACAATTTTTAATTATTAATTTGTTTTGTTTGAGCGTGGGTACGTAAGGAGCGTGTGAAAATTAACAAGAAAAAGAAATTAACAGCTAATCTAATTTATGGCAGGTAAATATAAATCTATTTATATGGTGTGTTACAAATAAAAACAACAAAGTTTAGTTGATGATGTGTGCTTGTTGTGGTTATGGGTGTACGAAAAGTGATTAGCTTGTCAAAAAGTATCACGGATATGTCATACGTTTTCAGTGACGGTTATATGAAAACTCTCTCTCAAAATATTTACAGTTTCTGTTTTTTGTTGCAGCACCAGCAACTGAAACAGAAACAGAATCGCCGACGTAACGGAGCTATTTTCAGTTCCTGTTTCTGTTTCTGTTTCTTGTGACAACGCGGCTTAAGGTGTTCACTAAGTAGTTCGGCCTGACTGGAACTATGGACGCCACCGTTGATTCCATCTGGGGAATTCCTCCGCTGCCGTCCGGATGCAAGGAGAAGTGCCTTAGTGGGAACACTCCTCCCCCCCTCTCTCGTCTGCTACCCCCAACAACCTTCCAAAGTTGGAACCCAATCTCCAGTTGAGGTACTAGGCACCCGGTGTTCACCACGGGGAGGTGAGAGTAGGAGTTGATAGACAGAGGTGGGTTTAGAAAACCTGTGGATGCTTCTATCCTCTTGAGTGCACATGTCTATCCTTTGACCATTCGCCATCAGAGCTGGCTGGCGAAGCTTGTTGGCTGAGGCCCAGGTCCACCCCGGACTGTAGCGCCACCTTAAGTAAGTAAGTAAGTAAGTATCATTTTCAGTAGCCAGATAGCATTTATTCAACAAATAAAATGCCGATCTGATGAAAAAAACGATCTGTCGATAAAACGATAAAGCGATATTCTCAGGATAGGACTACGTATTGTCAAAAATTGTGTTTTTTTTTTCAATTAAATTTCATTTTTGTTTTGAGAAAATGGATTTCTTTGATTTTCTGGATAATGATGTCGGTTGAAATTGAAAATATTGTAATAAAATGCTTAAATCCACAATTAAGAAAATTATCCGCACACTCAAGCAACACGGAATATGGTAGAGACTTGAAAAATGCTTTGGTGTTTAAGTGCAAGATCCGTTGGTGCAAGATACCGTTGTAGCATTTGCCATATAACAAAACATGGCAGTTGTCCGAAATGGATAAAAGCCCCCTGCAGATTTCAAAATATACTTTCAACCCGATGAAAACTTTGTTACAATTAGTGTTGTCTGAAATAGAAGGCAACAGCGAGACACGACCAGAACTCATAGAGCATTTTGAATCAAAACTGCATTTTCTTATAAGATTTTCATTGAACTTTTTGCAACATTTAATTTAATAAACCATACTACAAGCGTTCAACTTCAAAAAATAAAATGATAGAATTAAGATATTGTGTTATTGATGAATTCTTTATTTATGTTTAAGACAACGCATTCTTAGTTCATGCTCTTGGACCCGCAGCCTGTGTTCAACTTCATGGTTCCTCAGCTCTCCTCTTGCAATTTTCTTTTGTAGCTGCAGGCTACTTCAAACATTGAAGAACCAATTAGTCGAACTACTCTACGATTGAAACTCTACCATTGAGTGCAAAGCATTTGGTTGCCTAGACGATACCATTACCAAGTTTCATTGCAGCAACGCTCCAACACCAAGCTTGCCCTCTGACAATTTCCACAGTTGTAAAACATAACCACAAAGCGTCGATCAAAACAAAAACACAAGATATCATTTGATTCAAAAAATCAAATAAAACGATGTTTTCAAACAATTATTGGGATTCATAATAAAAATGTAAAAACGTTTGTAAATTCTTTTTATTCTTTGATAAAAATTTTCACAAAGTTCACTCATTTTACAGCCCAAAACAGCCAAAGATGCTCGCAATTCTGAATCCAGTTCTTGAAATCTTCAACCTCATATCAAACACCGCACATTACCTTCTTGTCGTCAGCTACCTCATTGGCAAGGGAATATACTATATTCTTGGCCAAATATGCATTGGGATTGGTACTCTGTTCCAGGGAATCGGTATAGTTCTGGAAGAACTTTGGCTCTTCGTTCGGGAACTGCATCTGAGCATAAGCGATATGTTCACATACATTGAGAGCACCACGAATCGTGGTCTGGGCGGGGTTCTTGAAGGATTTTCATTGTTTGCCACAGAGATGGGACGATTTTTGACCAACGGCAAGCTACACTCCAAACTGATTGCCTCGGCTGTAGGCAGGAACATAGCAAACTTCTGTGGAGTCATTCGTGGAGGACTGTTGCTCATAGCCGATTCTGTGTGGTTCCTATTGACAATCATACCAAGGACTTTGCTGGATGTGCTTATCTATTTGGGTGATTTTGTGGTTTTCGGAATTGCCGGTGCCTGGAAACTGGCACTGACCTTTGCTCAGAACGTCATTGACGAAATTTTTCGATACACCATAGCGTTGGTTGTAATTTTCCTGGTTTTAAGGAATAGAAGACGCATCTATCGAGCAACCAGGCTGTGGACAATACGCATTGTCCGAACAACTATGAGGGTAAGTGGATAGCATTATCAAGGTTGCTCATCGGATAAACAAGGTTCTTCTCGTTCTTTTAGTGGATTGTGGCAGTTTTTCGATTTCTCTTCGTGCTTCGGTCGGCACAGAGGCAGCCTGTCACACGCAGCTATCCAACCGTAATCAGACTTCAGAGAAGATCACCCATATCGTCCAGTTCCGTTCTGAACAAAAGCAACGAACTCAATTGTTGTGTGGTTTGTCGCGATCGTCCCAAGTGTGTCCTCTTGCTGCCGTGCAAACATCTTTGCATGTGCGAGGAGTGTGCCGAGTTCATTGTGTCCATGCGGCAAGCATTCTGCCCCCTGTGCCGCAGCACAGTTCACAAACAGTTGTCCGTTTACGTGTAACTGCCAATTGACTAAAAGTCTGAATTTTTATTGTCCCTTCGAGTGTGTCCTTAGGCTAAGTCTACCAGAGAAGCAAATACACATTTTGTTTTTACGTACGGAGAGTGTGTTCAGTAGGTGGCTTGAGCTGTAATATTCTTGCTCAATAAATATTTTTCTGCTAGATTCAGGAATGATCAGAATATACAGCTGCCGGGAATCGGACGTGTACAATTCTTTCTGTAATCTTACAGCTCCAATTGACGATGAAATGGAAGGGAATATCATTAAAAGAGAGCGAGCCTACAAAATATACATGAAGAAGAAGGAAGTAATGAATAGTTACACTTTGCGGATAAGCACTGATTTTGCCCACAAAACGTGCGAAGTGCATCAAAAATCAATTCAAAATTCAAAGATCGTGATGGAGAATCATTAATTGAAAGAGAGCTCGTTATTGGTAGATGACAAGAATAAAGAATGATAGACCACAGTCAACGAAATAACACGCCAGATGCAACACCTACAGAAGATGCACCCATAGAGGAAGTAACAGAGGTCATTAAGCAGATAAAACGTTACAAAAAAACCCGGACAAAGATCTACATTGCGGAGAAACAGCAACCAACAAAATTAATGCATTCATTGAGGGCGTCCCGGTTCAGGAAATGTTCCTAAAAGTTATTGCGTCTGTACACAAAAGGGCAAAAGGCGACAAGGTTAACTGCGAAAATTACAGAGGCATTACACTGCTCAGCATTTATTGCAAGATATTCGCAGCAAAAGGCTTCGCGGGGCAACAGAGAGTATACTGGGATCTGATCAAGGGTTTCTTCTAAAGCAAAATCTAGAAGACTAGACAAGCGTACGATGGTATAAAAATGCTCGACGTTATAAGTAATAATTTCCTCGCGAATGATTATTGTCAATTTACATTCCCACAAATTGCCAACTTTGCCTGATTAGAAATGAGCAGAATAGATTAGAGTCGCTTGCAAGTTCCTTCAATTTAGCCATTATAGGGAGCCTTTATAGGCAACGCAATAAATCCCTATTTTGGATGACGCCGTACTTAACCAGTATGGAAGAAACTTTGAGAGATGGCTAAATTTTTACTCTTCTTCGATCATTAATATCACAACCAAAATTCCCATCTTTCCTCGAGGCGCATCTTTTCTAGATAACTTTCCCCTAAGATATTAAAGCTTCCGTTGATCCCTTCTGGCTCTAATATTTTTCCGAATCGTTCACTACAGTTACTACAGGCTTAAGCCTTCAGCCCAATGAATCCGTCACGTTGAAGTACACAACTGACAACTGAGTTAAATATACAAGTTCTATGGGAACTCTATGGGAAGCGTTCCAAGAAGAAGAACTTCGCGACGTTCGTCGTTTCCCATACGAACCTGTGTATTTCACTGAGTTGTCAGTTGTGTACTTCGACGTTACGGATGCAACGGGTTCATTGGGCTGAAGGTATAACTGACCGTACGGACAGTCGACTCCTTCAGGTCCAGTCGTCCAGCTAGAACATTCGACTTTGATGCCGTGGACTTAGCACTTACTCCTAATCTCGTTCACTGACCTAATCTCGTGCACTTTCTCCTAATCTCGTTGAATGTATCACTCATGAACTTAAAGCCAAAAAATTCTCTGGTCCTGGCGGGATACCTAGTTTCATCTTAAAGAAACTTTTCCGCTCAAACATAAATTTTTTTTACCATTATTTTAAACTCATGCACAAATAATATGTATTTTCCCGAAGAAGAAAAAACCCCAACATCATTCCAATTCGGAAAAAAGCTAACTGTCACGATATCTCGAACTTAGGCCTAAAGTCCTCACTGCTCTGCAAACTTGAAAAAATTCTCGAAACTTTAATGCTCCGAAATCTCTTTTTCTACGAAAACTATACCCATCGACCTTAAATCCGGTTTTAAGAAAGCGCCTCTACCATTCATGCCCTGCTTAAGGCCCACAATAACCTGGACCTAAGCAGGGCATGAATGGTAGCTAATCCTAACCTAACCTAGCCTTCGGGAGAAAATTGTACGGTGTCCTGCTCTATTGATGTGAAGAAAGCAATTGACAAGGCGTAAAGAGGCGGAATGATCTAGAAGCTACTACAGCTCAACTTCTCGCAAAATTCGGTTTACTAACTCGATAGCTTCGGCTGTAGAACATGAGATTCTTCATCCAGATAGGTGTCTCCATCTCGTCCCCTAACATTTGTGCCTGTGACAATGGAGTTCCCCAGGGTTCTATGTCTGGCCCTCTGCTCTTCAATTATTTCATTCACACCTTTCTTCACATTCACAACTGGGGGGATCCGTTCACCTGTCTACTTTTTGCCAATGACACTTTTGTGTACCCTTACCCCAGCTATGCTATCATATGAGAAATGTAGTGTGCCACATTACTCAGATCAGCAACTTTTACAAGCAATGAGGGTTCAAAATTAATCACTCCAAGGTCTGCTTTAGGAACGCTAATGGAAAAGGAAAATTGAAAGTGTAGTTAGGGACAGTCGAAACCTTCGTGTGAGGATATTGACGGATGTGATGTCCACTTCCAAAGTAGTATGAAATACCCGGGGGGTTAACTTCTCCAATCTTATCAAATTTAATGAGCATGTCAGAGTCAATTTAATTCATATTCTTTCAGGTATAAGAGCCTGTCAAGTAAACGTACAAGACTTCTTCTTTACCAAACTCTTATCAAGTCAGTACTCACCTATGAATTCCCGGTTAGGATGTGCAATTGCGATCTAACACTTAGTGGCGAGAGAACTCGAGCCTTGATGTATTCAAAAGAAAAATCCTTAGGTATTGCGTTTACAAGTTTTAAGAGGCAATGAACTGAAAAAGTGGAAGCCTTTCCCAAACATTCTGAGGATAACTTCTGCTACAAGAAGCCCCCGATGTATAACATAAATTCTTGACTAAGTCGATAACGGTGTCAGTAGCAAGGTTTTAATAAAATTACGTTAGCAAGCGATATATTCGCCGATTCAGAGGGACTGACCAGAAGTAGAAAAATAACATCAAAAGCTGACCAAAATCGTTACCATTCGTTGACCATTCGTTAATGGCAAGTAAATCTTCGAACAAGTTGATCAATCTTGCTTATAGGAAGGGATACACGGATTTGAGCGTCCTCCGCATAAAAGTAGACCGCACATTTTTTGCATACTGAAGGTAGGTCGTTAACAAATATACAAAACAAAATTCGACCCAAAATTGATTCCTGAGGCACACCATGCTTTAGTAGTTTACTCGCAGAAAATCTCTCACCTATTACGACCTCTTTGCGATCGGTTTGATAGAAAGTCTTGCAAAAGGCTTACAGCCCTGTTACTAAAACCGAAAAGATGTTTAAGTTTCCAGCAAAGGATGCGGTGGTTCACTTTGTCAAATGCCTTTGAGAAATCGAGCATGCAAAGCAAAGTAATAAAACCTTGATCAAAGTCCTTAAGGACATCTTCCAGACCATTGCAGAGGAACAGCTGTATCCAGATCGAAAGCCGGATTGAAGGGGGAAAAGTAAGAAGTTGGCTGCAAGATGATCCACTATTTGCTTAGCAAGCACCTTCTCAAACACTTTTGACAAGCACGGCAGAATGCCAATAGGCCTATGATCATTAGGAATAGAAGCATTCGCTTTTTTGCTATTGGGAGCTTCCATTGTGTGCTTCCAGGCATAGGGAAAAGTTGATGTTGTTATGCAAAAGTTAATAACGTGAGTAGGAGGTCGAATGATTTCGGGTAGCTTGAGTCGAATGAAGCGAAAAGGTATACCATCCTCACCAGTGGCATTAGACTTTAATGAAGCAAGTGCAGAAAGAAGTTCATTTTCAGACACTACATTAAAGTCGGTCTGCTGTGATACGTTAGACTTAGTTATACGATTGAGGTCAAAGTTATGGAATGTTGTGCTACTTTGCAAGAAAAAATTATTAAGATCGTCTGGGTCTTAAGTGCAAACACTGTTTTTTTTGTTGCCGAAGGTTTCTCCAAAGAACTTTGGGAGGTAAGTTAATATCTAAATTACCCTGATAAAAATTGTGTTTGGATTGGCGAATGATAACTGATATGCTATTTCGCGCAACTCTGTAGGCACTCCAATTTGAGGGTGATTGACTTCGTTTGCTTTTCGTATAGAGCCTATTTTGATTTTTCAACGCGTTAAGTACAGCAGAGGTAAACCAGGGGCAAGATTTATTTCGAATCGCAACTGTTTTGACAAGGACATACTCGTCATTCTTTCTTCCTAAAAGTTTTACAAGACTTTTGCCATTTTAGCACCGACGTCTTGGCCAAAAAGTCGCAAATCACAGCAACAATCTCGACCTATTTTAGGGATTTTGTCTACCTTGTTGCCCCTGTATTACCAAATGCCGCTTTATTGGCCTTGGAAAACAACTCAAGCTCAAAAATGTTGATTTTGTATAGGGCCAGCATCACCCCATGAGAATTAAGGGGGTTTCGTTGAACAAGGTAGTAGGCATCGCATTGAAATACTTTTCCCATTTCCGGTAAAATTGGAGCCACACGGTTTTCTTGGTTCTGAGATGATACTCATCTTTACCAGTTTTGAGACGTTGTTAAGTGTCCTGTCGTCAGTGGCGCGGTCTACTCTAAAGCTTCCTTAGAATTTGATCACAAATACCTTCGAAAAAGGAGCTGCTTTGTTACGTTGGGTCATCAAGACGGATCTTATCTCGTCTACAGACTATGGCGAAACTTCATTTTTCGATTAACCAACAGACCCCGGAGCGTTTTAAGCCCCCATCTTATCACTCCAAGTGTCTTCTGTAAATGAAACTTTTCAACTTATTGGATATCGCTATGTATATGTATTTATTTATTTTTATATAAGACTAAACGCAATTTTTTTGGAAACATAGTGAGCATGAGCATCTCACACATGCCCACAATCGTGTAAAATAAAAACAAACTCAATTTGAATATGAATAAACCACTCCTTTAGCATAATATTACAATTTAAATAGTTGACACAACTTGACAACACGTTTCATTAAATCCTTAAGACGTTCCCTTAGTTACAGTAAGCTGATGCGGACAGACGTTACGACTAGGTCTTCGTTTAGGGCTGTGGTGGTTGTCTGTTGGGATCGTTGCCTCCGAGCTGGTTTGGATCCATGTTGGCAAATCCACTGGCAACTGTTTGGAACAAACTGACCAAGCCGTCCGCATCGATTCCACCATCTGCACCACCACGCAGTGACTCAAAGACGTTCATAATGCGGGGATCGTTTCGCTGCAAATTGAAATCGGCCAACAGATCTCTGTACGCCGGATTCGCAAGCACTGTACTGATGGCCTCAGACAACTGTGGCGCCAGATTGTTCAATGCTGGAATGGCACTCGAGGATCGATGGTTCTTGGCCACTTCCAGGTTCGTCTTGTAGTCTTGGTTGTCGGGCTCCAATTCAATTGCCTTCGTGTAGGCGGCTTGAGCGTCATCGAATTTGCCCAAATTCGAGTAAGCTATTCCCATGCGTCCGTATGCCTTCCCGTAAGTCGGATTGTAGATAAGCGCCGACTTGCAATCGCGCACAGCCCGGTCGTTTTCGCCCAGACGAATGCATGCTGCAGCTCGGTTGCAGTAGAATATCGGGTTCTTCGGATCGAATGTTAGGGCTCGATTGTACTGGATCAACGCCTCGTTATATTTGCCCTCCTTCATTAGGCGATTGCCTTCGTTCTTGATTTGCTCGGCCATTTCGAACGACTTTGGATTGCGTTCAATGTACACCGATTGGAAGAGATCAAACAGGTCGACGTCATTCTCGGCAACGGGCGTAGAGAAGTCACTAGTTCCGGCTACCGGTGGGGCTTCGTCATCATCACCTACCTCGAAGGCGGCTTGGAGGCATTGCACGGCCACTTCTAAACTCTCGAGAGCGTCCGGGGCAAGCAACTGACCGTCGACCTGCTGCTTCAGATAACCAATGAAAGATTTTACAAACAACTTTTGGACTGCATCGGTCATTTTAGGTTTACTTTTTTTTTAGTTTTCTTTATTTGTCGGAACGTTGAAACGAAAAGTGGAGTTTCCGCAAGGCCAATGTGTGTTTGACGATGACAAAAAATAATTTGTAGGCGCTTGACGTTCTGCTAGAAGAAAAGAAGGATTTTTAAAGTCTTGTTTGATTTTTGGCGTGAGCAGTGTTCGGGATGTGGGATATTTATTTCGGACTGTTCGAGTTTCTTATGGTGCTAAGGGACGCGTTTGTTTGTTCATTATTTCGGTGTTTACTCGGCTACAAACATTTGAGAGAAACGAAACAAGAATAAAATCTCCTATGACATTTTGAGAGCAATAAAACACCATCCAAAATCATGATTCTAGAATTTGATTTCAAAATCTAATAGATGTGTTGCCGCCAAATTTTGAATCTAGATTCTGATTCCTTAAAATGTATGGGAAATCTAATAGATTTTAATGAGACTTGGGACTTTTAACTTACTAGATTCTGATTCGGTGTGAAAATGGTATTACCGTCATTGCAGCGTAATCTTCTAATTTAAAATCAGAACAACACCAGCTTTTCACCAAACATCAACGACAGCTTGTCAAAAATTAAATGTGAATTCGCGTTACTTTACATCTCTGAGTAAAAACTGCTTCATACTAAATCTAAACAGTTCAATCACGAGCTCGGAAATTTTTACAGTTTACGCAGTTTATCAGTCTTTTATGTGTTTAACTAAATGCCCTTCGTGTAATTCAGAAATCATGTCACGAGACCACACTTAAAGCAAATACTGATAATTTATAAAAGTTGTGGGTTCCATAGGGGCGTTACAAAGCGAAGAATTTTCAGGTTTTATAAACGCGGGTTTAAAATCGCGAATATACTTGAGAACTTCATCAACGTCAGTGGTATCCAACTGTTAAGCTTAGATTAGACTGCATGCCATTTTGGCATATTTGAAGAAGAAGAAAAAAATTTGCAGCATTTTTCTTCTTGGGTACGTCAAATAAGCCAGAATGACATGCAGTCTAATCTAAGCCTTATATTTAACATGGGTGAATACAAAAAGATCAAGAAGTTTTGTTACAACCTCAGGCTACTTCTGGCCAAACAGGGTGATAATCAAGTGGAAATTGTGTGATGTGCAACCGAACATGATTTTTTTTTTGATTTTTACTCAATCGTCTTGTCAAAAATTAAAGTATACGTCAAGTTAATCCATTGGCAAAAGATAGAGTGTAACGGGAGACAATTAAAAACAAATCCCAAAGTGGTTCCACCTGATAAATATAGGATAAATTTGATGCGAGCACTGTTTTTCTGTCATTTTGGCTCTCAAAAGAGAGTGCAGATGTCGTTTCCCAGGACCGGAAAAAGACTTTCGTTGTAAAAATCCTAATAGAAAACATATTTGTGACAGATCTGTGGTACAGGGACAGTTTCAGTCTTTTTTTGATTCTCAAACTGTTAAAAAGACGCACAAAATAGGTTTGTGAATAGGTCGATTGGGATTTATAAAAGAAGCTATTTTTAATCGCTTAAACTATGTTTCCACCGGTAATAATACGAGGATTAGCGGGAGACGAATAGCAATAAATCCCAAAGTGGTTCCTACAGACAAATATAGGATTAATTTAACATGAGCACTCTTTTTCTGTCATTTTAGCTTTCAAGAGAGAGTGGCGAAGTCACGTTCCAGGAGCGAAAAAAGATTTCCGTTGTAAACATCCCAATAGGAGTCGTTATTGTGCCAGATCTGTCATACGTGAACTGTTTCAATGTCGTTTTACGATTCTCAAACTGAAAAAAGGGTGTTCGAAAAGGGTTAAAGTGATTTGTGAAAAGGGTGAATAAGATTTATGTGGGGATTTATTTTTATTCGCATGCCGAGAGGACTTACATTTTTTATGGTTAATCGCGTAATTTGTAGAGGATTAAATAAAAATTTATATTAATCGTGGATTAGCGACCGGTGGAAACATGGTATTTAGCCCCTGTGATACTTCGTTTTTTCCCCACTTTTTCCCACATTAAATGTCAGCCTTATAAAAAAAGGAAAGATAGACTTTGCCAGACAAGCTTATATATAGTTAAGTTCAAAATTAATTTAATCTGTCAAAAATCGTGTGTTTACAATAAAAAAAGCAGTGGCAGGAATGTTCAATTTTTATTTGCTCTCAATTTAAAAATTTTACTCTGGGATTGGATTCGTTTTAAATAAATTAAATTAATTGTTGGAAATCCATAGTTTTTGGTGGCCTGCATGATCGCGGATGCGAAAAAACTTGATCTGTCCAGGTACGACAGATCTGTCACAGTGAAAATGGTAATTTTCGCTACTGGGAAATGGCATTTCCACTTTCTTTTTAGAGCCAAAATTACAGAAACAGAGTATTCGTTTCAAATTAATCCTATATTTGTCTGCTGCAGCCATTTGGGATACATTTTAAATCGTCTCCCGCAAATACTCTTTTAATTGCCGGTGGAGACGTAGTATTATACAAATTAGCTGGTTAGGATAGCAAAGGAAGGAAGTATTGAATGAATCACTTTTTTTTTTTAATTTCCTGTGACAGACATGCATGGCGATAGCTATCAATGACACAACATTGTGGACACCAATTTACCCGTTTGAAAAAAAAGTCTTTTTTCTTTTTGTATGAGTTTTCTATTCTATTCAATTCAATTATTATTATTTTCTATTCTATTCAATTATTCAATTTATGCTATTATTTTCTTTGTTTGCTCTCATGTAAATATAGTCCTTAAAACCGGAGGAAACTTCTTTGAGTGATCTTTAACTGAAACTGGTCTGTTTATTAGTTCCGTATTCCACAGGCAAACAGAATTTTTTTTTTCCTTTCCCGTTGACATTCGTCCAACCGGTTTTCTTGCCTCCGACGTTCGTTCCTCCTTCATATAACACTTTGCAGTACACGAAGTTTGGCGAAACTGTGCTAAACTGGTTCCCGTCTTCACTACAGCACAAAGAAAATCCCAACAAAAATAAATAAAAACATTTTTTTCTCTTGTATTTTGCTTTGGCTTCTTTCTTGTATCCGCATTTTCTTTCAGTGTTCTTCTCGCGGATGCAGGGCGTAGGTGCGTGTTACGAAGTTATGCTCGGAGTTTTCCCTATAAAATACTCAATCTTGGCGCTGCACTAAGCAAAAGTCTCAAATTTTAGTGAAAGTCCAACGAATTCCCACCAAAAGTGATTCAATTGCGAAACAAACCAACGAATTGTAGAAAAAGTGCGCTGCTTCTGCCCCATCCCAAATCCAAGATCTTCCTTGTGCCCCGTGTGTGTGTGTGTGTAATTATGGTCCGTCTAACCAGAAAGGAACGTCAAGACAAAGTCGAGCTCCTGTCCAGCATAAATAAAGTGAATATCGGCGACGAGAACGAGGCCACCGACAACGGTAAGTTTAATTGTTTTTAATTATTTATGTAATCAACAAGCATAAGTGCATCTGAATTTTGGGCTACCAGCGTTCATCATGTCGGGGCCGATAACAGGAAGTTTCCGAAATTTTTGGCATTCCTAGTGATTCACGGAATTGGGACTTTTTGGTGTCGTTCCCCGAGTGCTTTGCATGTCCGAGATGATTTATTTCGCGAATAAAACCAAAAATAAAGGAACACTCCCCGCTCTTTGTGTATAATATCAGGTTGAGTAAAAAATGTTCACAGTTCACCCATTTTTCGTGTGTATTTCCAGATGGCTACAGACACTGCGCAGATTTCAGTTCGGACTTCTCGGAGACGGACGAAATATTCCTGAAAGGATTGCTGCTGAGTAATCCTGCGACGCCACGCAAGGACACGGTGAGTCTGATGGAGGATGGTTGTGGTTTTTGTCCCCTATTTGAACTCGATTCGATGGAGATGTTAGTGTTTGAATGAATAGGTTGTTAACAGCTGCTGGAGGTGGTGGCAGGCTGTTCGGGTAATTAGGTTATTAGTGTGTCGGACTTTGATGATGTGGGGGCGGTGGGTTCAATGCACGAAATCGCGATGGTGACTGTTGTTCAACACGTTCAAAAAACGGCCATTCGGTGGAGCGGAGAGTAGGTTGTGGGCTTCGTGTTACGTGCCCATGTAGTGGACACGGATGATGTGTAAAAGATATGGCCTCGGTTGGAATCGTATTTCTATGGAATATAAGTAAGAGGGGTGAGTGTGTTTTCCACGAGTATTATAGTCGGCACTAGGTCATCGATGTACAGAGGTGGGTGCATGGTTAAGTGAAGGGTGGTTTTGATTACACTTGACTTGCAGATGCACTTGACTGGGTTTCAATGTAGTTGGGAAAGTATTTTTACTTGGTATGTAGTTAATGATTAAGCCCCTTCCTTTACTCCCTTTGAGTAAATTCGCGTGTATAGGAATGTAAGAAGACGTGAGTTGGGCTTAGGCGACTTATTGTGAAGCCCCATTTTTTTTTTAACTACAAGTTGGTTCAAACGAAATTCATAAGGAACAATTGTGAATTATCTTCGTAATTCAATTCAAATTTAATAAGTTGCCAAACTTGTCCTAAAAAAGTCAATGTCAATTAGGTACATACATGTGAAACATTACAACACTTTAAATTATATTGACACAAATTATAGGACTAGGAATGTAATGACCCTCAAGGTAATAAAGGAGCTTATCTTACCGAAAAAATGAAGCGCTCCTTAGGTACATCTCTTCGGGGAAAGCAAAGAACGCCCTCGCGCTTAATATTTTTAAAGAATTTGACATAGTCTGGTACCAGGCTCCCTTTTGGAAAACGCCTGCTTTATGGAATAGAATTGTATCTTATTCACTGGATTACAAATTTCCTTTCTAACCGTTTAATCTAAATGCTTGTGGACGGTTTCAAGTTTGTAATCCACCGTTAAAATGCTGGTGTGCCCCAAGGCTCAGTTTTATCTCCAACACTTTTCTTGATCTTCATCAGCGATCTTATGTGTTCCACCTCTAATCCAATTCATTCTTCTTTTGCTGATGACAGTACCCCAAATTTTTCAATCTCGTTTCTAGGCAGTCGTCCACGTTCTTCGTGCGTCGAAGTGGTACCGTTACGGCATCTCAGCCTGAAGGGTTGTAACAGAGTATAATTGAATGCCTCTA
Organism: Neoascia interrupta; assembly: GCA_947623515.1. Lineage (NCBI taxonomy): Eukaryota > Metazoa > Arthropoda > Insecta > Diptera > Syrphidae > Neoascia > Neoascia interrupta. The sequence goes on from OX392462.1 coordinate 189,656,122, forward strand.
AAACCCTATGCTGTCTACCTGCGCCTCAAGCAAAATAGCGATCTTCAGACACTGTCCATAAATGGTACTTGGATCACTAAAACCAAAAAGCTGTTTCTCCGCGGTATGTGTGTAAACGACAACCTTCATTGTAATGAATGCATTTGAGCAGATTTCTTAAAGTTACAATAAGGCGTCCCTTTTACAAGGGTCGCGTACAAGGGATAAGCTACCCTTTTGATGTAAACATCTCACGATCGGAAAGGATTAGAGGAAGATAGAAAGGAGGAGAGGTACCAATGCAGTCTAGTTTTGAACAGTTGAAAAGATTAATTGTGGGGGGGCATTCCACATTCGCGTTGTACGGCTGATGAAAGAACCTCTTAACTTTACAGAGGCCCGTTAACATATTTGTTTCGTAAAATCGCATAACTAAAATAATTTTATGGGTCTTAAAGGGTATCTAGAACCATTATTGCAATTGGCAACAAACCTTAATTGTTCAAATAACTAGAACATATTTTATACTCTAATTTAAAAAAAAAAAAATTCATGATATAACTACCTCTAAAAATATTTTACTAAAAGTGTCTCTACTCACTGCAGAAGTTTTCACTTTTCATTTAAATGTCACTTGCTTCTTAATTATCCTAAAATCGCCGGTAAAGCTTATAATATAGATTTGTGATTTTAATACACTTAAACTTTTCTTAAGCTTAACGCATAGTTTGTAATGCAGTGAAATAATCACCATAGTAGCCTAAGATTTTTTAAGGTTGATTTTTCAGTGATAGTTAAGTCCAGCTAAAAACAAAATCTGTTTAGCCCCGAACAAAACGAATCTAGAGTTAAGCCAGCGAACAGTTTTTCAGTGCAGAGTTAATTCCGTCAGTAGATAATCTCGAAATTATTGACTCTCCCAGCTCTTATTTCACATACAAAAAGACAGAAAAAAAGTTCGAGTCATTTTTAGACATAATTTTTCAAAGAAAAAAAGAAAGCCACTGCCATTCACATAGAAAAAAAAATTCAAAGAACTTAATACTGTTCAACTTCATACACGAGAGTGTTCCGAGATTAACTCACCAAGTTTGGCGAGTTAAGCCGAGATTGATTCCGGATCATTAGTCACTGAAAATCTAATTTTTAGGGTTAATCTCAGTATAACTCCGAAACTCGGGTGATCGCACTGAAAAACCGGCCCTTAGAGACATGAGCGAAATCGACAGGAGAATTGATTAAGCCATAACCAATTTTTAGGCCTTGTATTTTGAGCTAGAACTGACATTTTTTACGTAAGCTCTCTATCATCCCACGCAATGTATTGAACATTTTCAAATCTCCTCACAGACACGCCCACAAACGGCCTTAATGTACAACTACCTCCAGTGGTTTCAAAACTGAAAGACGTCGTGAAAAGCTGAAAATTAACATTTAGCATCACCTAATTGGACGCGAATGTGGGATACCGTGGCGTATTGGCTAGTGTGTGCTTACTACGCCGCAGTAATGGGTTCGAAAGCTACAGCGGTCACCTGAAAAAAAGACTCGTTCGTTTTCACGGTCCCCACCTCCACGAGGGTTTGATAAACCTTTCGAGAATAACATTTGCCTTGAATGCAGTTACAGTGTGAATTCTGACAATCGTAGCGTTACATTTTAGGCAAATTTTGTCGTGTGACGCGAGTGACACTTTTGTGACGTAAGTGACACGGGTTGCAAGATAAAAAACTAAGCACTTCATTGGTGCGCCAACTAAAAGACAAATTCAAGAAACAATGCACAGTGAATGATCTCAACCAAATATTGCTTATTCCCTGTTTTTTTGACGTTTTTGTAACTTTTTGTCCCTCCCCCAAAATAAACAAACAAATGATTTTTCTCTCAACAAAAAAATTATATATTTTTTAACTAAAAAATTGACATGGCAATTAAATTCTATTGGCGATTGAAAGCAGCTCCCCGGTGGAGAATAGAGGAATATGTAGAGCCTGCAACAACGTCAGTTTTCAAAAAACTTCCCAAATTTATCATTCGCCTTTGATTTACTTGTCAACTGGGTGAAAAATAAACCAAAATTGACCAATCAAACTATGGCAGGAAAACAGCACTGAAGTTTTTGTCAGTCAGCAAACAGTCAATAAACAGTCAAAGTATTCAGTTTGACGTTGTTGCAGGTCTCTACATATTCCTCTAGTATCCACCAGGTATCGCATTCGGACTTTTCCAATCGTCAATTGACGATTGAAGGCAGCCCCCGGTGGAGAATAGAGGAATATGTAGAGACCTACAACAACGATAGTTTTTGAAAAATTCTCAAATTTATCATCCGGCTTTGACTTACTTGTCAACTGGCGAAAAAATAAACAAAAACTGACCAATCAAACTAAGGCGGGAAAACAGCATTGAAGTTTTTGTCAGTCAACAAACAGTCAAAATTTTCAGTTTGACGTTGTTGCAGGTCTCTACATATTCCTCTAGTCTCCACCAGGTATCGCATTGCGACTTTTCCATTCGTCAATTAGATGAAAAAAACGTTCTTTTACGAAAAGAAACGAAACAATTTTATGAAAAAACGAAATGTTAAAAATTAGTTTTCAAGACGCAAGAGACATTTCCACCTGAAAAAAAAATCAAAGATTGTGATAACATTAAAAAAGCTAACCGAACGTGTCGCTGCTTATATTGGGGAGCGGCCGTTATGGCAAAGCCATCCAAAATAATTGTGATAATAATTTTTAATATTAAATAGTTAAGGTTGCATTTTAATTCACAGAAAGAGTGCAGAATGGAGCAAAATAGACGTTTTTAAGCAAGCTTTCACGTCCGTCACGAAAGTGACCCGATTTTAGAGTTTGGGTGACGTTTTAGGTTATTCCTTCCAAAATATTTGGAAACTTCTATGTAGCTTGTCTACACCGAGCACTAATCGTCGATAAATATAAATCTTTATTATATCCTCTACAAATCACGCGATTTACCATACAAATTTAAATCTTCTCGGCAAGCTATTAAAAATAAATCCTCTCATAAATCCAATTCACCCTATTCACAAACCTATTTTCTGCACCTTTGTAACAGTTTGAAGCCGCGGTGTCACAAGGAACAGAAACAGAATTTCATACTGTTGCTTATGTATGGGATTCTGTTTCTGTTTCTGTTTTACGTTGCTTGTGACAACGCGGCTTGAGAATCGAAAAAGGAAATTGAAACTGTCCCTGTGCGACAGATCTGTCACAAGTACGTTTTCTATAGACCTTTTACCACGGCTGTCAAAGTCTGACGTCTTTTCGCGCGTTTTTATATGAAATAATTCAATAGTTTCTGTAGAAGTGCGAATTACTACTAAACGACTCAACCTAGAGTGTGCGGATAAGGAAATCCGTAAAAATGTTATTATCCTTATTCCGTTCTTTAAATTAACCCCAAAATTATTTAAATAAAATAAGTAGAAAGTATCGAAAAAGTGTTCCGGAGATATGATTTCCTTGAATCCGTGTACCCTTTTGTGGTCGTATACACTGTTTCTACAACACAAACAACACTTTTCTTATCCTTTCCGTGTTATATAATGAAAATATTTTTAGCATTACCTAGGAAGGCTGATCAAGTCTACAACTTTCCTGTTCATCGAAACACAGGGTTGCATTTTTTAAGCAGTTATTTACATTTATGTGTAATTTTTGTTCGTTTTCCATATAAAATGGTACTTTGTTTGGCATCCCACACTCAAAAATACCAGTAGACGTCAAACTGTTAAAAACTCTATTGTGACTTTTACTGAGGAAATGAATGAAAAAAATGTTTTTCGCTCCTGGGAAATGACATCGCCACTCTCTTCTTTGAGAGCCAAAACGACAGAAACTGAGTTTTCGTGTCAAATTAATCCTATATTTGTCCGATGGAGCCACTTTGGGATTTATTTTAATCGTCTCCCGCTAATCTTCTTTTAATTATCGGTGGAGACATAGTATTACACTGCCGATAATAGATCTTACTTGTCCATTTCTTTATTGCATTGAAAAGAAACGAGTTTTATTGAAATATCGAAAAAAGTTTTAAGAAAATAAAAACAACGTTATTGCAACACTAAAAAAAATTTGCTCTTTTAACGTTGCCATATGAAAGCCGGGAATGGCTTAGATTTTTTAAAGCGATGCAAGAAATATTTAAAACCGTATAATCTGGCTAACGAACATATTTAGTACACTCGAGTCTAGGCAAAGAGTGCTCCGGTGAAATATAGCCACCGCTTAAAAGATTCAACTGAAATAACCGCACTAGGAGGAATGTTCATCAGTTTACCCTTGAGCTTAACTTCGGACGTCCTGCGATGTTATATAAGCAGAATTTTGCGTATGTGGAACAGGCTTCCAGGCCAGGTCCAGGTTTTTCACGTCAATATAGTTCTGTTCAAAACCAAAATGCACAAGTACCCCTGTCATCTGACCCTTATTCTTTCGTGTTATGTTAAGTCAGTATAAGGGTAGCTATAATCCCTTGAACGCGCGCGCGTATTAGCTATAAAAAACAGAGTGTCAATCAATGAATAAAGAGACAAGGAAGTGGTGTTTTGGGAGAAAAGTGAAGCATCTGTTTAAGTTGTGTGAGTTTCATTGAATAAAGAGACTTCCTTGTCTCTTTATTCAATGGTGCCACTGCCTTCATTAATCTATCGACTAAGTAAGAAAAGAAGTTATTGCTGGGTTTTTAATCCTGAGCCGACCGGTAGTGATTGTTATGTGATATGACCTCTCGTTGACGAATAAGCTATAAAAATTTAAAAAAAAGTAAAAATCAGTCTGATTGTACGCACTTTAATGTGTATAGACACTTTGTAAACACATATGGGCCTGCTGAGTTGAACAGCCTCATTATAGCTTTTTCACATTCAAAAAAGAAAAATTAATGCGACATAAAAAGTGCTAATTATTCAATTCACACATAAGTTCGTACATAATATCAGCCAAAGCAATGCTACGATGTTATTTTCAACAGTAGGTCTCTGAAACCGGTTATTTATAATTTCGCTGATCATTACTAAAAATATACTTTCCCAAAGCGATATTCGTTAAATACAATTTATCATAATAACTGCATAAAAAATTGTTTGCCATTTCTTTCTAACAAGTATTTTATGAAAACAAAAACAAATTGTTACGTCAGTTCCTCATGACGTTCATGTAAGCTTACACTAAACGTTTAAAAAACACTTAAATAATTATTGTTAATTGCATGTGTCACAAGAACTATAATTTACACGATTTTAATTAGGTTACAACTTACAAGTTTTGAAATTCTTGGTGGTATTTGCTTTGCAATTAGTTTCCCCAAGTATTACTTCCTTGGAGCAGTATTGTTAGTCCTACAATGTATGTCTCCATTTTTTAAAATCAAACCTGTTTGACTTAAACAATCAACCAATAGTTAAAGCGCGGTAACAACTACCTATAGAGAAAGCTTTTAATTCGTAGCTATTCAAGCCAAGTTAAACTTGGTTGGATTGGTTTTTTCGGTCATCTTCTCCTGCAAAATTTTTTAACTGGGGTAATAAACTACCACTTCCGAAATATGCATTAATAAGAAAACATCAAAAAATGTTTCTGATCTTAGTTACAGTTGCTAACGTAGTGAAATAATTACTGCGATCATTAAGAGTGATCGACATCGATATGTGAAACGATTTAGCAACGCTATTGGGTTCATTGTAAATAAATGAATGAAACTAAGTCTTAAAGCAAAAGAACTGTAGTTGGACAGTTGCTGTATAGTGACTCTACCAACTCTGCCTTTGGTGTGCAATAACTCTGCCGTTGTGCAATAAGTCAGTCAGTACTTTTTCCAACCAATGCACCACACTTATTTGTCAAACAAGATTGCTTTAAAAACATAATCTCTAGAGCTACCTTCTTCGTGACAAAAGTTTGTAACACACAGGGTCAATTAGTTAAGTTAGTTAATTAGGTACTTTATTTTCTAAAATAATTCATTAAAGTTTACATTTTGTACAATTTAAGCAATTAAGCAATTATAACTTTGTTTTGTTTTGTATTTTGTTTAAACTGCTCTTATATTTTTTCTATATCTAAAGGCAACATGGTAATAAACTACAAGGGATTTCCAGTTTGCATCCTTAAGTAGTTCGTTCATCCCTTCTCGTCCAAGACGATCTTTTCAGACGATCTTTAACAGGGTCAATTTGCTACCACCTCAAATCTATTGTACAAACGACAATTTCACGCCCTTAACACTAGTCCACTGCCCTAAATTTTGGTAATTTTTCTAAATCAAACAAAAACATTAATTCAATTTCATTTAGACGTCACTTACCCCGCACAACATTGTTAATGTTGATCAACTGATTGACCTATCGGTCCCTAAGATCACATCTCGAATCAAAGAGAACTCAATTAACTGACTCAAGATTCCTCGCCGGGAATTAACTGTTTCGACCTCCATAACATACGCGCTCTGACAATAATCCCAAATGACAATTAAACAAAATTGCCTTAACGAATTATTATAGAACGGGGAGGGGCAAAGCGCTGTGAGACTCTGTCGTAATCGGAATGCTATTGTGCTATACACTACAGACTACACAGTCAGTGCTCTTTTTGAGTCGATTTAAAGTTCTTTCTAATGACTTACAAAGGGAATTTAATTTTAATGATGAGGCACCGAGCAAAAATTATATTTTCATGAGTCTTGTGCAATAGCAATTTGGAATGTGAAAGCGTTTCGAAGAAAGTAAAATTGTTTTTGAGGAAAAATGGCTGGCTGAAAAAAGGCTGAGGAAAAATGGTTTTTGTCGAGGCTGCAATAAAAAAAAAAACTAAAATAAGAGTAATTAACAAGTTTTGTTCTGATTTGTAAGCATGACAGAAACAATGTGCTCTAATAGCCTTCCCATGAAACTGCATTTAAATAGATAGCTCCACGCATACGCCGTTCTGCTTCGCCAATTTTGGCATTTTTATAGTTATCCCAACCGTTGACGTCGAACCCTTTTTCTGAAGAGTGGTTTCTGATTGGATGATATCGTCTTAAGATGCTAATAAATTCAACAATGACATTCCTGAATCAAAGCCCAAGAGTGTAAACGACGATAAAGAGAACCAAAAATAGAGGAAGCTTAGATTTACCAGAGTTACCTTTCCTCAAATTGTAAAAAAAAAAACAAATGTGTAATGTGCGTGAGTGAAAAATGTAAACAATCTTCTAGTCTAGTGCTCTATATAATGACACAAAAACAAGTAGAAAGAGAGAGCGTGAGAGACTATGGCCTTTTTTGTAAGAATGTAATTTCCTTCCAACTTCGGCTTTGTTACCTCTTTAAGGTGTGACGTGTTGCATGCAACGAAAAACATAAAACTGGAAGTTTATATTGTAAGAGGTGCATATACTTGTGAAACCTGTTCTTACTGAAATTCAAGCATACGCTGCTCTTTCTCTCTGTACCTTGCTGATGATTGTTTTTTTTTGTTCGTTTGTCATGCACGAAGTCCCAAGTGCCGTGCATTTACCGGCATGAATTAAAGTTTGGGTCTGAGCATAGAGTTGCCACTGTTAGATTTTGAATAATTTCTTTATGCATTGTTTTTTTTTTATATTTTTTGGATTCTATTTTAGTATGTAGAAATATAAACGCCCTGCGAAAAACAACAAAGATTGCTCTGGTATGTAGGCATTGATTTGATTTAATCAGCAGATATAACCCTATTAAATTTAAGTTCAGCGGGCAAGAAGAAATTGCATCGTGAAAGAGGAAAGTTGTCTTAAAAAAAATCAAAAAATAAGCTGATAGGACTACAAACTCTAACCAGAAGCCTTTAATTTTGAGGACTCCTGAATTTTTCTTTGATGTATAGTTTGTAACGCAGTGAAATAATCACCACCCCTAAGACCTTTTAGTGATATGAATAGGACCTACTGGAGAATCGATTAAGCCATGTCCGTCCGTCCGTCCGTCAGTATGTAAACAACTTTTAAGCCTTAAATTTTAAGGTAGAGAGCTGAAATTTGGTGGTTGGCTGGAAGTCAAGTCCTTCAGGTCAAGTTTGAAAATTAGCTGAATCCGACCCACAGACACGCCCACTACAGGCCTGTATGTGCGACCATCTTTAATTTAAAAAAAATACTTTTTCTAAATTTTAACTATGTTACAATGGCGCTAGCGCACTCGTTTTTGGTATGTAACATTGCCTTGTAATTCTCTTTGAAGAAGTCAAAAAATGTTGGCTTTTTCATTGACCACGCCCACTTTTTAAGGGATTTTAGCTTAAAATGACTGTTTTTCAATAAATTTATATGAAATTTGGCAAAAAATTAAATGACAAAAGTTGTAGATATTAGCATTTTCTAATTTTTATGTATATATTGTATGTACCTCCGCCCACTTTTGTGGGCGTGGCGTCAAAAAAGGGATTTTTTATTTAAAAAGGCGGAGTTTTAGGCGGAAATTTATGCAACCCCCTAGTATAAAGCATTTAACAGTTTTTTTAATGCCCCGCCCACTTTTTGGAGGCGTGGCAATTTTTTTTTGTATAGTCGGGTATTTTGCAATCCATCGGAGATGCACTGAAGCTTTTGCATAAGCACTGTTGCACTTTTCCACTTGTTTTCCCATGGTTGACGCCGTACTATTATTATACTGAATAATAACCTGAGAATTCATAAATTTAAACTAGGATAGGTTGCCTTGAATTAGGGAAACATTTAATTGTTCAGTGGCGGGTCTTTTGTAAAATACACGCTTCATTATTCCACGCATATTTCGTGTGAGTAAATCGTTCTTGAATCTGAGGTAGCGCTATTGTACCTAAAATGTATAGTTTTATTTTTAAATGCTTCTTTTTACGAGCTTAACGTAAGATGCTCAGTCTCAGTCTTTTTTCAGGTTAACGCAGTTTGAGCTTAAAGTGCGTTCTATTTCGTATGAATAAACAACCTATATTCACATCGGCAAAGCCATCAGAGAAGCGTGGTGGAGACACACTCTTTTGTTTCAAGGATACGATTTCTTGTTTTTGACAACCCTTTCATGTGTTTCGAGGCAAACATTTTGTAAAATCATGTAAAAATCATGTAAAAAAAAAATGTAAAATCACAGCTTTGTTTCGATGAAACGCTTTCTTGTTATACACTTTTTTGATCTGAGGGCTATTCATTTGCTTTGAAGCAGTGCTGTTATAAGAAAGGGGTTTGCTGAGGTAAATCAGGGCCAAATTCTCACCCATGTATGCTTCGTGTGTTGTATTCTCTACATTCAAGGGGGCCTACAATTTTTTGCCGGATCCGAACGGCACGTTTGATAAGTTTTTCGAGACAAATGAAGGTTTGTCAGAACCTCACGGCGGTGGGTCCCGTGAAAACAACGAGTCTTTTCTTCTTCAAACTCCTTATCTGAAGGGTTTTTTTTTTTGTTAAAAAAAAGTTTCTTTGTTTCAAGAACACACTTTTTCGTTCTCAAGAATTTTTGTTGTGGTACCCTGGACTTCATTGGAGGAATTCTTATCATCATCATCATCATTCTCATCTTCTTGAGCCATCAAAGCGAGGCTGAGGGTCACGAAGCGAGGGCGGCTAAATGGTCCTTCCATTGTTTCCAATCCTCTGCCACCAACTTAAGAGACACAGGCGCGATCCCCTTACGGGTCTTGGAGACGTTCTTAACCTGATCCCACCACCTATTTCTACTAGGGAGCGACGCGCTCGCATCTCGGATAGTATGATATGTCTAGGAAATCTGTCGGGGGTACACGAACAACCGATGTGTCAGAACCATCTAAGAATTAATCGATCCACTCCGAGCAGTAGCTGCTCAACACTATAGGATTACAATAAATACTGATGTTTCTTACTCTATCCCTTAGGTTAACACCAACAACGAACCTCAACAATCTCATTTCGGCAACTTGTACCCGCGATCTAATACTTCCGGTCATTAGCCAAATTTCATGACCATAGATAGGAACGAATACCTACTGATTTTAAAACGGAGATTTTTGCTTTCACTCCAAGCTCAGCTTTCCTGAGGACCGGCCGACGCAGTTCTTTTACTATTGCTCAAGCTCGGCCAATCCTACCGGATAACTCAGTACCACTCCCTCCATCTTGCGTGAAAAATAGTAACCCCAAAATGCTTAAACTTTTCTATCTACCTGTTTCAATGGGACTCCTTTTTGCAGTGCATCAGAGTACACCGCGATTTCGGTAAACAACCAACAATTCTTATTAGCTCGCGTTTACCTTCATCCCAGCATCACCACACCACAAAGCCGCAAAGCAAACCCATTTCTTCTCGGACGATGCAAGAATAGCTAAATCATCTGCAAAAAACAGATGGCTTATACTGACGCCGGGCTTTCCCAAACATTCCTCGCCAAGACTGCGCTTCACCATCCAGTCAATAATAGCATACTTAGGAAAAGGGGAGGCGATGGAACAAATGCCTGGCGAAGTCCAACGCACATGTCAAAAGGACGGGATTAGACGCCATTTATACGCACACAGCTTTTGCAGTTCCCATGTATGGACATTAATGACTATCAGAAGAGGCCCACTCAGCGCACAGTCCTGCAAAACTCCAGCGCTTATCCCAAGGAGCCCGGTCATTAGCCTTTTTTAAATCTACAAAACATGCGTTGACCGATTTGGCACATTCCCAGGCTTTCCCAAGAAAAACCTGAAAGCTGGCTTGCTGGGCCTCTGTCAGTCTGGTCGAAAGCCGCACGGCTCTTCTCGTAACAAAGGCTGGATTACAGCTCTGAAACACGCCTCGAGCACTTTGCGAATACTTTGTTTGCCAATCACTAGGTGCTTTGCCGCTATCCCAGCCCACCTTAATCTGGCACGTGTTAGCCATTTAACACCTTTTTACCCATAGCCTTGAGCTTTTCTGACCGGATTTCACCAGAAGATTAGCCAACTTTTAGAGATTCAATCACATCAGTGACTTATCATCTACTGTGAGACTATTCTCCACCCTAATCTCGTTAGCAGTGGGATTGCTTTTCTATGGGTTGAGCAACACCGAAATTGCTCGCTCCATCAGCGCAAGAGGAAAGGCAACGTCCTAATTTAAAAGAAGTCTACCGTCCATGGATTTAACGACTTGTATGATATTTAACCTCTTTCCTCTACAACGGCGAATAGTCTTCCAAAATATCTTTTTTGCAGATCTCTAGACGTGCGCTTTAACCTCTTGCAGAACTCTTCCATGTGCCTCTTCCTTGTCTGTTCTAACTGTCTAATTCAAAGTTCCTTGCACCTCGATGTACCGGGCTCGGAAAGTTGAGTTTCTACATTGATTCCACAAAGTATAGACTCTCTTCTTCCCTCTGATGACTTCGTGAACTCAAAGTGCTGTTAACCACGCAAATCTTTTGTGAACACCTGCCACCACACCAAGCCTCTTCACTCCTCCAACATTTCTGCATAGGCAATGACTGCCGAAAAAAACCAGCTGCCATTCTTCCTCCAACTATCATTTGTTGCAACTTCTCAAAACGTGCCGTGCAAATCGTTTTTTGTAGTCAGCGTCAGTGTCCTGTAACTTTTTCCACCGTATGCGGGTCAACAGTTTTTGTTTTCGCCTGGGTGGCAAAGGAATAATGTCGCTGAAATGCAACGTGCATAACACGTTGGTGGTGATCAGTTCACAGCTCAGAACTTCTCCAAACGCGAAAAACGAAAACGGTTTCACATAAAAGTCAATCAAAAATCTGTGATTAAAACTGCGCCGGTACCAAATGTATTTGTGGATGCCCTTGCGTGGGAGAAAGGTTTTCATGATGGACAAGCCATAAGCACAGCAAAAGTTCCAACAGGTTCTCTCCGTCCCTGTTTTGATTCGGGGTCACCGTGCCTCCCAATTACACTTTTCCAAGTACTGTCGTCCATACCCACATGAGCTTTGAAGACATCCATCGGGAGAAAGAAGTCCATTTCTGCCACTCTATCCAGGGCAGCATCAACTTCGTTCAAGAAGGCCGCATACTCTGACTCTCCATTAGGTGCATACACCTGCACTATAGAGCCAAAATCGGTCGCCTAAGCTTAAGCTTTAAGATCTTCGACTTTATTATATGTCAACAATATTAGGCACGATGTTAGTCAGGCTTGAGGTCGTCGAATTTGGATAAAGGTGAAACTGGTCACTAATAGCTTAGGAAATTGGTCAAAGCTGCAGCCGCGATCGTGTCCTGTCGAGCCGAAAACGAATCAATTTATTCATCGATTAGTGCTTGCTATCTGCTTTGTTGCTTTGTCTCAAGATTTAATGCTATCACTCAAATATTTTCACCGCAGTGATTAGTAAACCATGAAACCATTCTAATTAACCGTCGTCTACAAGCTAATGACCTAAAGTCACAACTGTCATTACCATTTTTCATGTTACGCGGCAGTTTCAATTTGTCTTCTCAACCATTTCCCCAGTTCCATTATAATTTCCTTTCATTTGCATAGTGTTTGCGTCAATTCGGTAACCCTAGCCACGAAGCTCCTAACCGAAATGACCACTATCCACTCGACCACTCTTGGACATTCAAATGAGTGAGGGTGGCAGCGCGGTGGTGGCAAGGGGCAACCAAACAACATTCAGATACATTTTAATAGTTACACAACGAATTGATGACGAAGTCGCTCCGGTCTCTGTGCCCTGCCTCGGTGTGTTTCAATTTCATTTCAGCCGTTCATAGGCCAGTAGTTGTGTTGTGTGGTCGTGTTGTTTACTCTACTAGTTGCTGGTTGCTCTTTAGCGAACAGGTTTCTCATACTAAATGTGTGCTGAGCTGAGGTGAGTGATGTCACTCTCTGGCCATTCCAGTTCGAATTTCGAATCTTGAAGATACACTTTTGTTTCGGTCTTAACGAAACAGGGGGCTGGTGTATAAAGCGTTTCTCTCCTCATACTAGCCAAATCTGGTTACTGAGGTGAGGCCGCACTCAAGCTTTCGCAGTCTCGATTCCGGTTTCGAACCTTACAGTTGCTATCAACCCAAGTCCGTGTCGAAGTTTTAGTTTCAAGTTTTCCGTCTCGTTCCGTGTGCAACCGGCCAGCCGTGGATTAATTAATTGAATTACAGTGTGTGGAAATACCTTTTGCCGTGTTGTGGAGCCATCATCTCCAGGTGTTAATCGATATTCGAAGTACGTTTTAGCTTCAATATTTTTTTCTTTTTTTCGTTTTCTATTGTGCGCTACCTTGGTGACACGACTCCACGACGATACGTGTATTGTTTGTGCCTCCCCGTTAAGAAAACAACGCATAGCTCCAAAGTGAGTCGTTCCAAACCAGCCAGTGTGGAACGTTTGTTGTATAACTTGGCTTGTACCTTTTTGGGAGTGGCTCAGAAATCAAAGAAGCTGCTATATTTCGTTCGAAAATCGTTTGTAGTGTTTAACGACTTGTTTGCTTGTTGGGGCGTTATTTAAAAAAATTCTTTTGTGTAAGTTTGGAAAATTCGGTTTTTGACAAAAAAGAAAAATTCCGAAAGTGCTTAACACAAGAGTCACGAAATGTATAAACGAGTTCAATGAGTGCAGTGTTTGTGTGTGTACTCGAAAAACCGTTTCGTGTATAGTATCAACATTACGACACGTTTTTGGATTCCGATGGTGGTTTTGTGTGTTACCTTTACAAAAGCAAAATGTTTTTTTACAACCTTAAATGAGGCCAATGACCTATCACCTCCTTAGAGTGCATCGCATTTGCATGCACTTTCTTTGGCTTCTCCTGCAGTGGAAAAGCGAAACCCCGGTAGAAAGTTCTATATGTACCTATACTCGCGTGCACATTCAAAATGGAAATCTCATTAGTAAAACAATAAAAAAAAAAGAAAATGCAATTACACATTAGTCTGACGGCTTAAATTACAGTGTACCTACAGCTGCAAATAATATTGTTTATAGTTGTTGCTCGGGCGATGAGTAATACTCAAGTGAACTACCGCAGTGAGTAATTGTATGTTGCGGGCGCTTCTAGAACTGGACAAAGTTGAAGGTTGTTTTGATAAAACTGTCATTATCGGTCGGTCCTAAATTGGCGATAATTAGTGTACAAATTGGGTGAGGTTCAAATACCTACTTTTTTCAATGCCAAACTTGAAATGCCCAAAAACGGTTTCAAATTGAGACGTGCACCATTTAATTGGCAAAACTTTAGTTTTGTTGGGAAGGCCTCACGTTTTATTACACACAGTGGGTTAAAGTTAAAAGTTTAACGACATTGTAAACTCTTCTTATTTAATGGCTTAAGCATGCAAAAAATGTTCTTGTTTGTCTGTCTGTCTGGCTAAGAGATTTATTTTGCTATTATTCACAAGGGAAAATGTTACATTGTTACAGCCACTTAACTAGGGCTTATTGCAGTTTATGCTTTCGTGACATTTTTATATGCTCTGCCGCAGGGAGCATTCATTTTATGTTACAGTTTGTTATAGAGCGACCGACAGGTTAATTAATTAAGCCGTGTCTGCGCGAATATATACAACTTGAAAGCTTAACGATATTTTGAAGGCTTTGAGCTTGAGAGTTGAATTTTGAGAATCAGACTAAATTCGTTCACAGACACACCCACTTCTCTAAGGTACCTGTAACGAACTCATTTCTTTTGATTAAAACACATGAATCATTTTTTACTATGTATCAACTTTCTGGCGATTTTTTGGTCCCTTTTTGTAACTAATTAATTAATTAATTGATATTAATTCCTTAAAAAAACTTAGTAAGGAGCTTTAGAAGATGTTTTTTGCATGCTTTGCGTGCTTGTTTTGTTTTGTGGGTGTGGCGCTTATTGCATAAACATAATATTATTTTTTTTTGTTCAAATTTGGGTCATTATTAACAGCCGCAGTTGTGGTTCCTGATGGTGATGCGCACCCACGCATCGGAGTTCGGAATGCGTTCTGGTTAGTCACGCTTTTGTTTGTTTGTTTATGTAAATGTAACAAAATACTCAAATAAAACAAAACTACTCAAACAAGTACAGACTCAAGTAAAGTCGATAAAATGAATTTAATTGTTCTTAGTTTACAAATTTTTTGATTCTGTTTTCTTACGCATTTTTTGTTTATTTAAGTTCTATATATTTCTATACATTTCATAAAGCATCAAATTCCTGATTTCGAGCTAATAAATTGAAAAATCACCGTTTATAAGATTGCAAATTATATGTGACCACACCAAAATGTGAATTATTTTATCCTAGCTCAATATTTAAGGCCTAAAAACAACCGACACACGGACGTTCGGACATGGCTTATTCAACTCACCATCCGCTCTCGATAACATGCTCTTAAGGCCTGTCTATACGAACGTTATTTTTTTATGTTATAAACTATGAATCAATCTTAATATACCTTCTATCCTATGGGACAGCCAATGCTAGCTTATGGGAAGTCGGAATATTGAATGATATAAAAAATTTGTGCCATCGAAAAAATAAAACAAAGACAAAGTTGTTTTATGGGTCTGAAATTTAAAAGATCATTGAAAAGGTAGAAATAACACATGCCCTCCACTCTATCCCCAATATTTCCCAATTTTCAGTTTAAAAATTAATTTACTTTTCTACATAATCTCCCTTCACTTTAACTTCAACACACTTGGAGCAGCTCTCAAGTATTGCATCAGGTTTGGGAACAGATTGATGTCTAAAATTTACTTGACGGTATCCCATCATGATTGTTATGGCTCTATTTTTGTTTTTCCTAATTTTCTTAGTTTTTCTCTCTCTCTCTCTCTCTCTCTCTCTCTCTCTCTTTATAACTATATATTTGTAATCTTATACCTAAGAAAGCATGTTCTTTGAAGGCGAAATAAATAAATAAATTACTAAAATTGTCAAATCAGGTGAATGGGGGAAGTACGAGCAAATCGTACCCAAAGACCGCATTGTTCCCGTTGCCAACCGTACTTGTGTACAGGTCTATTGTCCTGGAGAAAGACGACTTTTTTTGTCTTAAACCAAGGCCTATCTCCGCCTCTTTCGGCCTCTTTTCGAATTTTAGCATCCAGCTGGTTAAGAATGTTGGTTTGGCTTTTAAGGCTTTCGCGGTTGTTTGATAATATTTTACTAAATTTTCGGATGAGCCGCGTTTTTAATTTTAATGAGCACAATTCTGAAATTGTTTCAGAATTGGGGTGAGTTTCAGAACTGTGCTCATTAAAATTAAAAACGCTGCTTATCCGAAAATTTAGTGAAAAGAATGTTGGTTTATATTCGCCCGTAGAAGCAATGTCTTTCTGAATTTTGGCATCCCGAAACACTCTGATTATCCTTTCCAGAAGACGTGATCGACCTCGATCGAGGTCCATCGAAATTAAAAAAGCTAAAAAAGGATCATTCAGACGGTTCTGCGAAGACATATCTGATATACCTTCCAGTTGCGTCTCTACAAAGTTTCAAAGTTTGCGTCTCTTACTACGCTTCAAAGTTCTTCTAGGTACGCTGAACGGCGAAACAGACGTCAGACACAAATAAGAAAGAAACCCTTCAACCTTTACTTAAAACTCACTTTCCTGGTTCAAAAATCCTGGATCCTCTGACAATAACTCTTTCTCCTCGAATTGAGCGGATTAGTCTGGAAAATTACAAGGAAAATTTGCGTGGCCAATTAAGGCAGCTGGCGAAGATGACATATTCCCGGCACTATTACAGGAGGGGGCAGACACATTGGCACCCGTCTTTGGCAAGCTGTTCAGCTGTAGTTTGGTCTACGGTCACACTTTTTTTTTTTGAATACTAGGGTGGATGGAGGCTTAAACTCCAAAATCTTTCAAAGATACCAATACGCCCACTATAGCAGTGCAATACCGAAGTAGCCGATATTGGTTATCGGCTACGGTTCTTACGGTCACATATAGCAGAAAGTAACACTTTAATACCAACCTAAGGCAGGAAAAGTTTTATATTCTAGTCCCAAATCTTATTGCCCTATCAGCCTCATGTCCTTTATTCTTAAAAGCATGGAAAAATTGAGTTCAGAGATGGTGTACCAATGAAAGCCTCTCTGTCCTAAAAATACAACTTTTCCTTTTTAAAAAACGACGGAAATTAGATTCCCTCCGACGACCCGCTAATTGATGGTGAAACAATAGAACTTTCAGTGGAAGTAAATTACCCGGAATAATTCTTAAAAGCGAACTATAATAAAACCCACGGATAGAACGTACTTCTAACAGAGGCACCAGATCCTTGTGGGTCAATCATCTCAGTAGGCCGACAATAATCAATGCCGCGCTGGTCTAGTGGAAAAAGATCAACGAAGTCACTATACGGTCATAAAGCTACAACGAATACAACATTTAGCTAGAAACTAGGTACATGGCGAAATGTCTTCGCCCCATCCCCACATGGCTATTAACATCATCCTTACATATATTAAACACTTACATAGATTAAACACATTTGCGAATAGAAGCAAGTCAAAGCATCGTCTGCTCCGTTCGAATAACATAGCCTCCCATTCTTACAAAGCCAGCGACATGGCTTTGCCAAATTACTTGGAATCTGAAAGCCTATTTATCATGCCTCTCGACCATATGCTTCGAGAATATGGCTTTTAGAAAAAATTCTTCATAGTTATCTCTCTTAAAGATAAATAAGAAAACTTCTAAGCAACTCCATCTTGGTTTTAACTTATCAGGTACACAGATGGTTCTAAAATGGATACAAGGGCCAGGTCTGATATTCATGGAGAACTGTCCCAGACGGACGATTCAGTTAGCCTTGGAAAAAGCTTTTCCATTTTACACGCGGCAGTCCCTGCCATCAACTACAGTGTTTCTTCAAACACAACATTAAAAACAAGATTATTCTTCTCGAACAGCTAAGCAGCTCTCAAGGCGCTTGACTCACCCAACAGAAAATCGAAGCTTGTTCTGGAAACAGTCATGGCCATGCAAGAACTAGTTAAAACTAACTAGCTAAAAATAATCATCCTTCAATGGATTCCAGTCTAAAGTGGCTTTTATGGTAAAGAACTAACAGACTCACTAGCTAAAGTCGGGGCAACTACACCACTCATAGGACCTAAACAGTTCTGTGGAGTCGATATAAGAGTCTTGAAGTACTTTACTAAAAGCCTCGCTAGAATCGATTCCAACAAAGTTTGGCTTAACACCACCTGGACAGAATTGCTTCAAAAAATTCTCTCCCAGATTCTTCCCAGGAGGTCTTATTATTATGTGAGGTGAAAGCTAGGAGAGTTAATAATTTCGAGAGTCGAAGATTTTGAAACTTTATTGCCGGAGTTAACCCTGCACTGTTAAAATGTGCGCTGGGTTAACTTTAGATTCGTTTTGTTCCGGGATTAACAGATCTTGGTTTAAGCTGGGCTTAAATCAGTACTGAAAAACCGGCCCTTAGAAGCTTTCCAGAAAATTTTATAGCAATAAAAAAAACAAAAGAGGTTTGACGAATTTAATTTTTAGTCAGGTCTTATAGCTCTTTCATCTTTTTACTACAAGGTTGCTCTTATGTTATAACAAAGACTGCAAAAATATTCGTCTTTTAAGCCTCTTTCTGACTCCCAATCTGATTGTCACTTTTAAGTATTTAATCTTTTAACAGCCAAGCAAGAGTATATATTAAATATCTTTCAATTATATAAATTTTAGCTCACATAATGCTTCAGCGTTTAATGCACGAACACTTTCCACGAATTTACGACAAGGTACATTAAGAAATGAATCACACCTTGCTATCCTTCACGAATCCCTTAGCAATTGGGCTAGACACAGATCTCTCCTATCTTACAGACTTTGCTTTTTTGAGCTTAAACATTGTTAAGGCAGCCTTTTTAACTCTCAAATTTTTGTTTAGTTAAATTCTAGTGTACCTCAAGAAGTTGAAATCCTACGCCCAGCGCATCTCAATAATAAGGCGATTCTCGACGAAATAACCCGCAAATACTCAACAAATCGCGGACGAGACGCCCGAGAGTTAGCGAAACTAGTTTCCCAGCCACATTTTAAGGTAGATTTTGCCTACTTTTCCTAGTCCACAGTTTAGTTTCACATGAAATCTTTCTGTCTTCTAGGCACTGATTCGTGCGCATGATGAAATAGGAGAGCTCCTGAAAAATCGAATATACAAAGAAGAGAACCGAAAAGGCGGATACCTCTACCCACCGGATATCTTGAATAGCGAAATGCCTGTGGAGACCATAAAAATGGTCGGTTTGCGGCGAAAGCTCAACCAACCGTTGGGCTTGACCGTCGAAGTCGATGAGCATAAACAGCTGGTAGTGGCACGCATCCTAGCCGGCGGCGTTATTGACAAACAAGGACTACTGCATCCCGGTGATGTGATTCTCGAGGTGAATGGAGTGCCGGTACACTCGCCCGAGGAACTACAGACAGAAGTGTCGCGAGCAAAAGAAAATCTCACAATGAAAGTGGGCCCAAATGTTGAAGAGGAAATGAAGTCAGCGCGAATGGCTATGGCCGGTGGACAGGTAAAGAACGGACAGAATCTCGAGCCCGGTAAGAAGCTCACGGTAAGTGGTGTTGTGACAATCAAATGCTTTTTCTTCATTCACGTTTTTTCCTTTGGTTTTTGTTTTGTGTTTATTCGAAATTATTTGCAAAAAAAAAAACATTTAATATGGCATGAGTATATTGTGCGTTATAGTCGAGTAGAATTTCAGTTCTAAACAAGTCCTTACTCAAGCCAAAGTAAGTAGAAATCAAAAGATCCACACAAACACGGAACAGAAAATCAAAGTTTTCCACATTTCATTGTCCTTGACAAGTCTACAACTAATTTTTGTTTGTCTTCTTTAGTGCTACATGCGAGCCTTGTTCACATATAACCCATCTGAGGATTCTTTGATGCCATGCAAGGAGATTGGACTTGCCTTTAAGCAAGGAGATATCCTACAGGTAATAAAAAGCCTTGGGAAGTATAATCTATCGAGTCTGTGACGTCTTTTTCTTTGCTAGATTATAAACGTTAAGGATCCCAACTGGTGGCAGGCGAAGAACATCACCGTAGGCAACGAAACAATCGGCTTGATTCCGTCACAAGATCTAGAAGAGCGGCGTAAGGCGTTTGTGGCTCCCGAAGCGGACTATGTGCACAAAATTGGAATTTGTGGAACTAGGGTAGGGTTTGCGAAATCTTTTTCTCTAAATCTCTAATTTCTAAGCTACGATCGCCATTTAGATCTCAAAGAGAAAACGCAAGACAATGTACCGATCCGTAGCGAATTGTGAGTTTGACAAAGCCGACTTGATGCTGTACGAAGAAGTCACTCGAATGCCACCGTTTCGTAGGAAAACTCTTGTCTTAATTGGAGTTCAAGGCGTAGGCCGTCGGACGTTAAAGAATCGTCTAATCCAAAGCGATCTAGATCGATTTGGTGCCGTTATACCTCGTGAGTAAAAAATAATTCTTAAAACCAACGTTTAGAAATCATAAAGTCTCTTCGTAGATACATCCCGTCCAAAGCGAGCATTGGAGGAAAATGGTCGAACCTATTGGTTCCTCGAACGTGAGGAAATGGAAGAAGAGATCAAACACAATAATTTCCTAGAATACGGCGAACACAATGGAAACTTGTATGGCACACATTTGCAGTCCATAAAAGATGTCATTAAGCAAGGTACGCTCGATTGCGTGACAATTTCTCAAGTATTTTCCTAAGTTATGTGATCCTTTATTATTTCAGGCAAAATGTGCGTCCTCGATTGTGCACCTAATGCACTGAAAATCCTCCATAATAGTCAAGAATTGATGCCATTTGTTATATTTATCGCTGCACCAGGAATGGAGCAATTAAAGCAGATCTACAATGAGCGACGCGCTACAGGCTCAAATAAAAATTTAACCGTAAGTTTTGTTCAATTCTAATTCCTTGATTTACTCGGAATTTTTTATGCGTTCGATGTTGTTGTGTCACCTTGTCTATGTGTATTGATCCTCGATTCTCAGACCCGACTTATTCCATCGGCAATATTACCAGGATTGGCGGGAGACGATTAATAATAAATCACAAAGTGGTTCCATCACGTTGTAAACATCCCAATCGATATCGCAATTCTGAGAGAGCTGTCATACGTGGACAGTTTCGGTTCTCAAACTGTTAAAAAGTTATTCGAAAAGGGTTGAAAAGTTTAGTGAAAAGGGTCGATGAGATTCATAAGGGGATTTATTTTTGATCGCTTTCCGAGACGGCTTAAATTTGTATGGTAAATCGCGTGATTTTTAGAGGATTTAATGAAGATTTATTTAAATCGCGGATAAGTGGCTGGTGGAGATATGGTAAAAGGACCATGAAAACCCAGCTCAGAAACTCCAAAGCAACGTGTTATGTTAATCCCCGCAAGTGTTATGCCTTTACGGAGCAAAACAATGATATAACCAGAAAAATATACAATAAAAATATCAGGAAATGTTGTTCCTTCTGTTTGCATTTTAGAAGAGAAGAAAATGTCTAAGTGCCGACACAAACCTAGATAACAGTCGCCGACCAAGAAAGGCGTTAATTTTGAGATTCCCGCTCCTGATTTTTTTTTTGGTACGCCGCGATATTTTCCATATCGGTACCCACCACATCTGGTGAGCGGTTACCTATCCGCCAACTGAGGAGTTCTCCAATTGGGTGTCAGCAACACTGGAGATGAGCATTTACTTCTTTTTCCTTCGCGTCTCTACAGCTTTTGTAAAAATTTGTAAAGGGACCATGCTTTCTGATATGCCTCCCGAGGGCCGCAACTTTTCTCCTAGCTACTGGTTCCACTGCATTGTTAGTCGGCATTAGCATCTTCTCTAGCTAACTCTTGTTTTGAGCTTTGCGTTTGCCTGGAAATTTTTGTTTTTTTATGAGTTCTTGGCCTCAACTCCAAAATAATTATTCATGTAGTATAATTAAAACTGCGTTTCGTCGCCGCCTTCGCCATGACTTATCAACGAGCGGGAGAAGGCAGTTGCTTAATTTCCACCAACAACATTTGGTCGAAACAAAATCTGGCGCGACGTTCTGCGCAAGAGAACAATATATAACATGCCTGGAATTTTCCTGTGGCCTGGAACACAGCACAGGGATATGCCACATCTGACAGAGAATTCGTTAAGAGAGTCGCGGCATTACCTTACCAACTTAGATCGTATCGTTGCCGATTCCAGGGCATTTGATTTCAGAGACATCGATTAAGGAATGCCGCAGATATCTCGTGCTTTTGACGGTCATTTTCCAGGTGTTGCTGGAAATCTTAAATGTTAAACAAGGATTTAAACAAATCGACGCGCTGTCATGTGATTTCTTTAAGATCATAATTAAGAGAATTGTGCAGAACACCAGTAGCACAATTTGCCAAAAGTCCGTACAATTACTGGAATACGCGGAGGAAGAACACACCGTGATGACAGTGTACCCTTCGTGAGAGTATTGGGACGTAAGAGGTGAATATGGGCTTTACAATCAACAAGGGCAAAACCCTCTTAAAAAGAGACACCCAACACCGAAATCTCGGGCAAAACATCACTTAAGACAGCTAAGAACCTTGAGGTAGTTAAGGACTTAGTCTTTCTGGGCTCCGCTACAAATTCAGACAACAAAACCAGCGCTGAAATCAAACGAAGGCTAACTGACGCTAATTGCTGCTTCTTTGGGCTAAGAGCCCTCAACTTAAGTGTCCATTTATAAACCCTTCATCTTGTCCAAGGTGCAGACGCATGGACCATGCCAAAGGTAGAAACAACGCTGCTCCGAAAAGAAAAACCTTTGGGCGATTTGTGTCAAAGTGGCATTTAGGATAAACGTTTTCATCTTTAAACTTTGACGATTTTTTGACCATATTTATTACCTGCACGAAGGCCCTTCATTTTAGAATGTTACCTTAGTCCATTCGCTCCCAAAGTCAGGGACCGTTTTCCTGTTCCAAAAAACCAATCTTTGTCCAGGTACGGTTTCAAGTCGCCTTCATTTGATCATTGTTTATCTGAGATCAGTTGCCGGTTTCAGTGATGATTTTTTTACAGCCTGCTTTTTGTCCCCCTTATTTAGGAGTAATTGCAAGAAAAATGGTAAGCTTAAAAAAATCAAATTCTTAAGTCATTTAGAATCACGAATGTATATTTTTCACGGTTTACTTAGAAAAAAGAATAGGTCAGTCAAACGAGGTCACACACCATGTCATATCACAGCATTGTGTAATTCTCGACGCTCCCATTTAGCTGATGCTCATTACACAAAATTGTTTCTCCCAAAACAGCCCTTTCATGCTTATTAAATTTTCCCTATTTTGATTGCAGTTTGACCGTCAAAGTTCCATTCGATACAGCTCACGGCGAGCACGCACATTGGAATCACTAGCATCGCTGTACGAAGTAAGTACACCAATTAAACTAATTGAATCTGCGACTACATCAGATTTTTATTTTTGTTCTCACCCTCTTAATTAAGGATGACGACCTAATTGCCACCGTAGAAGAAAGTTCTTTTGTTCAGCGAAAGTATGAAAAGTACTTTGACATGGTCATCGTCAATGAAGATTTCGATGAGACCTTTAGACAAGTTGTCGAAACACTCGATCAAATGAGTCACGAACACCAATGGGTGCCAGTAAATTGGATTTATTAGATAGAAACAATTGCGCAAATGCCCTAACTATATTCCTCTTCTAATAACGCGATAACCTAACACCAGCTGCAGCGAAAATTCAAGTGTCTTATTTTATTTAGTTAAAATCTACAATGAATCAAACTATAAGGAAAAAATTCTAATGTACAAACAAAATGGTAATCTCGATGGTATATTTTAATTTAATTTTTTGTTTGAAACTTTCCTAGGAGACATCATCTTTTTTTTATTATTTAATCATAGTATCGATGCAGTTAAGTTGATAAATGTGTTCTTGTTTTGTTTACAAAGAAATCGTAGGTACGTATTAAATATGTATTAAAACAAAGTTAATTGTTGATAGTGTTTATGTTTAAGTTTTTTTTTTACATCTCCGTCCTTGTATTTGTATTTTTTTTTTTAAATATTTAACAAAAATTTATTGAAACACATTTTGTTCATTAGAGATATAAGAAGAGGAAAGCATTTTACGAAAAAAGCATTTTTAGATCTTTTTGACGACGGAAAAAAATGAAATATTAATAAGCTCTATTTTTGAAACAATTTGTCGCTTCAAAAGAGTCCTGTCTAAAAGAGAAAAAACTATTGAATGTTAAATAATAAATAGTTAAACAAACGAAAATTTAAATTTAAAATATTTAAGCTCAAAATATATTCGCTTTTTAAGTGTAAAAAATATGTTATTTGTGTTTTTATAGCCCGAAGATTCGAGTTCGTTGAGGCATTATAATGTAACAGTTATGGTTGTGTTGCAGATACCTTCATATAATAACGATGATGACATTAAGTTACAAACTCCATACGTTTCCGGCAAGTGAAAAATTATTTAATTTTTCTCATTCTTATTTTCAAATAACGAGTCATAAAAGCTGACAAATTAGCCTCTTAAAGTAGGCGGAACTCGGCCTAGCGATTTTTTTTTAAGAGCAAATTTTCAGAGAAGTTTTTAAAAATGTGACACCTATGACCCATGCTTTCAAGCGGTCCGACCAAAAAAGGAAAAGATCTTTGGGTGCCACTTCGTTGTCTGTCCGAACCTGTTCTAACTTTTGAACGGAGAGGCGAAGAAGGATGAAATTCGGTACACTATTCTATAGTGCCCGAGAAAAAATTTGACATTTTTTTATACATGCATAACGGTTTAATTACAGTTAAGTTTGACTTTTGATGGTAAAAAAGACAAAATATGTCATTGATACTTATCTTGAACAGTTTTACAGCAAATTAGAAGAAAATGGAAATCTAATTTGGGGTCTCCACTAGAAACATTTTATAGAAAGAATATTGAATTTTTTAGAAAGCGAGATAGTATTCTTGGTCGTGCCATAATGCTATGACTTCTGAACCCTTTCTATCTTAACTACCAAATTTCGTGCAAGTGCAAACCACCTGAATTGCAAGCAAAAATAAATTAAAATTTTGAAAATAAAAAACCTATTTGTTAATTTTTTAAAAAGTTTTTTTAACCCAAAAAAATTTATTTTCGATAAAAATTTGAATCATTGACATACTATATATGGACTGCTAGTTGCCTATTTTCATCTAGTCGAAACATAAGTAACGACGCCAAAATGCAAACGGAAAAATACAGAAATTAAAAAAAAAAAAGCATTGGCAAAACTATGTATGTATTTTTTTTAATTTAAAGTAGATAATTTAAATTGTACCTATAAACCAAGAAAACGAAGGATAACTCTTGCCAATCGCTGTTTCTTTGGACTAAGAAGGCAATTGAATAGCAAAGCCCTCTCTCGAGCAACTAAATTGTCCATGTATAAGACCCTCATCATCCCAGTCCTGCTTTACGGTGCAGAAGCATGGACCATGTCAAAGGCGGATGAAAACACTTTAGGCTGCTTCGAGAGGAAAATTCTTCGGACGATTTACGGTCCCGTCAATCCACACCGCAGGGACGGCGCGGTAGAGGAGCACCGAGACTCAGGTGGCGCACGCAAGTGGAAGGGGACCTCAGCCAACTTCGCGTGCGAAACTGGAGACGGCTAGCTAGAAACAGAGCTGGCTGGCGAAGCTTGTTGGCTGAGGCCCAGGTCCACCCCGGACTGTAGCGCCACCTTAAGTAAGTAAGTATAAACCAAGAAAATATTTTCCCTTGTGGACTCCCTTGTGGGCTTACTCTCATAATGCAATTTGAATTTTAGAATGAGACTTCCAACGTCACTTCTCATCGGAAAACAGGCAAAGAATTTCGAGTTGTTCAAACTGCTCGAATGCAGTTTTCACGGAAACATACAAAACTTCTGTCATTTGACATCGAAAAATAGGCAAAGAAGAAGTTTTAAACTATTTTCAACAGGTGCATTCGTTTTAAGTCCGCGTTAAATAAAGATCTGTTAATTTTAAAGAAACGAGTGAGGTTTTTCAGTACACTAACTCCGTCAATAAAGTTATTAAAATCTTCGGCTCTTGCAATTATTGTCTCTCCTTAGTGTCAGTTAACTGTTCGCATAAGAAAAACAAGCAAAGGACTCTAGTCGTTCTAAATTCTGCTCAAATGTCGTTTTTCGTGTGTCCCCATACATTTACTTGTTTTGTACTTAGGGTCAATTTATAGTGATACGGAAAATGGATACGTATAAAAATTTACTATTCCTTATCTACTTTTTGTATTGCTAAAACCAAGGCCATAAATAAATTTTAAACAAGGTTGTTTAAGATTCTAGAATCTTCTAAAAATTGTGTTCGAAAACGTTTTCGAACACAAATGTTTTCGTTTCAAATCTCAGTAGTTTTTTTATCTTCAAAGTTCAGGCTATTTTCCATTTAAATTTTTGTTATAATTACCACATGGGACTTTCACAAATGATTTAATGATTAATTACACTCGGATTTTCCAAATTTTAAGGAGACGATTTTAAATAACCAGAGATTATTATTTGTTCGTTATCATGAAATTTTATATTTTTATCAATTTATGACAGTCATTAGATGTCATGAAAGTAAAAAGAATTCAAAAAAACGTTTGATGCTGCAAAAATCATGAAGTTGGTAACGCCGACCTTGTTTTGCAAATATAAAAAGCTTGTATCAGTTTAACATAGGTGACGCACTAATCTATGCGAATTTTCCACCTTTTTTCCCTAATAGATGTCCTTGCTTTCTATGTGAGTTTTTCTAGGTGACAGGCATTTTGATAAAATTTTTTTCCGCTTGCATTTTCGGGGGGCGACAGGTCTTGCGACTCGTATTTTGGGCAAATTAGTATTAAAATGACGCTCATGTCAATGATTTGAATACTAAAATTCGCCTAAACTAGTGGGAGAGCTACAATCTGCTTTGGCGAATCGTTGGATACCCCATCCCAATCGACCACTGTCAGGCTCCGAGTTGCGTCATAAATTTTGGTTGTTAAATTTTAGTTAAATTTTAAATCTATAAATGTAAATTATATTTGGAATTCATCAGTTAAGAGTCTCCTTCCTTAAAAATGGGGCGTGGCATCAACCCCTTTTCAATAACATCGCTGTGTTCATATTTTTATGAGATGTGGTATACACGTATCGGTTGCATTTTGATAGAAATAATTTGGTTTATACTTAAAAACGCTCCCAAAAGTGGGCATGACAAAAATTTATTCATTTCAGTTGATAGTATACGCACATTATCTGAACATTTTATAAAGCAGTTTTTTGGATTTCAAACAAATATATCGAAAAAAATCGTTTATTAGAATGCAAATTAAATATAACCACGCCCACATGGCGGCGGTCTTCGCTTTTTTGTGAAATACCAATCATAAAACACTTAAAAGAGGATATCGCACACCGAATTTCAGCTTCCTAACTGCGACAACTTTGATTGAGCATGCCAATAAGTAAAATGGGCGTGTCAGCGGGCGGATTTCAAAATTTTTTACACTTGTACTCATTCATGACCTAGAAGGAACAGATGTCAAGTTTCAACTTCCTAGCTCAAAATTTGAGGCCTAAGAACTACCGACGGACAGATGGGCGGACGGACAAGCTCATTCGACTTACAATTCGGTCTCGATTATATGCTTTAGGTCTTGATTATTTCTCTATGTTACAAACTATGAAACAAATTTGATCCTATCCTATGGGATGGGGTATATATTGACATACTATATTACTGTACTATAATATAGTATGTCAATGACATACTATTGACACACTAATGCCTTGTCTATTTTCATCTAGTCAAACATAAGTAACGTCGCTAAAATGCAAAGCTGAAAAATATAGGAACACAAAAAAGAGCATGCCAAGTCAAACCATTCAAGCCTTAAAAATACAGTAATTATTATTCTTTGATTCACAAAAATCAAAGAATTTTAGAGAAATCTAATTTTTTATCGTCTCCATATTCATAATGAAGTAAGTTCTTC
Organism: Neoascia interrupta; assembly: GCA_947623515.1. Classification (NCBI taxonomy): domain Eukaryota; kingdom Metazoa; phylum Arthropoda; class Insecta; order Diptera; family Syrphidae; genus Neoascia; species Neoascia interrupta. The sequence goes on from OX392462.1 coordinate 189,684,055, forward strand.
TGCCTGAATCTGGATTCTAAACAATTCGATTTCGAAATTAAATTGACCCTTTCACACTGTTAAATTAATCTAGATTTTGTTGACTTTTCGATTAGTTGAACACAAGCAGTCATATTTTTCACAGTTGTGCCAAGTTCAACTGCATTAAATTAGTAAAAAATAAAACAAATGTTTCTTTTATTTTCGTATGAATCCCACGAAATCGAATACAATCTATTACATTATAACATTGATATTATGCGTTCTGTTGAGCCAGTCTGTTTTCGGTTCAGGGACTTCAGGTCTATAGATAACAATTCACTCCGTATTGCAGCGTCATCAGCACCATGGATTAACTGCTGGCAGACCTCTAATCCCAACGAAAAACTTGAGTGCCTGCATACAATTGTTGAGCTTCTCCTTAACGAGCATGTTCCTGTGAAAACAGTTGCGATCCGAAATATAGCTTGCCCCTGGTTTACCTCGTCCGTTCTGAATGCAATAAAAAATCGAAATAGACTATGTAGTAAGTGGAAACGAAGCCAATCACTTGCAAATTGGAATTCCTATAGAGTTGCACGTAATAACGCAACAGATATCGTTCGCCAATCCAAACGCAACTTCTATCAGGATAAATTAGACACCAACTTACCACCCAGAGTTCTTTGGAGAAACCTCCGCCAAATTGGGATAAACAGCAAAGTTAACAGTGTGTGTACTTTAGACCCAGACGAGTTAAACGATTTTTTCCTGGAAAGTGACACCACTACCAGTAATTTTGATTGGAATCGTTTACCTGACACCAATGTGTCGGAGCCAACCGATTTCAGTGTTGTAACTGAAAGTGATATTCTCTCTGCACTTGCTTCATTGAAGTCGAATGCTATTGGCGAGGATGGTTTACCACTTCGTTTCATTCGCCTCATTCTTCCCGAAATTATTCGTCCTCTTACGCACACAATTAATTTTTGTATCACCACATCAACTTTTCCCTCTGTTTGGAAGCGCGCTAAAGTAATCCCAATCGCAAAAAAAGCTAATGCTTCTACTCCTAACGATTATAGGCCTATTAGCATTCTGCCGTGTCTGTCAAAAGTGTTCGAGAAAGTGCTTGCTCAGCAAATCGTGGATCATCTAGCAGTTAACTCCCTTCTATACCCTTTTCAATCTGGCTTTCGAACTGGATACAGTTGTTCTTCTGCAATTGTTAATGTCCTTGAAGAAGTCCGTAAAGATTTTGATCAAGGTTTTGTTACTTTGCTTTGCATGCTCGATTTCTCAAAGGCTTTTGACAAAGTAGATCATGCCATTCTCTGCTGGAAACTTAAGCATCTGTTTGGATTTAGCGATAGGGCTGTAAGGCTTCTGCAGGACTTTCTCTCAAACCTTTCGCAAAGAGTTTTAATAGGCGAGAGACTTTCTGCGAGTAAGCTTCTAAAGCAGGGAGTGCCGCAAGGATCAATTTTGGGTCCAATTTTGTTTTGCATCTTTGTTAACGACCTTCCTTCAGTGTGCAAAAATTGTTCTGTCTATTTTTACGCGGATGACGCTCAGATCCGTATTTCCCTTCCTCTAAACAAGATTGACCAGCTTGTCTTACTGTTGAATGAAGATTTGTTTGCGATTAACGAATGGGCTTTCAAAAATGGGCTCCTTCTTAATCCAAATAAATGTTTAGCACTGCCTATATCAAAAAAGTATTTTGACCTCAACTGTATCCCGGACATTTGGCTTGCGGACTGTAAACTAAAAATTGTCGAATCTGCAACCTGCCTTGGATTTGTTTTAAACAGAAATCTTTCTTGCTACAATCATGTTAACCGCGTCATTGGTTGTGTTTACATTTTATTCCCATAGCTACTCGGCAAAAGCTCGTTCGCACCCTTATTATGCCCTTAGTGACATATTCCGAGGTTGTTTATCCTAACCCTGACTCACTTTCGATGCATAAGCTTCAGATGGCGTTCAACGATGCGATCCGGTTTATACACAATCTCCGCAGATCTGACAGAATTTCTGTTCATGCCACTCACTTCCTAGGACGCACTTTAACACAGCACATAAATGCCAGAAACTGCCTCTTTCTCCACAAAGTGATAACAACTAAGTCTCCTCGATACGTTTACGATAAACTCGATTTTTCGCGTTCGCGTCGAACATTGAATATTAATGTGCCTACTTTTAAATACCTTAACTCCTGCAGTTTATTTTTTGTTCACACGATCAGGCTATGGAATGCATTACCTACGAGCATCAAGACCATCAACAGAACCACAACTTTCCGCTCGGCAATCATGAATCACTTCTCTTCGCTCTAAAACTATAATCTATTTTCTGAACTTTTTACTTTCCTTCTTTATCTAATTCTATCTCTCCACCTTCCTCTAGATTTAAGATATTGTATAAATATGAATTCATGTTAATTTTTAGTTTCTATAATTAATACCAATATTGTATAGTACTATAAAAGACCAAGTCTTCATGTACACCCGCCCTATAATGTAAATAAATTGAAACTGAATTGAAATTGAATTACATTTGTATTCGATTTTGTGGGAATCTAGATTCTGATTTCTACAAATGTATGGGAAATCTAATAGATTTTAATTAGATTTGGGACTCTTTTACTGTGAATCTAGATTCTGGCTCGGTGTGAAAACCGTATTAACCCCTTTTTCACAAATCCTATAATAGTTTGATTGGGAATTTGAAAAAGCAAACTAAAACTGTCCACATGACAGAACTGTCACACATACGTTTTCTATTGGGATTTTTACAGCGAAATTGTTTTCTCGCTCCTGGGAAACCTCAACGTCACTCTCTTTTGATATCCAGATGACAACAAAAGGGTGCTCGTGTCAAATAAATCTTTTGTTTATCCGGTAGAAAACTTCGGGATTTATTTTTATTGTGGCTTCTGGCGACATGCTATTACTGTCTTTTGCATGTCTCTTCCTAGCCTTTTCAGGCGGCGTCGGCGTGCGCATAAATGTAAAGTTGCAAGGTTAATTCTAAAATTCGTAGTACCGTTTTTTACAAAACTTAATTTATTTTTATGTTTTAAGACTTCAAATGCTTTTGATATGCAGAAATATTGCGTTTTGCAAGGATTCTTACACCAACGCCCAACGATAGGTTCTAGACTCTAAAAAACGTTTTTGGTTTTCTGTTGCAGAAACAAGTCCTTTCGAGTTGTTTCTATTGACGTTGCTGTAGAGCAATTTTACGTCGTTAATTCTGGAGCTAAAATTGTGCCGTTTCTGTTACTGTTGCACGGGATTCTGTTCCTTATAAACCGCGGGGCCTTAAGGAACACTAGGTTGTGCTAAACGACAGAGCAGTTCTGTCGTTCGATTAAGGCATTGATATTTATTTCTCTCTTTGCTTGACCAAAAAGTAATTCTCCAGTCTTCTATAAAACAACAATTTTGCCACTTTTTTTGAAAATCACCTCAATTTTAATATTTTAAAGTAAAAAACCATAAACTACTCTTCCCAGAGCCGCTTTACAAGATACCCATTGATTTCTCGACGACAGCATGTGGTTGCCGCATAAACTCATTGTTTTCTGGTACACCAAGGAAATCGCTGAAGTCGATCAGTTCATCGCGTCCAAGGAGTACATCTTCCATGAGATTACTGAAATGGAAATTTTCTTTGTGCAAATGCGTAGCTCTACAAGTGTAATTTTTTTCTTACCTCGACTGTAGGAATGGCAGTCGCCCAATCTGACGTGCCGCATGAAGCTCCATTCCCAGTTTCAACGGAGCAGCTAGTCCCTCGCGATTCCTTAGCATTTGCATGGATAGGTCCAAGCGGTGTTTGTCGTAATTTAATTCGGAGTCCTTTAAGCGATGAATGTGAGCAATTTGCATCAGACAGTCCGCATCGGATGGGCCGGTTACGGCTGGGGATGCCTTCAAAACGGAATGCTGGGTTGGGGGTACTTTAATTGATTGCTAAAATGTGGAGAGATGAAATAGGATCCGATTAAATTAAATTAAAAGTTAAATTTTTACCATTTTAAACAGTTTTCTTTGAAATATTCACGGACAAAGGTAGAAAGAAAAATTTTCCACACAAAACTCGCTGACGGATGACAAACAACTTCTGCAATGTGAAGTGAGCTGTGGTTCGTAATTTTGATATGTCATTTTGTCTCGGTTATTGTCTGAACTTGACGAAATCGGAAGTGAATGAACGGCCTCTGCCATATTGGGAAGCGGACATTTTGAAAATCAGTTGAAAAATTAAAATTATTTAATAAATGCTTAAAATATTTGGCAATAGCTAGGCACGGCATGATTGTAATGCAAATCTCATTTTAAACGTATGTTATAAAAAAAAAACATTTAAAATTAGTTAAACAGAGGGTCTTATTAACAGTATTTTTTATTGATACTGTTGAGTTCGGCAGTATCTCTTACGTACGTCTATGCAACTATGGCTGTCCTGATCAGGTAATCTGAATCTGATCAGTGATGGCTGTCTTAAAATAGTGTTTGCTGACATGTATGACTTTGATTAAAAGTTTTTTTTTCAAGCTATTCCCATTTTTTTCTTTTTTTTTTTGTAGAAACAAAGTTAGGAATTTGATGGCGACGATAATATAGTGTACTCGAACTGAATCTCTGCCGTGATTTATTTACAACGACAACATTGGTACGATATAGCATTTTTATGCGTTTATAAAAAAATCAATTTTATTTTTTAAAATTACTCAACAAATTTCTTGTTTTATCAAAGATAACTTCTTTGAGTCAAAACTTAATATGTAATTAAACTTCACTAAGCTATTCACAATCAGAATAAATTTATTTTCATCAATGATATTTACTGTATCGTAATTTAAGCACTTTAAAATATCTCTTACTTGAGGTATCAACGTGATATATCCCCAATTCAACTTATTTATCTCGAGCTATTCATTCTTACTTTTTGAAACATTACCGAAATGTTCCCTGTGCAAATTGGAGGGAGAATTTCTAGAAAATTATATGATGTCACTTGCCGTTAGTGCGTTGAAAAAATGTCAGTTTGCTTTCGTTTAGGTGAGTGTCAGTAAGGCAGTTTATTCGGGTCACCTTTGAGCTTCTTGCATGTCATTTTCTCTTCTTTAGGTCAGAACACAATGTATAAGATCCTCTAAAAAAGAGCACATTTAGTCGCCACATCACAGAATTATTTCGTATAAGCTTTTTGAGTGTTGTGGTTGGCTCTAATGAATCTAGAGTAAGAGTCGTGAAATAGGAGCAACTTGTAAAAAAATGCCTCGGTATTGAGTCAAACTCGAAAAAAAAATCATAACTGTGAGCAAAAATATTAATCAAAACGAGCCAGACATATCTCCAGTATTCACCAAAAAGCCAACAACTAGAGCCCGGCATGTTTTCCAAAATTGAATTATTTGAATTTGTTCTATTTTTGGCTTCAACGGAATAGTGCTCCCCCGGCACAAGCAATCGATTCGTCACTTTATAGAGTACGTAATTTAAAACTCACATTTTTTCATTTAGAAGCGAAGTGTTTTAGCCTGGTCAACCAATTAAAAAACTAAAAACTTCGTTCTATGTGCGTAATTTGAAGAGCCATGCCTTTGCCCAATTACCTAGTACAGTTCAGGATCTCAAATATAACATCCCAACTTAAACTATGGCTACCAGCCCACTTATACCATGTCTCTAACAAACACTAGTGGCCAATCTTTAACTAATCTTCTTCAAACTTCCCTGAGAGTGAGAGCGTCAAACCAGAGCGGCAGCGATAACACGAGACCAGAGAAATCATTTGTTATTACACAATGAAAGCTAGAAATCGCGACGGCAGCTTTGACTGCACAGTGACAAAATATATTTCTTAAATAATTCGACTTTATTGCACATAAATAGTTTATATTTCACAACAGTTAACACTTCTTCAGTATAAGCTTCGGGAAAAAATAAAACGTCAATTCAATAGAGTGTCATAACATAACTCACAACAGCAATTGACAGAATAATCGTCCACCTCAGCGAGGGTTTTTCAATTTTTTAAAAGGTCTGCACAATACCAGCGAGAACGCCGGTATTGTGGACCACCCCATACATTGCGATTTATTGAAATACATTTGACAGCTCACCAGAGACCCTCCCTCGCTCTCTCGCTCTTGATATGAAAGAAGCCATGACATTCCTGAGAATACTGACTTTTGGCACCTTTTGTTTGCGAGTAACTCAAGAAATGTACCATGACCACCTTGAGGCTTACCATACGAATATAAGCCCAAATTTGAAAATATCATAATACTCCGGTGGAGACAACCGGCATTGAAAAAGGCACAATTGAAAGAGGATTAGCGGTTTTAAAAATAAAACTTAAAGTGGCTCCACCGGACAAAGGATTAATTTGACACGAACACTGTGTTTCTGTCGTTTTGGCTCTCAAAAGAGAGTCGCGATGTTTTTTGATTCTCAAACTGCACTTACAAAGATGCAGAATATAGGCTTGTGAATAGGGTAAATTGAATTCATGAGAGGATATAGTTTTAATCGCTTGCCGAGAGGATTTAAATTTGTATGGTAAATAGCGTGATTTGTAGATGATTCAATAAAGATTTATATTAATCGCGGATTAGTTCCCGGTGGAGACATGGTATTTAAGCCAAAAAAGCGACATATTGCCCAAACATCAAGGTGTAAGCCGTCATATAAAGCCCAAATGAAACGTCCTATCGCCCAAATTGAAATTTTTTTAACACCCACAAAATGTTAAGAATTTTTTTGGATGTTATTACATTAAAAAATTTGGCGATAATCCATACGTCGAAATTGCTTTCTCCATCATGGGAAATATCCTCGTTAACCTCTGTGTTAGAGCTAGAATGACAAGAAAAGAGTGCTTGTGTCAATCTATTCCTATGTTTGTTTGGTGGAAACACTTCAGAATTAATTTTCATTCGTCTCCCGCTAATCACAGTTTTATGGTCGGTCTATGTAGATATTGTATTATTTAAAAATTAACCGATGATTTGGAGTTTTGGATTATCTGTTGCTACAAGTGCCTTTAGTGCCTTGATGGTGATGACTTAAGGAGGTGCATTATGATACATCTTATCGTAAGACCGACCGGATTTATCAACGCGAGGACCTAATTAATAACTATATACAATTTAGGCGAAAAGGGCTTTCTTGAAAAAACGGCCTTTTGACGGATTCCCATATAGCTATAATTCACCCATAGATTTAGCGTTTGATGGAGGTGTTATACGATTGAGTTCCCGAGTGGATTAACGAACGCATTGTCAGGAATACCCCTGTGACCGAAACCCAGCAAAGAGATACGTGGCATCGAACAGCAATCTAATTGATGAATTCGCGGCGTTGCTTTACCAACTTAGATCGTATCTTTGGCTATTCAAAGACTTTTATTGCAGCTATTATAGAAAACAATAGCGCAGGGTTCTACACGAGTATAGGGCAATCAATGACCCCTAACATGGTGTTGTATATAAGGAATAAAAAATAAATAGAGTAGCGCAACAGCTCGATGTGAACCAGGGCCCACTTCACAACAATGTATGCTGTGTGTGTTGATTTCTTCACATACAAGGGGACCTACAATTTTTTGCCGAATCCTAAGGGCAGTTTGAGAAGATTGTCAAGACAATTGATACTCTCGGACGGCTTGTCAAACCCTTGCGGAGGTGGGGACCGTGAAAAAGAACAAGTCTTTTTTTCAGGTGACAATGGCAGGATTCGAACCCAGACCTGCGGCGTAATAACCACACACACTAACCACTACGCCACGGACCCCACTGTTCTATTCTTAAATAACCCCCAAATACCTGGCCTTTCAGTATTTGTGGAGCTGAAGATGCTTATTTATATTCCTTCTTCTAAACTGTACCAGTTTTATAGTTTTACCAGTTTTATACCAGTTTTACTCCAAGACCCCCACTATCTGTCCACTTTGCTAGTTGTCTTAGAGAGCGAATCGCATTAAATCCCTGATTTTGGGGAGAAATTTGCCTGACACTTCTATCGGAATATCATCAACGCATCAGGCTATGAATTCAAAGTCATTTATCCCTAAGGGGATAGCACTTCGTTATGGCTAAGAGGAGCCATCAGTAGTGGCGATGATACTCCGGCCTGTGGGGTGCGTCTGCACATATGGATCTTTCAGTAAGGCAACAACACAGCTCAGCATGGTTATCCTGCTTTCAAGCATTTGCTCGATTCAATGGCGAAATAATTGTCAACCTCCAGCTGTCGAAGTGCAGCCATTATAGCATGCGTATTGGGAAACCGAAAGAAGGCTGCTGTCCGTTTGGTTCTGATGTGAGCGTCGTGCGTCGATCAACCTCTCTAGAGTCATGGAAGACAGGCTGATCAGGCGAAAATCGTTAAGGGTTGCGTAAGAGATCTTACCAGCCTTTCGTATGAAGAACCTTCCTCCAAGATCTAAAGAGGATAATTAAGGTCGACTAAAACAAAATCAATCTCTTTTGCATGGATTTATACCGAAACTGGTTCAAACAGAAACAAGTTCTTAATGGCACTATCAGAACTGTGATGCAGTTTGTTTAATACAAACAATATCTGCAGCAGAAATTTGCCAAGCAGAAAACTGCCAACACGGGCTCATCAGTTAGTGCAAGTGTTAGTGGTTAATAAATTAAACATAAACTAACACCAAACACAAAACACTAAGAATTACAAAAAAACAAATGATAGAAACATTATTATTACAACAGATAAAAATTAGTTACGAACACAAGTAAAAAAAAAACATAAAAATAAAAGTATATTTAATAATTAAGACGAATAACACCGAAGCAGCCTCTTAAGTTTGGCTTTGTCCATGTCAAAGTCTAAAATACTGGTATGTGCGTTGTAGGTGAAACACATACGGCTGATAGGCTCATTTTTCCCATAATTTGTTCTGTGCCGTGGAACGTGTAAAAGCTGAATTCTTCGGAGGTTATGAGAGCCTCCACGAAATTTAAAGCTTATACTAGATAGAAGGTCCGGTGCATCTATTAGACCTTGGACCAATTGCTGAATAAAAATCAAGTCATTATTTATCCGTCTTTGGGAGAGACTTTGAATGTTAAGCAATTTAAGCCGGTCGAAGTATGAGGGGAGATTTAGTGGATCTTCCCAGGGAAGTCCCCTGAGCGCGAACCGAATGAACCTCCGCTGGATCGCCTCGATCCTATTCGTATGGCATACTTGCGATGGAGACCACACTTGTGAAGCGTATTCAAGGTGAGTACGAACAAAGCTATTATAAAGGGAAAGCGTGACGTAAGGGTCATTAAATTCTTTAGACCAACGCTTAATAAAGCCAAGCATGCAATTGGATTTATTTACAATGTAGTTTATGTGTTTTGAAAAGTCAAGGTTTTGACTAAAGAAAACACCAAGATCCTTAAAATGTTCAACACGGCAAAGAGCATGCTCACTGATGGAGTAAGAGAATGTTGTTGCGATACGCTTTTTAGAAAAAGTGATAACTTGACACTTAGCTGGATTGAGGAAAAGACCGTTTTTGTTACACCATGTAGCAAAGCTGTTTATATCAGTCTGAAGAAGAACATATTCATCAGAACTCTTAATAGTTCTAGATATCTTCATATCGTCTGCATATGATAGAATTTCGCTATAAGCGACACACGAAGGCGCATCGTTTATAGCAAGAATGAATAAGAGTGGGCCTAGATGACTACCCTGGGGAACGCCGGAAATGGCAGGAAAAGAAACTGAAAAAAGTCCTCTAAATTTAACTTGGTAAGATCTTAAATGAAGATAAGACATAATCCAACAGATGAAATTTGGTGGAAAGCCAAGAGAAGTAAGCTTAAAACCAATAATTTCATGCGAAATCAAATCGAAAGCTTTGGAAAAGTCGGTGTAAACGCAATCAACCTCGAAGCCATTTTCTACTGCATCAGAACATTTTTTATAAAACGATAAAAGGTTAGTTACGGTAGACCTATTTTTAACGAAACCATGCTGTTCTTTGCAAATTATGTTTCGGCAGTAAAATATAAGGCTATCGCAAATTAATTTTTCAAACACATTTGGAATGGTTGAAAGTTTAGCAATCGGCCTGTAGTTCACAATATCACATTTAACACCTTTTTTAAAGACAGGCGTAATAAATGAGAGTTTCCACATGGAGGGGAAGTGACCGGACGATAGCGAAAGTTTGAATAAATTTTGTAAAGGAGTGGCAAGAACATCCTTACAGTTTTTTAAAACGATAGGTGGTATACCGTCTGGACCAGTAGAACAATCGTCTTTAAGGCTAGACAAGAGCTCATAAATAGTTTCTAAATGTACTGGTATATCACAAAAATTAACTTGAGCAGATTCTGTGAGATATTTAAAATAATCAGTGTCGACAGTAAATGGAGAATCTCTAAATGATTTGGAAAAGTGATCAGCGAAAAAATTGCATATCGTGCCAGGATCGTTGGAAGAACTGCCATTATATTTGAGAGTGGATGGATAGCCATCAACTTTTCTTTTAGAGTTAACAAACTTCCAAAATTCCCTGGGATTAGTTTTAAAATCTGAACCAATTTGAGAAACATAGTTGTAATACAAACGCTCTGCGAGAGCATTGAATTCACTGAAATGAAACATGAAATTATCAAGGTCAAATGTACTCAAATTTGTGATGTACTTTTTCCATGCTTTATTGCGTTTATTACGTAGGACTTTCAGTTCCTTGGTATACCATGGGTGGCTGAAGTTAGAGTTCTTGTTTTTCTTTATAGGTATAGTATTACTGATACAGGTATTGAGTATAGAATAAAATTTTTCTACAGAGTGCTCAAGGTCACTGGAGCAAACTATATTAGAAATACCGGATTTATTCAGTTCGTCAGATAGTGTGCGAAAGTTAGCCTTTCGGAAGTCAAAAGTGTATGAACAGTCAAATGAGTGGACATTCTCATGTATGTGACAGTTCAAGTCAAGAAAAACATCCAACGGGGGATGGTGAGTATCTATCTTAGTAATGCTGCACTTGGATTTACAAGCAACAGTACTAATTGCGTCAGAAGTAAAGACCAAATCGAGTATTCGATTATTTATGTTTTTTATACAGCTTACTTGCTGTAAGTCAAAAGAAATAATGTTATCTAACTTGTTAAGTGCTGCATGTGGTGACGAAATATGAGGAATGAAATGCGAAACATCATCAGATAAGACCCATTTCAAAGCAGGAAGGTTAAAATCCCCAAAGAGCAATACCGTACTTTGTCCACAGGCTAAATGAAATATAAACTCAAGGGCCTTAGCAAGCTCAGAATAAATTTCAACGGGACTATCGGGGGGGATGTACACGTTAACAACATATACGAATTTGGGTAAAATGTCAAGTTTGACACATACAACTTCGGCATTAACAGTAAATGGAAATTTAACTTTGTCCGAGGTGATATGATCCCGAACAGCAATTAAAATTCCACCGCCTAACGCTTCGAGATCATCTTTATAACGATCTCTTCTATATACAAGAAACTCTTTGGTGAAGAGTTCTGCATCAGTAGTGCTAGCATTAAGCCATGTTTCAGTCAAAATAATGACATCATGCGGAAAAACCAAAGAATTTTTAAATACATCATCTGTTTTATGTTTGCTACGGATGGATCTTACATTTTGATAAAAAAAACATAGTCTACTATTTAGTTTTTTGAAATATTATTTGGTTGCTTAGATTTTGAGGGCCTGTATGCAAACTCTTTGACTAGAGTGTTAGACGGCCAAAGCCTATGATCACAGATTGACTCAAAGATAGAAGGAGGAACAACTATTTTGAATGAAGATACGAAACTATCAGGCTTGCTAAGTTTCATACAGCTGACCAAGTTTACGTTAGCAACGACCTTTTGAGATATCAGATGATGAATAATGTCACCAGGTGTGGTCTCGGGTTTCAGTCTTGAAATAAATACAGATTTAGGTCTGGGGACAGATTCTAAGGTGTTGGCATTTTCAACAGCAGGCCCACTAGACGGTTCGATTGTAGTTTGAGGAACAACAATCGTTGAAGTGTGAGACGAAACAATCTCTTTATTGTTGTTCTTACGACGCCTCAGATTAACACGCTTAGGGTGAGATAAGGTATGGTTAGACGAATCATCTAAAGCAGCAGTACTAGTCCCAGACAAGTGAATTTCGGACGGACCTGGGATGGACGAAGTACCTTGGTCAGGGCACTTTTCTGAAGACAAATCTGATGGTTGAAAGTCGGTAGAAGTCGAGGCATTCGATTTGTCTACAGAACTAACGTAAGAGTGATTCTCAAAATCTGTCGAAGTGGAAGCGTCACACGAGTAATTGTACTCAGAGAATGAGGCAACGTTTTTTACTACACAATTAAAACTTTGAAGTAAATCACTGAAGTTATTAGACAACTTAGTGATATCCTGCTTGAAGGAAGATATCTTAAAAGCTAACTGCGAGAGCGATATCCTTTTGCATGGAGGGCAGTACCAAAAGGCTACGTCGGAGGAATTTACCTTCTCAAGAAATGCAGTGGTAGAGCCAACGCATTTAGCATGAAATAAGTTGCCGCAAGGACCATAGCAAGTAAAAAGAGGGATGTTAGCCTTGCTTTCACAGCACCTTTCAGCCGAACAAGCCATAATAAAATAATTTTTTTTTAGCTAAACAGAAACAACGAGAGAAGTACCTAATGTCTCGTAAAAATTAATAATAATGAAATATATATTATATACAAAAAAAAAAAAAAGTAAAATTAAAGGGAATTTATCGGGGCTCGAACCTTGGTCACCGTACACAACACTCAAGGATCTTACCACAGAACCACCGCCTGTCGCACAGTTGCTGTGTGGATATTAGCTATTAAAGCAAATGAAGAAAAAAGACTGTGATAGCAAACGAGAATTAAGCTTTACGGAAAGCACAACGAAAACAAATTAAAAAGGGCTTTTGAGTTTTAAATGTGAGTTGGATTAGAAAAGATGATTTGAGTTAAGAGAGCAAAGCTATAGAGGAAAAAACCGTTTACAAGCAACAGCACGAAGGTCAATGCAAGCAACCAGCATAGAAAGAAAAATACTAGGTACACTGAATAATAAATGAAAATTAGATTATACGGAAGAACAATTATATAATTATATAAAAAAGCTAAGAAGGGATGAAAAAATAAATATTACTCATCAAATACGCCTACATACACAGCTTCAAACCACAGAAATGAAAAAAAGAAACAAGTTAAATTAAGTATAAAATTACAACAATAGCACAGAAACAATTGAAAAACCGTCTACACTCTACAGCATGCAAGCACAAAAGTTCTTTTTGTACATTGGGTCTCCTTGAGCCTGGTTGCCTGGGTCTGGATTTCTGATATATACTTTACTTAGCACTATTATAACACGCACTTAAAACTATTCATCAGAACTCTCATGGAACACTTATTACCAGTACAGTTGCTTCACGTCTGTTCTTTCATTTGCAATTATTATTATTATTACAAGAAGTACTTTTCGTTCAATTGGAGAATTTAGGCAGGAAGACAGACTTATCGGGCTGAAAGCTAAGGTCAAAGATAGTCTCAAAAAGTTGTTTTCAAAATCTTTGAAATCTAAGCTCTTATGTCTAATTAAAAGAGAAAATCCAAAGTAAGTTTGTCTGTACCAAGCTCGCGATAACTAAGTTTGTGAATGTGAGCATCCATCTATAGATCCAAATATGCACAATTAGTGCCTATTTATTTTTGTAATTTTTTTCCCTCAGATCTGCGCATGTTCAAATTAAAGATTTATGATTTATTCTTCACTGTATCTATAATAATTATTAACCTTAATGACTTTTTAATTTTTACTGCGTTTTTGAAACGAAAATTGCTTTTCGTAAAATTTGTTTATTTAATTGTTATTAAATTTATTTTGACGTTTCTTCTTTCCATAAAGAAAAGGTGGATAACAGAAAAAAGCTTAAAACAAAATTTGTAAGTTAAAGTCTTTTTTTTAACAATGCAAATCTCAGTTTTGTGATTCCCTTTTGTTCATTAAGTTTCCCAAACTAAATGCGCAACTGACAGCACGACGAATTCTGTTAATTCAAAGTGTGTCAGTAAAATTGTGCCACTGGTGCTGTGATATTGAATCAAAGAAGGTATATGTTTCCTCCTTCATCTGTCAACTTCAATAACTGAGAGGTTATAAGAACTATATATTTGAGATTTATAATTAAGTTTGCGCCGCTCTTAAAAACCTCACAAAATTTTGATACTGAAAGCACAATATGATAAAAAATGGTTTTAATAATTTCTTTTAATGAAACACCTGTCAATTCAGCCCAATCTTGACTGACAACTCATTAAGTATAGGTATCCCCATACCCAGAACCCGTCTCTTTGTGTCTGGCATAGAAGAAGCAGCCTAATTTGCGTCCTAATTTCGCGGTCATGATTCCTCGCTTGACTCACCACCATACAGTCGCCCACAATTTGTTTGTCTTCCCAAAAGTAGAGCTATTTTCGAATTGACTCCATTAGTACTGACCGACTAATTGAATTTAAAAGCTTCATTAACTTGGCTTGACCGAGCTCGGCGGTGGTGGACAGTCAAAATTCCATTCATATACGGCCACTGAAAAATGCCATCTCGGAGAGTGTTTGTTTGTTTGTTGCCTTAAGTTGACCGCTAATGTGCTAATTACTAAATGCTCCATGTACGGCCACCTCAGGGCGAGGACGCAAAGTTAAATTAATTAATTAATTTACGGACTTGCGTCAAGAATTTTCCCAAATAGTGCTGCTGGCTGGTGAAGATGCTACATTCATTGAGTCTTGAGCCTAAGAGCGGTATTGAAAGGCGCAAGCCCTTGTAGTGCGTTGTGTTAATTTGGGCGTCTCTCTTTTTAGGGGCACATATCGCACTTGTTTGTGGTGTGGTTTTACTTTCATAAGTCCTATTTTATGTCTGAATCAAACCTAGCGGTACTATGAGTTTGATAATTTCAAAGCTGACAGCAGATGCAGTGGGACATTTTGGAGGAATTGTGATGCTAATTGGTGCGAATGGCGGGTGTTCAAATATGTGATTGATGGACATATACCATGTAGTATATATTGCTGTCATTTTGATATTAGTTTGTTTAGTAAATTGCTACTGTAGATAAGAACTGTAGGTGTAAATTTATAGAGAAAGTCCTTTTGAATATCATATACCGACTAGTCTTAATTCTTGTTTGGGTTATTTGTATTTAATAAGAAATATTTAAAACCCTCAAATAAAAAAAGCATATTCAAGTATTTAGCAAAACCTTAGTGAGGTCTGCAGTTGATTCTCCTGAGAGATAGAAGGAAAAACGCTGACTCCTTGCGGATGTGTGGGCGTAGTCGCTTAGTCTGTCTAGAGCCGACATCCTAAGCCCAACGCAGTCTCGCCAACGAGCCATGTGCTCTCGAGAAACCGAAGTATCAAGGGCAAACGCGTGACAATAGATACAGGCAAACGTAGCCCAGGCTCAGCTCTTGAGAAAACTTCTTCTGGCTCTGGGGTCTACAAAGCTCATCAGAGATTTCTTTTCTTTGGATACATGCCAGTGTGACCTGGCACCCAAACAAAATTCACTGTGTTTAGCCTTTCCGACTAAATTTAGCGGAAGCTTGACTTCAAGAACTATCTTGGACGAGGTAGACATCGCTTTAAGCGTGGCTTGGCTGTCACTGCAAAGGCATAATGTTTCTTGCTCTCCATCTGTAAAGCCCATTAATAGTGCATCAGAGAATCTAGAGCAAAGCAGCCAAGACAGGCCGTTCTTTGGAGTTTGGCACAAGTACCAGTAATTCGTTTCCGCGAAGGCCTGTTCCATCCACAAACTGATGCGTACGAGAGGAGTGGCCTTACCAAGGCCGTGTAGATCTAGAGGACCCTTTTCGAACAACCGTACTTTTAAGAAGACTCACTGAAAGCTCATTCCTGGTACACCAATAATCGATCAAGTCTAGGGATATCTGCAACTGAGAGCACACAGTCCCCAGGTTTGAGCCGACATAAAGACCGGCGACAGCATCCGCCTAGGCTTGTGTGTAGGTTCCATGAAGGTTGAGAGTAGCTGTTAGCATGGAGTCTAATATACCTGCACCATAAAAGGGGACACGGAAGACCACCTTGCGTGCAACTCAATTTTCCACAGTTATGTCACACTTGCCACTTCCTCCTAGTGCATGAGGATTAGGAATAGGCTACAGTCCGTGTCCTACCTATAACTAGGCTACAGTCAGACTTACCAGATTTTGGTGTGAATACAACTTTAAGCATACGCCAAAGAACGCTTGTGTAAGCCAATGTGGCTTGCAGTGAATATTGTTTTTAGTATGGGCAACAGCTGACTTAAGCCTTGTTTCAGCATAACTGAATGGGTAGATTCCATCTGGATGATGCAATTGCATATTTGATATCTCCATCAGTCAACAGTCCGCGCCGTGTGTGTTGTTTCTAGAGAAGTCGTTTTGTCTTTCTACGAGTTACCGCGTTCAGAAGTAACAAAGAGAGTTGACAGACGGACAAAGCGAAATAATAATCTAAAAGGTCCTTTTTGGATTTTTGAACCAGCCGCTAAAAAGGGTTGTTCTTTTTCATGGTCGCACTTCTTGCGCCAGTCTGACAAGCTTTTCGAGACAAATGCTACTCTCAAGGGATTTGTCACACCCTCGCGTAGGTAAATAAAAATAAATAGAGTGGCGCAACAGCTCGAGGTGAACCAGGGCCAACTTCTCAACAATGTATGCTGGTGTGTTAATTTCTTTTTACATACAAAGGGACCTACAATTTTTTGCCGAATCCGAACGGCACTTTGAGAAGTTTTTCAAGACAAATGATACTCTCGGAGGGCTTGTCAGACCCTCGCGGAGGTGGGGACCGTGAAAAAGAACAAGTCTTTTTTTTTCAGGTGACGATGGCAGGATTCGAACCCAGGCCTCCAGCGTAGTAAGCACACACACAAACCACTACGCCACGGCACCCCACACCCTCGCGTAGGTGGAGACCATAAAAAGAACGAGTCTTTTTTAAGGTGACAGCGGTATGATTGGAAACCAGACTTCCTGCGTTATAAGCACATGCACTGCACCATTACGCCACGGTGGGCGCCCCTGTTAAAAGTAGTCACAAATGAAGAAACTTCCACCACTCTGCTCTGCTTTGTGACAATTGTCTCAATATTTATACGACTTGAGGGCCCAGGTAACGTACGTTCCGCCGTTTTTAACTAAAAGCCTAAGAGATATCGTTTTAGCAAATGTACATGTGGTACTCGAGCAACTTTAAAGATGTTACATCAAATGTTTGTGTGGACCAACATGCGCAAGGAGTGTGCAAAGTTATCGTCAAGCACTGCATAGTCTGCCAACGTGCAAAAAATTCATCGTCATAACAAGGGTTCCACTTCAGATATTCGATTCTCCGACAGAACGATTAGGATCACCTTCACATCGACCTATAGTTGGACCACTTTCGCCATCAGATGATTCACGTACCTAATGACAATAATTGATAGAGGTCCTCGATGGACACAAAGGCAATATCTTTCAGTAACATAATGCAGATAGCATAGGTAGAACGTTCATATGTCATATCAGGTTAGGTGTCATGATATAACCACAAAAGATTACAGATTGAGGTCGGCAGTTCTAATCCTGTTTTTACGTGAATTAGACAGGGGCTGGACGTGAATTTTTCGACCAGACCAAGCTTTATATACCCATGTATGTATTTGTAAGAGTTGAGCCCGTGAGTAAACCACTTCAACCATCCTACAACGCTCCCTGCAAGTTGTTGGAAAGACGAGAGAAGAAGTTCGGTACTTCGAGATCAGCATGAACGGAAAAAACGAAAATGTATTATTCAATCGTCTCAAGGCCACTTTCATCACCACTGAAGGGCAATCCGACGAAGTAAGCACCCGAAAAACGGTAAACAGCGAGCAAAGGCAGTGTAAAACCCACGACGGGAGAATATAGTTAAGCTCAAGGCACGATTTCCAGCGATCTTCGAACTATACAAGCCGGGCACAATGTGTGTCTGTCGCTGTGTCTCGCCTCATTTTTCACCTAGTATCAGAGACACAGCGAGATACGCATTGTGTCGCTATATACGTGTTCCCGTAAGCTGAACTGCCAGACACAGCCACAGACACAGATACTCATTGTGTCCCAGCTAATAGTTCCAGCGATCGAACTATAGAGGAGGAGTAATGTAGCAAGCTCGCAACCCCAATGCTGTACGTCGTTTAATCCTAGTTCTTTTTATCGAACCAGAAAACCGCTCTTAACTTTCTTTGAGAAACTCATGAGGTATCCGTCGGTTGTCAGTTCCTCCCCAACTCCCCAAATAATATCTGTACAAAACAAGGCTAGAAGACAGTCACACATCCTATTACTGAGCAACAAAAGTTACACATCCTACACACTGAGCAATTTCTCTAAATCATTCTATTCAAATCAAGTAGAGTTGCAGTGCGAGGATACAAAGATTCTTTTTATGATCTTGAAGTGATTCATCTCGTATCTAGGTACCTAAGCAATGCAGTGTTTGTTGGTATTTAAATAATATAAATTCCAGGACGTCCTCGCAACAAACATCCTTGCATCGATTTGCTTTCACTTTTTTGCCTCTGATCTTCGTTTATAATTTCCTTTAATTTGGAATCACCCGAGGGGATTATACAAATTTGTAGCGAACCAAACAAAAAAAAATTGTTTTATTACCAAAATCCTTTTACAAAGAATGTCCTTCTTTTTCAGAGTATCAACAAAAAAAATATCCATTGGGTTATTTGCATTAGCGAATTTTCTTCAAAAATTTAGACAAACCCAAACGTCGTCGTCCCTTCAAAGAGGTCGCGTACTAAGAAACGCCATCAGCCGAAATTGCAACAAACCTGCGAAAAGGGACTCACAATAATTTACATCAGGACAACATAACGCCCAATCCATTCGGTGCTCAGGTAAACAGAGGCTACCTGAAGAAATTTAACGCATCGAGGTCAGTGCCACTCTGCCGATCGTGTTAATTGTAATCTCATTACCTAACTGCCTGCAAGGATACGCCATTGCAACTGATATGCAAAACAATGTTTACTTTGAACCTCGCCGCTGTTTCGTGGCACACATGTCTCCTGCAAACGAATTTCGGGGAATTAGCAAGAAAATAACCGAAGGACTTTAGTTGTTAGCCATTGTGTTTGGAAACACAAAAATGGAATACAAAAGACATGGTTTCACCACACCAACGCCATTAAGATGCTACTCCTGTCGAGTGTGCTGAAAAGGATACGAAAATATTTTGATGGTTTGCCTCGGAATAAGGAGCCTCAATCGGTGTCCAGAGGTAGCTATGCACGGAATGCACTTTAGACATGGCGGTGAATCAGAATGTCGATTGGGATGGGATGGTGCTTGCCTTTTGAAATGCTGATGTGTGTCTGCTTTTGAAATCTTTTCACACTTGTATGTTAAAATTTGGTTTCTATACGTTTTTTTTTCTCTTGGATGAGAGGAAAAAGTGATCGTAGCGGATATCATGGGGAATCCGGGGTATTGCGGCACTTTGTTTCGGCCTCGCATTTTGCTCGCTTGGTTGGATTGCAATTTTATTGACTTCTCTCTAACGAACGTGTTCGGCGAGATACATATGTGTTTGTTCAAAAAATTTCGAGAATTCAAGTTCTGAAAGTGGTTTATATCAATGAATAATGCTGGGTGGTAAATTGCACTTTCTACTTTAATCCTGTGTTCCAATGTTGACGTTAATAATTGAACTAGCACTAGATTCTAAGGCTCACAACTTTGAAACAAGATTTTTCAACTTCGAGCTGAGCTTGTTCTGAGCTTGTTCTGAGCTTGTCGCAGGAGATCTGGATTTTATTCAGATAGCTGTTGGTACAAATTTCGAAACGCAATTGCTTCTCTCAAAAAGATGATAAGCAAGTTCCAACCATATCCGCCATTTAATAAAGAGGGACATTCCTCGAGTGAAAGAAAGCTTTTATCAAAGAATAATCTTCGAAACTCTAGGAGGATAGGACAAAGTGCTATGAGGTGAAAGGTGTCTTCATTCTGATTGCGGTTGCAAAGACTACAAAGAGGGTTGAGGTCATGCCGGTGCGGTCTATAGTTTAGCTCGAGCAATTGAGTGCACGCTTTGAATATTAAGCTGATCTCGGAAACATTAAACCTGTCACAAAAATAGTTATCCCCATTCAATGAATGATTGAGACGATTATAAAACGACCTTGTAAGGGAACCTCTAGCTCTGTTAATGGACTCTTGAAGAAGCTTTTCATCTATAACCGAGAGGCAGTCATAGAACATGTTCCGCCATTCATGAGAGTTTTCCACTGTCAGATGTAATCGACACCCATAGTTGAAAATAAGCTCACCCACTCCTTGAATGGTGAGGTATTTGCTTGCAGAGCAACCAATATAACTTTTCGTTGTAGATTAATGGTAGGTCTAAGCATGACTTTGACTAAATAATCCGCGTTCGATTTTGCATTCCTCAGGAAAACCTGGGGCAAGCCTGACTCCACATGAATTGCGTAATTCGGTGTTGAGCGAGGGAGCCGAAAAATTCTTTTAAAGAAGAAACGCTGTATAGTTTCTACCTCATCGATCTTTTGGAGGCCGTAGACTTCACTGGCGTAACGAAAACAGCTGTTTATTACTGCATCGAAGACCTTAAATTTAGATGATAAGTCAACGTTTGTAATAATAAGTCGTTACTTATCATTACGTTTGTAATGATAAGTCAACGTTTGTGAAGAACTGGTTCCACATATAATTTATAGCAACTTTAGCAGCTATTGTTCTCTCTTTTAGGTGAGGGCGAATATCTTGATTGTATTTCATTCGAAAATTCAAATACTTGAATTCGTTGACCGTTTCAATACTTTCATTTTCCAATCTCCACCTCTCGCTCCTACTTGTTTGATGATGGTGCCTAAAAATCATAATTTTGGACTTTGAGGCGTTCATTTTCAGGTCCCAAAGATCGCAATATTGCTTGAGCTTGTTAATAATGAGCTGAAGAGTCAGGGGGTTATCTGAAAAGACAACAAGATCATCAGCTTACATCAAAACTTTTTTTAAAATATCTCCGAAGTGAATGCCACCCGGTAAGAAATTTACAACATCATCGATGAACAAGGCAAAAAGGATTGGGCTCAAAATACAGCCTTGTGGAACACCAGAGTCCGTACGAAAGTTCGAGGATTTTCTATTGCCATCCCAAACTGCAGCAGAGTTAGAAGACAAGAGTTTTTCATAAATTCTGATAAATTTTGATGATAATCCTAAATTTGACAATTTGTAAAGAAGAAGCCTTCTATATTGACAGTGTCAAAAGCTGCTTTCAGGTCAACAAAAAAGCGTACAGCTTTCTTTTTTTGTCTATAAAACGTTTTGCAACTGTTGTTAAAGTGAAAATCTGGTCTATGGTTGACAGGCCCGGTCGGAAACCGGCTTGAAATTCACTCAATACCTTATTCGTTTCCAACCACCTAATAAGCCTGTAGTAAAGCATTTGTGTGAAAATTGTCCTAAGCGAGCTTAGTACAGGTTAGTATCCTTATAATTTTCTGGCAAGTAAGGATCTCCTTTTTTGAAATTCCCAAAGACTTGTGAACACAGGAAGCTTTTAGGGACAGTTTCCTTAAGAAGAATTTCATTTCAAAGCTCTAAAATATAGCTAAAGAAATCCGGGGTTGCATTTTTGTAGAACGCTGCGGGAATACCATCAGGGACGGGCGATTTTTGGTTTTTCATTTTTTTTTAAGCTGTTAATACCTCCATAATTTCAAAGGCCGAGTCCATCTCGGGGACTATATAATTTGGTAGAGCAAAACTTATTGTTTTTTGGTTTGGGTCCGGTAGTAGGAGCTTTTTAAAGTATGAGGCAAGCAAATCAATATTTATTACTGATGGAGCTTTATTGCTCACCAGCTACAAGACGAACGTTTCTCCAAAATGCCTTTGAGTCCTTACAGTGCAAGAGATTAGCTGCAGATTTTGTTGCAAACATCGCTTTCTTTCTACGGCTAACTTCCTAGTAGAGCCTGTTTGCTTGTAAGTAAAGATTTTTAAAGGAGATATTGTTAGTTTTTCTGAACAGATTTAAAAAAGAAAACGACTTTTGACGAAATTTACTACAATCGGCGTCATACCAGGCAGCGGCTGATTTTTTCGCAATTGAAATTGAGATAGCAGAGTCTCTAGTTACACTGAAAACACCGCTTACAGCTTCGTCGATGGCACCAGAACAAATCCTGGGTAGAATCCCGACTCGCTGCCTCAACCTGTTTCTATAGAGATCTGCTTTAGACGAAACCCATCTTAACCCATCAGTTATATTATGTTCAGGTTGAGCATTATTTATCGCTTGTTCGAACTCGCATGTTGTTAGAATTGACAAATGGGGCGAGTAGCTAGCAGACAATACCTCGAAATCTTTCAATAACTCTAACCATTTTCCCCAAGTAAGGCAGAAGTCAACCACTGAGCAGCCCTGGTCAGCCACAAACGTGAACTCACCTTCGCTATCCCCTCTGGAGACACCATTCAAAACGAACAAACCAAACAAAGTACTTTTCCAGATCCTTCAATTTTACTATGTATGTTAAATAGTAAATTTGACATTTTGCAACTTTGAACATACATAGTTTTGACTTTGATCCAAAAAAATAATTTTGTCTCGGCTGAGATTTGAATCTGTGTCACCGGCTTGACAGCCGAAAATGCAATGTCACTAGAACCAAATCGTTGTGGGATAAATTCAGCGCGAAAGCGTCATGTAAAACATTGAAGGCGCAAAATCGTAAAAAAGGTTCAAAGTAGGTTAATAACTAACTTCAGATCGTAATAAAGTCAACAGCGTTTCAACATGCACGAAGCAATCAACTATGCACGATCCGCCAAATAACTTTTTTTTTAAATGCTAAAAAAAACTACTGAATATTTTCTCATTTTTTTTTTTTTTTATTTGAAAGTACAATCCATCCGGTTAATATCATCATCATCATCATCATTTTCGAATGCCGCCTACCCTTTAAAAGGGTCGCGGAGCGAGGGTGGCTAAATGGTCCTTCCATCTTTCTCGATCCTCCGCCACCAACTCAAGAGACTCCGGCGCAATCCCCAGGCGGGACTCAGAGAGGTTCTTTACCTGATCCCACCACCTGTTTCTTGGCCTACCAGGGGGGCGACGCGCTTGCATCTCGGCTAGCATGACCTGTCTAGGAAGTCTGTCAGGGGGCATGCGAACAACGTGTCCAAACCATCGAAGAATCGATCGCTCCACTCGGAGAAGTAGCTGCTCAACATTAAGATTCCTACGAATACTGACGTTTCTCACTCTGTCCCTTAGAGTAACACCAGCAACGCACCTCAGGAATCTCATTTCGGCAGCTTGTACCCGCGATCTAATTCTTTCGGTCATTACCCAAATTTCATGACCATAGATGAGGGTCGAAACGAACACTGAATTAAAAACTGAGATCTTTGCTTTCACTCCAAGCTCAGCTTTCCTGATGACCGGCCGGCGCAGTTCCTTTACTATTGCTCCAGCTTGGCCAATTCTTCAGGACAACTCAGTATCACTCCTGCCATCTTTCGTGAAAAAGACCCCGAGATACTTAAACTTCTCCACCTGTTTTAATGGAACTCTATTTATGTGCAGGGTACACTGCACAGGAGTTCGGGAAACAACCATCACTTCCGATTTGTTCACGTTTACTTTCATCCCAGCATCACCACAGATGGCTGCAAACCTATCCAGTGCTCGTTGAAGTTCCTCTTTGGATGATGCAAGGATGGCCAAATCATCTGCGAAAAGCAGATGGCTCATCCTGATGCCAGCCAATTCGAAACATTGCTCGCCAAGACTGCGCCTCACCATCTAGTCCATATATGCTATGAAAAGGAGCGGCGACAGAACACAGCCCTGGCGAAGTCCAACGCGCACATCAAAAGGACGGGATTTGACGCCATTTATCCGTACACAGCTTCTGCAGTTTCCATACAAAGACTGAATGGCTCTCAGAAGAGGCCCACTCAGCGCATAGTCCTGCAAAACTCTCCACAGTGTATCCCGAGGGACTCGGTCATACGCCTTTTCCAGATCTACAAAACACGAAGGAACCGGTTTGGCATATTCCCAGGCCTTCTCAAAAATAACCTTCAGAGTAAAAAGCTGGTCGGTTGTGGCTCTGCCAGGCCGAAAGCTGCACTGTTCTCCCCGTAACAAAGGCTCGATTACAGCTCTACAACCCGTTTCCAACACCTTCGCGAATACTTTTCCCGGAAGACTCAAGAGAGATATGCCCCTATAGTTGGCGCAATCTCTCCTGTTACCTTTCTTGAAAATGGGGACTATAACTCCCGTTTGCCAATCGCTAGGTGCCTTCCCGCTATCCCAGGCCACCTTAATGACACGTGTTAGCCATTTAACACCCTCTTCACCCATTGCCTTGAGTATTTCTGGCCGGACTTCATCAACTCCAGCAGACTTGCCAACTTTTAGCGATTTAATCGCTTCAGTGACTTCGTCTACTGTGGGACTATTCTCCGCCCTTGTCTCGTCAGCAGTGGGAATGCCATCTTCAGTGCCCTGTTGGGGGTTGAGCAACTCCGAAAAGTGCTCTCTCCATCTGCGCAAGACATCGCGCTCACTTGAAAGAAGTGTACCGTCCTTGGATTTAAGCCCTTGGATGATATTTAACTTCCTTCCTCTGAGCCGGCGAATGGTCTGCCAAAATATCTTGTTTGCAGATCTGTAATCGTGCTCCAACTTCTCGCCGAACTTTTTCCATGACTGTTCCTTGGCTGTTCCTTGGCCAGATTGGAAGTCCTTCGCGCCTCATTGTACCGGGCTCGAGAAGTTGAGTTTCCGGTTAATATTGGAAGATAATTTCATTCAAATGGCTGCCTCGGCTGGCCATGCAGTAGTCTACACGATCGGTCCAATTTTCAG
Organism: Neoascia interrupta; assembly: GCA_947623515.1. NCBI lineage: Eukaryota > Metazoa > Arthropoda > Insecta > Diptera > Syrphidae > Neoascia > Neoascia interrupta. Next base: position 189,709,031 of record OX392462.1, read on the forward strand.
CACATTATCGATTGTGTGCGGCTGTGTTTCATCAATGGCTTGCTTACAGTTTATTGCTCCGAGGACTTTTGTTTCCGAAGCATTATTTTATCCTCCATTAAGATATCATTAACTTTATGTAAATGCATGCAATAATTTATTATCTACACAGCGTTTTATGAATACCTATCTTGTTGTAAACTAAAACAAATAATCCATTTTAAAACTAATCATTTCTATTTGCGAAACCAAAGTGTTCTATCGTCACTTCGCCTAATAAGCCTTAAAACAAAGTATAATACTGTACGCATAAATTACTTTATTGAACATTGTAAAACTTTAAGATTTAAGTTATAAATTGCGTTATGTGCACGATACAACTCCATTTCCTCTACAAAACAAAAAAAAAAAAGAATTTGAGCAAACAAGGTGTGGACAAGTTTGTTTTATATTTGAAATTTTGTTTATGCTTTTATTGCATCAGACTTGTAAATTAACAATATTGTGCGAATTTATTTATATTTCCTATTTGTGCTTAGGTAATAAGCAAAAGATTTATATGTGTGGTATAGTAATGTAAGGCGGGATCTATTGTTTGAAAAAGTGACAAAGCTAGTTCATTGTTTTATCAATTTATTTGGTTATTTATCCATTTAAAGAAAGTTTTCATTATGGAAAGGATAAGTTTTAAATAAAAATCGTTAAAACGTATCCTGTCTTATAGTTTTTTTTTTTTAAATCCATCTTATCGGTGGGTTAAGAATTTTTTTATAATCTTAAGGGCGGACCATCACTGGTTGAGAAAAGCTCGAATAACATAGGGTCTTATGGAAGCCCAGTCAGTTTTGTCGCTCGTGTAAGGGTTCTGCTACCACTCAGTGTACTTGAGGCCAAAACTGTCTCGTCCGTCAGGATTAATGCTTACGGTCGTAAGCTTTAGACTTACACATTTCTGATGGCGATTTAAGTAGACAACGATTTTCAAAGCCGCAGCATGTTTCGAAAAGTTTAAAAAACTTGTAAATTTTACATTGAAAATGTGAAAAATAATTATGGCTTTTTCCATTGCGAAGGTCATGGCCCCTACAGCGGGCAGCAAAAGAGTCCACTACAGTCAGGGAAGCGCAAAAAGCAAGCTCCAAGATTGATTAGATGACCATTCCGTTTCTATCACCTTGCAACTTCTTCTTTTATAAAAAGTGCAAGTAAAAGTAAACCAACCTAAATAAATGAGAGAAATCTCTTTCAAATTAGCTAGTTTAATTCGAGCGTGAGCCCGTTGTCAAATGCACACATGACAGTGACAGTGTTGCGTTGCAGCTTGAGCGACCGCGAAACTTATAATCATAATTCCGATAACCGCCTTAGCACGATTTAATAATTAGCTAAGCATTTATTAAATTGAAACAAAATAAAAGTTGATATTTTCTCTAATTACAATTTCGATATACTTCGAATGAGAGCGTGTAACAAACGCAATGTGCTAATTGCCAAAAAAAAAGGTAAAAGAAAACTAAAAACAAAACTTTGTCATTTAGTATGAACTTGAAAGTTTCTGATAAACTAATAAAAGAATTTGTTACATTTTAAACAAATATGGCAAACATTATAGGTAGTGTTTGCCTTTGAGTTTATTATACTTCGTGAAAAGTTTCGTATAGTTGACACAGGTCTAATCGATGTAGATCACGCCAGCGTAGCTTTTGCAAAATACGCTAATTTGTTATAGCTAATTGTTTTAATATCTAGAATAAACAATTCAAGAATTACGTGAAAATGCCTGACTATACTTGAGGGGGCTTTCAGAAACATTGGCTTGCCACTCCCTAGCGTAGTCCTTTTGTTTTGAATTAAAAAAAATGGCCTATGATATTTGATTATTAATTTAAGGCTTCATTTTGAAAACGGCTATGTTGGTTATAGACTGACAGATTTGGTTTGTTTCGAACTATACATTGTGTAATCAGTTGTTTCTTGTTAAAATTGTTTACAATTGTTTTGAAAAAGACAATGTTTTGTTTAAATTTCTACATTCAGAAATTTTTCTCAATTTTTACCATGCGAGTACTTAAACCTTGTGAAATTACGATCTGGCTTTTAAAGTTTCGAAATAGTTACGATTTCTTTCAATTTGGGGTTCTGGAGTCTATACCAGCACTCCAGCGTACGCCTAAAAAATAATTGAGAACACGTGCAGCAAAGTTTGTCCTGAAGAAATCTGAAGCCAGCTTTATGAGACAGAACAAAAGGTTGATATTGCTCTGATTGATATAACACCTTTCGCTTTCACGCCTTTTCCTATATATTACACCAAAAATACACCACTCTCAAATCAATTAATTTCTGATAATGATATAATTATGCCCCCACCTGAAGTGCGGGGAAGTTTTGGAGCAGTTCAATATGATCCAATTGAAAAAATAAATACTTAAGGTTAAGCTGACTGACTAGAAGAACAACGAAAAACTGAGACTATAACTCGGAAACAAAAAAAAAAAATAAATAAAAAAAGTTAAAAAGGCTGTCAACGCAATTTTGGATACAAAACGCAGGCCTCTATTGCGCCTGAATACATCATTAAAAAACCGAAGAAGAGGCCAAAGAAATAGATTAGAAACCGACTGAATAAGTAGACTTACGCGACGCAAAGGTAAAATATGGATGTCTTCTTTGGATACAAATCAAGAAGAAGAATCAGCAATGTGAGCAAGACCAACCCTGGCAATAAAATAACACGATAACCTAAGCCAGGATGTTAAGCTTTCAAAAAACATCACCCAGGACCGTCTTAACGACAAAGGTTCATGTAATTGTTGTACAAAAAGACGTACACGACGTACACATAGTTGTAATATACCAAATAAGAAAATTTTATGATTTTTGCTGGTTTTTGTGGAGAAGAATTCTTTAAAACTGAATTCGTAAAACATCCGAACGAATTCAATTACAAAATTTAAAAAAAAAATTGGAAAAAAAGCTCACACAAAATTTTCATAAAACGTGTGCTGAGAGTCTAAAGAAATTGACTAAATTAACAGCCTTGTGGACTAGAATGGAGTTCTGAATAAAATGAGTCAGTTTTTATCCAGCCCGCAACCGGTTGGTTTAAAAGTAAAGTTTTTGGCAAATTCTAATTCCTCTTTTTCACACAGATAGATCGATAGTTTTCGAGTTACATGCAAAAAACTGAAAGGAAAGCATTAAAACACCAGTTTTTTTTAAATAATCAGCCCCCAAAAAGTTGAGCTTAATTTAAATGTATGTACTAGTAAGAAAAAAAAATAGTAGGTATGATATTCCATATTATTTTCTTTGGTAATGCATTGGTGTATAACTTGTTCTTATGAGCTTTTCCTCTCACAATAGTCCTTGTTTGGGTTAATTTCACCCCTGCAGAGAAAAGCAATCTATCACAACAAAACAGAAGCCTTAATCACAATAATTCAAACCTTCGCCCCACTTTTCGTCAAAAAAAAAAACCTTTAAACTTAAACCTTTGCGTCACTTTTCGTCAAAAGTTAGCATCGTTATCCTTCTGGGATTGCTGGTCCCCGATTGGGCGCCTCCCCAGGTGGCGGGATAGGGGAATGCTCACCAGATATGGTGGGTTCCGGTCTGGAAAATATCCGGGGCGGACCAAAACCAGCAGCAAACGAAAAATCCAGGCACGTCTGTCTTAAAATGAGCGGCTTCCTGGTCGGCGTCTATTATATTCAGGTTAGGGTCGGCCGAATATGTTCTTTCTCTCTTCCAGTATGCAAATAGAATTTACAACAATTAGATGCATGCCATAAGTTTTTAGGAAATACTCTGCTAGTTATATTTTGCTTTTCTCCGTAAGGGCATAACACTTTTCTCTTCTATCTCTTAATACTTAACCTCAAATTCTTTCCACTCGCGATATTCTACGCATCTTAAGAGTAGTCACAATCCCTTGATTGCGAGCTTATTATAAAAAAATCGTCTTTTTGTATACCTATGGAAATATGAGAATCAAGAAGTAGACACTTTTAGGAATTTATTTGATTTTCTCAGTAGAAAACAAGTGGGAAAGTGCAACAGTCCGTGTGCAAAAACTTCAGTCCCTCTGCGAGGGATGCCAAAGTACCCAATAATGTCTAAAAAGAAAATGCCACGCCCACAAAATAATATTGAAATTTAAGAATATAACTTTTGAATGGTATATGCTAGGTAGTTGCTTATTTGGTTATTTATAGCCACGGTTGGTTAATTATAGCCACGCTCAAAAAAATGGGCGGAGGCATTTACTATACAAACAAGAAAGTTAGAAAATGCTAAAGTCTACCTACAACATCTGAAACAGAAATTTTTGTCTTAAATCTGTGGGAGCTTTCTTATAGCTTTAAATGTATAAGCAGCTAAGATTTAACCTATTTTTATTTGTTTTTATATAGCCTACACCTTTTATTTTATGCATAACATATTGATCTCTACATGCTTTTGAAGGTTTTTTTTTTAGAAATTAAACTGTTTTTATACCCGACAGAGGGTATATTAATTTTAATGCATAGTTTGTAACACAATAAAATAATCACCGTACCCCTAAGACCTTTTAATGATATGATCGAGACCGACAGGTAAGTCGATTAAGCCATATCCGTCCATCCGTCCGTCTGTCCGTATGTATGCAGTTTGGAGGTCTTGAAAATTGAGCTAGGAAGCTGAAACTTGCAGCGTTGCTTGGTTCTTATTTGTACAGACAAAGTATGAAAATTGAGAAGATCCACCCACAGCCACGCCCACAATTGGCTTGAATGTCAGACAACCTCAAATTTACATTTTATTTCAAAAGCCTTTTGGTCAAGATAGACAAAACATGAACTCAAAATGATGGAGAGCAATATTGACCGGAAGCCTTTAATTAGACAAAAATTGGACCGCCCACTCTATTGACCATGCCCACTTTTAACATCTGAAATCTTTGAAAACCCAATTTTTCGGGAAATTCATTCTAAATTGAAAAAAAAATTGTATGACAAAAATCAAAGATATTACCATTTGCTAAGTTTGTTGCTTACAAAGCATTGAGCTCCGCCCACTTTTAGGAGGCGTTTTTGTGAAAAAAAACGGTTTTTTAAGTATTAATATTCGCTTTAAACGCAATTTCTCGTGATTCCAACGAAATTAGAGTTAATTGATTCTAATTTTCAGCCTACGCCCTTTTTTAAAGGCGTGGCCAATACAAATAATTGACATTTAGTATATGAAACAGACCAAAAAACTTTGAATTTGGTGTTAATGGGTAAAGAGGGTCGGGTATTTAGAAGTTCGTTACAGACGAACTCTTGCACTTACTTACTTGTTAAACATGAATTTGTTACAATACGAATTTCCCTTGGTATTTTTCCATTGTGAACCCCCGCTTACTTTAGAGGTGATTTTTATCTTTCCCTTTAAGTTTTGTATTAAAAGGTCATGCTGGAGACAATTTTTTTGCTGGACATCAGTGATAAGCTTTTAGTTTGTATTGGTTTAAAAATGGTTACTTTTTTATAAGGCCAATAAAGTGGGTACACTTAATACCCCTGTTTTTTTTTTTGCGGGACAGTCGCGCGAAAAAGCACTGGACTAGAGAGGTTTGGTCATCCAGAGAAGACATGGGTGTTGGTAAAGAAAATTTTGGTTTTCAGTGCAAGATCATCCGAGTTCCCGAGTTAAACTGAAGGTTAACCAAATTATTTTTTTAGTGAACTTGTATCTAGGGTTAATCTCGGCTTAACTCACCAAATTTGGTGAGTTAATCTCGAACAGTATGAACTTCTTTAAATGCTTTTTTCCTGTGACAATTGATTTGCGTGTTTCTGTGAAAAATTACATCTGCGTATAAGTCGAACGTTTTTTCCTGTGTTTTTCTATGTGAAGTGAGAGTTGCGAGAGGCAATAATTTCGAGAGTCGAAGATTTTGACAACTATGTTTGCGGAGTTAACTCTGCACTGAGAAACTTCTCGCTGAGTTAACTTAAGAGTGATTTTGTTATGGGATTAACAGAACTTAGTTTAAGTTGGGCTTAGCTCGGCACCGAAAAACCGGCCCTAAATAGTCGAAAATAAATCGAAATCGAAACAATAGCCATGTAAAAGCTTAAGATAAGAATATGCAGCATTTATTAATTGCTAGAAGAACAACAGAAGTTAAATAAAAAAAATAAATAGAGTGGCGCAACAGCTCGAGGTGAACCAGGGCCAACTTCTCAATAATGTATGCTGGTGTGTTAATTTCTTCACATACAAGGGGACCTACAATTTTTTGCCGAGTCCGAACGGCACTTTGAGAAGTTTTTCAAGACAATTAATACTCTCGGAGGGCTTGTCAAACCCTCGCGGAAGCGGGGACCGTGAAAAAGAACAAGTCTTTTTTTTTTCAGGTGACGATGGCAGGATTCGAACCCAGACCTCGGGCGTAGTAAGCACACACACTAACCACTACGCCACGGCACCCCACCGTGGCTAGGAGAAAAAATGAAGAGCATTGAAACCGCGTATTCAGTAAATTTTTTCCATGTAAAATGTACCAACAAATCGTGTGCACTGACACACTCAAACCTTGAGAAAGATAAAACGGGGCGAAGAACGGGTATGCTTTACTAATGTCAGTGCAGCCTTTTTTCTTATAAAAAAGGCTTCAATTCCGCTTACGCCACACTAATTGGACGGAGAGAGTCCATTTCCATGACTTTTTTTGTTGGGTATGGACCACAAATTCGTGTTCACATGAAGGATAGCGTTACCCAAAATGAATCAGGTTAAATTGGAAGTATGAACTGGACAGCCTTTACAGGAGTCGTAAAAAACTTTTAAGGGAACCACAAAGCAGCTAATTACTCGGATTAGTCACTATAATGTTAGCTGCAATTTCGAAAAAAACGTACGGTTCTTATGAGCATAAAAAAGCATTTCCTATGTTTAAATGAAACAACTTTGTCTCAAGTGTTTGTCCCAAGTGTTTCACTACAGGCGTCATGGTTAGATCATCAGCTGGGCACCATTTTTCCTATGTTTAGCCATTTGGATAGATTTCCTTATAACCTTGGTGATTATAGTGAAGAACAATAGGAAAGGTTCCACCAAGACATCAAGATAATGGAGTAAAGTTATCAAAGCCGGTGGGACCGCCATATAATGGCAGACTTCTGCTAGGCCTTACAAGGGAATTGTTCCGAAGAAAAACCCTGGAGAAGATCTTATAGAAAATGTTACTCTTAGTCCTTATTTTCGTATTTTGTATAAATAGTGTCTTTTTAGCATTGTTGCTTCAAGTAAGTAAATTTAGTAAATTTATATTACTTTAAGAAAGTAAATTTATTCTATTCAATTTAAAGAAAGTAAATTTATTCTATTCAATATTTTTATTCTGGTACCTAAACTTTATTTTATCTTCACTATAAGAAAGTTGCCATTATCTTCAAAAATAGAGTCAATTGAGCAAATATACCAGTTGTTCATGTTCATGAGACTATATTGATCTAAAATTGACTCCCGGACCCCGTGCCACAGAAACATTGTTCCCTGGTTTTTTCAGTGGCAAATCGTTTGGATTAAATTTCATTTTTAGGACTCAATTTAATTTTATGCTATTGGCTTCACTTAAGAATTACAACAAATAAAAACTTATTAAGGTATGTATAAAAGGTCACAGCGCAAGGCACAACGAGGTAATTGATTACCGTACTGTTTTATAGTGGTACATTACCTAGAACAAAACTCGATCAAGTGTTTTCCGTTGAGCTTTACAAGAGTCTCTTCATCCTTGGGTTTGAACCCTTATGTCAGATGTGAGCCGTGACGCGTCAATTACTTAGATTTCTTTTAATTTAATTTATCACCGGCACATAAAGAATGCTAGGGTGCCGTGGGGTAAGGGTCAGTGTATTTACTTACTAAGTGCGAGGTCTGGGTTCAAATCCTACGCTACATTTGACATCTGACAAAAAGGCTCGTTAGTTTTCACAGTCCCCACCTATCCACGAGGGTCTGTCAAACCCAAACAACACACACAGCTTACATGGTTGAGAAGTTGGCCCATGTATAGCTCTTATGAGTTTTGCGCCTCTCCCTAACTATTTACTTTTGCTATTTAGACCCTGGGCATTAAAGCAAACTTTCTTTAAAGTCACAGCAGCTTCTCCCATAGTCATAGTGCAGTATTCCTAGCCTCGTCTAATGTCACGTCTGACTCTGTGGCCTAAATAAATGTGGAAAATTGCCAGAGCAATTGTTGATGGTATTGTTTTCAAACCTGTGCCTAAAACGACCACTAACTCTGCCTTTCAAATTCTACTTGTCTTCTTCTTGTCTACTGTCTTGCTTAATTTGAAAAGATTTGCGAGTTCGCAGAGCTGAAAAGAAGTTGCCTGCGGTTGTTTCAATATCTATTTTGCGACAGGCCAAATTATTCTTATTCTAACCATGATGCCCTGAAACAGACCTCGTTTAACCGTTCACATCTACCCTGTATTCTGTGAACAAGCCCCTAGCTGAAAGCCAATGTCGAAGCAGCTTACTGAGGAGTCATGAATGGCGCTAAGTGAATAGATTCGTAGAACTGTATGTATGCGATGTTTTTTTTAAAAACACCTCACATGGGTATCAAATATATTCATCAATTTTTTAATTCATTTAATTCGACATGAACTCGCAGCTTTACAATTAAGTTGCCCCAAAGCTGTTCTTATGGGCATTTTGCCTTCTAAAAAAACGTTGATTATCTAAAAATTCAAATTGTTTTTTTTTAACAGCATCCCTTGATCTCAGCAAAAAAGTTGCTACTTTTTGATTCTCATACGAATCTAAAACAACATAATCTTTGATTGTTTTATCCGATTTCCGAAAATTTAACAAAGGCTGATAGACACGTAATGCCAGTCTTAACTGTATATTTCTGGATTTTACAAAATCAAAGGTAGAAAAACTATTCAAGCCTCCAAGCCATTGTTTCTCATAACAGCATCAATCGTTAATTTTCTAGACAATTTGCAGCTTGTTAAACTAATAAAGATACAATTAAAAATAATGTGTAGCTAAAAGAACACCAACGGATTTGTTTATTAAACTTTTCTTATTTCAAAAGAAACGCGACCTAAGCTGGGTAAAAATTTACATATTACTTTCATTAAGCGAATTAAAATTTATTTATTTTTCGATTGCCACTGAAACTGCTATGTCTTCTCGATAAGCTGGAAAACTCAGACATTAAAGGAAAGTTTTTTCCCCATTTTTTATGACAGTTATATTTCACTATATATGTAGTTACATTTTATTGCAGGCTGTCTTGCCTTATTAACTTAAGTAGACAGGCTATAGGCCAGAGTATATACTGAATACAAATGCTAATTTCGTTTATGGTTTTATTGTTCCTCCGCGCAACATTTAATTCATAAATATTAATTAATGTAAGGGCCTAAAAACAGCATGAATATTACATAAGAGCAAAGTAGAAACTAATGCCGCATTGGGCGCCATTTTGCTTCGATGCGAGAGCCTACGCGCTCTCTCATTGAGCAACGCCTGCATGCACCCTCATCTGCTTGGTGCATTTGTTAATTAAGAATTTCCCCTCGGTTTTTCTCTAGTTTTCCTACCTTTTGGCAGCAGGAAGTTTGTGAGTAGGAAGGCTTAGCTATGCGGCTATTCTCTTTTTCGTAACGTTCAACAATTTCGTGCCACAACCAGTATCCAAGAGACACACAATACTCGTATAGTCATATATCTTTCTTGCAGATGGTCAGCCGACACCAATACCAGAGGACTCTTTTACAACAGACATCAAAACAGAATAGAAAGGATGACCAGCAGGCTGGCACGAAGCCAACAAAAGGCGACGGCCAATTAAAGAAATTTTCGAATTCCATTGAGGCCTTCATTGCCCATTGGTGGACGGAACGGAGCAAAGGCATTCATGCATGCGGGTAGCTGGAGAAAACGAATAAAAGGTTAATCTGGTTGTCGGTTGGCATCCAATTGGCTCTTGGGTCGGATGTTGTCGAGTCTCTTGGCGAGGCGATCAGCCATGTTATAGCAGGCATTGTCGGTCACAACTGTGAAAAGATACAATATCTTTTCTTCTTATTTTCCTCCATCAGATACGTCTCCATAAAAGGTTGTAATAAAAAAAAAATAAACCGAATGGAAACCAAAGAGGTTGGGAGCGGAGACAACGGATGACGACGATGGATCAGAGGACAGTCCAGCCATTTATGATGGTGCCATAAACGGTGCCCCTGAGGTGAGGCCCCATTGAGGCAGAGAGCGCGGGAGCCGCAGCAGCAACAACTGGCTAAGAGCTCAGATGCTTGCCAGCAGCAGGTTGATCATACTCTTGGTCTTATCCTAAGGATTTTTCGCTCATTCTTTTTTCTTGTTATCCAAGAGCAATAAAGGAATAAACATTTTTTTATACCTACATTTTTCTCGCTTTTTGTTCGGTAAAGGGAATCGTTCTCAAACTGGACACTAATAGAGATATAGATTCTTTTTTTGAGTTTTTTTTTTAGGAGTAAAAACGACACATTTCGTAATGCATTATCCCTGGGAGGGGGTAGGTATAGAAAGGAAAGCAGCATCATCCAGCAAGGGTGTGGGGTATGACGGCCATAAACATTCAGAGAACCAAGATGATGGATCTCGCATGGATCGATGGCAACGAGGTTCAATTAAGTCCATTTCGGGTCATAAAAGTCAAAGTTAGCAGACGAAAATTAAGGTAACACAAGGCGAGTGATTTTGACCAGATATTTTATGCATTTATTAGATACATTTATTTTATTTTCGTAGGTATGCATCAGAAATTGGAGTCTGTTGTAAATTATTCCACACTTTTCGATTGCTGATAGGTAAAAACTGTAAGCGGGCTAAGAAAACCATGATTGGATGGAAATAGAGATGCCAAATTCAAAGAATTGGTCAATTTTGAGTGGATGTTTGATGAATTATTGGGGGCGAACATTTATGGTATACCATCGGCGGCCGGCGGCGGCGGCGCCTCTGCAATTGATTCGTGCGACAATCAATATGCATCTTGGGTCTTTGGATCGTCTAATTAAGAAGTTTTTCCTTTGATTCCCAGGTGATGTTTGAACCATAGCCTCGATAAGCATCTCAACACAAGGAAAACCAATTAAGGTGATTGTTTGTGTTTTATTGTATACCCAACAGCGACTTTAATATAACAAGGAATGTAGGAAGTTATTCAACCGCGTGATTGATTAATTATTCAACCGGTGTAATAAGTAATAATTAGTTATGATGTGAGCTTTAAAAACAGATTGTTTTCGAGAATACATATTGCACATATTGCTTAGTTATATTAATATTAGCCCCTGTAACTTAATATCAATGCAACTTAGGTGTATTCAGATTTAAGTATAGTTGGCAGCTTAAAATGGATCCTAAAATTACTCGTTCTTGCTTATTATGTTCTTAAGGTCTTGGGGGACGCGTAATTGTTTCTCTATATTACATCTTCGGCTAAATCAAATTTAGTTTATTCTTGTGCAAAATTGTATAAAAAAAAACCCAAGGAATGGCAAAGGCCATTTGCTTTTCCCTACCCTCACATGGTTAAAGATCTAAGAATGCTGCAAGAAAAGTGAAAGTAATAAAACGCTCAAAACTAATTGCTGACTTAACTTTCTTTTAGTGGGATAAGAAGTTCTCAGTTCGCTAATTCCTTCCCGTCTTTATAGTCAGCCAAGCTATATTGACTCGGCCACCATACCTTCCGAACTACAGTACCGGCGAGTGTCATAACGAAATTTCTCAGGGTGACAGGGCATGGTCACGTAAAAGGAAACGAATTGCAGATAAGCTGGCCAGACAGAGCTCAGCTCTGCACACCTCACTCGTGGCAAGGGTCCACATTGCACCAGGAACGCAGTTAAATAACAAATCCACTCGCATATTTCCTGAAAAAGGCCAACAACCAATGACCACTTGCGTCATATTAAGGCGTTCATAGAAATAGAAGAAAAGACCTGCTCAACAGAACCCGCCCTTATATTAATAAAGCCGCCCTTATATTAATAGAGCCGCTGGCCCCTTTGCCGCAGTTTCGGAAATGTAAGAAAGAAAACGAGAACGAAACTCTCTCCCATTTCCTTTGGGACACTTGATGTCAGCCTGGGTGTCAAAAAATATACGCATATCCTTGGCGGATATAACATTATTCTTAAGCCAAGACAAGTCTTCCTTTATCGCTATGATTTTAGCTTGGAAAACACTTCAATGATCCGGAAGACGGAAAGAGAGACTAAAATTTAGTCTTTTCGAGAACACACCCCCACCTTCCCCATCATTTGTCTTTGATCCATCAGTGTAGATTACTAAGCCCGATTAAAAAATATTTAAATGCATTTTGTAATTTTGGTAACCGAACGAATTCGCTTGTATTCTGCAATGGAATTATAATTATTATTTTTTTATTACCCGTATTGATTATCTTATACATAAATAATAAATTAAATATATCAATAACAAGTGGGAAAGTGCGTATGTAAAAACTTCAGTCCGTCGGTGCCAGATTGCAAAATACCCTACGCTTCCAAAAAGGGAACTGTTGAATGGTTTATACTAGGTAGTTGCATGCATTTCGGCCTAAAACTCCGCGTTTTCAACTCAAAAAATTTCTTTTTTAACGCCACGCCCACAAAAGTGGGTGGGAACATATACTATATATAGAAAAAAGGACCGTCAAGTTCGGTTTTTGTTGAAGGTTATGGTCATCTATATTGCGCAGTTTGTGTAACATTCTATTTATTGATTAAAATTATTTCTGGATATATTTTACAGTCTGTAATATACTTTTTTTTATAGTGCTGTCTACTGTTCTTATATTGGGTGATTTTATATTGACTTTCGTTACTCTAAAAAAAAGGCTGACAAAAAGCTTTACCGTTACGAAAATAGAGGGAAGGGCATACTCTTTCTTGGCCTTTTTTAGGATTCTTATAATTTAAGACCCATAAAACTGCAATTTCGATTATTTTTAATTACCGTTAGACTTTTTGATCAATTTTACAACCACCTGCGCCAGCATTTGCCACTTTTCTCAAATTCTGTGGACATGGTTTTTTGAGAAAACGGTAAAAATATGCAGTTTTTTATTTCGCTTGTTTGAATGGGCTTAAGAACTTAGGGTCGAAAACGGAAATTTTGAGACGTTTTTGTGCAGTTCGGTTGCCTTTTTAACATTACATGCTTCAGCCAAATTTAAACAAGGTCGTCATAACCGTTAAGGATCTCGAAATCTTTAAAAAATAGTTTTCGAAAATGTTTTCACGTTTTTCAGTTAAATCTTCGAAGTTTTTGAATATTCGGAGTCTGCTATAGTTTTGTATAAAATTTAAGGAGATGGACTATGCCCGGTGTTAATTTAAAAATTATACTTTGTACCGTTTGAAGGATAGAGGGGGAGACATGCGTTCTTTTGACCTTTTTTTAATTTTTTAAATTTCAAATCCATAAAACAAATATTTTGAAGTTTTTTTCCAGTTCCCGTTAGACTTTTTTCCAATAGCACAACCACCAGCACTAGCCTTGGATGTTTTTTTTTTTAATTCTATGGCCACCGGTTTATGCGGAAACGGTAAAACAAGCTCCTCTTTTATTTCTTTTTTTAAATAGGCTTCTAAAACTTAGGTTAAAAACGGCAATTTAAAAAAAATTTTAACGCAGCCTTCCTGCTTTTTGTAAGCTTTGTACTTTAACCGAATCTGAAAAAGATCGCCTATACCGTTAAGCTACTAGAAGACTTTAAAATTTTTTTTTCGAAAATGCTTTTATGTTTTTGAGTTTAATCTCAGAAGATTTTGAAATTTCAAAATCCGCTATAATTTTCCTTAAAATTTTGAATTATTTCTGATACGTGTGATTTTTTCATAGAATTCCACCAAACAGCTCCGGAGATAAGGGGTGTATGCCCCACGTTTTTTCACCTTTCAAACTGTTTTTGAAAAATATGACCTATGAAAAATATGACCAAGTAAACTTGGTTTACTTTGAGTTGCTTTATACGAAAGCAACACTTTAACAAGCTTAGCAACTTATGGTCTCCAACACTTTAAAAAAGTCATGCATTTTCGACTCTTCATTTCTCAAAAACGTTTTGATATTTTCGAAAAGTTTTATTTTTTGATTAAAGCTTAGTATTTCCTAAACTTAAGTTTCATTTTTCTAGTTCTTGCCTACTAAACTTCTTGAAAAAAACACTGGAAAACATTAAGTCCATTTTCACATGAAATTTCAAACTGTAATTAAACCAAATTACGGTGCCTAAAAAAATTGCCCTCTTTGGATTCTCTGACTATTTCCGCAGTTTATACGTACACTAATTTTGTCATTCTACGACTTACCGTTCAGAAGTTATAAAGCGATTGGACGGACGGACGGACGTACGGGCGGACAACGTAGTGATACCATAAGAGGTCCTTTTTCCATTTTTGGACGGACCGCTAAAAAGTAAGAAAATGCTAATAAAGTGGTGGAAATTTGATTATGAACAGCAACATTTCTTTTTATTTCTAATAAAATTGAAATATTTATTATAAAATTTGGATGTAAATAAAAGCATATTGATAAGTTAAAAAAATCAACACAAGATTTTACTGTTAGATAAGAAATTTCAGGATTCAGAAGCCGGACTTTTAAAAATGATGAAAATTAGGTGGAAGTTCGATTACGAACAAATGCAGCTATTAATAGTTTTTCAAAATTTCGCAAACTTTTTCATTTTTTAAATTACAATATTAATAGCGAATGGGGCCTATTCTATTTTCTCGTAAGTTACCAAGAAGATTTGTCATTGATATGGTAGGGATTTTAAGCTTTTAAGGACTGACTGGCGACCAAGCCTCTTTAAGCTCAAGGCTTAACGTCAAATTGTCTCACATGCAGGTAAACCTAACCTTCAAGAGTCTTACACAAATTATCGATGGAGTAAAGGCCTGAAACCTCCAGCCAGCCTGAAACCTCCAGCCAACCATTACCTCAAAATTTTCTTGCTTCTTATGACTTAACCTTCTTATGACTTAAACCCGCTTTGTAACCTCTGTAACCTCAATCAGAACGAAGACACCTTCCATTTCTTAGCTTTATGTCCTATCCTTCAAGAGATCCGAAGATTATTTTTTGCCAAGAGCTTTCTCTCGATCCAGGAATGTCGCTCCTTACTTTACGGCGGATTTGGTTGGAAGATACTTACATGCTATCTAAAAGAAGCAATTGCTTTTCGTAATTTGTATCAGTCTCCGTGAGCTAAATCAGCAAAGCAAAATCACATCTATCCACGAAGAAATCCCTTTTGTTCCGTTTAAAGCTAAACCAAAAGCCCATAAGTATAGATGACAAAGAAGTCACAATCTTTTCTTTTGTAAAAAAAACCTATAAAACCTATAAAAACCTATAAAAAAAAACCTATATAAGCACTAATTATTAATTAACTTTCTCGGTCCTATCATTCAACGGTAGACGTCTCTAAGCCATGTTGGTAGTATACAACATGGCTTAGAGCTTTTTGTAAACTTCTTTTTGTAAAACTTATCGAAATGAAAATAAAAAGTTTTTTGAATTGAATTGAATTGAAAACCTTCTTGCTTTCCAAAAACGATTATTTTCTGAACCTTGTGTCGCGGACTGGCGCAGTATCCTTTTAGTAGGTAGGTATATGAAACTTTGAAAAAAAAAACTCTTCGGAAATACCCACTACATTAAGAACTAGCTCAACGATATAGAAAGAGAACAAAAAATTTATAAGTAGGCGATTTGAGCTTAAAAAGCTATTCTAGCGGCTTGGTTGTCAATCAGAGAAGCTGAGAAGCTGAGAAGCTAGATCTTACCATATCAATTCCAAACCACCTTGCAAAAGCTCTAGAAAATAGATTCGGTTCCATTCTTCATAAAGGTTGCCATTTTGCAAAAAAAAAAAATTTGCCAAATTTAGAAAAACCACTAAAAGCTGAAGTAAAAAAAATCAAATAAATGTTGCTATTCATAATCGAATTTCCACCACTGTCTACAACTTTTGTCATATAATTTTTTGTCAAATTTCTTAATGTTTATTGAAAAACTGTCATTTTAAGCTAAAATCTCTTAAAAACGTGGACGTGGTCAATGAAAAGGCCAAACTATTTCTGGCCTTTCAATGACAATTACAAGGCAATGTCACATACCAAAAAGGAGTGCGCTAGCAACATTGTAACATCCTATTCATATTTCTAAAGGGTCTTAGGGGTCTACGGTGAATATTTCACTGCGTTACAAAATATACAACAAACTTAATATACCCTGGGCAGGGTATAAAAGTTTTAACACGAGTTATTGCGTTCAAGCTGTTAACGAAATTTGAGTTAAACTTATCACGGAACCGCAAAAGGCTATAAACTGATTTCAGACTTTAATTAAAAAGCTAACCGAACGTATCGTTGCTTATATTTAGGAGCAGCACCTATGGCAAAGCCACAAAAAAAATTATCTAATATTGAAAAATTACAACAACTTTTCAGTCACAAATATAACGATTTCCCTATTTAAAACCTCAGTTTTTTAATAAAACCAAATTTCGTTGATCATGCCTTGAAGTTAACTGACAGCTTCTCTGTGAATCACCGCACCGAAAACTCTTTACCCCAAGCTTAAACAAAGATGTACCGAATATCTTTCATTGTTTTGAGGACCAGGCATAGGAAGCCTACTTCTCCGAGTGGAGCGATCGATTCTTCAATGGTTTGGACACGTTGTTCGCATGCCCCCTGACAGACTTCCTAGACAGGTCATGCCAGCCGAGATGCGTGCGCGTCGCCCCCTGGTAGGCCAAGAAACAGGTGGTGGGATCAGGTAAAGAACCTCTCTGAGTCCCGCCTGGGGATTGCGCCAGAGTCGGAGTCTCCTAAGTTGGTGGCGGAGGATCGAAAAAGATGGAAGGACCATTTAGCCACCCTCGCTCCGCGACCCTTTTAAAGGATAAGCGGCATTTTGAAAATGATGATGATGATGATGAGGCATAGGCAGCCTGTTCTTTTTGTGTTAAATTTTATTCACTATCGAAATGGTCATTAGGCTCCGATCCCGACAGTGGCTTCGACATTCTGTGCCATTTTCTGTGCCCTTTGAACAGGCATTTTCTTAAAATCTAATATTTGTTGTGGAGGATAAGCCGTGCATGTATAACGATGCCAACAAATTGTACAAAAGTGTTAGGTTCTGTCACTTTGCAGGCAATACAGTCATTTAGATTTTTCGCTTCATTGCGTAGTAACAAACAATTTCTCTATTCGCACGTTGACGCTGACGCGCGGATTGTGAAACGGGCATCAGCAAGTTAACGAAATAAAATCTTTTATTTCCATTAGAATGAAAGTTATCGGTCCAAAAGAATGTACAGGCTATGATGAAAAATGAGCAGCGAAAGTCGTAGGTATAACAGCTAAGTTATGTATGTCTTAAGTAGAAACTACATTTTCAAGTTAAGGAAATGTGCTGAGTTACAAGACACTAGACGCAGCTAGGAAAGTCGTATATTACCTTCCGATTGAGCCAAAATCTGTAATTGACATCATGTGTAATATCTACTTTCTAACTCTGCAAATTTCTCTGCCAATCAATCCGTCCACTCATTGGTCGTATCAGTTTGACATTTATTTTCAAAACTCATTCCATTCGATTGATATAAAATCATCAATAAACGAAAGACGACGAATCACAAAAACCACTTAAGTGATGCCAATTAATCTGCTCTTGTCATATTTTATCGTTTAGAATCGTAGCATATAATACTTTTGAGTACACTTTAAGTTGACAATAAAGTGCTTAATTTTATTGGACCATCATCCTTAGTTTATTGTTATGATTGTGACTAATTGTAACGACACAAATGCCAAACTGCTGCTCTGCAGTGCCGAAATTTTATGGCGTACTTTTGTCCGACTTGTGCGCGACTCAAATGGTCGGTCATAAATGTACAAAACGATTGAATTGTATTCTAATTTCGGTTTTACATTCACAATAAATGTTTAATTGTGTTGAATGATGGTTTATCATTATTTTGATGACAGCCGTATTTTAATAAAATTCATATATGGGGAGTTGCTCGTTCAATGGGTACCCTATATTCTCTGTGCTGTTTTTTTTTTTTGACAAATAAAAATAAGTGCCCACGATCATATAACGAAATCAAATCACAAACTAAGTCCACCACTAAATCCAATCAGGGATCATAAATCTCGCATTTTAAGCCCACAACATTTGTGCAGGGCTCACAACAGACAGACGGACATTATAGGCCGATATATACGACTCGGAGGGAACAAGTTACTTGGCGGTGGTATAGTTGACTTTGTTACCGATTCGATTTGACGATGAATGATGGAGGGACCGCGCGTTTTCGTGTGACACATTGCACTGGAGGTGGGATCAAGGTGTTCAAAGTGAGCTAAAGGAGGGCTATAATGGGCTCTGACCGCATAATCTTTTAGGTCTCTGTTTACTGTCAGTAATCCCGGAGTAAACACACCAATTTGTTGTTATCATTTATTTGGTATGAAAGTTAAGTATACATGCACGATGACAATCGGTGTGTTCAACAAACATGCATATAACGACGCAGGGAATGCCACGAGCAGCCGCTTTGAAGTTGAACTTACCCATGAGAAAGGTACGCAGCCAACAGCGTCAAGACGTCTGCAAGGAATATGTGAGCAGAGTACATGACCTGATTGGATAACATAGGATATGGATAGCAATCGCAAGGTACTCAACTCACATACATTTGACCTTTTCTACCTATTTCAGGAAAGTACTCTTCGTGCCGACGGCAAATTTTTAAATTTGTAAAAAAGTTCAAGAAGCGGGTTATATTTATAATAGGAGTGATGTTGCTTTACTTATGAGCTTCTGCGCCATTAAAAAGTCCCACAAGACTGACAAGGACGACAACCGGTGTCAGTTCATAGGGAGCACTGTGGCTAATTTCATTTAATGCATACCCAGATCCGAAGGGACGGTTTAAAATTTCCCTTACCTACGAAATTCAGTTCAAGATATTTCTTCGCCCAGAATTGTGACACTTCTTAAAACGATGACAATTGAGTCGAACGCCAACAACGGCATTAAGGTATAAGCTGGGTATAAAGCAGATCATACCTTGTATTAATTAATTTTAAATTATTTGGCAACTTTTTTCAATTTCGACGGTGACGATTTATCAAGCGTTATGATAATTATGCACTTACGCTTAAATTAGTTCAAAAAAATTTACTCGTCCGTGTTTTTGTATTATTACAATAGACGAAGTGTAGTTACTCGATGTCATTGACTTCAAAGTAAATTACTATTGAGGATTGATAAGATTTTGGCAGATTTCGTAACACTGCTATCATCCTAGCCATATTCAGTTGAAAGAGATTAATTCTTTTTAACACCGAACTGCCACACCGAGCTGTCAAATAATACTCGGTGTTCGCGACAATTCCAACGTGGTGTACACTCGGTTTCATTGTGTTAAGAAAACGACAAATACTGCACACCGGTTCAGTTATCACGTCAAGTGTCAAATTGCTTTGACTTTATTTTGTTTCCTTTTTTTCATTTCGTAGTGTGTTTTTGTTGCCGTCAGTTTTTTTGTACTTTTTACTTAAAATGAATTTTGATGGCTTTAAATTTGACTTTTTATCGATTTTATACAATTTCAGTCGCATTGCAAATAATCACGAATAAAAATTGAGACGAAACGTCACTTCACATACGTCACGTCACATCAAAGCTACACCATCAAATACGGCGAAATTTCGAATTCGGTGTCGACACCGAACTGATTCGGAGTTCGAAAGAACATTCACATGAGCACGATTCTGTTCAGGTGTACGAGAAAAGAACAATATTATCTGCATTCCTCACCAGTTTTACGATTCGGTGCTGAAAAGAATACGCCATAAGTTTAGTTCTCAATATCTCTATGACTATTGGGAGTATTTAAACCTTTCAATGAGAGTTTAAAAAACGGCTTATGGCACATGGGAAACAACCATCCATGATACGCTGAGTTGAGAAGTTCAATCGTCATTAAGATTCGTTTTTAACGTTTTTGTTAGAGGTTGCTACTATCCGGTGGTACACTTAGACACAACTTCTGGTCCATTGTATTACCCATGCAGACACCTTACATGTCGGCTTATGGCACATGGGAAACAACCATCCATGATACGCTGAGTTGAGAAGTTCAATTGTCATTAAGATTCGTTTTTAACGTTTTTGTTAGAGGTTGCTACTATCCGGTGGTACACTTAGACACAACTTCTGGTCCATTGTATTACCCATGCAGACACCTTACATACTAATGTGTTTAGTTTACCCGTCTTTCAAAGAAAGATGAGGAGGAGCGTCAGAGATGAAGGGCTTAGGTGTTCGGCACTCACAACGTCCGCCCCAAAAAACCGCCACCTGATGCAAGCAAAGGCAGGACGACTATACATAGGAATTGTTCCGCTGTATCGTCGTCCGCTTCACAGGCAGGACATGTGGTGGTTTCGCTCAAAACTAACACATTCAAGTGTTTAGCAAAAGCTGGGTGGCCGGTAAGGGCGCCTACAAGAGTGTTGTAGGCGTTCTAAACTAAACCTACCTAGTTGTTTAGTCTGTCTGCACCCATCGCAGTCACTCCAACCAGCTCTGTGCTCACGAGAAAGTATCAATGAAGTATCAATGGCAGACATGACACAGATACAGGCAGGCCTAACGCAGGTTTGAGTCCTGAAAACGACTCTTCCGAGCCTAATCTGACAAGCTCATCAGAGAGCTCATTTCCCTGGATACCAGTGTGACCTAAGACCCAAACAAGATGTACTACATTTAGCCTTCCGACTAAGTTCAACGAATGCTTGAGTTCGAGCACTATCTTAGACGAGGTAAGAGGGTTGAACAACGCATTCAGAGCGGCTCCACTTGTTAGTCACAATATAGTGCAAAGCCATTATGATAGCGAAAATCTCCGCTTGGAAGAAAGACACATTTTTTCCTAAGTGGTAGTAGTATCTAATGTTCTCGGTCTCCACGAAGACTCCAACACCAGACGCCTGTTCGGTTTTGGAGCCTTCTGGCTGGCCGAAGCCATACCATTACCTGAGGAAAGTCGTTTTGGTAGTTTTAAGTCTACCTGAAGCCATTTTATTCCCTAAGGAAAGTTTAGAACTTGGTAGTTTTGACGCAAAAGGCTTTCTGGGGTCATTGCGTCAGAGACCAGGGGTCAGAGGACAATCCTCGCACAAGTTCTTCAAAATTTCAATGCGTGTGGTGACAAAAACCATCTCTCTTTAAGCGAAAAATGGTTTTCAGCCCCTCCCCCCCAAATATATAAAGGGGGGGGGGGAGGTCATCAGAGCATCAAAAGCAGAGCCCGGCGTGCTAGGGAAGGCCCCTGTACAGCCAAGACAAGCCGTTCTTTGGAGTTTGGCAAAACAGGCAGTAACACGTTTCCCAAAGCCTGTTACCAAACAACCGATGCATATGAGAGGAGTGGTCTTACTTACCATGGCCAATTATTAGGATCCAATAAAGATCCTTTTAGGAGATAGGACCCCATGTCTTTGCCAAAGGCCCCTTTACACAGCCAGAAAGTGGAACGTGCTTGTTCGGTTCTGGATTCAACATATTCTTGGACCAAAGAGGTTTTCTACCAAGGACTAC
The DNA here is from genome assembly GCA_947623515.1 of Neoascia interrupta. Taxonomy (NCBI): domain Eukaryota; kingdom Metazoa; phylum Arthropoda; class Insecta; order Diptera; family Syrphidae; genus Neoascia; species Neoascia interrupta. The sequence continues at coordinate 189,730,697 of OX392462.1, forward strand.
TCCCAAATATTTGACTTCATCGGATATCGGGGGGAATAGTGACACCTTTAACAACGAGTTGAGTCAGACCAGTGACATTTCTTCTTCTTTTAAATAGAACAACCGTAGTTTTAAGCGGATTCACTGAAAGTTCAACGCTATCTTAGCTACGCCTGTAGTTTACTGGATGCTATATTGCTATATACATGCTATATCCAAGATTGGATGCTATATCCCTGCTGAGATAATAATTTTGTATTCCTCGCGAGTTAAGATCATCTGCCTGCCTGAGTCTTTAAAGAGAGGCTGATATCATGACAATGCAGCTTGAAGAACGAGTTGAGTCAGACCAGTGACATTTCTCCTTCTTTTAAACAGTAGTTTTAAGCGGATTCACTGAAAGCCCATTACTAATGGACCAATCATCGGTCAAGTCAAGGGAACTCTGAGCCTTAGAATTAGAACAGACAGTCTCTAAGCTTGAGCCGACAGAAAGAACGGCGACATCATCCGCGTAGGCTTGTGTGTAGGTTCCAGAAAGGTTAAGAGCCGAAAGCAAAGAGTCTACATTATTCACATTGAAACTCGGACAGCAAATTCGCAATATCGACCCAGAACGCGAGTCTGGCATACAAAATTGAAAAATGATTTTAAGGGAACAGTTTAGGAAAGCAATACCTCTATAGTACTCTACTACATTAACGTCTCCTTTTTTGTGGAAGCGGAAAAAGAATTGACTGAAAGATGACTAAAGGTAAGATACCGAAGTCACAGATTTCGTTGAGAAAACTCATATATGCTATATACTATGTTTCCACCGCTAATAATACCTTGATTAGCGGGAGATAGTTAATAATAAAAGCCAAAGTGGTTCCACCAGGCAAATATAGGATTAATTTGACATGAACACTCTTTTTCTGTCATTTTGGCTCTCAAAAGAGATGTGGCGAGGTCATTTTCCGGGAGCGCAAAAAGATTTCCCAAAAAATCCCAAAAAAAATCGTAATTCGGACAGATATGTCATATGTTTCAGTATTCACGTTTTTCGATTCTCAAACTGTTAAAAAAGTGTTCGAAAAGTGTTGAAAGTCGTTTTGTGAAAAGTGTGAATGAGATTTATGATGGGATTTATTTTTAATCTCTTGTCGAGAAGATTTAAATTTGTATGGTTAATCGTCTATTTCCTAGAGGATTTAATGAAGATTTGTACATATATTAACCCCGGATAAGTGCCCGGTGGAAACATGGTATTAGACACTTATAAAATTCATAGGTATTTTATCTACACCCAGGTCCTATTGTTTAACTTTGCTCGAGACTGCTTGCTTCTTTAACTTCTTCCAGGCTTATGGGTCTATCCAGAAAGTAGTGTATAGCTAGAAGGCTGTTTTTTAATGGATTTAGAAGATTACAAAAATAGGTTTTCAGAATATTACCGTCTAAGGTATTGAGAAGTAGTTTTAGAAACCTCAACAATTTATTCCTTACTATTTGACATTCTTCATATAACCATTTATTCCTGGGGAGAGCAACTATGTCTTTTAGTTAAAGGCGGACGGATTTAGCAATAGCGAATAGCACCATCCAGAATTTCATACTTCCTTCCATAGTAGACCGCAACCACACCCGTTAAACATCTAATGATAGATTTTGCTGGAAAGAAATGACTTACACTCTTTTTCAGAACTTATTTTGGTAAAAGTTTCTTTCAGATCGATTTCGCTGACGGTTGGCGTAGAATCGTTCAGTTTCAGGACAACTTCAATTGGCATGTGATCCGAAAAATTTTGCATACCAACTTTAAGACCATTTATTTGCTGCCAAACAAAAAGAAGAGAAATTTGCCTCTACATTACAAATTATAGGAATAATTATTTCCGATTCATATAAAATTTCTAATGATCATTGATCAATATCTAATTACAAGAGAAGTTAGATTTAAGTATAAAAACACTTAATTACTACATTTTGTAGTTTCTGCTTTAATTTCAAAATAAAATGTGATTCGGTTTAAATTTTTAGCGATGATGTCACCTGAACTGCTCCACTATAAAAATGTCTAATTGGACACGACAGCTAGTGCGATAATTAACACATTTCACTATCCAAACCAGTGAGTCTGACATGTGACATAAAACGCTAAATGATCAGATATCGCAATCGTCACAACGCAAATCTAATCTAGATCACTCATTAATCCATTACGAAAACCTTCGGAATTAATTATCTATCGAGTTATAATGAAAAACCCATAAAAAATTCTACTAAAAACACAAAACTGTGCTAATTTTGTTAATTAATATATTCCGACGACGAATGTCACGACGATTTTCACTTAACGTGAGCTTAACTGCAGACTTTTACCGCTAGACAAATTGTGGGAGTTCAAAATGTGCATCAAAATTCAAGAAAGTGATGTCACATTTGCTAATTTCATTAGCCAAAATATCAACGCGCCGCAGATAGTGATGCCAAATCACAACAAAGGTAGACATAAATCAAATTCAATGTACAGAAATAAAAAAAAACACATTTTACTTCCAATCATAATAATAATTATCAATTTTTTTTTATTGAATTTAAGTAGATAATAATACTTATAAAAACATAATATGCAGATGTACGCAAATTTAAATTCACAAACTGGTCGTGTACCTTGTGTTTAAAATATATTTTTTTTATTGAAAACAATTTTATAAATGAAAAGACAATAAAGAAAAGGGAAACTCCTTATAAGTTGTTAAAATTTTACATCGTTAACCACATAGTCTTCAACTATGCATATAATTAGGCAAATATTTTATTACAGTGTAGGCAATAATCGTTAGACTTATACAAATAAAATTGATATACACAGCTGACGTTAGGGCAACATATAGATAATAAAAACTATTTACATTTCTTTTCTTTTGCTTAAAACTCAATCTTTAATACTATACGTAAAAATAAAAATTTACATAATAACATTTTTTCTAAGCACGGTGCTGCCATTCGGCGAATGCTACACTTACAAAAGTAAAAAATAAAACAAAAACTTTTCCATTTCCATTTAACATTTTAAGTATTTTTTTTAACTATTTGCTACAAATAAAAACGCTTAAGAATTGCACATTACGTTGTGTTATATAAATATTTTTAAGTGTTTATTTACTTGGGACGGCTGTATTTGAATGAAAGTGTCTTAATTGGTACGTTTTAACTTTTTTGTTTCCATTAAAATTATAGTATAAACACAGTTTTTAAACGAATGCTGCGCAAAATCACGTTCATTTACTCTTTTTTTTAATTTAAACGAAATAATAAAATAATTTAAAAATTACATTTTATAATACAAGTTATACAGATAAAAAAAAGTTCATAATGCTTACTTATTGTAGCGACCTGAAAAGTGGAAAAGTTAAATCTGTGCACGACAAAGGAATCAATCTCTCCTTGAATCAATCATGTGAACTGTAATTGACATACAGGATAATTTGAGTGCGCGTGTGCAGAGACTTTTGTCTAGAATCAGGTGGTTGGTGTTGGTATTGGTACACGTTTAAGCTTGTCACATTGGCAACGCTCCAACGGAGGCGGCCGCAGCAGCTGACATTTGTGAGTGCGTCTGGTGAAGGTGCTGTGGTGGCGGTGGCACCGCCAACGGATGGTGTCCATGGTGCAGTACGGAATGGTGATGGTGGAGGCTCATAGGCATGTTCATTGCCATCGAAGTCATCGGGTGCAACGTGTGTTGAAGGTGATGGAGGCCGGGTTCTATTTTCGGCTTTGTGTCCATGTAACTGGCAAGGTCGGAGTGTTGGACGACCGAAGCCATAGGATCGTCACGTTTTTTGTTTTGTTTGCGTTCCTTTGCGCGGCGATTTTGAAACCAAATTTTGACTTGACGCTCGGACAGCTGAAGGCTCTGGGCGAGCTCTGTTTTACGCCGGATTGTGATGTAGCGGGAGGTGCAGTACTCCTTCTCGAGTTCTAAGCGCTGGAAGTCAGTGTAGACCACACGGTATTTATCCTTTGTGCGGGTCTTTCCTGTAATTAAAAGAAAATTGACAGTTAGAAATAAACGGAGGTGCAAAAAGTAAGAAAAATCGCAACAAAGAGTATAAGAAAACAGGTGTAAAACTATGGTATAAGAATCAAAAGCCACTAATCCAGATTTGTGTCAAAATAAAGCAAAATATTTCATACAAACAAGAACTTTCAATGTAGTTTGACATTTAACATTACTGTCAAACAATGAAATTGTTTTTGAACACTTATGGCTTTTTAGTTGGCAATCTAGAAGAATGACCGTCAAGAACGCCCTGAATGAATAAGAAATTTTCGACGAAAGCGAGCTCAAATGGTTGCACATATTTATATTCCTTACCGCAGTGAGTTTATGTCAATTCTCTGTAGGAATGTTTAACAAAAGTAGTGCCGTCTCTCATGACATTCCTGGTTTAACAGCAGATTTGTCACTAGTCACACCACCTAAACAGACGCTTCACTTTTCTACCAAGACACCGCTTCCGCTTCCTCTTTGTTCATTGAAGCTATGCTAACAAGGCGAAAATGACATTTCTCTAATGTGACATATGTGCTCTATGATAGTGTGTGTAAGCAGGTACTTCTGGTTTTGTTGTTTTCTTCTTTTCAAAAAAGGAACTGTCAAACGAGTGCTAAGAAAACGGTTTCAGGAGAGTACAGAATGTTGCTGGGCAACCAATCGAAAAGGATATAGCCGTAGTTGAACGCCGAATAGAGTGTCAGTTAAGTGGCCCTTGTCTTTTTTACCCATGGACCTTAACATAAGGACTGAAAGTATTGGCAGAAACACAAGCTCTTTCAGGAGTTAGAAAAAAATGTATTAAGACTATGGACTAAGAAGTTGAACCAGGATTCTGCATGTCAAAAAGTTATTTATGGCATTCTCGGTTGGCGATCAATCAAACAGACATTGCATTCCGCTTGTTTTTGAAGGCTATCTGTAAATGAAAAGCTATCCTACAGGGCGAAAATGACATTTAAGCAACTTGATGGTGGTGGTGTGTGATTGTGCGCATGCTTCTGGGTTTGATTTTATATTCTTGGCCAGAAGCAAACTTCTCTCCTCTTCAGTAGAGAAACTATCAGATGAGTACCAAAGCACCAGCTTCAGTTTCAGGAGACTCAAGACTGCCTTGAGCGCCTTTCAGAGTGCAAAAGCATTAAGACGCAAACGTAGCTTACGAAATACATGTTCTTCCGTGTCCGTCTTCTCTACTGATAAAACCCATCAAAAAAATTCACTCTTGAGTAACACAGAAATAAATGACGGCTAGGTTGCGTCATTGAAAAATTTATAGCGCATTGGAGTACCACACACCCCAAATATGTCATCTCATCTGTTAGAGCTGACACTTGACAACACCTCAAAATGACGACGAAAAAACTGCCTCAACAAGAAATAATTGGATCTTCTGATATTTTTTACACAGGTACAACAGCGATTAAAGACAAGCAAATATTTGCCGCAAATCACGGTAGAAAAAATCACTGGCGGTAAAGATCAAAATTACAAACAAAATTTACTGCGCCGTTCGTCATTCATCTGTCAACAGTCAAATCAATGTCACTAAGATGTCATTTAAAACCTTATCACGTCAAATATGAAAACGACCCCAAGTGAATGCACAGATAATGCAGATCTCCTCTTTTCGCAATCCCTCTCTAATGGAGATGGAGGTTGTCCAAATACATATATCATAAACAAAGGAGTTTGGTTACAAATAGAAGAAACGTTGGAAAACCTAAAGTATTTACTCTACTTTTTGACAAATAATTCGTGCGAGTTGCGGTGTAGGTCTTCTCGTATACGTGTGAGTTCGGATTAGATGTCATGTCGTAGACTTCTCGCGAGGAGTGTTATCAGCCGAGAGATGGATTTCGGGAAGTAAATAAATACGTCAAATGATGATAAACATATACAACTTCTCACCCTCATCCCCTTTTTTCGAGGTATGGTCTGATGTTTGAGCTCTGCTGAGTGCGGTATTTACGTGCGGCTCGTACATCTCGCTCTATAACCAGAAAGAACAATCTCCTTGCAGCGCAAGTCTTACTTGTTGTGGTGGAACAAAATCAAATATGATTAGTGTTTTACAACGTTTTTAACACTAAATAAATAATTTACAATGTATACACACACAAGGAGAGCAACCGCATCAAGAAGCGATCCCTCAAGTGACGGCAGACGATTTCTTGATAAGACAAGGTTTAATTTTTTTCTGTTTTGTTGAAAAAGAAAAAAAAAATAGGTGTTCTTTTTACATAGAACGCGAGACACGTAACCTCCTTAGAACGTTTTTTATCTGAGCACATAAATTTTGTATGTCATTTGGCAAATAATAGTGTTAAACAATTAAAGAAAAGCTTATCGTAACTTTTTTATTACACCCCGTAAAGGGGTTAAACTGGAGCAAGTTGAGGGTGTGAAATCGGTTTTTGTTTTTGTGTCAGTCAGTCAAATTAAATTTGCGAACGAGAGCTTATCAATTTAAGAAAGGCAGCTACATTTATATTTACGTTTAGTTTTATTTGACATTGCAAAATATTATTTTTACTTGAAGCGAAGCTTTAGTGCTTGCGGGCTGTGTATGGACCTTTAGGGCGCTTATTTAAGCTAGATCCAAGCACCAATTTCAAAATGAATTGCCCTAACAACTTCATTTTTTTTTTTTTAGAAAAATCCTAAAAGCTAATGTACCTAATTAGTAATTGAAACAATTTCAGTTTGCACCAATTTGATATTGTGAATCAGGCACTTTGTTCAGCAGAATACATTTCGCATTTTCACGTTGAAGTGCATAAATGAAAACTTAGTTCACGTGCATTTCACACGTTCATTAGTGAGGAGACGCACGTCACGCACCTTTTTAATTGACCGCTTTCCAAAGAGCTTAGATTATACTGCATTTGGCATTAGATTCGGGTTTTTATGTCTTAGGGCCGGTTTTTCAGTGTGAGACCATTAGAGATTTTGGGTTAAACTGAGATTAATCCCAGGAAAGAGTTTTTCAATGAACTTAGATCTGGAGTTAATTTCGTCAAATTTGGTGAGTTAATATCGAATCAACTCTGGAGAACAGCATGATCTTCTTTGAATGTTTTTTCTGTGTGGCAATCAATGACAGTTGATTAGCGTTCGTTGATTAGTGTTTCTGTGAAAAATGACGCCTGAGAACAACTCGAACTTCTTTTTCTGTGTTTTTCTATGTCAAGTAAGAGTTGGGAGAGTCAATAATTTCGAGAGTCGAAGATTTTGACAACTTTGTTGACGGAGTCAACTTAGCACTGTAAAATCGCTCACTGGGTTAACTCCAGATTCTGTTCGGTACGGGATTAACAGATCTTGGTTTAATCTGTGCATGGTGCTTTAACACTGCATGGTGCTTAATGCCAGTAAAAATGGCAGAAAAAGTCTCGATGGGCATAATCTTATCCAGTAAGATTAAGATTAGATGGGCAGAATCTTATCCTTAAGCACGTAACGAACAATACTAACTGCTTAACTTTCCAGGAATCAAATAAAAAACGAATCTTATTGAAACCGCGCTCAGCTCTGGAGCGAAATCGATCACAGACCTCTACCAGCTGATGAAGTCATGTCCACTCAAATTTTGGAAGACCTACATACAGACCCAATGACGCTATAGCTCCCCAAAGAGTATCAAATTGAGTTGACAGTCAACTGCCACAACTGCACTCGACACGATGATCGATTTTCTATAGTGGTGCATTCAATGACAATGATGTATCGTATCTAAGTGAAGCGCATCAAAGCGCCGCCCTAAACCAAACTCTAATCCCACTTGATATGAAAATCAACAAATGTGCAGCGCATTTTCAATATTAATCATAAACTGCAGCGACTAGATAACGAAAATATAAGTGCTGTACGCACTCATTTTTATTGACAGTTGCAATCGGCTGCATTAGAATTGGGTTCACGTTTGTGAAGCAATCTTTATAGGATAAAAAAAAGAATAAAAGAAAAAAGAATAACCTGCAGTTTAGCCACATTTTCGTGCGAAAACCTTCTCATGTAGAGGTTCGCTAAAGCGATTCCAAGTGCGTACCGCCAAAGGAACAAGGGGGCTTATGCTTGCATTTGTTGGGGATTTTCTTTTTTTTGCAAGTAATAAAAATGTTAACAATAATCGTTCAAATGGCAATAAATCGAACGCGAATGCGATTACTGTTTCGCTGTCATTTTGACGAGTGCTTATTCGTTTTTCTGTTACCCAGGTTCTGTCTTTGACAGCAAGCTGGTGTCAGTTTATTTGAGTTTGCTTGCATGTATTGTTATCATTCTTTAAAATGCAAACAACTCGAGAGCATTGGGCTTTGTTGAAGTTTGGATTAAATCAAAAGGAAATGTGACGCGCACGTAGCTTCGAAAATCGATAAGCCCTTTTCTTTCAAAGGGCACAGTTTCCGATCGCAGCATCTTATGCTCGCTAAACGCGCCGTTGCATTTAGCGGGTGTTTAATTTTACATCTTGTGGATTTTTATTCATAACTTTTACACAAGAAAAACAGTGTAGGCTTTTAAACTCCCAAAATGGAAATGGGACTTTGGAGAAGATAGTAGCACCTCGGACTGACAATCGGAAAGTCACGGGTTTAACACCAGGTCAAATCAACTTTTTTTTTTTGCCAAAATGTATTTTCAGACTATTTTCATGTTCAGACTATTTTCATACACGTTTATTTTGATAGGCTCGTAACTACCTATTTTCCGGTGCAATAAGCTGATTGTGACAAACTTTCCAAGTGTTTCTTTGGAAGTCTAATCGAACGGAAACATGTCGTTGAAGCCTTAACAAACCCTTTGTGTAACGAAAAGTCATATAAACTAGTTTTCAAATCAATGAATTGTTACAGTTTGAATATCTTCTTGTCTAGTTTAAGTAAAATTAAAATGTGGGGAACAGATGTGGGGATCTGACTCTTTGAAGTATATAAAACTATCAACAAAGTAAATTACACGGGTTCTTTTGTAAAGCAGCCCAGAAAAGAATTCGGTGACGTACTTCACTTCCTTTAAAAACGTGTGCATTTAACTGAGCTGTCAGTTGTGTATTTCGAGGTGAAGTAGGCAACAGGCAACAGATTCATTGGGTCGGAAGAATTAGATCTGATCCTGTGCAAGTGTTATCAAATCTATAATGAAGCTTTGGTTACAAATCACCACAAAACTTTCGACGGTGGTTGTTGATGTCGTGGGACATCTATTTCACACATACGGTGAGTTCAGTGGGATGTCAAATAAGGAGAGCTCGCGGCCGTCGGCTTTTCAGCTATTTTATACCTCTAGTTCCTTTTATTTTTGTTATATTAGGCAACAACAATCAAAAGCTAGCAGCAATTTTTTTAACAAAATAATATTTTAAGGTATTCGGCAAAATGTCAGTTTCAGAAAACATTTGTGTTATTCGATTGGCAACTTTTAATCTTGGTTTTTTATCAGTCAAAGTTTTAGCATGTTGATAAGAAAAACATAATAATTATTAAAATAAGAGATGTTTTTTTTGGAGCACAAAACATGTTATTTAAAAGTTTTAGCAAAGTATGCAGCAAGAGAAAGCAAAAAAATCATTGAAACAACAGAAGAGAGTCCCTAGATAGTAGGCATAAATAGAATCCGTAATACAAATAAACCAAGATTCGGTCTAGCGTTGGCTGGCATAACCCTGAACTAGAAAAGGGCGAGACATTTCATGTCATTACCTACATTGAATGAATTCGTTGAGCATAGTCTTCAATAGGTAGGGTAGCAACTGCAGTTGGCTTAGGTGAAACTCTCTAACTCTCTCTAAGTCAGGAAGGGCTTACCTTACAATAAAAGATGGCCGTTTCAATTAAATGGGTCTAGATTAGTTTGCAGCATGTATTAAGATTGTATTTTTCCATCGCTATTTCATTAGACGTCGGTATTAAATTGGCCTTAAATCCTTTCATTCTTAATTCTTGGAAACTTCAATCGATCGTTTTGAAAATTTTTAGCTTTGACAGCTGACAAAAGCATAAGAAGAAAATTAGCAAAAACAAACCAAACAAAAAATTGGCGTGTTGTATTGCTATGGTAGGTCCATCAAAGGATTCTCTTCATTAAAGGAGAAAGTTAAAGTTGAATATATATAAATTAAAATTATGGCATTTTCGGTTGGTCGTCTAGAAGCGGGCGGAAGCTTTCTGGACTCTCCGGAAACTTTTTTTTGGCACTCGTTTGAGAGTTTCTTCTGGCTGTGAATTTAAAATAGAAATGGGACGCACATACACAATCATACAGATACAGCACATGTGTCAATTTGGGTTAATGTCTTTTTGTCAGAAAAGCAACGTCAGATAAGTTTCAAAATCAAGAAAAACGTTTTTGGCTGTTCGCTGTTCAATTGAAGGTAATACCAAATCAGAGCATTCTTGTGCGATCTTCAGCGTTGCCAACCGAAAAGGCCATAACATTAGGTACAAGCTAATAATGCAGAGCATCTGACAGTTCTAAGTTTGGAGTGAAATCATCAATATACAATTAAAAAAAAAAAAAAAACTATATAACGTTTAGTTTATGTACACCGCACAGAAATGGAATATATTCCGCAAAGAAATTTCGAAATCCATTTTCGCATAGCGTCAAACTTAGAACAGCAATAAGGACAGCGTCAAACTGTCAAATATTGACTACTCTTTGCAGCGAAAATGTTTGGAACGACCATGCGATGATGTGCATTTAATTTGCTGTTGATTTATAGTGTTAAAATATTTCTCAAAACATTTTTGGCGGCTTACTACGAATATACAATACATAGAGTATTTTTACATAAGACAGTAAAGACTATATTGTCAAAAGCTTTATCGTTAACCATAATCCCGTCTTTGGTTTATAAGCATAATATTTTCAGTTTTACAAAAACGTCAAAACGAGCGTAGAAATTCATCAGAATTATTTTTTCCCACCTCAGAACTTTCATGCTGATAAACACGTGAAGACAAACACGTAGTACAAAGCCGCAGATCCCATTGAAATTCAAATCAATGTGTTTGATTTTTAGTTGTCAAATGTCAAGTCTAGGTTTTGGCAATAATGATAATCCTTTGCAAACGCTTTTCGGTTTGATAATCCCGGATTAGGGTGTTCTTCTCCCGGATTGGGGCTGCTCTCCGAACAGCCAAACACGTCTTTCTTGATTTATAAGTTTGTCTAGTGTTGTATTTGTGATGCAAAAGCTATTCTACAGGGGACATTTATCCAACTTGACATTGACACATATATAATTGTGTGCGTGCTTCTGATTTTGATTCTGGATTCAAAACCAGAAGCAAATTTTTTCTACCCAGAAGAGGAACTGTCAAACGAGTCCAAGAAAACAGTTTCAGCAGAGTCCAGAAATCTCCCGGACGCTCTCGAACGACCAACCGAAAAGGCCATTTGTTTGAATATATTTTGACAGCTATTTTGAAACTCGTTTTTTTGGCAGCGGGCAGAAATGTCTTGATAACTTCTGGATTAAGTGATAGAGAGAGGATAAGAGTTTTATTAACTATGACTGGGGCCATATGTGTGTATACATTCTTTAAACACGGGTGTTAAAACAAATAATATTCTTACTTGATTTACATATATATGTCAAACCAAGATTAGCTGTCAAAATGTTTTACTCTTCACATATTCCAAATTTAACAGCCAGTCTAACTCTTGGCTGTCTAATGATAAACATTTTAACAGAAATTTTTGAATTTGTGATGGTGGCAGTGGAGAAATGATTTCTTAAAATTCAGTTGGTGTGTCTTATACCTATGTTATTGGTACCTACGTGTCTAACTGTAGAAAAACCCTAAAAGCGTATTGGCCATTATAACTTTCCTTTCTGTGATAGGAAGTAGGTGTCAAAGAAAACTAGAAAAAAATCATGTTCAAAAAATTGTTATTGTCGTTCGAAAAATTGATAAAAGTCACAAAACTTGAATAAGATGACGAAATAGATAAACGTCAAAATATTAAATAGATAACTTGAAGGAACATTTTTTTATAAATTCTGACATGGGTGCTCCATCCATTTCCAGAATGTAAAGAACAGTGCTGCCACACACATTAATCAGCTAGCTTAACAAGTTGTTTAATTATTATTTGTTTTAGCTAAGTTTAATACCTAATTACAAAAATATTAATTTTTTGGCTTGTTAATTAATTGGCTTGTGTAGACAGGTCTTAGAAAAAGTTTTTTTTTTCTCAAAATTTAATTTTTAAGCCAAAAGCACTGTAACAAGGCATTTCGTTTGATTTTTGACAAAAGTGAAGTTTAAACTTACTTTTGAAATTACGTGATGGCTGCATGAGCCCTTGTATCTTATTACACACCTACCAATATTCTTTATCAAACAGCAACATGAATTGCTGAAAGGTTAACGCATTTGAACCAATAACCTATTTACCGCCGGCAAAGCAATTACCAAATCTCTAGCAAGTAACTGCGGTGGGTGTTTTCTATTCAAAATCAACCGGAGCAAGTAAGAAACTGAAATGGATTCCTCTGAATCGCCTCAACGAAGACAATTACATTTGACGCCAGATGTAATAATAATAAAAGGAAAATTATCTACCACTTCCTGATGCACAAAACTACCACCAACGGCTCTGTAAATTAGAAGAAATCATAACCGTTCAACTCGAAAATTCCCCAGGGACAAATGACAATGTGACTACCGCTGTCACCATTTTACTTGTCATGTCTCATTGTGGCGGTGTGGCGGCGGGTAAACATTGTGTTGACATAATGTTGCATTCAATATGACACCAATCTACAGCTAGGTACTTCTACCACCGTATCCTTGAAGAAAAATACCGCAAAAAGGGATAATGTGTCGCTTAACGCTTTAAAGCGACATCCCGCTGACTCTGTGGTGTTTGTCGCACACAAAACAAACTCTAACCTTCAACACTCTTCCCGGTGCCTGGTGCTTAATCTTTCCTGTCGTCTTCCTTCATGAGATGATACCGGGCACGTTAAGTGTCCTGGGAAACATTTTTCACTACGTAAATCGTCCTGCTTTCTCTCCTCATACGCAATTCAAAACACGATACAGTTGTATAATTGAGACTTCATGGTTATGCTGATTTAAAGAGTCCTTTTCTGACAGACTTGTAAACGCTTTAAGTGCTTTAGCAGCAGCACGTGAAGATATCTTTTTCTGTTTGCGAAACAGTGGGGGAGTGATGATCCTTTGGGAACGTAGACAGACAAAACCCATCCTAACGTATACGGGCATCCAGTTCCTGTGTTCAGCGGGCAGATAAACATGTGTATAACTACCCCTAAATCAGAAGTCGTAATTTCGAAAATTGCACTCCAGGGATGACTTTTCGCACTCAACAATTTGTTTGTTGTTGTTGCTGCTGCTACTCTTTGAGGTATGTGTTTTTTTTTCCTTCCTCGGAATCTAAGCATAGTTTCTTTTGACACTTTGGGGGCAACCTTGGAGACAAGAAACAAGACCAACATGTAGGCTACCGTTCGCATCATAAAATTGCACGTATGTGGTGCTGTTATATCGTAAATATTAGGGACAAATGACGTCATAAATGTGATTTTTATTTGCGATTTAACGTTTATTTCTTTATTTTCCAGTGGTTAATTTTATTCTTTTATAGAAATTGTCCCACAGGGGGCATCGTCTTTAGCTCCTTAAATGAATCAAACTGACATTTGTTTTAATTTTGACATCTGTCATGAACTGCGGGCGTGTCGTGTTGGTGTTGGTGTTGTGAGCATAATCTTTTGCATGCATTGTTATAGAGCAAATGGCGTATTTTCTCATTCATTTTCTAAATGGAATTTTATGTTTATGATTGCGCATTTTCTACCAATTAAACATGAGTCTAATTTCGATACACAAAACATACTTGCATCAAAAAGCAAATGTTAAAAACAAAGCAAAATGGCTTCTTTGCATGACAGAGATGTTAATCTGATCGCGTGTTGAGCTGAAAGAAAATTTTACCTGAAAATCAAGCCGCCCAATGATGGTTGGTTTATTTTTCTAGATTAAACAAGTAAAACAGGGCAGAGACTGAGGAAAAAATGTTGAGAAAAACATAACTAAAAAGCCAGACATGCAATGGCGGAAACTACAAAAAAAAAACCAAGTTTTCGCCTTAATTATTTTTTCCCAACTCGAGGGCGAGCAAAACATGCTAAAAGAAATCATAAATAACGATCCAAACACGCAATGCTCGAAACTCGAACAAGACTAAAAGCTAATTTCATGCAAAAGCAAAAGAGTAATAAAAACCACAATAAAAAATAAAATGGAGAAAAAAATTGTGTTTTTTTTTCTGCCTTGTCGTAATTGGTTTAAGAACATAACATTGCATATCGTGTAAGGAAGAAAACTTCAACAAAAAAATTAAATTGAAACTGCTACAAAAATGCTTTAATATACGAAACGAACAAAAAAATGCCAACTTTCAAGGAAGAATTCATAACAAAGCTTATTAAACTTTACATTGTGCCTACCGCTTGCCTCCAAAATTGTGGTGAAATCTTGTAAACATGGTGCTGAGGTGCAAATATCATCTTCAATGGGTCCTAAATAGTTTGCAAAATACAAAATACAAATTGTTATACAAACATACGTTCTCATACATATTTTTATTAGTTTATTTTATAGATGAAATGTAAAGTGACGAGGATTAAAAAAAAAATATTTAAGAAAACATAAAAAAAATTTAAGTGAGGATTTATTTAATATTAAGGTCGTCCAGAAAAAGAGTTTAATTTTTTATTTTCGCAATGAAATGCCAGACGTGGAACTATACATATATCAGTTGTGGAACTTCAAAACTTAAGACTTTACTTTTTTTCTATAATTTATTTAAACTTCCACGGACGGTCTATAAGAAACAGAAATAGATAACATCGTTGTGGATAGGCAATAATTTCACTGATCAGGGATCTAAAGAAGGCTATCTTGATTCGGAGCTTACCGCAAATGGGATTCAATAATAACCCATTTTACGCTTTTTCTAACTAGTCCAGAGTTTTTAAGAGTTCTGTTATATTCTAAGCTGTCAAAATGATTGTCAAGCAACACGTCAAAGATGAAAAACATTAAAAAGGCTGCAATTGCTTCTTCCAGCCAGCCATTTGCCAACTCCAAATGTGCCTCATATCCATCGGAATGCAAGCATAATTTTTTAAGAGATGCATTATTTGCTGAAATTTTTATCTGTCAAATGAGCACATCTTCTTACTCCTTCTTACGCCTGTCAAAATTTTGCAGGGCAGCATTTTTCGGCTGTTTAAAAAATGGTTAGCAAAGTGGATAATGTTGATGTGTCCGAATATGATACGGATGCTTTTTTCAAACACAATAAGAACAACAAAGAAATAATTTTTCAGATTGGAAGTAGCATTTAAAGTCGCATTTAAAGCAAAGTATCAAATTGATTTAATTTCATTTCGCTTTTTGTGTAGTTAATTATATTTTACTTCTTTGATTGGTTCATCCTCGTCCACCTAAAAATCAAGATTAACTATTCTGCACAATCATTTTGACAAGAATCTTGACCTATTTCGAATTGACCAAATTCTGCACAATCCTTAATAATATATTTGACAAATCAAAATTGATTTCGAATTTCCGAGCGTAGTAAAGCCTTCAGCCCAATGAATCCGTTGCGTCCGTCACGTTGAAGTACACAATTGATAACTGAGTAAAATATAGGTACACGTTCTTATGGGAAGCGGCCCATAGAAGAACTTCGTGACGTACGTCGCTTGCCATAAGAACGTGTGTATTTCACTGAGTTATTAAAAACTGAGTTACTAAATTATTTGCACTTCTATAAAAGCTTTTCAATTTTTTATATAAAAACGCGATTTTTTTGGTTTCTCTGGGTCGAAAAACGTGAAAGGCGTCAGATTTTGACAGCCGGGCTAAAAGGTCTATGAGAAATGACAGTTAATAGTGCAGAGTCGACAATTTCGATAGCATTATCGATGGAGTTTATCTGCTTTGGGAAACTGTGCACTGGGTTTCTTAAGCGCTTTTTTACGGCCACTGTGGCCCATTCAAAATGTAAGTTACAACGTAACCGTTTAACTTCATGGAAAGAAAATAAAATCTTTTTTATTGTTCGTTCTTGTACGAAAAAATAATAAAAAATTTGGAAGGAAGCTTATGTTCGAATAACAGAATATTTTTTTATCAATTCGTCTAGTAAATTGTTAGAAACAATTTAAATCAAATTTTGCGGTGATGTATAGTGTTAGTTTTAATGCTCTAAATAACAGAACCCCAGATTTAAATCAGGCTTATACTATGTCGCCACCGGCAATTAAAAGAGGATTAGCGGGAGACGGTTCAAAATAAATCCCAAAGTGGCTCCGCCGGCCAATAGGTTTTTAACATGAACACTCTGTTTCTGTCATTTTTGATCCCTAAAGAGAGTGGCGATGTCATTTTCCAGTAGCGAAAAATGATTTCCGCTGTAAAAAATCACAATAGAAAACGTATCTACTTGTGACATATCTGTCGTGAAGGGACAGTTTCAGTTTCTTGTTTTTTTTATTCTCAAACTGTTACAAAGGTGCAGAAAATAGCTTTGCGAATAGGGTGAATGGGATTTATGAGAGGATTTTTTTTTTAATCGCCTGAGGATTTGTATGGTAAATCGAGTGATTTGTAGAGGATTTAATAAAGATTTATATTAATCGTGCATTAGTGCCCGGTCGATACATGGTAGCTATTAGTTTTGCACTACGAAATATGGCGATCCATAGAGAATCGAAGGTAATGTTATCGATGACAAGTCGGCACATCTCTGTACCGATTGTAAAAAGAGCCCGGAGAGAGTAGAGATGTGCTTGGGGTTTTGTTCCGTTGGACACACAAGAGTGTCTTAAACGAAAAATTGGTCTCTAAATATCCGCTTATAAAGCTGTTCGATACTAACCACCCAAACAAGGCTTTTTTTAAATATGACTCACTCTTAGACTCCAAAAATCTTATCGTCCATGAGCCTTTGAAATAAGAACCTAGACAAGAGAATATTTCCGGCAGAATTTGGAAATCCCCAGCCCTCATAACCTGTCCACATCCACTCACGTATCGCCGGCATTTTATTAATCCCAACGCGTTAACGAAAACACATCACAATAATGAAAACATACCTATGTACATAATGGATAGGAAGGTAGGTACATCTACCATTTCTATCGTAATTAATCGAGTGCCATTTTGGTGAACGCCTTAATCTATTCCTACCCCCAATCCCGCTCTGGCCGGCCTATATGTAAGTTAACCCGCACAATTCCCCTCTTATCATAACCACCCTCGACTTTCGTTGTGTGCTCCACAAAATGTATCCAGGCACATACCCTCTCATTTAATTTTTATAGCCCTCCTTGTATTCACATGCCATACTTTGCCTACATGTACATACATACAACCAAAAATTATTTTTATTCGAAAAACGACATTTTTCACAATATTATCGCGCCTGTTAGATCTGTGACATTTCTCCCGTCAATCTACCATATATACATTCCCGTGTTTTTTTTTGTAAAATATTCCACCATAAAGGTGTGGCAATTCGATTTGGTTTAGATTAGATTAGTTGATTTAATAAGAATAGAAACGAAATGGCTATGTGTTCCATTATCTGGCCATTAATTACAATGGTATCAATAAAAAAGAGCTATTGGAACTTTAATAAACAAATAAAAGCCTCCAATAAAACAATCATTGGCGACAATGACGCGCTCGGAATAAGGTTTACCTTTTTCATTTGTTTTCACAATCCTATAATATTAACATTGCGGCTATTATAGTCATCCCAGTAAGAAGCTCGCTTGTAAGGACAATCAAAATGGCCCCAAATGAAAGCTCAGAAAAGTATATTGAAACACCATTTTGACAGTTCGAAGCCACCCCACAATTACATTAAACCTGTCAACTGAGTTGACATTAAAAGGTTTAATATGTCATCAATCGAATGTGTACAAAATTATAGTGTAAATCATACATAGAAGTGAAAGGAAATTTATTTGTTCAGGCGCGGATGGTGGTGGGCAACACTGAACCTATAGGTGATAACGGTCACAGTACAATCTAGAACTGGGTTTATCGTCAACTTTTTACTCGTTACGATCTCCTCACAGTAGAGCCTTTGGATTAATGCGTACATTTTCTAAAAATGGACAACTATTATACAGCGGATGTGCTGATATCGATATTGATACTAATATTGGCTGCGAGACTTGCCACATGTGGAGGTGGTCTTAAATGGATTTCAATTGGAGACCTGTCAACCGAACAAAGTGACGTTTGACAGCTAATGGATTTCCCCACAGCAAATTTTCTCCTGATAGCGGTGAAAGCAAATCGATCTCATCATCAATCATCGAAACATGAGACACGTGAAACACATGCCCTAAAACAGTAAAATTGTTATATTATTTAATGGCCAATGAAATCAAGGCGCCCGTAATGCTTATTATGCCGATATATTGAAGTAGCTGGCCATATAAAACAAAGTAGCAATAACAATAATAATAACAATTATTGTTAAACTGTAAAAAAGGGAAATATACAATAGGATGTTTTGATTTTACTTCGTCCAGTTATTGCAAATAATAAATACATAAAACCATTAACCAATTGTCGTGTGGTAAACTCACAAATTTAACATCAACTATTCGAACTGTCAAAATATCGTACACTTTGTGTAATTTATAATTTTGTGTTTTTATTGACGGACATTAAATTAATTGGGATTACTTAGTTTAAGTTGTTCTTTTTTATGGCCAATTTTTTTATTTCATTCACTTGACAAGTTTGTGGTGGTACAACTGCACACTTATTTGTAGGTACTATAGATTTATGTGCTAAATCTACTACTTTTCCAGTTTTTTTTTTTTAACTAAAAAAATAATCATTCAGCAGCGAGATAAGAAATGCCACAATTTTATTTGCGTGTGCACATACAGAGACTTTAGATTTTTTCGAGCCGTGTCCGCTGTGTGTCGACAGAGTGCGGAGTTGGCTTGGTGTTTTCATACGAGACTAGTGTAATCGCTGGTTAAACATCACCAACCAGGCAAACTCATGATCTCTTAGGTGATAATTGTTTGTTTTAGCCTAATGCTGGGACGGATTTTGCTGTTCTTTTATTTTCTCTGGGGTCTTTTGTTTTGTCAAGTACTGGCTTAAGGTGGGATCTCGCGAAGACATCTAATTTTGGTGAAATTCTGGTATTTGCTTGCGATAAACATTTTGATTTGTCTGTATCAACGGGGATGTGGCTTTAGTTTATGATATGGATATGACTAGACTTGAATTGCAAGCGTGCAATAAATATAGAGATTGTTTCGGTGTGGCGAAATTTTGACATTTTTTTGTGACGTTTTGAAATGGCACTAATTCGTGTGAATCTGTTGACAGTTTATAGCATTTGTGTTCAACTGGAAAGGAAAGAAGTAAAGTTTTTTTTTGCCACTTTGGAGCTCTGGCAGCCTTAGCTGCTCATATATGCAAGTTCACAAAAGCTTCACCTGACATTTGTCAAAGTAATAAAAGATGGGCTCGTTGACGGTACGAAAATCGATGCAAGTTTATATTTGACTTGATAATAAAAGAAGCTTCAATATGATTGACTAGTGTGACTTGTTAGCTTCACTTAAAGTCTATGTTTTGACTGGCCATTCAAGATTATTTCAAATTTTTTTTCAATAAATTGCGGTCTTTCTCTGTGATATGCAACTCGTTGTGGTCTTTGAAGGGAATGGCATTGAGTTTTCGTCTTATTCATAGCAATAAAACATAATGCAGAAGTCCCTGGACTCACCTCTCGAGAATGATAGATTCTAGTCATCTCACAGCCACTGATCCTATCCAAAAACATTACAATACTTATGCTTTGATTCGACAGCATTTAGATTAGTCATAGAATTAATTTCACTAGTCACAGGTCACAGCGGCCTTAACAGAAACACCGGTGCCAACAGTAAATGCAGGGTTTGTCAAGTTTCCAGGCACCTTACGTAAGGTGTCAATGAATCAAGCTTAAGCTACTTTCCAACTGTAATTTTATAGAAAATGTGTCATTTAAAAGATCGATTGATTGAAAATGAATCTTCGTTAATACTTTAAAATGTCAAATACTTATTTTGACAGGGTTTGTTCAAGTCACTACGTATTGACATAGATAGCACTTGGGAAGCTGAAATTTTAAATCTAAAGCTATATATAGAACCTTTTTCATGTACACCCAAAGTGCAAAATTGATAAGACTGTCAGTTTGACATTTTCTCAAAACCCGACGAGTTGGGGCTGTCTCAGCACTTTAATTAGACATTTGATTTACCAATCTAAATCCGTTTTATATTGTCAATTGGGGAATGTGTTGTAGAATAATGTCTCGCATCGTAGGAATAGCTCTTTTTAAACAATAAACCATTTAAAAAAAGGAATGTTTAAACAATCCTTTGTTCTCTAAAAGCCGTCAAATTCCTCACTTAACTGCATCAAATTTCTAAACACACCTTACCCGATAATTTTCAATTAAATGCCACCGCATTTAACCTTTTCCGTAAATTAAATAGGAATTCTAAACATTTCCAAAGTCTTCCTAATTGGATAAACCTCTGCTGGGTGGCGCATCAATTCTCCATGTTCAATCCTGAAAAGAAATACCAACAAATAGGTATATGCGGGAAGAAGGACAAGCATATCGAGTAAACGCATAACCGATTCAGTTACTATGCAACTTAAACTCTTTACCCTGCCGAAACTAAAATGTGAACTGAGCCTTAAAGACGCTAATTGACGTGAGATAAGTTGTCGTTTTACACGGAGAAAAAATTTCTGAGCAAACGAATAGTTACAATGTCCAATATGAAGACATAAAATTCTCCAAATATTTCCCTTCGATAAAGTTACCCTAAAGTACATTTTATGCACCTCCTCCTGCGATTGATTTATGAATCAAATTCCACTGACATTGATGGGTCTCCAGTTTTCTTTTGACATTATTCGTGTGTGTCTTTTCTTTTCGTGTTTTGACTCCTTTTTGATTTATTGACGCCTGTTTAACGTTCGATTTATACCTTAGTTGAATAATACTCCACAGGATGACTGACTGACGTAAGAATAAAAGTTATACAAAAAACAGAAACGATCGTCCCATCAATTTTGACACCTTTAATTGAGGTAGTGTTTGACAGAGACCATAGTTTGTTGCATGATCTGGCCAGTTACTCAGAGGGTGTTGTTTCTTGGTTTGAGTGAAATCAATAAAAATGAAATCCTTTTTTAAAATGTTTTCGGTGAATTTGCGTTACTATTGAGTGTGTCATGTATAAAAAAAAAAAGATGGAACCTGATTTTCATTCTGAAAGCTTTAACAGCATTTGTTTGTCGAGCAGTCATAAAAGTCAAAAAAGGGTACGGCGAGTTAAATGTGACCGGAAATGAGAGATGCTCGATTTTATTTATAAAATTTGTCAAGAGAATAACTTATGAATATGAAATTATGAACTTTGGAAATAAGGTTTAGGTAAATCTGACGTTTACTTCAAATGCTTCCAAAGATTATTGTCATAAAAACAGCGTTGTTCCTAATTAATGACAACGAGAAAAATATTACTAGAGAAGAGCAATCGTAACAGGAAGCCATTTTAAGCGTAAGATAAGAACAACGCAACAAATCAAAATGTTGTGGAAAATTAATCAATGAATTGTGAACGTGTATTGTAGGGTGTCAGTTGTTTTGTTTTGAGTTTTCTCACACTTAAGAAGAGTTTTTTCGGTGGGTTACCTATAGCCTTGGTAAAACGAGTTTGGAAAAGTATTTTAGTAAATGTCTATCCTAAGTTGACCCTTGTCTCCGACTTAACATGACAAATTTGATGAGTTAAAGAATACTTTAAAAACAATTGCTTTATTTTTTTATAACAAATGACTCCACGTCCACAGGTTTTTGGCTCCGCCTCGACCATACGTTCAGCCACACGATTTCATTGTTTCCTAATTCTATGTCTCCACTGACCATAAAACTGCAATTAACGTGAGACGATTAAAAATAAATCCCGAAGTGTCTCCAGTAGACAATGATAAGATGAATTTGACACAAGCGCTCCTATTTTGGTTAGTTTGGCTCTCAAAAGTGAGTGGCGATGACATTTTCCAAGAGCGAGAATATTATTTCGTTGTAAAAATCCCAATGGAAAATGTGTTTCTGACAGATCTGTCATATGTGCACAGTTTTAGTTTCCCTTTTCAAGTATCAGACTGCTATTAAGGAGTGTGAATAGGGTTCAAAGTGGCATTACGAGTTGTGTGAAGTGAAAAAGATTTATGATGCGATTCATTTAAACGCTCGCCGAGAGGATTTAAATTTATATTGTTAGTCTAGAGATTCAAGGGAGAACAGTTAAGGATTTATGTTAATCGCGGATCTGTGTCCGGTGGAGACAAGCACATGGTATAACACAATGTAGCTAAGGCTTTAACGTTTCGTTTGGCAATCTTAAACAGAAAGCGTACAATGTTACGGAATGTGTCTCCAAAGCGAAGCTCAAATTAAACTTAAATTTAAATTTAAGTTTAAAGTTAAAATTTAAAGTTAAAATTAAATTTATAATGTATGCGCGCTGAGGATAATAATTTTTAGTAGTAGTACAAATAAAAAAATAAGCACTCAGAAGCTGAGGAAAAAAATTGTTTTCCCGAAATAAATATATTTTTTAGGAGTGTCGAAGCCAAAACCTTTTTGTGAAGCGGCCTAAGTGCTCATTCATTTCTGTAAAAAAAAAAGCAATTCCTCGTGAAGTACGTAGTCCAATTCTTAGTTATCGCTAATAGTTTTGAATATGTATTTTGAAAATTTTGCGGCCAACAACACATTATAGACCCAGAGCAGAACTAATTTTATGTTAGCTACCCAAGATCTATTGTGAACTATCTTTGCGGACTAAAAAGGTGATAGGTGAAACTATTGCGAATTATGCGTGCTAACATATTGCTTCAATTTGACGTTTGACCGACGAGATGCTTTTTGGTGTTGAAAATTATTGATCTTTTATTTTTAATAAAATATTTAAACTGGAAATAGATAGAATCTTTTGATGGAAAGTGCGAGCCTTTTCTTCAATAAAAAACGCTATTGACGAATGGTAAAGTCAAAATTCAATACCTGCCTGAGAGAAAATAGAAGAATATGTAGAAACCTGCAACAACGTCATAACTTATAATTGTTATCGATTGTGTCAAACATTAAAAAATGTTCGTAAGTGAAAAAACTTTATTGAAGAACACGCCTTTTTCCCGTCTTAATTTGAGCCATTTTTAGTTTTTTTAGCTTAATTAATAAGTTTTTCAAAACTGACGTTTTATGAATTTTTCGCTTTAATGAGAAGTTTTTTTAAACCTGACGTTGTACGAATTTCCATCAATGCATTTAAATCATTAGTGGTATGGTTCACAACTCCAACGCAGGTTATCGCTATTTCGCATGCCGGATTTTTCAAAAAAATATAAAAACCCTCGCCGAGGTCAACGATTGCACTGTTTTTCGCTGTTTTGAGTTATGGGACGCAGTTGAATAGACGTTTTGTTTCCGAAGCTAATAAAATAGAGTGACGCAACAGCTCGAGTCTTTTTTTCAGGTGGCAATGGCAGGATTCGAACCCAGACCTCCGGCGTAGTAAGCACACACACTAACCACTACGCCACGGCACCCTACTCCGAAGCTAATAATAGTTGTGAATTAAAGTCGACAGATTAAGCCGCGTTGTCACAAGCAACGTAAAACAGGAACAGAAACAGAATCTCATACATTAGCAACTGAGACCTAAATTCGCTGAATGCTTTTTGCGTTGCTAATGTATGAAATTCTGTTTCTGTTCCTGTTCCTTGTGACACCGCGGCTTTATATGCTGTAAAAAATATGTAGTTCGATCAAAACATGTCGTCGCTGTTTCTCGCATTCATTCACAAGCGATTTTTCTGGTCTCGCGTTGATGCTGCCGCCCTGGTTTGACACTGACGCGCTTGTTGTGAAACAACCATTATCCACTAGGTGCCTGTTTTCATTTGGTTTATCCTAACCTAACCCAAAATTTATTTCTCAAAATAAAATTGAGGTTGAACAGTGGCCACCACACTGGCACTTCCCCTCACCCTAATAATTCTGACACATCAGGTTAGGATCAACCAAATGAAAACAAGCACTAGGGCGAAACCTTCGATCGCAAACCAACTTTGACAGTTCACCTCACTGTTAATTTATCGACAGGATTAACAAAGGGAGCTCAATTCATTCCTTTTTGTAAAACATCATAAACTGTTTAAAATTTTATTATGTTATTGCAATTAAGTAAGCGCGTGAGCTCTTAGAATGACGCCTTTGTTAAAATTTTTACCTTTCAGGGAAAACTGGTGAACAAAATATGACTCACCTAGCTGATACGTTTCAAGGAGTTAAGAGGGAACAATCTGCACGAGGTTTAACGCGTAAAAAGCTCCTAAAACTAAACATTTCTGATACACCCGATGATAGTCCCGTAAAAAAAAAATTTACGGGACTTTGCTTTAAAGGGGTATCGTATACGTGAAGGCTTTAAGAAGTTTCTAAAATTTGTTTAACTTATAAGGGGGTAGGTCTATATCTTAGACCAACTATAAAGGTCTAGGATATAGACCTTTTCTACCTTAGGGTCAAGTTTTGTTGTGCCTTATTCGAGCGCAGAGGCATGACAAATAACTGTATTGCCTGTTGCGCTCTTGAAATTGGCTCGGTAATTAGAAAAAACAATATAAAAAGAAGAAGAGATCCAATATTACCTCTTGGAGAAGCCATTTTAGGAACGTCGGCGGCCCTGTTAGCATTTATAGTTTCATGAAATATGAGCAATTAAAATGCGATTTTGGACGGATCTTTTTACTGATAAAACACTTTTGCAGGGACCGGATCTAGGTTAAAAGGCTTCAAGACTTATGTAAATGTTCCTGCAATCGGCATCCGTTAAAATATTATAAGTGTCACCTAGCGGGCTATTTGAAACCCTCAGAAGTTCAAAATTTAAGGTTTTTTATACTATTATTGTGTATGTTTAGAGTTTTCTAAGAGGCGTTTTTATATAATGTGGCTTTAAAAATGTTTTTGTGCACTGCAGTGACAAATTGCAGTGTTGAAAGGTCTTTTTCATTTCTTAACCGGACTAAAAACATATTAAAGGTCCTATATAACAGTGATTGCTTAAAAGCCTGTTTTTGAGTGCGATTTTTGGAGTTGAACTAAGGTTAAACCTAGAGATGTGTTTTTCAGTCAATTTCGACCCGGGGTTACCTACTCTCGACTTAACTCCCCAAATTTGGTGGCCAACAGTTCGAACTCTTCTTGCTCACCTCCGCACTGAAAAACCGCTCCTTGATCGTTAAGCCATGCTTAATATAGAAGCCGCATTGGCACAAAGTTTGAAAAATGGAAGTATTGTTAATAAATATATACACAGGAAAGAAATATAAAAATATCTTGTTTGTTTTAATATTGAAAATAATATATGTAATTTTAATAATTTAATAATATAAATTAACATAAAATTCATGTCTTTAAATATGCCAATTTTTTACTACTTCTTTTTTTTCTTGTGACATAGGGCGGCAAAGCTTATTCTCCCCGGGGCACCAAGTCATTTTAGAACCCCCAAATGTTCCGACGAATCAAAAACACGAAATCCACAAATCTACTCGGAAAACTTGTTTCGAAAATTCGGAATGAATAATGAAACACACCGAGTATCCAAAAGTAGAAAAGAGGCTTAAGGGCTTTGAGCCTTAAGCCTCTTTCGCCAGCGGACCATATTACCCTCCAAGAAATCGCAGGCGATCTAATGTCGCCAGTCTCTCGTTGTTTTATTGTTTCCTAAGCAGTGTTTGAGTTGGAAGTCAATTCAGACAAAATAAAGGAGCGATATTTTGTTCAGCATTAAATCCATCCGCCCATCAGACCACCTTGGATCTAAACTTCGTGTGCTGGATGTAAACGTCAAGAATAAGGAACATACTCCCAAGTTTCACAAGCAGTTTTTTTCGCCGCTTCAGCCCTATTCAGTTTTATACTAAATAATGTCAGTACCTCTCCTCAAAGGCGCCTATGAATCTCCGCTCTAGCTCCTGATCCTTTCAATTCTTTCCTGTCGAGTAACGCAAACACATACCTAAGTGCAATTTGAAACCTGAAACTTTGAAACTGTTTTAAAAAAGGGAATTAAATGTTTTTATGTAATTGTGAACTAGTTCGAAGTCAGCATTTCGCTGATTTTTGCATGTACTTATAATTCTCAAAAAGTAAAAAAGCGCAAGTTTCCTGCAACATCTTTTATGTCGCAAAAAATTTTTGCCATCAGGGTAAGCTTTAACATGTAGGAAGTTGAACGACGCTTTGATTGATCTAATCGCAAGATCTCTTTCGGGAGAACCACAATAACGATTGTGGTTCGTCCCTGGTTTTGAATGACACTTATACAGATTCAGCGAAAAAAGTTGAACGTCTGCCATTGTTGTCTCAACTCCCTTTTCCTTTTTCCATAATCGTAATGGATGGGACAGATTTCTGCCGAGTCGCTTTAATTACCAAAAGACAGGCGATCTGTTCATGCATTTTCGTTTTCATAGCACAAGCTGTCATTCTTGAAATGAAGTTAAAGGCTATGTAAAAAAGATGTGTTGCGCCTTGCGCCAACCTTGACTTGGCAATTAAAAACCAAAAACATGGATTTTAAAGGAGCTAACTACCACAACGTTGCTTTGACTTTTGGTTAAAACGTTTTTTACCCAAGAAAATTTTAAAAAAGTTTTTTGATTTTTTTAAAGCGAGTTTTTATGGAAGCGGAAAGAGGCCGAAGCTGAAGCGTCATATATAATGTTCCACATAAAATGTTGCCTTGAGAAAAGGACGAAAAAGGCCTAACGCTCCGCGTGGCATAAAAAAAATTGTTCCTACCGATCCGCTTAACTTCAACAACTAGCCTTGGCTTAAAGTCAATCTTCTATAAGAATGACAGGTGACAAAATCTTGGTGTAGTTAAATGACACATAAAGAAAAATAGGTGTTTGACATCCGATTAAGGGTATCAAAGCGTATGGCTTTACTCCTGTAGTAGGTAGCTATAAAAAGAAGTAGGACAAATGCGACAACCCTTTGGGTCGAGTACGAACATAAAATATTTTGGAAGTATGTATAAAAAATTATAAACAAACTAAAAAATATCCTCGTGCGTGTGATATACAATATAGTCAAATGTGGCAGTACTAACCTGGTGTTGGTTGCGCCGAATACGATTGCTTCTTCATCCAATCATAGTAGGGGCTCTTTACCGGCGATGATCTGTGAGTGCTGCTGTTAACTGCTGGGTTGCTGCTGCTACTATTGTTGTTGTTATTTGATGTGTTGTTGTTATTATTGTTGTTGTTGCTGCTGTTGGACAAATTAGCATGCGGCGATGAAGATGACGCTGGTGCTCCAGGACTGGATATTTCACTACCGGAGACCGTAATCGGTGGCGAAGGCAATCCATCGGCGATTTGTGGTTCCCCAGCGCTGCTGGCCGAATCATTGAGGTTTGTCGACCCGGTCTGGTGCTGATGTTGTTGCTGTTGATGGAGCTGCTGTTGCTGATGATGCTGCTGTTGCAACAGGTGCGATTGTGTGGCATTTTGAAAATTCTCCGACGAATGCCAATCTGCCGATGGATGGTTGCCAAACATGTTGTAGTATTGAATCGGATGATGGGTAACCGAATGTGGCGAGTCTACATCGCTCAGGAACTGATGATTGGGCGGCGGGTGATAGTTCGATTGCCATGCCCATGGCTGACCGGCGGGGTACGGCAAATTCGCGGCACTATGCTTTTGCGAATACGACAGTGAATTGTAGTAGGAAACCATGCTGGATTTTAGATCAATTTTGACGTTTTAACTTAAAATCGTTTCGTTTTAAGAAAGAAAAATAAGACTGCAACACTTGCTCACTAAACGTCACAACGCGGTTAAAAGAATTTACAATTTTCTCTGCAAGCTTTATTCTTAGAAAGAAGAATATTTAATTAAAATCTTTTTTTATTTAGTTATGCATCGGAACCATAATTTCATAAAGCTGTCAAATTATTTTTTTATTTAAGATTTGACACCTGTCACACTTGTTAAACACCAGACTTTCACGTGTTTGATTGTAAATATTGTATATCACTTGCAAATTATGGGGCTCACTTCACTCTTTGAATGATTGATTGACAGTGTATTGTATAATTTATAATTGTACATTATTTTTTATGAAAGACAAAAAAAAAACAATACGGAAAAAAACTAAACGCGTATAAAAAATAATAAATGTTGCTTCTTCTCTCGATGAGAATCTGTTTTTAACCGTTCACCGTCCGCCGAACTTGTTTGCCAGTAACTGATTAACGTCAGACTCTCAACTACCGCTGTTCCACTTTGCTGTTGTTCGTTCTTCGTTGATATCAAATGCGTGTTCCATACACCAGACAGGCGGCTAACAGTGTGCGCTTGAGAGAACGAAAAGAAACAACAAGCACACGGGGAAGAGGGAGATAGTGATATTCGAAAACAGAGAAAAATGTCAGGGTAGAGGGAGAATGAAAACCAAAATGGCTTTTTCATTTCGTTTGTTTGTACATTCTGATGCTTGGCTGAGCGAGAATGCATGATTATTGGTGTTTACAAGCCAAGGGTGTATAGTGAACGCCCTCTGTTTAGGGGTTGGCTGCATTTTACTATTGATTTTATTTTTATTTGTTGGAACGTGGAAAAGAGATGTACTGTTCTTGTGACAGGTAATGAAGGTGGTGAGCTGCTTTTTGTCTGTGTTTACCTGAATTAGACAGGTTTTTTTATGGGTTGTTCTTTATCGTGTTGGCATCCCCGTTTTTCGTTCGCGTTGACAGATTCTGGTTTCCACTGACATCTCTGTCACACACTTGATGCAGGTAAGTGCCTAATGGCTGCTTGAGTGTTTTTTGTGTGCGGCCCACTTTTCTTGGAAATTGATAATTATGATATCGATTCGGTGACGTCTACCATTTTTTGTTTTTGTCTAAATTCATTAGGTGTGCAGGAAATTTGGGTAAAGGCATTGTTTAAGGGTAAGGAATTAAAACTATAATGAATAATGTAGAATGCTGACAATAGCTAATCAGGTGCCTAGGTGGATATACTTTTGACAACATTGAAGGATTTGATTGTTGTTAGGTAAAAAATAAGTTCTCAGATGGTGTTTTGTGCAAAAAGGAGAGAAAAAGTTGTCAAAAACATTAAATAGGTCTATACTTACTGCCCAGACATCATAACCACGATATACCTAGTAACGTACCTACATACCTACCATTGAAAAGATTTCATCAAAAAAACTAATTTGCCATCCCTGTGCGAATTTGCCAATACATATCTACCTCCTGCCTGAGGTATTCACAATAGGCAATAAACGCAAACTTGAAAACTTTTTTTTTGAGTTAATGGAGGCGCGCTTCCGTTACCCTTCAAGCTTCTTCAATAACCTGGCAGGTGGTGTTCTAGAGTTTGATACGGGATTAACCCACCGAATCAGGAGAGTTAAGCCTTGGTATACCTTAAAGCTGTTTAGGACTTTTTGGGGTTGAAAGCAAAAAGATTTACAAATATTATATAGATTAAGGTAGGTACCTACTTGGACATTTTGGTCGTCTACTTCTTATGCAAATTAAAATCAGATGATTCAACATTACAAGCCTAGCGTCTCCAATGTCCACAGAAAACTTAAAGGAATAAGTAGAATAACAGATTTGAGTAAGTAGGTACCTACTTACATATTTTTTTCTGTTTTTTTTTTTTTTTTTAACTAGGTATGCAGCTGTCACTTGAAACTCTGCATGTCTAATCACGTTGTAACTTCTGAACGGTTAGTAGTAATAAAAAAATTTGGTGCAATTTTAAACGGAAATAGTCAGAGAATCAGGGAGGGCAATTTTTTAAGCACGAAAAACGTTTTCATTACAGTTTAAAGTTTGATGGTAAAATTGATTAAATGATTTTTGCTATATTTTTATTTGAGAAGTTTAGCAAGAGCCAAGAACTAAAATTTTTTTTTTTAATATTGAAAGGCTTTTGCGAAATAAAGAGTTAAAAAGGGATGAAGTGTTTAAGACAATAAGCCGATATAAAACACACGTATAGAACAACAAGTTATTCAAGTTCATAAGTCATATTTTTCTGAAAAGCTTAATACTGACGTTTTGACCTATTTTCAAAGAAAAATCACGCAAATGCATAAAAAAAGGTGTGTGTCCTCGCCCCTTACCTGCAATGGCGTAGCTGGGCGGAGGTTGGGTTGGTCCGCCCCGGGTGTCACCCATTTTGGCGTGACACCCGACATGTGCCAATGAACATTTAAGGGCCGATCGGCAGCAAAAATAAAGATTTCCAATAATAAAATTATAAACTTAAACCTTATAACTAAAACTGACTATTTGCAAAAAAAAAATCTTCGGCTAGCTTTTGCTTTTTTGATAATGTGCATCTTCGCGTCAGCCTTAACGATTCAGGTTTAACGATTCAAGCCTTAAAGATTCGATTTTTATGACTCTTTTTGGTCGGCCCCACATGCAGCTGTTAATCGGCAAAAAAGTACCTATAATTCTCAACTTTTTTAGATACCTACTTCTGTTTTCCCCAGTAGTTACCGGGGTGAAGCTGTATGTTATAAGTGGCTGACTATGTTATGTGGCTTCTGGCATTTATTAATTTATTTTTTTTTTTATTATTATTATTATTATTATTATTATTATTATTATTATTATTATTTTATTTTATTTTTTTTGTAGTGATACCATAATTGCCACACCGGGTGCCACCCAACCCACGCTAGTGCGCCACTGCTTATCTGTGATTCTATTTAGAATAATCATATGTAAAATATCATACTTGTCAGAAACTATTCAAAATTTGAAGGAACAAACAAACTTCTGAGATTTAACTCAGAAACATAAAAGCATTTTCAAAAATGCCTAATTTTGTAAAAGTTTCTAATGTCTTAACAGTTACATCGGTCTTCTTCACATTTGATTAAAAAACAAAGTGTACAAAAAGAAAGTAAGCTGAGTTAAAAAAATGTAAAATTGTGGTTTATAAGCTAAGTTTTCCGAAACCTATTTAAAAGTAAAATTACAAAGTAAAAGCAGGAGCTTGCTTTACCAGTTATGCAAAAACCGGTGCGGATGCACATAGAATTAAAAAAAAAACAGTCAATGCTAGCGCACGGTTGTAGTAGGTATTCGAAAAAAGTCTAAAGGGAATTGAAAAAAAAATCAAAATTAGTTGTTTTATGGATTTTAAATTTAAGAAAAATGGTTTAAAAAACGTATGTCTGCAGCTCTATACCACAAACGGTTAAAAGTTTAATTTTGAAATACATTAGTACTTAACGGGCCCTTAACGATAGTCTGCATCGTCCTAAATTTTATACAGGACTGTAGCAAAGTGAATATGTATTCAAAAACTTCGATAATTTGATTTAGAAACGTAAAAACAGTTTCGAAAACAATTTTTTAAAGTTTTCTAGTCACTTAACACTAAATTTGTCTGAAGTAGGTTTGTAACGTTTACAAGGCAAGCAAAAAAAAAATAGAGTGGCACAACAGCTCGAAGTGAACCAGGGCCAAGAATTTATGCTGTATGTATGTTAATGTTTTCATATACAAAGGGACCTACAATTTCTTACCGAATCCGATCGGCACTTTGAGAAGTTTTTTCAAGACAAATGATACTTTCGGAGGGCTTGTCAGACCCCCGCGGAGGTGAGTCTGACCTACCAACGTTTTTCAAGTTACGAAAGGTAGCCCAAACCTCCCGCGTTATAAGCATACACACACAAACCACTACGCTGCGGTACCCCACACAAGGCCAGCTAACTGCTTAGAAAATGTTTCAAAATAACCTTTTTCAACCTCAAGTTTTTAAAAAACGATAAAAAAGATGTTTAACCGCGTTTTCTCAGAAATCCATGTGTGCAGAATTTAAGAAAAGTGGCCAATGCTGGCGAAGGTGTATGAAAGATTGAGAAGAGGCTAACGGTAGGCAATTGAAAAAAAAACTAGTGTGAGGGTTACAATCCGCCTAGGCGAATCGTTGGATACCCATCCCAATTGACCACTGCTAAGCTCCAAAATGCGCCAAAAAGCATGGTTGTTAAATTTGAGTTTCTATTAACTTGATTTGTGTTAGGAATTTGTCAGTTAAGAATCTTCTTTCCTAAAAAAGGGGCGTGGCATCAACCCCTTTTCAATATCATAATTTTTTTATCATATTTTTTATCAGATGTAGGGTATACACGTGTTGATTGCAGTTCAAATTAAAAATGTTATTTTTTACATAAAAACGCCCCCAAAGGTGGGCGTGGCAAAAATTTATTCATTTGTGTTGATAGCTTACGCACATATTTGAACATTTTATAGTGCAAGTTTTTTTGTATTTATAGCAAATATTTCAAATAAAAACTGTTTATTAGAATGCATATTAAACAAGACCCCGCCTACAAGGGGGCGGTTTTCGCTTTTTTTTAAATGCCAATCACAATACACTTAAGCGAGGATATTGCATACTAAGTTTCAGCTTCCTACGACAACTTTGATTTTTAATGCTAATAGGTAAAGTGGGTGTGTCAGTGGGCGGATTTCAAAAAATTTTACATTTGTACTACTTTGGGACCTAGAAAGAACAGATATCAAGTTTCAAGTTCCTAGCTCAAAATTTAAGGCCTAAGAACTACCGACAGGCGGACGGACGGACGGATCGACGGAGGGACATGCCTCATTCGACTTACAATTCGATTTCGATCAAATGGCCTTAAGGTCTTGGGCTTGGGGTCTACGGTGCTTATTTCTCTATGTTACAAATTATGAATCAAACTTAATATAGGTACCTCCTATCCTATGGGATGGGATATCTTTAAAAAAATCGATATTGCTGTTTGTTGGACTTTAATTTTAAAAAATTGTTAAAGAGGCCAAAAACAAATAAGCTTTCCTATATTTTCAAAATGGATGTACAACAAGTGGGGCCCCGAATAAAAGGGCTTGCGAAAATTTACAAAAATTGTTTTGCCCCCAATTACACGCCATGAATTGTAATTTGGTTAAAATCATGAAAATACGGCAAAAGCGAAAATTATTTTAGAAAAAAAACGCCTTTTTCTTAAAACGCCCCTCAAAAGTGGGCGAATCTCAAAACTTTGTATAGAACTAGCTCAGCAAATAGAAATATCTTTGATATATGTCAAAGAATTTTTTTTTTCGATTTTGAGTGACCTTCCGGGAAATCGGGTTTTTAAAGATTTAACATGTTAAAAGAGGGCAAGGTCGTTATTGTGGGCGGTCCAATTTTTGCCTTGTTAAAGGTCTTAGGCCATTATTGCTCAGTACCAAAATTCGAGTTCCTACGCCTTGTTAACCATTACCAAAAGGCATTTTTGAAGGAAAATGTTAAATAGAGGTTGTCTTACATTATAGCCAGTAGTGGGCGTGGCCGTTGACAGATTGAACCATTTTTTACATTTTGTCTGTGCAACAAAAAAACCAAGCCGTGCACCACGTTTCAGCTTTCTAGCTTAATTTTCAAGACCTCAAATCTTCACATATACAAACGGACGGGTGGATGGACATGGCTTAATCGATTCACCTGTCGGTCTCGATCATATCTCTCAAAGGTGTTAGGGGGCTAGGACAAATAGGGTTAGGTTATGTAAGAACCGGAAGAGATTTTTTTCCTTGTCGACCCTTGGGTGTCGTGGTGGTCTTTTTCACTTTTGCCTCAACTTTGGATGCAGACATCAGCGAAACCGAATGTTTAATCTGAAATCCGATTGTATAGTCCTGCAGAAATCTCAGTTTTGCGAATCAACACTATATCTAGTGGAGGATATATATCTATATCCTCATTTTTTTAAATACTCTGAGACCACCTACCAACTTCATTTATGAAATTTGAGCGTAATTGTGGAATTCAATCATACTAAATATATTTTTTTAAGCCCCTGATCAGATCTGACTGATACTGATAATGACCAGGTGAAATCACGACCTTTTAAGTTAACTACTGATTCAATAGCTCCATAGGTACCAGGCTCCCGAAACTAACGAAGAATTTTTTGCTAGAAAAAATACCACAAAATTCCCTATATAAAACTGTATAAACTTTTGGTATTTTGACTTTTTATTCTGGAAGAAAAAACCATACTTTTCTGGTAAACCAAAAAAAAAAAATATTTCTATTTACCAGAAATGGAAAATCGCTTCAAAATCGCCTGCATTTGATATGCAGGTTTTTGGCAGCAAAAAATACGAAAACTAAATAAATAGAATAATAAAACAGTGAAACATTATAAATATATACATGATCTTAACTAATATGATGAAATAATGAAATAATGAATGCGTAACTTGGTTACTTTAGACTTAGATTAAGAAATTTCACAATTTCAAAAATACACATAAA
Source organism: Neoascia interrupta (assembly GCA_947623515.1). NCBI lineage: Eukaryota > Metazoa > Arthropoda > Insecta > Diptera > Syrphidae > Neoascia > Neoascia interrupta. Next base: position 189,765,242 of record OX392462.1, read on the forward strand.
TGTAGGTAAACATAATATAACCACAAAAAACGTAGATACATTTTTGTACACTGGCAGCAGCAGCAGTACCTAATTTATTTTTTTACGCTATCGTCTTCCTTATTTCTCAATTTAGTATAGTCGCACCGCGACTATTAAGATTGCTCGACCATTCAAAGTCCGCGGAACTATTGATTGTGCCAGCGGCTACCACGAAATATTTTTCCACTATTTTCTTTAGCCATTCCTCTTTTAATATTACCTACTATCTACTATTTGTGTCGCGTATAATCTTTTCCTTCTTTTCCTAGCGGGCGGGCTTTTGTTCTCACTGCATAAATTTACCTTAATTAAGTTGGTTGTTCAAAAGATCATAAAGGTCTTAAGCCCCAGATTATTGACCAGTGTGTTTTGCAAAATAATCAAACGTCGACTAACGTCGACGATAAACTTATAAACTTTGCTGTAAAAACACAGCGTGAATTATAAGTATACCAAACACGGATGTTTATCGAACATATTAGTCCGTGAATGGACCCACTGATGAGCAAATCAAAAGCCAATATTATTTTGCGAAACACACTGGTCAATAATCTGGGGCTTAGACCTTAATGATCTTTTGATAAATTACCATATACCCCATAAGCTAGAAATAGCTGCTGCGTATGCATTTTTTCATAACTTTTGGTTGTTGTTAAAAAAAAAAAAAACAAGTTGTAAAAAGTGATTACTCCGTGAGGGCTTATCTACTCCGGGATGGTGAGAGATCGATTTCCAACTATGTGATCTGGAAAAAACGTTCCCACCTCGGCAAGGGTCTAAGTAAACACTCCGAGACTAAAATTGGTCCTGAACAACTTTTGCAAATGCCGTTGGATTCGGAAAAAAATTGGGTCACCATCCTTATGTAAATATGTGAAGAATGCAACTCACATAGCATTAATGGTTTGTGACAGGCTGGCCCTGACTCACATCGAGCTGTTGCTTTGGTTGCTGTGTTTTAGGTGTCGCTAGGCCGGGATGGGGTGGATATCTGCGGCCCCAACCAACAAGCTTCAGCCAGCCAACTCTATATCTAGCTGCCCTCACAAGTTTTGCACAATACGTTGGGCTGATGTATACTCTTCCATATGCCAGCGCCTACTCTACTCCCCTACTGCACCGATTTAGTTAGTTTTAGTTTTAAATGACTTTTATTTAAATTCAGTATAATAAGAATACAAAATATCAATTTACAGAAGTCTAATTAGGTTTGGCCCAAGGCCGTCTTCCAGGCTGACAGTTTTTTTATTTTATTATTTTTTTTATTAACAGTGGCAATTAAAAATCTTCATCAATTATAGATTTCCTGTGGCACCCCACCCCTTTTCTCCATTCAGGATGTCGACGACTTCGTTCGCATCTAAAACAGTTTTTCCGAAGAAACCGACTCGGAATTCCTTTAATACTGGATAGATGCTAAGAAAATAAAACACGTCTTCTCTTTCCTTCATATTACAGATACTGCACAAGATTGGAAGGTCTGCACGGTGTAGTATAAAATTTGAGTTTACCAGCTCGCTCCTCATTTTGAAAATTGTCGTTATTTCTTTAGTAAAACTGCTGTTTAAGAAGTAGGTTTTGTCCGAAAGATGGTAATTCAATTTCCTGTAATAACACCTATGCTGCAAGGAACGGACTTCGTTGTAGTACTTTTCATAACAAGTTCGCGCAGTTCCTTCAAAAATCAAGTCGAATTTTGCTTGCAGCGAAGACAGTTGCTCGTTAGGTGCAAAACGTATATTCAATCCACAGTCTGAAGCCAGAGGCTCCCACCTTTGGACGACTTTTCCTTTCGTTTTTATGGCGTTATTTAAAACCAGCTTTGGGATCCTTTCCTGTGGGGTGCCGTGGCGTAGTGGTTAGTGTGTGTGCTTACTACGCCGGAGGCCTGGGTTCGAATCCTGCCATCGTCACCTGAAAAAAAAGACTTGTTCTTTTTCACGGTCCCCACCTCCGCGAGGGTCTGACAAGCCCTCCGAGAGTATCATTTGTCTTGAAAAACTTCTCAAAGTGCCGTTCGGATTCGGCAAAAAATTGTAGGTCCCCTTGTATGTGAAGAAATCAACACTCACAGCATACATTGCTGAGAAGTTGGCCCTGGTTCACATCGAGCTGTTGCGCCACTCTATTTATTTTTTTTTTTTTTTTTTTTGGATCCTTTCATCTCTCATAGTTAGCACCCTTACAATGTAGTTGAAATGCATTTTTAGTGTATCAAAAAACAGTGGTGGGGGTCTAGTTTCAAGAGTACAGCCAGTGATGCGCGCCTGGATTCGACGTCTTTCTTGGCCGAGGCGTTAGTGTTCAATTCAAACATAGTTTTGGTTTTAATAAAGGATTGATTAAGGAAATAATAGTTAGAATAGTTGGAAATAATAGAGATAGAAAAATTTCCCAGAGATCAGAGCATTTATTAAGACGAGTTGTTTACGATACCCTCCCATTGAACAAATTTTTTCTATAACAATTTGAACCTTAAATCAAAATGGAAGAATTCATTGCTATAAGCCTTGACAAACATCAAAATTTTTAAAGCCCGAAATCTTCCAAATCCCCAGCATCAAATTTATGACATTGTCAAACAAAATAAACAAAAAACGTGTTAGGTAACCTCTCTGCCTCCCTCCTTCTTGGTCATACTTATGCCGCATCATAATGAAATGACATCTTTAGTGCCAATTCATGTTCTAATACTTTTGCAAACATAAAATAGGTATATATAGGATGAAATGTATGACAACAAATCCAATTTAAATGACTTATATGGCTTTCAAAAATTCTTCCATACAATTCTAATTGCGTTAAGTTACCTTAGCGTTTAACAGTAAAAAAACAACAAAAACTAATAAAAGTTTGCGCGACAATAAAAAAGAACTCTCAGCTAATTGCCTAGACAGTTTTCTTGCATGTATGAGAAATAAAAATATAAATGTATTCGTACCCCTACGCAACATGCAAAATATATCATTTACTTACATTATATGCACCTTGAAATAAACGAAGATAAATACATAGAGTCAGTTAAAATTATAAGCCTTAAAGAAAGTGCATTATCTCAATTAAGGCTGGGCTGCCAAAAATTAGTGTCATTCCTACTCTGGAAAAATTAAAAAAAAAAAATGAAATTATTGACACATAAAAGCGCGCTATTAGCGAAATTATATGAGAGGAAAATAAAGCATTAACCATAATAGACCTCGGCTGTGATGGTTGACGAAAGTCAAGTCACCCATAGCCGAGTTTTTACAACCACCCCGTTATAGACAAATAATAAATTTATTGCATCTCATATAAACCACGGCATGATAACACATTGAGGCGCACAAACATTGAACCTTGTTGTACCCCCCTGTATCGACCGCTCCTGTCATCAGCCATAGCAATCTCATATAGTGTAGGTGTGCAGGTATATATTTGTTTTGCTTTTCTTGATTTTTATCAAGAGTTGCGGTATAAGCGCTCATAATATGAATGACAAATGCAAGTTATACACTTTGACAGATGCCGCGCTTGACACGTTTACCATTGTTGATGAACTACATTTTCGTAGGCCCCAACGAAATTGGAAAAAGCCACACTGATGGTTTTTTTCGTTGAAATTATTTTCCCTTTTGAAGAATTTTCACAAAAAGTATTATTTGAAATGCATTGATGGGTCAGCTATGCTAAAACGTTTAGCTTAAGTATTGGATGGTTTCAAGTCTGCAGTCCCTCGTTTTCATGCCTAATCTTCTGTCTGCTGTAGATACTATTCCAATCCACTCTTTTGTCGATGACAGTAATCTGAGTTTTTCAAATTCGTTATTGGTTCCTCTCCACTAATCTTTTGGTCGTTGAACTGGAACGGCAGCGTAATGTCAATCTCATTAAACTCGGATCTTAAGAGCAGTGCTTCATCGGGATCTCTAAAGCCAGAAAGAGTTGGCTTTAATGGTTCAACACCTCACCTCACGCTCACCCTCACTAATACTTCTTCTTCTTCTTTTTTTTAAACCCCATCCCATAGGGTAAGAGGCATAGGTATATATTAAGTTTGTCACATAGTTTGTAGCACGGTGAAATAATAATAGTAGACCCCCAAGACTGTAAAGCTTAAAGGCGTATGATCAAGACCGAATAAGCTGTGTCCGTCCGTTCGTCCCTCTGTATGTCACATGCATGTTTTTATACCCCATCCCATAGGATAGGAGGTATATTAAGTTTGTCACATAGTTTGTAACATGGTGAAATAATAATGGTAGACTCCCAAGACCTTAAGGGATATGATCGAGACCGAATTCTGAATCGAATGAGCCATGTCCGTCCGTCCGTCGGTCCGTCGGTCCGTCTGTATGTCACATGTTTTTAGGCCTTAAATTTTGAGCTAGGGTGCTGAAACTTCGTACGTCAGATGCACGTCATGCGAAGCAGTACAAGTGTTTTGAAAATCCGCCCAAAGACACGCCCACAATCGGTCTAAATACGCAACTACCTCCAGATTTTTCAAAACTGTAAGACGTTCTAAAATGCTGAAATTTGACATATAGCATTTCTTAGTGAATATAAGACACAAAAAAGACAAATTTAATTGTTAAACCTCCTCTAGTGGGCGTGGCATCTATTTTAAGGGTAAATTTTCAAATGCAGTTTAGTCAGTATCTTTGCTCGAAGTTGAAAAAAATTGCTTAATATTTTATGTAGAAAACGCTTAGTTCCACATTCTGTCTATACAAAACTTTGAACCCCGCCCACATTTGGAGGCAGAATTGAAGAAAAACCTAAAATTTTCCAGAAAAAATTAATTTCGACTGCCGTTGAGCCTAATTTAGGAAAGCGTGAAACAAAAAAAGTAGCAGGTTAGGTAAACAATACTTTCGACCAGATTTCGTTCATATAAAGTTTTTAGCCACGCCCCCTTTGAGGGGACGATTTTTCAAAAATATTGAATTTGAACCAAAAAATTCAATTTTTACGTACATTTAAGTGTTGAAAATATTGAAAATATCTGTGAGAATATCTTATAATTAATAGTTTGTAATTAGGGGCGGTTGGACCACGCCCCTTTTCGAAGTTTGCATTACTTATAAAATGTCAAAAAATAACTATGCCATCAGCATTTTACAATGTGGGATAGGATGGGGTATTCAACGGTCCGTTTTACAGACTGTAACTTCTGCGTACGTACTGTAGCACTTACTCACTGGTTCGGTTCTAAATTTGGCAGAATTGATGAAAAACCTTGAGTTTTCCATAAAAACGCAATTTTGACAGACCATTTTATAAGTAAACGAGATTCCAGGCTAGATTCCACTCTTTCAAAATTTTTAGCCACGCCTCCTTTAAGGGGCGAATTCGCGAAAATGTTGAATTTGAACCAAAAAATTTACATTTTTGCTTACATTTAATAAAAATGAGAATAAAATTTATTAAGAGATATCTATGCTAATATTGATAGTTTGTAATAAGAACGCTTGGACCACGCCCCTTTTTAAAGTATTAGATAACCACAAATCGTTAAAAAAAATACATAAATATAAGTAACTTATACAATGTGGGATAGGATGGGGTATTAAACGGACGGTAGGCTCTGCGCACACACTATGACACTTACTCTCTCTGGTTCTTTAAGGCGCGAGGTTGTGATCTGAAATGGTGGATCATAACCCTCCCACTCTACTGCATTCCTAATGGTCCGCTTATAGGGTACGCCGATTTGACCTCAGAATATACCGCCAGGCCACCTGGTTTTGGATCTCTTCGTCACTGAGGCCAAATAAATGCTGTTGTCGTTGCATTTGTGTGATCCAGGAATGTTTGGCGTTCCTTTCTTTCGCGATTGCGCTGGAATGTTGATTGACATCACGTTGTTGACAAGAGTTCGTGTTCGTAGGATCTCTCCTTGGAGGAACACGGCAATACCAACTGAGCCGGTCGTTCTCTATTTTTCTGGAGATAGGTTCTTTTACATGGAGGCTTCCTCGGATCTTCGTACTTCTTATGCGAAGCATCTTCATCTCAGAACCCCAAGAATACGTTATAAAAAAGGATTTGCCAATGAACCCCCACTTGATTATAAAGGGTGATTTTTTAGCTGGTTTGGTTTTGGCAACACTGGTTTTGACAGCTGACGTGTGTTTAGTACCTTGTGTCACTGTCAAACAGCTTCAGTTTGGTTTGCAATTTAACCATGGATCGTCTTACAAATGAACAACGCTTGCAAATTATTGAATTTTACTATCAAAATTCGTGCTCGGTTCGAAATGTTCATCGCGCGCTGCTTCCATTTTATGGTCGGCATTCTCGACCTTCTGAGCAGTCTATTTGGAAGATTGTTTCGGGCCGGTCAATTGGCCGCCTAGATCGTGCGATTTGACACCATTAGATTATTTTTTGTGGGGGTATGTCAAGGCTAATGTCTATAGGGACAAGCCCGCTTCGATTGACGCACTGGAAGCCAACATCCATGCATTCATTCGTGAGATACCGGCCGATATGTGTGAAAGAGTATGCCAAAATTGGACTCAGCGGATGGGCTACCTGAGACGCAGCCGCGGTCAACATTTGCATGAAATTATCTTTAAACATTAAATTGCAAGGTTCAAACTATCGATTCAAATAAATTTTTCGAATTTTTTGTGTTTTTTTTTTTAAAAAAAGTTCTCAACCTCTTAAAAAATCACCCGTTAGAATACAAAATTTATTCCGCGAAATCTAAGGAAGACTGTCAGACTAGGGGTCCCCATGTATCGCTGGGCCCAGTGGAACAGAAGGATCTGGCCCTGGATTTGCGCGTAATCTTAAGTCAAAAGTTGTTTCTGCACAACGAAAAATACATATAAAAATCTGAAGCGGTATCCTTTGAAGATTTGTTTTTGCAAAATTGTGTTTGTCCTTTTAGATAGAAATTTGCATTTGCAGTGCCGCTCAAGTACCTTAATAATCCCATTTGTTGGACCGCGTGTTCAATGACAATTTTTTTATGATTCCTTCTGCTTTTATAGGTCCAGAACAATATAAGCGTCCTATCTTTATTGTGCATTGAGGACCTAAACTAAAAAGTACATACCTACTTATTCGTATACCTGACGCCAAGCTATATAGACGCGTTTGATATCTTTATTTTGTGTATTAATTTTTTTTGTAAAGAAAATATTTACGTACTTAACTAAGAATAGGAGGACAAAATGTTTCATTCCTTCTTAAGGTAGGTATCAAAAAGCGGTTCTGTTTGAATCAACCCTGACGACCTTGTGTCAAAGGAATTCCTAAAGGTGTGATGAGATTTTTTTTTTATACCTGTCGCATAAAAACGGCCGCGCGCTAAAATTATTGCAGTCGTGGTAGGCGACACACTGTGATCTAATGAAGACTCCTTAACAAAGGCAAATTTATGCTTGGTGCATTGGGGTTTTTCGTTTTTCTGCGGCGTAATTAGTTCTGTGAAATTGGGTTTCTGCGCGGGTAGAATTGAAAAGGTCCGAAAACGGTATTCACCTTCATCTACACCGGTACCTACATATGTAGGTATCTTCTCAAAGGCAATTCCAAAACTTGACCTTGCACGCGTGTTTATTGTCCGTTTACCTTAAATTGTAGTCCTTCGTTTGTTAATCCGCTCTCTAATTACCTAAATGGTGTCTCTGTGTATGGTGTCCTTGGTTACAGAGCCGAGTCTGATTTTGTTGGTAAACAAAATATTTTGTCCTTTTGTATCCTGGTTTTGTTCTCACCTACAGTGCTGTTGATAGATTTCATTATTCGAAAACAATCAAATATTCATTGAGCAGTTTCATGTATAATTTTGTAAGTTTTAAAGCTGCCACTGTATGTCGTTTGTAATGCAATAAATATCCTTGGTTGTCATAGCTATTATGGAGTTTATTAAAGGACACTTTGTGGTGGTTTCTGTACAACGATATCTAAAGGAGAGGTATAGCTAATATACCTACATAGGTGTAGCGAGCAGAAAATCTTTGTGGTGATCTTGATTTATCGAGGATCAAGAATTTATTTTTACATCACTATCATTACCTACATAGTAAGAGGTAGATACCTACCATCAATATTAGTAATTGGTACCTACACAGTAGGATATATAGGTAGCTACCTACTATATCTTACTAAGCTTTGTTTCCTGGAAGGTAAAAGCCTTCATGATCACTCGTGCTCATACTGTAGTGTGAGATTTTTACTCTACTAAAAAGCCGACGGAAAATGGTGGCCTCCATTTCCACTACAATCTACAACTGAATTTCCTTAACAAATAGTTCAAGCTTGGTTAAACGTGTTGAGTAGGGCTTCCACTGAAAGCACAAAGCAATACTGAAATTGTACCCATCACCTATGACCTATGTATGCGGTTTGTGTTTTCCTTTCCGAATGGTCTACTTCGTTGCTGCCAGACGTTAGGGCACAAAGTTTGTCTCCCTCATGTCTCATCCCAGATGCGCATCAGAAAGACGATAACGAAGTTTGCAAGCAAAGTGCTTAGATACGCTTATATTTTGAAAATCTTCATTCTTCCGGTAAGCCAATTCATTTCTGATCTAACCTGGGGTGGAATCGGTTAAGGTGATCTGTTATTTTCACATTTTGTGACTATCAATGTGATCAAACAAAGTAATCCCTTTTGGCGTAATGTGATCAAAAAAAAAATAGTGTTCCGAGTCGTTGCTTTATTTACACTACTGGATCATAAACGAGTTTAGCCGTAAACTCGCATAACCTTATGAGTTTTCCCATATATTGTCATTCAATTTCGGTTTTGAATTTGTCAATTTTTCCTCAACTTTGGATACAAATATCTACGAAACCAAGTGTCCAGTCTGAAAACTCCTTGCATTTTTGAGGTCAACATACATTTGCTGTTGTATTACCTTCTTTTAACGATCTTCAAACTTTTCAAAATAGTAGGATAGGCAGTAGACACTAACGACAACACAGTCTCAAGGATTTCAGAACCGAGTTCCTGTCTAGAAGTGCATGAAATTCTAAACGATTTTGTGTAAGCTTTTTGCCAAAAACTCAGTTTATGATTCAATGTGAATAGCTTATCTTATGCCCTCTATCTACACACCGAACCAAGAACTGTGAAAAAACGCGAAATCTTCTTCAAAAACATGAGTTTTCTCATAAGTTTTTGTTAAAATTTTTATTTTCGAAACCCAGAAAACTGAGATTTTAATTCAGTGTGAAGAGCATATAGAACATAGAAGGGGTGAAACGCTTCAACAGTTGCAAGCCGACCTCGAGCGATTGGCGAATTCGTTCTATCTCAACACCAGGGAAATTAGGGAAACAGGGAAATTATAACCGAGTTGGCGACCGATGCGTTTACTAATGCCATTGCGGACGGAAAGCTACAACTGGCTGTAAGAATAATGGCAGGTAAGGAGACACTCGCTGAAGCACTTGCATTCGCCCTGACAGCAGCAGACCAAGCTTCGGGGATCTGGCTACGCTAGAATGCAGGAATCAGGGAAATGGCTACGCTAGAATGCTCACGTCGACGCATCGACATCGAAAAGCAAAACACGAACACCACTCGGGGACAATTGAGAAGCTGGAATCGTAACAAGGTGGGACGCATACAGCGCCAGTCCAGAGCTCCACCTCCAGTAAGACAAGCGAGCTGCCCACATTGCGGCAGAAGGAGGCAGAATGAGGAAGCATCTGGCAGGGACAACATTCAACCTGCTGGACAAGCTCCGGAGCAACAGCAGTCGGAAAACGCCTAAGAACCAACTTCGCGGGGCAAAATTACCAGGACCATCATCCATGTCTCGCAAACAAAAGGCTACAACAAGAGCCTGGCAGTGGAGGCAATCATCGCCATGAGAAAATGTGTAGCTACTATCGACACAGGTGCCACGGCCTTCATTATTCGAAGAGACCTTGTTCAGACGTCCTGGCTACATAACACTAACTGCTACAGTCTTAAGACAGCTACAGGAGAAGCTGCCAAAGTATACGGGGAGGTGCTGCTACAGATATGTACAACTCGCGGGACTGACCTTCTCACATGCATTCTTGGTAGCCGACATATGCGACGAATGCATCATTATAATGGACTTCATGAAGGCACACGAGGTAGTTCTAGACCTTCGAATGCAGGTGCTAAGATATCGAACCGTCGAGATCCCTATGGTATATACGAAAACGACAGCGCTGTGAGTCTCCGAGCGATACTGGGAAGCGATGAAGTTCTGCGACCTTTTTCAGAGACAGTTCTTTGGACACGTTTGGAGGGTGATCCGGGGAACCACCGTTTCTATCTGATCGAGCCAGATAACAAAAGTAAGCTCTAAAGTTACGCCTTTGGGAAAAATTCTTGCAGAACCCAAGAGCACACAGTTAAGCCCAGACAAGGAGAGGTGATTGGAAAATGCGTACCCATTGCAGCCATTTCGACAGTAACTGAGGGTGAGCCTGCGCGAGTCCTGTCTCTCCATTAAAGGTTACCGAGACATGTAATACTATACTCCGAGACTGTGAGCTAAATCAGGAGCAGCAAACCATAGCAGAAAATCTCATAGGCGAGTTTGCTGAAATATTTGCGTCACAGGATAAGGACTATGGACGTACAACATCGCATAGACACCGGAGATTCTAGACCAATCCGCCAACCCGCTAGACGACTTCCGTTGGCGAAACAGGATGAGGCCGCCGAGATGTTATCGACCATGGAAAAAGAAGTTTTGATCGAAAGCTCGAAAAGTCCGTGGGCGTCACCTGTTGTACCTACTGGTGAAAAAGAAGGATGGCAGCACTCGATTCTGCGTAGATTACCGGAGGCTTAACGATCTCACAAAGAAAGATAGCTACCCTTTTCCTTGAATAGATGACACATTGGACACACTCTCTGGAGCTAAATGAATTTCCACCCTTGATCTGAAAAGTGGCTACTGGCAGGTACAGATCTATCCAGAAGACAAAGAGAAGATCGCTTTCACAACTGGCAATGGACTATGGCCGTTTACAATAATGCCACCTTTGAGTATCTTATGGATGACTTGGATGACGTCATCGTTTTGGGAAAGACGTTCGCTGAACTTCGCGACAACTTGAGGGATGTGTTCACTTCAACCCAAAGAAGTGTGCGCTGTTCAGAGCAGAAGTTAAGTTTCTGAGGCATTTGATATCGTCGGATTGAGTGAACACGGATCCGGATAAAATCGAAGCTGTGCGAAGTTGGCCAGTTCCCAAAGACAAACACCAGATACGCAGCTTTCTCGTACTACAGGAGGTTTGTCCAGGATTTCGCCGGAATCGCAAAGTGTCTGCACCAGCTGACTGAGAATGGAAGGCAGTTTAAATGGTCGAAAAAAGCTTTGAACATCTGAAGCAGCGACTTTGCGAAGCACCGTCGCTGCTTCAGATACCGTCGCTACTAGACTACCCCATCCCTGGCGCAGTATTGTCGCAATTGTTCGATGGGCAGAAGAAAGTGGTAGCATACTTCAGCAATGTTCTAACCCGACCAGAGAGAAACTATACTGTGTTACCAGGCGAGAACTCCTTGCTCTTATACTGGCGACGAAACATTGCCAGAAGTACCTGAGTGGCCAGAAGTTTATCTTGCGTACAGACCACGCCGCTCTCAAATGGTTACTTCAGTTCAAAAATCCTGAGGGCCAAGTCGCAAGGTGGATAGAGCGATTGGAAGGAATCTATGGCGAAACCGAGCGCAAGGGATATATCCAACAGAAGTCCCACATTAAAGACGTATTGGGCGTATTGGGAAATGCCTGATGGAAAATCCTTTAAAATGCAGCTTGTGGTTCCACGGTTGAAAGTCCAGGATATTCTACGGGAAATGCACGATGGAGTATCTGGTGGGCACTTGGGCATCAACACAACCCTGGAAAAGGTACGGGAACGTTTTTATTGGCTGAGTGCAAGAAGCGACGTTGAGAGCTGGTGTCGGAAGTGTACTACTTGTGCTGCTAGTAAAGGACCCAAAGTCAATAGCAGGGGTCAAATGCACCAGTACAATGTGGCTGCTCCCTTTGAAAGGATCGCCGTCGGCAACGCAGGGCCGTTTCCGAAAACGGTAATCGTTACATCCTTGTAGTTGCCGATTACTTCAGCAAGTGGACCACTGGGTGTGCAGGTCCGAACCTGCCAATGGAATTACATTCCAACCGGGGAAGAAACTTCGAGTCGAATGGTGGAACGCTTCAACAAGACACTGAAGGAACATCTTTCCAAAGTAGTGGACGAGAATCAACGAGATTGGGATCGGCGAATACCTTTATTCCTCATGGCCTACCGAAGCGCTATTCACAGTACAACTGCATACACTCCATCTGAAGTTTTATTGGGACGGACTGCCAAGCTATCCAGTGAACTCAAATTCGGATTTTCCATTGAAGACCCAACATGCGAGGAGGACTACGTGGCGGACCTTAAAGAAAGGATCTATGACATACACCAAAGGACCAGAAGCAATATAAAGATTGCGAGCGACCGCATGAAGACTCAAGTGAAATCGAGCTTATATTACAATACCCTGTGTCGGGTATATAATGAGAGCTTGGATGGTCATTCTAGAAATCAACAATGGCACCAACTTAAAATTGGTATAAGGAATGTCTCCTCGCTAATGGAAAAGGAACTTAAGCTAGTTAAGGACGTTTGACGCTATGGCATCTCCTCAAATAAGATGCCTCAAAAAATATGGGCGTAGGCTCTTCTGGTCCGGCTGGCGTCCCACAATGCATGAGTACGCAACACCAGGTAGATGTGGGGATGCTCACAAGACCCCGGCTGGTTGTCGGTAAATGCATTTGAGTTTATTCCGTTGGAGGGGGAGGGAGGGCTTTAATCTTAAAACCTAAGCTTGAACGACCGAGAATTGGCTCTAGTGCATTGTCTACTAATTCACCAAATCGAGAGACAGAGTATGAGCCCTTCTTTCGAAATTGATTCTGCCCTCGGATGAAAACAGGAATAGAAGGACTTGGACTTTTGCTCTGCTTATAGCTTGTCCATCATGAAAACCTTTATCCCACACAAAGACATTCAGAAATACACTTGGTGCCGGCACAGTTTAAATCAGAGATCGTTGTTTGATTTCTTTGCAGTCCCATATAGTGTGTTCAAAAAATGATTTGCGGTGTTCGCGTTTTTGGAGGAGCTGAGCAGTCACCTGATCACAACTCTTAAATGCATAGGAGAATGGTAGCTATTTTCATCGGCACTCATAGCCTCTGCAAGAAAGGTTTGTGGAGGGAAGCGCCTAGGTGTGACTGTTGTTGGTGAAAAAGAACAGCGTGGCTTAAAACACCTGCAGTTCAAGAAGCCATCAGAGAGAAGAAGAAAGCCTTTATTGTGTGGATTCAATGTAGAAACTCAACTTTACGAACCCGAAACAATGAGGCGCAAAGAACTTCCAATCCAGCAGTCAGTCAGAATAGCCAAGGAAGAAGCATGGAAAAAGTTCGTGAGAGGTTGAAGCACGATTATACGGGTCAAGATCTTTTGGCAGACCATTCGCCGACTCATAGAAAAGAAGTATAATATCGTACAAAAAGCTAAATCGGAGTTCTTCAACCCGCAACAAGGCACTGTAGGTGGCAATCCGCAATTCCACTGCTCGAGAATAGCGAATAGGTCTAGGTAATGCAACGTTAGGACTCAATCGCGAAAAGTGGATAATTTTGCTGAAGTTGATGAAATCCGGCTAGGAAAGCCAAGGCATTGCGTAAAGAAGGTGTAAAATGGCTAACAGGTGTCATTAAAGTGGCCTAGAAGAGCGGGAAAGCATCTATCGATTGGCAAACAGGAGTTATAGTGCAGTGCCCATGTCCGAAAAGGCGGCTGTAATCGAGCCTTTGTTATGGGAACACGAACAGTAGTATGGGTTTTGGTCTGCTAGCGGCACAACAGACCAGCTTTTTACTCTTCGACTTATCGTATACATCACACTTTTAGTCACGCAACGGTTTGATCCCCTGTTTATGGAAATACGCGCTCATCGAGCAACCGGCATTTAACTAGTTTGTTTTTTTTTCTGTTTTTTAGTTGCTCGTTGTCAGAAATTAATTTGTATAGCGCGCAGCTCTACAAACGGTTGGACGGTCATCAGGAAAGCAGTGAATGTAAATACCTCAGTTTTTAGGTCAGTTTTCGTTTAAACCAAGTATTCGTTCAATTCAAAAAGAATTAGTTCGCGGGTACAAGCTGCCGAAAAGAGGTTTTCTGAGGTGCGCTACTGGGTGTAACCTACTCATAGAGATGAAGTTCGAAACGTCAGTATTCGCAGGAATCTTAATGTTGAGCAACTACCTACTTCTTCGAGTGGAACGATCAATTCTCTATGGTTTGAACACGTTTTAAATCTAAAAAAAAAATACCCCCTCTCACCAAGCTTAACTTAAAACGAGACGGTGAATAAGCTCTGTATGATATCATGCACGTAGGTATTTTATTTAAGGCACGTCGCTTTTTTTTGAAAACTAAGGATTTGAGGAACAAGAAAAAAAAGATTTTTTACATGTTGTTGGTATATGTGCATTATTTATGCAGAGATAACATGTAGGCTATTTGGACACCCGAGGTGGAAGTGGGCTGTGGCGCAGATTGTAGCACCTTCACCTATGACCAACAATTGGAAGGTCCTGGGTTCGATTCCTGTCCTGGTCCATTTTTGGGGTAACTTTCATTGGGGTTCACTTTCTTTTATGTCGCAAAATAAAGAATCGTTCGACAAAGAAAGCGTACAATGTTAAAAAAAAACATTACGAAACTTACCATGCCAAGGGCAAGTAAATATATTTCACAGCAACCAGGAACTTATCGTCTTCTTTGCGGTAAGTTGCGTATCAGAACATGTTACTGTCTCACTCCAGTAAAAAATGCAAAGTTTTTTTTATTGGAATTTTATTCCTTCTCTTAAATTCAAACTTATAAACAATATAAAAAAATATTTTATTCTCTTTTACAGGGTGTTCTTAATGCGTTTAGTTTTGTTTTCTTCTTAAATTTTTTGTAAAGTATATACACACAAAAAAAAATTAAATAAAAAAATACAATTTCGTATAAAACAATAATGAAAGTAAGCTTTCCGCTAACCTTTAACCGAGAGACCACTAAAAGCTTAGTCAATGGGGGGAATTGTTTTTATATTTACGGAAACAGGCATGTTAATCTTAATGTACTTCCGGGTTACTGGTTGGTGGACAGAGTGCCATCTACCTATCTGTCTCTGATCTCCCTTGTTTTTGACTTACAACTCGTATAAAAAATAGTTTTATATTTGAGAATACAATAACATGCGTTAAGATATTAGATGTGTATTATACTATGTACAAAGCTTCCTACTTAATTGCGGGCCTTTAATTCAGGCCGACCCAAGCAACGCTTCGTTTGATATCATCTCTCTCGTCGCTAGAGACCCGGGATTCATCCTCGTTCGCGATCGACTCCTACTGAGCTGCGCTCTTCGTTCAGCCCCGGCGGGTCGTTGTCGTCTTTTCTGTCTTTGATCCCGATTGCCAAAGGCCGAACCGGTTTGCAGGGCTTCCAGCAAGCTGTCCATTACGCCCTCTTGGGCGTTTGCCGCGTCCATGTCGACCAGAGCCAGCTTTCGCTGTTGCCGCTCGAGCAGATCACGTTGAGATTGTTCGCGAGCCTCTTGCATGCGGCGTTTCTTCTCCTCCTCCTCACGTATTCGCACGTTGTCCTGATGGGCTTGAATAAAGGCATCTTTGAAGGTTTTTATATCGGTGAAGAACTCCTCCATGGTATACTTGTTCGGGTCGAAGGCATAGTACTCGCCCAGCTCCTTGTAGAGCTTCTCCATCTGGACTTGCATTTTGCCCAAGACGTCGACCTGTTGTCGACAATCGGTCGCAAACTTTCCCATTACGTCGGCAAACTTATCATCGTCGCATTGCGGAACTTTGTTGTTGCTGAGGTCGGACTCGAGGTTCTTGACGGCGGCGTTCATTTGGCGCATTGCCTTCTGGATGTTGTCGAGATTGACGCGCGACGCCTTGTCCACGTGCGAGAGGTCGTTGTAAAATGTCAGCGCATCGGGGAATTTCTTCTCCACCAGCGAGGCGAGGTAGTGCAGCAGTGTGTGTTTGTTGTCCGCGTCCTTGGTGTTGGACAGCTTGGTAAGGTAGGAGAACTCAAAGCCGAAAGCTTGCTCGTTCTTTGTGCCCGAATTCATGTAGTTACCCAAAAGGAGAATAAGTTCGAGAATTTTAGCGAATTTCTTACTCGTTCGCACTTCATCGCAGGCCGCGGTTCCTGCTACGATCTCTGGCTTGATGTCCTGTATCATGTCGGCGTAGGTGAGTTTGAAATTCAGGCTGTGCAGTCGAGGTCCCAGACGCTTCACTTCGCCGATCGTCGCAGCAAACTGTTCTACTCCCGAGAGCGGCTCACCCTTTGTCTTGATTTCTTGGAGTCGTCTGAGCTGCTCCGGCGGTGGCATGTATTGAATCAACTGCTGTAGAATATTAGAAGACAGGATGGCCGTATCGCAACGCAAAAGGCATATTTTAATTTGCTCGTATGACAGGTGCTTGAGTGAGCCACCCAAGAGAATGGCGATGTTTTGCGCCGCCTTGCCGTCCAGCACTTTTAGGTCTATGTTTTTCTTAGTGAGTGTAGTAGGCTTGTCCACAGAGTCTTTGTTGTCTTTCTTTACTGGTTTCGAGGAGAATTTTACGGAGAGTTCTGTAAGGAAGTCTTCCGATGCCAACGCATCTTCATGGCACTTCACCCAGAAGGCCTTTTCGGACATTTTCTGTGGAACGATTGGCTTCCAGTTGGCGCGCTTCATTGGGTTCTTAAGCTCCCACTTTTTCTTTGGCTTTAAGCCATAGGGAAGCACATTTGCTGCAGCCATCGCCATGAAAGGTGGTGGTGGCGGACCTCGAGGTCCTCCCATCATATTAGGCATTGGCGGCGGTGGTGGGCCGCCCATGCCCGGCATAGGTGGCGGTGGTGGGCCCCTCGGTCCACCCGCCATTCCAGGCATTGGTGGCGGCGGAGGTGGTGGCGGACCACCCCTTGGCGCACCCGGCATCGGCGGTGGTGGAGGCGCACCGCCCATCGGTGGCATGGGGATGTTTACTTTTGGCAGTTTGCCTGTTGGAGCCACTATGCCAGTTGCTTCCATTACTCTGATCTTTTCCTCAAGATGTGCCGCCTTAGCCTCGGCCTCTTGCTTCGCGCTCACAAGCTCTTCGATCTTCTTCTCGTACTCCTCCGTTTGCTTTGTTTCTTTCGCCTTTGCCTTCTCCACGATATCATCGAGCAGCAGCGAGGTGTCAATGTTAAAATTGCGGTTGTCAAAGTTCGGATCGCAGTACCCCTTGTGGAAGACAATTTGTGATATGCACTCCTCAATCAGCTGATAGTACGCCGGCCGGAAGTAATAGTCATCGCGAATAAAGAGCAAGTGCTGTAGAATCGATAGGAAATACTGCTCCGATGGTGTGTCCACTACCAGATTCTTAAGTACATCGAAGCAATCGTTAACGTCATCCATGTCGAAGCGAACATTGTCAAATCGTTGAATGAACTCCTCAGAGTCATCCTCGCGGATTTCATTGAAGATCTTGTAGTGCTTCTTCAAATCGTCGTTGTTGCTCTTCTCTACGATCTCGGTGAATTCGTTGATCTTGTCGTAGAGGCCCATTCGCATAATCTCACAACGCAAATGCAGGCGGAAGTTTATGTCACTGGGTGTGTTGGTGATGGTGTTTATGAAAATCAAACTGTGACACGCCAGATCCTTCTTGGTGTCGTTCTTCTCCTGCACGAACAACCCATCGACGATGGGCCGAAACCGTTCGCTGCTCTTGTACTTTGTTGATGCGGCAGAGGTTATGGCACGTAGAACTTTCTTATAACCGTTTCGTTCGGACACAAGACAAAAACTCGCCAATAGCTTTAAAGCTTCGCACATCGCATTCGGCTTGAGTGGATCGAGACTTTGTGCGAGTAAAAGGACGACAGGGTGCTGTTCGGGTGTGAGAACGAGATTTAAGCCCCATGTGTTATTCATAAATGCCTTTAAGCAGCGGATACATTCGAATTCGATGCGATCAAAGTTGCGCTCTTTTTTGCAACGTCGCAGTAAATTTACAATTTCATCGATGCCATCCTCACCGAATTCCTTGATCCAACTAATTGGATTGCTAGTGAGGGCCACGCGAAGACTCTCGACGCACTGGTAGATCTTATTTTCGGTGTGCTCTCCATTCTGGAGGTATTCGATGTAGTCGTTGGGCTTTTCGAAACGGGAGTTTGAACGATGCTCCAAGGAATTCTTACCTATAAAGAAGAGCAAAAAACAAACGTGAGGACAATTAATGTTAGCAAATGTAATAGCTTCGGTCCGCGCGCTGTCCGTAGCTCTCGATATACCCTATTCCCAAACTCGTTTCTATTTTTTGCGCTAAGTCAGCCCTAATTACCAAATATGTACATGACCATATTTGCCTCCCATTTGAGTTTTTTTTTTTAATTCTGCTTCCAAATGCAGGCATTAAATATTTTGAATGTAAAAATTGAAAACCAAGTAAATGAAAATAAGACCCGGAAAATGTTATTAAATTTTCATAATTTTTTATTTATGAAAAAAAGCAACGCACGGAAGGAGAAAGAGACACTGTGATTAGACGCGGCCTTCCAATTTTTATGCTCTCCTTTGAAAGAACTGAGAGCATAAACGATATTTATAAAATAAAAATGATACTTAACATCAGGGTTAAAATCGAACCCATGCGAAAGGGCAATAGACTGATACCCCAGTTTAAGCGATGCCAAGAATTCAGGCACACAAGTGCCTACTGCCAAAAAGAACCACGTTGCGTGAAATGTGCCGGAAAACACCTGTCATCAGAGTGCAAAGTTGACATAAAGGCTCCAGCAGTTTGCGCCAATTGCCACGGAAACCACCCCGCGAACTATCGAGGATGTGAAGTAGCCATAGAGCTGCAAAAGGGACGAGAACCTCTTAAGGAAAATACTAGAGGTCAGAATCAAAGCCTAGGACGCCCAAAACCTGCTGAAACTCCTAAGCCAAAGACTCCAAAGACGCCAAAGCCGATCAAAAGTGGAAGATTGGCAAAGGAGGCGTCGACAAAAGGCGTAAAAGCTCCACAAAAGAGCGGCACCAGTTCAAGTGCAGCGGAGAAACCACCACCGGTCGGACCGAAATCATACGCACAGGTTGCGGCAAACGTAAACAAGGCAAGATCGCCCACAACAGATGCAGTGTCTCAGATCCTCGCTGTAATCTTGAAGAAACTTGAGGATCAGACTAAAATCAACAAAGTTATAATTGACAAACTGAGCAAGCTCGAGTTTAAGCCTCGAAAAAATTACAAGAGAACATGAATATGAAACAGTTATTTAAAATACTAACATGGAATGCACACGGCCTTCTGAATAAAATAGACGAACTAGAAGTAATTCTACGGAAAAACAATATTGATATTTGCATGATTACGGAAACTCACCTTTAAAACGGGTCTACACCCAAACTTAAAGTTTACAATGACTATCACGCACATCACCCTTCGCAAAATTCGAGAGGAGGATCCTCCCTCTACATTAAAAACTGCATAAAGCACTTCAAGAACACAGAAGTTGAGCTAGACTCTATGCAGATCAGTTCAGTTTCTGTAAAAATTGACTGCTTAGATTATAACATTGCATCTTGTTATTTCCCGCCAGGATATAGACTGGTGGAAGACGATCTTGATCGTATGTATGACTTCATTGGGTCCAATTTTATCATTGGGGGTGACTTTAACGCGAAGCACACTTTTTGGTGCTCACGATGCAATTCAACAAGAGGCAGATTACTGTACAAAAATAGTATGAAGCGTAGGGTGGACTTTTTCTCCACGGGTAAGCCAACATATTGGCCAACCGATAGGAATAAAAAGCCTGACCTTGTCGATTTTTTCATCGCTAAAGGGTACCCCAAATACCTTACGCGAATTGAAGAGTGTTATGATCTTTGCTCAGACCACTCAGGAGTTATCTTGAAGATGGGTGGAAGACTGGCGAAAATAGAAAGAGCTCCTAGATTAGCTAGCAAAAACATGAACTGGGACGCTTTCAGAAAGGACTGTAAGGAGGGTGTTGGCTTGAATGTGCCATTGAAAACTCCTTTCGAGTTAGAAACCGCAGTTGACAAATTCATTGAAGCAATTCAGAGCGCTGCTTGGAATAACAATTCGTCCCAAAAGAACGCAGTTAGCACCGACGGGCATGTACGTAAAACATATCCGCTCGAAATCGAAGAATTGATTCGTGAAAAGAGAAGAGCGCGTAGGAGATGGCAAGGCACGAGGCCCCCCCCCCCCAGACAAAACCCTATTGAACCACCTCTCTAACAAACTGAAAGGAATGTTGCAAGATCTTAAAAATCGTGAGACCACTGAATACCTTGAAGGCTTGTCGGCGGATAGGAGCTCAAACTACTCGCTGTGGAAAGCAGTTAAGTCTATCAAGAAACCTATAATCCACTCGGCACCAATAAAAAAAGCTAACGGCGAATGGGCAAGAGAAGACAAAGAGAAAGCGAATTTGTTTGCTGAACATTTAGAAGAAACATTCAAGCCTTTCGACGGTCCGCCGTTGGCTGACGTTCTAAACAACCACGGGGAACCTGATAGCTTTAGAATGAAAAAAGTTTCATTAGTTGAACTCCGACAGACAATTAGCAAACTTAAAAATAATAAGGCCCCGGGCTACGACCTGATCACTGGCGAAATATTAAAAGAGCTACCAAAAAAGGCATTAGTCAAGCTACTTTATATGATAAACGCTTCTCTTAGACTTCTATACGTTCCAAGACAATGGAAAGTTGCTGAAGTCCTTATGGTTCCAAAATCGGGGAAATGCGCAAATGATAAAAAATCTTATAGGCCCATATCGCTTCTGCCGATAATATCGAAAGTATTCGAGAAACTTCTGCTGAAGCGATTACAACCAATAATTGCAGAAAGACGCTTGATCCCGGATCATCAATTCGGTTTCAGACCTAACCATTCCACAATAGATCAAGTCTACAGAATAACGCATGAAATTGAAAAAGCCTTATGTTCAAGTGCTTTCCTCGACGTATCGCAAGCTTCCGACAAGGTATGGAACGAAAGCTTGAAATATATACCGGCAAAACTTGCCGGAAGACATGTTTAAAATATTGGCAAATTATCTTGAAAGCAGACTCTTTCGTGTTAGGTGTAGTAGTGAATACTCGAGTTTCAAGCAAATTCGGGCTGGCGTACCCCAGGGAAGCGTCCTCGGTCCGACTCTGTTCCTGCTCTACACAAGGGACATACCTCTAGATGACGAGACAGTCGTGGCCACGTTTGCGGACGATACGGCCATCCTGGCAACAGGTGAATCAGTCGAGTCATCAACGAGAAACCTCCAACGAGCATTGGACAGAATTTGTGTCTGGACGAAGACCTGGCGAATCGCTCTTAACGAGAACAAGTCTACGCATGTGAATTTAACTTACAGAAGGGTTAACAATTTGCCTCTGTTCATAAATTCTGCACAAATACCTTATGCAAATGAAGCGAAGTATCTAGGGATGACACTGGACGCTAAACTAAGGTGGAAACCACACGTAAAGAAGAAGCGTGACGAGCTCGAGATTAGGCTCAGGGAAATGTATTGGCTTATCGGAAGATTTTCGAAATTAAGCACATATAACAAACTGCTCTTGTACAGGCAAGTGTTAAAGCCGTCCTGGACATACGGTACACAACTTTGGGGTTGTACCAAGCCGAGCAACATGTCCATGTTGCAGACTTTCCAAAACAAGACACTAAGAGCAATTGTGAATGCTCCATGGTATATTAGGAATAGCGATATTCACAGAGATTTAGGAATAGCTACCGTGGGCGAAGAAGTAACTAACTTCGCTCGAAAGCTAAATGCTCGCCTTCATGTTCATTGCAACAATGAAATGATCCGTACTCTAAACGAGACTCTTAACGATGTTAACAACGAGCGACGACTACCCTACCCGACGAAGACCCTTCGATCTAGCGACGTAGGGTGAAGCCGCATGAATGAACGGCTTAGTAGGTGCATTCACTGGAAAGCAACCCGATATCCAATGCGATTAACACTATGGAAGCGTAAACTACTTGTTAAGTTAACTTAGTTGTAGTCAAGAAGTATTATGAGAGAGCAAAAATTTACTACTATGAAGTGCGTTCTGGCAGTTTCATAGTGTCTCTCATAGATGGGTGGTTTTTTAGCACGTGGAAATCGGGCATAACCAATATCGGCTACTTCGGTTTTATGTACCTGCTATAGAGAGCGTATTGGTATCTTTGAAAGATTTTGGAGTTTTAGCCTCCGTCCATCCTAGTATTCAAAAAAAAAAAAAAAAAATGAAAAATATTGAAAACTTTTTGAGAAATAAGTAAAATATGTGCTCGTTGAAAAAGTGTTTAAGATCATAACTTTTGAGGCAAGACAAAACAAAACAATACAAAGGATTGGGTCAAAATTTGCTGAAAAAAAATTTAAACGGCCGCTTTAATGGGTTTAAAAATAAACATGAAAAAAAAATTTAGTGTGAAAAAAATCCCACATCAAAAACAGTTCAACATTTTCCAGAAAATCGTAGCGAACTTTGAATAGTTAGAATTTTGAATAGTGAGTATGTAAAAGCTTCAGTCCGTCTGGACGGAAGGAAAAATATCCTACCCTACCTATGAAAGAAATTGCCACGCCTCCAAAAAGTGGGTGGAATAACAATATTTGACGCTTTAGACGCTTTACCTCTTTAGACCGCTTAGGACCACAGTGGTGTAGCTGCAGCGGCAGTAGCAGCGGAAGTAAGAGTTGTCAAAAGTTGAAACACATGTATTCAGTTCAGTGTATTGCGCACACAATATGTGGCGACAGCGCGTAGCTGCAGCGGCAGTATAAGTTGGCCAACTTTTAACTTGTGCAGCGCTACACGGTTGACAGTGCTGCACGGTTGACAGTTCGCTTCAAGGAAAGTAAACAATGAAGGAGAAGGACGAGGAGAAATTTATCGAAATTGTGAAATATTAAGAAATTTTATAGAATTTGTGTGGACATTTTCAGGAGTGGAAACTCTCAGCCGTTGCTTACTTACTTACTTAAGGTGGCGCTACAGTCCGGGGTGGACCTGGGCCTCAGCCAACAAGCTTCGCCAGCCAGCTCTGTCTCTAGCTAGCCGTCTCCAGTTTCGCACGCGAAGTTGGCTGAGGTCCCCTTCCACTTGCGTGCGCCACCTGAGTTTCGGTGCTCCTCTACCGCACCGTCCCTGCGGTGTGGATTCGAAGATTTTTCGGGCTGGGGCGTTGGTGTCCATCCGCTCTAGATGACCCAGCCATCGTAGACTTGAGTTTTGACTCTTTTGGCTAGGTCGGTATCGCTATACAGCCCGTACAGTTCGATGTTATATCTCCTGCTCCACTCTCCGTCAATGCAGACGGGACCGTAAATCGTCCGAGAATTTTCCTCTCGAAGCAGCCTTAAGTGTTTTCATCCGCCTTTGACAGGGCCCATGCTTCTGCACCGTAAAGCAGGACTGGGATGATGAGGGTCTTATACATGGACACTTTAGTTGCTCGAGAGAGGGCTTTGCTACTCAATTGCCTTCTTAGCCCAAAGAAACAGCGATTGGCAAGAGTTATCCTTCAGTTATCCTCAGCCGTTGCTTACCAACAAGATATTTGTCTGGCATAAGCGCGCTTCACCATTGTGTTCGAGTTTTTCCTGTGCCGCGCCGCATAGGTCTGCGCTTCATGCTGCCGCTGCTGCTACATACTCCAGCTGCGGGCATTATGGGTTTACGGTTATGCAATGCGGTTACATCAATTTTGGACCAAAAACCCTTCCTTTTGACTAGAAGGTAGACTTTTTTTTACTTACTTACTTAAGGTGGCGCTACAGTCCGGGGTGGACCTGGGTTTCAGCCAATAAGCTTCGCCAGCCAGCTCTGTCTCCAGCTAGCCGTCAACTTTCAGACTTTTTTCAACTACGCCCACAAAAGTGGGTGTATATAGATCGTAAAAAAATTAGCAAATGTGTAGCTGTATCTAAAATTTTTGCATATTGCAAATTTTGCAAATTTCATACATACATATTTTTTAAAAAAAAATTTGAATTTTTACTTAAAACTGGTTAAAAAGAGGTCGTGGTCAATGCTGCGATAAAAAAAAAATGCTATTTTTCTAAAACAGTGCGTCATACCAAAAATTAATGTTCTGACGTGAACGTAATATGACTAAAACTTGATTTAAGTGTTATTTTTAAATGGAGGTGGTCACAAATACAGGTCTATAATGGACGTGTCTGTGAATGGATTCGATCTATTTTCAATCTTGATCTGGATCAGATCAACTACCAAATTTCATCTCCCTATCTGAAATTTGAAGGCCTAAAAGTTGTTTGCATGCAGAGTGACGGACGGACATGGGTTAATCAATTCTCCTGTTGGTCTCGATCATAGCTCTAAAAGGTCTTAGTGGTCTACGGTCATTATTTCTCTGCGTTACAAATTATGCATCAAACTTTATATACCCTTTCGTGACATATCTTCAAAAACAACTCGAAATCGATTCTTTTTTTTTTAAGATTTCTGTGTATTGTAGGTAGGATATTCGAAATGCTTTCATGGAAACGAAGGTTAAAAAAGGAGGGGGATGTCTTTGACTATTTGCCAGGCTATCAGCTTTAAAACAAAATTGCTACAATTTTTTTATTAATTTTCAGTACTATTTTTTGTTTGTTACGTTATTTTTTTAACTCTAATTTAATTTAAAATCTACATTTTTGTGAATTTTAAGTTTCGCTACTTCAATGAATTTTCCAAGAAATCTGGTTTTTAAAGATTTAACATTTTAAATGTGGGCATGGTCGATAGGTGGTCCAATTTTCGTCTAATTATTTCCTTGCACCAAATTTTGAGGTCCTAACTTGACCAAAAGGCAAATTTTAATAGAATTTAAATTTGAGGTTGTCTGACATTCATGTCAATTGTGGGCGTGGCTGTGGGCGGATCTTTTGTCGAATCACTTTGTCTTGTACAAAATAAGAACCAAAATACACTCCACAAGTATCACAAGTTTCAAGGTCCGAGCTCAATTTTAAAGACCTAAAAACTTCACACACACGGACGGGACGGACGGAAATGGCTTAATCGATTCACCTGTCAGTCTCGATCATATCTCTAGAAGGTCTTAGGGGACTACGGTGATTATTGCACTGTGTTAGGCTTGTATATGCGGCCATCTCTAATTTTAAAAAAATACTTTTTTTCAAATTTTAGCTATTTTACAATGGTGCTAGCGCGCTAATTTTTGGTATGTAACATTGCCTTGTAATTGTCTTTGAGATAGCAGAAAAGGTTTGGCCTTTTCATTGACCACGCCCACGTTTTTATAGATTTTAGCTTGAAATTACTTTTTTTTCAATAAAAACAGATATTTTTCATATTTTTACACACCCTTTTTTGTTTTAACATTTATTATTTATTGTTATCAGCATTATTATGTAATGTTTATTTTAATAAAGTCTACATTACATTAAATTTGGAAAATAATAATCTGTATATTTTTTTAATAATTTCGGCTTTGCCAAAAAATTGTGTTTCTAAATAATCATTAATTATAGATTTTATTTATATTTTTCTGGTTTTTTTTAACATACTCTGATAACCTGAGCGTCTTCCATAATTTTTTTAAACTTATTGGATTCGAAGGGTTTTGATTCTACAAATTTCTGGCATTTTTCAGGAGAAATACTGCTTCAGGAGAAATACCGAAAACCATCTTTCACAAGACCCGGCCGTATGTTTTCGTTCGTTATCCTTTTGGAAATGTTATGTGAGGGGAATGTTTTCCTCGGAAAATGGAAGCATGGCATTTTTCAAGGTGTCTCTATATCAATATTTTATCATGATGTTATTGACACAAAATATAGGACTGAGACCATATCAGGAAAAACAGCTCCATACCATTATATTTTCTTCACATTTTTTAAACGGTCTTCAGAGTATAGCGAGGATGGTATTCTTTTCCTTTTTGTCGTCTTACGTTACACTCACAATCCGAGGAAAAAAAAAATCATTTAAGTTCGGTTAATATACAGAATAATTCGACATTTTTTTTACTCTGTCCGTTCCAACTTCTATTGCTTAAGGCAAATGCTTTTCGGGACCTTCCGTTTCTGGCTTTTTAGAGTGGAACTTTTCGACTCTTCCTGGAAGATGAAGTTCTGCAGTCTCCTGCGGATCGTGCGTAAACCGATTCCACCCCCAATCTGTCCGCATATAGCCCGTGACGTAAACAAACATATTTGGTTTTGCTAAGATCAAAATGCGGCGGTCAGTAGTAGCTTTTCTTTTTTTCGTCCTTCCTCTATTCTTTATCTCTTATGTTGGCTTAAAAGCATTGGTAACGAACTTCTTTGAGCTTCCTATGGCATCTTCCATAAACTTATAGGTTTATAGGAGGATGAACCTCGCCCCTCGACCACCGAACTAGTGGCTTTTCTTAAGCAAAGCAGTGGACCTCTGGACCCATATTTAAAATATGATTTAATAAAAAACTCAACCGAGAACTGTGATAAAGTGATTAGAAAACAAAAGAACCTTTAAAGTTAATCACTTTTTATAAACGATTTTGCAACGTCGCTAAATTTAAACATTTTAACAAAGCACACTTATTTTTAAGACCAACTTTAAAAACGTACAAAATGTTATTGCAACGATGATAAAAAAAAATATTTAACGGTACACAAAGGAGTTGGAAAAGGCGAAGTTTTAGGCCGAAATGAGTGCAACTTAGTATAATATATGAGTGCATGCTTAGTATAAAGCATTCAACAGTTATATTTTTATATCCCGCCCACTTTTTGGAGGTAAGTTTTGCAGTGTAAGTTTTGCAATTCCGGTAAAAAAAAACTACATATAAAGTTTTTTCTATAGCAAAAAACGCAGTATACAAGGCTCTGATTCACATCGAAGTCACGCTCAATTTGATCGAACCCTTGATGAATATTGATTTTCTGGCTACAACATAATATTCGATAAAAAAGAAAGAAATAATAACTATAAAACATAAACCAGGACCTCACAAGCCTCAAACGAATCAGATGTTATGAGTGATGACTGGCCACTGGAGCCTGTTCGATGTGGCTGTTGATCTATGTCCAAAAGGATTGTTATTTGACCTCACATTTCCATTCCTCATTTTTGTGCATATTGCTGTCCTTGACTAGTCGTGCTTAACTATTAAAACCACCCACCCTAGAAGCCATAAA
Source organism: Neoascia interrupta (assembly GCA_947623515.1). Lineage (NCBI taxonomy): Eukaryota > Metazoa > Arthropoda > Insecta > Diptera > Syrphidae > Neoascia > Neoascia interrupta. The sequence goes on from OX392462.1 coordinate 189,792,542, forward strand.
TTAAAGTCTTTCAGCGGAGAGGCAACAGCTTAATCATAGATATTATTGTCTACAAGATTATAAACAATTCAAAAATGAGTAAGTCCTTGTGTGACATTTGTGTATTCAAAGCAAATCTGTCTACGCTGAAATATGGTCCGAGCTTTGCTAAGAACGCATTATACTCAGAGAGAAAGATGCAGAGATGGTCATTAAAATAAAAAGTATTTTCCAAAAATGATTTCTCTGTATTTTTGGTCAAGTGGAAGTGGGCGGCACAAATAAAAAAAGATTTAAGATCAACTAAAAAAGTGCTGTCATGTTTTAAACGTGTATACACGTACTTGTCGAGTTTCTTTGTGGCTAGATAACTTCTGTATTGTATCGGCGCTCATGATAACCAGCCCAAAGCCCTGTTTTATCATAAAGTTTCATAATATCCGCGGTTAGTTTCCCAAAACTCAATGCCATTCGCAGATGATTCCTATCTGGAAGCTATGCACACAAAAAACGACCCTCTTTCGAGAGTGGGTGTTAATGTCACACAGGCCGAATGTTTCTAAAAATACATACAACAAAACCACTTGTACAAGGCGCAACAAATCAAGGCGCGCTAACACTTTTTGCAAGTAAGGTGAGCAAAAGTGCTGCCTTTGGGCGGTGACTCATGCATTTTTGTACTATCTCAACGACACCGTTCGCCAGTATCTTATCAAGCGAACGCAAACCAAGAAAGTTTCTAAGACTCTACAATACGCTCGTGAATATTGAACAATGATCTCACCTTTCAAATGCATGTAAATCATTTTTCTTCGATCCAGGATGGGTTTCGAGAGCAGGGGTTCTCGCTTGTCCTTGGGGATGTTCATGTCTTCGAGGATCTCCATGAACTTAGTTTCCACCTCGGACTCGGTGAGGCTGCGAATCATTTTTTCAAGGTCCTGCAACTCTGGTGCATCGCCGTCGGTTGAGGTTGGTCGACCTGATGGTGTATTGTAGCCGCTTCCTTTTGTTTTAGGCCGGCCGAACCAACTTTCCAGGAGGCCGCCGGACTTGTTTTTTTCATGCTTTGACATTCTAAAATTGAAATTTTTCATTATTTACACTCGGCGAGGATGTTTTTTTTGTTATTGTTTTCAAAAGGAACTTAGATTTTATTTTTCAACAAACAACAGAGAGGAAACGGCACACGTCGATGACGGGCAATATCACATGGGGGTACATTGTAAGCTCCCCAACTCCCAGATGCCAGTCGATAGTATACGACTGGAGTGCGCACTGCACGTCCCAACCATCATCCCAGAACATCATGTTGGGAATAGGGAGGAAGCAAACAATCGAAACAAGATGGGGAAACGGGTTTTTGTTTACATTTTGTAAATCACCCCACGCCCATTCTTTTGTGCAATTCAATCAATTGCAAGACACTCGCTTACTAAACGGTCCACTTGAGGAGATGATTTAATCGTTTGTTGATTTGAGGAATTTTGAGCTAAACCGCAGCATTTGGAGAAATATTTAAAACAATGATATTACCTTGCCCGGTTTACGTCATAGACGATTATAACATACACAAGGTAAGCCACACAGCGCAGCAACTTCGCGTAACCACTTGTTGACTCTCCACAAATGTTTGGATGGATTTTTGGGCAATACTTCACTGCACTTGAACTTTTTAGTTGTTGAAATCAATTGTGGGTTTGTTTTTAATAATATTTTACACGACAGTTCTTTATATATAAAATTTAGAAAAGCATTAAAAACAATCGACGCAAGTTCTTGTTCCGTTTTCGTTCGTTTGGACGTTTTTTTCCTTGTTCTCTGGCTGTGGGGCTTATGTCATGCGGTTGTCAGTGTCAAAAGTTAAGTAAATTCACCATGCATTCACAATAGCTGTTAGGTTTGTTCAAACCTTTAAAAGATATTACAAATACCCTTTTTCACACTGAGCCCAGAAACTAGATTCTGACCAGTTCGATTTCCAATTAGAATTGAGGCTTTCAAATAAGTACGAAAACAATTGTAGATAACTCAACAATAGCACTGGAAAATGATTAAAAATCATGTCAATATTAAATTGTATAAAAACATGAAAATATTTCTTGCATTTATTTTGTAAACAACTTCATTAGCTGTTTTGTTATCGGCAATTCATTCAGAATGGATGATTCCCACAAAATAGAATAAAAATCTAGTACATTTGATTTTGTGGGAATCTAGATACTGATATAGATTCTGAATTCCACAAATATGGAATTAATAGACTTTAATTAGATTTGGGACTATTTTAGTCCGAATCTAGATTCTGGCTCAGTGTGAAAACGGTATAAGATATTAATATTCGTATGGTAAATCTCGTGATTTAAAGGGATTTTAAGGATGATGTGTCCTAATCGCGGATTATGCCTGGTGGAAAAATCCTTTAACATAAAATACTAGTTCGTTCCAGCTACATTAGCAGATAATGATTTATTAAGTAATTATTATTTGCCTGGTGAAAATACACAGCCTCGCTGTTGAAGAAGATTGCGCAACCACACCGAAACATAGAAATGAATTGTCGACATTGTCAAAAAGAAAAAAGGAGTCGCTCACGAATTGCGGTTGCTCGCTCAAATATAAGCAAAGAGATGCTATGCAATAAACAGTAATGTTTGAAATCCTTGTTCAGAAACAAAGTCCTCTCGAGTTGTTGATATTACGTCGTTGATTCAGTTGCTAAAAATGGCGCCGTTTAGGTTTCAATTGCTAATACATAGGATTCCGTTTATTTTTCTTGTGACAACGGGGCCTTACACAGGAGAAACTTGAAATCTTTGCACATTTGACCACATTGTAGTTGCAAAAGATGCAACTACAATGTGTTCACCAACACGAAGGAGCTGTATAACAAAATTCTTTTTTAAAGACTTATAAAGAACGTAATCGAATGGATTTTGGAGCTCAAGAGGGATGCAAGTTAAATATTTAGTTCATTAATTACTAAAAATAGAACTAGATATTCAACTTCAGCCATGTAAAAGCTTTTCCCACAAGCTGAAACTGGCGAATTTACCCATATTCAAATATTTTTTTTCAAAAGTGAGTAAATTCGTCGATTCATCAGTTGCGTGCAGTCCCGTTGTGGTTTTTTGCATCAGCTGATCGCGTAAGGTAAATTCTTGTTGCATCTCCTCACACGTATTCACCGACATTGAAATTAAAGCTATTAGTATTTGTAAAAAACGTTCGCAAATGGGTGTTGCAGGGCAAGAGGTACGCTTATTGAATATCTAGTTATACAGTAATTTATTGTTTAAATAAAAAAAAAGAATATATTGTAAACCGGCATTTGCTTGACCATGCGAATAAATTTAGCACGTCAGAATGGGATCCCTAAGTCCATTGTGACTTGTGTAGCCCATATTCACCACACTGAAACAGTCACAAATCACACTTGCAATATGTCAAATTAGCGGAGTCCGCGAAACATTTTCCATAAAAAATAAATAAATAAATAATTTGCAACATCTTAAAAGTCAAAATTCAACTGCAATGGATTCAAGAAGAAGGCGAGGGCGACCTGATCGTCCTCCGGGCCTAAAGGGTCGTGACATCGGCTTATATTACAGAAATCTACAAAGACAGAGGAGATCTGTCGAAAGAATGGTTGACTATGTAAATTGTGTTTCTTAATCTTTATTTTGTTTATATCCCCTACCAATTATATACTGATAGGGTCCATCTATAATCTTGTCCGAGCGCACACATTTCGAGGTCAACAAACTGCTACAGTCGTACCGTCTTACTTATGATGCCACAGAAGTCTCACGTGAATTCGAAGCTCGATTTCATGACTTGCTGCGAAAGAACTTTCATGAATTTGTCGAGAGTCGAAGATCGGATGACTCGAGACATTTCGATAATGCAGACTTTAATGCAAAATTGCTTAACGAATTGGAGGAACAAAGATCCACCGCAGAGTACATCAGGCGACTAGAATCGAGAAAAGCTTTACCAGCAACTCAGCAGAAGGAGCTTATTCTAGACGCTATTAACAGAAACCAAATAATTCTTGTTGTCGGAAGTACCGGCTGCGGTAAAACCACGCAAATTCCACAATTCATTTTAGATCAACACATCGAGACAAATCAGGCCTCCAGGTGCCAGATTGTCTGCTCACAACCGCGGAGAATATCGGCCATCACAGTGGCAGAGCGAGTTGCGTACGAAAGAAACGAGAAGCTGGGAAAGTCTGTTGGATACCAAATAAGATTACAGAGGTGAGCCTCATTCTGCATTTTCAGGGAAAGATTGTTAACGTTTTCACACAAAAACTACAGCGTGAGCCCTCGTCCTAATGGTTCCATTCTTTATTGCACAACGGGAACGCTTTTACGCAGAATGGAGTCTGATCCACTGATGTACGAAATAACTCACATTGTTCTCGACGAAATCCATGAGAGAAGCGTCGAAACCGATCTGCTAATGGGGCTTTTGAAAATGGTTTGCTAATCTACCTGCCTCAGCGCATCTATGTTTTAGACTGAACTTATATTTTCTATAGATTATTCCGTATCGTCAAGACCTAAAAGTTATTCTTATGAGTGCTACTGTATCGCAGGATCATTTTCAGCAGTATTTCAAAGACTGTTTTACTATCAACATCGAGGGAACATTGTTCGATGTCGAAGAAAGGTATCTAGAAGACGTTCTTCAAGAGACCGGATTCAGAAAGTTTAATACCCCAAACAAAGGCCCACCCCGGCACGGAAGACGTCCCACAGTAAGTTTGTCGCTTTATTTATTTCTTTTACTGACTAACGTAAATTACTTTTCAGAAACCCACTAGCAAAGAGGCCGAATTCCAATCAATAATTGAACCATATGTTCGCCACATTCGGCATCGTTATGACGCACACGTTATTGAGACCCTTCGCAATCCCATGTCCGAGTTTATAAACCTTGAACTCATTGAAAACCTAGTTTTTCACATTTGTGAACGCAAGCCACCGGGCGCCATTTTGGTGTTTCTTCCGGGCTACGATAAAATTTCAAAACTAAACACTGCTTTGTTAAAATCCAACCATTTCCAACAAGGAAAATATAGCATTTACACGCTGCACTCGACAATGCCCACAATTGACCAGAAATGTGTCTTTCTGCCTCCGCCAAAGGGAATGCGAAAGATCATTCTCTCCACGAACATTGCAGAGAGTTCGGTTACAATTGACGATGTTGTGTATGTCATCAACGCTGGCAGGATAAAGTGCACTTACTACGATCTGGAAAACAACCTGCAAACATTGGAAGATCGGTGGAACACTTTAGCAAACGCCCAGCAACGACGGGGACGGGCGGGCCGAGTGCAACCGGGAGTCTGCTACCATTTGTACACCAGGTATGTGAAGTGCATATCATTTAAAAATCTCCACTTAACATTCAAAAAAAAGGTCTTGGTATTCCTCCTCTTCAATAAACCCGTTTCTGTTTAGCTTAGCTTCTTTAAAATATTTGTTCTTCTTGTTTGTAAACCCTCCCACCCAACCCCCCGCCGACATTCAAGCTATTGTTTAAAACTTTAAAAATCCAATTCTTCTAACGGGCAATGAATATAGAGAGTTTTTATTCATTACGGGTGACATTAACTCCTAGAGTGCTCTATGGAATTCGCATTCTAACACCGCAAGGGGAAACATTATGGAGAGATTATTCTTGACACGCAATATTCCAACCGTCGAACTCTCGATATCAGGGTCACAATGTAAAGGCACCAAATCTTCACATGCGTGTTCTGAAAAATTACTTTTATTATTAGGTCGGCCAATCTTGTCAACCAAATTTCCTTTGCATCCTTGCACCCTAGTACCTTGATTAGCCGTTTCAGAATACATGACAATAGGTCTAAGTTTTGGGCAGTACACGTCCTTCTAGATGTCTCGTCTAGATGACGTTTACCTAAATCGGTTATATTGGCCAGGTCTAGAGTCATCATAGCCTGGCAATGTCAATCGGCAAGCTATTCGACCGGGACGTAATTTCGCTTTGAACTGGGGTGTTATACGGTAAACCTGGTTGCTCTGTCTATCCTTTGGGTGGTTGGATTCGATTTGGACATTTACCTAGTGTTTTCCAGCCTTGGTGTTGGTGATCCCTTGGCGTAATTAGTTTCACTTGTCGAACCTTCTAATCTCTATCTACATTGACATCCTGTCTACACCGCGGTTGCTAGGTAGTTTTTACGCCCTTTTTAGCTTTCTAGGTGCCCCCTGTTGTCACCCAACGTATCGTATTTATATAACTTCCTAAGAGTTCGTTCTTGATTTTAGGGGTCGTGAAACCCTCCTGGAAGCTGTACCAACTCCAGAAATCACTCGGTCAAAACTCGAAGGTGTGCTACTTAATCTGAAGCTTCTACACATCCACGATGTGGCAGGATTTATGAAAACACTCTTAGATTGCCCCGACGAGAGAGCAATCAGCAATGGAATACAGCTTCTCAAAAGGTAAGCAACATGAAAAGATTTGGTTTACTTTAGCCTCTCAACCGTTTCCTACTTTATTGGCAGAATCAACGCTTTGGATGAGAGCGAAATTATAACTCCACTCGGCATGCATTTGGCACGATTACCAATCGATCCGCAGATGGGAAAAATGATTCTAATGGCAGCATTGTTTCGATGTTTGGATCCCATCACCAGCGTTGCTTCGGCTATTGCATTCAAGGATCCATTTTATAGGCCTTTGGGTTCGTTTTTTTTTTTAAGGATTTCCCGTTCATTATTCAACTTTTGTTGGTCACAGGCAAAGAACAAGTTGTTGACAGTATAAAAAACCGCATGTCCAATGGAACGAAGAGCGACCACTTGATGGTGAGCAATGTGATCGAAAGCTATCGTCATGCTCAAGAGGACAACGATTCGTGGAACTTTTGTCGCCAGAATTTCCTTTCGCAATCCACACTCTCGCAATTGGAAAAGATGAAGGGACAATTTTGTGAGCTCCTTCAAGGAGCAAGGTAACTAAGGCGCAGGTGTTTAGTTTTACTTAAAAGTTTCATTTCTTTTTAAAAACAAGATTTGCAGAGTCGGGTAATCCACGTGCCCAAATGTCGAATGTTAATTCAGACAACACAACATTGCTGCGGGCAGTAATTGCTGCTGGGCTATATCCAAACGTGTCGCATTTAAAGTTTGTTTAAATTCAATAATTATTCTGTTAAGGTATCAAACACTTCTTTATTCTAGGAAAGTAAGGCAGATCAAGAACCGTGTTCAACCTATTCACAATATGTGGACGCCCACAGATCGTAAAGTCAAATTTCATCCATCGTCTGTGAACTTCACTGGGACTTCATTTGATTCGCAGTAAGTTCTTTTACCACAGATAAGTTTATGCGTTATTACTGAGCTTTTTTTCTCAGTTACTTTACATATTTCTTGAAGCAGAAATCATCTGAAATTTACCTAATGGACACAACGATGATATTTCCAATGGCGTTGGTAATTTTTGGTGACGGAATCAATTGTGGCTATGATCGCAATCGATCGCATTTCTTGTCAGTTGCGGATTTCTTTTTGTAAGTATAACAAGATACATGTCGTGGATAGAATTCTTTAAATAACGAGTGTGACACAAGAGTAATGTCGAGAGTATTTGATCGTCTAGTCGAGATCGCGTCGATTGAGATCATAAAAGATCTCACTTGTAAAGGGTGTCCCTTTGCCAAACCTGAACATTTCACCACACCTAACGCGCAAGTTGCAAAATCTGCTCTATAAGATAGGAATGGAACACACATTCGTGAGCTGAAGCAGCCAGCGTGCAGAAATAGTGGGATTTTGTTGGTTTCGAACCATTTTAAATCAAGCCGATTTGTTCATTAGCAGGAATGCTTCCCATGCTCAGGATTTAGAAATAGAAAATTACTAAGTCAAAACGACACAAATTTAATAAGGCGAAATAAAAAGGAGGTTAAGGTTCTGTCTCTAACTATTGTGGTAAAACGAAGAATACGTCGAGCAGCAGAAGGGAGATGAACACATCATAGCAACAATCCATGAGTGTATATCATGAGAGCACAAGGGCTGTAACTACCACCTCTGGCAGTTCCTTTCCACGCACGATTACATCGGCTTGGATACGACACTTTGCGCAGTGTGTAATGGAGTCGACGAAGACTATGTTCAATGAAGAAGAACTTTGTACATTGCTGAGTGCTCCACAAATCCTGTTTGAGTCAAAAGAGAGTTGGTTAGAAATCTGCAACGTTATAAGAAAGCTACAGAAAGATATTGAAATTGCGACGCATAACCTAAGAAAGCAACCCAGTTCGCACAAGAACAATAGCCTGAATCTCAATCCTCCCCAAATAAGTAGTTTCAACAAGAAGGCGAAGATGACAGAATTGCTTAAGACGAGATTTAACAATAAGAATTATTTCGCACAGCAAAAGTTTTGTGGTTCCAACAAGACGCCGCTACCAGCCACACAGCAGAGTGCACGAAATCTAAAGGAAAAATTATATCGTGCCCCGTAAATTGGTAGCGACCACCTGTCTCAGAGATTTTTCTTATTTAAAATTCGATTGACTGATGATAATGTTCATATAATCTATTTTTCTGTTTTTAGCTTTAAGAGTGACGAGCCAACAAATGAGCTCATAATGGAAATAAGACACCTGCTCCGATTACTACTGCAAAAGAAGGCTCTGTACCCCTCTCCGATCGAGTTTGATAGCAGAGATGAAATTCTTATCAAGTGCGCTCTTTAAAAGTCAATATATTTTGCTTACAAAATTAACCCTTTCACTAAAATTTCAGTGCGATTAAAATTTTACTTTCTCACGATGAAGCCATCGAATTCGAGGACGAATTCCAATTGGAGGACCACTTCCAAGACCAAGACGACTTCGTAGCCGACTGAAAAACAAAGCAAAGTGAAAGCAGATTCCTTCGTTTAATGTTCAAAAATAGAAAACAAGAATAGAATAACTTATTTGGAATGAAGTCTCTGATAAACATTTTCTATTGCCCGGCGATATTTAATGTAAACTTTATGTAAACTTTATTCGTCTTCCAACAGAGCAAACGCATTGCTGCGCTGTTTGGAAGTTGTGCCTGAGCCCGATTCTTCATCCGCATTCATGCCGTCTTCGGAGCTGCTCTCATTATCACTGTCTTCACCTGCTGAATGCAATCTTAGGAGATAACCTGCCTAAATGAGTTTTCTTATTTTTACTTACCATCACTACATTTATCCGAGGAGTGTACACTTAACGTTTCTTCGTTCAGCTCCTTGTCGCCTTGATACTTTTTCACCACTCCAATGTCTGGATGTTGTTGCCAGTTTTCTGTGGATGGAATTAGATAAGAATATGATTTATGAACCTCCCGCCAATACATACCTCTCTCGGCAATAAAATCCGGTGGATAAAACTCTAAAACAATCTGTCCCCCAAGGCACATTCGCAGCAGTTCATTGCCAGCGCGACAGCGATCCGGTCGAGCGGCTTTTGCCGTAAAATAGCCTCGTTTCTGGGCCCATGCTTCACATATTGCTATCGACGACCATTCGTCGTAATCCTCTGGTAATTTCAGTTTGAGCAATTCCGGCAAATTCACATGCTCAGCCAGAAACTTGACAGGATAAATCTGCTTGAGCTGAGCAATGGGATAGCTACCGAGCAGCACTTGCAGGTATTTGGGTGTGGCGGACGGAAACACAAGACCGGGACAATCGCACAAGCGCACTTTGTTGGTGAGGAAGATCGTTTGAAAATGCTTTGTATGACCTGGTGTTCGACTTACGCTAACCACTTTTTTGCCTTTCATTGCATTTATAAACGAGGATTTGCCAACGTTGGGAAAACCCACACAACCGATGGTCAGGATGCCGTCTTTGAACATGACATGCTTTTCAAAGTCAAAGTCACTGCTAGTACCGTCTGAGTGTACCGTGTCATGGGCACCGAATCGTTCGTCTTCGTAGGTGAAGTCTTCGCGCATGTCTTCGAGAATCTTTTGCTCCCAACCAGACAGATCGACATTACACTCAACTATTTTGTGACATTCTTTGTAGATATTGTGAACACCTTCAATACTGCGCTTGTGGGCCATTCGTCCTTTGGTGGAACCTGGAGAAAAACGAAAAGTTAAAAAAAGTCGACGAATATTTCAAGGACACCTTAAAATTCTGTGGATCTCAGTCCAATACACCCAAAATTGCGCAAGGAAATGAGAAAATGTTTTACGGGACAGGAAAAGGATTCAAACAAATGAAATTTTTAATAATAATCGTTGCTTATATTGGGGAGCGGAACCTATGGCAAAGCCATACAAAATTAAATTTAATATTCAAAGGTGGAAATTAAGCAATTTACAATTCTCAAACATTAAGGCGCTTAAACAAATTCAACTTTATATTCTTCGAAGTATTTCTTATTGCTAATGACTGCACGTCTTTTACAACTGTGTAATGTTTTCAATGTATGTCATCCATTCATCACAGTGCAGAATACCGAATTCTCTTGCTCTATTTGAAGTTTCCACTGCTATAGGAGTCTTCACTATTCTTCAAACTCCAGCGCACCTGAGCACTCAGAAACAAGATGTTTGCTGTTATTGTCTCTAACTTTGCTATTCACGTCCGTCTCTCACAAGAATTCGATCGCGAAAGCACTGATCAGGCTGGGGACTGCATAATGTGTTCTGTGTTTTACCTAGCACATTACTACATTCTCAGCTGGCGAGTGTTTCACGCAGGCGAAGACAAATGATCCCACCATGGCAGATCCCACTGCGCTCCGTTTCGTTCCATGTGTGTGTTTTTTAAGGGTTTTAGAGGGCCGCGGGTTGCAGAGTTTACATCTCTTTATAGTCTGATCAGTGGTGAAAGGGTTTAAGCTGAGAGAGGTTGTAAGGCGTACCGAGAAGAAAAAATCTTAATGCCAGCAGGCACTGGCCTTGTTGGGATGAGAGCCGAAAACTATATTATTCGGCCCAGGGAAATGTGACCTTAAGTAAGAGCGAGTGTTCAGATCTTGTGCAGATCCAGTGGCCTCATGTCTGGATCTCAGCTTGAGTGCTGCTTGGAGAAAAACTCCTCACATAGTTGTGTCCATTTCGGTTTTCTCTGATTTAAGCTTGTTTTAAATTTAATTCTTAATCAAATTGGTTAAAAGTAAGATATTTTTAGAAAACGTGTTGGGCAGTGATAATTCAGTTACGTGTCGTCTTCTGATTATGACAAATATAGGTCGATGGCAGACATTATTGATGGCGATGCAAAGGCACACGAATCTAGACCAAAAGACCAGATTTCCTCTTACGTTACACTTTCTGCTCCCCCAAACAATGTTGTGAGCAATGGCACCAGCCTAAAATCTAGTTGTGGACACGTATTATCCTACCCACCTTCGGTATACGACTAATTGAGCGGGTCTCCAGTACGTTTGCTTGAAGTTGTGCTTAGAGCAGCCATTTAGCCATGTGCCGGTGGTAAGAGACATTATCATTTTTACTAGAAACTGTAACCAAATGTATAGCAATTAGCTAAGAAAAATATTATTGGCTGGCCCATATCGCGCGCAGAGTTGGCTCTACTCGTCACCAAATTTGTAACAATTCGCTACCAAAGCTGGAAAATACTAAAAACTTTCTACGCGCCGAGTGGTTTGGACTGATGAAGACTACTGAAACGCTCGAAGTTATACCTACGGTTTTACCTTTAAGTGTCTTGGCTGGATACGATGCAAACATCACCACTGTTATTCCCGGGTAGGTCTTCTCGAAATAACTCCGCCAAGCGACAACTACTTCCGGCGACACCAAGTCCACTTTGTTGAGAACGAGAATCGCATGTTTCTTCAACGTATCCACAATGTACTTGTACAGAAACGGTGGAAACATAAGCGTCTGCAAATGGGAAAGCACGATTAATAAGACCAACCGCAAATACATATCCAATTCGTACCGCATATCTAATGTCAACAATGATCAGCAAAACATCGGACATCTCTAATACTCGCCACAATTGTCGCCAAGTCTCCAAATTCAATTCGAACAAACTCAGGCGATCGTTCTCCTCAATGTGGTTCTTACGAAGATTTTCAACATATTTCTAAAAAACAAACACCCAAGACTCCATGACAAGGTTTTTGCTTTGTGCACACTCACCCTGAAGTAACTGTTCTCGTTCATGTCCAAAATCTCCTTTGACATCTCGTAGTTCCACTCTGGCCGAATTGGGAAATCATAGTTCTTGAAATAACTATCGTCAACTTCCCGATCCTTGGCACTGGCATACGCGAGCGGCTTAAACAGCTCCTGCATCATCTCCTTCAGTTCCTTCTCGGTCTCATGGTAAAACTTCAAATTGTATCGATTTACGTTCTTGTTGCGGCCCCGAGACGCCTGTGCATTCACTTCCTGGACCTTTTCAGTATCCTCCGTTGTTTCATCGTCGTCGTACGAATCATAGGCCGTCTTAAGTAGCTTTTGTTGTTGGGCCCCTTTTGTTCAAGGAACAAAAAAAAAAAAACAAGTAAAAATTGGAACAAACAAGTGGAACAATGCATTTGATGTGCCTGCCTTTTACGGTTCGTTTTAGTTGGATTTGATCCCGTTTTTTCTTGCCACTAAAGGGCACTTTGCGCCTGTTTTGGGGCATCTTTGCGTGATGTTTAAAATTGTTTATTTAAAAATACTTTGCGAACAATACCACAGACGAAATTTGTGAAATAAAATTCCGCTGAAGTGCCTGCCGTATAATCAAATCAGCTGCAGTTTTGCTCTTTTTGACACTTGACTGAATTGTCGATAGTGTAGTTTGATGGTAAGTGGTGCCAGATCCAATATTTGGCTTGAAAGTAATAGGGTGCGTTTTCGGAATCGTTTCACCCATTCCGAGAGAACAATTTGCGGCTTTGATTCATTCGGAGTATCCCGATCATTCCACTTTGAGGTTGTTTATTCGTTCAGAATATTTGGAATGCATTCTTTCCATTCTAGCATATTTCAAACCTCGTATTCCACACATTCTATTCCTTTTACGGAATGAATAAGAAACTTGTCCTATATTAACGAAATCAACTCAACAACCAGGGCCCTAATAGCGTAAAGGGCCAACTATAATAGACGGAATGCTTCTTCTAAGCCGCGTTGTCACAAGCAACGTAAAACTGAAGCAAAATCAGAATTTCACACTGAAACCTAAATTCGCTGAATGCTTTTTGCGTTGCTTATGTGTGAAATTCTGTTTCTGTTCCTGTTTCTTGTGATAACGCGGCTTTGCGCAGCCTCAAGAAACTGAGCGAATACATACAATTCGTATTTGCTCCCGATCGCACAATTCGCACGTACTGATTGTTTCTATTAAACTTGAACAGGGAGTTCTTGTTTTTAAACACATTTGAAACACTTTTGGGGCTCTTTTAGCTTATAGTTTTTCTTTTAATTTATAATTTTGCAAAAGGCAATTGCGGATTGCTTGTCTGTTTGACGAAACTGAAGCGAACTTTTCGTCTGGTTATGACATTAGCTTCAGTGTGCTTTCGACTATTATAGTTGATCCTTGAGGCAAAAACGATTGAAGGATGTCTTCTTGATGAAACAGGTACTTCATGTGAATGCAAAAATACAATAATCGCTCAGACGATTGAACAAGCCTTTGAAACTGTTCTATTTAACCCAGAAGCTCCACTTACAATGGGCAAAGCAATCAATTGATTGAAATATTTCTATTGACTGTTTCATAACTAGTGTAGACGCACAGGAAAACAGCTTTGCAATCTTGATTTTAAATGGCCATCAATGATTGATTTCCATTTGAAGAGCAATCATTGCCATAAATCTACGTGGCAATGAGTTTGAAAATGACATTTGAAACTTAAATTTAATATTTTCGGCTTCAACGGCTTCTATGCAAGTAAAAAAATAAACTTCAAACCCGAAAACAACGTAGGCATAGAAAATTTCAAAACTTTTATGATTTTCTTTTTCGTTTTAAATTTGTATTTGTAGGCAATGAAAAGTATATATTGTAATATTTTCGGCCTGGGGTTCGTCGAATAAAACTCAATTTCACTTTTATAATCACACAATGAAACACTTTATTTATCAAACAAACTTATTTAAACTCAGATCACACTGTTATTCAACTTTACTATTTAGAATTCAACACTTTATTTCAACTCAATCACTTTTTACTTTATTACCGATTTTCACAAGTCCACGTTTAAAATACAACTGTCCGTACGAGCCTGTCACCCGTGTATTTATACAAAATTAAACACCTTCTAGTACGTTCCATACCCCCTTTGGTAATTTTCCATTGGTACTCCTCCGCTGAATTCCAAGGAGGGGAAATCGAAATTCGAACTTCGAATATGACAGCTGCTGTCAGATGACTGGAATGACAGTTGGGTATGTTCGTTTATTGAATCGAGCGGGTGCGTTTGTAGAGTGAATCGATGGGTGCATTCAGGGACTCCTGCGAGTTGTTTTATTTCTTGTCGCCACATAACAATATTAAATGATATAACATTAAAAATGATTGAAAATCTAATTGCCAGTTATTTGTTCATTGCAATTGTCATGTTCATTTCCATTGTATTGGGCATTGACAGTGGAGCCACAGCGTAAAGACAACGAACGATTCGATTAAACGACGCTATTTTGATATTACAAGAACCAATCTAAAGCGTCATAGTTTTGTAAAATCATTTCGACTAATGTACTCCGAAAAATCACGCGATTAGAGCCTGGCAGATCTTTTTAAACCTTTATTGTATCCTCTACAGATCACGCGATTCACCATACAATTTTAAAGCCTCTCGGCAAGCGGCCACTCTCTTTTGAGAGCCAAAATGACAGAAACAGAGTGTTCGTACCTCATTAAACCTATATTTGGCTGGTGGAGCCACTATGGGATTTACTTTTAATCATCTCCCGCGAATCCTATTTTAATTGCCGGTGGAGACATAGTATAAATAATGGTTTTTTTTTTACAAATTTAAGGAATTAATTAATTTTTAGCCGCTGAAGGAAAGTTTCTTTTTTTAGGGCCTAGCCTAATCATAGCTTTGGTCTACACAATTGTCTGTTTGTTTGGTCTACACAACTGAGCAATCAATGTTGGCTTTTATTGGCCAATGCAACACTTATGAGTTGCAGAAAAACATACGTATATAAATGATGTAATGAATACGTTTTACCAAAACCCAAATAAGCGAATAAAAAGTTTGGCAGCACAAAAAATGTGCTACATTCACAATAGTAAAACAAAAGTTGCAGCTCGCGATTGTCATGTTACTTGAAGTTTTAACATGACATGTGCTGTGTTGTTTTGGTTTGACCAGTGGTTTTAGTGCTAAAAAAATTTATTTTTGTAGAGAGATCATAAAACAACATGAAAATAAACAGATTTAAAAAATCCCAAAAGATCTTGGCGTTTTTCACTACGAATTTTAACTACCACGAACCCTTTCAGGTTTTGGTAGATGCTACGTTTTGTCAAGCAGCTCTACAAGTACGTATCTCTTTCTCGGTGGTAGACTTGTTTACAAAAGTAAAGTTACGCTCTGATCCTTGCAGAACAAAGTTATCATCGAAGAACAACTGAAAAAATATTTTCAATCCGAATTGAAGCTCGTCACTACACAATGTATAATTTTGGAGGCGGAAGGCCTTGGTGGTCCACTGACTGGTGCAACAATGATTGTCAAAAGATTTAACGTTCACAAATGTGGCCACGAAGGGAAGCCTGTGTCAGCCGCTGATTGCATAAAGTCGATGGTATGTATAGTAGCAGAGTAATTAAGAAATTCCTTTTAAATAAATTGTACGTTCTTGTCTTAGACCAAATCTAGTCGGTATGTAGTCGCTTCACAAGATCGCTGCCTACAGGCAAGTCTTCGCAAGGTTCCCGGTCGTGCGTTGCTTTACTTGCACAAAGCTACACCGGTTTTAGAGGGTCCATCGGACGCATCTAAGAAATTTGTAAACAAGAAAAGCAATGATCTGCTGCCGCAAAAAATTGAAAAACAAATTGACAACCTTAAAAAGACACACGGAATCGCCAGCACAAGTGATGACGCGAACAAAATGAAGCGAAAAAGAGGTCCAAAGAATCCTAATCCCTTGTCTTGCAAAAAGAAAAAATCTCGCCCTACAACAGAAACTAAGGATTCAATAAAGACCCTGCAGAATGGCGGAATCAAACCAAAGCGAAGAAGAATTAAACTAGCGAGCCATGTGAAGGAAGTGATAAAGCAATCTGTACGGAGCGAAAAATAAAAAGTTGGCTTTAATTAAGCATTTTGTATTTTTTTTATTCAAAAATTTATTTAAATTTATTATTTCAATATTATTCAAATTTATTTATATAAAAAACGCTGGTGATCCGATTTATTCTTTATACAGATACCTCAGTACCTACGTAAGGCGAAAACAAGGCGGTTTAGTTTGCACAAAGATTAAATAGGTTAAAAAGATGAGAATATAAGTTGAGGCCAGTCTCATTAAAAATCGAAAAAAATAATTTTTGTGCTCTACAAACATAAACAGCAACCAACTTTTGCTGCTTTGGGTTATCCTTTTTCATTTTTTCGTTACATACCAATTACCGTTTGGGAGTTAGAGGAGTGGACATACGTTTTTTTTTATTTTTTCCACATTATTTTTTTATATCTTTACTTATCCTAATACATAGATATATGGATTTGGGTGTCTTTATTCCGAAAATGTAACTAAAAATTGAAGTTTAGAAGTTATAGGGCTGCTAAGATCTGCGAAAAGGAGAGTTGAAATCTTTTAAATGCGCAAAGTGGACCACCCAAACACTATCTACTATATTGTCTTCAAAGGCAATTTTTTTATAGAGTAACTTGTCAAGTTTCGATTGCAAATTCTTAGGCTGAAATTTTGAAATCAAAGGTTAGGTTCTTTGTATGAAAAAATTGAAACTTTGAATAGCTATAACTTTTAAACTAAATCAGACTGACAATTTTAAATAACATATTCGTTATCAGCACACTCAAATACATATGTAAGCATAAAAATAATAAAGAAATTCCACTCCTACGGTAAAATTGTTTCTAAAACTGTTTTGGCAAATGATCCTTAAACGTTTACGAACCAAAAGAAAAAAATTCTCTTTCTATTTCCAAATCTTAAAAAATCGCAAATACACAAATTAATTACTGTAGAATTCCATTTTTTGAATTTTTAATGTTCGCACCTGAATCTCATTCTGGGATAGGAATAGGATCGTTACATATTTAAAAAAATATTTCATTCCAGCACTTTACTAGAACCAGTCAGTTTATTTCTATAAATTTATAAAAATTTCTATAATTGGGATACCTCCGGAATCGGGACATAAAAGAGGTGGTCCCATTAGTGTCCCAGTTCGGGAGGGTTTACATATTTTTTTTGGGTTGAAAATGTAATTTCAAGATATATTTAAAGCTGCCTTAAGGGGGAAAGATTTGTTTGGAAAAGTGACATGGGCTGATGTTATTCCACCTATTGTTTGCCATTGTGATGGCTTCGACGTCCAGGTGGAACTTTATCGAGTTTATGGGTGCTGCCGGTTCCGTTGTATGAATCGGGTTGGCATTAGCACCTTCTCTAGCTTGTTCGTAGGCTCTGCAGTTGCCTGAAATATCCCTGTGGCCAGGAACCCAGCACATTGATACGTCGCACCTGACAGCAATCTAGTTGAGAGATTCGCGGCATTGCTTTACCAACTTGGATCGTATCGTTGGCGATTCTAAGCCTTTTATTGCAGCTTGGCTGTCTATATAGAAAACAATAGCGCTGCATTCTACTAAGTTAATTGAAAACCAGGCCGCGGCTTCACGAACGGCTGTGGTTTCTGCTTGAAACACACTGCAGTGATCTGGCAGGCGCTTGGAGATACATAGGTCTAAAGTACTGGAAAAGACTCCTGATCCTACTCCAAGTGCTGTTTTCGATCCGTCAGTGTAGATTTCTATTGCAGATGCATTTAAGACCTCACAAGACTCCCAGGCGGCTCTGCTTGGAAATTTGGTCTTGAATTTGACATTGAAGTCAAGGTATGGGACAACGTAGTCCGAATTGCGAGGGATGGTGTCGTGGCCATTGGGGCCCTCACAGGTCATGGTCTGGTAGGGCGACATGCCAGAAGACTTGGTGCTCCCTTCAACGATTTCTGCAGAAGTTGCAGGGAAGAAGAGGAAGAAGAGACCATGGTTCATTCCCTATCAGCACTGAGAAGGAAAACTTTAGGCGAATACTTCTTTAATGACCTAAATGATCTAGCGCGACTCGATCTAAAGAGGATAATGAACTTTATCTCCGGGTCAAACTGGCTAAACGCATAAGGGTGTATCGCAAAACCCATCCCTCCTACATATGGAAACTCTACAGGCGAGCAAACACCTTACAGTGAAGCGCCAAATATACCCCACTAACACATCCTCCAAGTTTTCCCCAACAGGACCGGCCTGGTAAGGGCTCATACCGATTCGGTTGTCCTCACCTCTCCGCTCTTGTGAGAACGCTGGTACATATTCCCCCTGGTACGGGCTCATACCGCTTCGGTTATCTTCGGTAACCTCTTCTATACCCCCCCCCCCCCCCTCAAGTTTAATTCTTGAGTCATCTGAGGTACAGGTTACACCGAAACGGATACCCTACCTCAGCGTCCTCAATGAAGACACATCCTTCGGCAACGGTTACCCCCACCTGCGCTCGCCAAAATTCTTAAGGCTAACTCTCACTTAGGGGCAATAGCAAACTAAAGATCTAAATTTAGTAAAACTCGACGCAAGGGAAAGATACCCTATTTGCCCATCACACCACACGGGACGTAATTAGTAGTACTCCTACGGTAATTGCCATTCTCCTCATCTCTCCCCAACACATAGTTCCCACTGGTACGGGCTTATACTGCTTCGGTTAATCCTACCTTCCCCCAAATTCTAACGCGAGTCGCCTGTAGTACGGGTTTACACCGAAGACGGTTACCCTACATCAGCTTCTTGCGTGTGAATTCCCCCCTGCAGAGGTTCACACCGAATCGGTTACCCCTGCACCTTCTCATCCCCGAGGAAAATCCTTAGCAGAGAAGCAACAGGTTCGGACTTATACCGAAATCGGTTGTCCCTGCCGGGCTTTCTCTCATATAGGAACTATCCCTCACTGACCCCCCACCTCCTCCTCGGCCTCAAGCAACAACCCCCCCCCCCAACCCCTTCTTCCAATCCCTATCAACAAGGCAAATTCCTATCTGGAGTCCAACAGTTACGAGACCTCCCTTCCTTCAGGAAGTCTCTCACTGGCCCCCTCAACTCTGCTGACAGCGGTTCACACTGAAACGGTTACCCCTCCAGTCTTCATTACCCTCGGGTATGTCTCAACCAATCAAACCTTGATCGGTGACCCTCGGTACAGGTCACTGATTGCCTAGACCCCTCCCACCCAAACGGGTAATCATCATTTAGGTCCTCGGGCTGGTAACTCCGGTCCTACAATTGGTATCACAATGGACCTCCTTTGGTCTAAGTGTGTCTCTGCCCAGTGGGAACAGCCATCCAACCTAACCTAACCTAAGGGGGAAAGATGAAGCCAAAGTCTGTTTGTGAAGCCCTTACGGTGAAAGTTTTGGTGATCGCTCGATAAGAAGAATATTTCAAGGTGATTTTCTGAAAGAAAGACACTTCGCAATTTAGCTGGGGAAAAACCTATTAATTGCTTTAAGGAATTACTCCTTTAACAGCACGCCTTAAATCATGTCAAAAGTCTGAGTATTTACTGCATTATTTATATTTAGAGTTCAAAACAGTTAGAGACTAACTCTTGCACTAAAGGTTACAAAACTGTATGACTGGGGGGGGAGGATTTTTTTTTTTAATTTTTGCTGGCGCACAGCAGCAGGCAATATGATTGTAGCTTGTCCTTGTCAGCTTTTTTGACACATAAAAATTGCCAATTCAGCCATTGAATGTAAGCGTGCATTTAAACATATGACAGATTTCACGTGTTTTACTAAAATAATAAACAATGTCCCTACTTACTTTTTTTGGAAATTTTTATAATGTCTTTTAAGCTTAACTTTTTCCAAAAAAAAGGAAAAGAATAAAAGTTATAAAAAGAGAATAAAGTTCATTCATGACGATGATATCTAATTGTGTTTGGTCCCTAAATTTATCGCCGTATCTTGACCTTTTGGTGAGCTTGCATGATGAAGACATGAGGTTTCTTAGCAGCATGGTGTCAAGGAAAAGCTCCTAAAATATTAGTCTAACCACTTTTACAATACAATACTAATTGCAACTTTTAAAAATTCATACTCGATTTATTGATTGAATTTACTGACAATTTATAAATACATAATAATCCCTAGTTCTTAATTTTGATTACACGGTAATTATTGTATATATTTTTTCTTAGTAATTAATTGTTAACAAAAATTTGCATTTTTTTTCGTAATAATAATCTAGACAGGGCAAACTTGAATACAATAGAATGAAATATCTAACAAAGGTTTTTCTTTTTTTTAAATTTAAGTTAACTTTGATTACTTCGTTACATTTGTATACTTTACTGCTCTCAATACACATATTTAAGTATACACACTAACACAATATTCACGTATTGCTAACCATTCAACACATAATATATATTTTTTATTTGTTTTTTCTAGAAACACAGAACCGTCTTACGATTTAACTAAAATTGCTTTATTTTTTTTTTCTTATATATAAATAGTCTACAGAAATAGCTAAAGACAAACAGGTAAGTAAGTTTTTAAACAATATCACAATTTCTAAATGAGAAAATAAATTTCGAAGAAGAATATTCAGTCCTTAAAACAACTTTATTACATATATTTACAATAATTGTTTAGCTAATATTCTTTTACTTAGATTTTTGTGTGTATATTTTTTTTAAAGTCAACTTAAGGAAGAAAAATTCACATATTGGTCTTATTAGCCTAGAGTACTTTAAAGATGCTGTACCAGTTATATAATGTTGTGTGGTATATATCAATTCCATGTAAACAGGAAAGCATATAATATAGTAAAGAAGACTTTTCAAAAACAAAATCTTTGGTTACTAATATAATAATTTTTTAATTCTTAGGACTTTTAACATATAAACAACAAGTAGCCGAAAGTCGGACTTTTGAAGACAGCTAAAACATCAAACAGGTAAAAAATCAAATGAGCTATTTTTTTTTGAGTACCATAAATTTATAACTTAAGTAGTAAATAGCGCTACATACAAAATCTTCAACTCTATCAGAACTACTGACCTTTTTAGGTGAATAATTAAAGAAAAAAATTACTAAATATCTTCTAAATCTCGAGACACAAAAATAGCACTTGGGTATCATGGAGCTGTCACTGTGTCAAGAGTGTAAAGTTCGCGATCCGAGCATTTTTTTAAACAAAGTGTACCGAAACTTTGTAGTGCAATAGAGAGCAACATATTATTAATGGTCTCCCGTTAGCCTTCGTATTATTGCCGGTGGAAACATAGTATACCAATCGCTATAAATTTATAAAGAGATTTCTTTAATAGACATTTTAAGATTTATGAGCAGCTTTGCACCATGTCTCCACCGAGCACCAATCCTCGATTAATATAAATCTTTATTAAATCCTCTACAAATCACGCGATTTACCATACAAATTTAAATCCTCTCGGCAAGCGATTAAAAATAAATCCTCTCATAAATCCCACTAACCCTATTCACAAACCTATTTTCTGCACCTTTGTAACAGTTTGAGAATCAAAAAAGGAAACTAAAACTGACCCTGTGCAACAGATCTGACTCAAGTACGTTTTCGATTGTTACTTCTACTGAGGAAAGCGATTTTCACTCCTGGGAAATGACATCGCCACTCTCTTTTGAGAGCCAAAATGACAGAAACTGAGTTTTCGTGTCAAATTAATCCTATATTTGTCCGATGGAGCCACTTAAGGATTTATTTTTAATCGTCTCACGTTAATCTTCTTTAAATTGTTGGTGGAGACATAGTATTAAATTTATATGGTAAATCTCGAGTCTGGTGGAAACATATGATAAAAGTGAAAAAAAAACTCAAACATTAAATGGATAATCTTTTAAATTGTCTAAAATACACTTTAAGAAATTGAAGTGAAGAAATGCGACAAATCGAGACATGGAAGAACCTAGGTCTAGGTAGATCGTTTAACAAATCTTTCCAACAACTGTTTTTGTCATACAAAATGGAACAGTTGCACTCCAATTTGAAAAACACACATGAATACTCCAAACTTAGCTCAAACGTCCTCTATGCACCTTCTTGTAAACGTAAGTTTTTTTAGGTGCTGGGTAATTCAGATTAAGAAATAATTAAATTCATATTCAATTGACACCGATTGAATCTACGAAAGGAAGCAACTCAAAAATAGAAAACAAAACCTCGTTTTTTTTAACAAATATGTTGATGGGATTTCGGTCTATAAATTTGATTTCGGTCGACAGTAAAACAACTTGCGATCAACATCAACCAGCAGTATAGACATTTACATCCATCATTTAATTACAGTGTAGAGGATATTGACCCGTCTGCATAGACGGAGAGTGGAGGAGGAGATATAACATCGAACTGTACGGGCTGTACAGCGATACCGACCTAGCCAAAAGAGTCAAAACACAACGTCTACGATGGCTGGGTCATCTAGAGCGGATGGACACCAACGTCCCGGCCCGGAAAATCTTCGAATTCACACCGCAGGGACGGCGCGGTAGAGGAGCACCAAGACTCAGGTGGCGCACGCAAGTGGAAGGGGACCTCAGCCAACTTCGCGTGCGAAACTGGAGACGGCTAGCTAGAGACAGAGCTGGCTGGCGAAGCTTGTTGGCTGAGGCCCAGGTCCACCCTGGGTGGTAAAATTGTGGGAAATTAGAGATTTTTTTATCATGACTTAGAAAGAAAATATTGGATTAGTTAAATACCAAAAGTTGTAAAGGTAAGGTCAGTTTTTTAAAGTGATCGTCCAAAGTTTGGAAAAATACTGAGACCTACCGCACAAAAAAAGTTTGGGAGTATTTTTTTTTTATTTTAGTAAAATCTCGCATCATATGACATTTGAAAAGTGTAGAGTCTAAAGGAGTCAAAGTTCTTTCGATGAAACTAGCCGATAATCAAAAACTCAGCGCAACCCTAAAAATTCAATTTTTCATCGAAAGCAAAATAGCGCATCGGGCTGCGCGATACTGCGAAATTCGACTGCACAGCTGATAAATGAAACTAAAACGTGCAATTCAATATCAATTAAAACTGGCCAAAAGTTTTTAATCTTAACTTATTCCAGTTAGTCCAGGATTTAACCACGAATTTTACAAATGATTAACGCGTTAAAACTGTAGGTTTTCCTTGCACACATTTGACAGACGTTTTTGACAGATCTATCCTTAAATATTAAGTAAAGATTTGTTTGTATTTATTAATAATATTACTTACTACTTCTAGGGTACTCTTGCATATTATGAGAGACTTTCTAATATGAAAAAAGTGGAATAAGGTTTTCGCTGAAAGTTAACAAAACGTAAGGCTGTACACAAAATTATCGTAAATTCACTGCCAATGTCTCTCAATAAAAAACAAGTCCTCTAGTCCTGCTTAGATTATAGCTTACCTCCATCTACCTTATCTGTGACAATAGCAGAACATCTTTAACGTATAATCATCTATACAATAGCTCTGGCTACCGTACATATTAATGCGGCTTATGGTACCTGTCAAATGCGTCGTATATGACGACATTCGGACGGTTGACTCGAACTCACCGAGACCCGGCTTCGTCTGAACGCGGACTGTAATATCAACAAGATAATCCGTAGTGACCTCCTTTAAAATTTTCTGATTTGAAGTGCCGATAATCGCTTCAGCAATTGAGTTTAAGTAGAGCATTCGACACTGGGGGTAGGGGCGCAGCTTGTCATTGATCAGCTTGACAATGTACCTTGCCGCTCGTTGAACACGAGCATCATTTGTCTGCAGAGTTTCTTTCTGGTGGCACGTGCACCAGTGTGAGGCGACACCTGCATTTTCACAGCTTCTTGTAACTGGCACGGGAAGGAATAAACTTATTCCCCTTGGTATGGTATCAGCTTCTTGAAGTTCCGAAGCCCGTTCGTGTAAACGCTTCGAGTCTAGAACTGATAAATCCAGAAGATCTAGAAAAGTTGCATGCAGGTCATAATGCGTCGTGAGTTTTTTGGCATTATCGCGGAGATTCGCCACTGCTTCGGGGTATTGTTGAGTGAACCAGTCTGGAAAGATGCTAACAAGTAAAGGCTGTCGTTCTTCCATCATTCCTTGGTAGGTTTTTCGAAACGATCCCCAGCGCAGACCATGATCACTCATAAGAAAAACTATAGTGCGGTCCATGACCCCCGACAGGCGTAGTAGATCGAAAAGCTCGGCAATATCCTCATCGAGCAGATATGGCATATTGAAGAAGTCATGCGTCAGCGACGCCATCCAGAAAAACGAGAAGAACAAGTCTCGTTTTAGGAAGGGCACTAGCTTCTTAACAAATTCCAGTACAACATCAACGGCGCGTCTACCACCCAGGCAAAGACGCATGTTGGCCTTTTTCTTGTAGGCAATATACTTTTCCATCTCGATCAGCACGGGTCGAAGGTAGTAATCGGTCGGTTGCTCCGTGAAGCCAGTTCGAAAGTAATTGAAGAGCCCCAAGTTGGCAACGTCCTCCGCAAAGACTGTCTTAAAGCCGGCTTCTTTGTACCTTTTCCATATAAAAGGACACTTGTCATAGCTCACATTTCGCCCATGAACCGGAGACAGGCATGCCAAATTCAGTTCACTTTCGTCCAAACCACTTAGGGCTGGCACCAAATTTGGATAGGTGTTGTCGCCGACTTTATTATAGCCGATAAGTTCAACGGAATTAAAATTATCCTTGACTATTGCGGCAGTCTTATTCATTTGTCGCAGGAAGTTCAATCTTGAAACGCTGTCAATTCCAATCACCATTACGGACACTTTTCGTTTTGGGCTCGAACGTTGACTAAAACTAATTCGGTGGCTTTTTGTACTGTCGTCTGGCTCATTGCTACGGGCGTCAATTACAGTCGTTGTTGATACACGATCCTTGCCGACTTTTGGTACAGCAAAGAAATGAAAATCCTTATAGAAGGGCTTGGCGTCGTTGTGTTGACAAACCACCTTTACAAACTCGACTCCTGTGACCTTAGTCACTTCGTTTGGTCTCAGATTCAGCTCGTATCGATGCTGTGCGTAATCATTTTTTGTATCAGTCTTTCGCTGAAACTCCTGGTAATAACAGGATATCTTATCAGAATCGGTTATGTTGAAGAGCTCCTGCAGCTCACTTTTCTGGACATTGAGAGTTATGCCCTCGTTGCCGACAGTCCGGGTAAGTGCCTTGTTACAGGAGAATTTCGGAATACGGAACATGTACTGTAAAATGGAATCATCGACTATGTTAAAGCTAGGCATTCGACAACCAGGCGTATCGACAAAATACGCCTGGCTGATGTTCTCCGTTTGTGCCTCGACCTTTGGTGAGAAATCGAATCGATCCTTGAGACGAGTGATTTTAGTCTTAAGATTGAAATCGATGAACACATACGAAAAGAAACAGATGAACGCAAAAATGGCGATGAGTTTTTTAATTTGTGTCCTATTTTTGGGTGCATTGTGATGGTGGTAGTGGTAGTAGTCACGTTTGCTGGTCACGTAATGGGTGTCGAGTAAATACTTCCTCCTGAAATGGAAGAAAAAACTTCACTTAAAACCTATTACATCTACTGAAAAATCGTGGAATGGCAACTCTGAAAAGAATATTTACAATGAAGACAAGACGGTTGGCAAAAAATACAGCATATTAACTTATGACTTAGGTAATCTTTTTTTCAAATACTTAAATATGGAGGCCACTTCACTGTGAGACTTGACTACCAAAAGGTTGCCCCAAAACATCCCAAAAAAAGGCCAGAGGGGTGCCTTGTTATACTATAGCCTCTTCAAAGCTCCTTTGGGACTCTATTTTTCGTTGATTCTTCTTCCAAACCTGCAACATGGAAAATTCACTAATTGACAAATGGTGCTGAAGTTGTTTTCTGAAGTCACCAGTCTTGGTTTTCGACTGGGTGACAAGGGCAACCTTTTGCGGTCCCCTCTGTGGCACGCTTCACTTAGGTTATGCGACGAGAGCGACGACTCCGCGGGCGGACCCTAGTTACATTTCGGGGTGCAACTCCAATCCGGCCGAAATCAACTTCTTTCAGCCATTCCTCTCATTCCTTTCATTCCCATCCCCACCTAACCGTCCAAATAGGAATAGACCCAAGTCATAAAAATCCCACCTTTAAGCCAAGGTGTTGAGGCACTCGTCCTGGGTGCTGCATCGGTCAAGTGGTTACAGATCGCAAAAAGTTTCCACCGATCGCGATGTACCATTTGATCCAATAATTTTTTGAGCACACGCTGGTACAAAAAAGGAACTTATCGAGTGATCTCTGATTTAAACTTTGCCTGTACCAGAAAAAATTGCGGCAATTTTTTGTCCGACTACCTAGAATATCCAGTGCTCAAGGCTAGGATAGGATACTTCGCACAATTTCCCTTCAAGCCGCACGACAAATAGCTTGAATATATATATTTTTTTTTCAACAAAGAAAATGTCGATTATAATCAATGTTGGCAGCTGTAGTCTGAAAAATGAGTATTTAAAAGAGTAAGAAGCCCATAGCCCTTAGGGTTTCTCATACAAAATTGTCATCATGATGCTTGGAGAATTTCTTAAATCAAGTTAAAGAAAGAAAAGGAGATTTAACTTTAAAGTTAGTGAATGTAACGACTTCAAAACAAAGCCTATAAGGACATACGTAGTAAGGCACGAACAACTTATACCCTTCAACCAACAATTGGCAAACGTTCTTTTGTCTGCTTGTGCTGCTAATGAGCAAAAAGAACACAAAAGACCACTGTAAGTGGTGAGTGTAAGTACAGTCAATGGGGACATTGTTTTAGGGCTGAGTCAATAAGATTCTCTGTAGAATTGCTTTCAACTAGAGCCATGCGTCAGCGAAAGCGTATTATGTGGTCGTTGTTCTAGCAAGAGGTTAGAAATAATTCTAGTCGTTACTCTTTCTTTTTGAATGTAATGAAGTGAATTAGATATGAGTAGACATGGGAGACTTTCCAAGAATTTCATGAATATAGCTAAACTTGTACTTCCAAAAGCAAATAAGAGGTTTCTATACCGAACTACCCTCCACTCCCCCAGTCTATTTTTAACTTTCCCACCCCACTGCCAACCTCAGAAAAATTTATTGAACTAAGAACTTGTTACCAGAAGAAAAAAAACAGCCCATATGTGTATGTGTTTAAATAGTATATCGAATCGACACTTCTATTGTACAGTCATGAGATGAACGCCCCTTTACATGCAATTAAGGAAGGATTTATTGCAAAGGCGAGTAGACCCACTCGCCCGGCCACCAGACGAATCTGATTTCCATAAATTACACCAACGGATTCAAGTGTAAAATATGTGTACATTGAGGGCGACTTACTCATAATTCATCTCCGGGACCTGGGGGTTTCTTCTATTCAGCTTTTCCGCAAATAACCCTCACTGACCGCGTTCGAGCCAAAAAAAACGCACAGCTTCCGACTGTGTTCGATACAATTACCGCCACATATTTACAAAACTGAAATTTTGTCACAAAACCACTTTTCAATATGCAACTTTTGTTGGTCAATAATTTCACTAACGAGCACCAGGAATTAATAACAAAGACGCACAAAATCGCTACCACATCCTCCACCCAAAGAGAGCATCGGAATTTTGTTTTGACGTACTGAAAGTCGAAACGAAAGGGAGCTCTCAAAATTTTATATGCATATCCTGCGTTTGCGCCGCAGAAAGGATGCTGATTAAAGGAGATGTGTGTTGTGATGACATCTCTGGCTGATGCTGATGCTTACTTAAATTTCGTGTTTTAAAATTGAATATTTTAAGGGGGTTGCGGACGGTTATGGACGTTGCGGGCACACTAATGAATGACAGGTTTGTTTTTCAAGGCGAGATTGCTCGCTTTAATGGTTTGAAATATTGATCTGATATAATTAATTGACTAGCGTTAATAACAGTAGTATAATGTAGGTCAAAAGTCCAGTTGAAAGTTGGCTTTTAATTGGTTGAATATTGGGAAAATAGGTACTGTACTGAAGCGTTCAGCTCGTGCCGGAGAAGGATTGATTAACTTTAACTTATGACGTAATAACGATTGTTAGTCATTGTAATCGGATAAGAACATTGACATTATATGGCATGTGAAGATGACTATTATTGACTCTGGAAGCGAAGGATGTCAAAGTGCCAGATTCGTCGTATTGAACGTGAACCTATGAGGAGGGCCTTAAGGCCTCACCATAATAGACTTAAATAGCTCGGTATATAGTATAAATAGTATAGTGTAAATAGTATACCATTTGCTCGATTTCGTTAAGTTTTCGTTAATTTTTGTTGGCCTAAGCCCGTCCCTAATCAGTAAAAAGGTTGACACGGAAATTTAACAGGTGGCAACCGCCTTCGGTTACTTTAGGTTAGAACAGGGTTGTCGTGCAAATGTAACACAACATTGGTTCCAACATGGGCCCATCGCAATCTCTGAAGGCAACTAGTTGAATTTAAATTCAAAGGCAGATAGGCTAAAAAAAACTGTTAACCCTGTTAAAACAGCCTAGTCACCAAAAAACTGTCGAGTAGTAGTTTACCTACTTTTCTTTAGGCGGCGGTGGATCTAAACCTCAACCAACAAGCTTCGCCAAAATCTTAGCCATGTACAATTCAGTGTTATATTTCGAATAACGAAAGCAAAATCAACTCAAAATCTCAGCGGAGAGATTTTAACTGCTTTACCACTATGCTATGGTTATCCAAGTTTTAAATTTTTCAATCGCGGAACGAAGCCAACGTGTTGTTTAACCCACAGCAAGTTTATATGCAAAGGTTGAACAGAGCTTCGGTCCAATTTCAACCTCATTTAAACCTGTTTACATGAGGTTGAAGCTCGCTTAAACTCTGCATATAAAAAAGCTAGAGTTATAAACATTTTCGACTCGCGAAATTATTAAGGCCCAAACATAATAGACTTGAGTGGGATTAATCTTATGTCGAAATACAACGAAAATCCCACTCAAGTTCTGCCAAAAGATTGTGTTGCCCATAATAGACTTAAGCAAACGATTTGAAAATCTTATGAGATTTCACTGTGAACATCTCGAGTATGTGCCTGTTTTCATTTGGTTGATCCTAACCTAACCCAAATTTTATTTCTCAAAATAAAACGCAGGTTGAACGGTGGCCACCACACTGGCACTTCCCCTCACCATAGTAATTCTGACACATCAGGTTAGGATCAACCAAATGAAAACAGGCACTATCACATTGCCTTGAAAATTGAAAATAAAACTTGAAAATTATGTCACTTTTCTTCGGAGCGGAGACAACAACCGACTGCGCCGTGCTGCATACGATAAAAACACTTTGGCGCACTAGAGTGCAGCCATTGACATAATTTTATGGACTGCTAGTTGGTGTCTCCGCATATAAAAAACCTGCGACAAAAATGGTACCGATTGTGCTGTTGTTTGGTACTGATAGTGTGTTGCAGAAACAGCAATTTCCATTGAATTTACCATTGACAATGTCTCCAAATTTGGCCACGATTACCAAACAGCGCGAGTTACTACGTGCTTGAATGGGAGCATCATGAGACCATAATGAACTTGGGTAACTGCAGTGCCCCGATGATTTCAGTGGGATTTCGAGAGGCAGAAACTTCACTGCTCGAAAAATGTAAAGTTTAAGTAATATGTTAATCCACCATATCGTATCCTGAAAAAAAACTTGTTCTTTTTAATGGTTCGCGCCTTCGCGAGGGTCTGACAAGTCCTCCGAGAGTATCATTTGTCTTGTCATTTGTCTTCTCAAAGTGCCGTTCGGATTCGGCAAAAAATTGAAGGCACCCTTTGTTTGAGAAGAAATTAACACATACAGCATACGTTGTTGAGAAGTTGGCCCTGGTTCACCTCGAGCTGTTGCGCCACTCTCTTTATTTTTATTTTAAGTAATTCGTTTCGTTAGCTATGCCCTATGCAGTAGGATTTTAGAGTTTCACAGTCCGGTGCGCCATATTTCATTCTAAGAAATTTCGAGGTTGCGCTAAGTTTTTTTGGCAATCAGCTGATCGCCTTAAATAGAGCGAGTGCAATTTTAGGGTGCACTGATAATTGTTTCATCGAATGAACCTTTGACTCTTCCAACTGTCAATTTACTTAAAAAAAAAACAAGAAAAGAAATTCAAGTACTTCTTCAGATTCTGCTTAAATCTAATTTCTTACAGAAAGACAGTTGTTTTACTGTTATAACAAATATAAAAAAATCTGGAAACGAATTTCGAAGTGTTCTACAGAGTTCTCCTGTGCTAAATCACCCAAGTTTCAGAGTTAAGCTCAGGTAAGCCAGGCAAACCCTAGAAACGATTTTTCCACCCGCTGCCAAACTCTTGCAGTGCCTATAAGAGACCATATGGGCAAAAAATATGACAACTGATGAACAAAAGATAAACGTAAACAAATTCTAGGTGGCGTTAAGATAGTGTGATTGGCTAAACGAGTTTTCGAAAATTTTTTTCCCAAAACTCAGTTTTTGGTTCAGTGTGAAGAGCCATACATAACGATTGCACTAAACCCTTTTTTCTAATTGACATAGGTTATCTTATGTCCTGGTGTTTTTGCAGTATTAGCGCCTAGCTTTTTGTGCCTAAGCTTTGTTAAAAATCATGCCTTTCGCTTATGCATGTTGCAATTCCCTATTTTAAACTTACCCGCGCTTAAATTTTCTCTGATTGCAACAAAATAATTGGTGTCTGAAAACTGAATGGATTTATATCAAAAGTCAATAGACAGATAGATAATAGTAGATTATTTTGCATTTTCAATCGGCAGAATATTTCATTAAAAACAATTAAAATGTCCCAGTGAGTGTTAAAGATGGGACGCTTTTAGAACACATTTCGAAATAAACGTTTATTGGACCACTTTCTCAAAAACAGGCGACCGACATTCGGACGCGTTATCAAATCTCAATTTTTTTGCAGGTTATAAAAATACTACATTGTGTACACCTACTTGCGGTTATATTTTGTGATATTTTAAAAAGCAGTAGACAGCAAACAAAACTAAGAATTTTTCGGCTCGGGTGGCATACTTTCGAAAGTCCATCGGTAACCCTGTTTCCAGTCGAAAATGAAGACTGTCTGTGTGCTTTGCTTATCTACGCGAATAGTGTTTGAGGTTTGAGTTCATCCAGCAGCTACGAAAATGAGCATCGTTATATTGTGTTATTCTTCACAACGGTAATTTCAAGAACAAAACAGATAACAGCTCTTGTAATGTAACGTATCAGATTTTGTTAATTCGACTACGAAATTTGTTGCATACATCTTGGCTTGCTACAGTGGCAAACAAAAAAAAAAGACAAACAATATTTTGACAGTTCCTACCATCAGCTGTTTTTGTTTAGATGCGTCTTATCACAATTCACAACACACTTGCCGTTCTTTTTATTTGATAAGCATTCAATGAGAGTTTTAAAACCTAATTTCTGTGCCGTTCTTAAGATTAATTGAAATAAAACGAAGAGGAAATGTCTTCCGACACAATGCGTGAGCAATCTTTTATTATCCGCCAAAGTAGCAAAGCGTATGAGCATCGAGACTCCCTGGCCACCGCCATGTCGGTGGACTACACGGGAGAATGGGTGTTGCTGGCAGGAAGGTTTGTACATATTTAGCAGTTTATTGGTTTGTTTATATTCCAACGGTGTATGAAATTCGTCTTTACGCTTAGGCGCTACCTCGCATTACAACGACTGGGCCAGGACGACACCACCTTGAGGAAGTATCACAGAAACTCCAAGTATGAAGTCTCGTCCGCAGAATTCGCCATATGCCCAAATCGTCAGGAGTATTGTGCTATTGCGGTGAGTAACAACGTTTTGGGAATAGAGATATCTTAAATGAGATTAACCAAAAACTTATGTTTAATGTAGAGATGCTATTTTGGGTGTGCGAAGCAACAGAGAGTACACAGAGAGTTTCTAGTTTAAGTTTCTTAAAAAGTTTAAATGTATTAAACAGGCATATGTGTATGCAAGCGCGAATACTTGTCGTGCATCTGCCCATAATTTTTTATGCTCTTGTTTTGTCGTCCTGTTTGAACGTTCTATGATCAATCCAGAGTTATGCTAAGTATTTGAGTCGTGTGCTTTAAGTGAGTAAGAATAAAACACTAGAGTAGAGTTTTCCGAAATTGAGAATGTCTTCTCGATCTACAGCATTGCATTGCCCCATTCGAAAATTACCAGATAAAAAATTCATAGAATTTAACAAAATTTAAGTCAAAACAGGGTCAAAATTCTAAAACCAATTGAATACGAAGGCAAATTCGAGCCAAGATTCGAACTAAATTTACCTTCACCTAAATTAAGTATCAGTATTGAAAATAAACTGATGGTGCCGTGGCTGTGCGCTTACTAGTGCACAGTGTGTGTGCTTACTACGGTTAGTGTGTGTGCTTACTACGCCGGAGGTCTGGGTTCGAATCCGGCCATCGTAACCTGAAAAAAAAGACTTGTTCTTTTTCACGGCCCCCACCTCCGCGAGGGTCTGACA
Organism: Neoascia interrupta; assembly: GCA_947623515.1. NCBI lineage: Eukaryota > Metazoa > Arthropoda > Insecta > Diptera > Syrphidae > Neoascia > Neoascia interrupta. The sequence goes on from OX392462.1 coordinate 189,825,260, forward strand.
AGCCCTCCTAGAGTATCATTTGTCTTGAAAAACTTCTCAAAGTGCCTCTCGGAATTGGCAAAAAATTGTAGGTCCCCTTGTATGTAAAGAAATCCCCTTGTATGAAAGAAAACCAGCATACATTGTTGAGAAGTTGGCCCTGGTTCACCTCGAGCTGTTGCGCCACTCTGTTTATTTTATTTTTATTGAAAATAAACTAACACCAAAAAATTGTGTCAAAATAGAATCAGATTTGTGATACCAAACGAACGGGTGCAAAATTTAGTCAGAGTTTGAAAACAAATAGACACCGAAAAATTTTGTTAACGACTTTTCAATCTAGGAAACTGACGCTAAAATTTGACACCAAATTAACCATCATATGTAGAGTGGAGACTTCATATATGTGTTGTTTTTAAACACCTTGACTAGAGGGTCGTGTAAAGTTAATATATTCCGAAGAAAATTTAAATTATTCGCTAAGAATAATTCATACACGCTTCACTCGGCAAAATCTTGGCAGATGCTCTTCAATAGGTTAAACCAAGGTTGTCATACAATTGCAATTTTATTCTTATAATTTGTACTTTTTCTGTAGTAATTAAAATAAAAACAAGTATTTTATTGAATGCTCGGTAAGGTCAAAAAACGTGCTTATGAGTTAGAAAACTTAAAATTCACCCAAAATAAGAAAAGAAAAAGTTTATAGCACTTCTTAAAACAAATCAAAAAGGAGTTTTAATAAATTTAAATCGGAAAACCAATTAAATGCTCCATTTATTCTCAACTCCTTACTTTCTAAATTGACAGCAAAAAATTTCAATAAAAATAACGAAACGTTTTAGTCATTCAATCGAGATTTCAAATATTTGTAAATATGCATCATGAGTCGAAAGTTGCCTGTAAAATAAACCTAAAACATCTAAGCCGCAAATATACTAGACAAAATTTGCCACAAGTCAAAGCAACACGCTGGTCAACTTTAACAAAAGACGACGGACCGCTCCGTGTATGGCTTGATACTTGGGCCAAGCCCCCAAGAAGTCAAGAATTTCGAAATATTTAGAATTTTTCAAAAATTATTTCTGAAAAGAAAACAGCTTTTTTCCTTAAGACGCCTCCTAAAGTGGGACGAGCTTAAAACTTAGTACGTAATAAACTTAGTTAATAGTGATAACTTTCATATTGGTCATACAATTTTTTTTTATTTGGAAAACAAAGATAATTTCATTGTGCTGCAAACTATGCATTAAATGAATACCCCCTGGGTTTGGTATAAATACTTATGGTTAAGTTGTGCAGCTTATTTAAGAACCCCGTACAACTAAATCAAATTTTTTAACAGACAAGTCAACTTATCGAGGTAGTTACCTGGGGCTCCGCTGAGCCGCAGCTTATACACTCACTACGCGGTCACACACGTGTTGTCACCGATATTGATTGGCATTCGAAAAATCCAAATTTGCTCGTTAGCTGCTCAATTGATACATTTTCCCACATTTGGGATCTACGAGATGCCCGAAAGCCCCATTTATCTCTAAGCGCTGTTTGCATGTGTAAGTTTGATTCAAAGCGTTGACCCTTTGTGTTTTTGTCGGACTAACTTTATCTTCACAGCTGGAGCCACTCAGGTAGGATTTAATCGGGTCTCTGGAAATCTACTGGCCGCCGCACATGATGGTGATTTAAGAATATGGGACATACGAAAAGGGACCTGTCCAACACACTACATAACAGCGCACTTAAACAGGTTTAAATCCATATTCGGGAAGTAGTTCCACTTTCTGATCCTGTTCAATTTAGAGTCCACGGCATCAATTGGAGTCATATGAGAGAAACCTGTTTAGCGACTGCCAGTCAAGATGGAACGGTGAAGTATTTTGACGTTAATAACCCTAGACGAGCTGAGAAAATTATAACGACATCCTCACCAGTTTGGAGAGCGCGATATACGGTATGGTAACTTATTTCGGTAAATCTGAATTTTTTTTATTTTTTACAAATTTTAGCCAGTGGGCAATGGCCTAGTCAGCATCGTAGTTCCCCATCTAGGAAGGGGTGAAAACAGTCTTCTGTTGTGGAGCAACAGCAAACAAACGGATCCTGTTTGTTCATTTGTGGGTCATACAGATGTCATTCTGGACTTTGATTGGCGCCCGGATCATGACAACTCGTCAGAAATCGTAAGTAAATGTTTCCATGGCCTTTAGACCTCTTAAATTATTTTTGTGTGTTAGGAATTGGTTACATGGTCTCGTGATAGAACGTTGCGCGTGTGGAAGATAGACGATACTTTATTGAAGCTCTGCGAGCCGGTTTCTTTGGACATTGAGGAAGAAGGTTTGGCATTCCGTTTTGGCAGACTTATTGCTTTCTTACTTATCTCTTCTTCGCTAATAGTTGAAGCAATGGACGCACTGCAGATTGCTCGCTCACCTGTCAAGAGTGAGTCTATTGCCAGATCGTTAACAGACCAGGCCACTTGTTCTCTGCACCATGAGTTTTCCTTGTTTAATACGAATATACCGCACGTAGAAGTAGACATCCTTGATGCTATAAAACGATATGCAATGTTCAAAGTATCTGCAGCCGGCCATGTCGTTGTTTTGAGGGTAAATAAAAGGGACTTTAGTTTATTTACCTTTTCTTTAAGCTCTCTACTTTATTAGGTTAATTTCCCAATGGAGTATCCTACTCCTAACAAGGGCCCAGAGTTTCAGTTTTGCCAGGGCACAACGGTAACTGATCACCTCTCGCTGTACTTATTGAAAGTACTGAAAACGAATGCCTTACAGCGAGTAAAGAAGTCGCGATTTTGCCTGGAACAGTGTGTACGCGCCTTGGTTGCAGCCCTGAAGAAGGTAAGCCCAAAGAAAGTTTTTCTGGGTAACTCATAAAGCCTCTCCGCTTTCCATTTTAGTCCGTTGGAGGCATAGATAAGTCGCAAATGCGCTTGCAATCGCCACGTTTAGAGGGTGCATTGAGTGGCGCACTGCATGACGCATGCATTCCTTTTCCTCGAACCTCTGGAGCGAAATTCAACGCCACCGGAATGCTGGTCACATTCGCACAAACCTTTAGCGCAAAACGGCTGACACTACGCAACCAAAATGTTACCCCACGCACATTATCCGCCATAAGTGGCGGATGTCTACTGGGCAATGTGATGGGCGCCCAGCCAGTTCTTTACGCACACCGCGACAGTAACGCATCGTTTTATCTACAAGAGCGCCTGGCCAAATCAACGAAAAATCGCAGCCTCCAAAAAGCCACAACAAATACAGTCGTGCACATATACGACGCCACAAAGATCCTAAACATTAGCAAGGAAATGGCAAAGGAGTACAAACTCAGTAAGACGGACGTCATTGGGGCATGTCAGCACAACAGACAGGTGGCTGAAAGCCATGGCCGCTTAGACTTGGTACCGATTTGGAAACTCGCCGAAATGATAGCCACACCAAATATACCATACGAAGCCGACTACGAAATGTTATTTCTTCAGGATCCATTTAAGAAGTTCCTTCTCGAATCACTGATAACACACTATGCGACCAAAGGTGACCTACAAACTGCGGTTATGTTGTGTTGCGTGTTTAACAAGTGCGCCCCTGCAATTGAAAAACATTGCAACAAAATTAATTTGACGCCAACTAGCTCGCCATATCACACGGTAGTACCGCTTGAAAAACCCTCATCGTCGGATAGAATGTGTATGCTGCCAAAGCAAACTCGCAGCAATTCATGGTCCGATCCGATGGATTGTGTCGACTCCAATGTAATAAATCCGGAAAACTTTGATTGCTCGCTGTTGAGGAAGTCCAAAATGGCTTTGTTTGATAGTCTCAAGAGGGTCTATGGCGACGTACTTTTCGGCTGGCAACTGCTCACCGAAAGAGCTATGGTAAGAGTGGTTGGGAGCTGTTCGGCCTTGATCTAAAAAATCTTTTTTTCAGATACTTAAACATACAATTTACCAGACACCTCCACCACATGACGTTGACTTTGCCACGGAGTGCTCGGGATGTAATAAGACAAAACGAACTGCTGCGTGTGAACCATGCCAAAAGCTGGTTCTTTTTTGTACCTTGTGTCGTTTGCCAGTTAAAGGAGCAGCAAACGCCTGCCTGGCCTGTGGCCATGGAGGTCATGTTAAACATATGCAACAATGGTTTGAGGTGAACTTTTAAAATACTTTTCTTCCCTTAAAAAAAAACTTCACAATTGAGTTTTGCAGAAACACAATATTTGCGCATCGGGTTGTGGATGTTATTGCCTTAAGGAAACCTTCCTGCTGCTGGACCACTTAGATTAGAAGCATATAGCTCAACACTGTGTTAAGTTATCTTACAGGAAAGAAAAAGCGAAAAATAAATTTAATGAATATTTTTGTTTAAGCCAGACCTACGCTAAAAGGATGCACAAATATTTTTTTTAATAATTTAATCGTATGTAAGCCAAAGCACCCATAAGAACTTATTCCTGTTACACAATTCGGTGTAGCAATGTCCATAACTCTTCTAAGTTTCGAAGAAAAGCAAGCGATGCAGAACTAATGCGCATTACACAATTTGGGGTAGCAATTTTCAAAACTCTTGTAAGTTTTAAATCGAACTTGATTTAGGTCCAATGCTCAATACACAATCTGGGGTAGCAATATCCATTACAAAGCAAAACTACGGATGCATTATCTAATTTTCCGCAACACTAACAATTTGGAATGGATCGAATGTTAAAAATAAAATGGGGCGCATTTAAGCTTTAAGATTCAACTTTCTAAAATCATATACAACTTGGTTGAGATACAACTAAACTAGTATTAGTTACAGCTCAATTCGCACATACAGGGTGTTTCCAAATTCGATGCAAATATTTTGACACAAGATTCTTGGGTATATTTGAAGAAAAAAATTGTTCTACAGTATGGGCCTATCTCAAATTTTGATACCACTTATTGGGAATTTAAGAAAACACCGACTTTGAGGTACCTTGACCCATACTAACACAAATATCTCCGCTAACACTTACAACAGGTACTTCATTTAGGACTTAAATTTTAGAAGAAATAGTACTTCTCTTAACTGCATTAAAATAAAATTGATGACTTTTTTAACTTTCGAGATATTTGCTTTTAAGTCGGATCCTTTTTCCCTGCCCATGACATTTTTTTGACTTTCAAGACACATTTCTGCGAAAAATGCGTAATAAACATATCGGTAATTTTTTCTTTCTAGTGCACCTAACAATACTTAATAAAAATTCTTAAGACAAGTTACCCGAAAAACCCACAGATTTTATGATACTTGGAAAATTCCATAGCAGGTAAAATTATGGAAAACTCGATTCATAGTGTTCAATTCCTATTATTCTGAATAAAAATGTTTGTGTTTGGTTTATGTTTTTTTTTATTTCATTAAGTTAACTTTACAATCAAATAAGGTGTTCAAAGTGTCCTCCTCCATTTTGTATGCATGCTAGAGCCCGTTTTTGGATTGCGCTGTCAACGTTTATTGAGGATAACTCCTGCCTCACTTGTGACGAGGCTTGGAGAATACGATCTTCTAAATCATTTAGAGTTGATATTTCTGTAGAATAAACAAGTTCTTTCATTCTCCCCCATACAAAAAAATCCATAATTGTAAGGTCTGGAGATCTTGCAGGCCAGTGAACTGGTCCATTTCTTCCTATCCAACGACCAGCGTACTTTTCATCCAGCCAATTCTTAACCTCGCGACCAAAGTGGGCTGGGGCTCCATCCTGTTGAAAATATGACGAAGCACGTTGAGTTAGCGGAACATCCTCCAGTAGATCTGTTAAATCATTGCGCAAAAATTCCAGATAGTTTGCAGAATTCAGTGTGGGAGGCAGTTTGAAGGGACCGATTAAGTTGTTTCCAATAACACCTGCCCACAAATTGACGCTAAATCTGTGTTGAAATGATGACTCTCTCCTTGTGTGTGGGTTTTCCGCAGGCCATGTGTGTAGATTGTGAAAATTTGTAATCCCATCTCTAGTAAATTGAGATTCGTCCGTCCATAGGATTCTGCTTATAAAACCGTTGTCATCTCACCGCTCTAACAACCAGTTGCAAAACTCAAGTCTCGGCTCCAAATCACTCGGAAGCAGTTCCTGCACAGGTGTATGGTGGTATGGATACAAGTTTTCCGTATGCAGGAGACGAACAATTTTATGTGTTGAAACATTAAATCGCGAGGATAAGCGCCTGATGCTGATTGATGGATCATTTGCAACCGCTTCCAGTATTCTTTCATCAACTGCAATTCTTCCTGGTGAAGCTCCTGCGTTAGGTCGTCTTGTTGAAACAGATCCCGTTTCCCGAAGTCTTCGAAACGAATTTGTAAATACGCGGGGATTAGGTACTCTTCGGTTAGGATAAAGCTGATGGTATCTTTGTTGTGCTCTAATAGAACTTCCGTTGCACATCCCATAAACGTAGATAATATCGGCGTATTCTTCGTTTGTAAAAGATGCCATTTCAAGTAGGGTTTCTTAACAACTGTTGTGTCACCTCGGCTTCAAAAATGACTTTGATGGATTTAATTTTGTTTTCTAACCTTTTATACAATTTACATTAGGTAAATTTTCCAACTAGGCGACCAACCTCAAACTTAATCCTTTTTGGGATTTAACAGAAAAATGATAGGGAAATTACATTTTTATCAGGTAGTCTAATAAAAATGCATGCTCTAAAACCTACGCAAATTATTAATACATAGTCAAAAAATCGTTCTTGTTGTCAATTGCGGTTTAAAAAGTAGGTAACAAATCATATTTCCACCTTATACCTGTCGCGGCTTCGTGAAAAGAGTTTTTCATAATTTTACCTGCTATGGAATTTCCCAAGTATCATAAAATCTGTGGGTTTTTCGGGTAACTTGTCTTCGCAATTTTTATTAAGTATTGTTAGGTGCACTAGAAAAAGAAAATTACCGATATGTTTATTACGCATTTTTCGCAGAAATGTGTCTTGAAAGTCAAAAAAATGTCATGGGCAGGGAAAAAGGATCCGACTTAAAAGCAAATATCTCGAAAGTTAAAAAAGTCATTAATTTTATTTTAATGCAGTTAAAAGGAGTACTATTTCTTCTAAAATTTAAGTCCTAAATGAAGTACCTGTTGTAAGTGTCAGCGGAGATATTTGTGTTAGTATGGGTCAAGGTACCTCAAAGTAGGTGTTTTCTTAAATTCCCAATAAGTGGTATCAAAATTTGAGATAGGCCCATACTGTAGAACAATTTTTTTCTTCAAATATACCCAAGAATCTTGTGTCAAAACATTTGCATCGAATTTGGAAACACCCTGTATAGTTCTGTGCATGGATTTTAATATGCCGTGACCAGCATTTGTACTGAAACAATAAAATGGTTTTTCATGCGTACTAACTATTGCTAGTCAGTTCACATGTTCAATTAATGCGGTGAAAATGAATTTCATATTTAAGATCATTTGGTCTTAACCTCAGTTTTTTTGTGGGGTTAAGACCCCCGCAAAAAGAACATCTGTGTTCTGGTCATTATAATTCACTTTGTATTTTTCCAAAACAAGTTATAATTGATGTTCGACAATACGTGGCCTGTCTTTTTGTGTAGGCCCTATAACTTAAATTTTGAAAGTACATACTATCTTCCATTTAAAAATATGGATCTTCCTCATTGTGGTTGAAGGTATGGTGCACCAAATGGAGCATCCGTTCGGTATGCTACCACCGGACTGATAAACCAAAAGCTTGGTTTACCTACTGAGTCCGTTCCATTTTTTAAAAATTAGATGAACAAGATGCAGTGCAAAGTTAGCAGAGTTCTATCACCTGGAGAATTTTTTCACCAAGCACGCAACGGTTGAATATCCTTATTAAACTTTGGGATGGGCGCACTACTGTTTTCCTCGATTTCTGACCAAGATGAGTTGGTGCCTGACTTTGACCCCAAAGTTGTCCTCAAAGTGTTTTTACAAAAACAACAAGCTCAAAAATTTAATTTAATTTTTTACTTTCTGTCATTTAATGTTACAAAGTTTAACTTTTTTTTATTGTTGCTTAAATTAGCTTAAAAGATATAAAAAAATTATTTGCATTTTTTTTTTCTGCTTTTTTTTTGATTTTGCACGACATGGTTTTTGTTTTTCTGTTAGACTACTTGTCTTTGTTCGCAATTGTAAAAGAAAAAATATTTATTCGACAAAAAAGACTAAACAAGTAAATTAGGAAAAGTTATACAGGTAAAAAAATAAAGATTTCAACTTAAAAAGGCAGGGAAACTATTTTTTGCGTCTGTTTTAAAAAAAAAAACTAAACAATTTCTTTTGTAATAAAATACCGCCATTTTCACACTGAGTTTAACACTTGTGTCGCAAACAAACTATCAGTACAATTTTTCTGAGCTTAATCCCTGAATAGCCTTCATAAGCATGCGAACGTTACTGCATTGTGGATTCTTGGTTTGTGTCAACAGGAATGCCTGGCAATTGCGATAGAGCTCTTGCATAACTTTGGGCGCATGCTCCCGAGTTATAGGATCATTTGGATTGATACTCAATATGGCATCGGCTAAATAACTGCAAAGACGATTTTTAAGGGTTACGTTACAGGAAAAAAAGAGAAGTTCTACTTACTTCTGTTTGACTTCATTATGATTGCTCATGTCAGCTGAAATCTGTTGAATGAGTGAGAGCAATACCTTTTGTTCAAGGCAACAAGGATGAAACACTGCATTGTGATCCGCTCGTTGAAGTGTAAACTCGACCAGGCTCAGATCGTTGGCTAGAAGCGCTTGATGGAAGGCTTTGTTTATTTGGCCAGTGGTCAGTAGGTGTTTGATTTGATCTTTGATGTCATATATCGAAGGAGCGGGTGTGGTAGCCTGAGAACGTAGCGCCACTGTTTGAGATTCAAAACCTTTGCGGACCTGTAAACGCGCATTTTAGTTTGAGAAAGGCGACATCGCGACGAATCGATCACTCACCTCTGTTCTTATTACTTCTGCAATCTGTCGCGACAGTGTTATTTCCATATGCTTCACGTCTTTCTTTGTGTCCAGCATAGATTCTTGTACCGTGTTCCTGTGCTTCAATAAGATCGAGTCCAAATGCTGCCTAAAACCAGAGAACTTATTCAGAATCTCTTCGGTTGAGTCTTGCATTGGTTGGAGATGCGACAAATAGTTGTCGAATTGTTCCATAACTGAAAACGGAAAACAAGAAAATTTTCAAAAACATTTTCTAACGCTTGAAGTTTAAGAATAAACTCACACTCCTTGATTCCAACAGAGAAGGCCTCATGCAACTGCTTGAACATATTTTGCGATGACTTCTCGTAGGCTGGTATCAGTGTACTCGACATAGATTCAATGAACGCTGCCTGCAGACTTCCTTGTACTCCGACCAGCACAGATTTGCCAAAAGCGTCAATTATATTCTAAAGAGTTTAAATTCGTAAAATGTACACTTCAAAGGGTTCTATAATTGTTAAGACATACTTTGCTCTTGCACACGTGCGCAATATTATCCTTCAGCATCATATCCAAGGCAGCCAGCTTGTTAGCGACATCCATTTGGATTTGCTGCTGCAGTCCATCGATTTTGGCTCCTAGCATTGGCATTATTTGCCGCTGGATTTCGATGCTGATTACTTTGGAAATAACATCTGTCAGGCGAGTGAGAGTAAATTGATTTATCAGCTGCACAAATGTGTCCCTGAGTTCACGATTTTGTGCTTCTCTAAAGAAATGAAGGAGCAGGATTTTCGTTCTCTGTTAAAAAGTTTATAAAATCTTTTTATGAAACTCACTTTCCAGCTAGGAACGCACTGAGCTTCTTCTTGTGCTCGTTTTCGTAGCGCTTTAAATACTGTTCCATTAGCTTAGATAGCTGCATCTCTACTTTGAACGAAAAGTCCTTCATGTCCTTATAAGTATTGTATGCGTTGCCGGCCTTCAGTTCGGTAATCTCATTTTGGAGGGCGTCGATTTGAAGGGATTGCTTCTGGACCAAATCTATAGAGAAACAGTGCAGGAAGCTTGTAAGGGTTCAGACGTTATTTTAACACCTTATTACCTAAGATTTGACCCATTTTCAAATTGATATCACTTAAATCGTTGCTGGGTTGTGTTATTAGGTTTCCGGAATTTTGAAGTTCGGTTGAGTGTTTTGTAACAGTTCGCACATCGGGCACTTTTGGCCAGTTGGTTGTGGTTGGTGGCGCGCTCTTTTTTTCCACGTCTACAATTATTACAAAAATTTTTTTATTGTTAAACAAGATTTTTGGGTTTACAAATTACCAATTTGTTTCTCTGGCAATTGATTACTGATTTGCGTTGTGTGACCATTTTCAGTTTTACCTTGATCCAGTTCGTCACCACTGAAAGAGCTCTTTCGGCAATCGTAATCTTGCAGGGACATAATCTCTTGAACTTCGCGACTGGGACTGGAATTTCCGCTAGTTAGATTTTCTACATTATTGCGGTTGGTACTGTTTTCAATTGCTGGACAAAAAAATTAAAAGGGAAATTGAATAAAATCAAGACAAAACAAAGACTATCAGATCTACGCATCGCTGCGATGTTTTAGAGTGCAAAAGTATTTCGGCATGTGCTAGTAGCCTTAATTGCTATCCTAATGAAGTTGAATTTAAAACCAAAGAAAACAACCTTACCCATAAACTTCTTCTGCGTTTCTATAGACTGTTTCATTTTCTGTTGTTCCTGATCTTCTATTATCTTATTGTTAACTAAATTCAGTAAATTCATGTTGTCTGGTTTATTCGTGGATGCGTTTGATCCGGTAACACTAGCGAGCATCAGAATTGTGTTGAGTACCTCAGAGCTTACGATATCTGGACTTTTCTTTCCTAAAATTTAAAAAATTTATAATTCTTGAAACTCGGTAGGAACACTATGCAACATTCTTACCGGTGGATGAGCTAAATGCATCTGGTGTCATCAAGTTCACCTGCGTGAAGCTCTTATGGCTGCTAGTGTTCGACATCTGTGGTGATGGGTTCGGTGAGTCAGTCTTGTCAATGACAACATTCGCCTGAACACTTGACACTCGTTCAAGAAGCGCCTCCAAGGGACCCTTTTCACTAGTTGTGATCACCTGCACAGCGGTATTTTCTGCATCCTTGTCATTGGTTTTGTCGTTTACATTTTCAATAAACTCTTTTGTACTATCATTGGAAATGCTGCTCTTCACGTCTGTATGCTCGTCAACGCTGGGCTGATACAGTATGTGACACTCTTGCACACTCTTCGGCTGGACAATAAACATTCGCACGACAACACAGTAAATAGAGTTTGTCTCCTCGTCGTAGTCGTCCATGTCGTCGAGCATGTAATTGTCATTTGCACATTTGTACCGACGAACTGCCGCATCCACAATTGAGAAACTGAGAATGGGCGACGACAGGGGAAACTCTGAAACACTCTTCACGTACACAGCGATAGTTTTCTTTTTAACCTGATCGATTTCGGTTTCTGAGTTATGAACCACTGCACCCGAATCGGTTGCATTAATTGGGGGTTCCAACACTGGACCACCATCAGGCGCTGTTATAATCTGTAGGACATACATAACACGAGTTTCTAAATTCGATATGACCAAGTAAGACGATGTTCGATCGATTTCTGCGATGAATTTAAGTTTCTTATCTTCGCTGGTTTTAACATTGATGGTTTGCAGGCACTCCCAAGTGCCACAATCCCAGATTTTGAACTCTGTATTGTCATCGGCGCCAGTGAGGGCATATTTCCAATAAGAACTACAGAAAATTTTGAAGTAAAAATAAATCTCCTTATGGCTGATTGTTAAACTTACTCGGCCGATGTTTTTGTAAGGTTATCCAAAAAGAAAAAGGAAGACACTGGTCTACCGCCATGCGGTTTCCACTGATGCAGGCACCTTGGTTCTTTTTCGTGGAAGTACACCTGTGACCAAATCTAAATCGATTACGAGTGTAAAATTTTAAAAGCCACGACACCTACCTGATAAAACCTGATAATACCATCTTCGCCGCCAACTCCTAATGTTGTACCATCCGGCGATAGAGTCACCCATGTAATTACTAAAGAAGGCTCGTAGAACTTCAAGTAACCCGTGGCAATGTCGGGCGGACAAAATTTTCCAATCTGCTGTTAACAAATCAATTTAGTCACAATTAGAATAAAACATGTAAAAAGGACGATCACAATTGTTTTGGTGTGTTGTCTTGTCATACTTTTTATTATTGCTAAACTTGTTGCAGAAAAGAAACTGAAGTAGAACTTAAAGAAATCAGAGATAGTGCTATGTGTCCGCCGAACTCAAATCCGCGATCGGCAAGCGATTAAAAATAAATCCTCGGGTTAATCTCATTCAACCTTTTCACAATCCTTAATATCAGTTCAATACTTAAAAAATGAAACTGCGATAATATGTCTTCACCGGACATAAAACTGCGATTATCGGGAGACCGGTAAAAACAAATCGAAAAAATGGTTAAACAACTACAACGAAATGGAGTTTTTACTCCTGATAAATGTCATCGTCCCTCTCTTTTGAGAGCCAAACTGACAATAAAAAAGAGTACTCTTGTCAAAGTATTCTTATGTTTGTCCGGTTGGAGACACTTTTGGGATTTTTTTAATCGCCTCCGATTATTGCAGTTTTTTGGCTTGTGGAGACATAGTGTAAGACTAAAAATACAGTGGCCGAAATTCCAATAAAAACATACGCTTTTTTTATACCACATCCCACAGGATAGGAGGTATATTAAGTTTGATTCATAGTTTGTAACATAGAGAAATAATCACCGTATACCCCCAACGCCTTAAGGACACATGATCGAGACCGAATTGTAAGTCGAATGAGCCATGTCCGTCCGTCCGTCTGTCGGTAGTTTTAAGGCCTTAAATTTTGAGCTAGGAACTTGAAACTTGATATCTGTTCTTTCTGGGTCCCGAAGCAGTACAAGTGTAACAATTTTTGAAATCCGCCCACTGACACGCCCACTTTACTTAATAGCATGAAAAATCAAAGTTGTCGCAGGAAGCTGAAATTTGGTATGCGATATCCTCGCTAGAGTGTATTGTGATTGGCAATTAAAAAAAAAGCGAATACAGCCCCCTTGTAGGCTGTATTCGCTTTTTGTATTTGACAGGGGGTATGACAGGGGTTTGCTTTCTATATTCGCAGCCCCCTGTCATACTTAAAATGCATTCTAATAAACGGTTTTTATTTGATATATTTGCTTTAAATCCAAACAACTTGCACTACAAAATGTTCAGATATGTGCGTAAGCTATCAACTCAAGTGAATAAATTTTTGCCACGCCCACTTTTGGGGGCGTTTTTAAGTATAAACCAAATTTTCAATATGAAAATGCAGTCAGCACGTGTATACCACTTCTGATAAAAAAAATAAACAAAAAACGATGTTGTTGAGAAAGGGTGGATGCCACGCCCCTTTCTCAGGGAGAAGATTCTTAGCTGAAATTTAACAACCAAGACTTATGACAAAATTCGGAGCTTGACAGTGGTCAATTGCGATGGGGTATCCAACAATTCGCCTAAGCGGATTGTAACCCTCCCACTAAATTTTTTTTTTGAAAAAACCCTTTATGGTATCGGTAAGTTGTTCGTCCATCCGTCCGCCTGGATGTACTCGTTTGACTTTCGAACGGTCAGTGGTTAAAATTTTGGTAACATCATCACATAAATAAAATTGGGCTAGCTCTGTTTAACAAAAGGTGCCAAAATCTGCTCTTCGTCAAAAGTAACTGATGATCGTATTCTCTTTACTTTACACATTCAAGGGGACACTAAGGCCTACAATGCCAGCCGTGCCGCCGAAAAATATTTGACCGTGCCATCCATCACAAAATAGCGTGCCGTTTGAAGCCTTAGCGTGCCACTGACAATAAATAGAAAAAAAAAACACTTTCTTCGTACACACATAAATTTTTAAATTTTTTTAAAATTCATTACACAAGCACATTTTTCACTGTTTAACATTTATGAATTGATGACTTTGCAAGAACGCTGATTTTCGTTGTGAGGTTTCAGTGTTCATGGTCAATCGCGACAACATCGATTAGCTTAATGTGCACTACTGCTAACACGTTTAAAATATTTGAAAATATTGGCTCATGTGTTTCTAGCTTTGCTTAAATTTAACCAAAATTTTGTTGGATCCTGAGCAAACATACCTTGATTCAGTAAGTTTAGAATCGGGCAAACATTCTTCTCATTTCAGCAAATAACAATTCGTTTTCACATACAAAAATTTTAGGAAATTAAAAATTTGGTGCTTTAATGGAATATTGAGTTTCAATACTAACATAAAAATTTATGTCAGAGCATGCCATATCAAATTTTTCCGTGCCACCGTGCCATTTTTATTGATGCAAGCCACAATGGCACGATCGTGCCACTTCGGCAACGCTTAGAATCTGCAACTAAATTAATTATGATGTCTTTTAAGCTTTCGGAAAAAAAGTAAAAGAGTAACTGAATTCTACGTTTTTTTTTTTTGGGCTTCTTTGTCCGGAATAGAATCAGAAAACACTATTGATACAAGAAAAAAAAGTACACTAACTTTAGGAAGACATAAACGCCTATGACATAGGCTATTCTTGTTCTCTCTAACTTAAGAAATTTTAAAATAGCCAAAATATTTTTAAGTATTTCAAAGATGAGTCACTGCACGTTCACTGGAATGTCAAAACAACCACTCGATCAGTCAATAATCAAACAAGGAACAAGGTAAAACCAATAACATTGCGAATTATTGGTTCAGAATTCCTAATCATATTTTATAACGGACCTCGTCTTTGACATTTGGTAAAAAGGTCTTAAGTCAAAAAATTAGATTTGGGCTTTCGATTGTGTTTAAGTCATTTTTTTAACTTAACTTTCGATTGGTATTAACAGCTTAAGTCTAGCGTAATTGGTTCAGGACATAAGTCAGAAAATATCACATTTTTGCTTGGTATTAACGTCTCAAGTTGAGTTAAGTCCTTGTGTCGGTTTGAAATGTTTTGAATTTTTTTTCCCTTGAAATATTCAAGATGATACTATGGACTTAAGGCAAGTCTTTTTTACTGAACGCAAACAGACAAATGTCTTACAAATCGTATGCACTGCGATAATCTTATAGTGTTAAGTCATACTCTTTTCCAAATAAGAGCAGTTCTTTCGGAAAAGAGGTTCGAATTAAATAGCATATCGGTCCACGGAAATAAATAGCATTTTCTGATAGTTTAATAAGGGACATTGAGAAAACAAATGGGCGGAAAAATTTTTTTGGTCCATTTGGCCAGGAAATTGACTAAGCAATTGGCCAGAAAATTTCTGGAAAAAAAAAATTGGAAGTAATTTTTTTTCAGAAAAGTACTAAAAATGAAAAATGAAAAAATCGCAAAAATGAACTTAATTAGTTAGGGTAGTACCCACGAAAGGTAA
The DNA here is from genome assembly GCA_947623515.1 of Neoascia interrupta. NCBI lineage: Eukaryota > Metazoa > Arthropoda > Insecta > Diptera > Syrphidae > Neoascia > Neoascia interrupta. The sequence goes on from OX392462.1 coordinate 189,840,691, forward strand.
AGGTTGCAGAATCTTGCCACGCCGGTGAACCACAAACGGTATTTTCCTTCCAAATTTTGTCCGCTTGTATTACAACTCCACTCTCTACATGTACAAAAAAAAACTAATTCAATTCAATGATATAATCGCTTTTTCACGTCATTAACATCCTGGGTAGACTTTCGTTAGCTTTTGGTAAATAAAGAAATCATGTTGATGAAATAATAATGGCCGCTCCCATTGAGTGTTCTACGGTGAGTTTCCAGCTCCGCCCCTGGAACAGTTGCCAAAGCTAATTCGAAAATTATAAAAGAAAACACTTTTGACTCGAATTGCATAGTGAGCTTACTGTGACCCTACGCGAAAACATTTTATAATTATTACTTCAGACAAATGAAACCTCTTTCCTTTTCGCAGCCCACGTTTAGTTTACGTTTTTTCGATGACTTTTTTCGAGAGCTTATTTAAGGTCCAACGATATAAGATCAAATGATTTCGGCGGCGAGTTGTCGGCACCAAAAATGATTTTTAGCTAAATGTCCACCACGATGGTGCACAAAGCTTACCTAATCTCAATTACTCCCAGTGTTTTCAAAAAAGTTTTACTAGAGCTCGAACGGTTGAGGAATTCGACAACTGAAGTAGACTGTGATTTTCCTCAAAACTAAAAACAAACGCTGTTTTTACAGAAATATTTTTTCTAAAGATCAATTGAACCATTTGTAGGAGTTTGAGCTGTAATAAATCGATTCGTTTCGTTAATTTATAATTTAGAATTAGTATTGAGAGGTTGAAAAAACAACCGTTTTTTTGCTTTAAAAAGAAGGCCCATAAGAAAGCAATTTTTTTTTAAATGAAAATGATATTTTGAGACAAGGATATTTTTTAAGATAAAGGCAGTAACTCTTTTGGACAAGTATTCTTAGAAGGCCTTTTTGAAAATTTTTAAGGTACTGAGACTACGAAAACATTTGACAGAGCCATTAAACCATTTAAGGCGTACTAGAATCTACAACAACTACTACAGACACTATATACAGGAAATATTTTTTTAGCTAGACTGAACCAACTTCACTCACCCCGTAATTGATGCTTATGGTGTTCACATTGAAGCACTGGTATATGCTGCCTCTCGCCCACACGATCAACTGATTGCTATCTTCATCGTCGTCACTTGAACAATCAACATACGGACACCACGATATTTTGTCATACTTTGGAGTGTAATTAGTTAAGGGATCCTCGATCTTGATCACAAGATTGCAGACTAGGGTCTCACTGATCATGTCGATCTTGTGCACATACAGTGAGCTCGCGTCAATCGAGGCCAATATCCTCTCGTTTTCAATATGCGCAAACTGCAGATCCAGCACTTCGCCCGACATTCCCTTGATCAGAGCCCGAAGACCTGTGGTTGCGTTGACAACGCGCACCATGCCCTCAGTTCGTGAGATCTTGTTGTTCACTGGAAATATAAGGAATGCAATATTCACCTGCTCACATCGAGCGGTTACCTTCTTCTCACCATTTATAACGTAGGCGATGTGCTTTCCATCGATGTGAACAGCAATCAAGTGGCCGGGATAGTTCTTCGTCTCCCACTTGTAGTCGACAATATTTTTCAGCTTCACTTTGGAACTGCCATGATCGTGACTGCCGCCGCTGCCGACAATTGTTACATTCTGGTTATTAATCTCGTAACAATGTTGTTTGTCACCAGTCTTGAAGACACTACAAAACAGAGAATGAAATGAAGATTTTGTCCAAGGATGCTGTGGCACCACCCGGTCTTTTGGCACTCACATAACATTTGACGTCAGAACGTCGCTGCTGGGTTTTGTGAGATAGTTGCTCATTTCTATATTGCTTTGTTTGTTTGTTGCTGGGATTGTTGGAGGACACTGCTCCGCAGAATCTTTTCGTTTGAAATATAAACTAAAAGTATTTTTTAATAATAGTAGGACAGATAAAAACGCTATTAACATAACACATTTGGCGAGGACCGATTGCCTTTGCGAAACGATTTGTTCTCTTCAAATACGAATATTGAGGCAATTTTGTTGCTGGTTTTTAGAATTTTGGCAGTAATATAGCCTGAGTGATTGAATTAAAAAGCCACTAAAGTTGCGAATACGTTTTTTTCAGAGTTTTTTATTGCGAAAAATAATTCACCGCATAGGCAAGCGCCCCGTTTCTTTTTTTGTTCTTTTTCGTCTTGTTGAGATTTTTTTGTCTTCTTTTTCGGCTGATTAATTTTGACAGCTCGCGAAAAAATTTCCTTTTTCACATTTTCTGCATGTGCTTAGGTTCCGTCTACATTTTTGTATTCTAGTTCAAGTGTTCATAGGGTGGTGTGATTTAATAATAATGGTTTCTGTTATTAATTTTCTCAAACTTCGGACCTCTCATTGGATTCAGTTCAGGTACATGAAGTATTATTATCATTCAGCTCTTACATGACGGAGAACAGCTGTCTGTGTTCATCAATTTTATAAGTTTAAATAAAACTAGCATGAATTTGCATTCATTTATTCAAACTTAACGACAAAAGCAGAACAAACATACAACCACATAATTTGCTGTCGCAAGCAAATCCATCACACGAATCACTCTTAAATCTCGGGATTTACCAATTTGACAAACTATCTGAGGTGAAATCAAAAATCTCTGACTTTCGAGATTTTTGTACTCTTGTAACGGGTGATTTTTTAAAAGGTTGAGAACTTTTTTTTAAAAAAAAACACGAAAAATTCGAAAAAATTAATGAAATATTTATTTGAATCGATAGTTTGAACCTTGCAATTTAATGTTTAAAGATAATTTCATGCAAATGTTGACCGCGGCTGCGTTTCAGGCAGCCCATCCGCTGAGTCCAATTTTGGCATACTCTTTCACACATATCGGCCGGTATCTCACGAATGAATGCATGGATGTTGGCTTCCAGTGCGTCAATCAAAGCAGGCTTGTCCCTATAGACATTAGCCTTGACATACCCCCACAAAAAATAATCTAATGGTGTCAAATCGCACGATCTAGGCGGCCAATTGACCGGCCCGAAACGTGAAATTAACTGTTCACCAAACTCGCCTCGCAATTGCGCCATTGTTTCGCGTGCTGTGTGGCATGTTGCACCGTCTTGTTGAAACCACATATCATGCAAGTCAAGAACTTCCATTTCGGGCAAAAAAAAGTTTGTTATCATCGCTCGGTAGCGTTCACCATTGACAGTAACGCTGCGATTCGCATCATCTTTGAAGAAATATGGCCCAATAATGCCGCCGGCCCATAAACCGCACCAAACAGTGGCTTTTTCGGGATGCATTGGTAGCTGTTGCAATGCTTCTGGCTGATCTTCACTCCAAATGCGGCAATTTTGCTTATTTACGTACCCATTCAACCAAAAATGAGCCTCATCGCTGAACACAATTTTTTGATAAAAAAGCGGATCCTCGGCCAGCTTTCCAAGAGCCCATTCACCAAAAATTCGGCGTTGTGGTAGGTCGGCTGGCTTAAGTTCTTGCACCAGCTGTATCTTAAAAGGCTTTACGCCCAAATCCTTCCGCAAAATTTTCCACGTAGTGCTGTAACAAAGGCCTAACTGCTGGGAACGGCGCCGAATCGACATTTCGCGGTCTTCTGTCACACTAGCTGATACGGCCGCAATATTTTCTTCACTACGCACAGTACGTAAACGTGTTGGTGGTTTAATGTCCAACAAAGTAAAATTGGTGCGAAATTTGGTCACAATCTTCCGAATAGACTGCTCAGAAGGTCGAGAATGCCGACCATAAAATGGAAGCAGCGCGCGATGAACATTTCGAACCGAGCACGAATTTTGATAGTAAAATTAAATAATTTGCAAGCGTTGTTCATTTGTAAGACGATCCATGGTTAAATTGCAAACCAAACTGAAGCTGTTTGACAGTGACACAAGGTACTAAACACACGTCAGCTGTCAAAACCAGTGTTGCCAAAACCAAACCAGCTAAAAAATCACCCGTTATGTACTTAACACATCTTTCAAAAAAGCAATTTAACCCAAGTCAATGACTGTCTTATTCATAATAATATTATGTACATACCTGCGGTGGGGTGCCGTGGCGTAGTGGTTAGTGTGTGTGCTTACTACGCCCGAGGTCTGGGTTCGAATCCTGCCATCGTCACCTGAAAAAAAAAAGACTTGTTCTTTTTCACGGTCCTCACCTCCGCGAGGGTTTGACAAGCCCTCCGAGAGTATTAATTGTCTTGAAAAACTTCTCAAAGTGCCATTCGGATTCGGCAAAAAATTGTAGGTCCCCTTGTATGTAAAGAAATTTTTTTTTTTTTTTTTTTTTTTTTTTTTTGAATACTAGGATGGACGGAGACTAAAACTCCAAAATCTTTCAAAGATACCAATACGCCCACTATAGCAGGTACATAATACCGAAGTAGCCGATATTGGTTATGCCCGATTTCCACGTGCTAAAAAACCACCCATTTATGAGAGACACTATGAAACTGCCAGAACGCACTTCATAGTAGTAAATTTTCGCTCTCTCATAATACTTCTTGACTACAACTAAGTTAACTTAACAAGTAGTTTACGCTTCCATAGTGTTGATCGCATTGGATAGGTTGCTTTCCAGTGAATGCACCTACTAAGCCGTTCATTAATGCGGCTTCACCCTACGTCGCTAGATCGAAGGGTCTTGTTCTTTGTAGTCGTCGCTCGTTGTTAACATTGTTAAGAGTCTCGTTTAGAGTACGGATCATTTCATTGTTGCAATGAACATGAAGGCGAGCATTAAGCTTTCGAGCGAAGTTTGTTACTTCTTCGCCCACGGTAGCTATTCCTAAATCTCTGTGAATATCGCTATTCCTAATATACCATGGAGCATTCACAATTGCTCTTAGTGTTTTGTTTTGGAAAGTCTGCAACATGGACATGTTGCTCGGCTTGGTACAACCCCAAAGTTGTATACCGTATGTCCAGGACGGCTTTAACACCTGCCTGTACAAGAGCAGTTTGTTATATGTGCTTAATTTCGAAAATCTTCCGATAAGCCAATACATTTCCCTGAGCCTAATCTCGAGCTCGTCACGCTTCTTCTTTACGTGTGGTTTCCACCTTAGTTTAGCGTCCAGTGTCATCCCTAGATACTTCGCTTCATTTGCATAAGGTATTTGTACAGAATTTATGAACAGAGGCAAATTGTTAACCCTTCTGTAAGTGAAATTCACATGCGTAGACTTGTTCTCGTTAAGAGCGATTCGCCAAGTCTTCGTCCAGACACAAATTCTGTCCAATGCTCGTTGGAGGTTTCTCGTTGATGACTCGACTGATTCACCTGTTGCCAGGATGGCCGTATCGTCCGCAAACGTGGCCACGACTGTCTCGTCATCTAGAGGTATGTCTCTTGTGTAGAGCAGGAACAGGGTCGGACCGAGGACGCTTCCCTGGGGTACGCCAGCCCGAATTTGCTTGAAACTCGAGTATTCACCACTACACCTAACACGAAAGAGTCTGCTTTCAAGATAATTTTCCAATATTTTAAACATGTCTTCCGGCAAATTTTGCCGTAGCTTATATTTCAAGCCCTCGTGCCATACCTTGTCGAAGGCTTGCGATACGTCGAGGAAAGCACTTGAACATATTTTTTTCCCTTCTAAGGCTTTTTCAATTTCATGCGTTATTCTGTAGACTTGATCTATTGTGGAATGGTTAGGTCTGAAACCGAATTGATGATCCGGGATCAAGCGTCTTTCTGCAATTATTGGTTGTAATCGCTTCAGCAGAAGTTTCTCAAATACTTTCGATATTATCGGCAGAAGCGATATGGGCCTATAAGATTTTTTATCATTTGCGCATTTCCCCGGTTTAGGAACCATAATGACTTCAGCAACTTTCCATTGTCTTGGAACGTATAGAAGTCTAAGAGAAGCGTTTATCATATAAAGTAGCTTGACTAATGCCTTTTTTGGTAGCTCTTTTAATATTTCGCCAGTGATCAGGTCGTAACCCGGGGCCTTATTATTTTTAAGTTTGCTAATTGTCTGTCGGAGTTCAACTAACGAAACTTTTTTCATTCTAAAGCTACCAGGTTCCCCGTTGTTGTTTAGAACGTCAGCCAACGGCGGACCGTCGAAAGGCTTGAATGTTTCTTCTAAATGTTCAGCGAACAAATTCGCTTTCTCTTTGTCTTCTCTTGCCCATTCGCCGTTAGCTTTTTTTATTGGTGCCGAGTGGATTATAGGTTTCTTGATATACTTAACTGCTTTCCACAGCGAGTAGTTTGAGGTCCTATCCGCCGACAAGCCTTCAAGGTATTCAGTGGTCTCACGATTTTTAAGATCTTGCAACATTCCTTTCAGTTTGTTAGAGAGGCGGTTCAATAGGGTTTTGTCTGGGGGGCCCTCGTGCCTTGCCATCTCCTACGCGCTCTTCTCTTTTCACGAATCAATTCTTCGATTTCGAGCGGATATGTTTTACGTACATGCCCGTCGGTGCTAACTGCGTTCTTTTGGGACGAATTGTTGTTCCAAGCAGCGCTCTGAATTGCTTCAATGAATTTGTCAACTGCGGTTTCTAACTCGAAAGGAGTTTTCAATGGCACATTCAAGCCAACACCCTCCTTACAGTCCTTTCTGAAAGCGTCCCAGTTCATGTTTTTGCTAGCTAATCTAGGAGTTCTTTCTATTTTCGCCAGTCTTCCACCCATCTTCAAGATAACTCCTGAGTGGTCTGAGCAAAGATCATAACACTCTTCAATTCGCGTAAGGTATTTGGGGTACCCTTTAGCGATGAAAAAATCGACAAGGTCAGGCTTTTTATTCCTATCGGTTGGCCAATATGTTGGCTTACCCGTGGAGAAAAAGTCCACCCCACGCTTCATACTATTTTTGTACAGTAATCTGCCTCTTGTTGAATTGCATCGTGAGCCCCAAAAAGTATGCTTCGCGTTAAAGTCACCCCCAATGATAAAATTGGACCCAATGAAGTCATACATACGATCAAGATCGTCTTCCACCAGTCTATATCCTGGCGGGAAATAACAAGATGCAATGTTATAATCTAAGCAGTCAATTTTTACAGAAACTGAACTGATCTGCATAGAGTCTAGCTCAACTTCTGTGTTCTTGAAGTGCTTTATGCAGTTCTTAATGTAGAGGGAGGATCCTCCTCTCGAATTTTGCGAAGGGTGATGTGCGTGATAGTCATTGTAACCTTTAAGTTTGGGTGTAGACCCGTTTTTAAGGTGAGTTTCCGTAATCATGCAAATATCAATATTGTTTTTCCGTAGAAATACTTCTAGTTCGTCTATTTTATTCAGAAGGCCGTTTGCATTCCATGTTAGTATTTTAAATAACTGCTTCATATTCATGTTCTCCTGTAATTTTTTCGAGGCTTAAACTCGAGTTTGCTCAGTTTGTCAAATATAACTTTGTTGATTTTAGTCTGATCCTCAAGTTTCTCCAAGATTACAGCGAGGATCTGAGACACTGCATCTGTTGTGGGCGATCTTGCCTTGTTTTCGTTTGCCGCAACCTGTGCGTATGATTTCGGTCCGACCAGTGGTGGTTTCTCCGCTGCACTTGAACTGGCGCCGCTCTTTTGTGGAGCTTTTACGCCTTTTGTCGACGCCTCCTTTGCCAATCTTCCACTTTTGATCGGCTTTGGCGTCTTTGGAGTCTTTGGCTTAGGAGTTTCAGCAGGTTTTGGGCGTCCTAGGCTTTGATTCTGACCTCTAGTATTTTCCTTAAGAGGTTCTCGTCCCTTTTGCAGCTCTATGGCTACTTCGCATCCTCGATAGTTCGCGGGGTGGTTTCCGTGGCAATTGGCGCAAACTGCTGGAGCCTTTATGTCAACCTTGCACTCTGTTGACAGGTGTTTTCCGGCACATTTCACGCAACGTGGTTCTTTTTGGCAGTAGGCACTTGTGTGCCTGAATTCTTGGCATCGCTTACACTGTGGTATCAGTCTATTGCCCTTTCGCATGGGTTCGATTTTAACCCTGATGTTAAGTATCATTTTTATTTTATAAATATCGTTTATGCTCTCAGTTCTTTCAAAGGAGAGCATAAAAATTGGAAGGCCGCGTCTGATCACAGTGTCTCTTTCTCCTTCCGTGCGTTGCTTTTCCTTTTTAATGATATTGACGGCATCAATAATTTTAAGGTCTTTATTTTTTACGTCTTTTACAACGTCTTCTTTTGTGCATGATGGGTGGAGCCCCCTTACAATGACTCGCAGTGGTTTCTCGTACTTATTTTGATAAGTATACCACTCGATTCTTTCTGCAGTCAGTCTAAGAGACAGTGCGCGATAGGAATCGGCGTTGTCAACATTTACTTTCCACACGTTATTTCGGTGCGAGGTAAGCTTATAGTTTTCTGTTCTCACCGTGTTTGCAAGAAGGTTGCGCAATAACCCAAAGTCTGCTATCCCGACGATGTTTATTGCGGGAGGTGGACGAATTTTCGCTTCTGGATTAGCCTTGTTTGAGCCAGAGGGCTTATCTTCTTTTTGTATTACTTCGGGAGAGGAATTCGCCTTTCGCTTCTTGCTAGACCTTTTCCTTAAGACTGAATCGGTCTCAAGTGCAAGTTCGTCCTCGTCCGTGAAGTATTCGACTGCTGGTCGGTTCGGTGTTACACACTCTTTCGTTACCTCACAGTCTTTCGTTAAACGAGTATTTTTAATATCCTCGTTTTCTTTTCGTAAAGAAATTAACACACCAGCATACATTGTTGAGAAGTTCGCCCTGGTTCACCTCGAGCTTTTGCGCCACTCTATTTATTTTATTTTTTTACATACCTGCGGTGATAAGGGAACCATCAAAACCAGAAGGTTTCGGTTCGTACCAGAGTGGTCTCGGCAGAAGCTGGCACACCATATTTTAATAGCTCCTAAAGCCCTCGGCGTGACAACATTTATCATCAGAAGGTCCAAGTTCATGACAACAACACAAGTCATTTTTCAAGGCTGAACGACCATGCGTGATCTACGTGAATCTTCAACTTATTTCCTTCAAATCGTGAGATTCACCATACAAATTTAATTCTTCTCGGCAAGTAATTAAAAATAAAAGGCTTCGTTCATAAATCTTACGAAATTCTTTTTCTTTGCCACTTTTAGCCCGTTTCATACATTTTTATAACAGTTTAAGATTTGAATCAGAAACTTGAATCCTACTCAGGGGTGGAATCGGCTAACGTTATCTATGATTTTCACATTTTGTGAATGATTTTGATTCTCACACCTTGTTCCGAATAGTTGCTCCATATTGGATTGTGATGTAAGAGCAGTTTTTTTTATCTTTGTATGCAAAAAATCAGCCTAAAGCCGCGTTGTCACAAGCAACGTAAAACAGGAACAGAAACAGAATCCCATACATTAGCAACCGAAACTTAAATTTTCTGAATGCTTTTTGCGTTGCTTATGTATGAAATTCTGTTTCTGTTTCTGTTCCTGTTCCTTGTGACATCGCGGCTTAAGGCAGGTAAAAAAACCAATTAACAAAAAATTTGTAAGCTGGCATACAGCTGATTTTGACTGTGATTGATCTTGAGCTGTCACAATAATATTGTGATGATCTGTCATAGATCTTTTGAAAAAAGATATGAGCTTATGACAAATAATGAGAAACAAAATCAAAACCTAGTTTTCGTTCAGAAGTGTGAAGCTTACGCTGTGGCTCCACTGTCAATGCCCAATGCAAAGGAAATAAACATGGCAATTGCAATGAAAAAACAACTGGCAATAAGATTTTCAATCACTTTCAATGTGGGCATTTCATTGCCAACAAACACAAATTTAAAACAAAAAAAAACAAATTAAAAAAGTTTTGAAATTTTCTATGTCTACGTTGTTTTCGGGTTTGATTTTTATTTGTATAGAAGCCGTTGATGCCGAAAATATTAAATTTAAGTTTCAAATGTCATTTTCAAACCTATTGCCACGTAGATTTATGGCAATGATTGCTCTTTAAATAGAAATCAATTATTGATGGCCATTTAAAAATCAATATTTGCAAAGCTAATTTCCAAAGCGTCTACACTAGTAATTAAACATTCAATGGAAATATTTCAATCAATTGATTGATAGGTCCATTGCAAGTGGAACTTCTGGGTTAGATAAGACTGCATACCATTTTTGCATATATGACGTGAGAAGAAAAATATTTGCTACGTTTTTCTTCTTAAAGAGAATTTCATACAGAATCCCATACATTAGAATCCCATACATACTGTTATGTGGCGACAAGAAATAAAACAACTCGCAGGAGTCCCTGAATGCACCCATCGATTCACTCTACAAACGCACCCGCTCGATTCACTAAATGAACATACCCAACTGTCATTCCAGTCATCTGACAGCAGCTGTCATATCCGAAGTTCGAATTTCGATTTCCCCTCCTTGGAATTCAGCGGAGGAGTACCAATGGAAAATTACCAAAGGGGGTATGGAACGTACTAGAAGGTGCTTAATTTTGTATAAATACACGGGTGACAGGCTCGTACGGGACAGTTTTATTTTAAACATGGACTTGTGAAAATCGGTAATAAAGTAAAAAGTGATTGAGTTGAAATAAAGTGTTGAATTCTAAATATTAAAGTTGAATAACAGTGTGATCTGAGTTTAAATAAGTTTGTTTGATAAATAAAGTGTTTTATTGTGTGATTATAAAAGTGAAATTGAGTTTTATTCGACGAACCCCAGGCCGAAAATATTACAATACATTAGCAACTGAAACCAAAATTCGTTGAATGCTTTTTGCGTTGCTAATGTATGAAATTCTGTTTCTCTTTCTGTTCCTGTTCCTTGCGAAAACGCGGCTTAAATATATTTTACAGCATATTATTTATTTTCAACTCTGGGTGGCTGGAATATTCCGAACGTTCTTTTTGGTACTACCTCGGGAAGTAGTATGGCAAGAATGCATCCCGAATATTCTGAACGAATAATCTTACGATTTTTGTTTGCTTGTATAGTTTTACATATGCTTTATCAAGCCGTTTAACTGTCTGCAATAAACTTTCTCTGTAAAGCCGCGTTGTCACAAGCAACGTAAAACAGGAACAGAAACAGAATCCCATACATTAGCAACTGAAACCTAAATTCTCTGAATGCTTTTTGCGTTGCTAATGTACGAAATTCTGTGTCTGTTTCTGTTCCTGTTCCTTGTGACAACGCAGCTTTACATGTGTTTAAATACTGTTAACCACAGTTAAGGAATGTGGCCAACCTATGAAGTGTGAAATGTCGGACCATCCGTTTTTTTAATTCTGAGCGAATTAAGAAACGCAAAACGGAATGATCGGAATATTCCGAATGAATAAGAAGCCGCAGATATTTCGCCCAGAATAGTTGAAACGATTAAGGAAAAACGATTAAGGAAAATTAAGAGGGTGCCTCTATCTTTTTTCTTGGTAGAGTCTCCCTGTTTTCTTTTCCTACTAAATAATTTCCCTTAAACCTCACTTACAACTCACAAAGGTATCTTTCAAGAGACTTTTGATTTCTATCAAGAAAAAAAAGAATCGTGTCACTTTTGACAGTTGTTGTGGCCAATCACCGCAGACCACGCATATACAGGGCTCGGATTCGATCCAATTTTTTGGATATGAACCAAAATTGATAGCGTAAACATTTTTCTCTGTAGACAAATCCTCTACGTAATAAGTTAAACTAAACTAGGTTATTAATTAGACTCACAAAAATGCGTGCGATATTCCTGTGTGCCGCCCTTCAATTGGTGTTTTGTGTGCTCGGCACATCGGCGGGCCGGGATTTCTATCGGATCCTGAATGTGAAAAAGTCTGCCTCGACAAATGAAATCAAGAAAGCCTACAGAAAACTTGCCAAAGAACTGCACCCGGACAAGAACAAGGACGATCCGGATGCATCAACTAAGTTCCAGGACCTTGGTGCTGCTTACGAAGTTTTGTCTGATGCAGACAAGCGGAAAACCTACGATCGATGTGGCGAAGAGTGTCTGAAGAAGGACGGCATGATGGATAATTCGGATCCTTTTGCCAGTTTCTTTGGTGATTTCGGCTTCCACTTTGGCAATGGTGACTCAAATCACCATGACACGCCACGTGGGGCGAATATCGTCATGAACATGTACGTCACCTTGGAGGAGTTGTACTCGGGCAACTTTGTGGAGATTGTCCGTAATAAGCCAGTACTCAAGCCTGCATCAGGTACGAGGAAATGCAACTGTCGTCAGGAGATGGTCACAAGGAATATGGGTCCGGGGCGGTTCCAAATGATCCAGCAGACGGTGTGTGACGAGTGTCCCAACGTAAAGCTGGTCAACGAGGAGCGAACTCTAGAAATTGAAGTCGAGCCGGGCATGGTTGACGGCCAGGAAACACGCTTTGTTGCAGAAGGTGAGCCACATTTGGACGGCGAGCCTGGCGATTTGGTTATTGTCGTGCAGCAAATGCCGCACGCAAGGTTCCAGCGAAAGGGCGACGATTTGTACACCAATGTCACCATCAGCTTGCAGGTTAGTACCTAGTTCTTAGAATGAGTAAAAAATTAAAAGTTATCACGAATTTGAAACATTTTGCAGGATGCCCTGATCGGATTTACGCTCGATATTGTACACCTGGACGGCCACAAAGTTCCAGTGTCGCGAGAAAAAATCACATGGCCCGGTGCTCGTATTCGCAAGAAGGGCGAAGGTATGCCCAACTACGAGAACAACAATCTACACGGCAACTTGTACATAACATTTGACGTAGAGTTCCCAAAGAAAGACTTAGATGAAAGTGATAAGGAAGGTAAGTGTGCTCTGCATTTAGGGGCGTTCGTACAGCGTTGCTCAACTTGGAACTTTTTTGTGTCATTGCAGCCCTTAAAAAAATTTTGGAACAGTCTTCGATAAACCGAATATACAATGGACTTTAGAGATGGCAGAGATTTTATAGCATAAGTCGTAGTCATTAATAAATTGAATGAACCTTTATTTATACGTCCAGGGATTTTGATTAGAATTTGAATGTTTTCCAAATCTTATCTGGCTCGGAGTTGCATAATCATTTATCGAATCTTATTACGTGGCCAGAATTTCCATAGACCCAAAGGTTGAATCGAAATTCAAATAAATCGTTCAGGGTAGGCACACGCTGTGGACCTGGCAAATACATTAAATTCGATTAGCAACTTGGAAAACCCTTCGAACAGCTCTCTGCTTGCGGAGGCACGAGCTCTGCTAAAGCCTAATTGAGGGGTTGGTGTGAGCATACAGCAAACCGTGGCGAAGGAAACAAAGGCTGAGGGTTTAACCAGCCTCTAACGAGCTTCTTAAGTATCCTTGGCAAGGGCTTGTCATAGTGCTGCTGTCATATCCAGCCTTGCTGTCGATGGACCATTTTCTTACCAGCTTACACGAGGGGCAAACATGAACACTCTAAACATTTCAGACGGAAAAACCATCCAGGCTAGCCCTCAGTCAGCCGGGCGTAACGATGACTATGTCAACGGACAGGAAATGAAACCAGAAAGGTGTAGAAACAGCTTCACAAATTAAGTATTGATGACGATGCCTCCATATACCTGTCGAAAACGGACTCAGTTTCGAAAGGGTCATCTGCTTCAGAAACCGAGGCAGGAGAGTTAACTCACTTTCGGAAGGGCAAACCTTCAACTTGAACCCGACGTCCAAGAAATTCACTCCTTAGGACTGCCCCTCAGTAACCCCGAAGGAGGCCAAGACAGCCTTGACGGTGTTTAGGCATTTTAGCGAGGTGGCAAATGACCATCTGACCCTTGGAATCATAGACCAGTGTAATGAGGAAAGTCAGATGAATTCGGACAACTAGAGGCTTCTGAATGCTTAGTTATTCTCGGGCATCCTACAACACTGCGTGACTAACCTCTCCTTCAAACAAGGTGGAGAAGATATCGCCCTCATTCAGGAACCTCGGGTCCTTGTTGATGATAACACTTTGATGAACACACAGACTTTGAGCGTTTCTTCGCTGAAAGTACAAGATAACCTGGAGCCTTTACTCTGCAAAGAAAATACGTAATATGTTTTTTTTCTTTTCTGGAATTAGGAAGAAAAGAAACTTATGTGGATTGCCTTATAGCTTTCCCTTTCATAGGCGAAACAGGACCCATGCCAGCTGAGATAGTTCGCAAGGTCACTCCATTCGTGCTGGGCTGTGATGCTAATGCGCATCATAATGCTGCATGGGGAAGCAGTGACTCAAATAATCGGGGTGAATGTCTATTTGGTACCTCTCGGAATCTCACCTCGTTATGGGTAACAAGGGATCAGATCCCACTTTTATTACTAAAAAAAAGACTGAAAGTCATTGATTGTGACTCTGGTCACGAACTCTCCCCATATAACCGTAAACAACTGAATGGTTTCAAGAGAAGTGTTTTTCTCAAAACATATCACTTCATACAATTCGGTATTGATTTTAAGATTCGCCAAAAGCCCGTCTTCAGAAACACTAAACGAAAATTTTATGGGGCTCCTGGAGGACAAAGTTGAAAATTCATCTCGAAAACTTTTTTCCAACTCAGCCACAATCACTGTCGGAGTTAAAGCAGATGGTGAGAAGAATCACGGAGTTATTGAATCTAGCTTTTTTTTAATGTCTGCCCAATCAGAAGGCACAAAAAGGGGGATAAGACCCCCATGTTGGAACAAGAAGGCTACGAAGGAAAAGCAGAGGAAACTCTTAATTCAAGCAAAACACTCTAGGGACCCTGTTGTTTGGGACCTTTGTAAAAGTAGTACATACCAGGAAGTTGCATACAGTGAAAACATAGAAAAGATTAGTGATTTATGATCAGGAAGATCCTATCTAAAACTGCAGTCCTTCCTAGCTGCATAAAAACCCCAGATGGAAACTGGACAATGTTCAAATGGCGTGCTGAATCCTTTGCCTCCACATCATATTAAGGAGCTGTTTGAACTTCAGCTGCATCCCTAAACCCTGAACAAGGGCCAAAAGTAGTCTTAATATTTCATATCAAAACCTGATAAAGGCATTTCACGCAACCCCTAAGGACTTCCGCCAGATCAGCCTGCCTTCCTTTTTATTAAGGGGGCCCCACAGAGACTGATCGACGCTCACTTCGATGTGAACAACTTGGGCGGATTTATTAAAGCTGGATAAAAGGTTAATACTTCTACATTCCCTTAGTATTCACCTTCTTATCTTTGAGTCTTATCTTTGGGTCAAACGCCAAAATCTGCCATCGCAGTCTGAACTTTTCGTCGTAAAAAAAACAATTTTTAATTCTCAAATGGAGCTGTCCTTTTTATACCCCATCCCATAGGATAGGAGGAATATTAAGTTTGTCACATAGTTTGTAACACGGTGAAATAATAATGGTAGACCCCCAAGACCTTAAGGGCAGATGATCGAGACCGAATTCTTATTCGAATGAGCCATGTATGTCACATGTTTTCAGGCCTTAAATTTTGAGCTAGGGTGTTGAAACTTCGTGGGGTGCCGTGGCGTAGTGGTTAGTGTGTGTGCTTACTACGCCGGAGGTCTGGGTTCGCATCCTGCCATCGTCACCTGAAAAAAAAGACTTGTTCTTTTTCACGGTCCCCACCTCCGCGAGGGTTTGACAAGCCCTCCGAAAGTATTTATTGTCTTGAAAAACTTCTCAAAGTGCTGTTCGGATTCGGCAAAAAATTTTAGGTCCCTTTGTATGTAAAGAAATCAACACACCAGCATACATTGTTGAGAAGTTGGCCCTGGTTCAACTCGAGCTGTTGCGCCACTCTATTTATTTATATATTTATTTATATGTTGAAACTTCGTACGTAAGGTCCACGTCATGCGAAGCAGTACAAGTGTAAAAATTTTTGAAACCCGCCTAAAGATACGCCCACAATCGGTCTAAATGTGCAACTACCTCTAGAGTTTTCAAAACTGTAAGACGTTCTGAAAACAAGCAAAGAAACAGTCCTGGCAGCGGCATGGGATCCAGCTCGGGAAAAAACGAAGGAAACAGACCCTGACACATCTGATTGACAGCGAATGTCAAAATTTAAACTCAACGTTTTCTTGTGAGTGCTTTTGTAAAGTAAAATCGCCAGAAGAAGTCGAATCCCGTGCCGCTGCCAGGAGCTTATCAAAATGTAAGATACTATTTTATCAACTATGTTGTCTACATGTTATTATTTCTAGATTAAAAACTCCATCCAAAGATTTTTTATTTGTTTACGAAGAAGTTTAAAATAAATTGCTCGTGGTACGGGGTCCGCAACACGTTCTAAAAGGCCGAAATTTGACACTGAGCATCTCCTAATGAATGTAAGACACAAAAAGGACAAATTTTGTTGGTGAACCTCCTCTAGTGGGCGTGGCATCTATTTTAAGGGTAAATTTTCAAATGCAGTTTACTCAATATTTTTGCTCGTAATTGAAAAAAACTTAATTTCGACAGGCCTTGAGCCTATTTTAGGAAAGCATGAAATAAAAAAAGTAGCAGGTTAGGTAAACGAGACTTCAGTCCAGATTTTGTTCATATAAAGTTGTTAGCCACGCCCCCTTTTAGGGGTCGATTTTTCCAAAATATTGAATTTCAACCAAAAAATTGCACTTTTACGTACATTTAAGTGTAACTTGGAAATATCTGTGGAAATATGTTATAATTAATAGTTTGTAATTAGGGGCGGACGGATTACCTTTTCGAAATTCGCATTACTTATAAAATGTCAAAAAATAACTATGCCATCAGCATTTTACAATTTGGGATAGGATGGGGCATTCAACGGCCCGTTTAACGGACTGTAACTTCTGCGTACAGTAACAGTAGCACTTACTCACTGGTTATTAATAATTCCGTCTAGCTTATAAATCTAGACCTAGTACCTTCATACACTCCGGTAGTCGTTTTTACCCTTTTCCAGGATGTCAAAAAATGATGCTGCTGCAAACCGAAAAATGCGTTGCTATGACTTTTCCGTCCGACAAAACCATTTGGCCTGTTTCGAAGAGCATTTACCTGCATTATAAGTCCTCTGTTTCTAATTTTCCATTTGTTGTCGCATCCAAGATTCATCAAATATTTAAAAACGCTTAAAAAATACACTTGAACCGCGCTCTAAGAGTTCCAAATTGCGGTTTGAAATGCTTATTCCAGCTTATTCCAGTCCGTTTTTAGTCCAACGCCAAAAAACGCCGCAGCCACCTTACCGATAATTTTTCCATTCTCAAATATAAAAGCAGCATTCAAATAACGGTTTTATTTAAATAAAATATTGCTTCAAACGTAGTTTTAACACAAACCTTGACCAGGATCGTCAAACACAATACCGTTAAATTTATTGTCAATATAATAATTGAGATGGCATTTGGGCGTCCTTGGAGCTAGGAATAATTTGTGGTCTTAAGAAAGACCAAAAATTGTATTACGCATAGCAAATTTTATCTTTCTATAGACTACAATTCAGAAGTTACAGCAAGTGCGGACTGACAACGGAGCAATAGCATAAAATGAAGACGTACATATACCGCTAAAATCACAATCTGTAATAATTTCATTTCTCAAAACTTCCTTCCACACACCATACGGACATCCGGTATGATAACGAACTACCTTATCTTACTTTGCTTAAAGCTAAATTTAAGTGTCTCAACTAAATTTCCCTCCCATGCACTCCGATGAGCACAGAAATCCTTATTTTACAACTTTCAAGGATAAAAAGGACATTGCAATGTGTGGCTTTCTCACTCTTTCATACTACGTCTCGCTACTCACAGGGACCGACCTACAAAACCTTTTGACAAATCTTTACACAAATTCCCAATCCCGGTGTGTTGAGTGTGTGGAAAATACTCGCTTGGAAAAAATTGCTTTCAAATTTTTGTACTTTATCCACGTTCGGTGTTGTGGGACAACGCACAAAAGCTGAAGAAATAAAATTCAATAATTAATCCTTGAAATTTTATACTGTTTTCGAGTGAACGTTTTCGGGACACAAGCAGACTCTCTAGTTTATTATTCAGCTTTCAAAAAATTCATCTACACTGCTCTTGGAACATTTAAGAAAGAAAAAGTAACTTCAGTTGTATTATGAATGTCGCCCAAATTTCTAAATTTTGAGGTAAGTCTTCCATCCTGAAATGCATACATAGATGAATATAGTACGCAACATCTGAAAATTGAGCCTCAGGAGTCTCGTTTATTGATTTTTCAATACTCAAACTGACCCAAAAAGATTTGGGTTTCTTGTTGCCGCGTCCCCCTCTTTTGAGGGGTTCAATTCAAAAACAAGCTGGGGTGTTTCGACTTTGAGAGGGCTGGCAAATGATGAGGTGCATTCAAGTTATAAATAATTTGTTTGAAAGGTGTTATTAAAACGAAAATTACAGACTGACTTTTTGACAGCAGGGGGAGCTACACGTGACGTTTCGTTCGTATAGGAGTTGATTTTTGAATACCTACACATAGCGCACTCCTTGTTCTTGTTTCAGATAACCCTTATTTACGTTTTATTGCTGATACCATGGCCCCATTCGAATGTGATAAAGCTCCTCTGCTCGAAAGATAACAGTCGGCTTGTGCGTAAGATTATACGCTCCAAATGGACCCCCATCTTGGAAAAGTATCAGGTAAGCATAAATCATAATTTATCGTTTTAAAGGACATTTTTTTAAGATGCATCTGTTTTTTTTAGGTTAAATTGCCTTTAGAGTGTCCTCTACATCCATTTAGGGATGTATTCGGACCACGACAAGATGCTAAGAAGCGCGACCGACCGACACAGTGGACGTGTCGCTTGTGTGGCAAGAGCTTCTATCAGGAAAGATATGTGGATATACATTTTGAAACACGCCATAGGTCTGTCCTTAACGAGGTGAGTTTTATTTGTCTGGATTTTAACATGTAATGTTAAACTAAAGTTTCCATAATCATGATTTTTCGAATGGATTTGATATCAGGGTCGAAGAGTACTTAAAAAAGTTATATAGCTTTTCTTTAGATATCCGTCTTAAAGAAATTAATTGCAAAAATGTGTAACGCAAAACATTTTTGGAAAGTAAAAAAGTATGCCAAAAAAAACTAAAAAGAAAACTTAGAACATTTCTTTCGTTTTCTAAACCTTATAACTACGCTTTTCACACTAAATCATAAACCGAGTTTTTGGCAAAAACCTTTCAAACTCGTTTAGTCATTCACACTTTCTTAGTGCAGACTAAGTTTTGTTTTTGTTTGAGATTTCTTTATCAATTGTCATGATTATTATTCAAAAGGGTTACAAAAAAAAGTTTCTGATTAAGTTTTTCGCCGCGAAAATACAGTTTTTGGTCCGGTATGTAGAGGCCTTTAGATTCGAATGCGTGTCACATTTGGGGCAAGCTTACAAATGTTGCATGCAAATGCTTCTTGCCTGCAGATTAAACTAGATGCCGCTCTAATTGACATTATCGCTGCGTCAAGCGAGTAAGCTGTTCGGTAAGGTTATGCGAAAAATCTCTGAATACCAAAAAAGCAAAATGACCCACATTTTTGCGCCAAATTTCATTATGAAAAAAAACTCCAACATTCACCCAACAATAATTGAAAGGTCTTCCAACACATTCTGAATAAAAGATCGCCAAAATCCCGAAATTAGAAGGAAGGCAAGAAAGTGCCAAGCATGGGGACAAGGTGCCGCCTACAACTCCCCTGCTTTACGTTTCTTTTACACTCCAATATGTTGCACTATATTTCCATTGGTTTTCTGGGAATCTGCTTTAGTTATTGAGCCTAAAAGCAAAAAAAATGAGCCTAAAAGCAGAATAAAAATTTACCCAAACTTTATAAAAAATCACTCAAATTTTTAATTTGTTGATTCTTCATTCTTTTTGGGCGAATGTTTTTGTTGCCAGTCACAAAAATAACATAAATCTGTCGAATCTAACATTAACTAAAAAAAGTTTTTTGACGTTGGGAAAAGGGCTTCGGAAACCTTAACTCACAATGCTGACCTTAGCTTTTCGTTGCATTTATACCATGTCTCCACCGAACACAAATCCGCGATTACTATAAATCTTCAGCTAGTCCTCCTAAAATCGCATCGTTTAAAGGCAAGTAATTAAAAATAAATCTCACTATCCTTTCCACAAAAACCTCTTATATGCACTTCTTTTGATCGTTTTCGCGTACCTTTTCCTTTATAGCAGTTTCAACCTAAAAAAAAAATTAACTGGCCTCGCATGAAGAAATGTCACAGAGATTTTTAAGAAGCAATTTTTTCAGCCTGCAACCGTTGCATCCGCGACGTTAAAGTACACAACTGACAACTTACAACTAAGTTCAATACACACGTTCTTGTGGGAAGCGGCGCATAGAAGAACTTCGCGACGTACGTCGCTTCCCATAAGAATGTGTGTATTTCACTGAGTCGTCGGTTGTTAACTTCGACGTGACGGACGCAACGGATTCATTGGGCTGAAGGCACTCCTCGTCCTAAAGTGATCGTACCAAATTAACCCTATGTTTATCCGGTGGGGACTCTTCGGGATTTATATTAAATCGTTTCCAGCTAATCGTAGTTGTATTCCCAGTGAAGACATAGTATAAGTATTGAGCACTGACATGGGTGATGCTCAGTTGAAGGTTCCTTCAGTTTAATAGCACATAGTTCTCTGACTCTGGAAATACCTCGTAAGGAGAGTCCAAAAAAGTTTCAAACGGTTCGATACTGTCGATGCATAAGATTATCCTGGCCCAAATACGCTCGTAGAGAATCTAGCACTAGCAGTGTGGCATGTAAGGCCATTTTGTTTAACCCACAAGCATGATTTTGTTCCTCTAAAGGAGGTTCGGTCTCCCAGGCCGTCGCGAACCGGGGCCGGGAGCTACGATTCAAGAACCCTCTGACGGAGCCAATTTTATACTCGTGTGTTGGATTTTCTTTTCTGCATTCACATCCTGGTACAGCGAATAAGGTACCATTTTTTGTATAGAAAAGTTTCCGACTCTTGTTCCATAAAAATTTCCGGGAGCCACCATAAACAATTTTCTAATAAAGAAAATGCTAATCAATTATTTTAAGTGACTAATTATTATACCCGTAATTTTTTAGGCCGAAGATGCTGTTTGTTTCGCCGACTTCTGCGACATAATGCGTTGCGAAGTTTTCCAATCGGAAGAGGCCAGCTTAACAGGTGGAGACACACACATTGTAACCGATATTGAAGTCTGGGGTAATTCCCTAGGACAAAGCTCTGCTTTGGCTAAAGCTAACGCGGCTTACCTTAGCTTAATTCCATTGAGGTAATTCAAGTTCAGCGATCTACCATTTTCCTTAGTTTAAAAATCATTTTTCTTTAAAGGTCATCAGCACTGGGAGCATCTAGAGCTTCAAAAGTTCAAAATCGCCAATTATGTCAAGATAAGAGTAGCCAAAGTAAACTTAAAGATATTAGTAAAGAGTCCATAAAAGGTAGATTTTATGCAGTTCATATAAGCCCGTTTATATCCATTTAAACTTTTCCAGCAAAATTACCAAGTGAGAATCAGGAAAAATCAAAAAAATCTTCATCGTCATCATCTTCGGCAGCGTCATCGGCCAATCATTCATCGATGAAAATCGTCCCTGTAGTACAATCGAATGTATCCGAAGAGACCAATAATAAAACTAGCAACGGAAGCTCGTTAAATATCCAAAAAGTGCGGGCCAATTGCCGCACAGAGGAGCTAAATAAACTCAAGTCGAAATGTGAATACTTGGTGAGAAGTTGCATAGCTGGACTATTGCTACAAATGACAGATCACGCTTTCAAGGAAATGGAAGGTAATGTCTGTTATGTTGTATTCAGCAATAAAATTTGTTAAAGCCTTAAACAGGTGTTCTCGCCCTTTATACAAGGTCACATCAATTCTTATTACTTTGAAAATATATATATATTCAAATATACAGACTAGGATCGAGCGCCAATATTCCGAAACTTTTTAATAGATCTGTCCAACTTGGCAGGTGAAAACCTTCCACGTTAAAACCAATCCATGCTCACTCTCCTTTTGCTTCGATCCTTAATGAAGTCTTGGTAGAGTTAAGACTAGTTAGTATATATACAAATTATTTTGAGTTGACTTAAAGGAATTATTATATCTTTCGCAACGTTTTTGAGCGCCTCTTTTGAGTGACTATCAAACAAATTTTAACCCTTGATAACATTACAGATAGTTATAAACTTTCACGGATTGTTTGCTAATGTCTAGTTGCCTAACTCATTAATAGATTCTTATTCAAGTTTAACGAGTTTATATTTAAGTAAGATGCTTTATAGCCTTGATTGTCTCCCTAAAGTGCAGCCAAACTTAATAGATACCGAT
This sequence comes from Neoascia interrupta, assembly GCA_947623515.1. NCBI lineage: Eukaryota > Metazoa > Arthropoda > Insecta > Diptera > Syrphidae > Neoascia > Neoascia interrupta. The sequence continues at coordinate 189,862,964 of OX392462.1, forward strand.
TATTCAGGATTAATATGATCCATTCTGAATTGTTCTCGAAGTAACTCAAAGAATGAACAGTTTTTTGCACTTTTGTTGGGCGCCACTTTTTAACAATTTAAATAAAAATATATGTAATCCCATGATAAACTTAAGAGGAATTACGACTCTATGAACAAAAATAAAGCAATATCCTTTTTCATTTTGTAGAGGAAATGAATAAAGCAGTTTGCTGGTACTTATCCTGTGATCGATACTGGGAGGATGGACCCCTCGAGCCACGAGCGTTCCCTTGGGGATTGATCCTCATACTTGTTATGGTACTCTCACTGGGTATATGTTTTTGTTACTACATCATTTGGATACTTTTTGAGTAAGTTCTTTGCCACAACTAACTTATGTCATGATTTTTTTTACATTACCATTTTTCATAGCTCTGAAGAGACGACAATCAGCAACAATGTGCATCGTTACGATTACCATCACTATCCGCCGCAACATCATAGTAGCCCACGTTACATAGCGGGTCCATCATCAGTAGGTGGTCACCATTTGACACATCATCCGCAGCAAGAGATCTACGAACGTCGAGAGGTCACAACGCGACTACCTTCGACGGCCGTTCAAATGGTTGACTGTGATACAGCGATTGGCGGGAAGTACACCTCGACGGGGACCGCGATTGATGCGTCGGTAACTATGCGTCCGCCCTCGTCAACAGACATCCAAAATGATTTGGCGCACAATGAGCACTACATCTATGTGACCTATCCGCCGGACTTAAAGAAGAGATTGTTCGAGAAATACGAATGAAACGGATAGCGACGCCTGAACGTGGGCGTCAATTTTAATAATTTTTGAAGAGTAAATTTAAAATTTAATAATTTTTTTCGTAATAATAAATCAATTACAAAAAGAACTGCCATATTTTTATTTCGGAATGATGGGCCATTTGAAGAAATATATCCATCCAAAAGAAAAAAAAAATTATTGCAACGACTGCTGGCCTAAAATATCAACAGAATTCGTTGTTACTTTATTAATACCATTTTCGGGAAGGCTCATGAGCTTTTAAAGACTCCCTAAATCCTTTGCAAGCCTTTTACTATCGCATCCATTTATTTCTTTACCAAGGGTCGAAATAACTGTCTTTTAATCCAAGCAACTTAGCAGCAATGTGCTTGAAACTATTAAATTGAACTTACTTAGCCCCACGGAATTGAACGATCTCCGTTTTTAAACTCTAAAGCTGGCTGCCGGCTATTCTTAGTCCTAGAGTGGAGTCGAAAAAAATCCATACGGTCGAAATGTCGGATAAAACCCTCCCAACCATTGGGTGGAACGTTGATGTATGAAAAAAAAATCGGAGGTGGTTACCAAAATGAGGATGCGTAAGGATAATAAGATCTTTTTTTTAGATTAGGTTTGGGCCCTGTACAGAAGTCTAAAGTTTAAAAATTTCATTCAAATTAATCAAAAACTTCTAACTAAAAAATCAACATAACATTTCATAGGTTTAAAGTGATCATATTTAATGCGCTGGGATTTGAGTCGAAACAAAGGTACATATTTAATCGGGAGTTAGGGATGAAGGTGATAAGCTGCAGGAGTAAGAAGTTGGTGGAATGTGAGAAATATCGTGTCGCTCTTTTAAGGATTGCATATCATTAATTTTAATCGATCTCTATAGGTTGGCAGGATGATTGGATCTGTCCAACCAGGGCCACACAGAGCAAGCGAAAAAATCTTCTTAAGACTGCTTCTATTCTCTGTATTTTGACTTGTTGGTGATGAGAACAATCCTGACTGGCATATTCCAGGAGTAGTCTAACGTTAGTCACGTAAAGGGCATTGGAAACCTAGGGGTCCGAGAATTCTTCAACTATCGCTTCACGAAATTAAGTGCGAAATTAGCGCGGCATATAGTTCTGACGCTGAAGCCCGCTATAACAACTAACATATCGCGATCAGTAATTGTCGGCAATTTTTTGCCATCAACTAAGTAAATTTTTTGAGTTTAGAGCTGTGTCAACCGTTCATTTTTACGGATCGAATCGTTCCACGATTCATTCGTTCCTTTTTAAACCATCGATCTTTTTTCAGTCATCGATCGATCGATCCAAAGTCTTTGTTTAATCTTCAATACGTATTTTTAACTATAATCATTTTACAATATTTTTTTAAGATTTTTCTTTGCCTTCACAGATGAGTATAGTCGATAGCAGCAAAGTAGCAAATAAGACTTTTTTGTAAGTCGCGTGGCAGCATTGCGAAGATCAGAGTAGCACAGTGGCAGCGCTGCTTTCGAGCCGAATCAAATGTAGCAATGCATGTAGGAATGGAATCTCTTAATAACGTAAATTATTGAATTAACCTTTTCTCTTTCGTTTCACTCATTTGACCAAAAATAATTTTGAAAAAAATTTATTGGGTTTTGCGTATTTTATTCGTTCCGTTTGTTTGAACGGACGAATTGCTGATTTCAAGCCCAACTGGGATTGAAATCAGCAATACTTGAAGAAGAAGGATCGAATAAATCCAGAATTACGATTGAAGCCTTCAGCCCAATGAAATCCGTTGCATCCGTCACGTCGAAGTACACAACTGACAACTTAAAGAAATATACACATGTTCTTATGCGAAGCGACGTACGTCACGCACTTCTTCTATGGGCCGCTTCCCATAAAAACGTGTGTATTTAAGTTTCTTGTCCATCGTCTAAGTAGACGTGACGAACTCAATGAATTCATTGGGCTGAAAGCTTGACACAGCTCTAGTCACTTGAGGTTCGATTCGAGCAAAACGTTTCCGGGAGTAAGTAATTGCCTGGCGGCATCCACTTATCGCGCCACTCCTCACAGTCCCTAACATTTCTGCCGACTTTGGCCATAACCAAAACGAACTCCATCGGTGCATGTAAATTAGTCCTTAGCTTTTTTGAGCGAAAAAGGAAAATCTTTTTTTTGTCTTTATTCCACACCGCATAGGAAATGTTGCTGGCGTAATTTCCGTTTCACATTTTTGCTCAATTTCTTAAAAATTTGGCGTAATTTCCTTGATATTGGCGTATTTTCCATTTTGGTTTTTATCGTATTTTCCCAAAATTTTAAACTAAAAATTTTTTGGTTCCTGAAATTTTCCAAAACACTTTTGGCGTAGTTTCCTATGGCGTAATTTCAGGGAGCCATTGAAAAATTTATTTTACGAAATTCTATTGTTCTCTATGAACGCTCGCAGAGCACTTTATTTCATTTTTGTTTTTTATTTTTAAATTAATAACAATTTCTGGCATATCTTCCAAAATTAGTTTGGAAACTATGCCAGAATTTGTTTATCTTCTGGTCTAATTTCCATTTAGTTTGTGGCGCTTTTTCCACATCTCTCAATTACAATTTCCGAATTTCTGCCACATTTGCAAAACAAATTCTGCTACTTTTCCATATTCCAAACCATAAAAATTTTTCGGCTCTTTTTCCAACAAAAAAATCCGCTTAATTTCATCCGGCGTAATGCCTTCAGACCAATGAATCCGATGCGTCCGTCACGTCGAAGTACACAACTGACAACTCAGTGAAATACACACGTGGGCCGCTACCGATAAGAACGTGCGTATTGAACTTAGTTGTCAGTTGTGTACTTCAACGTGACGGATGCAACGGATTCATTGGGTTGTAGCCTTATTTTCCAGGAGACTTGCCTGGCATTTAATTGACGCTTTAGTGGTCCAAAAATTTCTTGCTACACCACATTGAAATGCTGAAATCGGTGTTAATAGCATCAACCTTTCCATCTTCTAATGCACACAAGGACTTTGAGATAACAATAAGATGCAGTAAGGCTTGCATTGGTGGATTTACCTTCTAAGAACCCGTGTGAGTCAATGGAAATAAGTAGCTCACAGTGAGTAAGTTTTCCTTGGTAAACGGTGTTTTAATAGAGTTTGTTGGACACGATAGTTTTTCGATCGGCTTGTAGTTGCAAACATCATTTCTATGACCCTTCTTATGTGTTGGAATGATATAAGAGTCTTTCAATCGAAACTTGATCGTGAACACTCCAGTTGTGTTGGATAAACGAACCAAGAAAATAAGAGGAGGAAGGCCAAAATATTCATAAGTATTTTTTAAAAGGACTATTGCCTGCGGACCGTCTGAGCCGGGAGAGTAAACGTCTTTTAGCTTGATAGTGACTTTTTTAAGATGCTTTTCGCATGGATAGGGATTGCTATCATCCCGAATTCGACAGTTTTGCTTGTTGACGTACCATTTATCCAGAATCTGCCCTCATTGCAATTAAATATTCGCGCATTTTGTTTGACGTTTTTACTTCTCATGTTGGTTAAGCTAAACAGACTTAAATGATTTCCAATTAGACAGATGTTGCTTTGATAATATGGCCACTATCAATTGTCAAAGTCCGGAAGTCCCTACTGGAATACCCTTTAGTTTGACAAAAACAAATGCAGTCATTGACTACTTTAATTTCTGGCAAAGATCCGTATCCCTGACCACCTTAAGTGAATCCACATGCCTTCAGCCCAATGAATCCGTCTGGTCCGTCACTTCGAAGTACACAACGTGACGGACTTATGGGAAGCGACGCACATCACGCACTTCCGCATCCCATAAGATTGTGTGTATTTAACTTAATTGTCAGTTGTGTACTTTAACGTGACGGATGCAACGGATTCATTGAGTTGCAGGCTTTAGCCTCACTCTTCAGAAAGATGCCTGTTCAATCCTAGGTAATGTTATAAACTATAAAAAATAAGGAACTAATAATTTCGCAATGATGCAACAAATTCAATGAATTTTTTTCAATGGGGACTATTCTCTAACGTTGGGTATATAAATTGGAGACATACTGCCCTCATGCAACCGCTCTCCTAGTGCTGTATGCTAGGTTTGGGATGGGTGCGAGATTGGGTGTATGCCATATTGAATTTTTTTGTATTTGGACCTTTATTTTCTGTGATTCTATTTCCAGCAGCCTTAAGCAACCGATTTGCAAAAAAATAACTGGGTTGCGCCTGAGTGAGTAGATGGTTAATTTTATTTTTAAAATTATTTAGTAAAATACGCGTTGCAGAGATCAGCTCTTTTACATGACGCTTGAATTCGCTTTATAAAGGGTTTCAAATAGGAAACGGAATTAATGTGTTTTTTTTTCAACTATTGAATTCCAAAACTCTGTTTTTTATGATGAGCTCTTTCATGATACGCTCAAATCGCTCACAAATCCGTTCTCATGAAAAATTTAGATGCTAATAAAAATAGCATCTAAAAATTAGACTAAATAGAAAAGAAGAACGAATGCAAATTTCCATCTTGTAGATAGCAGGACAGGCACACCTAAGCTCAGGAAGGTTCAGAGGCCAATTTTCTCAAGTTATTTTAACAGTTTAAGATATTTTATGCCTAGTAGAATCCACTCACCATTTTCAAAAGCTTTAATATTCCTGTGATCAATCACACTAAAATAAAACAACATACGTTTGCAGTTTTCATAACATTGACAGAACATTTATTTTAGAGGCAAAAAGTTAAACAAAAAAAAAAAAAGAAATCACTTAAATAAATTAGATTTACTTTGCACAACAACAATAAATTTCTTTTCTTAAAGACTTAAAGTCTTAAAACAAACGTAATATTATAAATTAAAAACACAAAAAAACACATTTATCGTTAATCATTAAGTCTTAACGTAAACGAAAAAAAAAAAACAATCAAACATAATGTCTTTTATTCTTATTTTGTATTTAACTTTTCTAAGTTTTCATTTAACCATATCCACTACACTTACCGCAAAAAATCCATTACACAAAAATTATGTTCTTGTAACAATCAGTTAAAAAAAAAAAACAATTAAACAAAACAAAAAACGAAAAAATTAATTATAGTCAAAAATTAAACAACAAACACTTTTTAACATTTAGTACGATTGTATAAGTATAGCATAATGTTATATAGTAATAATAGGTATATTTAGATTTTCACAAAATCATTTGATTTGGTATTATTACACAATAATAAAAATTAATAACAGATTTGGTCCATTTCTACTTTTGGAATGTATACAATAAAATTTGTCTCAATTTTTATTTATGTTTACTTTCCTTGATTCTTTCATATAAATGTTCAGACACTAGATGTTTTTTTTCTTTATGTATATATGTTGTATGCGATTTAAAATATTCTCATATGTATATATATAAATATTTCTAAAATATGTTTTTTTTTTGCTAATGTATTGTATATTTAAATAGCGAATATCCACATTAAGTTTGATTTAAAAAATATTATTTTTTTACCTTTTGTAAAATGTCTCATATAAATATCAAGTGTGTAGGTGTGGTATTTTCTTATACTTGTATACGTATGGTATATGTTTTGGTTTTTGTATATAGTGAGATAAGTTGAGTTAACACTTTATTGTGTCTTTCAGGATTAATTGAAAAAAAAAAAATATCAGCCCAAAAAATACAACATCTACCGTAATTGCTATTCGTGCAATTAAAAATAAAATACACTCAGTTTTTTTTTTACTATTTTTTACTAGTTGCTTATATTTAATTATGTAAAAGTGGTATGTGTTATTTTTTTCATCATTCAGTTTATGTATTCATATAATGTCTTAAAAATAATTTAAATGCCTAACAAATGGTTCAATGAGACAAAGGGAATATTTTCCAAACAACACCACTGATTTAAATATAAATATATTTGGTTTACAATTTTTTGGTAAAGATTTTATTTTTCTACAAAAGAAACTTACGTAATAAAATTTATTTTATGATAGGATGAATGAAGTTTTTATTTTGACGATATTTTTTGATTTATGCATGCTTTGATGATTTAAGTCGATTTATAGTTTGTATTTTTCAACACTTTGGTACTCTGTAGAAACTTGAAGTCAATGATGACGATTTTTAAGGTAGAAATATTAAATGATTCCAAGAGATTCTCTTTTTTATATTGAGCAAATTTTGTAATAAAAAAATAAACGAGTTATAAAAAGTTTTTTTTTTTTAAATACTGCAGTTCATAATATCGATAACTAGCAAGATCTAAAAACTGGAAGCAGACTTAGTTTGATAAAAAAAAGTAGATTATGAGGTAAAATTAAATTTCATATTAATGCCGCTATACCGACCCCTTTTTACGAATGCTGGTGAAGCAATTAGAAGGTGCAAATAACCTTAAGATCAAGTGGTGTTCTACCGTCAGTTTAAATTATGACATACGATAAAACATATCAAAGAGCTCATCAAGCTCACTCTTCTTCCTCGGGCTAACGTAAAAATTGAGGATCTTGCTTACTTCTCTCAATATAAGAGAGTGCCTTTGACGCCAAAAATTTTATCTAAACAAAATTGAAGTTAGTTGATAGGTTTGGACATCAGGCGTTTCTATCAAAACTCACTGCATAAGGAATTGATACGGCTCTTAAGCCTTCAGCCCAATAAATCCGTTGCATCCGTCACGTTGAAGTACACAGCTGACAGCTGAGTTAGATATACAAGTTTTTATGGGAAGCGGTCCAGAGAAAAACTTCTTGACGTCCGTCGTTTCCAATAACTACGAGTGTATTTCACTGAGTTGCCAGTTGTGTACTTCGACGTAACGGATGCAAAGGATTCATTGGGCTGAAGGCATTAGTTCTTCATACTTGTTTTCAAGGAAACGTCCAAAACAGGCGGATATTCTATGGGTAAGGCTGCGTAAGTGAATCTCTGTTAATTACGACATTAACATCTTACGAGGGTTACTACTTGAATTTTAAGGTATAGCAACACTATTGTAGGTAAAGCAACACCATGAAGGTTGTCCAAAATTTGTTCAGTTCTGAATGTGACTGCACCAATTTTTTGCCAAAAGTGTTCGAAAAATAAGGGAGACCAATCGCAGAAGGCAAGCCCATCTCCACCAGGACGAAACATTCGAAACATCGAATTGACGGGTTTGAAAAAGTGCTTAGAAAATTTGTTCAAAAGCATGCAGAAGTGTGTTTATCTTCATGGAGAATATTTTGAGCAACAATAAAGCCATTTACTATTATAAATATTAAGTTTATCATGTTTATCAAAACTTAGGTAGCAACCCTAGTACTTACTAATAGATTTTCAATTTTAGTTTGACGATTAGAAAAGTCAGAATGCGATACCTAGTGGTCAAATTTGGACAATGTGAAGACCTATAATAGCTGTCAAACGTTCAAATGTTTGACTTGCCTTCGATGAACGAATTCTCGTTTTTCCGAGTGAGCTCAGGTTCAAGTTGATATACTGAATTGTGAAAAAAATCTCCACCGGGCACCAAACCGCGCTTAATATAAATCTTTATTGAATCCTCTACAAATCACGCGATTTAGCATACAAATTTAAATCCTCTCCGCAAGCGTTTTAAAGAAAATTTTCTCATAAATCCCATTCACCCAATTCACAAACCTATTTTCTGAACCTTTGTTTGAGAATCAGAAAGGGAAACTGAAACTGTCCCTGTACGACCGATCTGTCACAACTTCGTTTTTCTATTGTGATTTTTACACCAGAAATCGTTCTTCGCTCCTGGGAAATGACATCGCCACTCTATTTTAAGAGCTAAATGACAGAAACAGACTGTTCGCGTCAAATCAAACCTATATTTGTCCAGTGGAGCAATCCTCTTTTAATTCCCGGTGGAGACATAGTTTTAAAGGAAAGTATCATTCCTAAGTAAATAATTTTCGTACTCGTTTGACAAACGGTAAGCCTTAAATCGTTTAGTGATTTTGAAAGTTATTCACAATGGCGTAGCTTTCTAAAATCTGATGTAGTTCAATTCTGCATTTTTCGTAAAAAAAATCTTCTTAAGCTAACTCTTTACTCTAATTTTTGTTAAGAAAACTATAAAAGCATTTCCTTCTGAAGGAAGGGTGTAAAGCTAGAAACAGATTACACCAGCAACATCGACATCAACATCAACGTTGACAGCAAAATTTGTATGATCAGTATATATACTACCGTATAAATAGATAACCACAGTAACTTCGACGTCGACATCGACGTTAGACCTAATCCTAAAATTCGATGTTGCTGTGCAAGTGCTACCAAATTTACAATGCAGCTCTCGTAAGAAATATACACGCAAAATGTTGCTGTCGATGTTCTCAATCTGTTTTACAAAACTTTCGGTGGTTGTCAATGTCGCTGTCGACGTGGTTAATCTGTTTCTCGCATAAATTTAATTGTTTCGACATGAAAAAATTGGCAATTGATTTTCAAAAGCAATCTTGATTTAAATTCACCAAACTTGCGGAGTATCGACTTTTATGGTCGAAACTGGAAAACAAACATGATTCTGAACTCACCCGGAAAATTGAAAAAAAAACGAGTCATTCACAGTAATTATCGAATGAAATTCATCTAATCACTAAAATGTGATTTTGTTGTTCAGTTGTTGAAAATTCAAGATTCCCCATAAGTAACAACGATCTCCCACCGTTATGGATAAACTGTAACAATTTGTTGGTGAAAGAAAATTTATAATGTCCATAAAAAAAAAATTATAATTGCCATTTATCACATTTCTTCTGAATTTTAGAAGAAATTAGCGATTTACTCTGCATCTACAAATGAACTACAAACATTTCACCCGTTATCTTCCATGGTGTCATCTTCGTGAGCCTACAAGCAAGCCAACGTTTCTGTCAATTTGAAATTAGTTCTTTCTTCAAATTTGTAACACAATCTGCTCGAGAATGCATGTTCTTCGGTTCTCGTAAAATCGTGACTGAAATTAATATACCTGCTCTTGACAGTCGTGACAGTGGTTGACAGTTATTCTTAAGTGAACCATAGAGGTGTCAATTTAAGTCCAAGATGTAAGAAAATCACACTGAATCCGGGACCCAAAGCATTATGCACAAACAAAAATAAAATGCTCTTGAAGAGTAATGTGCTAATGATGTGAAGTGTGTTGATTGCATCTACATATGAAATTATGTAATCGAGAACATTACATTCTGTTTGCACACAAAGGAAGCAGACATAATTTTAAAGGCAAATTGACAACAAAAGAATGAATTTTCATAAGATAAGAACATAATTTGGACAAATATTACTTTGCCTAAGCAAATCACTCGTGTCTACCTCCACGAGACGAAGGCACTTGCTACAATCCCATTGTTGAGCTTGAGTACACACAATTTAAATTTACTTAACGGATCACATTCTGATTCGACATGCAAGTGACGCAAGAATGTGTCAGTATTTGAAAATAAATTAGAGTATTCTCTCATGATGGTGCTTAATGGTTGTTATTATACCGGTCGCTGACCTAGTCTTTATAGTATTATAAACCAATATTGTGCCATTAACAAAAATGAAATACAGCCACAGGTACAAAAAAAAACAGTAACAATAAGCTGAAATAAAATGTAGATAGTTCAAGGAATTACTTTGGTTTTACGACTATCCTCAGAGGTTCGCTAGAATGTCCTGTGAATACAATTTTTATTTTAATATAACCGACCGTATCAACATCAGTCAGCAAAGTTTTCTTATATTGAAGAGGATTTGGAATTATTTTTTTGTAAATTCTCAGTTTTCGGCGCCTTGTTAAAGGGCTTTTTTATTTATAATTTTGCTTAAATAAAAGTCTGAACAGAATAGTTGGTGTGGACGTTACGGGCTGAAGCTGCCAAAAAATCTGGATCTGTTTCGTTTTGCACTACAATAGAATCACTGATTTTTTAAGCTAATTTCTAAAGTTTACCAATTAGGTAAACCCATTTCTGATATAGCCTGAACAAATAAGAAGTTTTCGTTTTGTGCAAAAAGTAAAAAAGGCAAAATTGTGAAATTGGAGAATCTAACCCTGGTTTACCTCGAGCTTTCACGCGAAAATCCTTGTTAGTTTTGCAAAACTGTATGAAGAGCTGTCACTTAACATCAGCAGCATAATAATATAAAGGAATCTACGGATGAACATATAAAAACAACCAGACACTTTATCATTATAATCTTTCTTTCTTTTGTGCTTTGTTTGATATTGACGATAGGAACAGTCGGTATGCGATACCTGGTGGACAGTAGAGAAGAATGTAGAGACCTGCAACACCAAACGGTTTATAAATAAATAGAGTGGCGCAACAGCTCGAGGTGAACCAGGGCCAACTTTTCAAACCATGTATGCTGTGTGTGCTATATTTTTTTCACATACAAGGGGACCTACAATTTTTCGCCGAATCCGAACGGCACTTATGAGAAGTTTTTCAAGACAAAGGTTACTCTCGGAGGGTTTGTCAGACCCTCGCGGAGGTGAGAGCCGTGAAAAAGAACAAGTCTTTTTTTTCAGGTGGCAGAGGCAGGATTCGAACCCAGACCTCCGGCGTCAGAGGCACACACACACTAACCACTGCGCCACGGCACCCACAAACAACAACTGTTTGCTGAGTGAAAAAAACGGCAATGCTGTTTTTCCGCCTTAGTTTGATTGGTCAGTTTTCTGTTTATTTTTTTCACTAGAAGACAAGTAAATTAAAGCTGGATGATAAGCTTTGGTCAATTTAACACCGGGCTTTGATTGATCTGTCAACTGGTGCAAAAATAATTAAAAACTGACCAATGAAATTAAGGCGGAAAAACATGTCTCCTTTATTGAAGAATTTTTCAGTCAACAAACAGTCAAAATTTCCAGTTAGACGTTGTTATAGGTCTTTACTTATTCCCGTACTGTCCACCAGGTATCGCATTTTGACTTTTCCATACGCCAGTGACAAGAACTTCAAACAAAAACTTCAACTTAAAAGATGGTTGTTTAACGTGCCATTTTTTTCGTAATATCTACGTGATAAAAACATAAATGAAAATGACCATTTATGACAAAGCAATATTAAGGTCTTCATGTTCCAAATTTTATCGCCAGGGTAATCTTCGAAAATTGACAAAATCACATCAAACTTGTATGAGCACTACGTATTTAGATTGAAACTAAGCGGTTGGAATGATGATAGTTTGAAGACTCTTGGGGTCCCATTATACAATTCCTTCATTAATGATTTCCATTTAGGACTGACTTATATCAGTTTGATGAGTTTTTAATTGTATTATTTTTGAAATTATTTCCGCAACAACGCCATAACAAAACAAAATCACTAATAGAGAATCTTATAATGCGGATCCAATCTTTATTACTATTATAATAGGGCAATGTTCCATCAAACACAAAAAATAGAACATTACGACTCGCACAAACTTCTACCGACGATTTCTAAAAAAAAAACAATAATCGCTTCCAAGTCTCGCTTTAATCTGAGTCTGAAATCACGCAAAAAAATGAGTCAATGCTCCTAAATTCTAAGTCGCGACGGTGACAATTGGGAAAAGATTTTTTTTTCTAAGTTCTAATGAAATGTAACGCATTCCTGAATGTGTTAATATTGTTCACAGGTGGTGTAAATTGATTTTTCAACCAATTCTAACTGGCAGAACAAACATAAAATTAGGTCGAAACTGAGTTTTTCGTTTTATTACGATTTCTGAATTTGTTTCACTTCCAGTTAAGATCACCAAAAGGAGACCATGTCGGCTGAATGCTAGCCCTCCGATTTAAAGTTCACTAATTTGTTTGTTTTTGATATCCACCAAATATGAACCGTAAGTGAGCTAAATGATACAGTATGAGACAAACAGTTTACACGATCTATTAAACGTTATAATTATTGTAGTTTATCAAAACTGTGGACTTAATACGACTGGATGCGGTTGTTATTTGGTGTTTTTTTGGTTTGGATATTTTTTTCTGATTTGAAATCAGTAAATTGGCTTTCTGCACGAGCGAAGCAAGGGAGTAGATAATGTTGCGGTCATCTGATATTATAACATTTAAAATAAAAAACAAAACAAAGAAAGGTCCACGCACTAATGAAGCCATCAAAACCACGAATGACCAAACAAAGTAAAACCTCAACAAGTAATTTATTTTCAGTCAGCAGACATTCCACACAAAATTAGATTTACATAATGCACATTACTTTAAGAGATTTCGTAGACGTTATGTTTTCTAGATGGAAGGACTGCTGACCCCCAACAAGGAATAAAATTAGATGGAGCTGATACGATGTTCAGAAATGAGTAAAAAAGGACCATTACAACTTTAAAGAGTAAAAAAAATTAAGTACTTTTAAAGTGTTGATTATTTTATGTGGTCTTGAATTCGCGTCCCAGAACAGCAAGCTAAAAGTTTTAAGTTCTGAGTAATAATTTTTTAGTCCGCTGTGCATATATGTAAATGAATTATTGTCAGTTGCAACAGAATAAGGTAACGTTTTTTTTATTCGTAGCGACCAAAAATGGCACTGTCAATTTGACATTAGATTTGATGGATGATTAAATTTAAGTGTGCTTTTTGTGTTTTGTACGTTTCCCTTTTAAAAATTATTACAACATCAACGCGCCTATATTTTTTCCACAGGTATGTACATATTTGGCTGTCAAAATAACCAAAAGTTCAATTTCAAAGAATGGTCTTTTACTAGAGACTTCTGAAATTTGACAGCTGATAGCGGTCATATTGTCGAATTGGGCACCTTTTGTTAAGTCTGTCTGGCCAAATTTACGTTGAATGGCGTTCTTGCGTTAAAAACATGCGATAATGGTATATGTATTCACGCATTATAAACGGGGTTCACAAAGAAGCCTTTGCTCCGCCTCGGCTTGACGTTCTAAGTTCAGCCAAACGATTTCACTATAGGTCTGTTCGCGTACCCGGATATCTCAGAATATATTAAAATATTTTACTACAAGTTACTCCAAAAGCGTTCCCGTACACAGAATTGTCGTAAAAGAGAACGGAAACGAGAGAGTAAATCATTTCATTAAAAGAGATCGGAAACGAGAGAGTAAATCATTTCCCCACCTTGAGCAAACTTGATATTTTTTACTACAAAAATTTTCTTGAAGTAAGAAATTTCCAAGTTTCAAATGTCTAATCTCGACAGTTGTTGACACAAATGTTTGTTTACATTTTTGTATTGGCGCTTAAATTGGCGTGATTAAAAAAACGTGTAAAACTAAGTGCAGGATGTTTCCAAAATTAATTTCAGTGCATTTTAGCCGTTACAAATCCTTTCAGTGAATTCAATTCGGTACAAAAATAGTTCAGTGAATTTAAGCGGTGCAAATGGCACAAATATTTTTGTTGTATATGATGGATATGTGGCAGCAATTATGTGAACGGCAAGAAGGTAGCTCCCAATCTACCAGGACTAACACGTAACTTTAAGAATTGTTACTTTGAACGCCCATGATTTATCATTTTTTAAAATGATATGAATATATATAATTGTTTTGTTCTTGACGTTTCTTTCAAAACGCTACTTTTTACTACAAAACCGTTCCCGTATTTTAAGGCAATTTTCATCTCTTTAATATACTTTAAGAGAGAATTTTGCGCCACTCTGCAATTAATTTTCAATTTACTCTTTTACTACAAAAAGTACGCGAACACAGCTATTGTGGCTTCGGCGTCAACGTCTTCTTTGGCAATCGTAAATAGAAAACGTTTTGAACAATTGTCTCGTCTGACAGCTTAGCGTTGAGGAAAAAAATACCAAAATTTGCTATGTATGCGCGCTGATAGAAGTGAGTAATAAAACCAAAATGAGCACTCAGATGACGAAGGAAATGTAATTTCAAAGTCGATTCAATACACTGTTCACATTAAATCATATACTGAGTTTTTGGCAATATTACACAAAATTGTTAAGCCGAACGGGAACTGTTTTTTTTTTTTTGAATGACAAACATTAGAGTATTAATTCCTATAATTTAAGCCCATATTATTTCTTTTCACAAGTGCTTTTGAAGATCATTGAAAGAAGGGAATATGTCAAGGATTGTACGTTGACGTCTAAAATACAAGCAGCTGTCAAATGAGATACATATTCGATTTCGTAGATATTGCAGACTCGCGGTTTTTCTCTCGAGGCGAGTGGACGTTTTTTCTCCTGTTGTGAAAGTGCAAATAAATTCAAATTTTTAAATTCTGCAAACTTCAAAATTAACTGTGCCCTCTTTATTATTGACCGACCATATTTCTATCTGGTTTTTCAAAAAAAATAAAACCAAAAGTTGATTTGTTAAAAAAATCCCCCCTCGCTATGTCGGGGCTGGGAAAAGCTAAATATGTGAACAAGCCAAATAAGGCAGTATCCAGTTTAACAAACTCTTTAAATAACGGTGTAGATTTTGCACCTCTCTCTAGCAACAGCCGGAGGAGAAGTGAAAAAGAATCACCTTTCCTCGACCAATCAAAGCAAGGCATCCTCCTCAGCGTTGGTGTGTACAAGCCCAAGCCAGAAAAATTCTAACGGCTGCATTGGCAAGCAGTTAAACGCACCTAAATTACAGCCGAGCCCACAAAAGTCTTGAAGCGGCCAAAATTCTTATCAATCTAGCAGATGAAAATCCCATGAATGCCATGGAAACCGAATTTAACCCTTCTGAGGAAGGATCCCAGTTAATTGAAGACGGCAACTGGACGACCGTCGTTTATTCCAATAACAGACATGGATCAGGAGTGAGTGCGAAATCTCAGTCCCCCCAGCAACATCACCAGTTGGACAACAGCAGGTTCTCGATTTTGAGTGATTTTGATGTCAACGTAGTAGAATTAGATAATCATAGTAAGTCTGATCCAAACAATGTGAAAGTAAATAATATTTCGTCTAGCAACAAAGTTAAATTTTGCCCCCAATTATAATCTACGGGGCTAATATAAGAAACCAGGTCCCAGACCTTTTAATCAAAATAGTTAATGTAAGTAAAAATAAAGCAAAACTGTTTTTAAGTGATGTCAGGGTTCACGCCGACCTATTAGAGTTGCTCCGCACAAAAAATGCTGAAGCACATCATTTACTCTCAAGAAAAACAAGAAAGTAAACCTGTTTTTACGTGGTCTTAATTCCAATTATTCCACTCCGGAAATCCAAAACGAACTTGAATCTAGGTTACCTAACACTTTCGCAGGTGTCAGCAAGTTTGAAACCCTCCTCTCTAAAAGCAGGGGCTTAGACTATAACCTCTTCTTGGTGAGACTCCTTCCTGGTGTCTCTTCATCAGAGGTTTTGAAGATCAAAAATATCTTTTATACAGACCTAGGGGTAATCTGGGGCCGATGCAATGTCGCCGTCGTCATATTGCCAAAAATTGTGCCAGGCAATACAAAAGTGTCAAATGTAATGCGGAACACGGACCTTGGTGAGACTCCTTTCTGGTGTCTCTGCCTCAGAGGTCTTGAAGATCAAAAATATCTGTTATACAAGGGTACATTGGGAGAGACCTAGGGGTAATCTGGGGCCGATGCAGTGCCGCCGTTGTCAGGCCTTCGGCCACTTTGCCAAAAATTGTGCCAGGCAATACAAAGGTGTCAAATGTAATGCGGAACACGGACCTGGGGAGTGCAGTGTAAGAAAAGAAGCTGACTCAGTATCCTTTTGTGTAAATTGCAAAATCCCGGGACACCCGGCTAATTGTAGAGGGTATCCATTCTATAAAGATTACATCAGCAAGCGTAGAAACTTTGTTAAGGAAGCAAGGGTAACAGGCGAGGCCAGGGCTCAAGTTATTAAAGAAGTGGCCTCAAGCTCCAATAAAATAGTGTCTGGTAAGTCGTTCGCTGACCATTTCCGGTCCAGCTCTAATCAATCACCTTCATTACAGAACAGTGTAAGCGTTTTTCTGGGTCTCTCCCAGGATATTTTTGGAATGTGGGCAACCTATTGTTATGTGGCGACAAGAAATAAAACAACACGCAGGAGTCGCTGAATGCACCCATCGATTCACTCTACAAACGCACCCGCTCGATTCACTAAACGAACATACCCAACTGTCATTCCAGTCATCTGACAGCAGTTGTCATATTCGAAGTTCGAATTTCGATTTCCCCTCATTGGAATTCAGCGGAGGAGTACCAATGGAAAATTACCAAAGGGGAAGTATGGAACATACTAGAAGGTGCTTAATTTTGTATAAATACACGGGTGGCAGGCTCGTACGGGACAGTTATATTTTAAACGTTGAATTGTGAAAATCGGTTATAAAGTGAAAAGTGATTGAATTGAAATAAAGTGTTGAATTCTAAGCAGTAAAGTTGAATAACAGTGTGATTTGAATTTAAATAAGTTTTGTTTGATAAATAAAGTGTTTCATTGTGTAATTATAAAAGTGAAATTGAGTTTTATTCGACGAACCCCCGGCGAAAACATTACACTATTATCCAAAATCGAGAACTTTATCCAAAACATGGATAAATTTAAAAGTAAGTCCGAATTGGGCTTACAATATCTGCAACTTCTTAGCGAAGTTGTAGGAGCGGGTCTCAAATAATGTCTCTAAAAATATAAAATTACAACGTTGCGTCCCTAAAGTGTCTCATTCAAGGAGAATAGATCTTGAAAGGATTCTCCTAAGCAACGATGTAAACGTGGCATTCCTACAAGAAACCCACCTTTAATAATCGACACAATCTCAGACTTGACAACTACTTTGTTCCAGGCTCAACTTTTAAACAGGGAGTAAGTGTAGCAATAAAAAAAAACATACACTATCAAGAAGTTAAACATAATGTCAAACACTTTCCTTGTTTTTTACTAACTATCGATGTTCTCTCGGATGGTGTTAAGAAAGCTCTGCTTCTGGACTCTATTTATATCCCAACAAATACGGCTTCTTCACTTATCATTGATGCGGTCAACTCTATTAATGATATGGCAAACCAGTATTATGGGGCCATTATTGGTGGTGACTTAAATGCCAAAAGCCCGAAATGGGGTGATCGTATTCGGGTAGCTTAGCCATTTCTCTAGACCAGAGCGGTTTTAGTGAACTTAAACCGCTCTGGTCTAGAGAAATGGCTAAGCTACCCGAATACGTCGTTAGTAAAGCTGACAGCGTCCAATCCATCACTTCCGAGAACATCGGCGTTTTTGGATCACTTCTTGATTTGCAATAATATCTTGGATTCCATTAATCCCAATTACTCTGTTGAAACCTTGTCCTCCTTCTCGGACCATTTTTTTCTCCTGTTAGAAATCAAGATAGCAATTGCACAAATCCCGCTTGTTGGTCCTACAGGTGTTAGGTCATTTAAGAAAACCGACTGGAACAAATTCCGGGATGATATTGACCTTAAACTCCCAAATTATATAATCTCCTCCTGACGTTAACGAAGAGTTCAGACAAGAAGTAGAAAACTCTGTTAAAGAAATGCAAGACAGTTTCCACATGCAATTTTTGAATTCAATCTTGAAAATCCATCTGACAATCCTATTGCAACTCATATTTTCACATCCTCTGATGAAGTTTCTAATATTATTACTCGTTTGGACATAACAAAATTTCTAACTTTGTAATTAAAAAGATCTCATCGAAAACTATTCAATTTCTCACTATATTACTAAACAATTGCATAAATAACGGCTACTTCCCACTGGACTGGAAAATTGCGACTCTTATACCAATCAAAAAGAAACCTTTCAACTGTGACATTTCGAATTTCAGACCTATCTCTCTGCTCTCTAATGTAAGCAAAATTCTTGAGAGAATCATTTCCCTTACGATGGTTGAACACATTGAGAGGACCTTTGACTACATACCTGACTTACGATTCGGTTTTAAAAAAGGTCATGCCACCACACATGTACTCCTGAAACTACACTCTTACGTTACACAAAACCTGAGAAACCAAAAATGCACTGTGGCCTGCAGTTTGGACGTTGAAAAGGCCTTTGATCGAGTGTGGATTCTTGCGCTGCTGTTCAAACTAAAGCAGATTGGTTACCCCGTTGAAATAATTAGGATGCTGTCTAGCTATCTCACGAACAGAGTCTTCTTTGTGAGGATAAATAATTATAAATCTGACTTGTTAAGTATGTTTTGTGGGGTGCCGCAGGGATCCGCGCTTGCCCCGAGGCTGTTCAATAACTAAATGTTTGACTTTTCACATTTTTCTCAACTAAATGACTCGACTCCGTCCACTGTTCTGCTCTTCGCGGACGACCCCTTGGCTTATGCACACGCGGATTACACGCATGAAGCTTTGAGGTTGCTTTAAAATCATTTAGAACAAATTAAATGATATTATATGAAATATTATACTGAAACAGTAAGGGAGAGCAAAAGATTTACACTGCGAATTGGCAATTATATCATACCATTCAAAAACTGCATGAAATATCTCGGAGTTAATTTTACAAATCTGTTTAAGTTGAATAACCATGCCAGATTAGCCAAGGAAAAGGCGATTATGGTTTTAAACTTGCTGACACCTTATCTAAGACATCTGTCCTTAATACCGAAGACAGAACTACTCTTTTATAAAACTTTGATAGGACCTGTTCTCCTGTAGGCCTTTCCTTGCTGGTTCTCGGTTTCAAGGTCAGTAGTCTTGGAACTTGAGATGCTAAGGAGGAGGCTGTTGCAACGTAGCAAGGACAAAGCCAAAGTCTGGTTATGAAGCTATGTTTTTACGGTCGCTAATACCCATTTCTGGACGAATGGTTCGTCAACAAACAAAATTGTCAAATTTGGAAGGATCACAATTTATACGAGATCCACCAAACTGAAATGGATTTTGTTTGGTTTTGATTTTGGATTGGCGGCCTCATATTTCATCAAAACGACGTTGGTTAGGCCATCACCGTCAGCACAAGACAGTAGGACTTTTTTGTGATCAGCTTATTGTCGAAAATGCGGTAGTGAAAAAGCCTGTGGTTTTTAGGTAAGTGTGTTTAGAATTAGTCAACATTTAAGCATCCTTTGAATTATTATAGTTTATAATTTGAAAAGAAAAAACAAAGAATAAGATTCCAGGGGCACATATCGTTCATTGAAAACTTGTTTGGATGTGACAAGTGACATGTATATTGGGGATTAGGAGAAACAGAAAATAGCTGTTTGAATAGTTGTAAAAAAATTAAAGTTCCTTGAATGTTTTTGAGAAATATAATGCTTGTAGTAAGGTGCTTGGTCATTTACTCCAAACAAAATGACAGCTATTGAATTGATCAAAGTTAAAACATCAAATCCTATAACCTTTCGCGAACAATCGGATTACTCATTAAGTAGGTAGAAGAACCGGACATAATTTTTACTGATGATTGAACTTTAAAACATTAGCGTCACTACAAAAGCAATCTGATAGCTTTCGCAAGGGCTATTGTTATAAAACGAATCGTGTTGCTTATTTATAACTTTTTTTTTATTTTGCTTAAAATTGTGTCATTGAACAGTGTTACTGATTAAATAAGAATTTCTTATCACTGAATGGATGTCAAACGTAATGGGTTACGATTATAGGGGTAGGTAGGTGCTAGAACTGCTTGGATGATAATGATTAGGACGTTACACGATGTTTGAATATACGCTGAAATTGAATGATAATAGGTATATTTTTTGCTATGGTTTACGTGTTATAGTTTTGAAGTGTCATCGTTAGATCATACAAATTAGGGGCCAATTTCAAAATGACTAATTAAATTGAGGCTTTATGAACTCGCAGAATGTTAGAGGTTACATCACAAAACTGCGTTGCGCCAGCCTGGACTTGATAGGATAGAATCAAACAAATGGAGCTACCACAACGTTCCTTCAGCTTTCCTCTGATCGTTACGTAACAAAATTTTTAAAAAGCAAACATAATATTCACGAATCTTTGCGCTGCCACAGTGGTTTGTGCATTTGCTGGAACTTTTTATGGATATCAATCGATCTTTGAAATTCGCATCACTACAACGTGTCTGCAAAGATCAGGCAACGTAACGGGACAAAGATTATGACAACACAGCTTGGTGATAAAGAATTTAAGCTTAAAAATTCTTGCGCCATTATACGCTCGGTAAATTAGGTAAAACCTGGTTTTGTTTATAAAAGTTTTTACAAACGTCAAAAACTTGGCAAAATTTTGACTTAGGTTTTCTAATTTTGTGGTCAACTGACAAGGGTTATTCGATGGCGGCCAAATAGTTCGCCATCAATAGCACTGCACTCGATAAGTTCATTCTATAAAACTAGCCCCAGTGAGCCCTGTAAATGCACTCGCACTTTTCAGTGTGATCAGCTGATTGTCAAAAATTCAGTGCAACCCTAAAAAGTGCAGTGTTTTGTATTCATTAAATACAAAGGTACAAGTCGGATTCTGTCATTCTAACTGACAGAAGTCTCAGTTAGTCGACTTCTGTCAACTAACTGAGACTTCATTCACAGAATGAAGGTAGGTAACTATCTCCATTGTGAAAATGTACCTAAAATTATAGAACTGTGAACAAAATAAATATATAAGCAAACAAAACTTGTAAAATGTAAATTTTGTTTGCTTTTATTTTTATTGTGCAGAAATTGTTCAATTCCACTACACAGCTGACAAATAACTCAACGTAAAATATTTAACGCCGACCACTTTCTGGTGCAATAGTGCTGTCATCGAATAAAGTGCGAAGTCGACTGGGTTGTTGTCTTCATCAAACGTAGAACTGGGAGAAAAGCGCGCACTGTGGTGCGCATATGGCGCACTACAGCTTTCATCCAATGAACCTGATGAGAGCATTGTGCCGCATTCGCTCAGTTCTGAAGGTATAAGGTTCCCTGAGAACTTTGTTGATCACCAATAAGAATTTGTAGTTTTATAGCGCCCTCTATCGTTCGATTAAAACTTGCTAAATCTTTGACAATCAGCTGATAGCACTAAAAGTGGAATGCATTTTAAGGGGTTTATTTCATCGCATAAGACATTATTAAACGAACACAAATAGCAAAACATGAGCCTGAACTTATTGACAGGTAACAAGAACATTTTGTGACGATTTCAATCATACAGTGATTTGTTGCAAAAGCATTTTTGTTGCGTCATAGAGCCCATACGACATTACAGAAAAACCGTAGTATTCTAAAAAGATCTTTATGGCGACAATTTGTTCTATTGAGTATGGAATGAAAATGAGTATTTCTTTTAACAAAAACTTTCACACTTTTTGTTGGCTCACCCTATACAAGGGTAATTTCCATGAACTAAAACTTTCGTGTTATAAGGATGCCACTTCTAGCTATTGATTAGTAGTCAGGATTTTTTGGTATTTTAAGTTTGATGAGAATAAGAAGAACAAGTTTTTCGTTTTTACTGGGTATACCAGGTTCCGGTATACTGGTCTTTTTCCAGTCATACGCAAACTTAAGAATTTTAAAGGAAGTGTAGAAACAGAAACACATTGGGTGCACTATACCAGTCAATTTTCTTAAATGGTATGCAAATGGAAAAAAACACCTCGACATTTAATCTAGACTATGTCACTTTTTCCTGATAAAATAAAAAGAGTATGTACTGAAATTTTTTATTAGCCCGACATTGCTCGTCAAGGCTTGCATTAACTAAAACAAATTCAAGATTACATATCCACAAGACACAAAAACACACATATAAGTTGATTTATTTCATTTTGTGCTGTCGCAAGGAGGGTGCACTATTAATTTTAATACTGAATCAACCGTCAAATGGAAAAGTACTTGAAACCGTTAAGCTAACTTAGCACTTGGCTCTAAGCGACTACCTACAAATTCTACTCAAAGTAATTACCATCCTAATTGAATTACACCAGAGTGTGTAATGATGCGCAAGGTATAATTCCATTAAGATAATTTTTTAATCCAATTTCATATTTATCTAACGCGGTAATACCGGGCTATATGTTTTAAAAGAGGTAAACATTAACTTTTGAGATAGATAGATAATGTGCGGTGTCAAAACTTTGCGCCAAGGTGTGCGCGAAGCGATGTGGTTTATTGTTTTTTTTTTTTTTTTTGCTGAATAGGTGAGATTTTCTAATCTTTTTTTTAAGTCAAAGATATATACGGGAATTGTTGATTGTTAAGTGCGATAGCGCTGCGAGCGAGGACATTTTTAATTCAGGGGTTTTAAAAAAATAAGTATAAAATTTTATTTTTTAACTACAATATTATTTTAATTTTATCAATATTGTTGGATTTAATTTCGTGGAATTTTTTAATACTAGAAATTACAAGATTACAAGCCAGGTTCAAATTTTCAAATTTTTTTTGCCTTCACTTTTTTTAAACCCATCCATTTTGTTGGAAAAATAAAAAACAAACTACAGTCTTCGAGAAATTAGAGTTTTAAATACCTAACATGTTAAAAGTGGGTATTGTCGATGGTGTGGGCGGTTCAATTTTTGTCTTATTAAAGTCTCAGTCTTTAATAAAAGTTTAATTAAAATATTGCTCTGCACCAAAATTTGAGTTTCTACGCCTTGTCCAACTTGAAAAAAAGACACTTTGAAATAAAATGTGAATTTGAATTTGTCAACATTCAAGTCAATTGTGGGCCCGGCTGTGAGCGGATCTTATTAACTTTCATTTTTTGAGCGTAGAAAAGGAGAACCTACACTCCAAGTTTCAGCTATCTTTCTAACGGACGGGCGGACATGGCGTAATCAATTCACCTGTCGGTATCGATCATTCTGTAAAAGGTCTAAGGGCCAGTTTTTCAATGTGAGATCATCCAAGTTTCGGAGTTAAACTGAGATTAAAACCAGAAATTAGCTTTTTAGTTAATTTAGATCCGGGATTAATTTCGGCTTAAGTCGTCACATTTGGAGAGTTAATCCCGGACCAAGTCCTGGAGAACAGTATGAACTTCTTTGAATGGTTTTTCAGTGTGGAATGGCAGTTTCTTTGTGTGTATTTGTGAAAAATGACATCTGAGAATAACTCGAACTTCTGTTCCTGTATTTTTCTATGTAAAAAGAGAGTTGGGAAAGTCAATAATTTCGAGAGCCGGAGATTTTGACAGCTCTTCACTAAAAAACTATCCGCTGGGTTATTTGCAGATTCATTTTGTTGGATAAACGGATTTTCGGTGATTTTTTCACTGTATTACAAAAAATTATGCAGTTACTTCCCTCATAAAATTCAAGCATTTTTGGTTATCCTCTCTCAGGAAAGGTGAATCTATGACACTGTAACAGGCCCTTAATCAGTGTCATAAATTACTGAATAACTATATATTCGACTTCAGCCGCGTAGTCACAAGCAACGTAAAACAGGAACAGAAACAGAATCCCATACACAAGCAACTGAAACCTAAATTCGCTGAATGCTTTTTGCGTTGCTAATGTATGAAATTCTGTTTCTGTTTCTGTTCCTGTTCCTTGTGTCAACGCGGCTTTCGGATATGTAAAGCTTTGCCTACAAGCTGAAATTGAGGAATGTACCCATACTCTGACATTTGTTAACAAATGTGAGTAAATTCGTCAATTCATCAGTTCCATTGAATTTCGTTTTGGCTTTTTTACATCAGCTGATCGCGTAAGGTAAATTGTTGCTGCATCTTGTCACACGTATTCACCTACACGGCAATTTAAAGCTTTGTAGAAGCTTTGATAAGAAACATAAACAAATGGGCGTTGGTGGCGCAAGAGCGATGAAAGTTGAATTCCCTGTTGTTCAGTAATTTATGTCAGTGTTTCCTTGGAGCCAACCCCCCATGGGTGAGTCTTGGTGAGTCTTTCTTATTTAAAAAAAAAATCATCGAGAAGAATTCGCGGAAAAAGGTACTAAATAAAGAGTCAGTTAATCAAATCAACTTTATTCGATATCGAAAATCGAAATTTGTTTGCAACCACATTTGCTAGCATTCCGGATCCCTGCATAAGGTCATCAAACGAAGTCTTGGTATCATTAAGAAATGTGCTGTTCAATGTGCAGTTTAGCAGCAGCTCCTCGGCACCTCTCTAAACATGGAAAGGATTATGGCAAGGAGATGCACTGTCATGTGCATTCTTTAATACAGTTCTATAGCAGGACAGGCGCAGGACTCGGGGGAAACTTTTTAGAAGATACCTGCAAATCCTGGTATACGAAGAAGATATCAACATCGTCTTAAAAAAGGCTTTTACGGTGATTATAGGACAGGCGAAGTTGACTGGTCTTGAATAAATGAGAGCAAGACTAGGCAAACGTTTTCATCTTGGACCTCGGCTATCTGATAAAAGACTCGTTATTTTTTCCGGTCTTACTCTTACTTCCGCGAAAGTCTGGCAAACGCTTTAAGAGCGAAACATGCCTCAAGAAGCTACTCAAAGTTCTATGTGGAGTCAACAAAAAAAAATCAAATAATTCTATTCACCCCTGAAGGAGTCGAGAGTAAACGACGAAACAAAAATATGGATTATATATACGCGATATATATACGCGAACAGACCTATTTAAATATTTTATATTGAAAATATTCTTCCGAAATTTATTTATTTATATCAGGGAGGAAATACAGATCAGTAGGGGACATATCCAGGTAGGGAAAATATATATCAGGTAGGGAACAGAAAAAAAAAAGTTTGGAAACACTGCCCTAAATGCAAAAAGATTTTATAAGTGTTTGGAAATATGTTTTCAGTAAGCGAGTTCTAAAGTACTGATTCCGTCAAATAAAGTATTACCGACTCTGGATTGGCAGCACTTATGTCAGGGCCAAAAAAGTGATGGGAGGAATGTGGCAACCAGCCATTGTTCGTGAGCTGCAGTACTTGCGGTTGAATTAAGTTTGTATATCGCACCAACGCGTTACAATGAAACTGGAATCATCAATAACCGCTTTGGAAGTGGTCCTTAAAAACCGACAAGGTCATTAGAAATGGTCCAACAGATAAGGGCTCAACTTCAAACCAGCCCACATCAGAGCACGAAAATAATGAGAAAAAATGTAAACATGTGTACGTCGCTCACTTGAATATGATCTCTAAAAGTGAAGCCCTACCAAGTACAAAAAGTTCACAATATAACAACAGCGCAGCGTAAAAAAATTAGGACCTTTAAGGATCGAAAGCAGTAAAAGCCATGCACACCATACGTGCACAATTTTATATCTCCTAATGAAAATTTTCCACCCTTCAGTAGTTCGTGAAGAAACAAAATGATCATGTGTTGTGTGGTTAAAGGATAAGTCTAAGGGAAATTTGCAGATAGGAATTGCTCTTCGTAAACAATCTCTAGCTTCTCTGATGGTTTGGTCTGCTGAAACTGCTAACGGAAGCAATCCATTGGTTTTGAATGAAATTTTTATTTAGTTAATTTTACTTTTTTTACATGAAATTTAATAAGCTTTAATTATGTAATATAAACACTATTTTTCAATGCGAGAAACATTTTCCGATATAAACGTGAAAAATTGAAAAAACGCATGTTTCTTTTCACTGCCGCTAGAATGCATTTTTCATGAATGCATTTTTTCACAGAAATTACTAATCTTTAATTTTGTAGAACAAAACATTTTTCAATGTGAGAAACAGTTTTCAAAATAAAAGTGAAAAACTAAAAAAAAAAACTGCATGTTTCTCTAAATTGCCGCTAGAGCTTACGTCGGATTCTTGGGGACTTTTTTGGAGACAATCACTAGACTTCTCTTAGATGCCAAGTTTTAAAAATGTGGCATTTATTGTGAGTTAAAACCTTATTTTACTGGACTATATGGTCTACTTTGAAGGACGAATTGTCTGCAAAAAGTGTAAAAGTAAAAATGGGAAATTTTTTAAAGCCAAAGCTTCGTCGGGAATTATCAAGTATTCTTTTATACGCTGACCTCAAAACTACAGCCAGATTTCAAATCGGAAGTTCTGTGTCGGAGATATTTGCATTACATTGCGAAAATCAAACGCGCATTGTGACACCGGGCGTGCGAAAATCATCCTTTAATCTTATGATGTCCATTTTTTGGGGTCGCACCTTGGACTATTTAAACATTGCCTGCAAAAAGCCATGACCTATATCTAATTTTAGCGTTGCTGATGAATTCTGCGAAAAAGAACAAAGCTTGTTCTGTGATGGCAAAATAAATAACAAAATAAAAACATTTTAGCATTAAACGAAAAATATCAAGTTGCTTGGCCTGACTGCTGCCTTCATATTATTGACATCCTCTCACGTCGATATAGGGCCTTTATCAAACAAAAAGGTTACATATTTAATGGTAAACGGCAGTTATTTGTATTGGTAAGATTTTTTTAGAAGATATAAATTTGGATTGGTGTGTAGGAGAGACAAGAATATTCTTTTGAAGTAAAAATTGGTTTCTTTGTTTGCTTTGCATTATGATTTTTTTTAGTGAAATTGGTTTTAAGAACTATGAAAAAAGTCAACTATTTTTTGGGAACCTAAAAATAAGTCAACTGATAAAGTTTAACTTGGTGTCAAACATTACAATTGCCGGAAAACTTGGTCTGAACAACAGGGGTAACGTGGTTGTGTAGGCTACAGAACATAGAAAACTGAAGAATCTTCAGGAGACAACTTGCTTAGCCTGCGAAATTATCTTTTCAAACCTATTGCAGCCACAATTCGATTCCCTACACAAAACGAGCCTGCTTCCAGTTAATTTTTTTTTTATTTTTAAGCTGTTGCTATTTCTGTTGTAACAGAACAAACTTATTACACAAACCACGTGTTAAAAAATTCACATTCAGTATTCAAAAAAGTCATCGAACCCAACACCGATTACTTTACAACCAAGCACAGAAGGCAAGCAAGCAAACATATCACTTGAAAGGATTATTTAATTTACACCCAAACGGATTAGATAGATTTATCGGCACCAATACGTCACACAAGTGCTCCAACTCAAACTGACCTTGAAGCCAGCAGCACTTTAGTTATAAATAAATAAACTGTTGATAAATTGAATTTGTTTTTTTTTTGTCTTTTCGAGAACTTGCTTTGTCGAAAGGGTATTCAGTATACAACGTCACTCGACTGCACTGAATAATTCAAGCAGAATTTTTTTTAATTATGCATAAGAACCGAGCGCCTAATTTTAGTTATTTGCGCCAACGTATTGCACTGTCATTATAAAAAATTATAAAAAAACGGCGCAATCTTGAAAAATATATTTTAAACAAAACAAAAAATCTGCTTCCAGTTTTTTTTTTTTATATAAATCAGATTCGTGCGATAAAAAAACCCATTGAACAAATAGGTACCCTCAACAAATATAAAAAAAAAAATCGGTAAACAAAATCCCAACAATGACAAGGTAAATAAATAAACTTGAAACTTCTAACCTTCCCCGATAACGATACGCGCGCGAGACAAACAAGTAGGAATAGGTAGTAAGACGACTCGTTTGCCGAAAGCCGACCACGTCGTTCAACTTTCCAATTTACCTACTACATATTTCTATTCCAAAGACCGTGCGTCGCCACCGCCGCCACTCTGTCCAGTCCAAAATCAGTCACCTGTTCATCGTACAATATTCAAAATTTTCTTAATTATACGCCTCTTGTACTTTTTTATAATTCGATTCGCATGATAGAATTCCGATAAGTTGCCCTGCACGTACTTGGCGTGCAAATACTTTAAAAACTTTTCGTTTTGAAACTTTTTCAAATTATCAGGTACAATCTCTTCATGATGGAATGATGGTGTTGCCACTGCGGGCACCAGCAACAAGTCACTGGTGTCGCCGCCGCTGGCCAGTTCGTGGGGATGACGTCGATCGTCTTCGTCGTCGATGTCGTTTTCGTCGGCCAACATTAGCATATCGTGCAATTGTTCGTGTCCAACTGAGATTTGTCGTGTTGTTGAGCAATTTTGCTCAATCAACGGCGAAGAGGGACTGCTGATCGGCAGCGCCGCTGGACACGACCTAGAGCACGGCGATGGCGGTGCTGGTGCTGGTGCTGCGAATGCGGCTGCTGACCGGGACCGAGAGAGGCGGTGGTGGCGGCGGCGGCGGCGAGGATTAGTACTACTACTACAAGCTGAGCTAAAATTATTGTTATGCTCGACTGCATTGTCAAGCGGCAAATTACTCACCTCAGTGACAGAGCGACATCGTTTGAGCTCTGCGATTGTTGGAGTTACTGTAGCGCTGCTGCTGTCGTTTAGAGCCGCTCCACTAGTGCTGCTGTTATAATTGTTATTGTTATCATTTAATATTTCTACCAGATCAGCATCGTCGTTATCGTCGTCCGAGGTAGCGTGCTGCAGCTGCTGCTCCGGCTGGTCTACGTAGCTCGCTAGTATATTCTCATTGATATCACATTGAACAACAAATAAATTATCACTATCTAAGATTTCGTCTAAATTAATAACTAATACGTCGTCGCGATCAAAGGAACTGTTTAAGGCATTCTTACAAAGGTCACTTAGCTTTGGTACATCTGTGGGTGCGGCGGCAGATGATGTTGATGATGAGGTGGTGGTGGCGAGTGCGTCGTCACTGCTGATGGTCAGCTGGATGAGGCTGTCGAGCGCAAACGGTCCGAGGATTCGGCTGCGAAATTGGTCAGAGTTTATCAGCGAAACGCAGAGACACTTTAGGGACAGGGGATTGTATTGCGCTGGCGGGTGGGTAGTGGTGGTCTTCTTGACGCGACGCATCTTTGGTCGTAGCAGTAGCTTGCGAGGGAGCTTGCCCCTTCTTCGTTGCAGCAGCTTCAGCTGGGAGGGGCCTCTTCCAATGCTTCTTCGTAGCACTTTTCTGCGGAGCTTGACCTTCCGGTTTGCCTTCTTCGTGGGCGGTACGACGGTTTTTTCCGCCTCGATTTCAAGCTTCTCCTCTTTGATGGGCTTTTCGTCCTTCTCTGCCTTTGGAATGTTCGCTACGAGGACGTCCTCGGGCAGGGCGGCGACCACATCCTTGTTGGACTTCTCAATGTCGATGATGATGTCGGGCAGGTTGATGTACTGATCCGCTGACTCGACGGTGCTGTCCACGGTGATGCCGACGTGGATTTTTGGCCGCGAGCTGAAGGAACCCTTAAACTGCAGGTGATTCTCGACGATGGGTGCAGAAATGCCGTTCTGTGGCGGGGGCTCCTGGGACTGGGCATAGTGATCAGCGGCCAAGTGCAGCTGGTCCATGAAGGGAACATCGACAGAGTTCAAATTACGCTCGGCGCACTCGTCCTCGTCTTCATTCCATGAGGTGAGAAAGTCCCTCAGGCTCTGGCTCTTGGTTGTGATGCCGATCTTAGAGTCCACCTGTTGCTGAGTGTAGATTTCGCCTTGGGGCTCGGCGGTGGTGTAAGCCTGATGCGCGTACGGATGCAGGCTGTGGTAGAAGTGGTGGTTGTAGGACGAACTCGACGAGGTGGACGACGACGAGGGCGAGTCGGTCTGCTGCGGCTGTAAGTACCTGGCTTTATAGTCGAACGATGTCGTGGCAGGGTAGTCGCCCGGCTGGTGATGAAACGACCCCGTAGTGGTGTTCATGTTTTGATAAGAGCTGCGTTGCGGTTGAGCGTTGAGATCAGTGTACACCTTCGGCGGAGAAGACGCCGCATTCACTTGAGTGCTGCCGTAGAGATCGCCATTGCAGCCGTTGTAGTCAATGGCTGCACCGGCAGACACTGGATACTTGACATACTGCTGCGGGTAGTAATTCGCCGCAGTTTGCGATGGCGGACAACAGTTTTGATTGGCAACCGTCGCCGCCGCCGTCGGATAACCCGTTGCATTTTGGTATTGCATTTGCATTGAAGGCCACATCGTGGATTGCTTGCCTGCGGAGCCGCCATTCACGTACGAGGGATACGCGCCGCGACAGCTGTTCTGGTACTCACTAGCACTGTTGCTGTTGTTCCACATCCAACGGCTATCGTCGCAGACACTTTGGCTCTGATATGTGTGGTGTCCAGCAGGGCCGGCCGATGGGTAGTAGGAGAAGTTTGACTGATACTGAGGGTTGCGAGCGCCACCCATGGCGGCGGAATGCATGACTTTGCTATTAACATATGGCATGGCGCTGGCATCTTGTATTGTTTTCATCACGCCGACACCGCCCTTTTGCGGTGGGTGGTGGTAATGGGGGTGGTAATAGGGATGCTGCAAATGGTGGTACGGCGCATAACCATACTCGGGCGGGGACATTTTCGTCGCTGTTACAGCACTGGCGGCCATACTCTGCTGCTGCTGCTGACCCGCCGCTACTTTAGCACTCACACTGTACTTGTACTGCTGCTGGAGCTGGCTTTGGTGGTGGTACTGTTGCTGTTGTTGCTGCTGCTGAGCGTAGAGAGAGTGAGGGTGCTGCTCGTATGTGTATCCGTAATAATTCGCACTTTCCGCGCTGCTCTGGTTGTAGCCGCCGTAACAGCTGCTCGGGTTCATGGGATACTGCTGCAGTTTCGAGCTGTTGGCCGGAGTGCTTCCCGCCATTTGCATGTGCGACGCCTTAGCTTTGCCCATGCCAGTACGCTCCTTGAACTCAGCCTCGGCATCATATGGATAGGCCGCAGACGTCCTAACGGCTGCCACACTGCTGCCATATGGATCGTACGCACTGTATGCCGCAGTCCTTTGGCAATTGGTCACATTGTACCTGTTGGCCGAACCGACTCCAACTGGTACCGACGATACTCCTGCGGCTGCCGCTGCTGCAGTCGCTCCAACACCGACGCCTCCGCCTGCATTTGCATAGTTGGAATCCATTATCGTTGTGGATCGTTCATCTGATTAGGATTTTCGCATTCACACTGGAACTCTAGACAACGACGACGTGGAGGAAAAACAAAACAGAACGAAAACCAACACTAAATAAGATTTAGGCCAAACCAAGTACATATACAGAGAACACTGATTCGAAAGGAGCGCGCTTGTTCTAATTTTAGAGGATTTGTTTTGGTTGCGAGCGCTCCAACAACTCACTAGCTATCTGTATAGCCGCGATTATTTTATTATTATTATTGCTAGCGCGCCTCGCTTGCCCCCCTGTGACCATAGCAACTTGTGTGTGTGACACACAATCGACGAAGAAAAAAAAAATTATTTCTTCGACTTGGTCGCGTATGGTTCCAGTAGGGCAAGCTGGCAAAGTGGTGCTCCCCTTTGCATGGCAATGGTAAACAGAAACATATTTTCCCATGGAAATGCAGCGGGGAGTGATGGGGCTGTTAGTTTTTCATATTTTCTGCAAGTAATTGAACGCGATATTGAGGTGTAATTTGACTATTAACTTACCCGATTGCAAATGGTTGGAACTTTTCACGGGGAGTGTTTTTTTTTTAAAAGGGGGAACAGAAATTCTAGACGTGTCAGCAAAAACACACGGAAAGGTGTACAACGTTAGCTGAGTACTGTGTGTGGTGGATAAGTTGTATTTATGCTGCTACGGTTTGGACTAGCTGCTATCGTGATAATGGCGTTGTCGACGTCGTTGTCGCTGCTTGTCGTCAAATTTTGAAGTGCGAGTAGTGCGAAGGTGATGTACTTGTTTTTATTTGAGTTTTTTTTTGTAAACTGCTGAGGGTGAGTTTTGTTATGACAGGTGGTAACAAGTGATGCCAAATTTCAATGAAATTCGAGGGGAGAGCTTTTTCTGCGTTATATGGATATGTGGCTGCGGCGTGTTTCTTTGGTAACGACCATAAATTACTGAGTAACTAGATATTCAACTTCGCTGTATTGAGCTGTATTGAGGAACTAACCCATCCGCCAACCAAAACTCATCAAATCGTCATTTCCATGCTATATCGTTTAGGAGCTTTTACATCAGCTGATCGCTTAAAGCCCCGTTGTCACAAGGAACAGGAACTGAAACAGAAACAAAATCGCATACAATACTAACTGAAAACCAAACGCCGCCGTTTTTAGCAATTGAACCAGCGACGTAAAATCAACATTTTGAGAGGACTTGTTTCTAGAACAGAAAATCGAAACGTTGTTGTTTCATAACAACTGGTGTTTATGTTTGAGCGAGCAACCGCCATTCATGAGTGGCTCTTTTCGTTTTGACATATGTCCAAAAATCGATTGTCTAATTCCAAAAATTTTCAATTGTTTTGTTTGACCACGGCCCACGGGCATAAATTCTTGAATAACTAGATATTCAACTTCGGACATGTAAAAACTTTGATTTTACATGTCCGAAGTTTCACAAACTGAAATTGATCAATTTCAAATACTGAAATTGATGAATTTACCCATCCTCCGATATTTGTTGTAAGTAAATTCATCGACTCGTAATTTCCATGCAATTTCGTTTTGCAGCTTTTACATCAGCTGATCGCGTAAGATAAATTGTTGTTGTATCTTCTTACTTATAAACTTCTTATAAGCTTTGAAGGCTTTATGAAAAACGTAAATAAATGGGTGTTGGAGGGTGAGGGGGACGCAAGTTGAATATCTAGTTAATCAGTAATTTATAACCGTGTGTACGCAAGGAGCATGTAAAAATATATGAAAGAATTTAACAGCTTATTTAATTTAACTCAGGTGAATACAAATCTAAAAAGTAATTTAATTGAATATATATAATACTATGGCTCCACCGAGCACTAATCGTTCGTCGGTTAATATAAATCTTTATTAAATCCTCTACAAATCACGCGATTAACCATACAAATTTCAATGCTTTCGGCAAGCGATTAAAAATAGATCCTCTCATAAATCCCATTCACCCTAGTCACAAACCTATTTTCTGAACCTTTGTAACAGTTTGAGAATAAAAAAAGGAAACTGAAACTATCCCTGTACAGAAAATCTGTCACAAGTAGTTTTTTAAGATTTTTTTTCAAACCTTCAGGCTCATCTCTCAGATTAAACTTTGCTGCTAAAGGTTGCCCCAATATGAACTCACGACAGTATGGGTTGTGTTACGTTTATACTATGTCTCCACCAGCAATTAAAAGAGGATTAACCGGAGACAGTTAAAAATTAATCCCAAAGTGTCTCCAGCGGACAAAATATAAGATTAATTTGACGCGAATAATCTGTTTCTGTCATTTTGACTCTCAAAAGCTACTGGCGATGTCATTTCCAAAAAGCGAAAAACTAGAATAGAAAACGTACTTGTGATAGATCTGTCGTACAGGGAAAATTTCAGTTTCCTTTTTTGATTGTCAAAATGTTGCAGAGATGGTGCAGAAAATAGGTTTGTGAGTAGGGTAAATGGGATTTATGACAGAATCTATTTTCAATTGCTTGCCGGGTTGATTTAAATTTGTATAGAAAATCGCGTGATTTGTAGAGAATTTATTAAATGTTTATATTAATCGCAAATAAGTGCCCGATGGAGACATAGCATTAAACTACTTTTTCCAGCTGATTTTAGTCGGCTTTTACGACATATCTTCGTCATGGTTACTCTAACTCCGACCATGCTGGCAACGTTATATAATTTTGTACGGCTCTTCCATGTCCTAAAGGTTTAATAAAACGTATAATTGTTCCATTAAACCCAGTAGGGTGATCGCGAGAAAAATTCGCTCCCATAAGGAAATGTCAACGAAGCAGAAAAATTTCGCTTCCACAAAGTGATATGCAGCTGGAGTACTACAATACTCATACTCATAATCATAATTTAGCACGCAAAATAATTGTCCCGTTCATTTTTTGAGACAGATGATTTGAAACAGATGATTATTTTTGGTTGACAGTGTGAGCTTTAGTTGTCGGGAGTAGTTTAAACCTTAAAGCGTGGAAAATGATGAAAATTAGTATATTTAGCAAACGAAATTACCTTTGACAGTGGCAAATGCCTTCAACACAAGCTTTGACACTTACTTGCGTGTGTAGGTAATATTTTGAGGTAATATTTATAAACATTACTCTGAGGTAATATTTTCGCAGGTTTTTTTTTGCATAGGTTTATCATACGTCATAGTTGAACGGCTAAATCCTGCGAAAAAGGAAGTTGATATCCCTAAGGCCTGCAAGCTACTCGAACACTGTTGTATCGCAAATTAATTTTTTTTTGCAGAGAAAATTAGTATGTGGTTTCAATTGCATATTCTTAGCAAAAATCATATAAAGTTTACCATTTAATATCAAAATTTCAATCTTGAGATTAACGGAAGATTAGTTAAGTATTTATATTACCCGCGGATAAGTGTCAGGTGGAACATGGTATAACTTCTAAACTAAATAAGACCAAAAAATTTTATTTACATATTCACAATCAGGACACTCAATTTCATATACATATTTGCATTAACAAAATTTAAAAATATTCCTTGGATGAAATAACTAGATTTTTCGAAATCTCCATACATGTCTTTAGCGTTTTAATTAAACTTTTGACTCATTATTAAAATTATTGTCCAAGAAATCACTACAAGTCAAAAACATCTAAATTACTAGATATTCAAGTTCGGGCATATGAGCGCTTTGCCTTAAAGCTAAATTAAAGCATTTACCCGTACTCTGACAGTCTTGTTTACATTCAATTCCGTTTAGCGATTTCTTTTCAATTGATCGCGTAAGGTACGGACGGAAATTGAGCTGTATAAAAGCTTGGAAGGCTTTATAAGAAGCGTAAACAAATAGGTGTTGGATAGTAAGAGGGACCCATTTGTTAACATCTAGTAATTTCAGTAATTTATTTACAGGCCCTTATAAGTCTATAGTAAAAAGTTTGGCAGCACTCAGAAAATGACTTCTAAGAACTCATTGCTGGCAGTGCTCTTCTACTTGACATTCATTTTGTGTTGATAAAATTTGTGCTGTGGTTATTTCTTCCTACGACTTGCTTTTAATTTAACAATTTTTTTTAAAAAAACACATTGAGAAAAATGGCAGAAGAATGGCAAAGTCCCAAATTCCGACAAGGTGTTGTGGCAAAAATGTAAAAAACATCTATCATCCCCTTAAATATGAATAAAATTTGCATTTTCAATTCTTTGTTTTTTTCTCAGCAACGAGATACTTCAGAATACTGGCTCGGATACCAACAAAAATGCCAGTGTAATGGAAAATCATGTCTACAAGAAGTCGCGCACCAAGGAAGAATACCTGGGTCTGGTGGCCAAACTGTATATGCACTTTAAGGAAATGGTTGCCCGTAAGTACATTCGGGGTGGCATAGAATTTCGTTCGTTTAACGAGGTAAAATTTTTCATTAGGCAATCCTGCCGGTAAGCCGCAGCAACCTCCGAACGCTGACATGGGCAACGCCAATGTAATCCCGGATCCTCTGAATGCGCTTCAGAATCTTGCCAGTCAAGGCAACCGCAATCCTCAAATGATGCCAATGGGTGGCGTCCAACCGAATCAAATGGCGCCTGGGCCCTCGGGTGGCGTTAATGTCGCTGCTTCCAATCTCCTGCAGACTCTTAATCAGGTTAGTGTTGGAACGCCAACTGGAAAGTCTTATAGTGAGGCAAATCGTCTTTTTACAGCAACGTCCCGGCCAGCAAATGCCAAACATGCAAGGAATTCGTGGCCAGATGAATGTACCTATGGGTGCCAATGTGCCCCAAGGCAACGTCGGACCAGGAAACATGGTGCCGCAAATGGGAAACGTTAACGCCAACTTAAATATGAACGTCATGGGCAATCAGCCACAACAAATGGGCAACCAAATGGGAATGCCCGGTCAAATGAACCAAATGGCTGGCAATCAGATGCAGATCAACGCAAACATGCAAGGTCAGCCGATGAACTCGATGAATGTGCCCCAGATGCCTATGAACCAAATGAATCAGAACCAGCTGAATGTGAGTATTGGCTAACGCCCCAAAAATTGGTGACAGAATAAATCTACACTTACAGCTCGGCCTTAACCATCCGCAATTGAACCAGATGATGACCCGCATGAACAACAACGCACCGATGAGCGTAGGGCCGCAGGCGGTCAATCAGGGAATGCACAACCAGATGAATCCTGGGCAAAATATGCCCAATATGCCGCAGCAGGGGCAGATGCATCCGAACAATGTCAACGCTGGGCCACAAGTTGGCATGCCGCAGAACGCAGGTCAAGGAGGTAAGCTCTCAAATCAAGATAGAATTCAGCTGTAACTTTCTTTTGCAGGCAATATGAACCAGATTATCAACATGCCCAACATGCAGCAAAAGCAGAACATGCCCATTAACCAGGGCGGGGCAATGTTTCCAGGTAACCGCAACGTGGGGCAAACGCAATTCTTGCGGCAAAGTCCAAGTCCCACCGTAGCGTCACCTGCCGGAATGAGCCAGCAAATTCCACAACAACAACAGCAACAACTTCAGCAGCAACAACAACAACAGCAGCAACAACAGCAACAGCAAGCCGCTGCTCAGCAACAAGCCCAACAGCAGCAGCAGGCACAACAGCAACAAGCCCAACAACAACAGCAGGCACAACTGCCGAATCCACAGATGATTCCAAGTCCAGCGTTGGTGCCTTCGTCAAGCCCACAAATGTCGAACCTGATGAACAGCAACCAGAGAAGTAAGAACAAATTTTGCTTCCTTGAGGGTTTCAAACAAAGAAAGTAATAATCTTAATCTCTTCCAGCTCTTCGTCAATCTCCCAATGCACCACTGAACACTCCCGGTCAGGTAGCCGCCACGAGTCCATTCAATTCGCAAGAAGACATACTCTACCGTGAGAAGTACAAGCAGTTGACGAAGTACATTGAGCCCCTCAAGCGCATGGTGGCTAAAATAGGCAACGATGGTAAGCGCTCTGGGCTTTCAAACGCCTTCTCTCCGGTTTACACAACCTTTTTCTTTTTAGATGTTGAGAAGATCAGCAAAATGAGTAAACTGTTGGAGATCCTCTGCAATCCATCACAAAGAGTTCCTCTCGAAACACTCATGAAGTGCGAAATAGCTCTGGAAAAAATGGACATTGTGTCCTATTGTGGCACTCAGTTCGGTGTAAGTTCCCTCAACGTCTCCTCAAGACACATTAATTAATAAAATTCTTCCAGAAATCCACAAATCCCCTCGTGGAAGTCATCAACACAACCCTACAAAGCCCCATCGCTAATCACACAATGCAAAGAACTTTCAAGCCGAGTTTGGAGCTTCTCTTCGGCACGGATATTAGTGCGCCTACGCCCGCAAAGCAAGCGCGCTACCAACACGAGGAACAGCCACAGGAAATACCACACGTGCTGCAAGGTGAAATTGCTCGCTTGGATCAGAAATTCAAGGTGTCGCTGGACACGTCGGCTCAGAACAATAACAAAACAATCAAATTGATTTGCTGCTTGGATGATAAGCGATTGCCGTGTGTGCCGCCAGTTAGTGTTAATATTCCAGGTAGGCAAATAAACAGCAAATTGAAACTTGAAATAAACTTAACCTTTCACCAGAGGAATACCCATTCACATCACCAAACTGCTCGCTCACGGAACAAGAGTACACTGCCACTCCATTCTTGTTGGCTGTGCAAAATGCTTTGGTCGCTCGCATTGCAAAGCTGCCCAAGTGCTACTCGCTGTCGCATTTGCTGGACACGTGGGAGATGTCGGTGCGTCAAGCGTGCTCACCAAATGCTGTCGCTGTTAACGACTTGACTGCTATTTTTGGAATGTAATAAAAATTCCAACAACAAATCCAATTTTGTTCAGTATAACTATCAGTTGTAGGCTTTAGGTTTATGTTTTTTTTAGTATTAACTAATAAAGTGTTTGATCAATTTTGTCTATGGAAATTATGGTAAAAGGCACTTCGAGTTTTCGTAAACATGTCTACCCTCCCTTTCCAAGTACTTATTCGTTAACTAAGGCTTCTATAATCGAATTCTTCGCAGTTCAAACGTTCTGGAACATCTATCAAAACATGAGATAATTTTGCCAAAAACCCTTTCTAAGCCTTTGTGGTGGCAATTATTGCAAGGAGCTTTTAGTCACTGGAGTCTACAAGGGATATAGACGTCGTTGGAATAACGAGTAAAGTCTAGACGTATTAAGCTTGAGTATTCTGATCAAGACAAAAGAAAAATTTCGATCGGACTACAAGCATAACATGGTGTCAACCTAAAAAAAACTCTAAGGATTATCGCACACTAGTAATTTCTTCAAACAAAAGCACCGCTCAGATGAGCAACTTCTCTAATTCGCAAAGGCACTTACACACAAACCCTGATGAAATTTTCAACAGGTTGAACTCTAAAATGTCGCCGAAAAGAAAGAAATCCAAGAGTTTCATGGCAACGTTCAAAAATAAATCTGCATGTGTTAAACAAGCAACTAAAAAATCGGTAGCAAAGCAGAGATTTA
Organism: Neoascia interrupta; assembly: GCA_947623515.1. Classification (NCBI taxonomy): domain Eukaryota; kingdom Metazoa; phylum Arthropoda; class Insecta; order Diptera; family Syrphidae; genus Neoascia; species Neoascia interrupta. The sequence goes on from OX392462.1 coordinate 189,901,913, forward strand.
AAAGTTGCCACAAACTGATTTCCCCCCATACATAAAATTCAAACCGTTGCGTGACTAAAAGTGTCAAGTGTGCGATAAGCCTAAAGGTTGACAAACTTTGCCTGAAAATCCATAAAAAAAGATTTTAAACGTCGGAGGAGAGACTGAAGAAGCTAAAACTACTACCGAAGAAGCAGAATATGTTATGATGCGATGCTACACAACCATTTTCTCTTAGAGTTTTTCAATTGAGAGAGTTGTGGACAAAGGTTATTAAAGTTGGTCTTTCATCTGCCCCGACACCAACTCTAAGCAGGGCCAAATAAGGTTTATCTCCCACTAACTGTTGCTCTTTACTTGGCGTCTCCATTCGACAGATTAATGGCTTGCCCAGTTCCACGATTTTAAAGTGACTGGAAAACATATAGTGGAGACATGAATCGTCAAGACTATTTCCAGTTTCTTTCCAATCGTTGAAATCGGCAAGACATTAATTAATCTGTTGAATGGAGACGTCAACCTAGGGCTATTAGGGAGGCTTAGGACTTGGTATCGTCATTATATACTTGGTCTGTCCATAGGTCGTCTTCCGGAGAGGCCGGCGGTCATGGTCTATTCAAGAAGTCTAATCCATGCGAACAACCAAAGCATTGGACATTCATTATCTATGCTACGAAGAGAAAAAGCTGCTCAGCTTTGAAATTTTCACAAATAATTACTTTCCTCATTCTCTCGCTTCAACAATGCTCCTGGGAAGTCTCATTGCGGTAACCAAACACATGAGATCTTAGTTTTTAATGACCATAGACAGGATTTAAATGAGACATTTTTTATTACCTCCCAATCTCTTATATAAAGAATTCTTCATGGCATTGTTCACTATGAATAGGGGACTTCCGCGCGCCGCCCTGTAACCCCTGCGCTATTCGAGTTCGCATAGGTGGAATATCTGCAACCTCCTGACTGCTTATTCTCCAACGCAGACACTCGCACAGTGAAAAAGAGTAGATTTCACCATGATTTTTCTATAGACACGTCTTCTACCATTCTTGCACATACGAATACATTACTGTAAGGAGGGCCGCACTTTAGCCCATATATATAGATACTATCCTGCGACCCGGCGGCCGGCAACAAACCTTTTTGAAATCTACACAACACGGAAATACCGGCCGTGGAAGAAATGGAAAAAAGAACCTTTTATGGATGGTATCAGTCCGTTTTCCGTCCGTCCGCACCTGTAACTTCTGAACATCTTCTTAAACAAATATTGAATTTTTGTAATAAAAACAAATTTTTGCAAAATATTGAAGAGTTTATGAGAAGTAATCGAAAATATAGGCCCGCTTGCGACTTGTTTAAGGTCACAACTTTTTAATTACTTTATTAAAAAAGTCGTTATTGGACAAACATATATAGAGCTGAATCCAAATCCAACGAGGTCTGGCTTAACACACCTGGACAGCTGGTTACAAAAAGTTCTTTCCCAGATTCTCCCCCAGGAGGTCTAAAACCCTGACCAACTTTGACAGGGCTAATTTAAAAATCCTCACCGGAATTTACAGCGGATTTAACAGCCTTTCACCAGACGCCACATGCACAAAGGCGCCCGCAGAGATTTTTCCAGGGAGGGGCAAACGATGGACTTAGACAAATACAATTAAATAGTGGAATTGATTTGCCCCTCTCCTGGCGCCTACGCACATGCAGACTTTTTTTGGAGAGCGATGAGTCCTCTTTACACATAATCAAGGAATGTCCGGCCCACTTGCGTCTGAGGGAAAATATCCTCGGCGAAAAAATTATCCCTTCGGCAAACCTAGCCGATGTCCCTCCAGAGAAGATCCTTGATGTCTTCATAACAGCCTCCAGGGTGAAAAAATTGCTATAGGATTTTATCAGGGAAGGCACAATAGGCTCCTTTTAAGATACCGCAGTACTAAAGCCTCTCCCCACAGCAATCTTATCAAATCTAAACATATATTGCGACCGCGTAGCTTAAGCTAAGGCTTAAATCAAAATTTGGTTTAACCATTTCAAGTCTGCGTTTTTGACGTATTTTCGAAAAAACAATCGTGACAAAAATTGTCATTGTCGTTTCAGGGAAACGCCAAAATAACTTTAAAGGACTCCTATACAGAATGCTCTCTAAACAAGCTTACAAGATGGCCTGGTAATTGCGGTCTGGATATCAGCCCCCACAAAACTGAGCTCCTCCTCTTTACCAGGAAACAAAAAATCCCACATATCGATCCCAGTCAATCAAGGGCACCAGCTTAATCTTCTCTGAGGAAGCTAAATATCTGGGTCTCATTTTAGACAGCGGTCCGACCACTGGCTTTATATCTTGGTCGTAAGAGCGATACTGACGTATGGAACGGCTGTTTGGTGGGGCGCTTTAAATAAAGCGGGAAAATCGTGACAAGCTAAGCAAGGTCAAAAGGTCAGCTTGCTTATGTAAAAGTGGAGCACTTCACCTCATTTAATTCCCTTGACATCTTCAGCAGACAAAGAGCTGCAATCACGGCTACTCGTCTCAAAGCCACCTCTTAGGGGAGGGGGGGGGGGGGCGATAGTGAGATAGGCCACTCCTGTCCTGTGCTGTTCTGAAAACATTCAGGTCCCTTTTTAGTAAGATAGACTACACCATACCCTATCTACAGTTTGACAAGAATTTGCAGACAACTATCTCCCCTGGGTCTTCTTGGAATGGACTGTGCGCCTCCTGGAATGTGAATCGACCCACTTCTACACTGATGGATCAAGGACAAATGATTGGGTGGGTGGGCGGTTGCTGGTGTATTCTCAGAAAGATTTAATCTTTGTCTCTCTTTAAGTCTTTCTGATCATTGTAGCGTTTTTCAAGCTGAAATCATGGCGATAAAGGAAAGAAGGCCTAAAGTTAAGAAAGAATAACGCCATATCCACCAAGGATATACGCATATTTTCTGACAGCTAGGCGGCCATCAAGTGCCTGGAAAGGGTCTCTATAAGTATAACTCTATAACTACCGTTCCTCTCTGATGAACTCGCCAAACATGGAACTTCTTTCTTTGATTTTGCCTAAGAAAGGCTCCTTAGGCATTCCAATTTCGACATGCAAACTCATGATAAAACGGGGATGCAATAGAAAGAAAAAATCTTGGATGGACAAGTGGTAGTACCTGTCTAGTAACGAAACAGATTTGACCAAAGCTAGATCTTAAACGCTCAAGGAGTTTGATAGCTTAGATCGCATATTAGTGCTACAATCGGTGTCATTACAGGACACTGTCTGATAGGCAAGCATGCGACAAGGCTTGGTGTCTATTCTAACGACTTTTGCAGGAGCTGCATGGATGAGGAGGAAGAAGAGACCTCTCTTCACCTTCTCTGCACGAGAAGAGGCTTTCTAAGAAAGCCACTTCCACCGAACCAACCTATAGCTATATCTCCGATGTTAATGGTTTGAAAAAAAAAATCACATACATCAAGAATTATTTTTAATTTTCGGGAAAACTATACAAATTTTTGAATAATTGGCAGATTCTGAGATAAGCTCGAAAACTTCAATAATTATTTTTCAAAATATCCTGGTATCTTAACGGTTACCGATTATATTGAAATTCGGTGTGTATGTAAAACGTATGAAGGGAATTTTAAAATTTTTAAAGACAATCTAAAAATGACGTTTATAACTTCGAATTTTTGAAACGCTTTAAAAAGTAATTAAAAAAACCGCATTTATAACCGATAACTAAAGAGCCTGTGCCCAGATGATTGGAAAAAATTACCTCTGCTAGGCCAAAAAAAAGTTATAGGTAACATGAGAAAGCAAAAATTATAAAGGTATTCGAAAAAATAGCCTAATGGCGTTAGGTATTAGCGCCCAAAACCTCAACGCCCAAATTTTAAAATGTCATAATGCCCACAAATGCGAAATCTCAAAGTGTAAAGCGTCACAACGCCCAAATTAAAAGTCATATCGCCCAGATTGACGATTTTTTTACAAGAACAAATTTCTGGGATATTTTTTTGGGCGTTATGACATTTTTTAATTTGGGCGTTATGGTTTTGGGCAATATGTCTAAAAGTATAAGATCTTATTATTATAGACATATCAGTCATATGTCAAACTCGAGTTTTTTTAAATCGCACAATTTTAAGTTAATTCTCAAACACAAAATACCGAAAGTCAAACAGTGTTTGGGTGATTCTCAAAAAAAAGACTCCGGATGTCTCTTCGACTTATATGCCGGCCGTCCTTTGGCCTCACATGCAGGTGCTCAGGACACCGCGGGCGAGGCGGCATATGTCCAATTTAACATTTTTGTTTTAAACTGCGCGAGTTTTTGTTCTTTTCCAAACTCAAAATCTCGGAAATCAAACAGTGTTTGGGTGATTTCCACAAAAAAGACTCCAGGTGTCTCTTCAACTGACATTTCCTTTGGGCTTTCTGACGCTATAAAACGAATCAGGTTTAGGTTTTTAAGATGACAAAAATAAAATTTCTGCGAGCTAATCTGCAAATTGCAGATTGCTAACTGAAGATATAAGGATGCACTATATCCACTAGCACAAACGGATTTTTCTTCATAATACTATCGTTGCTGCGGTGAAAAGCCACTTTTAACCTTGTAAAACTTACTTGTACTTAATTAACGTACTTAATGCAAAGCATTTGGCATCACTAACTAGCCGCATTTCTTGATTTAGACCATTCAAACTATTAGTGAAGATCGATCTGGACTCCGTTTAAAACACATTTTACTTACTGACACAAAGAAATTGTTGCCCAAGAAAATTTAAGTAAAAATGAAAAAATATTTACCAAATTGTCACTATATGATGTTAGACGTTATTGAGGGTAAATTATAAATATTTATAAATGTTTATTCTTATTCTGGATTATTAATTTCATTAACAAACGGAAATGTTTTACAGGGTGTCGGCTTATATGCAGCACTCCTTCCGCCCACAAGGTGTACCACAACTTGATATTAAATACAAAGGAGGATATGATCTACAAAGAGAAGTATATGCAGATGCAAAAGTACGTAACGCCGCTCAGTCGTATGATACAGATGGTGCAAGATAAAGGTAGCATATATTATATGCTTTAAGGAACTTAAATCATTATCTCTTGTCCTACTTAGATTCTAATGAAAGTGTAAAGCTTTGCGCTGTTTTAGAAGCGCTACACAATCCATCGAAGAAGATTTCACTACAAACTCTAACGGAGTACGAGCCAAGCTTGGACCATATCGTGAACTTCTTCAACAAGCCGCCCAAACCAGTACTGATCTTGAGTCCCGTATAGTCGTAATTAAAAAACTATTTAGTCGCCCATTACAGGAAAGAATACTTCTGCTTTTCGTGGAAGTCATCAAGAGAACGCTTCAGACACCAACTGCTAATTACAAATTTTGCAAAACCTTTAAGCCGAAGCTGGAATTATTTTTTGGCAAGACTATCCCTAAGCCGAGAAAAAAGCCACGCTTATACTGCGAGCAGTCTCCACAGCAACTACCTCATGCACTGCAGGGTGAAATCGTACAGTTGATTGGAAAGTTTGAAGTCAGACTTGACACATTGGCGTCAAATAGTAAAACCACAATTTTAGAGTGTCATTTAGACGACTTGCGACTGCCTTGTGTGCCTCCAATATTTGTTAATATTCCAGGTGACTAAAAACATAACCTTGAACAATATTTTTCAAGCCCGGATTATGTTTCTTTTTTTAGATCGGTATCCATATGAGCCACCTCACTACTCATTCATAGAAGCGGATTACACCGTTACTCCATTCTTGATAAACGTGAAGAATATTTTAGCAGCTGGAACCGCTAGATTGCCAAAATGCTATTCTTTCACGCGTCTGCTGAACGTTTGGGAAATGTCAGTTCGCCAAGCTTGTGCTCCGCGTTTAAATGTCGTCAACGATTTGAGCATAATTTTCGGGGTCTAGATTGGACAAAGGTTATGACGATGATTGGTTTAATGAAATTTAATCAGATGCTTACGCTTAAGATTGTGTACATGTTACGTAATTAATGTTATCGTTCTTAAATAGGTATGTAAAAAAGGATTTTTTAAAGACTGAGTGTTGTTATTGCTATAAAAATTGTGTAAATTCCAATTTTTGAAATATAGGAAAAATTGTTCCGACACGATTGTTCTAACATTCTTATTTTGAATACGCCTTCAAAAAATGAGGTATGTGGTTGAGGAATTATGGCACAAATTAAATGTTTTGCGCAGATTCTGTTAATTGTTAGTATTAGTCTCGTTTACATTATTTTTTAGATCGCGACCCACAAGAAGAGAAAAAAATAAACAGGCAACCCGCTGCCGCTATCTTGGCCTTACTTCAAAGAAAATGTAAAGTAGAATTTCGAAAGCAGATTTTTGAAAGCTGAATTATGTCCCGCTCTCAGCTTATGGCGCTCAACGCCGAAATAATAATAGGTGATCCAATCCAATGTTTAATCAGGAGAGAAGTCCATATTCTGTACAAAGGAAGGGCGGTGTCATAAGAAGCTTTGACCCATATACCGTTCTAAAGAGCTGAAGTCACACACAATAAAGATCATCAATCAATCAATCATTTATTTTTCCTTAATAGTTTAACATTTACATTAATATTTCTTTGAGCGCAGCTTGCACAGAGACATGGTAGTTTATACCTTACTACTGAGAAAAAACGGATATGACTGTAAGTGCTTATAGTGTTGAAAAATTTAACTTAGAGGAAAAACAATAAAGATCATCGAGCGAGTACCTACTAGTTCAATTAGACGACTGAAAAAGACTTTCTGTGGCCCAGTGCGGTCCAAAAGGATTTTTAAAAAGCTTTCGTAAGGGTGAAAGAATTATGACGGATCTTCGTAGAGATGTCTAAAAGAGCCAAGGCAAAAGTAAGACAACCTTCCGAACTTACGCGTGAATTTCAATTAAAGCCTATTGTACGCAATGGAGGCATCCAAAGGTCCATGCTTTTCTTTGCTTGTAGTCTTTGATTAACTGCTTGACGGAAAACTGGCGGACCCAAAACTACAACAGTTATTCTTCGATACAAATTTTTGGCAGTTTCGAGGAGTGAATTAAGAAGGGTTTCATGACAAATGGAACTCTCAAAGTATTTTTCGACTCTCGTGAAAGTAAGGACCTAAATTTCGTCCGTATTTATTTTGCTTCTCGGTATTCGAGCCCGGAACCTCGTGCACAACCACTCGACACACAAATCAAAGCACGGCGCCCACAATCTAGATCAGTTTGATGTAGATTTTTAGCTATTGACTTAAAAAACCCCATGAACAATTTCTTAGTACCTAGAGTGAGTTCTATAGATTAGATTAGAGCGTTAATCGAGAGAGCCTTCCTGTAGTTCTGGAACTGCGGTCTCTTCCAAAGGAGCCTATATTGTGCCTTCCTGATGAAATATTAGAAAGATCTATCTTTTACGCGAGGCAGTCAGGAAGCCAAGGATCTTCTCTGGAGGGATATCAGCTAGGTTTGCCGAAGGAATAAATTCTTTGCCGAGGATATTTTTCCGCATAGAGAGTCGGGCAATCCAGACTCTGGAGAGTACTCAAAGCTCTCTACAGGGACGAACGCAGAAAAAAAATTTCGGGGAGTTTCAAAAAAATATGAATGAAATACGTTTTTTAGGTACTGCCCTTCATCAACCCCCATGTTTTGATCAGGTAGTTCCAGGGGTGTTGGTGGACATGTTAAGGATAGTTCATGTTTATCCGAGAATTTTAGCTTCTAATTTCATTTTTCCAGTTCTTTTTTTTTCATTCCACATATTTCGGGGGCGGGATATTCATATCCCCCAAAACCCCCCTGCGTTCGCGCCTGGCTCTCTAGATAGACAAGGTCTGCATATGGAGTCCGGTGAAAGGCCGATCGGAGGGAGTTGTTTCTTCAGTTTGCAATGGCCGCTAAAAACTCCAGTGAGGATTTTTAAATTAGACCTGTCCCGGTTGGTGAGGGTATTAGTCCTCCTGGGGCGAGTACCAGCCAAGAACAATTTGTGTCCTGGAGCGCTTCAGATTCTTGACTTCCACTGGCGCCAGGCTACTAATCGCAAATTTGGCCGAAAAACAGTGTGTGCAACATCACAATAGAATTATTTAGTCGAATCGTTCAGGACTTCAATTCCAACAGTTTGAAAAGTGCTGCAAGCGATAAAAAGTGTCATTCAAAGGGACTTTCATTCGAAAACCCCAAACTTATTTTTCCGAGCAAATTAAGGGACTCACGAAAGATCTTTATATACCGAAAAATATACGCTGTATTCAAATCTGCAAGCACAGTTTATCCATAGATATTTTCCGTAAAAGTGGAAGTGAAAAGTGACGTTTCAAGGTAACATGTCGAACGCACAGCAGTTTCAAATAATTTTTGTTTTTATTTTAACTTTTATAATCACATTACTTAAAAGTCAGGGGTAAAAAGTATCCACAGTGAAACTAGTGTCGACATTTCCGTCCGCCAATATTTCAACTCCACTCTACGACTAAATGTAAAAATAGAGGGGCCTCTGTACGGCTTAGTTGTCATCCTAAGTGCCTGTTTTCATTTGGTTGATCCTAACCTGATGTGTCAGAATTACTATGGTGAGGGGAAGCGCCAGTGTGGTGGCCACCGTTCAACCTCCGTTTTATTTTGAGAAATAAAATTTGGGTTAGGTTAGGATCAACCAAATGAAAACAGGCACTAATAGAGATGTTTGTTCACTTGTCGAAGTCAATGACGTTCAAGCTGTCAATAGTTCTTGGGGTATAAATGAGCGATTTGAGTATGGATTCACTGCGGTTTTTTAGCTAAAAAATAAGTTTTAAGTTAAAGTTTTATCACCACAGAAAATCGTGGTACTAGGTACTATGCGCTGTTTGACCCCCTTTCGGTCCACATACGACAAATAATCAAACACTGCTGCACGTCATACCTTTTGGTCCTTTATATCTAGGAAAGTCGTGGACAGGTCTGTGAATAATACGTTTGGCAACTGTTTTGTGTGATTGTTTGCATAAAAATTGCACTTTTATATTATAGTTATGCAAACAATTACCAGATATCACACATTAATTAAAAATAAATTAAATTATCTTCCAATGTTTTGTCTTTGTTAAGGTTGGACTTTTTTAGTACATCCAAATGAGTTTAACATTTTTTTCGGGTATGGATTATTGAGACCTTATCAAGACACATTCCCATTTAAACAAAATTTAATTTTTTTTTAGCACAAAAACAAAATTTAATAAAACAAACAACCGATCAAAAACCGTGAGTGAATAAATAAAAATGCACTAACAACAATCCATACAAAGTCCTTGGGGGTTAGACGTCAAATACGGAGACGTCAAAACTCAAACAACTCTATTGTTATAATTTACTTAACAAGATATGTTGACAGAAAAATTCGTCTGCGTTAACTCTGATCATCACAATTTTTTTGTGACAGCTCTCGATCAATCACCGTCAAAATCTGCTGGTCCCCAGATTTAAAACTTTCTGGTAAGTTGGTTTTTCTGTCTACACTTAGGCTGACTTCCTGCATGCATGCATAAAAAAGGCGTTCTTACGTTTACAAGCCTGAATAAAGCAACGATTCGGAACATTTTTTTTGTGTTCACCCTATGCAGACGGATTAATTACTTTGTTTGATCACGTTATGATTGTCACAAAATGCGAAACTTACAGATCACCAGATCCTCCCTAGTTCACATTGTAGAACAACGGACAGTTCAGGTCCTTAAGAAGTTTCATTGAAATCTCGGCCATCGAAATGGTCAGGGCAGTACCCTGTGCGTCATCTATTTTACGAAGAACTTTCCACTCCTTGGTAGGCAGAGAGTAGGTACTATTTTGTAGTCTAAGGGACCGCAAAATGTCGTGAGTAGAGCTTACGGCTGCCCGGGAGTATGCCGTATAGCCACGCAGGGTTTAAGAAGATCGTCTCCTTCGACCATCGCTGTAGCTTCGTACCCTCCAAATAGCTTCTAGGATAGTGACAAGTCAGTCTTTGTCAGCGTCTTTGAGTCAGCGCAGATAAAAGTAAGCCACACGAGCGAACACGAGCATCCCATAGCTCATTAAAGTCCTTAATGACAGCTAATCGCGACACTGCTTTCTGATGTACCAGCTACAGGTGGCCAACAGGTAAGTTTTTTTTATAGTAGGACCAGGAGTACAACTTTTATACTTTTTGCAGTTGAAGAGATCGTTTGGTTTTGTTTGTGTTCATTCCGACAGGCGGTTTGGTATTTGATCGAGGACGCTTTCTGGATTCGGGAATCTCGTTTAATGTGAGCTCATGAGGATCGTTTCCAGCGCCTCGTTGTATGATAGACCACTTGTAATCAGGCGCTTCAGTTTCTTCTTATTTGGGATGGTCTGACGTTTTTTCTGTAGGGATAGTTTTTCTTTCCCCTTGTTCTCAACGGAATTTTGGAGTTTCTAATGCCCTCCAATAAAAAAACACATTCGTTTTCCCATACATTTTTGTAAATTTTCTGTTTTCGAAACCACAAAATATTTTTAGTAGTTTTATTTCAAAATAACTGTGAAAGTCAAGAATATCAAATTACCTTAAGAATTACAAATTAAATGTCTGAACTTTGGATGTTAATATCTGCGAAACCGAATGTCCCATCTGAAATCAGTTTGTAGTTTAGAGGTCAGGTAAAATTCTAGTTCTAGATATGTGCCCACCTTTTATGGATCTTTGAAAGCATCATTAAAAATAAATATGGACCAAAATTTGACAACTAATGAACAAATGAAAAACGAAAACAAATTCTAGTCGGCGTTAAGAAAGTGTAAAGGGCTAAACAAGTTTTGGAAAACTTTTCGCCCAAAAATCAGTTTTTGATTCCGTGTGAAGAGCATAATAAGTTTTATAAGCTAGAAGAAGACTTTTCTTTCTTGAAAATAAGCCTTATAAATTAACAATTTATAATTATTAATGTCTTAAAAGACAGTTTTTTTAAAAATGTTTTAAAAGTGCAGCAACAAGTAAACTCAGAATCAGAAGCACCAATATTTTTTATTTTTCCGACTGTGCCCAGATTCTTTGCTGAAGAAGGATGTTTAACAGCCGTGAGGGACCTAAGGTCCTGACCATACCTATCATTCGATTGTATCACAGAAAATTTTATTTTCGTGTATTTAAACGATTAAGCAAGCTATGTTGGCTTTTGTTGGTATCAAAATTTTTAAGCTAATGAGTTGCGGAATTGATTTGATTTGAGTTGGAATTGTTGATTTCTGTCAGATGAAATTGAATGATGACTTTAGTGAGATTTGGTCTTGGCGGTGCTAACGCTACTTACCACGCAGCACAGCTGTGTGGGCAAAAAATTGTAGGTAGGACTTCTTTATTTAAGTGAACACCTTCCACAAGGTTCCTTAAGCGAAATAAAGCACCGCATACGAGCTTTTGTCGGTTACTCGTTTTCCGTAACGGCCGACTGCTGTTGTGGGAATACGGACAAGTAATTTATTCCTGAAAGTCTTGAGAAATGGCAGAGTTTCACCGAAATCAAAACACGAATTTAAGATATTTTGAAAATATATATTTGAATTATTTTCTGTTTTCTTTTATATATGTATTTTTTTTTGTGATTTTTTTGTTTTGTTTTGAATTTGTTGTTTTTAAACATAGTAGGTAATGATAAAATTACATCAATATTTTATTTTGTATTTACATTTAATTAAATAAATTAATTTGTTTGTTTGTTTTTTTTTACGAGAAAAAAACTTAAATATCACAGTTTTACAAAGATCTTAAGATTTTGTTTTGTTTTGATTCAAAAATCCCAGTACGTAATTGGATTCGAAAAAGTATTATACAAGAGAATTCCAAGGAAAAAACAAACGAGAAAAAATAATAAAAAATATAATCGTCCATTTCTTCTACGCGCATTTTGTTGTTCTACAAAATCCCAATCGATTAGGAATGAAAGAGAGATAGAAACGCCGTTCAGCATATTAGAACATTGTCATCGAGATGAGCGAGCTTACTGTATTAGCTGAAACTCTGTCCGAAAATCGCTGACACCACTGCAGCTGCTGCTTGTGCTGCTGCTGCCGATGCTACTGTTGCTGTTCGTGCAGATTTGTACATGCAGGGGTGCTGGAATGATTGGTCGAAGGTGAATGATTTGACTGTTGGCCGCTGCGGCAGCAGCTACTGCTGTGGCTGCAATACCGCTCTGCTGGGACTTGTCCTTGCCGTGGCGCTTGACGTGCTTCGACAAGTGATCGCTGCGCATGAACTTCTTTTGGCAGACGCCGCAAACGAACTTCTTCTCGCCGGTGTGGGTGCGCTTGTGACGGGACAGCTCGTCAGAGCGGGAGAAGCGTTTGTCGCAGTTGTCCCACTTGCAGATGAAGGGTCGCTCGCCGGTGTGCACGCGCTGGTGGGCCTTCAAGTGACTGGACTTGAAGTAGTTCTTGCCGCAGTTGGGGTGTTGGCACTCGTAGACGCGTCGGCGTTCGGGTGCAGCAGCGGGCGCGGGCAGCGCTGATTGTTGTAGGGGTTTCGGCTGCGGAGCAAAGTTCTGTAAAATGCCACTAGCCGGGTTGAACAGGAGAAGGTGAGCAGCAGACGGTCCAGCTGTTGCAATGTAGATACTCTTGGGCGCGATCACTTGGTACTGTGATCGTTGCTGGTGTGGCTGGAGCTGTGGCTTCTGTGACAATGGTGGCGGCGGTAGCTGAAAGTTGTACTGGTGTGGGATTTGCTGTTGTACTTGCATCGGTATGTTTTGCATGTGGTATTGCTTGTTCTCTGGGATGGGAGATTCTTCTTCGCACTTTGTAGGTACTGGCGTTGTGGGTCCTTCAGTCGCGCCAGTGTTGCGTCCCATTTTGAATTTTAACCTTCGCACAATGTTCACGGAATCGTATTCAGGATTTGCGTTGTTGGTGCACGAGTCCGATGACGTGGTTTCATCTAGAGACGAACACACCCCCGAACGGCTGACGTGCATGATGACGCTGGCGCGTGGCTGCAGAGCGCTAACGTCGAAATTCTCCTCCGGAGGCGGTGTCAAAGCCAATGTGGGCGGCACTCCGCAGAATTCTTTTGTCTGGAACTGTTGCTTCTGCTGAGGGTCTTTGTCCAGACGTTGTTTCTTGCACGGCGGCATATCAGAGTCAGAGTCCTCATTATCAGACGGCTGTGGGGTCACGATCCCCGATTGTTGTTGAGATGATATTTGAGACTCGAGCTTCACCTTAAGATAGGCATCATCAAGCTTTTGCTCAGTCTGCAAGGAAAAAAAAAGAAAAGAAAAATTAGTTTCAAATTTCAAAATAACGATCGTGTTACCCTAAACATATGCAACGGAATTTTAGCGCGCCAATACACAAGAGGTGGGCGGATAGTTAGCTCAAAAATAGACACTCTCATTGGTGCCAAATTGTCTAGAGAGCAACATGAAATCTATTTTGGGGGTCACTGCTTAAACGCAAATGCAATCCGATCTTGCATCAGCAACCCCAATTGCAGCGAGCCGATCAATGAAATTGCCTGTTAATTAACTAGTTTACGACCCCAAACAGCTTTACCCCTGCGCCGTAAGATGTAGTAATAAAAAAAATATATGTAGAAGAGAAAATACCTGCCTCTCTGCAAAGCCATAAATTTGAATATTCGCGCACAAACAAAATCTGATGCAATTCTACGCTACTATTGAGCGTATTTCCGTTTCGCTGACAAAATACTCGTAGCAAACGAGATTTTGGGTGTGAAACTTGCTTTCCAACAGACATACAACAAATTATAATTATAGTAAACGACCAAAACGAGGAGTGGCAAATGTTTTTGAGGGCGTCCCTGAATGGCGACCACAGACCATATCAAAGTGTGTATAATTTTATGACTTTGAGTGTTTTGGACGGGTTCATAAATGCGACTTTTTAAAATATGACTGGAGAACAGTTCTAGACTAGACATTTTACCGTTAGATTAAATAACAGCGTATTAATGATTATTTACTAACATTTGAAAATAAAACACTTCGTATTGCTGTCATTGTTTGAATTACAATTTTCCTGAATGCCCTGAAACGCCAAATTTGCTATTGACAAGCCATGAATTACTGAATCATTCAGATCGCTGAGTTATTCACTAATTTATGCCCCCAATCTAATATGCAAGCTGTCAAAAAAAAGTCAAAACGGAAAAAGAAGCGCAATATGTTCCTATAGATCACTAGTGACTGGAACAGATCGAAAACATCATGATTTCAGTGTAAATGAGTTTCAGAAGGATGAGAAAATGCGACGTTTTATTTAAAGTACATTTAAAACTCAATAAAAAATGCAGATAAAAGCAGCAAAATTAGCCTATAGCCTTATAAGAACTTTATAAGAACGAGTTTATGTAAACATTTGACAAAAACTCAGTTCATGACTCGGTGTGAATAATATAAAATGGTTTTTGGCTCTCGTAAACTTTCGTTAAAAAAAAGTAGGCCGTTCATTATCTACCCACATCATTTTGTAATAGTTTTAATATCTTCTTAGACCTTTGTTGTTTGACAGGAGGATTTAATATGATTGACAGCCTACCAACCTACTTAACAGACACGATGTCTCATCTTCAACAGAAAACACACGGGAACAGGAAAGTCTATTGCTCTTATAATCTCAATCAAAAACAAGAAAATAGCTCAATGAATCACACTTGACAGGAAATTGTTTAATCAATTTCGACAGCCATTGAAATATGAGCCAGAAGATTCCGTTGTTATTCAAATCGAAAAATATTAGAATTTCGTATTCATGCTCTAAAAATTATTTGAAAAGTAATTTTTAAAAATATATTCTCCACGCACAATTGTGAATGCACCATAAATCTACGATCTAAGCGACATACAGCATGGCAACCAAAATACTCATTTCCGCTGGAAACGCCATTATGCATCGAGATGGTGCGAAAAAAAACGTTTGATTTGAAAAAACAACCAGTAAAATTCCTTGTGAATCAGTTTAAAGAAACCAAAAGTCTGCAATAAAAAGGGAAACATAAACAATATGTAAGGAATTTGATTTTTTTTATCGCTTGCCGGGAGATTTTTGTTTTTTATTGTTAATCGCGCCACTTATCGCAGTCATGAAGTCTTTCTATGACTGTGTAGGGGTAGACTGCACCCAAGACCATAAGAGTGCGATGTGAACACAAGAACATTCCACAAAAAATGGAAACAAATAGAAATAAAAAACCATTCGAATGAGTAATACATTTTGTTTTGGTTGACATTTTTGGGGAGTGTTCAGATTCAGATTTTATCTTGTCTTTATTGTAATGACATCAATGTTTGGATGACATTAGACATTGACAATGACAAAAATATAGAAAAAACTAGAACTACCAACACAAAGTGCCTAGTCTCTGCTAAAAATTCGTCGGCGAACCTACGTCATCTGATTTGCGCCGCAAAGACCAAAAGTCCATAATTCAGCGATAAAACGAATAAAGAAAAAAAAATCACTTTTTCAGGTCTCTCCTATCGACGTCTACGGCCAACGTCATGCAGTGTGTACCTGTGGCTACGTGATGGAGCTAAAGTACAACACCAAATCGACAACAACGACGCCAAAGAGGAGGAAAGACCTACTAGGTATAAACCCATACACAATGGGTATGTGTGGCCCCCCACTCTATAACCTATAAATGCCAAATGAGCACTTGAAACCTACGTCATAGCTTTGCCAGTGTACACTCTCGACACGGCTGCACAGGTCTTGGAAATATCCAAAAATATCTTCTTCTGCTTTGCGTCGTTCCCCATCCGCTACGATTGCAAGGTTGTGCGCATGGAAAAAAGGCGATTGGGCCATGGGCCACCCACCCGAAATGTCAAGTCATCTCCTACCGTCAGTCGGTGTTGTCCTGGAGTAGAAGGGTTCTTTCGAAACATGAGTGGGTTTTCCCCCCAGGTTGAGCGGATTTTTCACACAACTTAAAACCCACGGGCAAAATGAAAATTTTTTCCGATTCATCATCACGAAACGAAAGCAAAAAAGGGGGTGGGTGTGCGCACTCATCATCATCGTGCCTTCATTGCGCTATCCACCGTTCCCACAATTGCGAGCGACCTCCACCGAAAATACACACACCAACGAACACACATGCACTAGGTGTTTTTATCGCTCATCACTAGTCGAGTACGTGAGACGCGTCCAACAAAACGTAATACCCCGCCGCCGCCAGGCCGGATGAATGCCATCGCGTCAGCAGCAGCCAGTCAGCCACAGTCCATGCCGTGTTCACGTGAACACCAGCTGATACATGAACGGGCACTGCGTGATCGTTCAGTGAACTGGGAGTGTAAGCGAAATAGTTGGAATTTGTTTTTAGAAATCCAACTAGTGCAAGCGAGATAGTAAAGGGCTGTGTGTGTGATGTGTGCTCGTTGCTCGTGCCTTTTGTAAATACCAGATGGGGGGAGGGCGCGCGATGTGGGTTAGGATTTTTCTTCTGGTTATTGGGTGGTAATTTATTGTTTTTCTTTTTTAACATTTACACCCATTTTTGAATAGGATTTTCGATTTATCGAGGGGAGTTTACTGTAATATTCCACTTGACATTTAAAACGTCATTTTAATTTTTAAGGGGCTTTTTCTACCGAATTAGACACGGGTATGGGTACTTTCACTTGAAAATTCCGTTACGAAAAACTGTTCTAGTTTTTTTTTTTCTAAGGTGAATCTTTGAAACTTACATTTTTGAATTCACATAACGGTGGAGTTGCTGGTGGTGATGGCAAAATTGCGATATCCATTTTAATTGTATTGTTGTAACAGTTTTACACTATTTGGCTTTAAAATTAGTTCACTTCACTTTTTTTTCAAAATTCCTCTTTATTTGTAATTTTCTTCTTTAGAAACACTTGTGTTTGGTTTTTTTTTTGTATTTTGAAATTTTTCTTTCACTTGTTCAAGTCGGGTTAGCGGGTGTATAAGAGAGAATATAACGAACCTTCCCGTTTGGAATTCAACAAACGAATGAAACACTTTGCAGATTCGCGTTTCGTGTTGTTAGCTTGTTGAGTCAGTCACACTGGCACACACAACAGCGGCAGGCAGTTCAGGAAGGCAAAGAAGAAGAAGTGAAAAGATAATGAAATGTATCCAAATGCTTTACAGATATGCCAGTGTATTGACTTTGTGTTTGGATGTGTGCATGTGACGTTGTCGTCATCCGTTTGCTGCGTGGTGTGGTGCCATACCCCTTGATGTTTGTGTGTTTGACTGCGTGATTTTTTTAAGGTAGGCGAAGAGGGTTGGTGGTGTGGTGTTTTTGGTGTAGTGTAGTGTGCTACACTACACACCGCACCGGGATAAAGGCTACGAGCAGGGGTCAGAGAATTTAATATCGCTGCGTTATAGGGTGTGTCTTATTGGATTGAAGGTTGGATTGCCGATGATGTAGAATTTTTACATTCAGAATTATTACAAGGGCAAGGCGTGTGATGGAGTATCAGGTTATGGAAAATTACAAATTTTTGAGGCCGATAGGATATATGAGAGTCACGATGGCCTTCACATGATATTGATGGTCAATGGAATATTTTCTGTTGTTAAATAGCAGAGCGATTCCTTAACACGTAATGAACCGAAAAGTCAACGATAAGACAGCAAGCAAATTTAAATCGTAGAGGTACCTACTCAAACATTAGTGAATTAATATTAGACACCAATTTATTATAGACGCATACATATTTGCACTTGCTTTTTGTGTACATTTACTTTTAGGTAGCTTGATGCTTTATGGAAATTTCATGTAGATAGGTATGTGAGTAAGTAATGTTTTACTTATGACAGTAATAATATGTCTCCACCGGCTAAAAAAATGCGATTAGCGGGAAATCTGGAAGTGTCTCCACCGGACAAAAATAAGATTTATTGTACATGAGCACCCTTTCTGTTGTAATTTTTTCTCTTAAAAACAAAATAGCGTCAATTACATTTTCCAGAAGAGACAGATCTAGTTTGTGACAGATCTCTCACACGTGGACAGTTTCAATTTCGTTACTCTAGTAAACCTAAAAACACCTCAGCTCTGTAAAACGGCTTAAACTCAACTGGCCTTCAGCCATTGAGCTTTTTTTAGCAAACTTAAGGATACGTTACTTGCACCATGGCCTCCACAGTTAATATTTTTCAAATTTTATTTCACTAACAATCATAGGAAATATGGTTCGAATAATATTTAACGAAAATCCAGTAGTAAAAACTAAACTCGGTATTGACTCAGGAGTCTGCATATTTAATGAGACAATCCGGGGTTTATCTGCGAGCAACCGAATCGAGAATGAAATTTATTTCGAGCTCACGAAACAAGTTACTTTTATCATGGCAATGGCATTCCTCCACAATCATAATCAAGGAGGAACTTATGCCAAAAAAAAAAATGGACCAATTCTTTCACTGTTTCTTTCTGCTTTGGTTAATCTATTTCCTGTCATTTAGAGCGCTACTCGACATTGCCCCCACTATGGACCCACATAACCCGCCATTTTTAAAAAACATCAGTTTTGCGCTATGTATTCTGAAACTTTTGCAAAAATGTATCCCATTTAAGAGAAATAAAGCATAGAGGTAAGTAAATGCTATTGCCAACATGCCAAAGAACAATAAAACCTTTTTTCCTGTTTGAAAAAAACATTGGTTTTAAAAATATAGCTAAAAACTGAAAATTAGGGTATTTGTCTTATAGTCCTAGGAAATAAATTGAAAAGCTTTTTTTGTAAGCGTATTGTCTTAAAGATTTTATGTTTGGGAAATGAAGTTAAGTTAGGTTTTTTAAAAAAGAGCATTATCTGGCAAAAACTTTCGAATTTAAGAAAAAATATCGCCAGAAATGTATGCGAATACTTGTATATCCACAAAAAGTATGAAAATGGTTATTTATTGTGTGAGAGAATGCTTTCCTCAACAACCTCTGCCCAACTGAAAAACTCAAAGCAAAAATCAGAGACGTTAGCCAAAATATGCAAAAATGCTTTGCAAGGTATTTTCGTCCCAGAGAGCGAGCGTGCATATATTTAATTTGAGGCAACCTTATCATGTGCAAGTGAGTTTTTGAGATGTACAGAGAGAAATAAATTTTGCGAATTTTTAAAAATTTATCAAACACCAATATGAACGAGCGGTTACGAGGTTGATATTATCATATAACAAGAGAGTTAATAGTTTATGACCAGTTGTAGACTCGACAACTTTTAATTTGCAGCTCGATAGCAAAATGTCAGGGACACCGTTTTGTTTAACGAACATATTTGAAATGGGCTATGCCACGTATATATTTGGATTTAATTTGATCTTGCAGAAGAAGATCATAGCCTATTCGTTGATTGCAAAAAGACCAGCTAATCTAGCCTGCTTAAGGGAAGGGAAAAACGGACCTGAGCATCGTCGGCGTAAAAAACTAACATTTGAAAACCAAAGGTAGGTCATTTACAAAAATACAAAGTAATACCTGGCGGAAAATAGACTCCTGTGTTACTCCTTGAGCGACCGGATACAGACGATTTCTCGCCAAATACTACTCTTTGCAACCTGTTCAATTCAAAGTCGCGTAGGAGTTTAACAGCTCCAACACTGAATCAAAATATATACTTTAGCTTTAAACGAAGAAGACCATGATGCACCTTATCGAAAGCCTTCGAGAAGTCAATAAAATATAGAAAAGTTACTTAGCCCCTTCTAAAATACCTTAGGACACCACTGAGGAACAAATGACCCTTGAAGAAAACTAGATTAGGGTAGAACAACAATTTTACAGTTCAAAGAGTTCAAGGCTTTATCGAGCAAGCATCTTCTGAAAGACTCTGGACAAGCAAGAAATAGAGGGATTGCTTATTTTTTTGATCGGAATCACTCTCGTGTACTTCTAGGCATCAGGAAGAGGCGACGTGGTGGTGCAGAAATTTATAACGTGCGCTAGGTGTGTGATAATTCCGGATAAAATAAGTCGAACGAAATGAAGTGGAATACCATCTTTGCCAACGGAGTTAGATTTTATTGAAGCAGTAGCAAAGAATTAGTTTTCAGTTACTTCTTCAAAATCATTTAGCAATAGCTGATTGGAAACAAGTTCGTAATAAGAATTAAAATTATTGGGTGTGACATCGGTTTAAAAAAAAAAGTCATTCAGCTCATTTGGGTCTAAGCTGACGCCATTTTTTGATCAGGCTCACGCCGATCTGACTCAGGTGTCTCCAAAGTAGGTATCTTAGAAATTTAGTTGGAAAAAGCTAATCGAACGTATCGTTGCTTATATTTGTGAGTAGCTCCTATGGCAAAGACATACAAAATCATATTCAATATTGAAATAAATATTAGAATAAGGGTAAATTAGTCCAGGTAAAAGTCATTTGTTAGACCTGCAATATTATGAGAGACTAATCTTGAAAACACACACACGCCATTTTAAATTACTGATATAATTCAAGAGGTTAAAAAGAGGAGCTTGCTGATTGACGACCATCTGTCGTGAATAGCACAAGCTATCGCAATGGACTTACAATAATACCTAAAAATACTTTGGCATTGAAACTCGTATTGTTATCAAAGTTATTGTTTTGACTAATAGTCCAAAAGCAGAAAAAATACTTTCTCGTAAATTGGCTCTTAATTATCCATTTTATAAAAAAACGAATGGGTCATTGCATAAAAAAGCCTTATTTTCCAATAAAAGAAATTTTTTCACTCTAGACCCAACATTTCCAATAATTTTATAAAAAAAACGCATTAAATAAACTGGTGGAAAAGTGTAGCAGCGCGTATGTCGAGCCCTTAACCTATCATTAACATAATTACACAATTCTCTAATAATACGCTGATAGTAAGGACATGGTGCATGGTGCTTCTTCTAAATAAAATGTTTTAAAACTTTCTGATACCGTCCACCCACAAAACATTGAGTCATTCTTTAACTCTGTTTGCTTGGCCCTTACATATTTGTATCGTTTGCACCGTGGTCCAGTGGTCAGCCTCAAGCTTATGCAAGAGGTCCGGGCTTAAGTACCTATTCCTAGCGAAATTTTTAACGGTGCCACCACCACCATCATGGCCTGAAAAACCTTTCAAAAGTATCATATGTCACACTCGGAATCGATCAAAAACTGTAGCTCCATAAAAACTGATTTGGGCAAAATCTCCTCTGGGCCGCTTGTCTTGTTTGTCTTAATATTTAGAGATTTTGTTTCGACCATTTCGACCATTCATTTATTCCAATAACACAAAATGATTTATTTGCGCCTATTTCCGCGAGTGAAGCAACAATCCTCGTCGACATCAGCCCGAAAAACATTGCTTTTTAAGCGAGCGGCAGATGATGACAGCTGTCGCTCATGGAAGGACAGGCTTAGGAATCCACCCACTTTTTGGGAGCTCACCCAATTTATTGGATAAATACGAAATGGGTTCTACAGGTACTACGAACTCGGTTAATGTTGCCCGCAGCCTTTATGTACCTCCCCATTTGAATTTAACAAAAATCTATTTTGTTTTTCGAGTCACCCTGTACAATCAGCCCACGTACCTTAACTATACAGCGTAGCTCGCGCCAAGAAAATCCCCCGGCAAGCAGCTTTATTTCTTTACACATGTCACCGACCGATACTGCGGGCAGCTACCCTACACAGCTTGTGCTGCCCTGGCTGGTGTCGGTATATCGAAGCGAAACTGATGAGAGAACCTTTAGCACACTTATCATGGGAATTGGGTTGCTGTTCATGCGCTCACCAGTTGATCAGAATCCAGACGACTTGTTCGGCTCCTCTTTGCATGTGTGCGAGGTGAGCTGACGATGGTGTGGTTGTGTTTTCCTATATTTACGTTGCACGCTGTTGAACGAACACAAACGGCGCCCTTCGCACCACCACTTGCCTCGCCCACAACCTGTGCACCTCGCATTCTGATTCATAAAGTCGTTTTGCTGCTGGCACTTTGTACTCTTCGTCTCTCTCGCCAAAACCCGTTTGTTGCCAACACACACGGAATGATGGGTAAAAAAAAACTGGGGGCTCGTTCGTCATGACCAATCAGAAGTCAAGGCGCCGTTTGCTGTTCACGCGTTGACCTCATGCTTTTCGTTGAGTGTTCACGTGAACAGCGAGCTGCTTCGAGCCAACTGTTCAAGGGTCAATTTCGATGTTGTTGTTGGATGGTAGCAGCAAGCAGCAGCGCACAATCAGCAGGAGGTGGCGACGTGAGCGAGGTGTCGGGTGTTTTTACTGTGTGTGGATTACAAATAATGGTGTGTGGTTGTTGCTGTTTTTGGCGCATTTTGCCATTTCTGCATTCTCTACGCGGCGGCGGCGGCGACAGCGATTGCTGAGCACTACAACAACAAAAACAAAGTGAAATGAAAACAAAAAGGGAAGATGGGAAAATATTCCACAAGGCTGTGCGATGTGAATTTGTGGGTGTGTATGGTGTTGGGGTGGTGGCCGTTTGGTTGGTGTTTTATTTTCGTTGTTTTGGGACGAACGTGTACGTGAGCAGTGGTGACCACGATTGACGATGGAACAGAGATGTGATGAGTAGGTGCCTCGGTACTATCTAGGCAGTGTGTTGCAAAACAAGGCGAATAAAATGCGAAAAGAAAAGACGTATAAACAAAAAAGACAAAGTGGGTGTTTTTACGTAGAAGTAGATACGTACCTAACAGGAACGGAGTGGGGAAATGGAAAATTTTCCGGACGAAACTAAAGTTTGCGTGGGAGTTTTTCACAATCAAATCGACGAGTGTGTGTGTGGGAGTAGGTTAAGACGTAGGCAGCCCATTTTCAAGAGTTAAGGGATAATACCTACCTACCTACATACATAGATACCTACATACATAGCATTCACAGAAGTGAGCATTAGGTAGGTGTGCAATTTTAGGTAGGTATGTATAGGTAGTTCCCTATAAGTACCATTTATTGAAACATTGACGATTGGAAGTCAGGATGCGATACCTATCTGGCGGTCAAATTTGAAACAGGTAGGTATAGGTAGGTATACCTAATATGGTGGAGAGCTATGGCTGTCAGAACAGATGTCAAAGTCCACAAACGAACCTTACCTACCTACCTTCAAACGTTTGACCTGCCTTCAGTGAACGAATTTGCGTTTTTATAGGTAGGTACCCAACCCAGGGAAGGTGCCTAACTAGGTTTGCCACATTTTTTGACGTGCCTACTCCGGGACCAGTTAATAGATAATACAAAAAAAAAAACCGGGAGCTAAATAATAAGGCACATTTTACAGAAAAATACACCCAAAAAATTGTATAATAGGCTTTCGAAGTTTTCATATGTATTAATGAAGGTACCTACTGATTGCTGAAAATGTTGGCAAAATTCCCTGCATGTAGGTATGTTTACTTCGCCGGGCGTCTTGTAGGTATTTTCTTTCGCTTTGGCCATTATAATTACTTAACTCGTTTTTTGAGCCCCAAGCCATGTTAAAATCGCTATTACTCAATATCAAATCGGCTATGGGGTTATTGTAAGAATTAAACCATTTGAGCAAAGAGCAAAACCTGGGCAACTGCTTTTCTGCGACGTCTGGCAACCCTAGTGCCTACGTATATTAATTTTAATGAAGAGTTGTAGGTAAAAGAAGTTTTTTTAGTTACCAACTCAGTGAAATAATTACGGTAGAACCTTAAGACTTTGTAGAGATATAATCGAAGCCATACGGGTGAATTATGCCACGTCCGTCCGTCCGTCTGGCTGTCTGTCTTTTGTGTGAAGGTTAAAGGTTCTTAAGATTGAGTTAGAGCAGCGATTCTCAAACATATTAAGCTGCGGAACCCTATACCAGGTTCAAATATATTTCCGAATCCCGACTCTTAATGATATTGAAAAACAATAGATATACATTCCAAAATCAATTATTTATTTTAAATTTTTTTCTTTCATTGTTTGATTTTTTTTTAATCGACTTCTATTTTCTATTTCGAAAGAATAGTAAGCCTGGGTTGGCTATTCTGTGGAACTTTTCCACGAAACGAGTTCTGAGAACTTTCAGGGTTCCGCCGACATTCTTTGCAAGGTAGCATGACACCCATTTTTTTAAAGACAAAGCGTCAAAATAGGTAAGATTCACTTACTGCCACGCCTACTTCTGGGCAACCTCTAAATCAAATTTTATTTCAAGAGAATTTTTGAGTAAGTTAAACATAAGGCATCAAAGACAGCGCCTATTTGGATGTGGTTTCGTTGTTGGAGGCAGACTTAGGCAAAAAGTCTTGAGCTTCAACCCTTTAAGCGAGCGCCTCGCGACGATCCGCATCAAGGCTAAATTCGCCAACATTAGCCTGATATGCGCACAGAGAAAAAAGATGACGAGACCAAAGATATGTTCTACAAGCTCCTGGACAAAACTTATGAGCAGTGCCCTAGCTACGACATTAAGATTGTCCTAGGCGATTTTAATGCCAAGCTAGGAAGGGAGAGCATCTTTGGTCGTACTGTCGGAAAGCATAGCCTGCACGACACGACCTCCGATAACGGATTCAGGCTGATCGACTTTGCTGCAGGGCGACACGTTGTGGTAGCTAGTACACAGTTCCCGCATCTCAATATCCACAAAGGGACATGGAGATCTCCCGATCAATCAACCGTCAACCAGATTGACCATATTGCGATCGACGCAAGGCACTCCTCCAGTATCATGGATGTCCGAACTTTCCGAGGGGCCTACATTGACTCGGATCACTTGTTGTAGCCAAGGTACGGCTGCGGATATCCCGACCAGCGACAAGTAATGGAAATACTGTGAGAAAGTTTGACGTTGGCCGACTACAATCGCAAGAGATCGCCAGGTCCTTATCCAACCGAGTCTCTCAAAACCTTCTACGAAGTCCTATGCAGCCAGCATCAAGTATTGACAGTCAGTGGAAACATTGCCAAAATGCCATCAGAGACGCCGCCTCTGAAGTGCTGGGTTTCACACGGCCACCACAACAAAACCCTTGGTTTGACGATGAATGCCGGCAAGCACATGCAGCTTAACAGGAAGCATACAAAGCGGCGCTGCACAGAATGACTAGAGCTGCTCGCGAGCTCTACGAGCAGAGGAGGAGAGAGGAACACCGGCTTCTCCGAAGGAAAAAGAGAAAGCACGAGAAGCGCGCGGTTGAAGAGATAGAGAGATGTTACAACAGGAATGAGGTTAGAAAGTTTTACCTAAGGATCAAAACGTCCTGCCAAGGGTATAAACTTCGAACTGAAGCCTGTAAGGACCATCAAGGGAACATCGTTGTAGAATCGCAGTCGGTGCTGAGGATTTGGAAAGACCACTTCTGCAGACTGTATAACGGGCGAGGACGAACCAAATACCGCTGTCAGGCAAAACGAACCATTCAACCCGGGCGAAGACGTTACCGACGAAGCATACGAACGATACCGCCCACCCGACCTGGAGGAGGTGAAAGTAGCTGTGTCTAAGCTCAAGTGCAACAAAGCAGCCGGAGCAGACGGCCTAGCTGCCGAACTTTTTAAATCCGCTGGCGATGAGCTGGTTTGGAGCATGCATCAGCTCATCTGCAAGATATGGTCAAAAGAAAGCATGCTCGACGAATGGAACCTCAGCATTGTTTGCCCGATCCTGAAGAAAGGAGACCCTCTGAGTTGTGCCAACTACAGAGGCATAAGTCTTCTTAACATCGCATACAAGATCTTTTCTACTGTACTGTGTGAGCGCCTGAAGCCGTTTGTCAACAATCTGATAGGCACATATCAGTGTGGCTTTAGGCCAGGAAAGTCCACCATCGATCAAATATTCACACTGCGGCAGATCTTGGAGAAAACCCAGTAATTCCAAATCGATACACACCACCTCTTCATCGATTTCAAGGCCGCGTATGACAGCATCTATAGAGACGAGCTATATAGCGCAATGTATAGTTTTGGCATCCCTGCCAAACTCGTCAGTCTGTGCAGGATGATGATGGAAAACGCACGCTGTTCCGTCAAGGTCGGCAAAGACCTCACCGACCCCTTTGATGTCAAAAAAGGATTTAGACAAGGCGACGCGCTGTCATGCGACTTCTTTAACATCATACTTGAGAGAATTAAGCAGAACTCTCGCGCCAACACCAGAGGTACAATTTTTCAAAAGTCCGTTCAACTACTCGCATACGCAGACGACATTGACATAATCGGTAGAACAAAGCGTGATGTCAGTGAAGCCTTCGTGAGTATTGGGACGGAAGCGGCGAATATGGGTTTAGCAGTCAATGAGGACAAAACCAAGTATATGCTGTCATCAAGAAAAGACACCCAACACCGACGACTTGGACAAAACATCACCCTCGACAGCTACAATTTTGAGGTAGTTAGGGACTTTGTCTACCTGGGTTCCGCTATCAATTCAGACAATGACACCAGCGTTTAAATCAAACGAAGGATAACTCTTGCCAATCGCTGTTTCTTTGGGCTAAGGAGGCAATTGAGTAGCAAAGCCCTCTCTCGAGCAACTAAAGTGTCCATGTATAAGACCCTCATCATCCCAGTCCTACTTTACGGTGCAGAAGCATGGACCTTTCAAAGGCGGTTGAAAACACTTTAGGCTGCTTCGAGAGGAAAATTTTTCGGACGATTTACGGTCCCGTCTGCATAGACGGAGAGTGGAGGAGGAGATATAACATCGAACTGTACGGGCTGTACAGCGATACCGACCTAGCCAAAAGAGTCAAAACACAACGTCTACGATGGCTGGGTCATCTAGAGCGGATGGACACCAACGCCCCGGCCCGGAAAATCTTCGAATCCACACCGCAGGGACGGCGCGGTAGAGGAGCACCTAGACTCTGGTGGCGCACGCAAGTGGAAGGGGACCTCAGCCAACTTCGCGTGCGAAACTGGAGACGGCTAGCTAGAGACAGAGCTGGCTGGCGAAGCTTATTGGCTAAGGCCCAGGTCCATCCCGGACTGTAGCGCCACCTTAAGTAAGTAAGTAAACATAAGGCATAGGAACTCAAATTTTGGTGTGTAGAAACTAAAAAGCTTTAAAACATCGAAAATTGAACCGCCCACACCATCGGCCATGCCCACTTTTACAGTTGTGTTCTTCGAGATGATGGACGCAACGAATTCATTGGGCTGATGGATTTACTCTTTCATCAACCTTCGAGTTTGTTCTATACCCTATTCCACAGGAATGGAGAATATTAAGTTTGATACAGGCGAAAATGTTACATAGAGAAATAATAACGATAGACCCTTAAGACCTGAAGGGCATTAGATCGAGACCGAATTCTGAGTTGGATGAGCCATGTCCGTCCGTCTGTATGTCACCAATTTGTAGGGATTAAATTTTGAGGTAGATAGATGAAATTTTATACGTAGGCTCTCTATCATCCGAAGCAATACAAGAATTAAAATTTTTCGAATCCGCCCACAGACACGCCCACAACCGGTTTAAATGTGCAACTACCTCCAGTGCTTTCAAAACTGTAAGACGTCGTGAAAAGCTGAAATTTGACATTTAGCATCTTCTAATGAATATAAGATACAGTAGACCCTCGATATAGTGAACACACTACTTTTCGGAGGAAAAAACGGAAATATCGAAGCTGCAAATTGCATTTGTGTGTACGGCAAAGGGTCTACCAACCGCCTTATGTTGTTTTATTTGCATTGCATCTGTGTTAGTGTATTGCCGCTTCTGCTCATTTGAGTTCTGATTTTGTCGCAAAAAGTTGTTTTGAGTTGAAAAGCCTTATTTAATTTTACATTGTTTTATTATGATAAGAAATATTTTTTCTTATAACTTTGAGTTTTTAAAGGAATTTATTGTTAGTCTGTTAGCATGGAGACTAATTTCTACCTATATATGCTTATGTTTTTTTGTTAAGTTGCTGGTAAACGATTTAATGAATTTAAAAGAAAAGCCTATGTTTCTTACTCGCTTAAAAATGCAGCTTTAATTAAAGTCAACTTTGGAAAACCGTTCTAGCAACTCTCTCGAAGTA
The DNA here is from genome assembly GCA_947623515.1 of Neoascia interrupta. Taxonomy (NCBI): domain Eukaryota; kingdom Metazoa; phylum Arthropoda; class Insecta; order Diptera; family Syrphidae; genus Neoascia; species Neoascia interrupta. The sequence goes on from OX392462.1 coordinate 189,929,868, forward strand.
GTGAAAAATCTCAAAAAAGTAAACATGCCTGGTTTTAATTACTTCACTATATCGAGCGTCTACTGCATAGAAAATAAAAACGAAATCGGCAGACCATCCCTAGACGCCCCCTAGACGCCCATCGGTAGGCGTCGCATGGATTTAAAGAGTTAACCTTCAAATGTAATTTATTCAATATTTTTAATTTATTTAATATTTTTGTTCCAAATCGAAAAAATTTTTCTTAATATATTATGTAGAAAATACTTGGTTCTACATTTGGTTCACACAAAATTTTGAGCCACGCCAACATTAAGAGGCAGAATTCCATAAAAACCTATAAATTTCCAGAAAAACATGGATTTCGACTGCTTTTTAGCTTTACTACGGATAGAATAATAAATAAAATTAAGCACTTAAAGTTCACCGTATACCATTTCAGATTTCGTTCATACAAAGTTTTTGGTCACGCCCATCTTTAGAGGTCAATTTCACAAAATTATTGAATTTGAACCAAAAAATTACAGTTTTGCGTACATTTTAGCCGCGAGCTTGGATATTTCTATGCTAATATTGATTTTCGGTTAAAGGGGTTGGACATGCCACGCCCCTTTTAAAAAAAAGAAAGTAAACGCAAACTTATAAAGAATAACTTTTTTTCTATTTAAAATATCCGTAAATGGTAACGGGACGGGGATGGAAAACAAGAAAATAAACGAATGGAAGGGAGATAGGAATGGAGAGGAGAATAGGATTGAAAAGGAGAACAGGAATGGAAAGGAGAATAGGAATAGGAGTAGGGTATACCGCTATTACATACGCACTGCGTTGCACTTACTCACTGGTTTTATCTAAAATTATGCCTGGAAATCCTGTGCCCTAAAAATTGCATCGACCATGCCCACCTTTCCTGTTCAGTTATGTTCTTCGAGGAATAGGCAACACCATTAGTATACCAAATAGCCAACCGATTACTTGGTTCGTAAAAAAAACAAGGGTATGCGTAAGAACCTAGAGACAGGGGACTTTGCAGGGAATGCATCATTGCGCATAATCTGCATTTTGTTTCGAGTGTTGGCTGATATTACAACAATCAACAATAACTGTCCCATACAAGAAAGAACTTCAGTGATGGCGTAGGTCAAATGTTAGACCCGATATTAAGTTGCGATAAGTTTCAGACTACAAATACTATCTGGCTAACCTACTAGCCTTCATTCATTTAATATCTCCCAAACTAGATTCCTATGCTGAGCAAGCCTCACCTTTTTGTTAATGAAAATAATGTGTTAGTAAGTCTGATACACCTGTACGCCAGGTCGTTTCGTGAAACAAAGTCGCTTTTTGTCAAGGAAAATAAAACTTAATATTGGCGAAAATTTCATCAGCCTTTTGGTATAGTTTATTTTTTCTGTCCATTTATTTATAACAAGCGTACCTACAGCAAGTGTTGCTCTGGCAAGCATTTTTAAACAGGCTTTCCAATCCAATTCCACCAAAACGACGTAGTGTCATAAGCAATAAAATCGAATGGGTTTCACCTAAGTTTTCACAAGACCGTACGAGGCTATAACTCGACCATTTGCGTAGACACATGATTCGTGACAAGGCTTTTATTTTGTTTTTTAACTATATTAAACTAATTTGTAGAATAATCAATTATCGAACAAAACTTCGTGTAACTCATTTTACGTCGAAGCAGATTTATCCAGTTTAATCGAAATTTTTCGATGCTTCGTTTGACGCGCTAAAACGTTACTGGTTTCAAGTTCATTATGAAATCTTTCAAAACAGTTGGCGCAATCAATTTGAAGTACGAGTACACATTAATATTGACAGAACACCAATTTAACGATTCTTGTTTATTATACTGACACTTTAGCTATAAAATTTATAAGTTTATGATCGAGTCTCAAGCTTACTCAGGGGCTGCTTTTTATTATAACGTTCCAATTGGCGTACGGTCTTATCGCTCAAACCCACAACGCCCAAAAAAAAGTCTTAACAATTTGTTGTTAATTTGGCCGATATGGCATATCATTTGCGCTTTGTGACGCTTTTTACCTTGAGATTGGGGCGATATGACGCTTTTTTGGACTCTATGTCATTATAAAGTTTGGGCGTTGTGGTTTTGGGCGATAAGACCTAACGTCGATCCAAATAAAGATTGAAGGCTTACTGCGCCTAGCTGACAAATTTAGAATTAGTGAAAGCCAATACAAACCGACAGCTGGCCGTTACTGTCATCACATTATTTTGCCAAACTAGTGCGAACATTTTCTTTTTCACAAAAGACAAACAAGTAAATTATTTAGCCAGCCAATTGCCGGTGGAGATTAAGCCACGTCAGTTTTCAAAAACTTCCAAAAATTTTCCCTTGCTAGCTTTGGGCAGCCGTATTGACAGCTTTATTGACAGCTATATGTAGTTCTCTCCCAGTTTTACCGCCATGTATCGCATTCTGATCTTTCCAAGCTTCAATACGGTCAGTATCGAAGACTTAGACTATCCTAGGCTACAATTAAGGGGATTCAATCTTTAATTAGAACTAGAATTCCTAGAATTCTTAGAATACAAAATTCAATGTAGCTTCTGAAATGTTTTTTTTTTAGGTGATTTATTAAAATTTTAATGGTAAAATATAGAAATAAAACTTTAATATGAAAAGAAATAAATATGATTTATGATTTAAAAAATTTTATTTGTTTTATTATACATCAGCCTTTACTTCAAGCAAAATCAAAAACATGAGATTTTAGCACACATAAACAGTTTCAGACACAAAGGCGAAGAAATAGCTGCCTATTGTGATTCTAACATAGTCAAATCACAGCAATAGGTAATAAAGTTGACTTCAGCCCATTGGTCTTTTCTTCGATAAAGTCTTGATTTTGTGTTAGCCCGTCTGTAGTTTTTAAAATTCGCAAATCGAGATTTAAATTCCATTAAGTGAGTTTTACCTATAATTATCACAAACGCAAAGAACAGAATGTAACGCAAGATAGCCGAAGAATTGTCCCTGGTTTGGGTCAATGAGTTCCGCACAAACGAAAGCACTGTGTCTTAAAACCATAACCAAACATGATTCTTCCCAATGAATACTTTGCGTTCGTCACGTCAAAATACACAACTGACAGTACTGCGAAGTGTAGGACGCAACGTATTCATTGGGCGCAAACCTTAAGTGGCAACAGCGCTCCTATCAGGAACAGCTTCGAATCTCAGGACTCAGCCACAGATTTCGAAACGAAATTTCTAAACAGGAAGATATGGAGGCTTTATTTTTGACCATAATTATTAGACTTTCGGCATTAATTATAAATTTTAGTCGAGGTTTTTAGGTAAGAAAATTGGCGAAGGAAAAGTTTTTTTTAGCATTCGCCACTGAATTTGAATCTTTTCAAAATCGGGGATGCAGGTTTAACAGATCAGGGCTCTTGTCGCGAAAAAGCACTGTGCGTTTATTCCGGTATATCGTTGCCTAAAAATTTCGCATAAAATTAGCAGACAATTATGTACCTTGCTTATCCCACAAAATAAATAGATTTGAATTGTAGCCGAATGCGCAAAATAATCAAGTGGTGTGGAATAATATCGGTTTGAAAATTAGTTTGATTTTTATGTCAAACTCGAACATTTTTTGACAAAAATTCTAAATTAAATATATTTAAACCGACTCACTTATGTGCATTCTGGAGTCGGTTTGAATTTTATAAAAACTTGTTTGAAAACGGGTTTTGGGAAAAGCGATGCGAGTACTCAAATCGGTTTGAATAATCTTAATTCGATGTCATTCAGAGCTAACTATTGATAAACGACGTAAATGTCACTTTGGGTGCAAATTTCTGCCAAACCGAATTCCGAAATCCCAATGCGAAATCTGCTTCTGCTTGCAGTTCTTCACTACTTGCCCTCCTTTCGTAATACACTTAAAGAATTAATATGAGATTGAAAGTGACAATTGATTAAAGCCTCTGACCCAAAAAATCCGTTGCCTCCGTCACGTCAAACTACACATTTAACAACTCAGTTAAGTATACATTATTTCTTATTAAGTTCCTATTAGATCTTATTGGAAGTGACCCATAGAGGGAGCACGCGACGTACATCATTTCAAATAAAAAAGTGTGTTTTTAACTGAGCTGTCAGATGCGTATTTCGACGTAACGGATGTCAATGGATCAATTGTTCTAGACCCTAAAGTGACACCAGCATTGAGGCAGTTTCAACAATTAGATATTGTGAACAACAGCAAAGAACCTTGTTAAAATACGTGTCACTCACGAGTGTAACTCATGAGTCTGTCTCACTGTTGGGGGATAGTAAAAAAAAATCCTAAAATACACTTTCCCAACTCAATTATGTACTTCGTATTATCTGTAAGCTAAAAAAGTATTTTTCACAGTAATACATATATTTCTTAGCTTATAGGTATTAAGCACAACATCATTCAGAATGTTTTTAATGCGTCCAACAGTGAGACAGCTTATGTTGCCAACAGTAAAACACTGTCCCAGGAACTGAGATACAGAAAAAACTACTTATGCATTTACTTTGAGATAAAGAGCTCCAGAAGGTTTCTAAAAGAGGCTTTAATTCGCAGCATCTTAAGTCATCATTACGTCTTAAGCATCTTACGTCTTAAGCATCACCATGCACCTTAAGTCACCACATTGGCTCAAAATCTAAAAATACATTTTTAATTTTTCCATTCGCTCAAAGAGCTTCCAACCAACAGTGAGACAAGTGAACGTTTTTCAGTGTTTTTCTCTTTCGCGTAACAAATGGCTTTACATTAGTTAAAAGGGAAGGCTGAGATAGAGGTGTAGTGAAAAAGGCCACACACATCCAAAAACGGACCCATTGAGATCCAAAGTTTTGAGTCTCATTGAGAAACTATATTGAGAACGCACCTTGCTGCCCATCGAAATGACTGTCTCACTGTCGGTTTGTCTCCCCTACACATATTTTATTATACAAAATTTTCAACAAAAAAAAAGTTCCAAAGAAGTAATTTTGCAAAAAGTGCAGCAATTACCATTCTGAACCCGAATAGAACTCAAAAAGGTCTCGTATCTAGTCTCTAAATACGGGATATCTTTTCTAAAAATGATAGGAAAATCATCGATATCATGTTTCATACACCTCACAACATAAACTCTTTCCACACATAAATAATTAACTACTAAGCAGAATTTGTTTTATATTAATGTAAAGTAGTTTTCTGAGAAACCCTTTAACAATCGTTGGTTTGTAGATCCATACCGAGGGTCCTACCTACCTATTTGCCTAATACAGAACGCTTTCTCAGACATCTTATCTGTAACCTACCTTGCGTCTAGCTTCTTTGATCTCAAAGAACATCGAATCTAATTCCTTTTTGACGCATGACATTTGGACTTGGAACTGGAACACTTAGTACAATCTCGATTTGTTTGAACGAACATTCAACATCAACGTGGACCACTTCCTCTCGTCACGTAGCGCAGAGGAATTTTATGCTTAAAAATGTTTACTTGTTTTCTTCTTATTTTTATGTAGGTATCTAGATATTAAAACAAAATGTACACAATGCTCTGCCCCCATAACGACTGACGCCAAAGGCCCCGTAATCAAACGAAACATTTAAAATGCTTGCATCATCAAGACTGGCGGCGGGCGGGCCGCCCTTACCCCGGCTATCGCTCTAGGGTGGTGTCTCCTCTATTCTATCTCCAACTTGATTGCTTGCAACTATTTTCGTTCGGCAATTAATGAATGGCGGGTGGTTTAACACCTCAAACACAATAGACTGACGGCTCTGACTCAATGACGCCAGTTGCCATTCACTGAGCATGTGCTCGGCGAATGACCGTTGAGGAAACGTAACTTTATCTATCTACGTGGGCAATCGACTATACCAAAGGCTGGGGCTTAGATAAATATTTACAGCCGCGTCATGTGAGCACAAGCAATCTAGACCACAGATAAATACGCGGGGGCTGCGCACATCCTAAGGTGCAAATTGATATTGCAAGAGCAGAGGCCGTGCCAAGCCAATGTGTTCCCAGACTGATACGACGCGGCTTCGTAACATTGTTTCGCCTCATTATCACCCGCTGAAATCAATTACTGGCACGATGATGTTGGGTGGATAACGTTAGCGAATTCCTCGAACGCAGGTAGACATTGACCGCAGCACTTGCGGTTTTAATGGGGTTTGCCCGCTCTGTAAAAAAAAATCACATGAGCGCATTCAGCAACTGATTCGATTGTTGGCTGGCGTGCCCACAATCTCATTCGGATGAAAACAAACAACCTCTGGGTCCAAAGTTGTTCGCGCGTCGCGTCGCGTCTCTCCTCTCGCCACAAAATGTAGGCGCTGCTGCTGGACGGGACGACGAAGATGAATTTCTTCATGGAACACGATTTGTTTTCGTCGAATGCCGTGACTTTTTGATTTTATTTATGGCACGCCCCTATCACGTTCGGCAAACGTGATCGATTCCACTGACTTGACGTTGACACTATATGGCTTGCTGGTCGTGTGTGTGTGTGCTTAATTTAGTGTGCATATGGCTGATAAGTAGGAAATTTATTCGCACAAGCCCACATTTTTATTTGTTGTTATGTCGCCGCCGTCGTCGTCGCAGTCGTAGCAGAGTCGCCTGCTGGTTGTTTGTTTAATTAAATTATTAACCATTTTTTTTATTCAGAAATGGGAGGAAGATTATCTCTTGGGGTGGTGCACTGGGAGAAATTGTTTGAAGAATTGCGCTGTTGTTGACAACTTTGTTTCGATAATGAGGCTTTGGAAATTCCATAAAATCAACTCACTTTGACAAGTGCCAGATGAGATTATGTAGATACCTACACACCATTCTAGGTACGCCACAAGTCACAGTCACAGTTACAGAACTTTTGAAGAAAAGCCTACATACATACATATAGATAGGAAAACAAATGTCATGTCAGTCGCAACTAACAATAGACAGCCCGACCTTCCACGAGTCACGAAACACTTTTTGGGTAGGTACGTATAGGCACCTTACCTAGGTCGATTGAGTTTTATCAGAGGCCTTCGACGAGCGACATCTGTCATCGTCTTTTGCTCCCATTTAAGACCCCAAGTTTTTCATGCTTATCTCGATTGTAGACGGTGACTTTTTCATCGCTCGTGAAAAAATATACTTTAAAAATCGCAACAAGCAATTCACGGGTAATCCTACCACGGAACATAAAACAGAGATAAACGTAGAAAGATTAAAAGTTAATCCCAAAGTGTTTCCACAGAAAAAAAGAAGATAAACTTGACGTAGGTATGCTTTCATTATAGATATACTCAATGACATCCTACGGTGTAGAATGACAATCAGGTCCTCTGATGCACATATCCTTGTAAATAAGGTTTTTCTGCTCCAGGGAAACTCTGATCTCGACTCTGATAAATATGCCAGAATTTTTATTTCCGTTGCAGCGTTCGCACCTCATTAGATTTAAATTTTTCGTACAGGTCCAACTACATACACAGCACATCAACATCTATCATTCTTATGCCAGCGATTCTTTGTAGCACGAGCTTAAAGGCGTCGCAGAAACACTTTGCTGAGCACACTAACTGAACTGTTTTTACGACTTCTGTCAAAAAACATTATGCGGGAACCACAAAGCAGACTGGGCTTGGCCTCGGCTTGACGTTTGCAAGTTCAGCCATACGACTTCAGTGTTTCCTTACCCAATGAAGCTTGGCTTCAAAATGTTGTTTTCAAAGAGAAAGAGTGCGCAAAGAGAAAACGTAATGCTACGTAATGAGGCTCAGAAGCCCAGCACGAGTTCAGATGTGCTGAACTTTTGCTTCGAATGAAGCAAATCGGGGTTGATTTCGATTGCACAAACAAAGGCAATCAGTCTGTCTTATGGCTGAATTTGCATGAGTGTGTTGGTCATGAACGGATATGACGCAGAATATATGAGTGTGTCTACATTTTTAGCCAAACTGCGTATTATTTATTTATAAGTTGGACATGAATGTTCCACATAATAATGTACACTGCACTTGCTACCAGGGCTCTTGGCTGTGTGTGCGTATTTTTTAATTTATCGTGGCATGCATGGAGAACGTAGTGACTGCATAATAAAAGCTCTCTCTCAATGAGCGAAATGTTATTGCAAAGCCAGTTCAAAGCCCACGTATAGGAATGGGGCAAAGCCGAAGCCTGAGGCTGCTGTGTGGTCCCCGCTTTAAAGCGGGAGAGAGAGCTCATGGAAAGAGAGAGCTTTTATTATGCAGTCACCACGTTCTCCAAGCATGTCACGATAAATTAAAAAATACGCACACGCAGCCGAAAGCCCTGGTAGCTAGTGCTGTGTACATAATGTGGAACATTCATGTTCAACTAATAAATAAATAATACGCAGTTTCGCCCAAAATGTAGATATTCTGCGTCATATCCGTGCATGACCAACACACGCATACAAATATAGCCAAAGGCAGACTGATTGACTTCGTGTGTGCGATCACGAATCAACCCCCATTCGCTTCACACGAAGCAAAAGTTCAGCACATCTGAACTCGCGCTGGGCTTTTAAGCCTCATTACGTAGCATTACGTTTTCTCTTTGCGCACTCTTTCTCTGTGCAAACAACATTTTGAAGCTGAGCTTCATTGTGTTAGGAAACACTGAAATCTTATGGCTGAGCTTGTAAACGTCAAGCCAAGGCCAAGCCCAGGCTGCTTTGTGGTTCCCGCATTAACGTCGGTGATCTACTGCAACTGCAATGCAACTAATATTTTTAATTTCCATGTGGGTAGGTACTGACCAAGGTAAAGACCAAGCAGAAATAGTTGTTAGAACTCACAGTGTGATACCTGTGGGGGATAAAAAAAAAGAATATGGTGAGCTGCCAGCCAGAACTGAAGCTGAACAGAACTCTGACAAAAACTAAGACAAGTATGTGGTTTTCTGCAAATATAAATATAAACAAGACAAACTTGAAAAGCCGGAGAAAGAGGCTATGAAAAAAAGGCATCTGCATATTTAAAATTTGGCGAGCTAGGTGCCTCAATCGCCTATTAAAGTACTGTTTTACTCCTATGAAAACAAGTGGGAGAGTGCAAGAGTGCTTATGTAAAAACTTTAATCCATCTGCGATCGATTGCGAAATATCTTACCCTACCAAAAAATGAAACAGCCTCGCCTCCAAAAACTGGGCGTGATTTAAAAATATAACTGAATGCTTTATGCTGGTGATTGCGAACAAAAATCCGTCTTTTTAACTTAAAAAGATCGTTTTTTTTAAAGCCACGCCCACAAAAGTGGGCGGAGGCATATACTACATGTATAAACAGATTTTGAAAATGCTAATATCTACAACTTTTGCAATGTAATTATTTGTCAAATTTCAAATATATTTATTGAAAAACAATAATTTTAAGTTATAATCCTTTAAAAAATGGGCGTGGTCAATGTAAAGGCCTAATTTTTTCTGCCATTTCAAAGATAATTGCAAGGCAATGTCTTATACGAAAAATTAGTGCGCTATTGCAACAGCTAAAATTTGAAAAACGTATTTTTAAAAATAAGATATGGTCGGTCCATACATAGGCCTGTAGTGGGCTTGTCTGTCGGCGGATTCAGCTAGTTTTCAAACTTGAGCCTGAAAGGCTGGACTTTCAGCTCACTTACCATTTTCAGCTCTCTAGCTTAAAAAGTAAGGCCTAAAAGTTGTTTACATACGGACAGACGGACGGACATGGCTTAATCGATTCTCCTGTCGGTCCCATTATCTGCTAAAAGGTTAAAGGGGTCTACCGTGATTATATATTACTGCGTTACAAACTATACATCAAACTTAATATACCCTGGGTAGAATATAAAATAGGATGCTGAGAGCTTTATTGTGCCCAATTTTCGCAGTGTGTCTATTGTCTAATGATTTCAAATCGATACCCAACCCACCACCTTTTTACCGATTTCAAGGCCGCGTTTGCCTGCATTTATAGAGACGAGCTAGCGCAATGTCTAGTTTTGGCATACCTGCCAAGCTTGTCATTTTGCGTAGAATGACGACGGAAAATTCACGTTGCTCAGTAAAGACCTCACCGAACCCTGAAATGTCAAAAAAGGGTTTAGAAAAAGCGATGCGCTGTCATGAAATTCCTTAGCCACAATACTTGAGAGAATTGTGCAGAACTCCCGCGCCAACACCAGATGCACAAACTTTCAAAAGTGTTTAAGTACTCACATACCCTGACGACAATGATATAATTGTCAGAACAAAGCGTGGGTGGTCTTGATGTCAGTAAAACCTTCGCAAGTATTAAAACGGAAGCGGCAAATATGGGTTTAGCAGTAAACGAGGGTAAAACCAAGTATATGGCTGTCTTCAAGATGAGACACCCAACACCGACATCTTGGACAGAACGTCACCGTAGACAGCTACGACAACAAATCACCTCGGACAACGACAACAGCGCTGAGGTCAAACGAGGGTTAACTCTTGCCAATCGCTGTTTCTTCGGGCTAGGAATGCAATTAAGTAACAGAGCCCTCTCTCGAACAACTAAAGTGTTCATTTAAAAGACCCCCATCATCCCATTCTTGATCTTTGGTGCTGAAGCATGGACTGAAGCCCGTAAAAACGCTTTGGGTTAATACGAGATGTATAAATCCTACGAGTGATTTCTGGTCCCATCTGCATAGACGGAGAATGAAGGAGTAGACGTAACACCGAATTGTACGTGCTGTACAGCGACATTCACTTGGTCAGAATCAAAATTCAAAGAGTCAAAATTCAAAGACTGCTATCGCTCGGTCACCTAGAGCGGATGGATAACAACGCCCCGGCCCAGAAATCTTCGAGTCCACACCGCAGGGGAAGCGCCAGTAGAGGAGCACCGAAACTAATGTCGTGTACGCAAGTGGAAGGGGACCTCAGGAGACCATCCCCCGGTTGATCTCTAGCCTAATTATGAAGACCTAAAACCTTCAAACATACAGACGGACGGACGGACGGACATGACTTTAATAATTCACGTCGGTCTCGATCATATCTCGAAAAGTTCTTAGGGTTCAACGGTGATTATTTCACTATGTTACAAACTATGCATTAAAATCAATATACCCTGGGTCAGGTTTAAAACTTTAGCCACTTTAAAAGGGCCTTCTTTTATGAATATTGAATTGCAGTAGTTCACACCCACCGGTGAGTTTTTTTTAACTTCTTCCTACACTATTGAAAGTTTTGAGAGAGTCTTTAATAAATTACGAAACAGAAATTGACGTTGACTGTTGCAGAATTAGAAAGTAGCCCTCAAGGATTTCAGTCCATCAAGGATTTGTAGCTCCAGGGTCGCAAGAAGGCTGATTAAAAGAAGGGCAGTTGTGAGTAGCTATTTCGCAAATTCACAGAACTGTGGGAAAGAACAAAAAGGAAGCATCAACTGATACAACAACATCCCGAAAAAGCGGTCAACTCAGTGGCCTCTAATTGGATTTCCTACAAAAAAAGGTTCAAAAACGGAGTATGAAGCCAACATGTATGCAAGTCAAAACGAATTATAAGTATAGGTAAATCGCTGGAGCGATGCAGAAAACTATCATGCTGCGATGAGGTCTACTAAACAGCTTCAGTCTAGGAAATGCATTATAGTAACACTCATGTACAACATCTAAATGGCTAACAATGAGCAACCTATAGTAATTAAAATTTTCGATGTAAAAAATGTAAAAACCCACCTAAGCTTAAATATCTCCCCTTGCATGACTCAATTGATAAAACAGCTGAATTCTCGAATGAGTCACAGAGTGACAAAATCACAACAAACCACTATGAACTCTTCTGTATCTCTAGGGTAACTATATTTAGATTTACAGCAAAACTAGTTGGCATATAGTCCAGTGTTCATTAGCTTGTATAACATAAATAAAAATTTGATAAACCTCTGGACTTGGGGTCACGCAGGCCAACATTCCTATATGCTATCCAGACAAAACAGGGTGACCATTAATCAAAATTAGCAACAAAGTTCTTAAGTTCATCATTGGGTTATCTATCTTCGCCAGAGGCGGCAAATAGAATAAAATAAAATAATTGTTCTTCAAAAGGTCACTGGAAACTTTTTCCACTATCGAGTATGGATCACCCATACATTCAATGATATGATAGTTGGGAATCAGCATGGGGGGTTTGTTGGCACGCATCGTTCTTGAAGTTTATTTCTAGGAAAACTATTCAAGTTTTGCGTTGCTATTGCTATTTATATCGACTCGTCAAGATAAATTTCTTTATGCTCAAGGCATCATCGGATGATGGGGACTTTCTTACGAAATGATTTTTCGCGTTGTCATTAAATCTAGTAGTATTGTTTTAAAAAATTAAATTTCAATTAAACACACTTTCAGATTAATAAAGAGTCTTTTTTGTGTTGAGGGTTTTTGCGTGCGCAGATAGAGCTCCTGTGGCTTGTCGCAATCTATGTATGTTTAACGAACGAGTTGATCGTCATTTGTTCAGATCGTAAGATGTTTTGCTGTATAAAACAGAAAACAAAATGAATTATATGCTCTAATCAAGTGACATTGTTCACGCGTTCTTCACGTGAACTATAATGGTCCCACTCAATATGCCATTGGCTTTTCCCTCCGTGTCGTCGGAGTTTATATTTAGTCAAAAGATAAATTTAATTTTCTCTTATCTTCTTTTATCTTTTGGTAAAATTAAAATAAATATAAAATAAATAACATAATTTAAATATTTATACTGATTTTTGAAGACTTGAAATCAGTATGAAATGCGCAAATGGGTCATTGTCAGAATGAAATTTATTTTCAAAGTATATTTCTGAAAAAAAAGTTAACGAAGCCGTGTTTGTTTGATTATCTTTGTTGTTTTGACTTGAAAGCTTCTATCAATCTGGTTTATTTAGACATAAAAACATAAATATTCTGCAGAAATATTTATTTGGCACTTTTGGGGTAAGAACATTTCGAAAAATTTTCGGAAAAAAATGGTGTTAGAAACAAGTAATAATTTTTAGCAATTAACTTCCTCATGATCTGGTTATACTTCTGCATTTCTAACGATAAACAACAGTAGGGGCTAACATAAGAATTGAAGAAAATCAGAAACAATTTTTGGGTGCGGCTTTTGAATACACGATATAAGTACGTATTGTGGGGTGCCGTGGCCTAGTGGTTAGTGTGTGTGCCTACTACGCCGGAGATCTGGGTTCGTCGTACCATTGCCACCTGAAAAAAAAGACTCGTTCCTTTTCACGGTACCCACCTTTTCGAGGGTCTGACGAGCCCTCCGAGAGTATCATTTGTCTTGAAAAACATTTAAAAGTGCCGTTCGGGTTCCACAAAAAATTGTAGGTCCCTTTGTATGTGAAGACAACAACACGCACAACATATGTAGGTACATTGTTGAGAAGTTGACCCTGGTTCACTTCGAGCTGTTGCGCCACTCTATTTAGTACGTATTGTTGTGAAGATTTTATTTGTATTAGTTATGATGCCCTAATTTACCCCTGGATTCATGCAACCAAATTGACTAACAGCCGGATCTCGATTCGATTGAATTTGTTTTCGACTCTGCTGCGAAGAACAGTCAATAACATTACTGACGAGATTTAATGTTACATTGGTGTCAGAATTTCTTCTTCTTAAAACAGAAAAAGTTGTATAAAACAAAAAGAACAACAAAAAGATCCCGAAGGAGCCCTTAAGTTGGATTCAAATGTCTTAAAACATTAATATGGCATCTTATGAGAAAGTGCAACAGTGCGTATGCAAAAGCTTCAGTCCATCTACGACGGATTGCAAAATACCCGACCATACCAAAAATAGAACCACGCCTCCAAAAAGTGGGCGGGATATCAAAATATAACTGTTGAATGCTTTGTACCAGGTGGTTGCATACGTTTCGGCCTAAGACTCCGCCTTTTTAGCTAAAATTACTTTTTTTAACACCACGCCCATAAATGTGGGCAGAGGCACATACAATATATACATAAAAGTTAGAAAATGCTAATTTCTACAACTTTTGTCACATAATTTCTTGTTAAATTTCATATATATTTATTGAAAACCAGTCATTTTAAGCTAAAATCCCTTAAAAAGTGGGCGTGGTTAATGAAAAGGCTAAAATTTTTTAGCTACTTCAAAGACAAGCACAAGGCAATGTTACACACCAAAAATTAATGCGCCATTGTAACACAGCTAAAATTTGGAAAAAGTATTTTTTTAAATTTGAGATGGTCGCACATACAGGCCTGTGGTGGGCGTGTCTGTGGGCGGATTCAGCTAATTTTCAAACTTGATCTGAAAGACTGGACTTCCAGCCAACCCACCAAATTTCAGCTCTTTACCTTAAAATTTAAGGCCTAAAAATTGTTTATATACGGACGGACGGACAGACGGACAGACGGACGTGGCTTAATCGATTCTCTTGTCGGTCACATTTATGTCTCTAAAAGGTCTTAGGGGTCTACAGTGATTATTTCACTGCGTTTCACTGCCATATAAAAGCTTCTGAATACATTAGGATGTTGAAAGTTGGTATGGACAGCGTCGACTAAAATCCATAGATAACAACTACCAATAAACAGACATTGCAGCAGCTCATCTAAATTGAATATTTTTCCCTGAGGTTCTACGAAAACAACTCAATTTCATATTTTAAATTATACGAAACGTATCAAAGAACGTTTAAGGGTGGGTTTTTAACTTAGGTTTGGAATTGAAGGTTTAGAATATTTAAAGCAACCTGACTGTGTTGAAACGATCGAACCGCCAACCAAATAGACCAAAGCTAATTGACGCAGGACACAAATATAACATAATTCAGAGTGGCAAATTTAAGCTTTACCGTGGGACCACAATGCCCGTAGCGGTGGTATGTAGCAGTAGTACGTAGTACAGTCGCGGAGCCATGTGGTGTAGTACGGAAAAAAATTGAACACAATGGTGTAGCGCGGCTATGTCGAACAAAAACCTCGTTTATAAACAATGGCCTATACTCTGAGTTAATTTGAACTAGATTTAATATTTTTGTACAACGGATGACACAAATCTCATCTCAATAAACTTTTCGACGTCCTTTTCCTCCATTGTTTATTTAACTTGTATTGAACTGTCCACCGTGTAGTGCTGTCAACCGTGTAGCGCTACGAAAGTTAAAAGTTGGCCAACTCTTACTACCGCCACAGCTACGCGCTACCGCCACAGACACACATTGTGTGCGCAATACACTGAATACATGTGTTTTAACTTTTGACAGCTCTTACTACCGCTACTACTACCGCCACAGCTACATCACTGTGGTTCTACGGTTAGTTTAGAGCTCAGCTATTCAATGAGAGTTTTAGCTCGATACATAAAGAGTACCGGACCAAGTCAACTCATACCTTGTTTGTTTTGTTCTTGATTGGGCAGTCGCCGCGGCGAGATTATACATTAACCGTTTCCTCAATACTAGAACCTTCCATAGTGGACACCGTGAGCGGCCAGACACATAGGCTTACAACTCTTCTTGCGAAGAAGAGTATGCGGTGCCCGATGTAAAGGTCTGCTTTGTTTTATCGCGTATTATTTCGAGCACCGTAAGCTGTAAAATATTCCCGACAATTCCAAATGTACACCTGGTTCTATTGTGTAAAGAACAACGGCTTGTGTTGCACCGATGAAGACTTAAGTTACGTTTCGCGTTGCTTTGGCATCATTTGTTTTACTTGTTTGTATTCTGAAATTGCATTTTCGAAAAAAAAAAATAACAAAAACGCATGAAAACATGGTGGCTGTTGGCTATGTTGGCTCAAATTTTATTATGGAGTGAAGATTATTATTATTATTTATTTCCCAACACTTATAAACTGCAAACTATAAAAAATAAGGTAAATAAATATCTCCTTACATCTCGCGGCACTGTTTCAGTGTTTTAGGTTCGCCTTTCCTGAGAGAAGACATTAAAAAAAGATTGCTGCTCTCAATTAATGTTTGTAAGCTCAGGCCTTGCGTTGATGTTCCCTGCCCGGTGGTAGGGTTGGATTCATTTGTGGCCCAGACATTGCGATGCTGATTCCGCATGTTCTGGAGGGGTCGGATTTTAAGTTGGAGTTTTTATTTGAATTCTCACTTACTCAGTCTTGAGTACCAGGCCTTGCGAGTCTTTCCCCGCTGTGGTCTGAGGGGATATGTGTATATATGTGTGTATATACGGGATGGGTGCTGAGGTATTGGGAGGTAGGTATTGGAAGTTTTTGTCAGTCAAAAAACAGTCAAAATATTCAGTTTGACGCTGTTGTAGGTCTCTACATATTCCTCTACTGTCCACCAGGAATCCCATTTGAACTTTTCCATTCGTCAATAGTGATTTTTCGAACTAATTTGGAACTGTACTTCTCTTTTTCTGACAGCAGTATTATGTTGTGTTTTCTGTCTATTTTATTTTCAGAGCCTTCAGACAGAACATTAAAGTGTCCAAGCAAATATAGTCCGATTTGGACTAACGTAAAATTGTATTTTAAATTATAATTTAGTGGTTTTTCTGTCGAATTTAGAATGTAATATTTTTCATTCCTTACACAACGAAAAACTAGATTAGAAGTTTTCAGGTTCAATGAAGCCAACAAGAGGATAAATTATACAAAATACAAGTAATAGTTTCAGTAAGGATTGCAACAGGGCACCCTATACAAGTAACAGTTTCGGTAGGCCTTACTTCAGGCAGGTAACTTCGGTAGGCAGGTAACTTCATATAAGCAACCGCTTCGGTGAAGCCTGCGCAAAATAAAAAAAACCATACGCAAGTAGTAGCTTCGGTAAAGCTTGCAACGAATTGTCTGCCAGAGGTTTAGTGATACCGAAATTTCTGTACGGCTTTATAGATGTAGTTTGTGTCCTGCACTGAACTCCCGAAACTGTTGTTAATCTTTATAGAAACAGTAGATTTCTAAGATACCTCGTTGTAGCTTTTTCATATACGGTCTTATACTAAATGTGCCTCGGAAATTATGAGTTTGTTGCATCGGCAGGTACTATCTAAAATAATAGCCTCCCAAAAATTTAAAAAGTTAGCGTTACCGAAGAAAAAAATTGTTACTTGGGCAGAGTTGTAAGGCGTTTATAAGTATTTATATATAACTTTTTTTCATACTTCGTCCTCAAAATTATAAAAATCATGATTCCAATATTCTCGACACAGGCGCGTCTTAAGTCTTCAGAAACTTCCAAAAGTTCCAAGTTACATTACTTAAGGACAACGTGTATATGAAATGCCATTTTTAGAATAACTCGATTTTTGAAGGTCTTAAGTCTTCTTTAACAATTTTCTTAAGTAATTGGAAGGAGTGGATGAGCTGCGGTGGGGTTTCGCATAATTAGGCAAAGAAACTGCTTTTGTTGTAATTAGCAACCAAATTTTCAATTTCAAAACTCTTTGAAACTAAAAGAAGGTAGAGCCAATAGCAGTCAAGTTAAGCAGGATTTTCAGCTTGTTTTTAGTTTTACAAAGGTAAAAAATAATAGCTGTTGAATTAAAATAAAATTAGCACGGCTCGGTACAAAGAGTGGGGTAAAATTTAAACCTGAAAATATGATTTCTTCTGATTTATGCCAATTCACACGCAAGCCACATGCTAATTTGAAGCTTTTGTGGTTGAGCTAGAGAACGGCTTAATTTCCGCTCGAGTCAGGCACCCAAATCGAATCTATTTTTGGCTTTTCCGCAAAACGATTGATTCTACATTTTTTTTTTAAATCTCCAGTTTTTTGGCTTCAATTTACCAAGAAATTGATGCTGCCATCAATGTCATGCCTGCAAAGCATGTACCCTCAAAAGAATATTTATTTTTATCTTAAAAAAAATTGAACAGAAACCATGACGCGCCTTCCATTAAAATAAGTTTTGCTATTTACTCGAGGAGGGGAAAAAAACAACCTGCGTAGGTTAATCAACCACAATAGTTGGCGTTTCGCCCAAAGAATTTTCTGTTGACATAGGCCGGGAATATTTCGTCATTTTTTTGGCCGCTCAATGCGTTCTGGTCACTCAGGTTTTGCTGATCTAAAAATAGTACCCACAAAAAGAGAGTCTCCCAAAAGGTTATATTTTTAATTAACTCAATATCACTGGGCAGGGTTTGATATAGTCTCGTGCCGTACCCCACAAGGCCATGTGTAATGATTATCAAGCCGTCCGCATTTAACCAAAACAATAACTGGTTGAATCCAGGAAGTATAATAGATTTTATTCCCTCAACTTTAACGCGTAGGTACTCTGTTTATTTTCTGGTAGTGTAATGAGTATACGAAATTAAGTAAACAAATGGCTAAGCCTTATCGTTGCGATAAAGACCGTCTACGTCGAATTATTCCACCAAAAAATGTTGTCAAACTAGATTCCGTGGTAGGTGGTGGCAGTGGCAGATCATTCTATACTCAAATCCGAAAAATTGTTGTGCGGAGCACTTTAATCATCACACTTTTGCGTGGTACTACCATGGAAATAATGTTTTTGAAAATTGACTTCAATTACCGAGGCATAATCTTGAACGCGCCTGATAGACAGGCCAAGGGTTAGTCTTTATTAATAGCTAAGGACACTTAAAAATATCACCAGCGACGACGACGCGACGTGTGAAGTGTGGTATGCTTAAAAGTCACGCACGCAGCTGACATGTATGATTATTAATTGTTTTGATTGATTTCAGATCTGCCCATAAATTTTTACGACAAGGTATTATCGAATCGATAGTAAAAAGCAAAATTGAACTTTGGCTTCGAAAAAAATGTCAAATTTTCATATGGTGTGAATATCTTATCTTTGTTTACTTTGAGCCTGACGTAAGACGGCCTTGCCATTGTCATCAAAGTAATTTTGGCCCAATGCCGCTGATGTGCTTCTTTTTTTTGGAAAGAAAAAAATATTTTTATTTGCATGGGGTGCGAAAGAATGCATGGCTGTCAATATAGTATTTTTTTGTTTCTAACTAAGATAAGAGAATTTAGGTTAGATAGGTTTTGTCTTTATGATTGGCCATAAATAAACTTTTTTTCTAGCAAATATCAACAAATGAGTCGCCAAGCTAGTCAAGGCTATCAAAATTAGATTATTTCATGTGAAATAGAAATGATTTTATCTTTGGAGAAAAAACTTTCACAAGTCACTTGACTTGTTGAGTTATCTCAAGTTAGGTAAACGATTTTTCACAATATTCTTTTTTTATGAATCATTGCCTTATTAATAGTGCTACGTTTTAGTTTTATTATTGACCAGTTGCAACATCTTTATTTGAAAGAAGCATTAGGAAGCCCAAGTAAAATGGTTTGTATAAGGCTTACAGAAGTTCTCAGTAAAGGTTGCTTGCAAATGAGTGTCTGTTGCAAGCTAAACCGATGCGAGTAAAACCTGTTAATGCGAGTGAAAGTTTCTAAAAAACTTGCAACAGAAAGTCTTACAAAAGCAAAAGCTTTTCCTTCAATAGGAAACTCGCAACAGGACATTTAATAGAAACAATATCCTTGATAGGGCTTGCGAACAAAGTCCTTATACAATTTTAAACTTCGATGAAGCTGCAGCAGAAAACCCAATACGAGTACATAATCAGCTTTGTTAAAGTCAACCATGCAATGCCTGATATACCACTTATAAGTAGTAGTAGTAGTTAGTAGTAGTAGTGACTTTATTTTTAACAGTTTTTCTTTTGGGTTTACAATATTAATAATCTCTTAGATCCCCCTTCAAAAAAACAAACTCCCCTTTCGGGTAGGGGTTAGAATATACCCGAGGTAAGGCATGCCTGTCGTAAGAGGCGACTAAAATCCAACCTCCGTATGCCGAGCGCGTAGCGCATACAAACCATGCAATGGACAAAACGAACGGAAGTAATACCCCAAGTGGTAATCCAGCATCACTGGCAAATCCACCCTCTTCGGAGGCAGGCTCTACGGATTCTGGGGAGAGCCATTTATTGCTTTCAAATCCCTTTATGAAGAAACCAAGGGTACCTCGATCACCACCACCTAGATCGATCATCTCCGGGAAAGGAAGACCGCCGGTTAATCGGGACTCAGCGAAAACTAAATGCTTTGAAGCGGAAAACAACGAACTCCGCGCTAAGCTTAAAGATATGGAACGTCTCTACCATGAGCTCAAAAATGAAGTAGATTCGTTACGAAAAGAAAACGAGGCTCTTAGGAATCCCCGTGATACTACAAAACGTGAGGACACGCCGAAGCGTCAAAGCGAATAGGTGACAGACGAAGAAGAGCTTGCACGTGAAACTAATCCGTCTCTTAAGAAAAGATCTACCAAAAAATGAAAAATTGGGTCTTCGCCAGTAGTTGAGGCCGTATATAAACACGATGAAACACCAACCGTGTCAAAAAAAGCGACAGCGGAAATTGAAGAAAAAATTCGCCAACCGCCTGCAATAAATGTCGTTGGGGTCGCAGACTACGGAAACCTGCGAAATATCTAAAAAATACTCTGGGGACGAAGTATAATTTAATTTCTCTTCGAAATAATGTATGGAAAGTCAATGTCGATGACTCTGATGCCTATCGCGCACTTTCGCAAAAATTAAATACCGAGAATGTACAATGGTATACTTACGAAAACAAATTCGAGAAGCCGCTTCGGGTTTTCGCTAGGGCGGGACTTCACCCAACCTGCACGAAGGAAGAAATTGTTGAAGATGTTCAAGCCATACTTAAGAAAGAAAAACAACGTACGGAAGGAGAAAAAGACACCGTGGTCAAGCGCGGTCTTCCTATTTTCATGCTGACGTTCGATAGGATTGAAAACATAAACGAAATATATAAAATAAAAACAATCCTAAATATCAGGGTAAAAATTGAGCCCAAGCGAAAGGGCAATAGACTAATACCTCAATGTAAGCGATGCCAAGGCTTCCGACATACTCAAGCGTACTGCCAAAAAGAACCGCGATGTGTCAAATGCGCCGGTGGACATCTTTCAAAAGATTGCAACGTAAGCAGTCAGGCCCCAGCGACTTGCGCCAATTGTAATGGAAGTCACCCGGCGAGCTACCGAGGTTGCGAAATCGCAATAGAGCTACAAAAACGTCACGAAACTGTTAAGAGCTGTTAGAGCTGACAAGCCGAAAACTCTAAAATCGGTCAGAAATACGAGATTGACAAGGAAAAAAATACAAACTCCGCAAGAAAACGTCGCCGGTCCAAGTACACAGGGAAAATCATCACTCATCGGCCCAAGATCGTACGCTGAAGTCGCGTCACACAAAAGCAAACCTCCAGAACCTACCACAACAGATTCGGTATCTCAAATATTATTTATGATATTGGAAACGCTTGAGCAACAAACTAAAGTTAATCAAGTAATATTTGACAAACTGAGCGAGCTAGAGTTTAAACCTCGCAAAACGAATAACAAATCATGAATATGAAGCTCATTAACATACTTACATGGAAAGCAAATGGTCTTTTAAAGAAAATCGACGAACTAGAAGTATTTCTACGGGAAAAAAATATTGACCTATGCCTGATTTCGGAAACACACTTTAACAAGGGATCCGGACCCAAAATTAGAGGTTACATCGACTACCACGCGCACCATCCATCAGAAAATTCGAGAGGCGGATCCTCTCTCTACATCAAAGACTGCATTAAGCATTACAAAAACGAAGAAATTGAGCTTGACTCTATGCAAATAACTTCAGTATCGGTAAAAATAGGTCACCTAGATTATAATATTGCCTCGAGTTATTTTCCTCCACAGTATAGGCTAGCGGACGACGATCTTACTCCCCTCTTTGACTTACTTGGGTCGAATTTTATTATCGGCGAGGACTTTAATGCGAAAAACACCTTTTGGGGATCACGGTGCAATTCAACAAGAGGTAGAGTACTCTTTAAAGCTGGCACGAAACGTGGCGTTTTCCTTTCGACGGGAAAGCCAACGTATTGGCCAACCGACAGAAACAAAGTATCTGACCTTGTCGACTTCTTTATCGCAAAAGGGGTTCCTTGCCACCTCACAAATGTAGAAGAAGGCTATGATCTCTGTTCGGATCACTCGGCAGTCGTTTCGAAGATCGGCGGAAGTCTAGCAAAAAATGAGAGAGCGCCTAGGCTAACTAATAACAACACCGGCTGGGATGGCTTTAGGAAATACTGCAAAGAAAATGTATCTCTACATGTACCACTTACAACCCCTTTAGAAATAGAAGACGAAGTCGATAAACTCGTTAGAACTATTCAAGACGCTGCTTGGAACAATACTTCTTTCCGCGGATCAATTTACCCGCGCGAAATTGAAGAGCTCATACGCGAAAAGAGAAAGGCTCGAAAGAGGTGGCATTTGTCTCGAGCTCCTCCTGATAAAACCATTCTGAATGGGCTATCTAGCAAATTAAAGCACTTACTTCAAGATTTTAAAAGTCGCGAGACTACCAACTACCTCGAAAACTTGACTGCCGATAGAGGGTCAAACTATTCACTTTGGAAAGCCGTGAAGTCCATTAAAAAGCCCATAGTACACTTGGCGCCAATAAGAAAAGATAACGGTGAATGGGTAAAAGGCGACAAAGAGAAAGCAGATGTATTTGCAGAACATCTAGAAGAAACATTCAAACCGTTTGACGGGGAGCCGTTGGTTGACGATCTGTATCGCAATGCGGAACTAGACAATTATCGAATGAAAACCGTGACACTGTCTGAACTTCGTCAAACAATCCGATATTTGAAGAATAACAAAGCTCCAGGCTACGACCTAATTTCTGGTCATATTTCTGGTCTAATTTCTATCAATGAGAATTTCATACGTTCCACGGCAATGGAAAGTCGCAGAGGTAGTAATGGTTCCGAAACCAGGGAAATGCCCAAACGACAAAAAATCATATAGACCGATTTTGCTTCTGCCGATTATATCTAAAGTCTTCGAGAAACTTGTGCTCAAACGACTGCAACCAATAATTGAAGAAATACGATTGATTCCGGATCACCAATTCGGCTTTAGGGTCAAACATTCAACAATTGACCAGGTCTATCGAATAACTAATGAAATTGAGAAAGCCTTGAGAAAGCGAAAATGATATGTTCTACCGCTTTTCTTGACGTTTTCCAAGCCTTTGATAAAGTTTGGCACGAAGGCCTAAAATATAAGCTACGGAAAGTTTTGCCGGAAAAAATGTATGAACTCTTAGAGTCTTATCTTGCCAACAGACTATTTCAAGTGAGATACGGGAGCGAATACTCAGAATTCAAAGAAATACAAGCCGGCGTTCCACAAGGTAGCGTCCTCGGTCCAACACTTTTTACTTTTTACAAGAGATGTACCTTAAGTAGAGACAACGACTGTAGCCACGTTTGCTGACGACACGGCTATCCTCTCTACGGATAAGACAGTCGAACTTTCAGCGGGAAAACTCCAACGCGCTTTGAATAGAATATGCGAATGGACAAAGGCCTGGCGGATCCTCCTAAATGAGACAAAATCAACGCATGTAAATTTTACTTACAAGAGAGTAATCAACTTACCTCTATTTATAAACTCGGTACAAATTCCGTACGCAAACGAGGCGAAATATTTAGGCATGACCCTAGACGCAAAACTTAAGTGGAAGCCACACGTTAAGAAGAAACGCGATGAACTTGAAATCAAGCTACGAGAACTGAATTGGCTTATCGGACGTTATTCGAAACTAAGCGTATATAACAAACTGCTATTGTATAAGCAAGTGCTAAAACCATCTTGGACGTACGGTATACAACTTTGGGGTTGTACCAAACCAAGCAACATATCTATTTTAGAAACTTTTCAGAATAAGACACTAAGAGCAATCGTAAATGCTCCATCATGGTATATAAGAAATAGCGATTTACATCGAGATCTAGGCATCGCAACCGTGACCGACGAAGTAAGAAACTTTGCTCGCAAACTTCACACTCGCCTTCACGGCCATTGCAACCACGAAATAATCCGAACTCTGGATCAGACAAATCTTGCACGCCGACTACAACGAACAAGACCGTTGGATCTAGCGTCGTAAGAGAAAACCGCACATAATGACGGTATTTCAGGTGCTTTCGTTGGAAGGTAGCCTGCCAAACGCGATTACTATACAGAAGCTTGAACTACTTGTTAAGGAAACTTAGTCGTAGTCTTACAAAGATTGGGAGGTTTTTTAGTGAGTAAGAATCTCACACTACTATGAGCACGCGCGTTCGATTCTCATAGTGCCTATGAAGGTTTTTACCTACCCACGGAAAAAAAAAATCTCTTAGATAATGACATATTGCAATTTGTAGAAAATCTAAAGCCGATTTCGTTTGGCAGGAAGCCGTCTACCAGATTGACATTAAAATAATTGTACTGGTTATATTCTTATAATTAGAAGTTTTCGTTCAAAATGTGGGTTCTATAAGATAGAGCACTAGCGGTATAATTATAAAGCTGGTCCCATCCCCTGTCTCCATTAAGTATGCTTAATACTTCTTCTGCGCAGAGTGTAGCAGTACTGAAGATCTGCAGACGGAATTCGCTTAGGATGGGACACACGGCAAGGAAGTGGAATATATCTTCTGTTTCCCTTCGGTAACATAAACTGCACAGGATAGGAAGATCAGGGCGATGTGGTATGTAATTAAGCGGCAAAAGCTCTCCCCTTATTTTGAAAATTAGACTCATCCTTAGATTAGTACTGTTACACAAAAAATAGGTTCCATTGCCCAGACGAAGGTTTAACTTGCTGTAGAAAGTTCTGTGCTGCGAAGATCGGGCTACGTTAATGAATTGGTCGAAAAGCCGCCCTCCTGTTTTCTCCAGCAAGGAATATAGTTTCTCTTTTAGACAAGAAGGTGCCTCTTCGTGGTCGAGTAGAAGATCAAAGTGACATGCAGATGCCAGCTCGTTCCACCCTCGAACAAAGCTGCTCCGATTTCTTAGCATGTACAAAAGCACTACCTTCGGTAATCGTTCGTTCCGCATTGACATGACTCTCACAATATATTCGATGTGTAGTTTGAGTGTGTTTAAGAAGAGAGGCGCTATTCCAGTCTATAGATGAATCATGCAATTTGGCGTATTACTAGGGAGCTTAAAAATCCTCTTGATGAAATAGCGCAGGAATTTTCCGACGAGCTCGAAAGAAGAGTAACCCCATACTTGGGCTGCATACAGGATAATGGAGGAAGCAGCTGAACGGCATAGCTTTTGCTTCACAGTGTGGGTAATATTTTTATTATTTATACAGTTCACCCATACTGAAGCAACTGCCCGTTTAGCTTCTGTTAGCTTCACTCTTAAATGCTTGTTCAAGCCAAGATTTGATGTGATTAGAACTTCCAGATATTTATATTCCCGCACCACTTCAATTTGTTCACCTTGAAATATCCACTTCTCGCGTTGGCAATGGCGACATCCACCATCCCTAAATACCATTATCTTCGACTTTGATAGATTCACAGATAAGTTCCATGTTTTGCAATATAATTCTAATCTGTTGATCATTAGCTGCATACCTTCTACTGTCTCTGTGAAAAAGGCCATGTCATCTGCAAACAAAAGGCCCGGTATTCTCGTGTGTCCTATTTCAATTCCACCTTTAACTGCATCCGTAATGTCATTGAAATAGCAAACGAAGAGCAGCGTGCTTAGAATACAGCCCTGCTTAACTCCCATAGCGGTCTCGAACTCCTCCGAAAGGTGGATGCCATCCCATACAGAAGCAACGTTGTTTTCATACATGGATCTCAAAACATTTATCACCTTGGTAGAAAAACCAATCTGGAGAAGCTTGTAGAAAAGGGCCTCACGAGCCAACGCATCGAACGCTGCTCGAAAATCGATGAAAAATGTGTAAAGTATCTTGTGCCCCCTTTTATAGATCTCAGCCGTATTTACAAGAGCGAATATCTGGTCAACCGTTGAGTAGCCCCGCCTAAAGCCAGCCTGAAACTCGTGGAGCACATTCTTCCGCTCTACACAAGATGTCAGTCTGTTGAAAAGAACTGCAGCGAAGAGTTTTGTCGAAGTGTTCAAGAACGATATTCCTCTGTAGTTGGTTGGGTGATCTAAGTCCCCCTTCTTGTGCAGTGGATAGAGTATAGCTTGCCGGAAGCTTCCTGGGACATCTGCGGAATCAAAGATGCGATTAAATTCGGCTGCTAGAGCTTTTACGAATTCGGCAGAGGAATTTTTGAAGAGCTCGGACGGGATTCGGTCTTTGTTGTTGTTTGGAGCCTTGTTGTTTTTAGCCTTATCGACTACTCTTTGGACTTCGTCTTGGGATATCGGAGCGCCTAAGAACTCATCCAGTAATAGTGGGGCAGCATAAAGGAAAAGAGGCGGGAACTGCTTGGCATTAAGAAGGTTTCTGAAATGAGTTCTACGGCTCTCGGCTTGAATAGAAGCAGAAATGTGATTTTTCTTTCCGTTAACTAACTTCACTGCTCTCCAAAAATCCGCTGACGATCTTGCGTTGTTTAGGGTTGCCATAATTTGTAAGTCATAAGTCTGCTTTTTCGAGCGGCAAAGGTTTTTAAAAAATTTGTTTGCCGAGGCATACAGAACCTTAAACGTAGTTGTGTTTTGCTTGCGGACTAACCTTAGTAGAGCGAACAATACATCACTAGCCTTCATGCACTCGGAGTCGAAGCACTTTTGCTTGCTGACTCTCCTGATGTTGGTCCTTGGAACGACTTGGGGTGCTGCTCTGCGTAATAACTTCGTTAGATCATCAATCCTGGGGTAGAATAAAGCATCGCGCCAACTCGCTAGCTCCAAATTTAGATTTTTGCGGAAAATATCTCGGAAATCATGCCTCCAGGAAAGTTTTGGCAGCAAAGAAAGCTCCGAAGATTTGGATGCGGGCAAAACCTCAATTTTAAAAACAAGCTCAAGTGGCATATGACTCGAAAAAGTTTTAGGGGCTACCACAAAGGAGTTCAATACGCCGAGCCAAAATCCAGATAAGAAGCAATAATCGATGAATGAACAAGCTGGTCCTCGAAGGAAGGTGAATTCACCATCCACATCGCCATCGCAGCTACCATTCAAAACGCAACAGTCAAAATCGTCTGAAATTTCGAGAATTTTCGCACCTTTGCTGTCACTGACTTCGTCCTTTGAGTTGCGAACACTTCTGAGAGTCGGTAAGTTGGACCCGCTGTAGAAGCTATTTTGGGAGATGCCTATCCTTCCATTAAAGTCTCCGATCAGTACTAGGTCCGTTGAACCCAGTGCAATTAGGGAATCCCTTAATTTTTCGAAATCCCTCTGCCAGTGACTCCCATTTAAGTAAACTGGAACAATATAATTTAACTTTCTATCTATTTCTAATCCAGAACGAAAGCTTCATCCACTTCTTTGATCATCACTTTTGCTCCTTTGAGTTGTTTTTTTAAAGCCATAAACTTCACCCCCACTACCTCTGCCAAAGTTGCTTGTTTTTACAGCGGGAATACATTTCAATTCAAAGTTTGGAAATTGTGCCTTAAAATTTTTTCGTAATCCAAAACATGAGTTTCTAATAAAATAAAAATATCGAAATCCTTAATGTAATTAAAAAAATCTTCAAAATATAATTTGTTTGTTACTCCTGCTACATTATAACTCAAAACTTTTAATTCTTCGAAAATGACGTTGCTCTGGTAGACGGTTGAAGTTCAATTTGTCCTCGCGTGTAAACGGCAATAGGTAATACCGCTTAAAATAGGTGATACCGAAATTTCTAGAAAAAAGTTAACATTCTTCACTAAAATATATTTCAGCGTGATATTCAAGCATTTTTTACACTCAGCACGTCAGCGTCAACGTGAGACAAGAAAAGTCGTTTGGTAATACACAATGAAAGCGAGAAATCACGACGAGTGTTTATTATACTGCAAAAGGACAGGACACAACAAATATTTGCAAAATTTTTGGGTTTTGTAACACATCTATGATGGTTTATCCGTAACAGGCTCGAACAAAAATAGCGTCTTAAACATTATGTCATAATAATCGTCGACGTCGACGAGGGTTTTTTTAATTTTCCGAAATTGACGGCGTGGCGGCGTACGAACAACGGCAAATATGTTGTCCATATATTAGAATAAAAAATCCAACATATTCCACTCCACTTACAGTAAACTTAGTGGCATAATAAATTTACTACTATAACGATAAATTTAAAAAAAAATTATACAAAATTATTATGCTACAAAAAAAAACAGTTCTCAAATTTATTTGTTTTAAGTAGTCGCTAAGTTCAAAAAGTTAAGTTTTCTTAAATTACCCAACGTTTTGGTAAATTTTCTTTATTTTTCTGAAAGCGAGAAATCACGACGAGTGCTTATACTGCAAAATGACAGGACACAACATAGGGCGTTTTTCTTTTTTAGTTCAGAGTAGAGCACTTAACAGAGCTCGAGCACTCGAGCTTTCCGTAAGAACCTTCCACAAAGTTTAAGAAAACTTTTTGATAAAAGATGAATGAAATCGGTAGGTAATACCATTCTCAAGTTATTTATTAAGCGGGACCAAGGGAAATATGGATTGATTTGGTGTTGACCACCGAGGCGAAAGGCAAGATCAGTGTTTCAATTTTGTTTGGATATCAAAAAGCATTTGTAATAATAAAACATTACGTATTTGTAGTAAATTCCATTACAGTTCGAATAGAAAATTCAAAGCTTGGACAGGACAACGTCTGTCGGGTCAGCTAGTTTAATATAAAACTCTACGCGTGTCCACTAGTCAAGTATTTCAAGAACAAAGCTTTAAATTTTCTTGCATATTCAATTCTTCTAACATTAATTGGTAGGGAATTTCACAGGCGAGTTGCATATCTTAGTTGTATTAAAATATGTGACCTAATGGATGCAGCAAATGTGAGTCTTGCAAATAAATAAGCAGGTTGCCCAGATGCCATAACTTGAGAAAGTTATTAAATGTACAACCAACAATTTGCTTTGCATGCTCCGAGATGCGATCGAAGCGTCACAAATTAAAAATGAAGCGGGCGATGGAGTTGAAGGCAACATTAAATTTTCTTCTACTGCGAGAATCAGGGTTGCAAAAAATTTCGCAGCCATAAAGGAGAACATGAAGAAGCAAAGTTTTAGCGAGCATCATTTTAGTTTTTACAGGTAAAAGTTTAGCAGTTAGCCAGAGATAGCGGAGGCTCACATACATTTTTCCTACTGCTAAGTCAACGTCGTCGGACCAAGTTAAAGTGTTGTTGAATGTTAGGCCCAGGTTCTGTGCAGTGTTAACATATCCGATCACTGTGTTGCCCACATGGTGACAGGGGGCGATTGGCTGAGTCGATTTTGGATTGAAATATGGCCATAGCTTTTGACTTAGGAGAGTTCAAATTGAGACCGTTTTTACCGGACCAAGCTCAAATACTCTCAAGATCTTCATTCATTTTTCTTACATAGTGATCAGCATTCCTAATAGGACAAGAAATATGAAACTGCAGGTCATCAGCGAACATATGGACCTTAAAATGTTTTACAACGGATGGTAGCTCATTAACGTACATGAGAAGAAGTTAAGGTCCCAATATAGATCCTTGCGGAATTCCAGCGGGCACAGGATGAAAGCTAGAAGTTTTCCTATCGATTACAATAAATTGCGATCTGTCTGAAAGATACGATTTGATAAACTTAGCCGAGCTCGTCGAGAACCAAAACTCCCTAATAAGTTAAGTTTAAGTGAAGTAAGCAATGGTAAACTGTATCGAAAACCCTCTTAAAGTCCAGCAGACTAAGAAATGTCATCAAGGACAAAACGAATATGCTCAGACACCAACAGAAGAACGGACTTAAAGCTTCGCTAAGAATGGAACCGTGACTGGTCGCAACTAAGCAGGGGTTGCCTGGCAAGTAAGCCTGAATTTGAGACAGTAGAGCCTTTTCAAATATCTTAGGCAAGAAGGGCAGAATAGCGATCGGCCTGTAGTCGTTGATGGTACAATTTTTTTTTACGAACCGGGACAATTTTTACCTTTTTCCAAGACAGCGGATAAGAACTCTGCAAAATCATAAAAACATAGTGTCACTCTTTAGAGGAACCGCTATTTCGAAGTAGAGAAGAACGACGAACAAGGCTGTGGACTCCTTGACACGCCAAGAAGCACAAGCATCTTTTATATAGGACCGAAACATTTCTGTGGAACAAGGAACACACTATTAGGTAACGTTTAAGTAAAAGATTGGAGGTAAATCAAACTAAGACTAACGATTCGGGGTTAGATTCGAAGCATGTATCGACCTTAGCAAAATGATTTAAGCCTTAACCTTCGTTTCCTAGCCTTATCGTTTCTAACGGGGTATTGTCAGTTGACGAAACACTTAAAGAAAATTTGTGTTATTGGGACAACGATTCTGCTTTCTTTTTTGATGGGGTCAAAGAGACTCCGGAACACATTCTGCAATCCTGCGAGGCGCTTAACCGCAAAATAAGTCTGTACTGGCTTTAACAACCTAGAAAGTTACCGGCAAGAAAAACGTGTGAAGCATTTTCTGTCCTATCTCTGGCGACAGACTTTATTTGACCGCCTTTGGCCCAATCATTCATTAAGTTAGTAGTTGAGAGGCCCCTTCGTTATGGTGCGAAGAAAATGCTAACAGTAAAATGAATGCAATGACCCAAGATGGTCGAAGTGCCATTCGATCCGATGACACTGGGCGTAGAACGATGAAGAAGGAATGCAGGCAGAAGGACAATAAAGACGAGTTGGAAAGAAACTGAAGCGCTCTAAGGAGCCCAAAGCAGCTCTATGGCAAATAAAATCGATGATTTGTCTAACATCACACATCAGAATGTGCCATCTCTGACGAGGTCCTCAGGCCATTTTTTTATCCTGGAAGCTGTCATGTAGATAAGGGCTTTCTGTGGAACGATCTCGACCAACTTGGCCTTGTCAAAGATAATCTTCTTGAGATGAAGGAGAGTTAAAAAGTATGTAAGTATATGAAGAGACAATTCGTCACTCTTAAGGCAAAAGGCAAACTTTGTATACGAATGTAGGGTCCGGTGAGAGACTTAAGTAAAGCAGTTTCTTTCATGGAGTATTGTGCGCATTCTAACAGGAACGCTCAGAAAACTTTTGTTCACTTCAGTTTAATTAGGGTATATGATAGAAAGAAAAATAGTTTGGAGTAGTTCTGTGAAGGTCAGAGGTTGAGTCAGACTTTATTAGATACGTTAAAAGCCTTTTTTGATCCATCAGAAGGGTTCAGGTAATATAAAATGTGTTGTTGCGGCTTTTGCTAGAGCGACTTTGTCGTTCAATTGCCCTCGATTTGGGCTGGGACCTAGTGAGGAATGACCAAGTTGTTCATAACTGGGTTTGTGGATTAAATAGAGTGGCGCAACAGCTCGAGGTGAACCAGGGCCAACTTCTCAACAATGTATGCTGGTGTGTTAATATCTTTACATACAGGGGGACCTACAATTTTTTGCCGAATCTGAACGGCACTTTGAGAAGTTTTTTCAAGGCAAATGATACTCTCGAAGGGCTAGTCAGACCCTCGCGGAGGTGGGGCCCGTGAAAAAGAAGAGGTCTTTTTTTCAGGTGACGATGGCGGGATTCGAACCCAGACCACCGGCGTAGTAAGCACACACACTAACCACTACGCCACGGCACCCCACTGGGTTTGTGGATTACTAAGTACATATATTTCTAGGATAAGCTTTGATTATATGACAGATCAGTCAAGCACTTCTTGGCTATCCAAAAAGGGGAATCGGGAACCGAAATTTGTCCTAGTACCTTTAGACCTTGGAAATTTGTCTGAAAACTGAATGAGTTGTAACCATAGGCTGACTAAAAAGTTCAAACCGGGTCATTTTCCTTTATTTTTAGATCACCTGATATGGCCATTTGCCGGCTCAGAGGAAGGAAGTTAAATTTCATTCAAGAGGTTAAATCCCAGGACGGTACACTTCTTTCAAATGAGAGCGATGTCTTGTGCAGATGGAGAGAGCACTTTTCGGAGTTGCTCAACCCCCAACAGGGCACTAAAGATGGCATTCCCACTGCTGACGAGATAAGGGTGGAGAATAGTTGGCAAGTCTGCTGGAGTTGATGAAATCCGGCCAGAAATGCTCAAGGCAATGGGTGAAGAGGGTGTTAAATGGCTAACACGTGTCATTAAGGTGGCCTGGGATAGCGGGAAGGCACCTAGCGATTGGCAAACGGGAGTTATAGTGCCCATTTTCAAAAAAGGGAACAGGAGAGATTGCGCCAACTATAGGGGGATAAATCTCTTGAGTCTTCCGGGAAAAGTATTCGCGAAGGTGTTGGAATCGCGTTCCAGAGCTGTAATCGAGCCTTTGTTACAGGAATAGCAGTGCGGCTTTCGGCCTGGCAGAGGCATAACCGACCAGCTTTTTACTCTGAAGGTTATATTCTTGAGAAGGACTGGGAATACGCCAAACCGGTCTATGCGTGTTTTGTAGATCTGGAAAAGGCGCATGACCGAGTCCTTAGGGATACACTGTGGAGAGTTTTGCAGCACTATGCGCTGAGTGGGCCTCCTCTGAGAGCCATCCAGTCTTTGTATGGAAACTGCAGAAGCTGTGTACGGATAAATGGCGTCAAATCCCGTCCTTTTGATGTGCGCGTTGGACTTCGCCAGGGCTGTGTTCTGTCGCCGCTCCTTTTCATAACATATATGGACTGGATGGTGAAGCGCAGTCTTGGCGAGCAATGTTTCGAATTGGCTGGCATCAGGATGAGCCATCTGCTTTTCGCAGATGATTTGGCCATCCTTGCATCATCCAAAGAGGAACTTCAACGAGCACTGGATAGGTTTGCAGCTGTCTGTGGTGATGCTGGGTTGAAAGTAAACGTGAACAAATCGAAAGTTATGTGTACCTGCAGTGTACCCTGCACATAAATGGAGTTCCATTAAAACAGGTGGAGAAGTTTAAGTATCTCGGGGTCTTTTTCACGAAAGATGGGAGGATTGATACTGAGTTGTCCTGTAGATCTGGCCAAGCTGGAGCAATAGTAAAGGAACTGCGCCGGCCGGTCATCAGGAAAGCTGAGCTTGGAGTAAAAGCAAAGATCTCAGTTTTTAATTCAATGTTCGTTCCGACCCTTATGGTCATGAAATTTGGGTAATGACCGAAAGATTTAGATCGCGGGTACAAAAGCTGCCGAAATGAGATTCCTGAGGTGCGTTGCTGGTGTTACTCTAAGGGATAGAGTGAGAAACGTCAGTATTCGTGGGAATCTTGGGAATCGAGTGGAGCGATCAATTCTTTGATGGTTTGGACACGTTGTTCGCATGCCCCCTGACAGACTTCCTAGATAGGTCATGCTAGCCGAGATGCGAGCGCGTCGCCCCCCTGTTAGGCCAAGAAACAGGTGGTGGGATCAGTAAAGAACCTCTCTGAGTCACGCCTGGGGATTGCGCCGGAGTCTCTTGAGTTGGTGGCGGAGGATCGAGAAAGATGGAAGGACTATTTAGCCACCCTCCCTCCGCGACCCTTTTAAAGGATAAGTGGCATTCGAAAATGATGATGATGATGACCTGATATGGCCAAAGAGTAATCAATTCGGTTTGTGCAAGTTTGGTATAGTCTTTAGTTGGAGATATGGATATGAAGAAGTTGCTTTGGAAACCTTAAAACAACCACTTTTTAGAAAAGGTGCTTACTAACTTACTAGCATAAGGGCCTCAGCCAACAAGCTTTGCCAGCCAGCTCTGTCTCCAGCTAAGATGTCTCCAGTTTCTCACGCAAAGTTGGTTATGGACCCGTTTCTTAAATGAGACCAAACAATATTGTAAGAAGTCATTGTTAAAAGCTATATTAAAATACTTTAATTTATCGACGATTTAAGATTTTTTAAAGAGCTCATTTCAAAAACACGATATTATGTAACGTGAGCCTCAAGGCTAAAAGCTGAAATTCCATTTCCTTTCCCTCTATTGCCCAAGTATTTTTTTTTTTTTTTCAAAAACATTATTTCGCTTTGAAATTTTCCACTGCTAAGTTTACACAAAATTTACATCAAAATATACGCAATTGTGCCAAAAAATATCTGCCGCAGTAAATGCGGAACTAAACAAAATGTAAACAAGTCAAAGCAAACTATGTGTAATAAATTTATTTGTTGCTATCTACTAAGCAGAAAAAGAACTTACACCGATTTAGACGCGCCCCTCCCAGACAATAATTTAAGCAAAACTTTTCGTTTCTATTTTTACCTGCAAGTTTTTTGGTTATATTTTTTTTTTCTTAGACAAGGTCGTGTTTACAATACCCTAAAAAAAACGTTGAAGTAAAAATAACAACAAAATTTGTTATCACCACTTTGCCGGTATCAGTCATCGTTTACCTATTTTTGATATACAGAAGCAGACGTTTTGTTTATCGTTCATCGTACTTTCTAGAATTTACGAATTTACTGACTCTAGACTTACCTTGACTGGAAAATATTTTTTTCATAAAAATAAGCAATTGCTTTGATAAAGACGACATTGAAGAGTATTATAGCCGTGTATTGGATAGCTGACATACGTGGTTTTTGTCAACATGACATGCAGAAATAATAGTAAATTATGTCAGAATCTGTGAATGGACCTTTTACAGTGTTCAAAGTAATCATAATTTGACTCCATTTGAGAAAATGATTTAAAAATATTTTTCTAAATGCACAAAACCGTTAATAGTTACCCCATGTTATATGATGGGTCCCCAAGACCTTAAAGGCATGTTATCACGACTGAATTATGAGTTGAATGATACATGTCCGTCTATCCGTACGTCACCAATTTTCAGGCCTTAAAAATGTGTCTGTCCCCAATCACGGCTAATATTTTATTCGATGACGTAAAAGCTTCGAATAAGAATCTTCTAGTACCATATCATAACCCTCCCACTCCTTCTGCAGTCCTAATGGTTCACTTGTAGGATACGCCGATTTTACATCTGAATATACCGGCAAGCCACTAGGTTTTGGATCTCTTTGTCACAGCACTGAGACCAAAAAAATGCTGTTGTCGTTGCAGTTGTGTGATCCATCAAAGTTTAGGCCTTTTTTCTTTCGAATTGCGCTGGAATCCTGCTTGACATTTCCTTTTTGACAGGGTTCAGTAGGAGCTCTCCTTTAAACGTGGCAATACCAACTGGCGCCGGTCGTGCTCCATCTTCCTGGAGATAGGTTCTTTCACATGGAGGCTTCTTCGGATCTTCCTAGTTATTATTCTACCTCGCTTTGTTACTCCTGTTGGCATGCAAAGCACCTTCATCTCAGCTGCCGTGTTTTCTCTCATATTTCTTACACGCTGTCCAATATTGGCAACCTTTATGTGAGAGCCGGATGCACAATTGCGGTGTAGAGCCTTCCTTTCAGCTACGGGGGCAGTTTTCTCGCCACTTCATCCTCACCGCGTGAGAAAAAACGAGATTACACATCGCCGTGCATAGGCTAACACCCTTTGCCTCCAAAAACTGCCTCCAAAAACTCTTAAAGAGGCTTGTCGACGTTTATGTCACAATAAACCTGGAAAGCAAAGCTTTAGTCCAAATGACGTTTAGCGAACGAACACTTGGCCTAGACCCGATGGAAATGGCAGACGTGATTATGAACTATTCAAAAACAAAAAAATTTGGATCATATACCAAAAGTATGCGATGGGTCCGCTCTTAGAGCTTAGTGTCTGTCTGACCTTGTCACCACACCCCTTTTTGACATAACCTTGCCTTGCATAACATGATGCCCTTAAGACATTAACTTAAAAATTTTAAATTGAAAAAAAAAGAGCAGCGCAAAAGTGATCGACCAACAAACACATAAAAAAAAAGTGTAGTACCTCTGAGATTTCTACAGTACATGCTTAAACCAGGGGCGACCCAAAGGAAGAGTGATCCCCACTACGATCGTTCATTACCTACGTATGCCTTTTCCTAACCTTGGGACAATAGAGATTAAGTGTTATAGTCACGAAGAAGAAATTCAGCTAACAATTCTGGGAAGTCCACAATTATCTAGCTTTACGCTGTAAGGCCTTAAGTTGCAACTACAGTTTAAGTTGTGTTGCGGATATATACTAGGGCCTTGGGTTAGGTTGAAGAACTTACTGAACTCTAGGCTTAAAAGAAAAAAACTGGGCGGGAATTTTTTCGAAAGCCTAAGTGATCTATCCAAATTTGATTTACCTTAGATAAAAGACTTCCTCCACGTCTTACTAGCTGTAAAGCTGAAATGCTGAAAACATTGTTCTGTTCAACATGGGTCCATAGTTTACTCAACAAATTGATTGCTACTTACTTTGTCGTGTTTGCATAGGCAGTCCGGGCTATTTTACTTACCTTAATACTGAAATAAGAGCTCAGTACAGAAGCAAGATTCTCGAAAACTATAGCTGATAGTGGCAGTGACAGCTGATAGCTAGTAGTGGAAACAGTGGCACTTTTGCCATCATTAAAGACATATCTAAAATCTGGTCTCAAATAGTAGGCAACAAAATTATGTATGCGACGACCAGTGTAATCGACGACCAGGTTTCAGAGTAAATATTGTGTATTTTTGGCAGGGGGATTAATTTCTTAAATACTTAAAAAAATCAATTTTTAACCTTTTCTTTCACTACGTCTCCACCGGCAATAAAAAGAGGATTAACAGGAGAAGACTAAAAATAAATCCCAAAGTGGCTCCACCGGCCCAATATAGGATTATTTTGACACGCGCACTGCTTTTCTGTCGTATTGGCTCTCAAAAGAGGAGCAAAAAAAGATTTCCCTTGTAAAAATCCCAATAGAAAACGTGTTTTTGACAGAGCTGTCGTACAGGGACAGTTTCACTTGCCTGTTTTGGTTCTCAAACTGTTACAAAGACGAGGATTTATTTTTAACCGCTTACGAGAGGATTTAAATTTGTATGGTAAATCGCGTGATATGTAAAGGATTTGATGACGATTTATATTAATCGCGGATTAGTGCCCGGTGGAGACATGTTATTAGAATACGTTAAAATTTGATAGCTGGGGTTTCCTGATAGTAATAATTATGGCATTCACTAATATCTCCCATAAAATGGTTTACATTTTGATTAATGAGCATCAAACCAAACGGCAGGTCACAGATTTTTGAAGTGTATTTCATAGCAAGTGAGCTGCAAATTGCTAATCCATCTACTGTTCAGAAATTTTGACATTATATTCACTGCTAGCCACTTTGGTTATAGAAGTGTGCAACGTCAATAACTTTCTTGACCACAAACAAGGAAAGTAAACTAAACTGTAATCTGAAGAAATTTTCATAAAATTTGTTTAGCAGAACGATGAAAACAGCTCGACGAAATTTAGTTAGAAAATGTAAAACGGATAGACATTATTTGCGCATCCACTGATGAGCATCAGAAACCAAAACTTTTAGGCGAAACACATGGAAAATAGGTACATCACGGGTTAAGACCCTTATGATCTTGTTCGATATAATGTATGTATGTAATTTGGCAAAAAAATTATACATATGCGCCCAAGCTAGCAATAGCTGTTGCAAAACTATTTTCACTTAGCAAATTGCCTATCAATTTTCCTTGGTTTTTAGTCAATACCTTGTCGCGAATATAACTTTATATGCACGAGTAAAAGTTCAAAATTATATGTAGATATTGCTCAGTTTTTACCTGATTACTCAATGTTAATAGGTTGCCCATCATCAAAATGTCCCTGAG
The DNA here is from genome assembly GCA_947623515.1 of Neoascia interrupta. Taxonomy (NCBI): domain Eukaryota; kingdom Metazoa; phylum Arthropoda; class Insecta; order Diptera; family Syrphidae; genus Neoascia; species Neoascia interrupta. The sequence goes on from OX392462.1 coordinate 189,967,492, forward strand.
AAAATTCAAACTATGAGTTTATTTTAACAACAACTCCGAAAAATTGTTAAAGCATCCATACCGAAAATAAATTAGGTCTTCCTTGACGTTTCAATTGCAATAGGTTAGTATAAATATTAATTCATATCCACAGTAAAGGATAGCCGCTTATTGAATCTTTTGAAAAGTCTACTGATAGTAATGAAATTTGAAACAATTGTCTCTGAAATCTGTCAAAAGTTGTGATTGCTTCAATTTAAATTTAAATTGCGAGCAAACACAGTGATCCTAAACTGCCGTCAGACAGAAGTCCCGAAAGAACCGGTATTATAGTAGCATAATGTTCGTTTTGTCAGTAAAAAAAAAAACCGAAGAACATCTGACATAGTTCTACCAGCATAAAAAAAACTTTTACTCATAAATCACATAACCTCAACACTATATGGACGTGATTTTATTTAAAAATTAATTCAAACTAACACGAACAATAATATTCTGTTTAGTGTTTCTATGAAAGTCACGTCCTCGTGTTCTGCCTAACTCACGTGTACCCCAATGACGTCCTTTCAAGCGATTGACGTAATCACTGCCACTAACAGTATCCCTAAAACTTCAATCCAGAACAATGTTGTGAGAAGAAGTAGAATCTCGTTACCCTGGATATGCGCACCACCCACTAGATGGTTTTGCCCCTACTATAATCAAAAACCTATTCCATTGAGATACATCTCCTCACCATGTTCTCAGTTGATTGGCATCCCACGCGTCAGATACGCCATTTCATTCAAGCAGATTCCATGAACTTTCCGATATTATTCTCTTAAGAGTTCATGTGCTTGGCTAAATATAACCTCAATATGTTTTTAGCTCCGCACCAAGGTCAAATGAGAGAACAACAACGAAAAAGAGTGTAGCACCGCGGCCTAGCAACGTTGGTGGAACGTCAAACAACGTTACATACAACAACTGTCAATTGCTCAATACTCTAGATTTCAACAAATAGAATTACACGAAGGCCTCAAAAACGATAAAAATTTACTCTTTTTTTTTACATGTGTAGTGCTGTCTATATGCCTATATACCAACACTAGAAAAAGTGCAGAAAACAGAAAACGGATGCAGCCGGAATGACACAACGCAACAGCGAAAGACCCAAACAAAAAACATTCACAACCGTCAGTGTAGGCAGTGTGAAGCACCGGAAATCCAAGTGAATTCCATTTTCTCGGGGGCGTATACGTAACCTTTTTCGGCTTTTCACTTCGCACAGCATACGCACCGAAATGGATGCATACAGAACACAGTAAAACGAAAGAGAATAAAAAGACAACAAGAAAAAGGTCAAAACGCGTTAGCTCATCGATCCAACCCACACGCGGTTTGTAACGAATGGTGGCCTGAGTACAGGAATGACGTCACCGGCAAAGAATACAGACCTGGCGATGATGTCACAACCTGCTGCACCCACCACCATGATTGTTTGAACGAGTACACATACCTATACAACTAACTACAGCAACGTTGATGGGGCGGGTAGGGTGCTTGCCATGTGGGTTCTTCTGGCAGAATGTCTGGCCCATTAAAATAGGTGTCACGCTAAAAATAGACCCTCGCGTACTCGTACATTATAAGTATGCGCGAGGGGTTTTTGTTTGTTCAGGTTTGACCGTGCGGCCGACGACGATGACAATTAATGAAAACAATTGTTGCGCCCGCAGTGTTTTTGAAAGCGACATTGTGTGGGGGTACACCGTGTTTACACACTATGACAGTTGATTTATTTTTGTGCTTCGTGGCTTTTTGCTTTGAGGTGACCCGGATTTTGATATGCCCTCATTCGTGTGTGTGTATTTTTCGGGGGTGTTTTGGGAAATTTCCATGGCAGTTTAGATGTTTCTAGTTATTGCTACGTTGTAAAAATTAAAGGGAGTATCATTAGAACCGATGAAAGCCAAGGTCCGACACGTCAAGCGTTTACCAATGACGTCAGCTTTAATGATTATTTAGGCTGAAAACATAAAGGAACAGTCAAAACGATACGAAAGCAAGAAGATGTTTTAAACATTTCTTTTGTTTTGTTCTGTCAGTTGATTAATGCGGCAAACTTTTTGGCATCGTACAGCCGTATTTGAAAAAAAAAAACTCTTCGAAATAAATGCAATGAATTTCCTGCAACATTGGGCAGGATCTAAGAAATAATTATTAAGACTCATAAGATTGAGCAAGATGATTGCAATATTTGAAAGGAGATGCAGTCGTCTGCATATACAATCAGAATTGGCTTCAAGATTTTGTAGGTGTACGCAGAAACATCGGACTCAACGTAAGATAGCATAATTAGGTGCTGAATTAGGCAATCTGGAGAAGGGCTTGAAGAATATCCCTGTAATGAGTCGAAGTCCTGGACACAAGAGGATATAGTGTATTTTGACCTTAAATCAATATATTGGTTTGAAAGGACTTGGTTCACATAAAGTTTAGGGATAGCATTTAGTTTTGCTGGCATAAATGTGTGAGCCCCACTTCCTGCAAGAAAGTAGTCTAGTGAGTAGGAGCTGCAAGGTGCGAAATGGTTGTCAGACAGTTATACTTAGTCGTCAGCGTAGAACAAAACTTTTACTTAAATATCGGCAAAAAGTATACCTCCTGAAAGAACTTTGCAAAAGTCGTCAATGAACTGTGTTAAAAGAATAGGACTGAGAGAGAAACCTTGAGGAACACCAGCCGTCATTTTAAACCGATCCGGAAATTGGACCAAGCCTCAGGCACTGGATGACATGAGATAATCGGATTACATCGATAAGAATTTCCGGGAGATATCTAGCTTATATATCAAAGCTTGCCAAGAAACTTTCTCAAACGCTGCTTTAAACAAGAAAAACTACAAAAAAGCGTAAAGTTTTGTTGTTTTTTTTTAAATGTCTTTTCTGGAATGGCAATATTTCCTTATGCGAAGATCTTCTTTCATAGCTGAGAAACCTGGGCAAAAAATGGCTTGGAACATGGTTAGGGGATTTCTATCCTCGATTCAAAGACACGAACAAGGGCTAGTCTCAGCGTCGGGTCTTAACGTTGTCAAACGTCTAGACAAGCTTTTTTACACACTTTTTTCGTAAAATTATGTGCTTAGCCCTGTAAACTAAGTTTCCATCTGCCCACAGGAATAGACGAGGAAAAAGTCTCCTTCCTGCCCTGACACCCCAACACGCATGGGTATATAAAGTGTCTATTTATAAGACCCTCATTATCCCTCAGAGGCATCAGTCTTCTTAACCTCGCAAACAAGATCTTTTCAGCTGAACTGTGTGAACGCCTGAAGCCGTTTGCCAACACTTTATTTAAACTGCGGCAGATTTTGGAGAAAACCTAGGAATCCGAAATCGATTCTCACCACCTTTTCATCGATTTTAAGGCTGCGTATGACAGCATCTATAGGGACGAGCTATATAGCGCAATATCTAGTTTTGGCATCGCTGCCAAACTCGTCAGTCTGTGCAGGATGATGATGGGAAACTCATGTTAAGGTCGGTAAAGACCTTACCAACCTCTTGGATGTCAAAAAAGGGTTTAGACAAGGCGACGCACTGTCATGTGACTTTGAGAGTGGAGGATAGGAGATATAATATCGAACTGTACGGTCTGTAGAGCGACACTGATCTAGTCAGAGGATTTAAAATACAACGGCTATGATTGCTGGGTCATCTAGAGCGGATGGGCACCAACGACCCGGCCCGGAAAGTCTTCGAATACACCCTGCAGGGACGGCGCAAGGAGCACCGCGACTCATATAGCGTACGCAAGTGAAAGGGGACCTCAGCCGATTTTAGGTGCGAAACTGGAGACGAGTAGCTGGAGACAGAGCTGGCTGGCGAAGGTTATTGCCTGATGGCCAGATCCATCCCGGACTGTAGCGCCACCTTAAGTAGGTAAGTTAGTAAACCTTATCCCAGTACTGCTTTATGCACGGCCCACAAATAAGCCTCAGGCTTCGGCTTCACCCACATTACGTGGGCTTTGCCGGTTAGCACATAGCACATCTAAACTCGGGCTGGGCTGGGGAGCCTCATTACGTAGCATTACGTTTTCCCTTTACGCACTCTTTCTCTTTGCCAACAAAATTTTAAAGGCGAGCTTCATTGTGCTAGGAAACACTGAAACCGCGTGGCTAAACTTGTAAACGCCAGGTCGAGGCCACGTCCAGGCTGCTTTGTGTTCACCGCTTAACGACGGACGCATAAAACCTGTCAAAGGCGGATTAAGACGTTTTAGGTTGCTTTGGGAGATAAAGTGATTTTTGCACCCGACTGCGTAGATGCTTACTGGATGAGATGCTTGAATTATGTCAGATCTCTAGCCAGATCCATTTTCTTCGGTAGCTTTTATAATTTTATAGACTCTTTGGGTGCATAGTATCGATGAAGACTTTGGACTGGGATACACGAAGAATATATATAGCTCATTACCATACTTTAAGGTACATTCCGGAAAAGTTGTGTTTACCAAAGAATCTTTGAAATTGTGTGTGAGGTTTACCCTCACTGGGAGTTTAAGACTCCCATTAAAATAATCCAAAAGGATTAATAGCTCTGGAAAAGTGCCTTCTGGACTCTATTGCTGCGGTGAGTCGTGAAGAACAGGTAAAAAGAGCAAAGATACGCACCCTTTTTAAGTGGGATTCGGGAAAAAAAAGAATAAATTATGTCTAACTATTTGGATCCAGTATCACCGCAAAAGACGAACCTCTGAGTGCCCGTAATGTTTGAATTTGCAGAATGGCTTCCATCAGACTTTTTTTTTAGAAAACATCCTTGAAACTAAAAAGTTTTTCATCAGTTGACAGCAAAATAAATGACGCTTTTGTGCCCTATCAATGTTCTGACCACAGCTTATAATGGAACTTTGAGGAGCACATTGCGCCAAAATTCCTGCAGTACGATAAAGACTTGAGCAAGATGTACACGCCTGACGTCACTCTTACATTTACAGATTGAATTGAAATAGTGGCGGAAGAAATGTTGAAAGGTAAACCCCTTTTTTATCTAACAGACCTAGAACGAACCTGCTAACTTTATCGCTAGCATGTACTGCCGTACCAATTAAGCTATCGACAACCTGTTGATTCTCAGGTCTAAGCAATTTTCAGACCTAAGCAATTTAAGGACTAATTTTCGTCTTGCGATATTGTAGTAAACTTTTCCTGTTATTTTTCAAGGAGAAGGAATTTTCATGCCTTATGTCCAAGGAACATTGGTTGAATTTTTACCTCCATATGAGGCGCTTCACTTCGTTCTTTGTCTTTTAGCAGCCTCACCTTCCTCATATTTTTTTTAACTCAAGGCTTCCTCATCCGCCTGTGGATCAACTCCATGCTTTGAGCTATAAGAGGACTTTGCTTTGAGCTGTCCAAGAGGACTTTGCTACTCAATAGAGTTCTTGGTTTGATGTCAGCGTTAGTTTGCTGTCGGAGTTTAAAGTCAGTATTACTTACTTACTTACTTACTTAAGGTGGCGCTACAGTCCGGGGTGGACCTGGGCCTCAGCCAACAAGCTTCGCCAGCCAGCTCTGTCTCTAGCTAGCCGTCTCCAGTTTCGCACGCGAAGTTGGCTGAGGTCTCCTTCCACTTGCGTGCGCCACCTGAGTCTCGGTGCTCCTCTACCACGTCGTCCCTGCGGTGTGGATTCGAAGATTTTCCGGGCCGGGGCGTTGGTGTCCATCCGCTCTAGATGACCCAGCCATCGTAGACGTTGTGTTTTGACTCTTTTGGCTAGGTCGGTATCGCTGTACAGCCCGTACAGTTCGATGTTATATCTCCTCCTCCACTCTCCGTCTATGCAGACGGGACCGTAAATCGTCCGAAGAATTTTTCTCTCGAAGCAGCCTAAAGTGTTTTCATCCGCCTTTGACAGGGTCCATGCTTCTGCACCGTAAAGCAGGACGGGGATGATGAGGGTCTTATACATGGATACTTTAGTTGCTCGAGAGAGGGCTTTGCTACTCAATTGCCTTCTTAGCCCAAAGAAACAGCGATTGGCAAGAGTTATCCTTCGTTTGATTTCAGCGCTGGTGTCATTGTCTGAATTGATAGCGGAACCCAGGTAGACAAAGTCCCTAATTACCTCAAAGTTATAGCTGTCGATGGTGATGTTTTGTCCAAGACGTCGGTGTTGGGTGTCTTTTCTTGATGACAGCATGTACTTGGTTTTGCCCTCATTGACTGCTAAACTCATATTCGCCGCTTCCGTCCCAATACTCACGAAGGCTTCACTGACATCACGCTTTGTTCTACCGATTATGTCAATGTCGTCTGCGTATGCGAGTAGTTGAACGGACCTTTGAAAGATTGTACCTCTGGTGTTGGCGCGAGAGTTCTGCACAATTCTCTCAAGTATGATGTTAAAGAAGTCGCATGACAGCGCGTCGCCTTGTCTAAATCCTTTTTTGACATCAAAGGGGTCGGTGAGGTCTTTGCCGACCTTGACGGAACAGCGTGAGTTTTCCATCGTCATCCTGCACAGACTGACGAGTTTGGCAGGGATGCCAAAACTAGACATTGCGCTTTATAGCTCGTCTCTATAGATGCTGTCATACGCGGCCTTGAAATCGATGAAGAGGTGGTGTGTATCGATTTGGATTTCCTGGGTTTTCTCCAAGATCTGCCGCAGTGTGAATATTTGATCGATGGTGGACTTTCCTGGCCTAAAGCCACACTGATATGTGCCTATCAGATTGTTGACAAACGGCTTCAGGCGTTCACACAGTACAGCAGAAAAGATCTTAAAGTCAGTATTAGGCAGAAAAAATCCCTAACTTCTTCAACATCAAGTTGCCCATGGTGATGTTTTGTGGCAGACGACGGCGTAGACTATATGTCGACATCGTTAACACATTCGCCGATTCCGTTTAATACTCAACAAAAGATAACATTGATTTTTTTGAGGTTATCAAAGACTAAAAATGCATTTATATAACTCTTGGTGGGAACACAACTTCCCCTTTTTTTCTAATCTTCACTGACTTAGGTAAGTTCGATTTACTTTCTTCTTTTCAACATTTTTGGGGTAATTTTTCGGCTTTCGGGTGATTCAAACTTTTTTCTTTTGAGGTGGATGGCGATCGTTCCATCTCGGCGATCTTAATTGGCGGTTTTCAAATTTGGGAAATTTTGTGTCCTGTTTATCCAAAATATCAAATGCATTTTCCTATACAAATATCCACTGAACCTAAGTAGCGCCCTGTTGGGTCGCCTTTTTTCGGTGAGATGACGGGCTCAACGAACCCGATGACCCTAGTTAAATGCGTGAAGCGTCTGTCCACATTGGGCGGCTTGTCGGACGGCGTCTTAATGGAATTGCAGTTCCCCTTTCTTTTCTACAACTCTAGAGAGGGCGCTCAAGTGGCTGCCAGGCCACAGGCAGTTAAGGCTGTCTATCTGGTATGGCCTTTGGGTTGCGAAGCTCCACCAAAGGCTATATTCTGGGTGCCATATGGGAGGCAGGGTGCTCCCATGAGCCAAGTCGATTTTTGATTTGTCTGCGGCCTGGTTAATTTCTGCCTAAAAGTGGTTGGCCCTCTAGTGGGAGCTTCATGTTGGATGTGGTTGCCCAAAATGGTGGAAACATTTGGTGGTGTTAAAGTTCTGCCTTCGGGCTTCTAGACCGGAACAGGTGGTGGGTAGGCCTAATGCTCTAACAAGGAGGAAGCTCACGCTTTAACGTGACTACTTCTAGTATACTGGATACCTCAAGAATGGTCCTAGCCTTTTATAGCCTTTCCTCGAAAGATTTAATTTTTTAGTATGGCGGCAGATTTCGACCAACAAGCGCTCTTAGGTGTCCAGCGACAGCGAGCCAGGGTCGAAGGCAAACGCAAATCTGTCTCTTATTTCACTTTCTCAATTCTTAGAACTAAATTTAATAATTGTTTGGAAGATTATATGTAGAATTGCTTATACGTATAACAATTTTTACTAACGTTCGGTTAGATTTTCAATTAATTTTCAACGTTCAACCCTAGTTTATTTTTAAAAAGTCATTATAAGCAAAACATATGCGCAGCTGAGTACTGATGTTTCGTTTTAAAACAAATTATAGTTTTTTTAAATACCATAAAACGTAAGTCTCTCCCTACCCTTAGTCACCGACTTATTTTCTGTCCATGCTTATCATAAATATTAATGAAAAACTGGTAAACAGTTGCGCATTATATCACCACACCCCATATAGTAAAAAAAAGTGCTATTAAAAAATGTTTCGACTTTTTTTTTTATTTTCCAATTCTAATTCCAGAACTAATTTACATTTTTCTGCTCAGGTGAACCACGAATCTATGCTATTACGTATTTTATTCGTTATAGCTTCTCGTTTTTACGCGTTCTCGAATTTATTCTCGAATCTATTGAGCGTGGTTCACTTTTTCGCGTCATTTGCTTAAGTTGTCAGTGATTTACATTTTAATGACAAGTTGACAACAAAACGATGATTCATACGATCACGCTTGACCACATTGCGATATTCATACCTACATAGTTTTGTTTGTTTTGGTTCATTATTTTTTATTGAACTACTTTTGACGTCACTACCGGTGTGTGTGACATTTTGTGCCCGATTTCGTTTTACATTTTTGTCAGCCGGTTTCAATTGAGACATTTTGTGACGATTGTGAGCCGCACATCAGTCAAAATGTGCGGACGCTAATTGAGTCAACCAGACATGTTAATTGAGAATTTGTGCCTCGGCAACGGAACTTGATGTTCAGCTTTCAATTATGTCTTAAGTGTAACATTGTTGTCAACGACTTGGAAATCTGTTATGGATTGTGAAAAATTATAAACATTAATGCTCGTATTTTTTTTTGAGTTCTGCTGAAGATGCTTACGGCGGCAGTCGTTTTGTATTGAAATAAATAAGAGCTTCGTTTTGGTCAAATAACACGGATAAAAGTTAAATACGGTTAAATGTAAACCCTTCCCCAAGTTTGAAGGCCGTACTGTAAAAATCAAACTACCTAATTGCAACTATAGGTTTATTCTTATTTGATGAATAATTAGTTTATTCTTATTTTATGTGCACCCTAAAAATGCACCCGCACTTGCTGTCAAAAACAGCGCAACCCTTAAAATTCAATTTTTCTTCCTAAAATGGAACCGGGCTGCGAAAGTGCAAAATTAAATCCACTGCAAACCTGAGAAAAAAACTGAAACGTCAAAATTTTCAGTAGGTATTGAAATTTCTGCCTCGACCAAATCCTCGGGGCACGTAAGTGCTGCAATAGTGGGCCCAGCGCTGTCACCGAACACAGTGCATGGTATACTTATTTGCTGTCTTCGTTTTATAGAGCGTAGAACTTCGAAAATAGAGCTTTCACTGAATTAACCTTATACCAACAAACTCAAACTTACCCTTTGCCGTGCAAGGATATAATATACAAAAAAGCCTCTCACTATTCGAGACGTCAAACATGTTGCATACGTCAAAAACGCACCAAAAAGTTGGCGTTCAACGAAAGTCTCTCAGCCCAATGAATACTGTTGCGTCCGTCACTTCGAAGTAACAACTGACAACTCAGACAAATACACACAATTCACGTTCCTATAGAAAGTGACGTACGTCACGCCGCTTTATTTCCTAATGCCTTCAGTCCAATGAATCCGTTGCATCCGTCACGTTGAAGAACACAACTGACAACTGAGTTAAATATATAGACGTTCTTGGGAAGCGGCCCATAGAAGAACTTCGTGACGTACGTCGCTTCCCATAAGAACGTGTGTATTTCACTGAGTTGTCAGTTTTGTACTTCGACGTAACGGATGAATCGTATTCACTGGGCTGAAGGCTTAAGACGTCTATATAAAATATTTAAAAATGTTTAAATTGACAAGGTTTGATGTTTTCTGTAAGGTGAGAGTACCTTCCCTACGATAAGAAAAGTAAGTACCCGATACCTGGATAAAAGGAATATGTGGGGGCCTAAAATTATTGTCACGTGTTGACATTTTTTTGACAATTATGTAGATGGAAGTGAAAAATTTATGGTATATTGTTGATACCTTGAATCAATAAAATTAACTTATGGCAATAACTATTAGTTTGAATTAAAAGTCAGCCAAGAAAAAATTAACAGTTTGACAGGCACAGATGACGCACGTAATCATAAAAAATGGAGAAAACTTGGTGCTTCTTTCATTTAATCCAGCCAAATTGGATTTTTGTAATTGTTCTGGTGAAATTTAGAAGTCTAAATGACTTCTGGGGGGGGCTTTTCAGGGGCTTTTCAGAGACGTAGCCATTCAACATGAGTAGATTTTCATAAAAAAAATTGTTTGAACTTAAACATTCCAAACTTGGAAAACAATTGTCCAAAAAATAAGTTCTTAAAAATAAAATTTTAATAAATAAATTTTGTTTTCAATTAATTCAGCCTAGACCACTGACTAGAATTGAATTTATTATTTTAACATCCCTGCAAAAAACGACAAGAACTCCCTCTCACGATCCTACGGAAGCTTACATTCAAAATTTATTGAGCTCAACGATTAGCAAAGTGTCCTCTCGTTTAGGGGTGGGTAAGAATTCTTTATACAAGTTGAATGCCCATTTGATTTGGAAACACCTTGTGGTGAAAGAATATTTAAATAAGTTTTGTCGAAAGAATTTATCGACTGGAACATGGTGTAGCCGTTCAAAATGAATGCATTGAAGACGGATCAAGGAGAAGTTGATTGCACATTTTTTGAGGATATCTAAATTTTGTATAAGACCCTCATCATCCCAGTCCTGCTTTACGGTGCAGAAGCATGGACCCTGTCAAAGGCGGATGAAAACACTTTAGGCTGCTTCGAGAGGAAAATTCTTCGGACGATTTACGGTCCCGTCTGCATAGACGGAGAGTGGAGGAGGAGATATAACATCGAACTGTACGGGCTTTACAGCGATACCGACCTAGCCAAAAGAGTCAAAACACAACGTCTACGATGGCTGGGTCATCTAGAGCGGGCGGACACCAACGCCCCGGCCCGGAAAATCTTCGAATCCACACCGCAGGGACGACGCGGTAGAGGAGCACCGAGACTCAGGTGGCGCACGCAAGTGGAAGGGGACCTCAGCCAACTTCGCGTGCGAAACTGGAGACGGCTAGCTAGAGACAGAGCTGGCTGGCGAAGCTTGTTGGCTGAGGCCCAGGTCCACCCCGGACTGTAGCGCCACCTTAAGTAAGTAAGTAAGTATCTAAATTTTGTGTTTCTGTGCAGTGTGCGTGTATGTCAACCGATAAATTAAAATCATATGGAGCTCGTAAGTGTCAGACCGAGGCGGAGCTAAGGCATCTTTGTGTATCCTGCTTAAAATTCTGTTTCACTTTTGGTAATTTTTCAATAAAACTTTTCATATAAATACAATATCGAATTACAATGGCAGCTGACTGAATTTGAGTTCAGCGACGGCCCCATGTCTTTCTCGTCATAAAGTCGAAGCATAATGCATGGCCTGCAAATTAAACATTATAATGACACATGTAAATCACATTATATTAAGTGAGCGCATCACAAAACCTATATGAATTGCCAACAAAGTCGCCGAAACTAATTTTTAAGAAATGTCAAATTGTATCCACACAAAAATTCATCACCCAGATTTTTTTTGCTTTTTCAAAACTTTGTTGTGTAAAAGAACGTTATGACGTAAGGCCCACGAAATGTTGTGGTAACTACCATTGTTCGCCATTTGTTTAAGACTTATTCGTCACGTCAAGATTGTCGCAAAAGCGGGTTTCCATGCAGAGTCGACCCTGGCTTCAACCAGTCTTAAAATGCATGGAAACGCGCTTTGAATTGACTCGACTACGCTTTCCGCGTGGAGTCGAGTCAAAATTATGCATGGAATCGCGAATAGAGCTTAAGAAATTAAGGAGTCGTACATATGGAAGGATTCGAAACTATGTTTTTAATTAAGTTTCCGCGTGTTTTCACGAAAACCCAATTCTTGGATCCAGTGTTTAGAGGGCATAAATGGATATTAAAAGAAATAAACGAAATGTACTTATGTACTTTTCTTGGGAAATTTCAAACTTAAATCGTTTTTACTTGGCAATCAGGAAGAACGCCCCATTTTGGGATTGCAATCGTACAAACAAACACGTTCCCTTGATTTTGCAGGTCGTCTGTCGTTGAATTTTTGAAAGAAAAAAGCTATTTTTTACCTTTTCTTCCTTAGACTTATTTTGTCGTCCTCTTTTTATGCAAATGAAACGAATTACAAAATTAGTGTCACATGCGCATTACCTAACTATTGCTAGACAATGTGCATGTTCGACCAGGGGCTTTTTTTGTTTTAAACAAAAAAGATCAAAATTGGTTTTAACCTCCGTTTTTTGGTCGTGTGTTTCGCTGAGTTACGATTGAGTTGCAAATTAAGACCAAATAAGTCCAAGGAGGTAAAAAAGTAGTAAAATCGGAAATTAGTCAACATTAAAATAATCAATAGACGAAAAAAGCTATGCACAAGGAGGCAAAAATGACATTTATCGAATAATACACCATGATGAGCAACTCTCAAACAAATGCCAAAAGCCATTACTCTCTTTTGACAGAAGGAAAAGTAAAATTAAATTAATGAAAGTTCATAGAAAAAATTATTATTATATGACACTTCTCAAGGCCAGTTTGCATGAATAAAAGAATATAAAGATTACTGGCCTTTTCGGTTGGCGATCCCGGATCAGGGCGTGCTTCTCCCGGGTTGGGGCTTATCTCCGAACAACCAAACACGTTTTTCTTGATTTTGAAGTTTGTATAGCGTTGTATTTGTGAAGCAAAAGCTATTCTGCAGGGGACAAGTGACATTTGTCCAACTTGACATTGACACATGCATGATTTATCCAACTTGACATTGACACATGTATGATTGCGTGCTTCTGGTTTTGATTCTGTATTCAAAACCAGAAGCAAATTTCTCTTCTATTCAGAAGAGGAACTGTCAAACGAGTCCAAGGAAACAGTTTCAGGATAGTCCAGAAGTCTTCCGGAGGGACAGAAGTCTTTCGGAAGGCCATACGACACTCGTTATGTTATGACATTTGTTTGACAGACATAACTGTAAATCTGACGTTATTGGATGGAACTGTCATTTCGTACACGTAGAAAAAAGCCTGTTTGTTTACACAATAATATTTACTGGCCAATTATAGATCAGCAATCTTTTTTTCCTCAAGGAAGTTTGGTTGTCAGAAGATCAGTGTCTTGGATGTTATTTTCTCTGCTTAAGGCCCGAACACAATGCAACCTCTTAAGACCTCACATTTACCAGCCCATTTAAGCTGGGAGTTATCCAAATGTCAAATAATCCCACCTTACCCCCATTTCAAAACGTCCAAGTTTGGTCTTCCCACAAGTTCAATACACCCCATTCATATTGTGCCGTCATTTGGCATCGCATTGAATCCAATCAAACAGCTGCTGGCGAATGCATTCAATATATTTTTTCGAATTTACATCTTAACTTATATTTTTATCGAGAGTCCATTAAGTTTTTTCCAACGACCAACAAATAAACCTGTTCCCCTCGCAAATTTTTATTTCTCTTTTCCATATTTTTTTTGAATGATGCAAGCTCTGTGACACATTGGTTCATCTTGTTGTCAAAGTTGCCCCCGAACTCCAAATGACCACTTTAGGATATCAAAACAAATCTCAACGCGTATAACGTTCATATTTTTAACTTTTTTATCTTTTTTTTCTCCTCCGCTTGTACCTTGTACCAATATCTCGTTTCATTGCGAATAAATTTTAAATAAATTAACTCGCTCTCGCATCTCGTTGATTTTGCACAAATTTGCGACCGTCATCGAGCAGGCGTCTTTTCTCTTGCTAGTTGCTACAATGCTGCGTGTGGAGGAGGCGGGATTCCTGAAATCACAGCCGGGTGGAAATGTGACATAAAAATTTTCCACCATCACATGCGTCACTCTGATGTAAGAGGCCAACCCTGGTCTATATAAACGACAGCATTATTGAACTTTGAATCTTCCCAACGACATACACGATACACCTCCGCAAGGCGCGTCCTCATGCGCGCAAATAAATTTGAATTCAAAGAATATAACCGCTTCAAACTTGAAATAAGATTAGTCGGTTGGCGTTTGTTTTTGTTTGAAGTATAAATAAACAAACCACAAGGGGGTTGACGGGTGGCTGGGTTAATAGGTGGCTGTGGCGAAGCAGTTGGTAACAACGCGCGGGTAATTAAATGGAAAATCATGCTAAAGGCCTACTTAGAGCGTGCGGCATGCGGTGCTGTGTATTAGGTCACATGATGTGGCTTATTTGCTTGCTGCTATTTGCGGAATATCTTTCGCGGTTTCTGGGAGTGATCATGTGAACAAACAGTGTGTGTGGCGGTGGTATAATCATTTCCATAAATATTCGCACGAATTTTGTGTGCATCGCATCGAGCGATAGGCCGATAACCTCGATCGATTCGCAGACTGCGATGATCAAAAGGAGCTCGATAAAGCTTCCGGTGAATTAGGCAGTTAGACGGAAGAGGTTTTCATTAGATAGGTCCAAGGTTAAGACGTTTAAGTATTGGGTTATGTGGATGAGATGGAAGTGATGGAATCACAATAGTGTAGAGATTAAGTTGACCTTGAGGAAAGTTGGTATCGTAAGCTCGATGCAGACTTCACTCTTTGTATACCTGCTTTAGAGGTGTGTAGAGAGGCTAAATAACTACCTTAAATTTAGTAAAGTGTTTGGGCACATTGTGGTACTTAAAAGTGAAGGATTTCTAGGGCTCACAGACAGATGATCGTGGACAATGATCGAGTGATCGTATACCTAGATCATTCTTGTGTACACCAGAAAAATGTTCGGTTGTGACGCTTTTTTGGATGCTTTTAGCATCGAGTACAAACAACATTGTAAATGAGCGTTTAGAATTTTTGTCAAAAACTACACTAATCACGAGCTGTCAGTTTGATTCAGCAGTTGCTGATATTTCTTAATACCGCGCGACAGCCAAAAATTTTAGCAAGTAGTCACACAATCATTCAGCCATCGGGTGTGTGGCAGGTGGCTGTTGAGGAATCAAGGGAAATATTGGGTACTGCCCGAAAACTGACACTGACAGCTGTCCGCTTTATATACTTTGGGCACATCATGAAGTTGTATAAATTTGCAGATCATATTCTTGTCTAGAGCATGTTTAAAATATTCAATATATATACACTCCTTGAGCAAACAAAAAGACCGGAAAGTAGTATAGGTAGGTACACACTTTATTGAAGATGAGGAAATTTATTTGAGTTTTCATTTCCGGTCCACCATATTTCTAGGGCCATTTTGATTGCCACCATTATGAAGCACATTTTTCCGATTGCCATTCTCTGAGTCTTTTTCCAGCGGTCCTTAATACCAGACAATAGCCACCAAAGGTGAAACTAAAATTCGAAAATTGTGTTAAAACCACAAGCATCCTGATGGTTCCATGCCTTTATTTTAAATCTATTCGCCCAAAATATATACGAGTCAGGATGTTCTGCATTTTAAACATTAAATCGAAAAAAACCACACACATATCACATTCAAAGGGATTAGTTTCTGTTGGACGAAAACCTTTTTCTATACCGGAGACTTTATTTCCGTAGCTGTCAGCATTTGCAAAATCTATGCGCGCAATGGTCGCCTCCAAGAACACGATGCGATGGTGGCGAGGTGGTGCAGGAATTTATTTTTTATGTAAACCATCCGCAATATATGCGGTAGGATAAAAATATCCTTCTATGCACACGCGGTAAAGGAATTCCTTCCTCTTTTGCATTTAATTTCCTTAATTACAATTTTTTTCCCACGGTTGAGCGAATTTTAATGGAGAGTTGTAAATTACTAGTTTTTTTCATCGTGTCCCATTAAAGGTGAGGAACTGTGACAATTATTGTAATCTTTTGTTAAAAAGAAAAAAAAATCCCAAAGAAATAAAGTATTTAAGTCGCTATTCTTCGCTGTCATGTGCGGTACTTAGTAGACGTCAAAGTATGAACCTAGGCAATTCAAAATCAAATCGATATCACGGAAATGTCACGTAGACACGATATGCATTATTTAGAGTTTGCATTTATCGTAACGTATTGACGTCTGTGTTTTCGGCAAAATATTTATATTACAAATTTTCACATCAAAAGTTTTGCGCATTTACGAATGAATTTATCGTTTAAATTTGAAATTTTCTGAGTTATGTGTTTTGTTTGTTGCTTCTTGTGGGTGTCTAGAAGCGATTGACGCCGGTCGCCGCGCAGCCCGGTTCGGGATCTCGACCTCTTTAATTAATGACAATGAATAAATACACTTTTCAAACACTACTTTTGTGATTCTTTGCTTGTCAATCATTTGTATTTTCGTATCATAAAGCCCTAATATAGATGATTATGATGACTGTTTTAAATAAACGTCATTGTATGCATTGGCATGATAAGATCGGTTACGTAGTTGTAGGTTCCAGTTTGAAAGTTGTGTAACGTCAGCGGTAATTGACTGTATTATATTATGGGTTTGTTAAAAAGGATGCCCACTTTCTCAACCAATTCTGGCTAATCAAGATGATGTATTAGTGACATTTAAATACCAATGACGTGGGGAGAAAAACGAGATTTTTTTTCTTCTCAGATTGGCGTATAATGTTGGTCTGTGATCATCATTCATCATTTTCCTCGACTGCCATCCTTAGAAGGGTCGCGGAGCAGGGTGGCTAAATGGTCCCGTTAACTTTCCCGATCTTTCGCCTTTCTGTGATGTATTTTTCTTGGTCTGTGATTTGTGTCTAAATTGTATTGCGTCAAAAAGATCATTTTGGTTCCCGTTAAATATTAAAATTTCTACATTCTTCAGTATGATACAAAAAAAAATTGACGAAAATTGGCGATAAAAATTGGACAAGTTCCTATCAACTTTCTAAGACCTTCACAATGTAGACAGTATTCGATTTTTTTTAGAAAAAATCTTGAATTGCACGATGGGAATCGTGTTAAGACGACACCTAGGGCATTGCTTATTTAAGCTAAATATATGTGGCAGCCGTGACAAAAACCATTACATGGCTTTACCTACCCAATTTCGAGCGCCATCCTTACCAAAATATAAACCGCATAGAAATGTCATTAGCGTTTGGCAGGGTAAACAATGTTTAAACTGTCACAAAAAACGCGACAAGGTAAAATTACACCAAAAGCAGTATAATAACTCTCAAATGCCAAGTAAATGCCAAAAGTAACCCATCAAAACCCTCGAAGTACCTCCCTACGAAGTTAACTCTCGAGCTCCAATTGGTACAGACTCCTAAAGTCATAAAATAAAAAATAAATTGAATGGAATGCCATAAATTTTGCTCAAAACTGCCAAGTTAAAGTAGACTCACAATGACGGCTGCTTTTTACGAACGACAAAACAATTTTTGGGTACACTTGGTTTTAACAAAGACCTTGTTCCATAGCTTCCATAAGACCCAATGTTATGACTTATTGCAAATGCCGAAGTCGACAATTCCGTCGCTCGTGCAAAAAGACTTTAAGGGAATTTAAGGGACTAAACATAGCGATCATTTGAATTCGTCATTGGAAAATCGCAAATATGTGAAGCATTGTCTTCCTTTTCCTGTCAAGTCAAATATAGCTGTTATTGAAAATTGCTGTCAGTGATGGCTAAATAGAGCTTTTAGCAGTTTGACGTCTACTGGTTTTTTCGAGTGCGGAATGCCAAACAAAGTTCCTTTTTATATGGAAAACGAACAAAAATAACACATGTAAATAACTATTTAAAAAATGCACCCTTGTGTTTCGATGAACGAGAAAGTTGTAGACTTGATCAGCCTTCCTAGGTAAGGCTAAAAATATTTTAATTATAAAACACGGAAAGGATAAAAAAAAGTGTTGTTTGTGTTGTGAGTAAAAAAACACAGTGCATACAGGCACAAAGGGTACACGGATTCAAGGAGATCACATCTTCGGAACACTTTTTCGATACTTTCCATTTATTTTATTAAAACAATTTTTGGGTCAATTTTAAGAACGGAATAAGCACAATAATCTCATCGACACACTCTAGGTTAAGTAGTTTATTAGTAATTCGCCCTTCTACAGAAACTATTAAATTTTTTCATATAAAAACGTGATTTGCTTGGCAACCCGCGGTCGAAAAATGTGAAAGACGTCAGATTTTGACAGCCGTGGTAAAAGGTCTATAGTATAATTACCAGGAATTGAAGTAATAGTTGATGAGTGATAGGAAAACTGTCAGCTGAGAACAGAAAGACAATGGATCGTTCCACTATGAACTTCTATAGTGGAACGATTTTGTTCCAAATCATAAACGAAGTCCTGCTGTTCATTGAAATCGAATTCTGCTAGTGAAATAGTAAAAGTGAATTTAAAGAAATGTTTTTATGAGGTAACACAAAGTGGAATAGCAATTCGACTTTGCCGCGTGCGTGCGTTGCCAAATAGATAAGAAATAACGGGCGTTGGTATATAAGGGAAAAAGCAATTAATACAACGCGCCCCAATTAAACTTTTTTGACGGGGATAAACTTAATCCTGTCTGCAAGTTGTATCGAATTGGACTTGGATTGAATGCCATCAACCAAAGTGTTGCTTGTTAATGCCAAAAACGGCGCGCGCTTGGAGATTTCAAGGGATAAGAACACGGGCTTTTGATACATTTTTTTTTGCGGTAAGGAAAAGAAGAATGTGATGCTGATGGATCCATCTCGAAAAGACGATCTTCCATGTAAGCCAATTTTAACACATTCATCAAATTTGAAGTCTCTATAATGTGATACGGCAATTAAGTGATCTTTAAAATAGGATGCAATGTGCTACACGCTTGAAGACGAGAATATGCATACACGAGGAACTGACATTCCTATCAAAATCCATCGACGTGACGGACGCAACGGATTCATTGGGCTAGTGCCTTTAGCCCAATGAATCCGTTGCGTCCGTCGAGTCGAAGTACACTGCTGACAACTAGCTAAATATACATGTTCTTATGGAAAGCTGCCCAAAGAAGAACTTCATTACGTACATCGCTTTCCATGAGAAAGTGAGTATTCCACTGAGTTGTCAGTTGTGTACTTCAACGTAAAGCATTCAATGGATTCATTGGGCTGAAGGCTTAAGAACTTACTACACCAACTGAAATTATAGAATGTAGGAGAAATGGAGTACTAGAACTCGCTGTCCAGTGGGAAAGTACCAGATGGGAGGTACCAGAAAAATTGTCCACTAAGCTTAATTTAAATTTTTTTAAGGCCAAGTTTACATTTGGCATCTTTGAATTGACATTAATCACTTAAATGCGATCGAAAGCGGTATAAATAAATGATTGAATTGCGGTGAGCTTAGAAACGTTGAGGAATATAGCGTAAGTTCCAATTCTAAATAAGCGTTGAAGAGAAGTTATTGTTGCAACAAGATGTAAAAAGACATGTTGGAGGCACTGAATTCACCCATTGATTTACTGCCTGAGCTAAGAAGTCATTTCTGACAGCGAGCATCTTAAAAATCTGTGACAAAGCACAGATCTAAAAGTTGCTCAAAATAGGTTTCATGTCGGTTGATCGTGTGTGCGCATTCGCATGCAAGCCCATGGGAGTCAAAAAGGCAATCAAACCGTTGCGTGACTTAAAGTGTCACATGTGCGATTATCCTAAGAAAAACAGGGATGTTCAAAGGTTTTAACTTTTAACTTTTCCAGGGAATGGCTTATGGAGTGAGATACGTTTTTTTAATTATGTTAAGGAATGGTAGGTGGCGTGTACCTCATTTTAAACTTCGGGCAGAATTCGTAGGCTTATATTGAACAAAAACTTAAGTAAAGGATAAATCCGCAAACTTCCATTTTGATTGCGGATATGAGGCAGGGAAGAGCGAAAAATTGCACGAAGATACTTACAAAAATAGACGAAATGAAACACTTTTCCTCTTCTACAAACGTCAAGCACAAGTGGCTTTTTTTAGACGTCAGAACTTTTCAACCCAACAACATAGGTTCAGACGCATCATATCGAAGCAGACACACTTTCCTACCTCCAGGGAGAGGAAGTTTGAGAGTTTGCCGTCTTTGCGCCAGTTTTTCCATGTGAGTCCGAACTTCGGAGTTAATTTGGGGCTAGCCTTCCAAATAGGTTTTATTTTAATTTTTTTTTATTTTGTTCTACTTTTAATATCGGTTGAACTCTTCAAATTCCTTGATTCAAACCCGGTATATCTCTGGAGAACCAATCGACTTTTGCTTTTTCACAAAGTGATACCAACATACCCCCACCCGATTCACTAAACGAACACACCTAAGTGTCAGAAATTCTCCTCCCCATTGTTCCGTTGGCAAAATACAAATGGAAAATTACCAAAAGGGAAATTTCGAGAACATGGTGAAATTAAACAAATAAACGGTTGGCGTGCTCGGACGACAGAGTTGTATTATTGAACCTTCGGCTTGTGAATATCAAGATATGGTGCTTAAGGTTGTTGAATTTAAATATGGCGTTGAATTCTGAGTGGTAAAGTTGAATTAATTGTCATTTAAGCTTAAATAAGTTGTGTTTGATAAATAAAGCGCTTCTCGTTGTGTAATAGGAAAGTTAAACTTGACTTTTTTCCGACGAACCCCAGGCAAGAATATAACAGTAGTAGAACGTGTAACAAAGAGGGTTGTGCAGAAGTACCAATGGAAAAATTACTAAAAGAGAAGGTTCGAGAGCTTTGCCTGTTTCTCACCTCTCGTCTCTCTTCTTCTCGCCATTGTGTTACTGTTTTACTTAGCAAACCACAATTTTAGCCTCAACTTTTTGCCAAAGCCAACACTTTTTATTGCTCATAATTTACCTTTATTTATTGTATTTCTTTGCTTATAATGTCAATATATAAGAAGCCTCTTAGAACTTAGTAAAAGCAACGTTTTTATTTTAGAGAAAAGATAAGAAATACTTCCGATATTACATAAAATTCAAATGTAGGGCCTTCTTGAGTGAAAACGCCATAAAAAAATAATACATTAAACTTTAGACTAAACTTGGGCATTCGTACCAATCTAATACTATGTTTCCACCGGGCACTAATCAACAAATAACATAAATATTCATTGAATCCTCTACAAATTACGGGATTAACCATACAAATTTAAATCCTCTCGACAAGCAATTAAAAATACATCCCCTGATAAATCTTATTCACGGAAAAGGACACTGAAACTGTTCACGTAGGACAGATCTGTCAGAATGTGATCTATCAGTGTTTAGGCCTTCCTTTCTTTCAGATTGCGCTGGAATGTTCATTCATATTGCCTTCTTGACAGGGCTCGTAAGATCCCTGTAGATATGTAGGTAGTGCTCCATTTTTCTGGAGATAGATTCTTTTACATGGAGGCTTCCTCGGATCTTCGTACTTCCTACTCTATCTCGCTTTGTTACTCCTGCTGTCATGCAAAGCATATTCATCTCAGCTGCTGTTAATTTGCTCTAATAAATTAATCGTCTCCCGCTAATCCTCGTCTTATTGCCGATGGAAACTTAAATTAGGCAGTCGCTAAAATTCGTTGAATGAAATCCTTGAATTCCTTAAAAATGTCGAAACCTTGCACTGCAATCATTAAAAAATAACGGCTTGGATCCCAGTGCCATCTACACATAAATATCAAAACTTCCGAGTTTATTTAAGTCTAGTACAATTTCTGCCATGCCTCTCAAACTGTGCCTTCCCACTTAATGACTTTTTCTGCATAATTTTCTGTAAACACAGTGCGTATGCATAACAAACATTTATGATTTCTTTCATATAACGACAAATAAAGTGATTCTATATCTTTTCGTTAAAAATAAACTTAGTTTTTTAAAAGTTAAGCAGAAAAGTTTTCTTCCTCGCGAGCTTGATGAGATGTCTTAAAACTCTACTACATTCTGCTAAACCGACGTCAGGTTGACATCTCCCCTGACATGTATATTTTTTTCTCCGTCTCGGTCGGTCTGTCTGTGCAAAAATAACAAAATTATTCTCTTGAAATTGGCATCAAATAACCGTGAATTCTCCCACATACGGGACCTTATTTTCTGCACCGACTTAAAGTGAAGTGTAACCATTCCCCAAACCCTCGAGAAAATCTCTTAATTAATTGATATTTTCTTGTTTCTTTATGTGAAAAAAAGTTGGCGAGAAAAACCTTTTTGTTTTGATCCTTATCACAACAAATCCCCACGCCTCCGCCCCCACACGAACGAAATGGTTGTTTTTGTTTTCATTTCCACGCCATTCTCTGCGCAACTACAATTCGCACTCAAACGTGCGGCTGTCAAAAAACTTTACCTCGTTCCGAATGCCAGTGCGTTCCGCCAAGTCCACTCAATCGCTATCATTCAATTCGGTTCATTCAAAATGCCGCAGTCGTGAGAAATTCGTCGTGTCGTTTAGTTCGTGTAGCGGTGCAGATTCGAAATCGATTTTCATGTGTTCGCCGTTTTTTTGTTTGTTGTTTTCAAAATTTGAAAGAAGAAAAAATATAAACAAAAGTCTCGAGTGAAAATTTAACGGTCTCTTGTCGTGTGTCGTGTCAAGTTGTGCGGTTTTGCAGTGGTAAAGATTTGTTTACTTTGTGCCGTGCGTCTTCGTCGTCGTGTCGGCGTGTCTTGTCTTGTTGATTTTGTCAAGTTTCAAAGTCAGTGAAGTTTCAACGTGCGCGTCTTGTTCTTCTTACAAGCCGGCAACAATAATAACTGTGGATTTAATAAAGGAATTTGCTCGCAGGACAAAAATCGTATTTACATGTAGACTGGGGAATCCATCCTGACAAGTGAGGCAATAATGTCCAGAAGGAAGCAGTCGAATCCGAAACCATTACTCAAAAGTATGTTTTGCACAATTCTAATTTGTATCTACCCCTTGGAAACCGCCCCCTTGTTATGTAGCTTAATAATAGTGTGTCTGGCAGCGAGATTTCTATCGTCGACGGAGGGTGTCCCTCCCGGGGGATACCCAATACGAAACCAATTTCGAATTAATCGTGATGTCATATCAATCAGCCGGACACGATCATAAAATAAATGCAATTATAACGGCGCGTTGGGGGACACAAAAAAAAAAAACAATTCCAAACCATTTAGTCACTGGTAATGTGCCCTGAATCGGAATATGGTGACCAAGATTCTGACTCCACTCCCACTGACAGTCTGTCAGTCATTTTTGGGGGAGTAGTCCACAATGTGCGCCTCGTACACCCGCCGAATAAACCGCACAACACGCCCGGAATGTGCTGGTGGTGGCTGGCTAGAAAACGAAAAGGCGACAACAACTTTGCTGATAACAATCTGCCCAGCTCTCGGCCAAGTATGCTAATTGCGAGTGCTTTGTTGTTTCTTTATATGACTATATGGGACGGGGGAGCGCCCCCCGCGACACTCGAACAATACAATATACTACAAGCACAACGCAGTGAGCTGGTGTCGCGGCGTGGAACACTGCGATACGACGTCGACGACGAGGCTTGGTGCTGTGCAAAGGGTTTTCAATTCGTGGAAACTCTAGATATCTAGAAAGATAAGTCGACGGTATCTGTGTCGCTGTGCGGATATGAGACTTTGGATACCGTTTTTTTTAGCGTTCTCGAAATATAATTTCGTGTCACCGAGAAACATTGCATTCGAGCTGTTTCGTGTTGTCAGCAATCACAAATTGAACGGTTCAGTAGGGAACACTATTGCTCATGGTGGTGTTTTTACAAAAAGAGATTCATTCAGCACTCAAACCAGGGACAAGGGAGCAAAGTAGTAATAACTTGGCAGTAAACTTTCTTATTAGCCGCTGTTAGAGTCTGCTTTTGATATCACGGGTAGCAACGTTCTCGGAGGCAGATCATAAAAACCCGTACGCAAATCGGTCGCCGAAGTCTTAAAACAGTTCGAATTTGTCTAACTCCTAAGTATTCCTCCTGAATTCATTACTCCTTTACGAGTGCGAATATTTTGCCCGATGCGGCCCTGGACCTGGACCCCAAAGCACGCATCACGAGAGACTCAAAGAAAGCGCAGGCAACTCTTTTATTTGCCAATCAAACGGTCCAGTTAAAACTTAGGAAAAAATGACAAGGCCGGTCTGTACATAAGTCGGCAAACCAGCCGTTCACTCAAATGACTCCTGCAGAATTCTTAGCTTTAACGTAGGTTAAATGAGTTTTATTTAAATAATAATAAATTTTAATAACGCAGCAATCGTACAGTAGTTAGGCAAAATGTGAGTTTAAATTGCTCGCGAATAAAAAAAAATTAAGGCTGCCAACGATTTGCATGCTGAATGCTGCTTTTTGTTCACAATGGACAGCATCCAGCACTCAAACCGCGGAAACCGCAATGTACTCAACCGAACCTGTGAAACTTGCACACTTTTTGTCGTAAAGTGGGGTAAAAATGTGATGTTCTATCTTTAAACTAAAATTGTCTTCTTTTAAGCGCCTGCTTTTCAGTGCAAGATCATCCTTGTTTCGAGATAAAGGTCTGTTTCACATAAATAGCGAGAGTCTCGGGCGAGATGTCAAATGAATTTTAATCAATGGCAATGGATGGGGTGGTTCACAATCACAATACCGGCGTTATCGCTGTGTCGCACGCCGACCGTTTCGAAATATTGAAAAACCCTCGCCGAGGTGGACGATTTTTCTGTCAATCGCGCTTGTGAGTTATAAGACGCTGTTAAATAGACGTTTTATTTTCTCCAAGGTAATACGTATTGTCAAATAATAACCATTCATGTGCAATAAAGTCGACAAATCTTAGAAATATGTTCGGTTTTGTCACTGTGCAGTCAAAACAGTCGTCGCGATTTCTCGTTTTCATTGTGCAGTTAGTAAGAAACAAAAACGTTTTCTCTGGTCTCGCGTTGTCGCTTCCGCTCTGGTTTGACGCACTGAATGTGATATGGCCATCACCCAAGAAATGAATTTATTGGTAAATATTTCCCCGGGGTTTATCTCGGTTTATTTCGCTTAATTTGGTGAATTTTTCCCGGATAGACCCTGGTAAACAGTATAAACTTCTTTAAAAATGTTTTTTTTTTTTCTGTGTGGAATGCTTTGCGTGTTTTTGTGAAAAATGACATCTGAAAAAGACTAAAACTTCTTTTTCTGCGTTTTTCTATGTGAAGTGATAGATGGGAGATTCAATAATTTTGAGAGTCGAAGATTTTGACAACTTTACTGACGGCGTTAACTCTGCACTGACAAACTGCTCGGTGCCTGAGTGAACTCCACATTTAGTTTGTTTCGGGACTAACATTTCTAGGTTTAATGCCGGGCTTAACTCAGCCCTGAAAAACCGGCTCAAAGTGAAAGTTTTAAGGATAATGGCAGCCGTCGAGGATTTTTTGGTTGCAACCTAAGCATTTGGTTCCAACCTTAGATAAAACTTCCAAGGTAACATAACGACAAATTTCAACGACTACCGTCCTGCACCACTCTCGCATTTTCAACCAGAAGCTTTAAAACCCATTTGGCTAGTTGATGAAAAATACAATGAGACGCCATATAGTTATATAACATTATTTTGTCAAGTAGTAGTGTCTGGAAGATCAAGAGCCGGTTCTAAGAAGTAGGTAGTTAACCAAATAGAAATAGTCTTATATCTGGACAGTCACACACCAGAGCTGACATTTGGCAGTGTTTCGAGGTAACTTAAGCGAGTAAAAATGCATTCAAGTGATTTTTTCTCCTGCAGGATTTTACTGTAAATTGCTCCCTATGGATTTTAGGTTAAGTACTCACTGGCACTCCTCTTCCCTTAAGTAGGGTCATCCCAATAGTAGTGAAGTCACAGAAGTAAAAAATAGAATATAGTTAAAGAAATATTCCACGTAGCCAAATCCAGTCAAGTGGTCGTATTTGGACAGAGAATCTGGACCTGCTCACTAATAGCTTACGGGCCACCTTCCACGTGCGACGAAACAGTTCTCGGGTTCATTGAGTCTTATCAGAGCAACAGTCCCCGTCTGTCGCTCTCATAAGACCCAATATTTTTTGGTCTGACCTCAACTGCAAAAGTAGTATCGAAGATTGGTGAAGTTTTAGCAGGTAAGCCAAATTTGGTTTCTCTATCGATTTTCCAGCCGCTTGTAAAGGGTGATCCTATTCCTACTTTTTTATAACAAAACAAGTGAGTAACTAGTTAAGTGCAAGAGGTCGTCTGTAACAAACTTCTATATATACGACCCTAAAAACTGTGTAACACCAAATCTACAAGTTTTTTTTCTGGCCAGAATTCATATATAATTTGTATTGGGCACGCCCCAAAAAATGGTCGTAGGCTAAAAATTGAAATCAATTAATTGAAGTTTCGTTAGAACCACGAGAAAATACGTTAAAAACGAAAATTATTTGAGAAAAAACGCTTTTTTTCCAAAAAAAAAACGCACCTTGAAAGTTGGTGGAGCTCAAAACTTTGGGTGTACCAAACTTAGCAAATAGGAATATCTTTTGCTGGTCTTTGATATTTGTCATATAACCAATCCAATCTGTTTTCGATCTGGAGTGAATTTTCCGAGAAATCGAATTTTTAATAGTCTAACATGTTAAAAGTGGGCATGGTTGATGGTGTTTGGGCGGTCCAATTTTTGCCTTGTTAAAAGTTTCTGGCCAATATTGCTCTGTATCAAAATTTGAGTTACAGCGTTTTGTCCTAACTTCACCAAAAGCATTTTGAAAGAAAATGTAAAAATAAAGGTTGTCTCACGTTGAAGCCAGTATGGGGCGTGACCGTTGGCGGATTTAGCCAATTTTCACACTTTGTGTGTGCAACGGCGTAACAAAGCCGTGTCCCAAGTTTCAGCTCTCTAGCTTGATTTTGAAGACCTAGAACCCTCACACATACAGACGGACGGACATGACTTAATCAATTCGCCTGTCGGTCTCGATCATATCTCTAAACGGTCTTAAGGGTCTACGGTGATTTTTTTACTGTCTTACAAACTATGCGCTAAAATAAGTAAAGGTTAAGCAGCACGAAAAAACCTAAGGCCATGAGACAGCACAGACGACAAAATAAAACCGTGCGCCAAGTTGTCGCCCAACCATATTAGACTTTACTAATTGGAACTTTTTTCAAATTAGTACACATCGAAAATCCCACTCAAAACCAAAGCTTGCGATGCCCATAAAAGACATTAAGTCGCAAATATACTTAACAATATTTTATCTACAAATTAGGCAATAATGGGACGCTAAGCCTTAAAAAATGGCCGACGAACCACTCCGTGTATGACTTCATACTTGACCGGCTTTTTTTTTCAATAACTAATAGTTAGTCCAGTCCAATTAGGTTTATACCTCGGAAAGTCGTAACCCAGTTATAGTGAAAGAATAGATTTCGATGTTTTTTTCATAAACGGTTTTCACACCGAGCCAGAATCTAGATTCAGAGTAAAAAAGTCCCAAATCTAATTAAAATCTATTCGATATATTTGAAGCTATTCAGCTTGTAAGAACTGTGACAAATTGGGCGTCGGGTGTTTGAAACGTCAACGAAATCTACATAATTCTCGCTGTGTGAAAGCCTCAATTCGATTTTGAAATCGAATTGCTCAGAATCTAGGTTCTGGGCCCGGTGTGAAAAGGGTATAAGATTCGTTATGATTAAAACTAAAAAGTTCACCATTTGCAACTAGACGCTAAGGATTTTTAAGTTTTTTGGGGGTGGGGTAGCCTTAGGTAAATTACACTGTTTCTTACCTGTAGGATTTTAGAGTATTTGTTTGAAATTTATTTGCTTCGACACCCTATAATTGATTGAGCTTAATTCAATTCAATTCAATTCTTTTTATTGAGGCTTTTTGAAACACAGTTTTCTTATGTATAATGATTAATAATATGTAAATCTTATATGTAATTATTAAGTGGCCGGTTTAAGGATATGCCAGGCAAAGCAATTGTAGGAAATAATTTTTATATAATAATTATTAAGCAGTTAATTGTGTTAGACTATACAGTGCTAAGCAAGTTTTTGTGCACGCTTGCTCCCGGCGTACGTGATTGAGCTTAAATTTTCAGTCAATCTGTGATAAAAAATCAGGTAAGTTTCCGTAGGGTTAGGTTTAATTCGGTTGGGTAGGGGGCGCTGTAGTCAAATTGTAAGTAAATACAATATTCCTGTACCGAAATTTTCCATTTTCACAACATAATTTGATTTAGTGCCAAGAAGCAGCTTAACAATACCTGCACCCGATAGATGGCGCTTATTTCGAGTTACTTACAGGTACAACTTCAATTTACGTCATAGTTTAACGTTGGAAAAAAATAATTTCCAACATTAATTAAAAACTCATTCGTCAAAAGGATCTTTTGTTCATGTAAAACTCGATGCGGCTGTGCATTTGGCCTCATGACATGGCTGCATGTGCATATCTATTTCTGAGATTTTTTTCGAATTACGTTACCGGTACTAAAATAGAGGTGTCACGTGGTTTTAAGGGTTTTTTCTGCATTTTTCTATTTTAAATCCATAAAACGAATATGTATTTCAATTTTTTTTTTCGAATACCTTTTATGTTTTTTAGATTCTCAGGTATTTTTCGGTAGAAGTTAATGACTATTTTCTTCTGGTACTCTGAGCTTCTGGTTTTTTAAAGCTTAAAAATTTAAAATTTTTTAAAAATTCCTTACCCTTGTTTTATACACAAACCGAATTTCATTATAATCGGTATAACCCTTAAGACACTAGAATATTTAAAAAAATATTTTTGAAATATTTTTAAGCTTTCAAGCCAAATTTCAAAGTCTGCTAACTAATTATCTAACTATTCAAAGTTCGCTATAGCTTTCATAAAAGTTTCAGATAATTCTTGATGTGCTATTTTTTTAAATCTTTTTTTTCGTTTTTTAACGGCAGTTTTAAAAATGTCGAACTAAAACTTTATTTTAGCCTTAGCTTGAAATATGTTAACTTCATTATGTGCTCAATATTGGCTCTTTGAATAAAGCGGTTAAAAAATTATGACACGTTGCAAACGGGAACGCATTTTCCATTCATCACTTCTCAGGGTTCCGGCATTTTTTAATTTTTCAAAAATGCCTAATTGCACTGGAGTATAAAGGGAAATGCTCATTTTTTGCCCATAATGGACACGAGCGAATATGGTACCAAAGGAAACCTGACGCTGAGCTTGTAATTCAAAGTCAAACATTTTTAAAATCGTCCTTGGGAAAGTTATAATGCTAACAAAAGCTGATGTCTTTACTCAACTTTTTTGATAAATTGATCTGACAAAGACCGTAAAAAATATTGATATTCGAGAAATTAAAACCCATAATCTCAAAACACGATAACACAATTTCAATTTTCCATTCAAAGCCTAAACTGAATTGTATAGTTAATGTCATCGTCATCATCATCATTTCCGGATGCCGCTTATCCTTTAAAAGGGTCGCGGAGCGAGGGTGGCTTAATGGTCTTTCCATCTTTCTCGATCCTCCGCCACCAACTCAAGAGACTCCGGCGCAATCCCCAGGCGGGACTCAGAGAGGTTCTTTACCTGCCTACCAGGGGGGCGACGCGCTCTCATCTCGGCTAGCATGACCTGTCTAGGAAGTCTGTCATGGGGCATGCGAACAACGTGTCCAAACCATCGAAGAATCGATCGCTCCACTCGGAGAAGTAGCTGCTCAACATTAAGATTCCCACGAATACTGACGTTTCTCACTCTATCCCTTAGAGTAACACCAGCAACGCACCTCAGGAATCTCATTTCGGCAGCTTGTACCCGCGATCTAATTCTTTCGGTCATTACCCAAATTTCATGACCATAGATGAGGGTCGGAACGAACACTGAATTAAAAACTGGGATCTTTGCTTTCACTCCAGCTCACTCCAGCTCAGCTTTCCTGATGACCGGCCGGCGCAGTTCCTTTACTATTGCTCCAGCTTGTCCAATTCTACAGGACAACTCAGTATCACTCCTCCCATCTTTCGTGAAAAAGACCCCGAGATACTTAAACTTCTCCACCTGTTTTAATGGAACTCCATATATGTGCAGGGTACACTGCACAGGAGTTCGGGAAACAACCATCACTTCCGATTTGTTCACGTTTACTTTCATCCCAGCATCACCACAGATGGCTGCAAACCTATCCAGTGCTCGCTGAAGATCCTCTTTGGATGATGCAAGGATGACCAAATCATCTGCGAAAAGCAGATGGCTCATCCTGATGCCAGCCAATTCGAAACATTGCTCGCCAAGACTGCGCCTCACCATCCAGTCCATATATACTATGAAAAGGAGCGGCGACAGAACACAGCCCTGGCGAAGTCCAACGCGCACATCAAAAGGACGGGATTTGACGCCATTTATCCGTACACAGCTTCTGCAGTTTCCATACAAATGTAGAGTTTCCACCTAAGCCCTCATTTTGACTTCGCGCTGTCCTCCTCTCCGCCCCCCGTAATGGATAGCGGCACGATTGACGGGCTGCTCGTAACTTCTTCGGGTTAAACCCGGTCGGATGCCGAGCGGGACCTTCCGACCACCAAGCGCTCGTATGCTGACACCCCTCAGGCCTAGCTCCAAAGATTACCAGGATCAGCAAATGTCCGAGGCTGTTTCGTTTTCTTTTCATGGTTGGGGGGGGGGGGGGGATGGCTTTTACTTCCTAGCTGCCAGGTTTAAATTCGGCCGATCCTAACCCGGACAACAGACGCCGACCAGGAAGCCGCTCGTCCCGAGACAGAGGCTCGTGAATTTCTGTTATTTGAAATTTAGCCGTCCCTCTGGGATCAGACGCTGACCAACGAGCCGCACAATATGTATCATACGCTGCTGGATATTATTCAAACCTTCGGGCTCATCTTTTTCAGTTATAACTTTACTGCCAAGGGTGGCCCCACAAGGAGTTTATACTCCTGGACAGCATCACTTATGCCTGAAGATTACTTCCTCCAGTGGATTTTAGTTGGCTCTTACGACAGGCATACCTTACCTCAAGGCTTTTCTTAAACCCGACCTTGCAGGCAGGGTCTTAGTTAATGTAATTTTAATATTCCCAAGAAAAAGTAGGTTTAATTTTTTAAGTTGCTATGGTCTTAAAACACAATAAAGACTTTTTCAATGCTTCAAAAAGCTCATTCTAGTTTTTTCACTTAGTTTTTAAGCAAACCTGATTTCGAGTTTTTACGACTTAGCGTTCAAAACTGAAAACGATGGTATCCTTTAACCCAAAAATGAGCATTATTTCCTTGGGAAGACGGACATCTCAAATCATTTTTTAAGTATCTCTTTTCTAACTACAAGTGACTTATAAAAAATGGCTAATGCAAGGTTAAATTTGAGTGAAAAAACGTATTTCTTAGAGAAAAGGAAAGCGTAAACTTTTGAGTATGAATACAAACTTCTTCCTGTCACAAAAATACCTTTACTTGGCAGTATTTTTCCTTGGCGCATTATCCGCTGCGTTAGCCATTCAGTGACTTATATCAGTTTTTTCAGCAAATTCCCTAATATCTACCTGCATTAGTCAACGTAGTGCTTGCCACTCATTATACGTACCAGCAGTTTAAGACTCGTGAACACAAAATGTGTCCCCCTATCGTTAATTAAATTTATTTATCAAAAGTTATGCTAATTGCACACAGCGGTAACATAAATATACACCAACCAACTACAAGCAACTGAGTCAGAGTTTTTTACCAAAAAAAAAATAAAACAACCTTCTAGGTACCCACATTGCTCAGGGACTTATTTACGTGTACGTCTATCTGCTAAATAGCCTTCTTTGTTTCTTTGATAGATAACCACAGTTCATAATAAAGCTACACTACTCCAATAGATGTGTGCACACATGTACACTCTATCCGTCCCGAAATATAGTGACATTAGTTAAAAAATAAATAAAAAAAATACATTTGCATGCAAAGCGTACATGTCACACGCCTTTCGATTGGGCGTCAGTAAGTAGTCACAAAATGAAATTAGACTCTACGGTGTGATTGTTGGTTTAATTTTTTTTTTTTTCATTTTTATCAAGGGTAAAATAACGTTATTTGATAGATAAATGGGTTTGGATCGAAAAATGGATACTCCTTCCTAATGGCGCAGGGCCAACCAACTTTAAGTAGGCTTTTGAAAAATGAAACTTTTGGGTTGTTATCTCTCCTTAAAAGGAGGATTTTAAAAAAGATTTCAACAATTTCTGTAAATCGCTTTTGAATCACGTATAGAAAACCGCATGTGCATGCAGCCTTTTCTTTGTTGAATGCAACACATGTCGACTCTTTAGTCTCTTGTCCGCAAAATTTGTGGAACATTTTCCCACCACACATGCGACTTTTGGCAAAAACTTTCGCATGCAACGACATATAATGGCACTTTTCCTGCAACCTAACGTTAAGGAAGTCTAAATGGGAGGACATTTTTGTTTTGTGCATGCGACAAATGACATGTGTCGTGTGGTCTGACGCTGATGGGTTTAAGTGATCGTGCAAGTGTTCAAGGACTTGGCTACCAAATTTAGAATCTTATACCAACTTTCGCCTCTCGTTTTTTTCCTAGAAACAAATTTGTTTTTATGAATATCAAACTTTGTTGAGCATTTCCAAAGTTTCAATAGCATAACGAAAACGGACCACTTCAAAGCGTTTTTCATATTGCCTCAAAACCAACTCTCTCGCTTAGTCTCCTTGAACGGTTAAAGGGCGTATCACTTCTGATATCACTGCCGATAGCAACTTCATTTATTCTCCGTTCTTTGAACGCCCCCTATTTCAAGAGAAAAACCGCTTATCTTCCGCATACATTACCACCGCACATTAGTCGACAAATTTTTATCAACTCTTTCGACCAAAACATCTCATTAACATTCATGAGACGCAGAAAAAAGCCATTCTCGAATCGGCTGTGCTGCCATTCCATTTGAACCGTGCTTGGCTTGGCGCACAAAACTTGGAGGAATTTCAATTCGACAAAATCATGCACACGATCGCTGATTTGCTTATCGCTCGCTCCTCTATACCAAGCACTCCCGTCCCAGCTTGATCTTTGCCAGATCTCTTCTATGGACTAGCCGCCTCGCAGTCCACCTCCCCGATAGATCAAAGTCTCAATCTAGCACGACGAGTGAACTTTTCAAAAATTCGTCTTATCGATCTCAAAATGCAAACACAACGATGAAATAATGCGGCGACGACGATGATGAACAAATAAATGACAAAAAAAAAACAAACTACCCAGCAGCGAAATTAAATCAAGAATTTATTTTTAAATCGAGTCATCATCAAGATCATTGGCCACCACTAACCATTACCACTATACATCACAATCGCGTTGATAAAACTCAATCCAAAGCAGAAAACAAAATTATTTTTGAGTTTGCTGTTGTCGTTTTCATTCCGCTTTTTTTTTTGATTTCTGGTCGAACTTTAGATTGAGATTACTGGCCCCAGACTGTTCTTACGAGTACAAGATGAGAAGTTTGGACGAGGATCAGTGAGATTCTTACCAGATGCCTGAGACTAGATAAAGCAGAGACCTCTGATGATGAACTTCAGCCGAAGATAAGGCGAAAGAAACAGATTGATAGGAGCGATTTGAGTTGTCTTTTCTAATTAAAAATGCGAAAACACGCGGACATATAGGACGAGCTGGTATATCTGTGATCTTTAATCGGGAATCTCATTTCGAGTTGGGGCTTTGAGATGGTCTTGGAAATAGGCTTTTGTGTTTTGAGTGACACATTTGGCACGGTGCCATGATAGCCTCTCAGACAAAATTGTTATTTAATGGAGTTGATGGTATAAAGCTTTCTACCTGTCACTGAAAACCGACTGTAAGATTAAGCAGTCATTTAGAAGTCATTTTTTTTTAATTTGAATTAAATATTACCCACATAACTAAACTTAAAAAATAGCTTCGCCTTCTAGGGTTTCTGATGGTTCCCAAATAGGCTCCTCCCAAGGAGGGGATAGGACAACTTTAAATATGTGGTAAGTTTAGGAAACACGCAGCGTGCGATATAAAGGCTTACGTTGCAGGATTTTTATGTTCCGCCCTTGCTCACCGGTAAGAATCTCTACTTTATGTCTGGGCAAGTGCACCACCAGAACCAAATGTGAACGCAAATGATTTAAAAATGTTCACAACTCTTTTTAACATTCATTGCAAGGTTTGAACCGAAAACATCAGAGAACGGTAAAAAGACAGGCTGACAGAAGTTACTAGGCAAAATTTTTGTCGGTAGAACAAACTGGCTGTGCACCCCTTTCGTTGAGCGGATACAAGGGATTTTTTGCCATTCATTTTCGATCTTACAAAATTTGACTCTCCCTCTACGTTTGCTCTCATTTGGTAGAGGTTCATTTTCTATGTGTCAGTAAACACACTTCGTCTGCGTCGTTTAGATGCTTAAAAGAAGTTGTTACGGTCCATTGAATACCTCCGTTACCGGAGGATAATGCTGCGCGCGAAGTACATCACTCATCACTAGTAGGAAAAGAATTGGCGGCAGGAAGCAGTCTTGTCTTACACCGCTTTGAATTTTTTTTTCTCTCTTATGAAAACCACACTTTGATCTATTGAAAGTAGCCCCTAAACTTTTCTGGAATACCAGGGAATCGCACTTGCTTGTTTTCAAGCACATCTAGGAAAACTACTTCAGTTTTTATACCCGACCCAGTGTATATTAATTGTAATGTGCATAGTTTGTAACACAGTGAAATAATCATCGTAGACCCCTAAGACCTTTTAGAGATATGATCGAGACCGATAGGTGAATCGATGAAGTCACGTCCGTCCGTCTGTATCTGCGAAGGTTTTGGGGCTTCAAAATCAATCAAGAGAGTTGAGACTTGGTTCTTCTGTTGCACAGACATAGTGTGAAAATTGGCTCAATTCGTCAACGGCCACGCCCATTACTGGCTTTAATGTGCGACAACCTCTGTTTCAGATTTTCTTTCAAAATGCCTTTTGGTCAAGTTAGAGGAGCTCAAATTTCGGTACTGAGCAATATTGGCCCAAGACCTTTAAGAAGGCAAAAATTGGACCGCCGACCGACCATGCCCACTTTTAACATTTTAGATCTTTCAAACCCTGATTTCTCGGAAAGTTTACTCTAAATCGAAAAAAAATATTTACTATTTGCTAAGTTTGCTCCATACAAAGTTTTGAGCTCCGCCCACTTTTAAGGGGCGTGTTTAGGCAAAAACAGTTTTTTTCTGAAATTAATTTTCACTTTACCGTATTTTCTCATGATTCTAACGAAACTCCAATTGATTGATTATAATTTTCAGCCCATGCCCACTTTTTAAACGCGGCCCAACTTTATAAAAAATACATGAATTCGGGCCAAAAAACTTTAAGATTTAAGATTTGGTGTTACACGGTATATAGAGCGGGTATATAGAATTTACGACGAACTTTTGCACTTAGTTACTCAGTTTTTTGTTCTTTTGAATTTCAAAAGAAGGACTACGTTCGTTACTTATTTGAAATTGTTTCCTCTTACTATTTCGAAAAAAGAGGGAAGGATGTATTTTTTCTTGACCTTTTTTACCATTTTCAAAACTTAAAATTCATAAAACAGAAATTAAATTTTTTTTTCATTTACCGTTAGCCATTTTTGTTTCAATTTTACAACCAGCTGCATTCCATTGG
The DNA here is from genome assembly GCA_947623515.1 of Neoascia interrupta. Taxonomy (NCBI): domain Eukaryota; kingdom Metazoa; phylum Arthropoda; class Insecta; order Diptera; family Syrphidae; genus Neoascia; species Neoascia interrupta. The sequence continues at coordinate 190,003,115 of OX392462.1, forward strand.
CCACTTTTCTAAAATTCTGCGGACATGGATTTCGTTTGTTTCAATAGGTTTTAAAACTTGAAGTTTGAAAACGGCTATTTTGAAACTTTTAAAATGTAGTTAGCTTGCGTTGTAAACGCGTCATACTTCAGCTAAACTCAAATAAGATCGTATTTACCGTCAACGGACTAGCAACCTTTAAAAAATCGTTTTCGAAAATGTTTTCACGTTTTTAAGTCAAATCTTCAAAGTTTTCGAAGTTTGTTACAACTTTGCGTAAGATCTTAGAATATGGACTATGTTATTTATTTTAAAGTTATACTTAATACCGTTAAGGAACTAGATGGAGAGACATACCTTCTTCTGACCTTTTATGGAAGAACAACTATTTTGACTGTTTTTTAATTTTTTTCAGTTTTTTTCAATAGCGCAACTACCTGCGCTAGCAATGGATGTTTGTATTGAATTCTATGGCCACCGGTTTTTACGTAAGCGGTAAAACAAGCTCCATTTTTTATTTCGTTTTTTTAAATAGGCACGTGGGGTGCCGTGGCGTAGTGGTTAGTGTGTGTGCTTACTACGCCGGAGGTCTGGGTTCGAATCCTGCCATCGTCACCTGAAAAAAAAAGACTTGTTCTTTTTCACGGCCCCCACCTCCGCGAGGTTCTGACAAGCCCTCCGAGAGTATCATTTGTCTTGAAAAACTTCTCAAAGTGCTGTTCGGATTCGGCAAAAAATTGTAGGTCCCCTTGTATGTAAAGAAATTAACGCACCAGAATACATTGTTGAGAAGTTGGCCCTGGTTCACCTCGAGCTGTTGCGCCACTCTATTTATTTAAATAGGCTTCGAAAAACTTAGGTTAGGTTAGGTTATGCTAGGTAGGGTTGCTGGCAGTAGAAGCCACCAGCTCGCATAAGCCTACGAGGCCCTTAGCGTCACCATATGGAGACAACCTGTAAGGAATAAAGATTTTAATTGAACTATGATACTTAATCAGTTGAAGTATCCTGAGCTTTGAAGAGAAACTTGTCCCAGCCGGACATTCTGCTGAAATTTACAATATTCGGCACCGCTGTACTTGCAAGCTCGTTCAGTTCCTCGAAGAAGTATTGGCCCATGAGTCGAAAACGCTGATTGCTGTCACTTGGACACTGGCAGAGGAGGTGTTTCACATCTTCTTCCGCTTCTGGACCATTATATCCTGTGCAAATGTCGTTGGTGTTAGTGATTCCTAGTTTAGCTGAGTGTTTTCCAAACAAGTTATGGCTTGTTATCATTCTTGTGGCTATGGCCAGTGATAAAAAAAACTTAGGTTAGAAACTGCAAAACAATATTTTTTTTAACGCAGCTTGCTTTTCTTTTTGTACGCTTTGTACCTTAACCTAAGCTGAACAAGATCACTTTTACCGTTTAAGAAACTAGAAGATTTTATAAAATAGTTTTTGAAAATGCTTTTCTGTTTTTGAGTTTAATCTCAGAACGGTTTGAAACTTTAAAATTCGCTAACTATAATTTACCTTAAAATTTTGGATAAGTTTTCATGCGTGTGATTTTTTTTATATGATTTGTCCATACAATCCCGGTGATACGGGGGGAGGACACACGTTTTTTCGTTAATTTTTTCATGAATTTTTTCGAAAATGTGTTAAAACGGCAGAAATAAAACTTTTCCTGATAAATATGACTTAAGGACTTGGTTTACTTTGAGTTGCTTTACACGTGTGTGTTAAATATGGGTTTTTTGCCCCAAGGGCCGGTTTTTAAGTGCGAGATAATCCGAGTTGCCGAGTTGAGCTGAGATTAAACCCAGAATTAAGTTTTCTGGTGAGTTTAGATCTAGGGTTAATCTCGGTTTTACGCGCCAAATTTGGTGAGTAAATCCCGGATCAACTCCGGAGAACAGTAGCTATGAACTTCTTAGAGTTTTTTTTTCTATGCAGAATGGCAGTTGGTTTCAGTGTTTTTGTGAACAATGAAATCTGAGAACAACTCGAACTTCTTTTCCTGTGTTTTGCTATGTTTGGGAGAGTTAAAAATTTCGAGAGTCAAAGATTTTGACAAATTTAGTGACGGAGTTAGTTCTGCACCGAAAAACTGCTCGCTGAATTAATTTCAGATTCGTTTTGTTACGGGAGTAACAGATCTTGGTTTAAGCTGGGCTTGACTCAGTACCAAAAAACCACCCTAAGCGGTTCAAAAGTTATGGCCTCAAACACTTTGGAAAACGTCTTCCATTTCCAACACTTAATTTCTCAAAAACTTTTCAATATTTTCAAAAAATTTAATTTTTTCATTAAGTTTAATTAAAGTTCAGTATCTACTAAACTTAAGTTTCGTTTTTCAGTTCTTGCGTGCTTAACTTCTTTAAAAAAGTATTGGAAAGCATTTAATGCATTTACTTTATTTAATGCAAACTTCAGACTGTAATTAAACCGTTTTTTGTAAAAATCCAATGAGGGATTGAGAGATGATGAGATGAGAGATTTTGCAAAAAAATTGCCCTCATTGGATTCTCTGACTATTTCCGTAGTTTAAAAGCACACCAAATGTTGTATTTCTACGAGTTACTGCTCAGAAGTTATCACGCGATTGGACGGACGGACGGACAGACAGATGAACGGACAACGTAGTGATACCACAAGAGGTCCTTTTTCCATTTTTGGATGGACCGCCAAAAAACAATCTTCTTCTGCTTGTCTCGAGACGCAGCTTCATAAGCCGAGAAAGAAAAAACCCACTAGGAGCACTAGGAGTGGAGTTGAAGTACTAGCTGACGAAATGTCGAAAGAAAAAACCATATTGGATTCACCGGCAGGGTATGATCACTGCGATCAACTATAAATAATAGCGACGAATATAGCACACGTAAAACTGTTGAGGTGGTCGAATGTAGACAACGATAGGTCAATTGGTAGAGTATATAATCCGCGACACGTAAATGTTGCAGTGATCATACCCTACCGGTGAATCCTGGTTTTTTCTTCCGACATTTTGTCCTCTAGTATTGAGCCTGTACCTTGATTGTCATCATATTTAATTGTAACAATTTACTTAACAACTCATATTACCAAAAAAAATTAAAATTAAATAGTTGTTTGGACCCAGAGATTAAACCAGGAACCTTCCGACCGTCAGTGATAGGTGCTACCATTTGCACCACAACCCCACTTCCATCTCGGCTGCTTAAACACCCTTAATGTTATCTCTGCATGAATAATGCACATAAACCAACAACATGAAAAAATACTTTAATCCCCTTAAAAAAACACACCGACTAGTTGAAATCCAAAACCCTTAGGTAAATTTCTCAGAGGCCTATTATATAGGACGAAAAACAAATTTGTTTGCCTAACTATTGCTTAGGCAGAGCTGGGATAAAGCCTTTAGAAGATTGAAAGTTAATTGTTATGACCTGCACATGCATCACTTCACAACATAATACGCTCTTCACACTGAGTCAAAAAATTAATTTTTGAGCAGAAAGTTTTCGAAAACTCGTTTAGCCATCCACACTTCCTAAACGTCGACTAGAATTTGTTTTCGCTTTTCATCTATTCATCAGTTTTCAAATTTCAGCCCACATTTATTTTAAAACGTGCTTTAAAAGATCCATAGAAAATGGGAACATATCAAGAATTTTACGCTAACCACAAAACTACAAGCTGATTTCAGACAGGAAATTCGGCTTCGGAGATATTTACATCCAAAGCTGGGACAAAAGTGAAAAGGCAATCGATATTCGTGACTTTCAAAGTTATGTATTTTGAACGAAAACTACTAAAAAACCGGGGTTTCGAAAACAGAAAATTTACAAAAATGTATGGGAAAACTCATGTTTTTGAAGAAGTTTTCGCGTGTTTTCACGAAAACACCGTTTTACGATGTGTAGAGAGCATAAGATAGTAAGCTCATGCGAAAAATGTGCATCATAAGATATTTTCAGAAAGGCTTTCACGATATCCAAAAGACTTAAACATCCTTAAATGAAATACCCGAAAACATTTCTACCTTCCGGATATTGTACCCCCAAAGTGCACTATGGTCTGACGCCTGCTGCAAATGTGTCAAATTGTGTATGGTAACCTGCTTTCATCGAAATGGGGTTTTTTTTAAGGGATATAACGATGTTTTCATCCACAGACCTCAAAACCCAAGCTTACTGCCGTTTCTTGCCGAAAAATGTTGCATATATATTTTCGTTAAGGCCTAGGAATTTGAGTATTTTTTGACCTTTCATATATGAATAAAAGTGTTGAGCTTTTTGTGTTCAATCTTAATCAAAAAGATTGATTAATCAAAAAGTTTCCAAAAACAAAGAAAGTAATTGCAAGGATTCATAGGATCTTTTAATATGCCAAACCGCATTCATTAAAATGCTTTTGAAATCAAACCCCACTATAACTAATATTTCAGAAAGCGTTGAGAAAAACAATTCTAAGGATGTGAGAAGACCGAACAGAAAGGGAATTGTTCGGGTTTTCCAAAAGACCGAACGAAAAGAGAATTGACCAAGCTTTCCAAGAATTCAATTCTTAAAAAACTCGAGTAATTAATCTTTCTTTAACCATCTGGCTTTGGTTTTCACTAGGTTGTTGCCTATAAAGGCTAACAATAAAATAACTGAATGAATCATCGAAATTGAAAATGGAGCTGGTGCCAGGAGTAGAGGTTTTCCAGCTTAGAATTGACTAGGGAAGAGCGGGGTATTTTTCCTGTTTTAACCATGACAGGTATGACAAAAGTTAAAGCTTACATCGAAAAATTGCCTTTTGACCTTTATAAAAGTGATCGTTTGACTATTTTACTTTTACAAAAGCATCTCGAGTGGGTCAATTAACCCTGTTGCTGGACCTGGGGTAAGTCGACCCACGCAATGGGGCAAGTGGATTCGTAGCCCTGTAACACTTAAGTTTTATTTAAACTTTAACAGGAATAAAAGTTTGTTTATTTTCTTTGAAATAAAAGTGAGAAATCGCATTACCGATCACTAAAGCCGCAGCAGCTATTGGTACGAAAAATCCAAATTTCTTTATTGCTTAAACAATAACTAACCGATTCAGAACATATTTGGGCGTTTGTGCATAGTTTCTGAATAATACAGCACCAGGATTAACAAGTAACTTTATTTTATTTTCTAGATGTATACATTTAAAAGCATTTTTCCACGTGCTAAAAAACCACCCATTTATGAGAGACACTATGAAACTGCCAGAACGCACTTCATAGTAGTAAATTTTCGCTCTCTCATAATACTTCTTGACTACAACTAAGTTAACTTAACGAGTAGTTTACGCTTCCGTAGTGTTTATCGCATTGGGTAGGTTGCTATCCAATGAATGCACCTACTAAAGCCGTTCATTCGTGCGGCTTCACCCTACGTCGCTAGATCGAAGGGTCTTGTTCTTTGTAGTCGTCGCTCGTTGTTTACATCGATAGGAGTCTCGTTGAGAGTACGGATCATTTCATTGTTGCAATGAACATGAAGGCGAGCATTTAGCTTTCGAGCAAAGTTTGTTACTTCTTTGCTCACGGTTTGGAAAGTCTGCAACATGGACATGTTGCTCGGCTTGGTGCAATCCCAAAGACTGTAAGTCCAGGACGGCTTTAACACCTGCCTGTACAAGAGCAGTTTGTTATATATGCTTAATTTCGAAAATCTTCCGATAAGCCCTGAGCCTAACCTCAAGCTCGTCATCGTCGCGCTTCTTCTTTACGTGTGGTTTCCACCTTAGTTTAGCGTCCAGTGTCATCGCTAGATATTTCGCTTCATTTGCATAAGGTATTAGTGCAGAATTTATGAACAAAGGTAAATTGTTAACCCTTTTGTAAGTCAAATTCACATGCGTAGACTTATTCTAGTTAAGAGCGATTCGCCAAATTTTCGTCCAGACACAAATTCTGTCCAAAATGCTCGTTGGAGGTTTCTCGTTGATGACTCGACTGATTCATCTGTTGCCAGGATGGCCGTATCGTCCCGTAAACGTGACCACGACTGTCTCGTCATCTAGAGGTATATCTCTAGTGTAGCAGGAACAGCGTCGGACCGAGGACACTTCCCTGGGGTACGCCAGCCCGATTTTGCTTGAAACTCGAGTATTCACTACTACACCTAACGAAAGGGTCTTCCTTCAAGATAGTTTTTCAATATTCTAAACATGTCTCCCGGCAAGTTTTGCCGTAGCTTATATTTCAAGCTTTCGTTCCATACCTTGTCGAAGGCTTGCGATACGTCGAGGAAAGCACTTGAACATAAGGCTTTTTCAATTTCATGCGTTATTCTGTAGACTTGATCTATTGTGGAATGGTTAGGTCTGAAACCGAATTGATGATCCGGGATCAAGCATCTTTCTGCAAGTTTTGGTTGTAATCGCTTCAGCAGAAGTTTCTCGAATACTTTCGATATTATCGGCAGAAGCGATATGGGCCTATAGCATTTTTTATCATTTGCACATTTCCCCGGTTTTGGAACCATAATGACTTCAGCAACTTTCCATTCCCTTGGAACGTATAGAAGTCTAAGAGAAGCGTTTATCATATAAAGAAGCTTGACTAGTGCCTTTTTTGGCAGTTCTTTCAATATTTCGTCAGTGATCAGGTCGTAACATGGGGCCTTATTATTTTTAAGTTTGCTTATTGTTTGTGGGAGTTCAACTAAAGAAACTTTTTTCATTCTGAAGCTATCAGGTTCCGCGTTGTTGTTTTGAACGTCAGCCAAAGGCGGACCGTCGAAAGGCTTGAATGTTTCTTCTAAATGTTCAGCAAACAAATTCGCTTTCTCTTTGTCTTCTCTTGCCCATTCGCCTATAGCTTTTTTTATTGGTGCCGAGTGGATTATAGGTTTCTTGATAGACTTAACTGCTTTCCACAGCGAGTAGTGGAAAGCATTTAAAAAAAATAGGTCTATACTTTTTTTTAAAAGCTTACAAGCAAAGTTTTCAACCTACCCCATAAGGAGCTAGTCAACTAGTCCCTCCTAAACATTTTTTGACGATCAACAAGATTTTTATCAAGGGGAAAAAAATATTAAAAAATGAACACTCATTCCAACAAGTTCATATACCTTTCTACCCAACTGAAAAAAAAATTAAGCCAGACGCTTGAAAAAAAGGAGCAAACAAAAAATGTAGTCCTTATTTCCTTAAAATATTTCTGCCAACAGGTGCACTACAGACTAGAAACTGTCTAGACTTAGGAAGACTAAGAGGGTAGTCGTGTAGAACGTAAACGCAGGCATGAACATGCATTTCATGTCACACTTTTAGAATAAACGCCAGCGAGTCGACTTACTCCTGCACCCAACTAGCCCCGCTTTCCCCTACTCTGGATTTAGTGGCAATTGTGCCAGTGAAAAAAACTTAAAACATTTGCGTTTCACAATAAGTGAGATGCACATTATTATCGATATATAGAAAATACTTTAGACAGCCTGCAAGCTATCGCAATAGTCAGTCAAACTCACATCCAATCTTGTGAAGTTATACCTTCACAAGCCCAGAGGTCTTTGAAAAAAGCAACAAGTCACGCTTCTGACCAGGCCTTCCCCCCAGGTGGGGGAAAGGAAAACGGTTACCAGATATAATGGATTTCTGTGAGCACATCATCCACAATCAACGACTACCTGTTCGGCGTCTCTAGTCGAAAGTTCGAGCGAGCATCTTCTCTCTTTTTTTCCTTTTTTCCCTAACATGTAAATATGCCATATAACATTTAAATATTTGTTGAATATACTCTGATGCTTATGCCATTGCTTACCCCCGTAAAGGCATAACACTTGCGTGCGGAAGGAAGCTTTCATGTTTCTTGAGGTACCTACCCCTCTTCAAGTCCTAAATTGATGGAATACATGAAATAACTCTTTCATCTTTTATTAAATTTCTGAAGAAACACAATGTTGACAACATGACGCATGACGTAGATAGAGATAGTCCTACTGACATTTCTCTTCTCCCAGTGTTAAGTACGTTTACGTACGTAACACCTACCTTCCAAACTACATACGTCAAGAGCTCGGTTACAAAGAACTTTTCTGCCTCATACGCCCCGAACTGTCATGGCCATCCAATATAATGTATAATTCCAGTTGATGACAAATCTACAGAAACAGCCGATCCAACCCACACGGTATGCTCTGTCAGAGACAACACAATCTCATAATCACTACACTTCTCCCAACAAGTATATTACACATAACTGTATTACAGATAATAAAACAAAAATTCCAATTTTCACCCCAAAAGAGGCGGAAAAAAAACAATCCAAATCAAATCAGATAACAAAATTGTTTTTTTTTTTTTTTGAAATTTTTCTGTCGATATTCGAGTACGCGAGTCGTACTCGTACTACAAAGGGAACAAACATGCGACAACGGTCGTGCCTCTCCAGATAATTACCCGAGAAACTTGATTTATCACTCCCCAATGATAATTATTATGTGATTAACTGGTTTTTATTTACTTAATTACAATTATCACTCGTTCGGCAGCAAGTAAAACATTCGAACTAAAATTTGGACACTCACCTCACAATCACAATAATATCTCGAATACTCGTTACCCATCAAGCAACTACTTTGTTGTGTGACATTGGTAACACGTTTGTGCATTTGTATCCGCAGCAGACATAACTTTCTGATCTACGAACTGGCGCCTACTTCACTGTAATACTTCTGGCGAGGCTTTGTTCGCACTTGGGCATTGGGCTGGGGCTATACGGACGGACGGCGCGCGGCGGCGTGGTTTGGTGCTTATCATTTACGAGTGAAAGGAAAATTATTATTATTACCGCGGCGAGGCGCTGTTATCATACCTTTTGTTGAAATTAGCATCAATCATTCGTCTGATAAGGCCGCAGAGACACACACTTAAAGCCAGAAAGCTTGCCCCCGGAGGGGTTGTGGCCCGCAAGAAGCCAAATGGACATTCCTCAGTTCGTTCCATGAGTCTGTCTTGCCGTCTTTTCTATAGATATTTGTGTCGCGGGGAATATGATAATTACAATTGCGCGGCGGTTATAAATTAATAATTTGAATTTTTAAAACACCAATAGGCGCCAAAGGGGATGCTTACAGACTTGTCAGTTATCTCGTGGTAATCAAAATCTGTGATGGGTTTTCGGGATCTTGATGGCGCCAGTTGTGTTAGTTTCTGTTTTTGGTTTATGAAATTGATACATCGCCTCGGCACGGTGGTGATGTGTTGTATTGACAGACTCGGACAGTGTCGTTAGCGATTTGAGGAGAAAAATTTAAATAATTTTTATTGCCACAGATTCGATCCTCCTGTCATTCGAGTCAAGCAATAATCATATAAATGATAAAGGGAAATAATAATATAAATATTATTGTTTCCATTAAAAATGCAGAGGCAGAAAGGTGAATCAGAGGTTTTATTGCTCCTATGCTTGAGAGTTTGTGCGAAGAAATATTAAACTTTGATAAGCCCTGTAGGTACTGACAATTTTAGTTGAACAGACTAGATCTGGGAATTAGAAGTTTCCACAGAGAGAATCAGGGAACTGATGTGTTCCATAAAAGCGAAACTCTCGAACACATTTTTTTTAGGACTCTAAAATAAGATTAGAACCCCAAATTATGTTTAGTCTGATGACTCTTTACTCGACTAGCTCGGAAAAACCGAGTTTGAATGAATCTGCTGCCGAATGAACGATGCTGACGGTACGAATTGAGACACTTCTGTGGTTGAACGAGCTCCGGAAGAGTCGGGCTCTGCGTGGCACTGCACCTGACTCGAACTACTGTGCACAAGTAAAGCGAAGGTAAAAAAGAGAAACAGGCAGGGGTTTTTGCATACATTTTTCACTGTGTCACTTTGTTCAAGTTGCATTTTCAGAATTTTGTAAAAAGAATTTTAACTTCAGCTGAGTTTCGACTCCAACCCAAGACGGGCCCTGAATTCAGCCATGACAAGGGTATGGCCAGCCGAGTGTGTATTTGTCAGAAAAATTTAAAATCTTAAATTTCCTTATCGTAGGTACTAATTTCCTACGACTAACTTCCATTGGTTTTCGCCCAGCCTCCATTCTGAATGTCCATCAAGGTCGACTTCTGCAACCCAAAATCTTTGGTTGACCAAGTCCGCGAGTGGTTTTTTCTGCTTTGTCTGCCTATTAACTACCGGGTGAGTGTCCTCATGCCGACCTTTGAAGGAGCTTCCTGCAGTCACTTAATGTAAGGACTGGTCCTCACCGTTCGTCGCTGAAGTTTTCGCTTACTTCCTGTTGAGGTACAGGTCAGTTTCCTCAGATCAGTTTACAGAATTTCCTTGGTCAGTTGGAATCTTGCTGGCTCCTCCGGAGATCTGCTCCCTAGCAACCTTTTTGCTCAGGCTAATTGAAGGTTTGGTAGTTTATCGTTGCTTAAAATGGCATTCCTTTCTTTGTTTGATTAATCTATCATTCACTCCTTTGGATTTGTGCTTGCTTACCAGGCGAGATGCAGTAAGATTCATGATTTCTTGGTAAGATTCATGATTTCATGGGCTTTTTTTTCATGAGCATGGAACATGCTTGATTCCTTTGGCGTTAAGGACTTAGGATCGAGCTTCATTGTTTTTTTTTTCGCTGCATATCATTTTTAAAGGTTGCTGGAGAAAGGCGGTTAAATGATCCTTCCATAGTTCCCGATCTTCCGCCACCAACTCAAGAGACACAGGCGCGATCCCCAGGCGGGGGATCGTAGATGTGCGTTACCTATATGATCCCATAACACCAATTTCTAGGCCTACCAGCAGTATGACCTGTCTAGGAATTTTGTCCATTTATGTGCAGGGTACACTGCACAGGAGTTTGGTAAACAACCATCACTTATGATTTACTCACTTTGCCTTTATTTACGGATACCCACAGATGGTCGGAAACCCATCCAGTGTTCGCTGAAGTTCTTCCTCGGACGAAGCATTCGCCAGTTATTGCGAAACATTCCTCGCCAAGACAGCGCTTCATAATCCAGTCCTCAAATGCTATGAAAAGGAGAGGCGATAGAACACAACCCTGGTGAAGTCCACGCACACATCAAAAGGACTGGATTTGACGCTATATATATCGGCACATACACATACAAAGACCGAATGACTCTCAAAAGAACCCAAATCAACGAATTGTCCTGCCAAACTCTGCATAGTATATCCCGACGAACCTGGGGTGGAATCGGCTATGGTGATAGTCAAGTGATCAAACAAAATAATCCGTCTGCGTAAGATGTTGACAAAAATATTGTTCCGAATCGTTGCTTTATTTAGGCTTGTGACGTAAGAACACTGATTTTTATTCGTACATGCAGAAAGTCAGCCTAAGAGTAGACAAAAATACCAACTTACCAGAAAGTTCGAAAACTGGTGACTAGCTGATTTTGACAGTGATTGATCGGGAGATGTCACAAGAAAATTGTGATGATCACAGTTACGAGGCAGACGCGATACTGCGCAGCTTGGGAAACGCCCACCTAGATAGCAGTCTATGCGACTGGATCGGGCTCATGTTAAGCACACGAAAGATAAACTGCTACCTAGGCGAAGTATGCAGCAGACGAAACGTCAGCAGAGGAACACCGTAGGGAGGTGTCCTATCTCCGCTCATATGGACCCTGGTAATGGACGAATTGCTAAAAACCCTGGAGAGGGAAGGCTTCATTGTGAGCGCATACGCAGACGATGTAGCAATCCTGATCCCCAGGTAAACTCCCATCAATCCTCAGTGACCGACTCAGCTACGCACTTCGCATTGTTGAAAAATGGGTTGAGGGTCGAGGACTGGGAATAAACCCCTCCAAGACGGAAGTTGTGTTGCTTACAAGGAAAAGGGCAGTTCCATCCTTCAGCAACCCAAGAATGGGTGGAGTGGAGTTACCGTTATCCAAATCGGTAAGATACCTGGGCGTCATATTAGACTCCAAACTCAGCTGGAGGGATAATATAGAAGATCGTGTCAAGCGGGCATACGTGGCATTATACGCCTGCCGCAGAATGTTCGGAAGCATGTGGGGACTGCAACCAAGCATGGTACACTGGATGTATATAGCGGTTGTAAGACCCATCTTAACTTTCGGTGCAGTTGTATGGTGGAAGGCTACGGAAAGAAAGTGTCATCTCTCTAACCTCACCAAAGTTCAAAGGGCAGCCTGCATGGGTATAACAGGGTTCCTAAGGACCATAGCCACCCCGGCACTGCAGGTACTACTCAACCTCAGCCCCTTGGACATATACTATAGCAGCAAGGCAGCTAAAACAGCTGTTCGCCAAACAGAATCCGGACTGTGGTCCTCAAGATCTCATGGACACGGAAACTCAATGGGCTGCCTCCACAGATACCCCAGTCACGGATTACCTCCCTATGACGTTCGGAGCTTCGCTACCAGAATACCTGAGAGTGGTGAATGGGAAGATAAGACCATTACAGGAGATGACGAGATCGCCGTATATACCGACAGTTCTAAGATGGACGTCGGAACCGGTGCGGGCATCTTCTGTGGAGATCTGGGACTAGGTAAATCTTTTCGAATTAATGACGACTGCAGCATTTTTCAGGCGGAGCTGGCAGCCATAATCCAAGCTGCCTCCGAACAAGACCATCACCATATACTCTGATAGCCAAGCGGCAATTAAAGCCTTGGAATCAGACGTGGTGAAGTCAAGGGCTGTGAAACTATGCAGGGAAATTCTGGACGAGTTATCACTTGGCAACACTGTAACTGTGTGTTGGGTGCCAGGTCACACCGATATATCGGGAAACGAAGAAGCGGACAAGCTTGCGAGATTTGAGTCTGAAATGAATGCATCTCTAGCCCTCAAATTTATAAGAGTCCCGCTGAGTTCGATAGGACGTAGGATAAAAACTGAATCCTTGAGTAGAACCAACCTACGTTGGGCAGAACTTGATACGTGCAGACACACAAAGAAGCTTTGGCCAGCGGTAAGCAAAAAAAAATCACTATTTTTGATCGGACAAGCCCGCAGCAACATCCGAGTACTCGCGGGAATCCTCACGGGGCACTGCGCTGTGGGTCTACACGCTGAGCGGCTAGGCATACCGCATAACGATTACTGCAGAAGCTGCAGGGACGTTGAAGAAATTGAATCTGTTCGTCACCTGCTCTGAGAATGCCCAGCCCTAAACAGCATCAGGCGTAGTATCCTCGGCAGCTACTTCTTCAACGAGCTCGAAGATCTAAATAATGTAGATCTAAAGGACCTCCTAAGATTTGTATACAAATCCGGATGGGTCCAAGAGGGCGGAACTCTGAGCTTCTAAAAGCGGTCTATTTCTGTTTTCCTTCCAGGTATTAAGAAGGTTCCCAATGGACAAGTTTAACCTTAACAGTAAAAAACTAGTCCGTTGTGCCTCTGAACGATATTCAACTTCCTTCCTCTAAGTCGGCGAATGGTCTGCCAAAATATCTTCTCTACAGATCTGCAATCGTGCTCTTACCTCTCGCCGAACTTTCTCTATGCCTGTTCTTTGGCTGTTCTAACTGCCTGAAGTTCTTCGCGACTTATTGTACTGGGACTGAGAAGTTTAATCCTGCATTGATTCCTCACAATATAGGTTCTCTTTTTCTCTCTGATGGCTTCTTGAACTTCATGTGCTTTGAACCACGCAGATCTTTTCTTTCCCAACAGATGTCACACCAAGCCGCTTCACTCCACAAACATTTCTTGTAGTGAGATCGTTACTTTTTAATTGTTACGTCTAAAGTTTTGAGCTTGAAATTCACACAGGTTTACAATTCGCGTTGTCTTGAATTCGTTATTTGTCAATGATGCTTTAGGCCGACAAATGTACATGTAAGGTTCATTAGACCTATCTCGTGCCCTGAGGTCCTCCACCTGCTAAAGGTCAACCTTAACATTTGTTTCCTGTCAAAATGTTGCTGATAGAAAGTACCTCTGTCCTTTTCGTTGCCAGCAAGAAAAGAAACATTGATTTGTCAGCAGATTAATACCAACACCAATCGTCGCCAGATGACATGCATTATTTTTCGTCTTTCTCTCCAGCGTACTGACTGAGTGCTCCCGAAATATCACATATATTCACTCTAATTATAAGCCACCCGCCGTTTCCCCAGTTTTTACTTTTAGATATCATTCTAAGGTAATATAAGCTCAGACTCCTTAAAGCTTAGTTTTAGTACAAAATTGCTTGTTGGTATAAAGTTACTATTAATAAGCTTTTATTTTACTGTATTGTTCCACTCATGATGTGTTAAATATTTTCGAAAAACATATTCCAACACCAAATTTTCGACTCAGTAGGGCTACATAAAAAGACGATCAGTATCCTCGTCCCTATTCAGAACTCGGTTGCATCTGCACCTCTTCCTTTTCTCTATCCAGATATTCCCTCCTTCGGTATGTCCAATTTCTACTTTTATGCGTCTTGTTATATCTTCAATCGGCATCAAGATTTCATTCATCAGATACCAAATCTGACCGGACTTTCTAGGGTCCCCTACCTGGTTTTGTTTACCTACCCATTACACCTTATCCGCCACTGTGTCCAGGAAGTAAAGTGCACTCATCTGACCTTCCGGAGTCAAACACACTGACACGATTACTATATGGTTGCCGCCAGAAGTGCATTAAAGGGTCATAAAAAGATTTACCTGTCGAGACAGTAAAATAGATTCTCTGTCGCAATTCCCATTCGAAATGCCGGTCCCATAAATGACATCACAGTATGCACTTCAAACCCTAATTACTCACAGTCCGCAGACCTATAATGGTGGCGGCGTTAATTGACGTTTCTGCTACCTTTTCCATACTTTTGCAACTGTCAATAGATTTTGTTTGATCTACTCTACATTTTTCCCTACCAGCATGGTTTCCTCGATGGCTCGAGCCATAAACAAATGTTTTATTCCCCAGCATTTGTGTGGTGGTGACTATAAAATTCGTTTTGCATACAATCCACTCCGCCCAGCAAAATAAAGGAATGAGTAACCCGCAGATCACTACACCCATACAAGCACGTTGGCGAAATGACAAATAATACACTAACTCAAGTCACAATTCGCATCTAGCCGGGCGCGCGGCGAAATAAAGTTGAGAAGCAATGTAGTAACTCTCGAGGAGTCCTTATCTTGTGCCATTTCCTGGATTTCTGGTGATAAAAACTGTGTATTTTTTCGCCTTTCCCGTGCCCGTGCGCAATCTTCTCTGGTATGACTTGCTGGCTGCTCCTTTCTTTATTCCTCGGAGATAGTAACTATACTCTTACTCATGGATACTTTATTAAATGTACCCATAGTGAGTGGATACTAACTTTGATGGTGGGCGCACGAGCAATTTCTCTTTTTCTCCTGACAGTTTGTCGCATACACACACATTCATTCATGTATACGAGTCGAGTCGCTCTTCGATATCTAGGATCTATCGACAGCAGCTGAGCAATGTGGTGGATTTTATTGTTTTTTTCTTTATGAAGCGGAATGCATATAACTTTCGTATCTATGTCATTCTACCTGAAGTTAGTGGGTTGGTGTATTGATTGCAGGTCTCTGCCTCACTGTTATACAGCGGGACAGGAAGACGACCACCTTGTTTTGCAATATTCCTTCTTTTATGAGTTATTTGTTATCAGTTGTTATTGTTGTCGTTTCGTGAGAATTTCCATCCTGCGAGTTAACTGACGATAAAAAAAAATGAATTGAAAGTCGTCATATTCAACTAAAAACTCGAAAAAAACATTATTTTTTTTTTATTATAAGAAAAGTTTGGGCTTGTTGACCTTTGTGCGAAAATCCCTTGAAACGTCAAGAAAAATTTGGTGTCAAGTCTTCAACGCTTGACGGGTGCAACCTCTGCAGGGAAAAAACCTTAAAACTTTAGATGTCGTGTACTAATTTGCAAAAATACTCATATAAGAAATCGCAAAAAGTTGTAAAACAACTCACCACCTTTAAAAACATTCAAATTAAACTGCCACTGCTTGGCATAAATTCTCTGTTTTTAAGGCGGTTCTGAGCCTCAATAGAACTTTCAGCGACCGACGCTAGCTGAAGGTAGGGCCGACAACGCATTTCATTTGGCTTTCGTCAACTAACTGTGGGGGATGAATAATGAATAAGTGAATTTCTAAAGGCTAGCGCACATTGCATCCCAAAAATGTATCACATTTCGTCGCAACCTTACATTGTTCCCCTCTTAGTAACTTTCATTCCTAACGCTAGCACAATCAACTTCATTGATTCCATGGAACCTCAAGCTTTCTTTTAGTCCATGGTGTTCGCTTGATTAGAAACGATTTTGACTGTCCTACAGTCTTTAGGGGGCTGTCGCACTACTCTGCAATACTTCGCTGTTCTTGTCACTCATTTGTAGCAACCCTTGGGCTCCTTATAGGGTTGCTGGTCCCCAATTGTGCGTCTTCCAGATGGCGGACAGGGGAAATATTACCACTTACGAGATATAGCGTTAGTTCAAGAATGTTAAACATCCAGGTCGGACCAAAATCAGAAACACACGAAAAATCCAGGAGCGTCTTAAAATGAGCGGCTCCTTTGTCGGTGTCTGTTTTCCAAGTTAGGGTTGGCAAAATATTAAATTACTTTTTCTCTTTCAATACAAACAGAATTTACCACATTCAAAAAGATGCCAGATGATTTTACTTAAAAACTGTGCTGGTTAATCATTGCTTTTTTCTGTAAAGGCTTAACACCTGCGGAGATAAGTTTTGGGTGCAGGGTATCCGTGTATCGTACTGGCTGAACAGCGTTTGTGTTGGACCGGGAACTCTTTTCGCTCGCGATGTGCTACGCTTTTTAACTGCTACTTTGTTGCAAGTATCCGTTATTTTAAAGGCGGTTGAGAGCCTCAATAGAACTTTCAAGACAACACGACGCTAGATGGAGGTACGACCGATACCGAATGTCACTTTATCTTTCGTTAAGTGGCTGTCGAGGATGAATAGTTAATTTTCAGCGGTCCGTCAAAAACTGGAAAAGGTACCTCTTATGTTGTTACTACGTTGTTCGTCCGTCTGCCCGTTAGTCCGTCCGTCCAATCGCGTTGTAATTTCTAAACGGTAAGTCGTAGAAATGCAATATTTGGTGTGCTATTAACCTGTGGAAATAGTAATAAAAGTTTTAAATTCCAAGGGGAATATGGATTAAATATCTCTCAGTTGTTTTTTTAACAAGTTTAGAAGGCAAGAAGTAGAAAAATGAAACTTAGTTCTAGTTAATGTTGAATTTTAATAAAAACAAGTGAATAAGTGCAAGAGTTTGTCTGTGACGAACTTCTATATACCATGTAACACCAAATCTTAAAGTTTCTTGGCCCGAATTTATGTATTATTTGTATAGACCACGCCCCCAAAAGTGGGCATGGGTATAAAATTTAAATCAATTAATTTTAATTTCGTTAGAATCATGAAAAAATACGATAAGAGCGAAAATAATTTCAGAAAAAAAAAGTTTTTTCCTAAAAACTCCCGTTAAAAGTGGGCGGAGCTCAACACTTTGTATGAAGCACACTTAGCAAATAGTAATATCCTTAATATATGTTACAATTTTTTTTTCCGTTTTGGAGTAATCTTTCCGAGAAATCGGGTTTTTAAAGATCTAAAATGTTAAAAGTGGACATGGTCGATATTGTGGGCGGTCTAATTTTCGTCTTGTTAAAGTTCTTAGGCCAGCATTGCTCAGTAATAAAATTAAAGTTCCTGTGCCTTGTCTAACTTGACCAAAAGGCATTTTGAGTAAAAATGTAAAATATATGTTGTCTTTCATTGCAGCCAGTAGTGGGCGTGGCCGTTGACGGCCGACAGAAGAACCAAGCCGTGTACCAAGTTTCACTTCTTTAGCTTGATTTTAGAGACCTAGTTAAAACCTTCACACATACAGACGAACGGACATGGGTCAATCGATTCACCTGTCGGTCTCGATCATATCTCTAAAAGGTCTTAAGGGTCTGCGGTTATTATTTCACTGTGTTACAAACTATGCATCAAAATTAATATACCCTCGGTCGGATATAAAAATCAATTAATTTAAAAATATTGAAAAGTTTTTGAGAAATTAAGAGTTGAACATGGTTGACGTTTTTCAAAGTGTTTGAGGCCATATAGCTTTAGAGCTGCTTAGTGCACAAAGCCGACATTGAACACACGCATAAAGCGATTTAGAGTCTTGCGCTTAAGCCATATTTTTCTGAAAAAGTTTTTATACTGCCGCATTGGCGCATTTTTGAAAATAAAACCAAAAAATTCATAAAAAAACGTGTATCTTCCTCACCCTAATCTACTGTGTTACTTGGGGAAATCAAATAAAAAAAATTACAGAGAAATCATCCAAAATTTTGAGGAAATCAATGGCGAATTTTAAAGCTTAAAAAATTTCCGGGATTTAACTCAAAAACATGAAAGCATTTTAAAAATGTTTTTCTTTAAATCTCCCAGCATTTTAACAGTAAGAGCACTCTTTTCAAATATAAAGCACAAAACTTACAATAAAGAAAGTGGGGTGCCGTGGCGTAGTGGTTTGTGTGTGTGCTTACTACGCCGGAGGTCTGGGTTCGAATCCTGCCATCGTCTGAAAAAAAAGACTTGTTCTTTTTCACGGCCCCCACCTCCGCGAGGGTCTGACAAGCCCTCCGAGAGTATCATTTGTCTGGAAAAACTTCTCAAAGTGCCGTTCGGATTCGGCAAAAAATTGTAGGTCCCCCTGTATGTAAAGAAATTAACACACAACAATTAACAAAACAATTTAAATGGCCGTTTCCAACCTTAGTGTTTTTGTAAGCCTACAAAGTTAAAAAAGGAGCTTGTTATACAGTATTCTTCTTCTTTTCTTTAAACCGCGAGATTATGATGTGAAGTGATTGATCTGCTTGCGGGGTACGCCGATTTGACCTCAGAAAACTTGACCGGCAACACCTGCCGAGCTCTATTTTCTTCATGACAGGGTCTTTTACGTGGAGGCTTCCTCGGATCTTCGTACTTCTTATTCTATCTCCCTTTGTTACTCCAGGTTTCATGCGAAGCATCTTCATCTCAGCTGCCGTTAATAGAAGGAAGGCTCTATACGGGACGCACAACTGCGGTGTAGAGTCTTCCTTTCAGCTTGAGGGCATTTTTCGGTCACAGAAGATGGCGAAGTTTTCCCGCCACTTGATTCACTCCGCGCTTACGCGTTGACTAACGTTGTCGTCATGGTTTGCTTATCTTTTGATATCGAAGATACCAGGCACTTAAATTTTTCACACTTGGGAAGCACTTTTCCCTTCAATTAAATGTCTGGAATTGGCTCGGGTGGGTCAGAGAAATGGGCACAGGTACCCTGTCTTCTTTTGACTGATACGATACCCATTCCACTCTAAAACATCCAACCATATATCAAGTGATCGCTGCAGGGAGGTATGATCTTCAATTATGATGGCCCCATCGCCAACGATGTGTAACTGATGTACCTCCTTCCGTTTCCGTCAATTTTCCTTAAAGCAGACAATCAAGGACTACAATGAAAAGCAAAGGACTTTTTAATGGTATGATGACGTTTTTCCATTAAGATCCTTATACTTTAGATTGATCAGTGGTTGGAACGCCCGCGACAAACCCACACTGGTTCCAGATAACCTTATTACTTTCGCTGTCGACTATCCAGTACCCGCCCTACGATCTTCATTGTGTGCGACACCAGCTTGATTAAACCTCACCTTTTATTAGTTTGGAGATGAAGGTCGTAAGCCATCTGGACCCTCTGTCTCCCATATTTTTCCATAACTCTGAGGGTATCTGATCCGGCTTTTTGCTTTTGGAGTACTTAACGGAGTTCCCAACCTCTTGATGACTGTGATGTCTGGTACTTCTTCCCAGTTGGGAAACGTTCCCAGATGTATTTTTCTTATGGATTTCGTAATTCCTTATGGATCTCTGCTGCATTTCGACTATTCTCCCACAAGTTTTGCACCTCCGGCCAGTTTTGCCAGGCCTGCCACTCCTTGGAGGTTTTGCTACAATCCGATGGAGACTCCTTAAATTTCCTTAAGACTTCACTAATAAAGGGATCAGATGTTTTGCATACCCCATATCTCTCCAGAGACTCGCTTCTTCTTGCTTTTCGGTTGGTTGAAGAAGTGACGCAATTTTGCGTAAAAATTTCTTTCTCGAAGATCATTCCTTTTTTTATCCGTCAAGGTTCTTCGGTTACGCAGAACCAATAATACGTTCGGTTATAGCTTTTTGGATCTAACTAACTAGATTTTTCAGTTCGTTCTTAAATAAATTTATAGAACAAAAAGATTTAAATTTTAGATAAGTTTACACCAAACCTGCCGTTGATTTTCCAAGTCATAACCATCATTCTCGTTCCTTAAAATTTATTAGCCTGCCTAATGATCTGATGATCTTAACTCGCCCGCTTACGATCACCATTGACATTCAAAGCTTTTATCTACTCAGCCTTAAACAGTTAATCCATTAGTCGCGACACACACCAAATGCGAAAGTTTACTTTTAACATTAAACTTAATTTACTTTCCGCTAGAATATCTTAGCACTCCCTTGGAGCTGACTGGATATACAGAACCCCCACCCATAGATATCAATCGCCAGAGATTTTTATCGCAAACCTGTGTATATGTGCGCCGACGACGACGTCACCTTCTTAATATGCAAATTACATTTTGCAATTAGTCCGGCAAACAACAAAAGGAGAAACAAAAATCAATTCACAATGTGAATTCAAAGTCGCTAATTGAAATCAGCGCGCTTATCAGTGTCTCAAAACCTGTGCAGCGCTCATGCTATCGCTCGAGCTTATCTCGAGGCCCATAAATCTTAGTCAATCGCCGCGTCGATATCGCAGGCGCAAAAAACCACGACAAAATACAAGTATCTGGTTGGATTAGAAAAAAAATAAATAAAGAAAAATACCTGAACACAAATGAATATCTACTCGATAAAGATCTTCCCCAGATCCGGGCTTGAAGTGAGAAACCTGACCTCAGAGAGTCACCAAAGAAGATTTATGCGCGAACCTTTCAAGCCAGCGTTATACTCGTAATATCTCGCGTCATTGAATATTCATCTCTCTCAGTGAGATACTTTAAACACACCATACATACAGATAGACAGATGTGGTGTGTGGAGTTTGTTTTGTATTCGAAATCAAATCGATTATCGCCGATAATCAATTGGACTACGGCAACAGCGCCAACAACAACCACACCACACCATCAGACACAGCTGAGGCAGCAGGAGCAGCCAGCAGCTGAAGCACTTAAACGGATCCGATAAGCGATCTTTATAGCTCTGGGTCTGTTAATTTCCATTTGGTTGGGGCTAAAACTTAATTAAAATCGAAGCTATTTCGTTTGATTGGGGCTCGTGATATGATTTGTTTTGTGTCCATGTGGGGGGCGGCTGCGGCGGTGGCGGACGAGGTGATGGAATGTACCTACTTACAGCCTGTATGATGTATTGTTGTGTTACTTGTGTTCGAGTATCTATGGCATTGCAACCGGTTGACCATGAAAATGAAAGTTGACCTTCGCCTGTTGAAGTTTTTATTTTATTTTAATTATTATTTTTTTTTTTTTTGAATATTTCCTTTGCCTTGATGCATAGCAAAAATTTGGAAAGAATTTGGTAATAAATATTTATAGGTGCGATTTTTTTTCGTTAAAATTTTCATATATTGTTTTAAAATGTAATCTTTTATATTTAAATAAATTTTAATCTTTACAGGTCAGGCTAATTTAAAATTATTGTGATCTGTCGATCTTGCAGACTTTTGAAATAGGAAAATATGTATTCGAATTCGAAGACAAAGATTGGGCCTTGCTAATTTATACGAGTGTGCGTATGTCTTTAAGAATAAGTGGTCATTGAAAACTGTCAATGCATTGGGAGGAATACCATCAGAGCAGTGTCATTGTGCTCGCCATCTTCGATGCGTGAATAATTGCTATTGACTCAAGTGTTATCAAATTTCTAACTGATAGTTTTGGGTCTTTATCGGCTCAGTGTCAATGTATAAGTGTCAATGTATGACGGTTTTCGTTGACAGTGAGCTGAATCTAAAGTGAAATTTCTTTACTCTTCTATTTTAAGCACCCTTTTCTAGTTGTCTGCGATTCGCTGCAAAGTATTCCTCCAAATTTGCGTTGGCGCCAACAAACGCTGGTATTAAATCAGAACTGTAGCCTCGCTGGGAAAAGAAACGTCGTGACGCAGCCAAAAAAGTCGTTGATGACCGTTTTACAATCAGAACGGGAGAGTGAGTTAGAGTCTCGGGCGAGCTGTTGATTGAATTGAATTTCAATCAATGAATCGCAATGTATTTGACGTTTTTAAAAAGCCGGCTCCCACAATGGTCATTTCGAATAATCGAAAATCCTCTACGAGGTCGACGATTTTTTTTTCACTTTTGCTGTTGTAAGTTATGAAATGCTGTTAAATAAACCTTCTTTTTTCAAGCTAATAGGTGTTACTTTAAAAGATAAACCATACATGTGTATATTATAAGGACAACGAATTTTACAAGTATGTTATGTCTTGTGTTTGTCACTTTGCCAGTCAAAACTATCGTTGAGGTCTCTCGCGTATTAAAAAATCATTTTTCTAGTCCCACGTTATCGTTGCCTGCCGCTCTGGTTCAACGTTGATGGCAGTTTCGCGACAAGCGCGTCAGCGTCAACATATTCACATTGTAGAGCACTCATCGAGCACCAAGTCAACCTTCAAAAACAGGGACTTTGCTGCGCTAATCAGCTTACTTTGAACGCGACAAGATCAGTCACTAGAAAAATGTTTTTTTTTTATGTACACCTTATCCACGACAAGCACAGAATATTGCCGCTTTTACACAGTACATCAGAAAGTTCTGAAATATTTCGGAGACAACTTCAAATTTAAGTATTGAAGCTGCTGCACTTTTAAAGTTATTTCGTGAATGACTCCTCGCGCGATCGTGAGTAGTGAACAGTGGACGGGACGGCGCTACTTTAAGTTTCTCGTTTATGGCAGACTTCTAGTTCGGACATCCCTTTGCAGCTAAGACGGGACAGATCATCCAATGTCCAGCTTCCCAAGTTGAGAAAAAAGATATACGCTAGAAGAAGCACGGTTATCAGGATCTCCTAAAAAATGATCGAACTGAACTCCTGAATTTTAAACACATGCAAGTGATCGGCAGACTTCAATTTGGACTTACCTCTAGTTCCTGGAGGGTTTATGCGGGATGAGTTCTGGTCCTGACCCTTCTTTGAATTTCATCAGCTGCCCATAACTGGCATGTCTTGTAGCTGCTGTGGCATGTAGTTCAGTTGAAACCTCCATGCTATGGCACCTTCTCAATATATCGTCTGACAGTCCGATTGCCAAGCCGAGGCCAGTATATGCACTGAAGATCAGTTCTGCCTTTTAAAGAAATTCCACATCCAAATGCCACTCCTTCCTCCATACACGTCCGAGCAAATTGCTCTGTTTTTTCGTTTCCATATGAAGATGAAGACGCCAATTCTTTGAAGACGCTATTCTATATCCAGCTTAGCATTGTTTTTGAATCTGAAGAGCTGTTGCTACAGCCAGCAATTGTAAGGTCGCCACAGTTTTGGTCATTAGATTGGTTGAATGCAGAACCGCCCCACATATAAAAAAAATTGCTACCAGCTTGCTCTAGGTAACTACGGGCGAGCGTCCGTAGATGGGCCAACGCTAAATGAGTGCATCAGGCCACAGGACTCCCGTACAATAGCAGATTCTATGCCCTTAGCAGGGAGCTATATAGAGGTCAGCCCATAGAAAGTAATAAAAAAAATTATTAAGAAATTATCAAGATCCACGAAATTTGGCAAACGGCTTGGGATCGACGCGAACAGTGGTCTTGCAGTTG
This sequence comes from Neoascia interrupta, assembly GCA_947623515.1. Classification (NCBI taxonomy): domain Eukaryota; kingdom Metazoa; phylum Arthropoda; class Insecta; order Diptera; family Syrphidae; genus Neoascia; species Neoascia interrupta. The sequence goes on from OX392462.1 coordinate 190,026,940, forward strand.
ACCTTAAAGCCTGGTTTTCTCCGCGATCACACCAGTGATCTTAACTAGGCCATTTGACTTACCAGCACTCGAGCCCCACAGCCTACTACTGGGGAAATAATATTCGTGATAGCCGAAGGTGCAATTGCTGTGCAAAGTACTTTATGTTAAACATGTTCTTCTTGGCCCTGATTTCAGACACCAGAGGAAAAGAAGACGTTTTTGACGAAAGTTAAACTCTGTCCCACTACTGCTGTAAATGGGATCATTCGCAGCTACAAATTCCTTTGAATCATAACTTGAACTCCGTCATCGGGGTTCGTTATCCAAAAGAGTCTCAGTAACGCTCAGTGGGGAAGCATACTTTACGCTTTAGCTGTAGCAAGCAGAACATGTTCCAACTTTGGTGGTGACGTTTCCTAAGAATCTTCATCGAACGGGTTGCGAGCTTGAAAACGCGCAGCAGAGTTTTGCGTACGTGCATGTGGCGTGTGCTGACAAGAAGCTCTCGTGGCTGTAGGCTGTCTTGAAGTATTATGTGTTTTCAACCTGCGGTATTTGAAAATAGTGTTGGGACTTGCCTCGATGCTGACATGGTTAAATCTTTCAGTAACAGTAGATAAGTGTTACTGAATTAGCCATTCATCCAACTTGTCATTTGGCCGCCCCAATCGCTGCAGAGCTACAAATCCACTTCCGCAACTCTGTCGAATAACTTGTGGATTTTGTCTAGCCCAATCGATATTCATTTTTTATTTTATTCTAAGGCAGCGGCTACTACCTCCCGACAAGTCTTCATTTTTACTAAAGAAACGGCCGATCAACTCAACACGTCTTGAGCGAAAAATTCTAGCTCACTAAACTCTGCTTTGTCCCTGTCAAATATACACCGTAGAACCACAGTGATGTAGCTGTGGCGGTAGTAGTAGCGGTAGTAAGAGCTGTTAAAAGTTAAAACACATGTATTCAGTGTATTGCGTACACAATGTGTGTCTGTGGCGGTAGTGCGTAGCAGTGGCGGTAGTAAGAGTTGGCCAACTTTTAACTTTTGACAGCGCTACAAGGTAGTCAGTTCAAGACAAGTAAAGTAAACAATGGAGGAAAAGGACGTCGAAAAGTTAATTGAGATGGTTAAATCTAAAGAAATTTTATGGAATTTGTGTCATCCGCTGTACAAAAATATTTTCAATCTAGCTTAAATTAACTCAGAGTATCGGCCATTGTTTATAAACGAGGTTTTTGTTCGACATAGACGCGCTACACCATTGTGTTCAATTTTTTCCGTACTACGCCACATGGCTCCGCGGCTGTACTACATACTACTGCTACATACCACCGCTACGGGCATTGTGGTCCTACGGATAAAGTCATAGCAGGGAAAATAGGACGTTTGCTTCTCACTCTGACTTTAATACCGTATATAGAATTGCCTTTCTTAAAAGTTTTTTGGGCTGCCACATCGTCCAACTAAAACTGTCACAAATCAAAGAGAAATAACTATACTGGGCTGCCATCATACTTTTATCAGCTCACGCATATCCTTTTTTTGCTGTGACCGAACCCTCAAAGCAAACTAACTTTTAATCTATTTTCTCTTGAAAGCATAAAAAACTTTTCGCTTAAAATCACAGAAAGATCCGAAAGAATTTTGTACTGGCAACATTCTTTTCGTCCACAATTTTTTTAAATGTGAGCAAATGGGACAAGCTTTGGCTTCGTCTTCGTCCTATTAAAATTCTTCGGCTTTGACCGAATTCAAATGACATTTCCAAAAAAAAAAAAATATATCGGAAAATTTATAATTTTGTCGTCTAAGGGCCGGTTTTTCAGTACGAAACCAACAGAGTTTCCGAACTAAACTGAGATGAATTTCTCTGTGAACTTGGATCTGGGGTTAATCTCGGCATGATTCGCTTAATTTGGGGATTTTTTTTGCAGTTTTGATTGACTGTAAGGGTGACATTGAGTATTTTGTAGATAAAAGGTTACTTAGACTACTAAATAGGCCTTTTTCAACCTACCTACTTATCTTTAGACAAAAAAAATTGCTAAAAGCCCTTAACTTGGGTTCCATAGGTCTATACACTTGTATCATTCTGTCATCGCTTAATTCACGTTACATTTGTATAATGTAATCTTTTCAATGCTTTTACCAGAGTGTCACTTAGTCCACATTATCATTAATGGCATGCCTCGCTGTCATCGGCTCGACTACCTATATCCTTAGTGGAATGTCACTCATTACGTGAGTCATCCTTCCGCCCACCTTAATCGCAGCCGCAGGCAACACATTCACCAGAATTTCTACAATCAATTCTCCCGCCTGCATGTGCGATTGGCAACTCACAACACAACAGTCCCTGCTTCCCTCTGCCGGATTCCACCTCAATCGCGCTTCTTTTTTTTTTTGTACATTTTTAAGCAGAAAATTTTAATAAGATAACAGCCGCAGACAAACTGTCCGTCTGTCCGTTCGATTCAGACAGACAAACACACAAACAAAGATATTTATCGGACTTTTCATATGAAATTCCCTTAAAAAAAAAAAAACGAACTCATATCGCTGATATCTTTGCATCCGAGTCTCGTTCAGGCGAAGAGAAGTAAAAAGCCTTCGCCATCGCCATGTGCATTCAGCGACGTGCGAGATATCATCATTCACATCAGCGTCATCATCGTCATTCTTCTGCTGTTCGTATGTAGGTAAATATATATTGTATGGGCGCATACGCTACATTCGCCCGTTATATTTCGTTCGACTGTTATTGGATTGCATGTGTGTTGAAAATTTCGTGTGTAACACTGTTTTGACTGTTGGTTGTGATTATTTTTCTGTGGTTACATCCAAGCTTTTAAATATTTCTTGTTTTGTTTTTTAACTTCGGGTTTTTGAAGTCTTATCATTTCTTTCTCTCACACCAGTCACCAACATCTGCTTGGTGTGGCTTTTTGTATCCAAATACGTGCAAGACCGGACATTCTTATCTGATTTACTGAAAAGCAGGCACAGCACAGGAGGAATTTTTTGAAAGTTTGTGTAAAACAATTGAATTTAGCAACACGATATACAAAATTTTCCTTGATGCGCAACAGTATTCGTTAAAGTTGAAAGCTTGTGCATGATTCACAATAGCACTTGGCAATATACATTAAAAGTTATTCTAGCTATAGGTAACGACACACAAACGTGAAGCTCTAGTTTGATTGTGATAAAATTATGCTCGCTCTGACAGTTGTTAACAGCTAACGTAAAAAAAAAACAAAAGTTGAAAGAAATGTCAATTCAAATTGAACAAAAAATTTAAGGACGCATAGAATAAAAAGACTTCTACAAAATAAAATGCCGTCCTGAATCAAATTAAGAAGGGGAAACGGCCATTTTAAAAGTTGGCGCAAGCTGGCGCTTCAAAGATTGTTTTAGCGTACCATGCCAATAGAACTTTTCTTACATCTGTCACTATCAGCATCAAAAGAAAACAACTAAGAAAAAATAATAATTAGTCAAATAATAAAGAAATTTTCGCAGTACGAAGCTTGATCGACTGTTACGAAAGGTTTTGGTCTATAAAATCAATTTGAAGTGTAGAAGCGGCTTAAAAACAATTGAAACAGCCCTATTGCCGCTTTGATTTTTCTAAAATTGTCGATTATTATCTCAGTTTTCAAAACTTTATTGAAATAATTTTTTCGCTCATTAACTACAGTAGTTTTCAGGAAGTTATTTTTAATATAGCTTAACGAGTCCGATTTTTAAGTCTATCTGCAATCCAACATCAAGTTGTTTTCAACGCATTGCAATCAGCTAAAAACGTCACTTGTAAGCAGCGTTGCCATAAAAAGTTTTTGACAAATATGACCAAAAAAAGTCTTCATTACAGGCAAAAAATTTGGCTTACCTTTTAGCAACAGTTATTGATTTTAAAAGGCTGTAGCTGGGCTTAAACTATGCAAAACGCAGACAAATCTGCACTTATGGCAACGCTGGTTGTAAAAGTTCACCACTTGAAATTTATACTGCAAGTTTGGACAATAATTAGTCTAAGACCCTATTTTTCTTTGTTCCTATACGGTTTTAAGGCTTCCCCCTCGCGTGCTTGACTAACTTGCAAAATTAGCTCTTAAATAAGGGATTTTTTTGAAACAAAATAGGTTTTTTTAAGGTCTTCGGAGGGTTTAAGTTTATTTTGGTTTGCGACCCGTTAAAAAATCATTTTTGTCTAAGCTTCTAGATATTTGATATCTTATAACGCTCCACAATTTGCCTCTATCCAAGCCTCTGGTCTCTTGCCATGATACCTGCAAAGTCGTTACTAAACCACTTTCAACTTAGGCTGTAAGTCAAGGCTTAAAATACTTTGACCTAGGATAGACCGGGGTGTAATAAACTCAACCCAGATATAAGGTGTAGCCGGAACTCCAGCACTTGAAAAATTTTGAAATTTTTTCAATCGGAACTAGCTTAAAGCCGAAAGTTAAACTTACTTTGAATATATGTGGGGTGGTGTGACGAAAAGGCGTGAAAGACATGCACGAGTCGCTGGATGCACCCGTCGATTCATTCACGAACACAACCGATAGATTTACTAAACGAACACAACCAACTGTCATTCCAGTCAGCTGACAGCAAATTGACATTCGGGGTCCGAATTTCGAATTTCTCCTCAAATAGAGCTTTTAACAGTTTGACGTCTACTGGTATTATCGAGTGCGGGATGCCAAACAAAGTAAAGTGGAAAACGAACAAAAATTACACATAAACGTAAATAACTATTTAAAAAATGCAACCCTGTGTTTCGATGAACGGGAAAGTTGTAGACTTGAAGGCTAAAGGAGGCTAAGGATTAAAAAAGTGTTGTCTGTGTTGTAAAAACAGTGCATACGACCACAAAAGGGTACACGGATTCAAGGAGATCACATCTTCGGAACACTTTTTCGATACTTTCCACTTTAATAAAAATTTTTAAAGTAAAAAAATCAAAACCTCTTAAAAGGTTTTTCCAATTTTCGATTATTTGTGAAAAAAAGCTTCTTTTGGGGATCAAATAATATAATATTACCGCAGTTAGGATTACACTTCAACACTTATTACTTCAACATAACCACTTTTTGTTATCGCCTTCAATATTCGCAATTCAAAGATTCAAGGTTAACTGCCTACCAGAGGCCACGTATCGGCTTTATGTTAGGCGGTTTTAAGAAGACGCTTGATTGAGTGAGATCAATTACCGAATGTCATTTGGCTTCTATTGATGACTATAGTAGACGTCTAAGGGCCTAAACGCACTGCATACTTTGTAAAGTGATCACATTGTCCCCCTCTTAGTTTTTTTTTCGTCCCAAAAAAGCACAACATTATTGCTTTCGTGGTTTCGATGTAGACGATCCGCATGTACAAATTTCGTTTTTATTCTTTGTCCTCGTTTGATCCCAAAAACGACACCATTTATTTGCGTAAATACTTGGTAAGAACCTATTCGCAGTCTTCGTAAAACTTGGGCGATTTTTTCTTTTAGCGAAAGTTTTAAAACATAAACTCCGGTGTTTTTGCTATAGCACCATGTCCGGCCTTCAGGCGAACACTTAAAATATTTATGTTGACTCTAGTCGTCTGGTGTATGTCGTTTAACCTTTCTCCGAGAGTCTGAGGTCCACCACGTATTCCCCTTTGCTCTTTGGCTCTTCAATTGGGACTTCAAATTTTGCAGTTTGCTGAAGTATGCTACCATTTTCGCCGGCACATCGCTTATCTGCAACAGTACGGCTCCAACACCCATATGACTAGCACCAGCGTTCATGCAGTTTTGGGTTCGCTGACTGTGCAGGAAACCTTAAAAGTCTTACCCATTAAGGGGTAAGCTCTAGTAACAGTACACCGCTAAAATAAGATGTTGAAAACTTCTTCCGCACTAACCTTTTTTTGTTTTTCCTTCTCAGTCAGCTGATTCAGACACTTTGCGATTCCGGTGAAATCCTTCACAAACTTCCATAAGTTCATAGCGTGACCGGGAAAGCTTCTCGGCTTGTACGGAGGTATTTGTCTTTCGTAACTGGACAATTTCTCTCGGCTTAGTTTTTTTCCGGTTTGGTTTTCACTCCATTTGACAATACCACATCATCTCAAAATACTAAACTTTCCCTATAAACAAAGCACACTGGTCTGTACGAAACACCTCTCCCAAACTGTTTCCATGTTCATCAAACACAACGAGTACGTCGGTCGTCCAAGTATACTAAGCTGGTTTTTCATGAGACCAAGACCCTTTTCTAAGAGGCTCATATGTGGAATCGTATCGTCGAACAATCGTTCCGTCGAAGAATCCTTTCCGCTTAGAAGTGCAAAACAACCCGCATGTTTATTCAGACACTTATACTGGCTCGAAAACAGCTCAATGTCAAAAGGTGAGCTATGAAATAAATAATTGATCCAATTCTGCGTGACAGACGAACAGTTTCCGAAAAGTTGTTTCGTAGGTACCTATAGGTATGTACCTACAACGTACCTATACAAAAAAAACAGTCTCTTATACTTTTGGGGTTGTAAGTCCTTAGTTTTTTTACTTTTTAACAACCTCGTCTTCTGTAAAGCTGATTCAAACATTACACTTACCCTCTTTTGGATCCTTTTTTACTCCTTTCTGCGTGCCCTTAGGTTCCTCTCAAAATAAAACCACCACCAAACCAAACAAACAACTTTCCGCACTACTTTCGAAATCCCCTACCAAAAGGAAGAAGAAAACGAAATAGGTATCCCCACGATTAAAGGCCCATACCGCACCACTAATTGCCCAATTAGCCGCGGGTGCACACATACACTTTTGCTCGTTAAGAGCCAAAGTGGAGTGTCGGTCACATTTCAAACCCATTCCAAGTGTCACATTTTGTTCAATGAAATTATCCCATTTCCTTTGTCCAAGTCCAGCGCACCGAGGGGATGGCACGGTGTGGCTCCTCCTCGGCCTCGCATACATAATACACCTTTTACCACGCGTTGTTGTTTGCCTCCGCGCGCTGACAAGTGTCACAATCACCTCCGTCACTGCGCTGCGCCAGTGATTCCTTACACAGCACACCGGACACCGCATGGTTTGTTTACCCCTCTACACACAGGTTTCGGTGATGAAACATTTTATTGACACACAAAGTAACATCATTAACGGCGTGTTCTCATCGACGTTTGTTTGGTTGTCGTTCAGTTCGATGACGATGCGATACGTCCCTCCTCCACTGTCCCCTTCTCGACGTGGTGCGTCGTCCTATATTCCTTCGGCACGGTGTGGTACGCGTTTCTTTTGGCGGCAACTCGCGGGCTCAACATTACCAACATTGCCTGCCGACACCGTTTACCATCGACACACACCAAACGCAAACAACACAGGAACACAGCACAGCACACAGTGGCGGCAATGCGGTGACCGGCGCTATTTGGTCAAACATGGAATTCACTCCTTGTTTGTCGGTCAAGCTGTTGATGGGTGTTTTAAGTCGTTAAATGCTGTTATTGCCTACCGCTATAATATGCTGTATAATGTAATTGGTGTGGCGGCTGTGCGCGCCACTGCGGCACAACTAAAAGACGAACCGGTGAGACCACCACCGAGCTGCATCGATTCTTGGTTGTTTGGTTTGTGGCTTGTGGCCCGTGGGCCGATGCTGTTTCCTTTTCGGTGGGCGACCGAACGAAGCATCGTTAACTTTTTTTTTCGGAGGACAAAATGCTATGGGAATACATTAACTTTTGTATTCGAGTAGCTATAACGAACGAGTGTATTTAAATTGGGGCGATGTTTCCGTAAAGTGTCGAATAATTAATTTAAATTTTATTTTATTGAAACTTTATATATTCAACTGTCAAAGTTTATATAATTTGACAGTTGACAGGTTTTTGAGCGTCAAGGTGTGTAATTATGTAATTTATAAACGCCGGAAACAAGGTACTGAATCTGTACAGGAAAATTTTTTTAATTAAACTTTTCAAATCAAACAAAGTAGTAAAAAACTAGTGGGAGGGTTACAATCCGCTTAGGCGTTGGATACCCCATCCCAATTGACCACTGTCATGCTCCGAATTGTATCATAAATCTTGGTTGTTAAATTTCAGTTTCTATTAATTTTACTTGTATTTAGAATTTCTTAGATAAGAATCTTCTTCCTAAAAAAGGGGCGTGGCATCAACCCCTTTTCAATAACATCGTGTTTTTTTTCGTTTATATTTTGTATCAGATGTGGTATACACGACACGTGTTGATTGCATTTTTTTTATTAAAAGCTTGGTTTATACTTAAAAACGCCCCCAAAAGAGGGCGTGGCATAAATTTATTCATTTCAGTTGATAGCTTTCACACATATCTAAACATTTTATAGTGCAGTTTTTTTTGGATTTAAAGAAAATATATCGAATAAAAAAGGTTTATTCGAATGCAAATTAAATATGACCACACCCACATGGGGGCGATTTTTGCCTTTTTTTAAAATGCCAGTCACAATACACTTAAGCGAGGATAACGCATACCAAATTCCAGCCTCCTACGACAACTTTGATATTTCATGCTAATAAGTAAAGTGGGCGTGTCAGTGGGCGGATTTCAAAAATATTTACATTGGTTCTGCTTCGGGACCTAGAAAGAACAGTTATTAAGTTTCAAGTTCCTTTCTCAAAATTTGAGGCCTTAAAACTACCGACACACGAGCGGACGGACGGACATGGCTCATTCAACTTATATTTCAGTCTCGATCATAAGCCCTTAAGGTCTTGGGGGTCTACGGTGATTATTTCTCTATGTTACAAATTATAAATCAAACTTAATATACCTCCTATCCTATGGGATGGGGTATATAGAAAAACTCGGAAACACGACATAAAAACGTGCGGCAAATAAGCGCATGATTTTCTGCCGCATTGCAGTAACTGAGCAGCTACGACAGCCGTAACGACAGCTAGTGTCATTTCCACCGTTAAAAAATTGCTTACAAAGTTCCAGTTTGAAAAATTGTCACAAATGACATCGTGCCGTAATCTTTTGTTGTCTTCTACACAACCGCTTGAGCATCTAGTCAGACAACAGTTTGCCGCACGATTTTCTGCCGTTCTTTTGTCCCTGGCAGATTATCAACTGATTTTGATCATAGAACATTGGTGTGTAAATTGATGGACTTCTAGACTTCCGAACAGTACCCCGACTCAGATGCTCACGCAAGTGGAAGGGGACTTCAGCCAATTTCGCGTGCAAATCTGGAGACGGCGCTGGCTGAGGCCCAGGTGTAGCGCCACCTTTAGTGAGCAAGTAAGACTTCCAAATAAACTTCTTTTAGTAAATTTTTCATTTTTCTTAATTGTCCAGGAAGCCTGGCAAAGCTAAAAGTTTTTATGAGAGTCCTGTGTGCTTCGCACCTATTATGATGCGTTTGTCTGAAAACGATTTCGAAATGACTCGGAATGGTGGCGTGGCCAAAATCTTTTTTGGTCGACGCTTTTTGAAGACAGTATCAAAGTTTTATCGTAGGGTCAATATTAAAATGGTTTATTGTCGAATATTGACATTTGAGTTTGAGTGTAAAAATGAGGGCTTTGTTTCTTGAAGACCATTTCTGTTCTTGGGGACTTGACCACGCAAGGTTAACTCAAACCCCTTTTCATACAATCTTATAACACTTTGATTTTCAAGCAATAATTTCGTTATCTTAAAAAAAAATACTTGTAATCATTTCTTCAAAAAGATATTAATTACTTTTGCCTGTTGATGGTTGAGCGGCTCGAACTCAAAGGCCAACCCGCCGCCCATACATAGGCTTAATCACATGAATCAAAAATGTACGCGCAATGCCTTGACACTTTTAGAACTTCATGTTCCCCTCGATACCAATCGATTCGATCATGATAATCGAAACACTGGAAACATGGATCAATTAATCAAAGTTTATGTCCAAACTCATGATAGTCTCTCCAGATACAAAGTCGAATCCACATTTAAAATGAGTCTCGCACCCGGCTCGGCTCTGTTCGGTTGGGTTTTTTGTTCTTTCCCTTCCTAGGAGCTTGTTGAATTTTTTCATTTGAACTTGCTTTTGCTTATCTGGACAACAACAATTATTAAAAAAAAAAGATTTTTTTTTCTCATTCTTCACAGATAAGCAAACGCGATAAATCGTTGAGTCGCTTGTTTGTTTTTTGTTGTTTAAAGTCGTGTTGTACGAGAGACGATATTATTATTAGAACGGTTCCAATAGTTCTACGGGGGCTTTCGTTCACGATCTAAAAATATATGTAAGCACTCGTAATTATGATAGCGCTACGGGCTAAAAGGGAAATCGATTTCTGAAACACTGAACATTTGAAATTAAATGACGATTAGTTTCGAATTTTAATTTGATAGTCCCGATAAGATTGCGCGAGCTCGTTTTTCGAGTGGAAGTTATAAAATGTTTTTATGGGGGGTGGATGTGTGTGCTGGTTTTTTTTTTGTGGAAACAGTGAGAGTGCTGAGATCTACTGATACATGAAAACATGTATGTATGTTTTGATTGAAACATGATTCAGACATAAGAACAGAAATTGCTTCCTAATTGCGAGCGCGCAACTGTTTAAAATTGAGAAGCTACGTGATTTTACGATATCATTTGCGACTATCGGTGTTTTTGTTTTTGCTTTTCAAGGAGCACCTAATTAGAAACAGTTACCCTATTTACACGAGGAAATAACTTGTAGTTTTAATTGTGATATTGAAATAAATGAGTGTGCTTTTGTTGCAACAAGTTGAAATCTGATGATAACTTGATGCCTATAGGCTGCCTTAGAATTGCGACTTAATCGGCGATGGAGTTTTTAAAGTTAGCATAGATTATTTGCATGGATCACACAAATGCAACGACAACAGCATTTATTTGGCCTCAGTGATTTATTTTGGAAGAGATCCAAAACAGGGTGGCCTGCCGGTTTATTCTGAGGGCAAATCGTCTTGTAAATATTTATCTATCGCTAGTGAGTCTCCGGGTTATTCAATCCTATATAGGCTGCATAAACATTAAAACTAAATGGATCCAGCCGACAGTTGCTAATCTTTTGGCGAGTAGAAGTTAAAATAATCGATCAACTCGAGTTGACAGAACAATCGAACTATTTGAGTTAATGTTCAAAGATTCGCAACATCATCAAAATTGTTCGAAAGCCAAAAGACATTGAAATGTCAATGAAAATTTGAAAAGACATTGACAGTTTTTCTTCTTGTGCCCTTTGTCTAGCCCAGCGGTTCCCAATCTTTTTCGGTCGCGGAGAACTTTTAAAAGAAGATCTCAACGACGGAGCACCAAAATGTTTTTTATAAGATACAAAAATGATGCTTTTTTCTTATAAAAAAAAGCAGCATGAGAAAAAAAATATAACAACGCATTGTAATAAGTAAGGCAACTTATTTCAAAAGTGATGGACGAAATCTATGCATATTTTAATTTTGCCCGAAAGCAGATCACAGAGCCTGCCTGATGCACAAATTTCAAAGATGAATCAACAGATGGTGTGGCTGTTTAGTGAAATCAGGTTTTAATATTTATTTCGAATGTCTAGTGACACTTTTTTTATATTTTATTTGCGGAGTTTTCAACTGTTAATATTATGTCTGCAAAAGCCATTAAACTACAATTCGCGGGAGACGATTAAAGAAAAATCCCGTAGTGTCTCCACTGGAAAAACATAAGATTAACTTGAAACCATGACACGAGCACTCTTTTGTAGTCGTTTTGGCTCTCCAAAGACAGTGACAATGACATTTTTCCGAAGAGCAAAAAAGTTTATTTCGTTGTTAACCTTCCAATAAAATCATGCTTGTGACAGATTTACCATACGTGGTTAGCTTCTGTTTTATTTCTTTAGTCTTAAACTGGTTCTAAATGTGTGCGAAAAAAGTTAAAAGTGTCAAGGGTTAAAAGAGGAGATTTTCGAAGAGAATTATTTTAAATTACTCGCCGAGGGTTAAAATTTGTATGGAAAATCTCTAGATTTATTGAACACTGGTTAAAGAATTATGTAAATTACGGATTAGTCTCCGGTGGAAACAAAGTATTACTATTCAATTCAGTAATCAGTAACAAATGTTACTATAACTGGTAATTCAGTAGCTAACAGTTATAGTAAAATTTGCTATCGAATTTTATCTTTTCTGATAAAGAAAAATTTTGGAAAGTGTAGGTACCTGGCAATAAACAAAGTTTTCATTTTTTTTGAATTGGTAAACTTGTACGAGATTTAATGAATCTTAAGCCTGTCATCCAAATGTGCCCAGAAACGCCAAAATCTGATTTCTCGACTCCTTGACTAAATTCGCTTTCCATGCATAATTTGGACTCGGAACCACACGCAAAGCGTAGTCGAGTCGACTCAAACCGCGTTTGAGTCAATTGAAGCCGAGTTCGACTCTGCATGGAAACGAGATGATAATAATTGTATCGTTTTATCCAACAAAACTTTGGATCCGAGGGGATTTCTTTGCTGTGTTCTTCTTGCCTTAATATCCTCATATAAAATCTTAAGGGGAGCCAACTATTTTGACGCATCACTGTACAGGCATGCAGCAGGTTTTTGTTATTTCCTGAGGCGACAAGATTAAAACATTTAAATTTTTCAAAATATCCACAAGAGACGCTAACAATAAAATCCTTAACATAACCTCTCACACAAAACACAGTATTCAACTACCAGAAACGATGTTACCTCAACCCTTATTGTAAGGCAGCAATCGATTCAAAATTTTGACTTTCTTATTTTTTGATCATTTGTTTTTTAATTTTTTTTACTTATCTGTTCGCGGAGCACTTTGTCAACTCTCACACTTTGGAGCACACTTTGGGAACAACCGGTCTAGCCCATTCCATAGGTCAATTGATTAAAGGCAGGAAAAATAAGCTTTATCAATTGGCATTAGCAGGTATAGTAGAAACAATCGAGCAAGTTGAGAGAATAATCGAACACCAAAATTGTTTAGTGACTGACATTTCTTGCTGGGAATAATCGTTCTTGTGTCCTCTCTAATTGATGTCTCTAGTCCATTTTAGGTCAGTGAACTCTGGGTAGGATAACAGAGCACTAAATTTAAAGAGTTGAATATCTAATCAACTCGTGATCAGTTCCGAATTTATTCGAAAGCCACAAATAGTCAGTGCTTATTCAAGATATTTTTGGATAAACTAAACAGGCTTATAAATCGATTGGCGATTGATGGATTCGAGGCAGAAGAGTCAGAATATTTTTTAAGCAAAATACATAGATACAAAATACTCCTGAATACTCCAACCACAGTCAATTGCAACTTCTTTTACAATCGACCACGATAAAAAACAAGTGAGTAAGTGCAAGAGTTCGTCTATGACAAACTTAATATAAATAAATAAATAAATAGAGTGGCGCAACAGCTCGAGGTGAACCAGGGCCAACTTCTCAACAATGTATTCTGTGTGCGTTGATTTCTTCACATACAAGGGGACCTACAGTTTTTTGCCGAATCCGAACGGCACTTTGAGAAGTTTTTCAAGACAAATGATACTTTAGGAGGGCTTGTCAGACCCTCGCGGAGGTGGGGACCGTGAAAAAGAACGAGTCTTTTTTTTTCAGGTGACGATGGTAGGATTCGAACCCAGACCTCCGGCGTAGTAAGCACACACACTAACCACTACGCCACGGCACCCCACGACAAACTTAATATACCCGACCCTATATACCGTGTAACACAAAATTTTTAATTTTTTGGCCCGAACGCATATATTATTTGTATAAGCCACGCCCACAAAAGCGGGCCTGGTCTAAAAATTTAAATTAATTAATTATCATTTCGTTAGAATCAAGATTGCGTTAAAACCGAAAATTATTTCGGAAAAAAAAGTTTTTTTCTAAAAACGCCCCCTAAAAGTGGGCGGATCTTAAAACTTTATAGGGATCAAACGTAGCTAATAGTAATATCTTTAATATTTGTCATATAATTTTTTTTTTGATTTTGAATGAACTTTCCGAGAAATCGGGTTTTTCGGCGGTCCAATTTTTGCCTTCTTAGAGGTTTTGGGCCACTATTGCTCTGTACCAAAATTTGAGTTCCTACGAATTGTCTAACTTGACCAAAGGGCATTTTTGGTCAAATTTAAAAGAAAATTTGAAATAGAGGTTGTCTTACATTGAAGTCAGCAGTGGGCGTGGCCGTTGGCGGATTTAACCAATTTTCGCACTTTGTCTGTACAAAATAAGAACGAAGATACAAGATACACTCCAAGTTTGAGTGTCCTACTCAATTTTGAAGACCTAAAAACTTCACACATACGGACAGACGGACGGACGGACATGGCTTAATCGATTCAGCTGTCGATCTCGATCGCTAAAAGGTCTTAGGGGTCTACGGTGATTATTTCACTGTGCTGCAAACTATGCATTTAAATTAATATACCCTGGGTCGGGTACGAAAAGTTTGGTTTTGAATTGAATTGGATTGAATTGAATTGAACTTGTCAATGTGGCCTTAGGGCTGGAAGGTCCACTTAAGATATACAATAAATAACAATTCTTTTTTTAGTATGTTTTCACTTGACACAAAACGTAGATATATTGTAAGAAGATTTAAAATAAGTCTCCATTTGTGTTTCCACCAGACAAACTTGCGATAGACTCGACGCAAGCGGTCAGTTGTTTCAATTTCTGTTTGTTTCCCTAACGCGAAAAAAAAACGTTTCAAAAATCCCAATTGAAAACATATTTGTGACAGCGGGATGTCATCTGCGGGATGTTTTCGTTTAATTTTTCAAATCTGAAACTTTTATAAAGGTTGTTTAAAAGTTGTATAAAAATTGTAGGTTTGAAAAGATTTAAAAGTGGCGTAGAAGAGATGTGTGAAAAAGGTGAATGAGTTTTCTGTTGCGTTTCCACCGGTCATAAAACGGTGATTAGTCAAAGCAAAAAAAAAGTTGTCACTTTGACTCTCAAAATAAGACAGCCGACGACCCATTTCCAGGGATGTGAACCATTTTGGAAACCCCGATGGAACCGAAATGTGTGACAGGTCTTGCATACGTAGACTGTTTTCAATTTTCTTTTCAAGTCTACGGTTTAAAGATATTTAAAAGGGGTTAAAGTGGCTTAAAATAGGTGTGCGTAAAAGTGTGAGTGAATACTTGATTGCTTTTCAGATGGATTCGAATATTGCAGCTAACACAGGCGATTCATCTGCCTCGGCGAGTTTCTCAAATTTTTCTAGTAAGGCATTTTTTGCTGCTTAGGTAAGGTCACAACTCACTCTTGTAATGTTTAGTGCATTTCGGCGTGAAAAGTACATTTCTTGAAAAAACTTAACTTTTTCTGAAATCACGCAGCAAAAACAAAATAAGAAAAACATTGTGCACATTTACATAAATCAACGATTCATTTCTTGTTAAAATCATGCAAATCCGAATAGTAATTACGGAAAAGTCGTCCTGCAAATTTGAAGCGAAGACTAATAATAATAGTCCGAAGACTAATAAAAATTAAGATGACTTTCCATAGCGATTGACATCTGATCGCATTCAAACAAGATATTTGGAAAACGTTTGCAAGTACTCCCAAATGCCATTCACTCAAAAATTTACGCCAAAACTCCCTCCCTACAAATGCTATCACAGATGGCCGTAAGAACCCATCAACTATTCCACTTGATTCATAATTACACGGCCGAGGAACCTCGAGAATTTGACACGCGTTTACACACAAGCAAAATTGCTGCGCATGCGTGGCATGCTATTGTCCGCTTCAATGGTCCCCTCTTCCGATCACACCTGTTTTGGACCAGCAAATCTCTTTCCTGGCAATTTTCAATTTGTCGGCGGCGTCGGCGCTTGATGGTTGTTACCTTTGGTCGTCCTTTTTGCATGTCGCGTCTGTTCCTCTTCTCGTTGTGCTTGTTTGTTTTTTTTTTGGCTCTCAGGCATGTTCTACACACAATTTGAGTGGAAATTAAAAACGAATAAACGCGAGCGTCCTCCAGAATCAATTTACCAAAGTGTGCAACAGCACGGCGGCGGCGGCGTCCACTTGGAAATTGGATATTTACATTTTAATTACTCTGCCCCCGGCGGCGGCGGCCGGCGTCGTCGCTTGGTGCGATGGCGTTCCCATCGTCACCACCATCCAGCTCCATTTCACATTCTGGTTGGGTGTGCAGAAATTTATGTTCTTGGATGTTCCCTGCCAGGCTGCTCTGGCTGCTTGCCCCCGGATTGGTGTTACCTTTCGTGCGTGGTGCACCTCCCAGAGTAATTTTTCGCCAGGACATGCTGGACATTTGTAATTTTTCGAACTTAATTATGGATGTTCCGTGTTATTTATCACTTTGCACTTGGCTAAGTGTTCAATTAAGTAATGGCTTGCCGTCTTGGATTTTGCTGTGGGTATACAGCTACATGTTGGAGGTGGGTATCCACATTTTTATAAAGATTCATTTTTGCTTATCAAAACGATAATTGTGGGGAAACCAGAGACACACAAGAAACAAGTAAAAAATGGGAGAACAAAAAAATCAGAAATCATCTACATTGGCCTCGATCCAATCTTTGTTTTGACACTTTAACCCTTGGCCTTGGCCAGCTTATCTCAAATAGACGGATGCGATTTCGTTTCAACATTCGTTTTCGATTAAGTTTTTGTTTATTTTCATTTGTGGGATGCCAGCCGCAGTCCTATCGCAAGTATCTTTTGGCTTTAAACATTCACACACTCGCATACACATCTGCGGTGCCCTGATGGTCTTATCGGCCGGCAGAGTACATTTCGTCGATTAGGCCGATGTGATGGATGACTATTTTAAGAAAACGTTGATATCTTATCGGTAGAAAGTTGGCTTTTCTGATTCTTTTGGGGAGAGTTAAATGCTCGGTGAACCGCGCCGATAAGAGATTAAAAACTCGTTAGGCATACAGTGTATGTTGTGGGAACGAAAGCTTGTGACCTTAAAGTGCTGAGTGGTCTTTTAGTTGGTCGCGACTTGGAACTAAGTTGGGTATTTCACGAGGAAATCTTATAGAACTTCCCAAAATGGAGTCGAAAATCTTTTCTAGTCTGATAATAAAAGACTCTTTCCTATTTGTACTTTGCGGTCGCCATTCAACTACTTTAATACCAAACGTCTTCAGCATTCCGGGACGTATTTCCTCTACCCCAGTTGATTTGAGAACTTTAAACGTTTCAATCATGAAATCCACCAACCAGTAGCTTCTAATCGTTTGGGCTTTTGGAGTCCCTTGCTTCGAACCACACTGTTTTTTGTTCTTTACACCAAGCCGCTTTGCTCCGCCAACATCTTCGGCCGGCTCTACCAAAACTTTTGCGCGTACCTTCCTTTCCTATCATTGTTACTCAAAATTATTCTGCAACATTTTCTTCATAATTGGACAGGCTCCTCCTTTCAGCGGCTTATACCTCTGCATAGAAGTAAACATAATGAATAATCATCCTCGACACAGCAAAATGACACGATTACAGAAGAATATAAATCTATCTAGATACTCATTCCTTACTCAATACGATTACGCGCCATTTCATCTTTACTCTCTTGTACCTCGTATAGGTCGACTCATGCCATGTTTGTGGTAACACTGCCGAGAAGCACTTTAATGACGTTCCGCCTGCGCGCCAGCCGCTCGCTATGACACTTGACAACCCCTAAAGCGATACAAACATAATGTGCAGCACGATAAGCGCCACCAAACAACTCAGCAGAGGCCGACATCTCCTCCTCGACGCGGGGCTTTCTGTTCTGTGCTGCGCTGTGCGCACAAACCGTACTCACTGCTCAATGCTGCTCATTCTTATCTAAATGCCAGCCTTTCAGTCTCTATTTCCATTATGATACGCGGTGAAGATACAGACATGCACACACACACACACACACACACACAAAACAAGCAAGGAATACGTAGAACATTATCCACATTGGGATGCGGATAGTTTGGATAAGACCTGAAATGGGGGGTCCATCCGGGGACCAGACACGGGCTAAGAGCATGTAACGTTCTCCTCGTAACCAAAGATGAATTCAAGCGCCGGCCGTTGGCCACCGAGAAGAGCAATAATAATCGCAATAATAAAAGCGGAAAGGTAATAAGAACAAACAGATGAAAATAAAACTTAAATTAAGTGGCGAAAACATTGCTAGGGTAAAAGAATGACAGGGCACATGGCGTAATTCTGTTACTGGTTCCGGCTGTTCTTACCTCACCATTTGTGTTGTTGGAGATGGTAAACTTGGTAATAATTTTTGGCAACAATTGGTGAGCTAACTCACCGCTCTTTGAAATTTTGAAACAAATTCACCGACAACTGAAAACTAAAGAAAACCTGAGCAAACCCTAATCCACTTGGTAAAGCTCACCAAGCGAAAGGCTTTGCGTGATCCATATCATGTCTTATTTTAATGTCAACAAGAATCTTCCTCATAGCAGCAGAAGAACTATTCTTCTTATTTTTCCTTGTAGGCGCGAAGTTATTATCTGAAGTGATAGATCATCATCGAAGTAAGATTCCTAGAATGGTGAATGGTTCCATATCAATGTTAAACGTTACGTTATGTGACGTTATGAGACAGCAAACAAGCAAAGTCACTTTTGACCCTCATTTTCAGCACGCCAAGAAAGGGACCACATAATGACATAGGATATGGTGTATGGACCCCGCGTTCTTTTTTACCAAAACATGTTGTTGTTGGGTCCACCGTAAACCCAACAACATTTAAAAGACTCCAAGGGTCTTATAAGAGTGATATTAAACAGTCAAGCTTTTGACACTTCATTCTTGTAGAGTGTTATGGGAGTCTTCTTAGAGCCATGTAAGCGTTAAATAAAGTTGTTCAAGTTAAATGCAAATAGGTGGGAGCTATTTAGGTCTTATAAAAAATCTTATACTCTTATAAGGACACTATAAATCTTTTTGTAAGAGCTTTACTCGTGGGGTGCCGTGGCGTAGTGGTTAGTGTGTGTGCTTATTACGTCGGAGGTCTGGGTTCGAATCCTGCCACCGTCACCTGAAAAAAAAGACTTGTTCTTTTCACGGTCCCCACCTCCGCGAGGGTTTGACAAGCCCTCCGAGAGTATCAATTGTCTTGAAAAACTTCTCAAAATGCCGCTCGGATTTGGCAAAAAATTGTAGGTCCCCTTGTATGTGAAGAAATTAACAGACACAGCTTACATTGTTGAGAAGTTGGCCCTGGTTCACCTCGAGCTGTTGCGCCACTCTATTTGTTTTTTATTTGTAAGAGCTTTACTCTCATTACTAGCGATGCCAAAAAGAGAGAAAGCTATAATGCTGCAAAGATGATTTCGGATATTCACATAAGAAGATAAAGAGCAAATGAGAACAAGATACTTTCTTCTTATAATAGCGTCACTATATCGTTAACTTTTCAAACAGGTTTTTCTTTCATTATAAATAGTATACTGAAACTTGTTGCGGTTAAATAGGTTTAAATTAACTAAAGTAAGCACTTTACTTTAGAAAAAAGAAAGGTTTTAAAAAATAGCAAATGACTGATGAATTTTATAAACTCCCACTTATCGGAGCAGGCTTACCATCCTTTCTCATTTTATGTTCTGTTTGATTTACTTGATATAGTTTTGACATGAAGAAATCTAATCTAGTCTAGTTTCACTAACCCTTGAAGGAAAAAATCGGTACTTTTTTAACGGGCAGTGGCCGAGAAAATTGAGTTATCTTATAAGATTAAAGATTGTATTATTAGATTAAATGTCTCTTTACAAGAGTTGCACTCCTATTACAAAATCTATCTATTGTAAGAGCCTTATCGTAAGAATACAACTCTTCTAGAATTTCACAAGAGTCTA
The DNA here is from genome assembly GCA_947623515.1 of Neoascia interrupta. Lineage (NCBI taxonomy): Eukaryota > Metazoa > Arthropoda > Insecta > Diptera > Syrphidae > Neoascia > Neoascia interrupta. The sequence goes on from OX392462.1 coordinate 190,046,752, forward strand.
AATATCTAGTTGTTGGAAGATTTAAGAGCTTTATAAGTATTACTTCCTAAAAAAATAACTTTTTACGATCTTATAACAAGAGAAATGCACTACGACAAGAAAGTAAAGATGGAAGAGTTATTAGAGTATTATGAGAGCCATTTTGACGTCTGAAGTGTATAACTCTAAAGAGTGTATTTTGTGTGTAGTATCAGCAAGCGGGCCTTAGAACTATATTTTTCAAACTAGTCTATGAAGAATTTACAAATAGCATTAAGTTTAACATCATCATTTTCCGTGACCGCTTATCCTTAGAAGGGTCGCGGAGCGAGAGCTGCTAAATGGTCCCTTCATCGTTCTCGGTCCCCCGCCACCTAGTCAAGAGACACAGGCGGGATCCCCAAACGGGTCTCGAAGATGTTTTTTACCTGATCCCACCCAACACATATTTTTTGGCCTACCAGACGGAGGGGGGTAGCGCTAAGCCAAAATGAGCGCTTAGATGGTCAGTCTACAAATCGAAAACGACACCAACTCAGTTTAGCATTTTGCTGAATTTTTTTTTTAGAGGCTCTTTTTATTTTTCGAAGAAGAGGCGGAAGTTTTTGGTCAGGTGAAGTAATTTGACCGGAAGTTATTTCACTGCACGATTTTTAGCCTTTTTTGAAGTGTGGGTTCATATGGATTCTAAGTAATGTTTATCTGTTTTATAAAAAAAAAATTTTAATCACTCGGCATAGGAAAAAAAATATTTTTTTTTGTCTGACAGTGGGCCATTTGCCCGATAAAACCGAGAATGAGTTGAAAGCACTTCGTGGACTCGAATTCAGGAGTGCAAAAAATAATTTCGCTCTCTTAAGTAATTTAGGGCCAGTAAATCCAGAGCGAAAAAAAAATTAAACAAAAAAAATTATGAGCACTCAAAAGTGCTCTGTGGTTACGGAAAGTTACAGCTTTGATCACCTTTCAGATCGTTGGTTATTATACCCGACCGAGGGCATATTAATTTTAAGTAGTTTGTAACACCGTGAAATAATCACCGTAGCCCCCTAAGACCTTTTAGAGATATGACCGACAGTCGATTAAGCCATGTCCGTCCGTCCGTCTGTCCGTATGTATGCAATTTTGAGGTCTTTAAAATTGAGCTACGAAACTGAAACTTGCATCGTTGCTTGGTTCTCATTTTGTACAGATAGAAGCTTCTCATTTTGGTCAAGATAGAAAAAAACATATGAATTCAAATTTTGGTGGAGAGTAATATCAGCCAGAAGCCTTTACTGGCCGGAACCTCTACTGACCATGCCCACTTTTAACATCTTAAATCTTTGAAAACCTAATTTCTCAGGAAATTCATTCTAAATCAAAAAAAAAAAAAATTATATGACAAATATTAAAGATATTACCATTTGCTAAGTTTGTTGCATACAAAGCATTGAGCTCCGCCCACTTTTAGGGGGCGTTTTTGGGAAAAAAAACTGTTTTTTTAAGTATTAATATTCGCTTTTAACGCATTTTCTCATGACTCCAACGAAATTAGAGTTAATTGATTTTAATTTTCAGCCTACTAATTTACATGACTAAATAATTGACATTCAGTACATGAAACAGACAAAATTTAAAATTTGTGTTTACGGGTAAATAGGGTTGGGTACTTAGAAGTTCGTTGCAGACGAACTCTTGCACTTACTCACTTGTTCTGTAAAGAGTTTTGCTATCAAATTGCTTTCCGGGTGCTGCTGATTCTGATCGGTTGCTTATTTCTTTATGAAGTCTTTGTTCTTGAACTTCAACTGATTCACGATAATTATTTTTCAAAGTACCTTGAACCAGCTAGCTTTTCACGCTAGACGGTAGACTTCAAAAGGTCAACTTTTGACTCCTCCGAGTCTTAAAATTTGTGTTTTGAATTTAATAAAAATATCGACACTAGCTTTCGGCTCATTCTTTACTAACAATAAAAGAAAACCACGCAATTTTTTCGAGCATGTTCTTGATTGTTATACCTTTTGATAGAATTTCGCAAAAAGTCCGTTGCAAAAGGAGCATATCGATGATTTTTACCATCATCCTCAGGGGTATAAGAGCTTTATTCGATTTTGTTCTATTGGTACATATTAAATATTTTTTGGCGCTGGATTACTTATGACTATGAGTGTCTGAGAAAGAGCCTAAAAGCACAGAACTGAAGAACACAACTAAAAGTTTTGAAGCTTAATCACTCTTCTTCTAGTGAAGCAATAGATTTTAATTTTTTTTTAGGTGTTATGGATAGCCCTTTATAACTTTTACACAATTCCCAGGTTTTTTTTAGGGTTACCTTATGTTCCCACATGTTTGCCCCTTAAAAGAATAGTAATTGTATCAGTAGCATATCAAACAGTAAAGACGCTACTGTTGTGTAGTATAGAGTGTTGTGAGAAGTTTGCTTGTCCACAAAAATTGACTACAGAAGTGAGGAAATAACCTTCCCCGTGAGCGACAGTTCGATGAGTGGTGTTAACGAGGTTTCAGATTCACAGTATCTAAAGACCCTTCAGGTATCCATAAATAGACCTACAGCGACCTCCTTAGCCATCCGGGGTAAAAATAGAGTAAAGAGGCTTATAAATTCTAGGGAGCAGTTATAACCTCTTTTCTATGGTTTTCTTTATAAAATAGCAGCAGCTTCGCGTGTTTTTTTGCAAAAAAAAATTAAATTTTTAGCAAAGTTAGAAGAAGAACTCGGACTTCCTTGTCCGAATGACTTCGTCTGTTGAAATTTCGATAACTTTATTTCGGAATGCTATACATTTAATAATATGTTTATTATATGTTTTATAATATAGTTTAATAATATTTTAATATGTAAGTTTGTAGTCTTTCATTAATAGAAATAAATTGCTGGAAGCCTTTAATTTTTAATTACTACTTAGCAAGTAACTTTTCTACTGTTTTACTATTTTTTTTCTCCACAAGTTCTTAATATACGTTCTAAATTTTATTTTTTCTTTCCTTCTAGGTAAGTGTTAACGTGTATTTTTACTCCCTTTTTCGAAATGGTAAGTGGTGGATATATTAAAATTTTGTAAGTTTCGGTCGATACGTGCAATTAGGTGTTAAGAACCGGTGCTCTCAATCCTTATTTTAACCTTAAATTTATTAAAAGATCTTATAATGTCAAAAACTACACTCAAAGCACGCAAAATATATGACTACAAAATTGATTCACATCAAGAAGTGTTATCGAAGTGTGAGGATATTGAGTAACTTTAGTACAATTCACATTTTTAAGAGACGTTCAGTTACACTTCCGAAAAAGTAATCAAATTTTGTCTAACAACCTTTTAAAACAGAAAACCGTCATCATAATTTAAGCTAAAATAGGTATAAAATCCTAGATTTTTTCAACCCGCTATGCAAAACGCAATCCTCAGCAGATTGGCAAAGGCACTGTGCACCTTCAGTTTATAACACTAACACCATCATTATACTGGTGGTGATTCTGTTGCGCTTCTGCCTGCTTCCGATGGATGTTATCGTTGCTATTTGTGCAGACTGCAGAGCCTCGCAAAAGATGGTATAATGGTGGCGAATGCATGTATGCATCCTACCAGATAAAGTGATTCTTTTTTTCGCAACCCGCCATAATTTCGTTTGTTTCGTTTCGCCTTATTCGTTTCATGGATATTTTTTTTTTTCGCAAGATTGCAGCTTCATCATCATCCTGGCGAGAGGAGCGAGATTATGGTAACCAGTAACCACTTACCCTGCGTGCTTCACCGTCAGAGCTCCACAGTATTGCTTATCAGTAGTGTAGTGAGTATGGTGGCTCCCCCACGGTATCTCCACCAGCAAGGACCCATATAAATACACATGTGTGCACATCCCAGAGCAGCAGCAGAGTGTAGAGCACAAGAAACATCCACAAGTCAAGATATATTTGGTTTTCGTTATGATAGGCGGAATGGAACGCTTATCTCTGGGCTGCACTCAGCTAATCTTTCAAAATTATCTCGGTGTCTGGCAAGTGCTCTGGTGCTGCGCGATGGTTCGCCCTCGTATGGGATGGTGGTAGTTGCACAGAAACATTTAAATACAACTGATGTGTCCTTGGGATAGTTGGATGTACTACGTACTGTGTGTGTTTGTGTCGCCAGGTAGCACGATGGTAATGGCCTGTTCGGAATGTAATTAAAGGCGTTCTGCATCCAAATCCAATACACATTTTGATGTTTTACCGTAAATTGGTCTTTCCCAAATTATCCTTATCATCAAGGATATTTGTATCTCCGATGTGAGATACGAGTATTTCCAATATACTCTTGGCTCTAGAAGTGACTCATTCGATTCTGTACGTAGATATCGAGGGTGAGATAGGAATCATCCAAAGATGAAGGGTCTGTCTAAAACGTATGGCACCGAATGTCTGCCGTCTGAAGATATGATAATTTTGTCAGCAATATGGAAGGGCTAATGGCTGTGACTCTAAAGCAAAGCAGTTGAAAGGTGAATGAATGAGAGCGGATATTTGTTTGAATAAATCAATTGCTAATAAGGTTTTATGGGAGTAAGTATCCGATGTCGTTTTAAAACGACTCCACTCCTCGAGATTGATAAGAATTTTACATATTGCCAAAAGTAGAAATAAGCGATGGAGGAACGCAATAATGTCGATGTCTGGGCTACCTGTAAGAAACTGAATTTTACATGGGTTGAAACTTAGTCAAACATATGGGTGGGGCGCAGTCACAATGGGTGTGGGAGTAACTTCAATGGGCTTGACTTAATAAGCCCTTGCTAATGTTGATTCCATGAGATCTGACCGTCTGCGCTTTCATTGTACAAGCTCTGAAGTTTGACTTCTAGCTATTTGGAGTGCTGGCTCACTGATCTTAAACAATTTAGATTAAAAACAATTAAGCTCTGTGAAGCAGTTAATTTTTACATTTCCGTGTTTGCAGTAACCATTTTATGTTTGGTTCAAGATAGCCAGTCATAAGGCTTGTTGAAAATAATTCAAGTGATTAACGCATCTATTCTTGGAAAATCAATTGTCTTTTTCATGGAAACATTAACTTTGTTTGGAAGAAGCAAAAAAGTGTTTGCTGCAAACATTTAAATAATTTTTTCTCTATCAAATGTTTATTGTTACACGTGCAGGGACATCTACAGTTTTCTGTTTAACTACCAAAAACAATAAAAATTGGTAGATAGACAGGATCGTCAACACTGTACTCCCGGATACCCACCTCCCACTGTACGCCACACATACTCCCTTCGTCCATGATAACGTGGTAACCGTTTGCGAGTTTCTAACACCATTGCACTAACCAGGGTGATCGTCTGTTTATTGGGTTTTACGGAGTGCGAAGTATGCTGTATGGTTCAAGCTATGTGCATATCGAAAACCGATCTGGAGTCAGACTATCACTGCATTCTTCTAGTTTTTATAGATTCCGGGTCCATGAAATTGATGCTCTGGGCTAGGTATAATGCAAATCCATAATGGACAGCGAAACATGAAGCATAAATTTTCAAATGCCGAAACGCTTCCAGCAAATTCTACCTTCGAAGGGCCATGATCGATGGTCGCCACAATCAAGTTAGAATTCAACATACTTCATTGAAAGGGTTTGTTCTCCTCTCATATTTTTTTGTAAGAGGTAGGCGGATCATCCTTAAATCGTGCCATTTATAAAAGCGAATACCCTTCAGGGCTCCCATTATCATCGTATCACCATGATCATTTATCTTTCGCTTCAAACTATCAAACTAAAATTGTACCAAATCACACAAACATGTCCAGGTTATGTGATCTTTCTCCACCTAATAAAGAGGCTTGGCCACCGAAAGGAAGATCCCAATATCTTGTCTTTTGAAAAAAATCCTATTGAAGTAAAAAAAAAATTGCGCCGACTTTCATGATCACCTGACACTTTGACTTCATCACCAAAACTATGCGAAAGATCATCTTGCGATCTCGGACTCTTTTAACAAACTCCATTCTCAGCTTACACGATCGACAGTGATATGATCAACATAATAAGATGATTTCTATAGCGAGCCTTGATCACCAAAACTTCCTGGACATTCCTGGATCATCTTGAAATCGTAACTTGATTAATGCAAATTCTTTCCCCGTCAAGTGATCTTTCCTTACTTATTTAAGATGCTAAGCGGCCATAGAAATTATGGTCTCCTGATAGTATTATTTGAACTTGCAGTAGACTCCTCTCGCGAGAACTTGGATTTTTTGAAGCAAATATCGATTTTCACGATCATTGGTAAAGACTGATCGCCCCACAACGGAGTTTCTGTTCTTTTAAAGTGACTTGCAGTTCATCATCCTAAGTCGCGGCCTGTTTGAAGCAGATATCCTCCTCGTGTATGAACAGTAACCTAATTTCCTGGGAACGAGTGATCTTTCATTGCGAGGCATGCTTTCCAAAAATATGTTACCTTTTTTAAGTAACAGGAGAATCACCGTAAGAGCATGACCCCTTTTGAAGATTATCATCAGCTATTTTTTCGTTATGATCAAGCGATATTTACAAGTGATCTTGACTTGATAAGTTGACTTCGCCGCTAAACTGCCATTGATCGTCGCAAGTGAACGTTCCTGGGGCTTTAATAATTACCATGATGGGTTTGGTCGTTCAAAACTTTAATTAGAGGTTGGGACCCGATACGGTATTCCTATTGTTCTTTAAAAAAATTGAAAATACCTTTCACAGCTTCCAAGATTATCGGCAATCTGATTCTTTTCCCCTTTTTCTTCCCTTCATCATTAAATTCTTGATTAGCGATTGATCAATTGATCTGTCATTACTTAACATAACTAATAACCGAAACAGATCCTCTATAGTGCTGTTCAAAGTGACAGAAGGGTAATCCTGGGATTGTGGCCTCTTTGACGCGATTAATTCGGTCTCTCAGTTTCAAAGATCATCGGCAGCCAAAACACCATGATCAGTTGATCTCCATCATTTCCTTGCGAGCCTTAGGTAGCGTTACGATGCCCCTGGTTTTCTTTGATGTAAAACGTGACCCCGACCATGATAATTCTGAGATCGTGTCACCTTTTAAGTGAATTATTTTCCGAGCTTTTATGATAACTGCATGATCAAGTGATCTCTTCAAACTCTATCTAGAGCCTGAGCCATCAAAACATTACTTCTAGTTCTTTTTGAAGTGGCTGAAAATACCTGTCCTTGGCTTCCTGATCATCGGTGAAATTTTCTTCCAAACTTCGATCGAAACTCTTTCAAAAGTTCTGTGCGAGGCTTGCGAATAACTACCAAAACGTGGTGTACCTAGGTCTTCTTTAAAGCGACGCGGGGATTATGATTCTAAGGTGAGGATTGTGCTTAGATAGATTTAAACGAAAACCCTCTTCGGCCTTTCATTGGAAGGTTTGGTCAACGAAAAGATTTCCAAATTTATCGTCGCTCTTTTTCTGTCTTCATTCGTTTCTGCACCGAATTCTCGAAGGGGCGGGTTACAGTACAATTTGAGTTATTGGCATACTCAGTGGAACCGGGGTTGGAGTCCCAAGTGGCCTAGTATAAGTTTCTTAAATGCTCCACTTCCGCTTGGCTACCATTTCTCATGAGAGGCTCTTGAATCACAAATCAGGCTTTTGAATTATAAATGGAAAACCGCATCAAAACATTTGCCTAAGTAAACGATAAGCACCTTAAAGCCTGTTTACCCTTTTTATTGCCTCCTTAACGTCGGTTATATCCCCTTCTCCAACAAATTAATTAAAATGCCAATTACATTGTCAAAATGACAGCACAGCACTTACATTTACATAATAATTCGTTCCTTCTCAGGCCTTATATATAGAAAGTAATCAGCCACCTTGTGGTTCCATGCCCAAAGGCCCGAACGACTTCACACTCCATTGAATATTTACGTCCATACGGACCATTATTAAAATGTAACTTCAAACCGCTGTTAGCCGCTATAAGACGGAACAATCGTGAGCTCTCGACTGACACGCTTTGAGGGATATAGAGCTCGCGCCTTGGGCTTTCCGCACCACAAAAGATATCTACGCTCCGCGACGTTGTTGTCGTGCCAATCATTTTTTCGCCAGCAACAAAGGAGCGACCTGCGATTGAGAAACCCACAACCGACACAACCTCTAACTCTGTGCAACACCTCCCTCGCAATTCAGGTGATTTGCCACAACAAATTGTTCCCTGCAAGGATCAAGAAAGAGGAAAAAAAGATCTGCTCACATTGTGACCCCATTGAACCGACACGCTCGCAGTAATAAGAGAAATATTTAAGGCAACGAAAATTAACACCTTTCCGAGCGAGTTTGGGTAGGGTGCACGGTGCGCCACTCACCTCCTCCGTCCGTCGGTCGTCAGAGGGATACACTTGGAGCAGTGAGTATTTCTTTAACAATGCATTCTCGGAAGATCTCAGCTGATTGTAGTTGGTGCTGCGGTCTGGTTTGGTCGGTTCCTCCTCTCGCCTTCGTCACTGAAGTTTGCTCAACATAACCAAACAGTTTGCTCGACGAGGCTATGTGTCGCGGTGAGATATCGTTCATTCGTCCATTCATGGCCTGCCACAGCAACTGATGTGCTGCTGATGTGCGCTTTCCAGGAGGTGGAGGTGGCTTCGGCACAGCGGACAATTGTCGAACAAATAGTTCGCGGATTAGCAACACAGCCAAGCAGTCCTCCCCGCGGAAACAATCGCATTGCGCTGGATGTGGTGTCGACGACGACCGACGACGCCGGTAATGATGATCATGATGATGATGAGGATGGCGATGATTATGCTGCTGCTCTGGGTGGACCTATAGTGGTACACTATGGTGTTGCGGATGGTGCTGCTGTTACTGCGCCACACGGAATAATGGGTATTAGACACGACTCGTGATTTATGAGGTGCGAATTGCACCGAAAACAATTTCGCTATTATTGATGGCGGATAAGTAGTGTGTCCGGGTTTTGGGGAGTTTCGGATTGTTTCCACTGAGCTTATGTTGATCTATGATACTCGTATAAGGGGATACACTGTGTTTTGTTTCCTATTTTTAGGAGCTATGCTCCTTAAAAAACTATTTTCTTTCTTTGTTTCAAGCAAAGCCGTTTGTGCTTCCCTGTAAGGGGCTATCGATCGGTGTGAATCTGAGTGGAGGTGTAAATTAATCACGAACTCAGCGAGTTGAAGTTGCGCAATCAAATCTCATTTAATTTGGAATTTGGTCGGAAAATGTTGTAACCCAAGAGTTTTTGCTATCGCAGAGATGAAATGAAACTACTTGAGTAAAAGGAAAAAAAAATTCCGTTTCTGTAATGTCGTCAGGTCCAGAAAACCTCTTATCGAACTTTTTACGCGATGTGAAATGATCTATTTGTCTCCTTCACATTTGAATATGTCAAACCGTCGATGATTGGAAAATGTATAGGTATCCCAAGTAAAGGGGGAAAACACGTTTTGAGTTGGGGTACCTGATAAAATTCATCCTTAAACAGGTACCTGTGCCTGTTGTAAAAGTCAATATTCGACATGATTTTAGTGGTGTCATGAGTACACAGTCAATATTACTCAAAGATACAAGCTAAGACTTAATTATGTGTTGAGTTTGTTAAAGTGCTTTTGCTGTTCTGTAGTCCCTATACACTAAGTTATCCCCACCTTTTCGTAAGTTCAGAATTCAAGCATAAAAAAGCTAAACATCAAGAACTGACTTTCCAGCCTTGTTGCTGTGATGATCACGTAGGTAAGTCAAGAAATCATCTAGGCAAGAAAATTTGCTGCAAATTGGCCAGGACTTTATGATGATCCTTTCTTCAAAGGCCACTTTAAAGCACATAAGAAACATCCGATTCACAGTGATCGCAGTAGTCCTGTATGATATTAGCTTCAAGAATGATTTTCCGATCGCTTTAATGAATATTGAGGAGCTTTAAGCGAGGGGCTGGGGAGTTTAAGCAAACGCTTCAAAATTCTTGTCTCAGAACAATTTTTCGGTTATATGTATAAAAAAGCCGAAATGGAGGACTAGCCTCTCAGTGAAGTAATCAACGATCAGTTGGCCATGCTGATAAAGTCGTCGATAACCAGTTTAGTTAGGCTTTCATTTTGCGAGGCCACGATCTCAAAATTATCATTCTGATATTTGTACGGAAATCAAGTCATTCCCTTCGGTGACAAGGGCTTGCAATGTGTGAAAGATCATCTAATAATGGCGATTATTTTGTGATCGATGATCATGGAAGCCGAGAAATGTATTTAATCTCAGACCAGTGGCACATTTCATTGTGACGCTCTATCATCTATCTCCAATGTCTTGGCCTTCTTTGAGGAAGGCTAAGCCTCGCTTAAAAGAGGTGAAAGATCACTTGATCATGGCAACCAGATCGCCGATGCTGACGAAAGTTAAGGAAGCTTTTTAAGTCACTTTAAAGAAGGCTCCGTTTCTGGGGCAAATTTATAGAGTTTTTTTAGGTCTCACGATCACGGTGATGCGATTCATGATGATGGAAGCCGAGAAATGTATTTGCTTCAAAGAGACCTCGATTTTAGGATGATGCTTTGGCTACTTCAGGGAATCACAGTGGCACCAATTCGATGATCAAGCCTCACAATGAATTGATGACAGATTAAGACGGAAGAGCCTCTGGCCACTTTAAATAATATGAACGAGATCACCGCGTTAGTGGCTATTTTCACAATAGATCAGTGAAAGATCGCCTGACCACAGCCGATGATCGTGGAAGTCAAAGAAGTTATTTCGAGTTACTTTAAAACTAAAACAACACAAAAGAAAATTAGGAGTACTTTCACAGGAAACAGTATCTAGATGAAGTAGTGAAAAATAATATGAATCATAATATGAATCATGGAAGCCGGAAAAAAATATTCACCTTAAAGAATCCACGAACTCAGGATGATCCTTCGCCTACATCAAACAATAGCACCGTTTCGATGATCGATTTTAAAATGGTGACAGATCAAGTGATCATGGTTCTCAGATTTCCAGTTGACGCTTTGCTTAGAAGAGACCATAGCGTCAAGATAATCTTTGAAGAAAACAAGAGCCACTGTTTCTGTAAACAAGCTTGTTTAATCAGTTCCCCGATGCGCATTGAAGCTGAGAAAATTGCACGCTTCAAAAAGATCTAGATAAGCTTGCGGCCAATCAAAGAAGACCTTATGTGGGCCAAGTGCCTTAATTATTCTCTCTGTCTCATAATCTAGGACCCCTGCCAGGGTTATGAGGTCCAGATAAGGTCGATGACCAGAAGGTCTAGATAGATTTTCACTTCAAAGCACCCACAGTCTCAATATGATTCTACAGCCACTTCAAGGAACACCACGACCAACGAATGGTCTTCTACGAAGTTGACTTATCCCCTATAAAAAGTGGTGAAATAGCACACAAGATCACCTATGATCACCTATGATCATAAAAGTCAAGAAAGCTTTTTTAATCCCTTCAAGGGCAAAGCCTTTCAAAGTTTTAAGGGCGAAGCCTTTTAATAAAGTAGCTTAAAATTATATGATCATGGCGACTCCATTGTCCATGATCATGGAAGCCGAGAACAGTATTTGCTGCAAAGATCTGAGGATAATCTTTTTGTTTCCCCCCAGAAACTCGGTAGCACCAGCCTCACTATGAAATGGTCATAATAACAGATCCAGTGTCTTTTGCGATCTGATATAGAACCAGAATGCTTCGAAAGCCATCGTGGCTCAAAATGATCCTCTAGTTATTATCAGAAAATCAACACTATCATTGCAATGAGTGTGCCTCACAATAAAGCAGTAAAAGATCACTTAATCATGACGATATCTTTCCCGCTGACCTATGAAGCTGAGAAGATTAAAAGCTTCAAAAAGAACATCTCCATAATGAGTTCTCGAGAAATTAAAGAAAATTCAATTAAGGAAAACTCAATCAGTCACGTTTTGGTGACTAATCCACGCAAAAAATTTTTTAAAGATCACCTGATCAAGGCAATCACATCGCCGATGAACATGAAAGTTAAAGAAGTTATTATGGTTCCTTTAAGGAAGACTCCACTTCGAGTGCAAAGCCTCTTAGGAGTTTAAGATCACACGATCACAGCGATTGGATTGTCAATGATCATGGAAAAGTATTCGTTTTAAAGATTACTCCTTAAAAATTTGTACAGTTTCGATTTTCTACCATCAAAATGAAATGGTGGCGAATCAAGAAAAGAATACAGAAATTTAGAGGGTTTGAGGACATGAACTCAAAATGTACCACCCATCACTCCAAAAAAAAACAAGGACTACCTTTTCGGTGACTCTAATCTCTCCCAATAAAAAAGTGAAAGATCACTGGCCATCTTTTGGCCATCTTCTGGCCATCTTTTTCCAAAAAAGTGAAAGATCACTGGCCAAGACTTTTAATGAAGTAGTGAAAAATCATATGATCATAGATTGTAGATGATCGTGGAAGACGAAAAAAGTTGTCGCTTTGAGGAATTCAGAACCTTAGAATGATCCTTCCTTCGGTTTCTTTTAAAAAGCCCAGTGACAACGACGTTTCGATGGTCAAGCCTCAGAATGAAACGTTGACAGGTCAAGTGATCACGGCGATCAGAACCTCAACAATTCCCTGAAATGCTTACCTAATCCCTAATGCTAAGCCTCTATGGTGTCAGGATCATCCCCGTGCCACTGTGGGTACTGTTTTTTCAAGGAAGCCTCTCCATAAAATCTCAAAAGATCGGTTCACCGCGAAAATTAGATCGCTGATAATCACAAAAGCCAAACCTTTTAAAAGCCAAGTCGCTAAAACGTTGGCACCGTTTTAGCGACTAAGCCCATTAAAGAATTGGTGAAAGATCACCTGATCATGGCCTGATCAATCGTTTTGACAATAATAACGAAAGCTGCCAAAGGCTTTCGCGTCAAAGAGACCACGATATTAGTATGATCCTCCAGGCACTCAAACAAAAAACTGGCCTTGGAGCAAGTTAATCATATCATGACGATCACTGACTGTGATCCTTGAAAAATGCAGAATACCCCGAGAGGACTGAAGAAAGCTTCTTCTTTCTCTCCTCTTGCATCCAGTGTGATAACATGAATCTTATAGCTATTAACGACGGCAGTAAAGTGAATTTTATAAAACCCGTCGTCATCATGTTTGGTGAGCTGTCAGATAGTGTTAAACTTGAGGCAGTGAGAAGAGATAATAACCGACTTAAGGCCTGGGTTTGAATGAAGCCTATTTATAGCGCACCTCTTGATGTTTTACTTTTGCTTTCGGATATCGAAGATTATTTAGAACTAGTAAAAATTAGAATGTTTACAAGCCAGAAGTGACAAAGGACTCTGATAAGGATCACAATTCTATTGAACCCACGATTTAAAATCGCCACGCCTTAAGCGTGTTGCTTCTTCTTTATATTTACGCAGGATACCCACGTTTCCGTTGCCAGGAGGTGGCGCCCCAATCATGCTCTAGGAATATCGGGACGGCTGTAGGACATAACGTAGACGATTTTGTCTTAAAAAAGCTTCGAAATAGTAGCATGCTCAAAGGTTAATCAAAGGAAACCGCTTTGCTTTCTGTTGATAAATCTGGTAAACAAACCATTTCAAATAAGCAACACCCTTTCTCATATAAAAGAAAATTTAGCAGCATCTAATCAGGGGCCACTGCAATTGTCCTCAATGAGGATAAATACAAGGTTAAGCCGCTAGATCCACCCAGTAAAAAGTAAATAGAGTGATCGAGTCAGGACTTCATCCTTCATTCTATTCGCTCGTTTCCAGAAAAAACAACGTCCTTGTCTATAGGATAAGACAAGGGTCCTTAAAATTTCAAGACCACGTCTAGGTTTCCATTTGCACCTACGAAAACCTTTTCATACTCCCAAAGAGCCGGAAACAAGAAATTTTTAAACTGACAGTTCATAGACAAGTTGTTTGACTCTTTTAAGCATGGGCAAAGGGTTTTCTGTCTTTTAGTTTTATCAGTTTTTTGATAAAGATTTTGCGAGTTTAAATAGCCAGCTGTAATTACTCTTAACTGAAAGAGTTGCTTTCTTGTTACTTACCCTTGAAAACCTTATAGTCCTTCCCGCGTTAAAACCAATTTTTGTACAGAAACCTTATCGCAGCTTGCAAAGAACTGAAACACGTGCGTTATGCCAAAAGACTTTTCAAATCCCTTCAAATCGGGTACTTTACACTTTTAGTTTCCTTTTGAACCACCTTCCCATCGCTCACTCAATCACGAGGTCATGTCCACCCACCTCACGTAAATGCACTCGCCTAGTGATCTCTCACGCCTCCAGGCACCGCGAATTCCAATAAATATTATAACCAATATGAAACTGATCAATCAGCAAATAACACCCAACACTTTCACGCTGCATTGGCGCGGCGCAGCGGTGGCTATCCCCACACATCCTCCGGAGAGATGCCGGGAAATCATAATCACGAATCAACAGCCGCCCTGCGCGCAGGTTCCCCTCTGGAAGCGGCCACAAGACCAAAAATCTTCGAAAAGAATCACAAAAGGCAGATAAAACTAAGAAAATTCACAGGCAATTTGTAAATTCCTTAGAAAATATAAACAGATAACAAATTAGCAGTCAACGACGGGCCAAGAAACCAAAAGGACGACGACGGCAACGACGAAGAGTAACGCACAGCACCATCGCCACACCGCACAAGGTTCAATCTGCCGACACACCACCATACCACCAGGAAAAGATAAATAAAACCTAATAAATAAAATATCGAGGGGTTCTCTGCGCTGTGACGGGGAGCACCAAAACAAAGGACCCTCAGAGGGAAAACGAACGAAAAAAAGAATATCCCAACCAAATTCCCCACAAACAGAAAAAAAAGTGAAGAGGAAAAAAAAAATCGAACAAAAAAGCGTAACAAAATAAAAGGAACAACCGAATCCCGAATCGCAAACTCCCCAAATCACGATGGCAGATTGTTCACTTGATTTGGGGGAGCTGTGCTTATGCGCTGCACATTGGCATCGTCCTCGTGGTCGTTTTGCATTGTAACACTTTCACGGCTCGTTGAGCTCGGAGATGAGTTTGTTGCCGGGCTGCCTCATCTTGGCCGGGCTGGCAGTTTACACACGTAGGAACATATCTGCAGCCTAAGCAGGTCTGCGCGGCTCTAAGACCGCGCCAAGATTGAACTCACACGATAGTGCGAGTATTGTGCACGCGATTCTACCGAATAACAAAAAGGATGCGAGAAACATATCGAATCGGTCGCGATCTTCCCAGCCCAGGAATAAACGAGCCACGGTATAGGTACCTCCATATACCTTTATGCATCACCACCATCGACGGGTACAATCGTCAGCATCATCATCATCATCGGCAGCACCAGCAGCAGCAGCAGTAACACCATTCGCACTGAAGTTCGATTCTAGGAGCGCACAGCACTTGGCACTCTCCAATAGGACTTGGTATCCGTATCGGATTGGAGGGGAGTCTTAAATCGAAATTTAAAAGGAGGCTGTCGGGTGGATTTTCTCGCTCCAGATTGAATTGACTTTAATGAGAGTTCCAGCCGCGCAGTGCTATGAGATTGGGGTACTTCTTCTTATAAATGTGGCTGCAAGGTTGAGCTCTTCGATTGATTTATCAGCCTCGCTGTTGCAACGTTCATCGATAGTTTGACAATGCAAGGTCCGTGGTAAGTCATCATCCGATGTGTAAATTGCTTGTCCGTGGCGTTAAAAATAATTAAATAAATTTTGTTCACGCTACTGGGGGAGTACCATGGAAGGCAGCCCAAAGCAGATGTTTTATACGAGCTGAGCATAATGTCTACAAGCGCTTATCTGGGAGCAGCAACATGAGCCACATCATACTGTCTTAGAATATACAAGTACTTACACTTTGCAGGTTCAAAAAACATGTAATGGAGCTGAGACTTGACGAATTGCATTTGATATCGATATTGCTGTTTTTGTTGCAATTGGTATTGCTTTGTCATTCAATATCAGTTTTTCCGTTTGTCATTGCATCTGATATTACTCTTTTGTTAATGGATATGGAACTCAGAAGAAAGAGAGAATGCTTAGGTACAATGCACCAAATTCTCAGGAACGACCTGAAGTTTATAAAGTAAATGTAACTAAGGGAGCAATGCTTTGTCGAGTTTGCCACATGTAGCTCTTAAACACATTTTTTGCTGATTTTGGATGGTTATACTATACCATATAAATTATAGCCCCTCTGATGCCAAACCTTCGTGAGAGGTAGGACGTTGAAAAACACTTTTATTGCGCTGGTCGGGATTCAAAGCCGAGACCTAGTGCACAATAGCCCAATCCACCAGCCACTGCACCGCAACATGCACACTAAATAAAAAATTTATTAAACTATATCGGATGTTAGCCAGAAGTGTTGGGGTCAAAATTATGCCGGGGTCAAAATTCTATTTACACAACTCTACTTTCAAAATTCTGCTTTTCAAAATTCCTACTTTTCATAATTCTTTTTTAAAAGGTTTGGCAATGCAACTTTTACAAAGCGACACAGTGAAATATGCATGGGAGGGCGTGCCGCCCCCTGCCTGTTTCGTTTTTTACCTTTGCTCTATTTGAAGAAAGTCAAAATATTGCTTAAAAAGGCAGAATTTTATTGCTTAAATCAGAATTTTTAAAAGTAGTATTTTGACGCGCAGCCTAGTCAGAACAATACAGAAAGCTTAAATGTGTCTTTTGAAACGGCAATTTTGAAACGTATTTGATGCAGTTCGCTTGCCTTTTAAACATTTCATACTTCAGCCAAATTTAAACAAGGTCGTCGCATAACCGTTAAGGATCTAGAAATCTTTACAAAATAGTTTTCGAAAATGTTTTCACGTTTTTCAGTTAAATCTTCAAAGTTTTTGAATATTCGAGGTCTGCTATAGTTTTGTATAAAATTTAAGAAGATGGACTATGCCCGGTGTTAATTTAAAAATTCTACTTTTTACCGATTGGGAGATAGAGGGGGAGACATGCATTCTTTTGACCTTTTTTATAATTTTTTAAATTTCAAATCCATAAACCAAATATTTTGAAGTTTTTTCCAGTTCCCGTTAGACTTTTTTCCAATAGCACAATCAGCAACACTAGCCTTAGACGTTTTTTTTTTTTAATTCTATGACCACCGGTTCATGCGTAAGCGGTAAAACAAGCTCCTTTCTTATTTCGTTTTTTAAATAGGTTTCTAAAAACTTAGGTTAAAAACGGCAATTTAAAAAAAAATTAACGCAGCCTTCCTTCATTTTTGTAAGCTTTGTACTTTAACCGAATCTGAAAAAGATCGCCTATACCGTTAAGCTACTAGAAGACTTAAAAAAATTGTTTTTGAAAATGGTTTTATGTTTTTGAGTTAAATCTCAGAAGATTTTGAAATTTCAAAATCCGCTATAATTTCTCTAAAAATTTTGAATTATATCTGATACGTGTGATTTTTTTTCATAAAATTCCACCAAACAGCACCGGTGATAAGGGGGGTGGGGGGTGGGGCACACAAATACGATTTTTAATGCATAATTTTTTAATTCCGATTTTTTTTTTGAAAATGCGTCAAAACTGCAGTACTCAAACTGTTTTTGAAAAATATGATCTAAGCACTTGGTTAACTTTGAGTCGCTTTATACGTGTGTTCAATATTGATTTTGAGTGATAAGCCGTTCAAAAGTTATGGCCTCCAACACTTTAAAAGACGTCATGCATTTTCGACTCTTCATTTCTCAAAAACGTTTCGATATTGTCAAAAACTTTTATTTCTTAATTAAAACTTAGTATTTCTTAAACTTAAGTTTCGTTTTGGTTCCTTTATGCCCACTAAACTTCTTGAAAAAAAAACACTGAAAAACATTAAGTTCTTTTTCCATTTTTGGACGGACCGCTAAAAAAACACACGCATCAGAAATTAACGAAAATTTTAAGAAAAAATGAAACAAATTTCGAAGTTTCAAAACCTTCTGGGATTTAACTCAAAAACATAAAAGCATTTCCAAAAATCAAAAACTATTTTTTTAAATCTTCTTGCATCTTAACGGTAAAAATGATCTTGCTCAAATTTGCTTAAAGTACATGGTGTACAAAATAAAAACTAGCTGCGCTAAAATTTTGGAATTGCCGTTTCTAACCTAAGTTTTTCGAAACCTATTGAAAAGAACGAAATCAAAAAGGAGCTTGTTTTAATGCTTATTCAAAAACGGGGTGGCATAGAATTTGAGAAAAACATTCAATGCTACCTCAGGTAGTTGCGCTATTGGAATAACGTTTAACGGGAACTGAGAAAAAATTGAAATTAGAAGTTTTATGAATATGAAATTTCAAAAATTATAAAGGAAAGTTATAAAGAAGGTACATATGTCCCCCCCCCTCTATCTCCTAAAGGGTATAAAAAATAGCTTTGAAATAAATAACGGACAGAGTCTATCTAATGCCTAATCAGTTGAGGGAAAGTTATCTCCTTCCTTTGTTCAAAGGAAAAGGTGATACACGAAGCTGTGACAATTACTGTTCTATCAAGCTGATGGCTGTTTCACTAAAGAGCGAGAGAGCGAGCGAGGGTCTCGGGCAAGCTGTCAAAAGAATTTCAATCAATGGCAATGTATGGACTGGTTCAAAATACCGCCGTGATCGCCGTCTCGCTCGCCGGGCTTTTCGAAAAATTTAAAATCCCTCGCCGAGGTCGACGATTATTCTGTCATTTGCTGTTGTCAGTTATGATATGCTAGTTATTCTAGTTATGATATGCTAGTGAATAGACATTTTTTTTCTTGAAATTAATACTTAATTTGAAATATAAACTATTCATGTACAATAAAGTCGACAAATTTTAAAAATATATTATGTTTTGTCACTGTGCAGTCAAAATAGTCGTCGCGATTTCTCGCTCTCATTGTGTATTACAAACGATTTCTCTGGTCTCGTGTTGTCGCTGCCGCTCTGGTTTGAAGCTCTCGCACTGGATGACAAACGGCCATGATGTCTCACACAATGAAGATCGTCGAGCGGGTACTAAATAGTCGACTACGGAAAATATAAGACTTGCTGAGGACCGGGTGGCTGGCAAATCAACCACTGATGCAATCCAAAGCAAAAGGATCATAATGGAAAAAAATCCGGATTCCCTTAAAGGTCTGCATATAGTGCTGGTTGCTTTTGAAAAAGCTTTCGATAGACTACCACTAGATCTGATATGGATGGCGCTAAGAAAACGAGGAGTTCCAGAAGCCTACGTGCGGATGATCATAGACATGTATGATGGAGCAAGGACAAGAGTACTTCCGGAGTCACTGATGAGTTCTCAATTAAGGTCGGTGTACACCAGGGAAGCGCCCAAAGTCCTTTACTTCTCATTTGCTTTTCCTTGATTATCTGCTTGAAGGAAAACTGACGCACCCGAAAGTACATCAGTTATTCTTCGCTGACGATGGGGCCATCATAAATGATGATCATACATCCCTGCAGCGAGCACTTGATATATGTATGGGTGGATGTTTTGGAGGGGAATGGGTATCGTATTAGCCAAAAGAAGGCAGAGAACCTGTGTCGCCCATTCTCTGGACCCACCCGAGCCAATTCCAGCCATTAAATTGAATGGAATGTGCTTGCCGGGTGTGAAAAGTTTCTGCCATCTTCTGTGACTGAAAAATGCCCCCCGAAACTGAAAGGAAGGCTCTACACCGCAGTTGTGCATCCGGCGCTTACATATGGTTCACAATCTTGGACACCGTATAAGAAATATGAGAGCAAATTAACGGCAGCTGAGATGAAGATGCTTCGCATGACACCAGAGGTAACAAAGCGTGTTAGGACAAGAAAACGAAGATCCGAGGAAGGTTCCATGTGAAAGAACCTATATCCAGGTCCAGGAAGATGGAGCGCGACCGGCTCAGTTGGTATTGCCACGTTCAAAGGAGAGATCCTAAGAACCCCATTAAAAACGCGATGTCAATCAACATTCCAGCGTAATCGCGAAGGAGATGAAGGCCTAAACATTGATGGCTTACACCAGTGCAACGACAACAGCATTAATTTGACTTCAGTAACGAAGAGACCGAAAACCGGGTGGGCTGCCGGTATCTTCTGAGATAAAATAGGCGTACCCCACAAGGGTACCATTAGGAGTGAAGTAGAGTGGGAGGGTTATGATCCATCACTTCAGATTATAACCTCGCGCCTAAATGAAAACGAAGAAGAAGAAGAATCTACTGAAGTTTTATGCAAAACTCTAGCGAACTTCGAACATTTAGAAACTTCGAAGATGTGACTCAAAAACGTAAAAACATTTTCGAAAACGATTTTTTAAAGGTTGCTAGTCCGTAAGTGGTAATGAATGTTAATCTTATTTAAATTTGGCTGAAGTATGAAGCCTTTACAAAGCAAGCAACCTGCATTTAAAAAGTGTAAAAATTGCCCTTTTCAACCTCCAGTTTTTAAGCCTATTTATACAGACGAAATAATGTTTTACTACCGTTTTCTCAGAAATACAAGTCCACAGAATTTTAGAAAAATGGCCAATGGAACGAAGCTCATTGTAAAATTAAAAAAAAAGCCCAATGGTAGTTGAAAAAATGCTGTTTTATTGATTTTAAATTTTTAAAATGGTAAAAAGGTCCAAGAAAATGACATGTATTTTTTTCCTTTATTTTTGAAACAGTAAGAGGCAAATTTAAATAATAAACGAACCTAGCCCATCTTTTAAAATTTAAGACAACATTTTTGAACCAGTTTTGAAATAGTAAATGGTTTCCTAGATGCGCTTGAAAACACTTTCGTTGACTGACTAAAATGGTGCTGCTAGCAAATGTGTAAATCGTAACTTCTAGGCCACTTATTTTAAATCAACCTTTGGCGTAAGCACAACCACATGAACGTTAACCAATACAAGAGCTTTGAAAAAAAATCAATAAGGTGTTATACAGTTTAGTTTTAAGAAAAAATATAAAGAAAATTAAAGGAAAAGTTTTATAAAACCCTTTTTTTAAGAGACAAAACTTAAAAATCACCCAATATAAGAACAGTAGACTCCACTACAGAAAAAGTATACACAGAATGTAAAATATTCTAAGAAATAAAAGTACACAAATAGAATTTTACACAAGCTTCACATTAAAGGTTAGCCTCACCTACAGCAAAAACCGACGGACCGCTCCGCGTATGTCTTCATCTTTGACAGTTTTTTTTGCGGTAATAATCGTTTTTTTTCATCCTGTGAGAGCTTATTTTGTTTTAATTGTACCACTACTTAACATTTTTATCCTCAGCGCGCATACTTTTAAAATTTAGATTTTTTTTTCCTTAGCTGTTGACCAGGGGAAGAAAAATTTCAGTATATTTAAACTATATAGCCTCATTAAGTGACAATTCGTTTTCTCATTTATGCCCTTTTTCTCTTTGTCAAACGAAACTAAGAGTTACATTGTGTTAGGAAATATTGATATAGTAAGGCTGAAATCGTAAAAGTCAGGCCAAGGCGCAGCCAAAGCTACTTTGTGAATCCCACTTAAAGTCACAACCATACTGAACATCATTTTACACAAGTTAAAGCAACACAATTATAAGTTTAACCTTCAACAAAGGCCGACGGATTGCTTCGTTTATGGCTTCATACTTGACGGTTATTTTTTAATCATTATCATGGGATAAAAAAGTGGGGACATGTGTTTATTCAACAATTTTAGCGATTCTTTTCACAAAAAAGCCCTAAAAACGCTGTTGAATTTTTGCTCACTAAAATTTACCAAAGCCTTTGTTTTGCTGCCCTTCGTTCTTTTTTATTTCCTTGTGTGATTAAGTAGTTCAAATGCCATGACTTAAAGGACAGCGAAAGGGTTTACATATGTTCAGTTCTTTCGAAGACTTGTCAAAATTTTCAAAACAGAATTTTTCTCGACAAAAACCTTTGAAAAATTCCTTCTCAAATCGAACCAGATCCACTTAATCTTTTTGTAACAAAAAAGAAAGAAGACTTAGATCAGTGGCCTTGCACCGGTGTCGCACATGCCAGGAAATTGACTCGATGAAGAATTGCAATATTCTTGTAAAATCCGATAGCGCCTCCGATGCTCTCCTGTTTCTTGATCCTTAAGGTTATCACTCTTCTTTTTTGCAACAGAGACGACAAAATACGCGCAAGCTATTATTAATGATTTCCAACGTGGACCGGCCAGTGTGTCCTTTATTCATGTTGTCTTGCAATCACCATCACTCATAGTCACAGCCTTTCCGTCCTGGTCTTCTAAATTAAGCTATGAGCACGGAATGGTTGATGAGGGCAAAAAAAAACACACACACACAAAAAAGGATTGCAAAAGAGCAAGAAAAACATATCCTAGAAACGGATATTTGTTGTGCGAAATCTTGAATCTTTTTCGTCCCATTCTGTGCACCAATGGGAATGGGAACGAACGCAGTGGAACAGGTTGCTCTTCCACCATACACCAGATAGCGACCACAACTTGTTGCGCTGCAAATGGACATCCACTGCTTTGCCACAAAATGGTCTTAATCGTCCCGTGTTGGCTGGCTGGAGGATGCGCATATTTACACTATTCCATGTGGCTATCGCATTTACCGCATCGTGGACTATTTAAATTCATCAGTTTGAAGGAGTCAGCCCAGGAGGTGGAGAACTTTGTTTTCCACGAAATCTGTCAGTTTCCATCTGTTGGGGATTTTCTCCCTTTAGAGAAGGAAAAAAATCCTTCCTTCTTATACAGTCTCATGTATATACACGCACACATACGTGTTCGGTCCAAGTTACAGAAAATCTAGCGACCGGGCACAGAATCAAAGGAATGATAAGTGATGCAAACACGACACATTTGACCACGGTTACACGCCGAAGGAATGTTCCTTCCTTCCTTCCTCCTCTACACCCAAGGGGTTTTGGGTCGTAACCAGTAGCCGTGTGTAACATTCCTCTGCTTTGATGGGATACGCCGCGCCGGCCGCACCGTGATGCTCGAGCCTTCGAATGAAGGTGGAATCGAGTTTCCCCAAATGAAGTTTAATGGTAATTCAAATAATTACAGGGTGGACTTCTTCAATCGAACTGGTCACAGCAGTTGCTTTTGCTCCTTTGGCTGCGTCTCTTTTGTGTGTTGTTTGTGTTGTAGGTGCCGGTGTTGACTGTGTGTTAGAAGCCATGTATCGGGGCATTCAAATCGTGTTTCTGTCGATTTAGTTGTCAAGTCGTATGGGTATTGGCGGTCTTTCTTTCTGTTGACTTTGGTGCATTTCATTAGTTTGCTGATGGTCAGTCTTTTTGCCAGAGATACTTGCGTGATCAAGATTGCTTGAATGTAGTTTAGTACGACAACCGTCAAAAAGCCTGTGATAGTTAGTCTTTTAGATTAGTTAGTTAGTTTGTTAGATAGTCTTTATCCACTAACTTAAATTTAAACTTTGTCATAAATTTTCAGTATTTTAACTAATAAGTGTCAGTCTCTGGAAAATGTTGCCTAGCAAAACATCGTGCGGAGATTGATCTGCTTGAAGGGTATCAAAGGGAAATGAGTACCTTCTCATTAGGTACTCAGCAAATGAAACGCAAATGGAATTATGGTTAAGATATTTTTTTTTTTTTGGTTCTACGCCGTTGAAAAGTTTTGTGAGTTCGAATAGTAGTAAAAGGACAATTTTAAAATTGCTGAATTAAAGGTAGTATTGTTACTCCTTTATTTTTTTTAACCTTTTCTGCTAGTGACATATTTTCACATTTCAATAGCCTACCTAGTCTCCGAAATTCATGTTTAAGGATCTGATGCCGGAATGTTCCCCTGAATAATTGTCACTTTGAAAAATTTCGTTTCAAAGTTGAAATGCCAGAAAATTGTTCACACAAAGTTTGGGCGCTGTTCTGAAGTAGGAAAATTTAATAAATATTTTGGAGTAAATACACATTTTAAAGTTTTATTTTCTTTATTTTGTATATGTGATAGTGTAGACCTTCTTTTTTTGCTAATGCAAATTTTTAATGTTAAGTGGGCTTTAGGTCAGAAATAAAACAATTAGTGTTGCGACGTTTGCTCATGGATATTATCATCATCAGGCTTTAATTAATAAGTCTATAAAAATATACACAGGCACAAAATGTTACGAAGAGTCCTACTCTATATTATAGGAAGAGTATGTAGCAAACACTTTCTACCTTAATAATAGACTTATTTATAAAAGCCTGATGATGTGAGCCAACAAAGAGGTTGTCTTACATTAAAGCCAGTAGTAGGCGGGGCCGTTGACGGATTTTCGAGCTTAATCTGTGCAACAGAAGAACCAAGCCGTACACCAAGTTTCAGTTCTCTACCTCGATTTTGAAGACCTAAAACCTTTACACATATGGACAGACGGACGGACATGGTTTAATCAACTCACCTGTCGGTCTCGATCATATCTCTAAAAGGTTTTAGGGGTCCACTATGCATTAGCGTGTCAACTAAAAAAGTTAATAATAAACAAATAAGTAAAATTTAATAAATATATAAAAATAGATAATTAATAAATAAGTAAATAAATAATAAAAATATAAAAATAATTTTTTAACAAATAACATACAAATCAGTTTATAAATTAAGTCCAAGTAAATATTAGCGGAATTAATGAGATATCAAAGTCTCTTACTTTGCGATTCTTTCCGTAATAAGTTAAATATTAGCTTTGAGATGCAAATCTGAAGAAGAACGTCGAAGTGGAGGGTTGAGTTTCATCTTGAGCATTTTGTTTAGCATGATTTGAAGCGATTTTTTCTCTGGCTTATTGCACAATAATTCCATAGACATACAGTGTAATAGCCTGGAAGATAACCGAAGATAACCTAAGAAATTATCTTCTTTTAATAAATGGATACATCATTGCCCAAGTAGCACACTCTGGAACCATAAGCATTGATTTTTGAATATTGGACTTTAACACACTCAAAAAGCTTTTCAGTAGCACTACTAGTTTTGAAAAATATTTCTTAATCGTGCCGTTGGTGCGCAGCTTATATTCACTTATAAAATTGGTCATAGAAACGTTAACAGCACCATAATTATAAAACTAAAAGTGCTAACCCCATTAGTTTCGTAAACTTAAACGTTCCTTGCACTGAAGTTATGAGGCTATAAGTGCTGAGAAGTAAGGTTTTATAGAACATGTTCTGTAGACGTTTCTAGCACATTTTTTATAGCACTAGGAAAAAAGGTGGTTCCTATTGGTTGCCAGATGTCATACAATAGGAAAAAAATGTAATTGACTGAAATTGTTGTAAAAATTTTTCAAGCAAAATGATATAATAATTTCATATTTTTAATAGATTGATAATAATTTTAACTAGACAACATTTTTTATCACACAAATATTTTTTTTTCTAGAATTTTATTTCTAGAGAATATTTATCCTTTTTTGCTATTTTTGCTATGGTTTGGATAGTGGATCAAATAAGTTTTTTTTTGGGCTTTCTTGGTCCAGCAGTTCAAAGATATTATCCGCTCATAGACATGCCCAATTTTTAGGCAAACGTTTAAAAGGAGACCTCATTGGAGTTTAAAACTCTTAAGGTATATATTGCATTCATGAATAAAAATAAAACATCAAGTATAAAATTCGTTTCAATTAACGCCTGCCGTGTCAGTAATTAATAGTCAAACCACCTACTAAGGAACAGAAACCAAAGTAAAGCATAAAGGAAAAGAGAATAATGTTTGCCTAAATAAATGATGGCCATTTTTCCTATATATGGTCATGGTGCTATATAGAACCCAAAGTTTCTAAAAGATAACGCAGAACACCTCAAGTGTTTTAAATGTGCTATGGGGCTCTAAATAAAACCTTGCATTCTTTAATGTTATATTTAATATTTTAAGAAGCGCATGGTTTCTTTCCGCCCTATTTTATTAAATCATTCGAAGAAATGAAATGCACACCTTGTTTTCTATTGGTAAATGCAGTCAGTGGGCGCCGTGGTGCAGCGGTTAGTGTGTAGAAACGCTTTGCACGAGGTCCCGGGTTTGGATATCGACCGGGGCAAAAAAAGTTCTCTTCACGGTGTTTCACCTTCGCGAGGGCCTGACAAACCCTCCGAGAGTATCATTTGTCATGAGAGACCTCTCAATTCGCCGTTCGGAATCGGCAAAAAACCATAGTGTGAAACTTATTTTACAAACCTTTCGTGTGTGAAAAAAATACCTGTTACGCACACATCATGCATGATTGTAAGATGGCTCTGCAGAGCTGCAAGTGCCAATTAGTAAATGCAGTCTTTTTACTCGTTAATTTTTACTCACCTTATTTAACATGAACAAAATTATCTGTTCAAAAACATCAACATTTAAGATAAGAATATATGTGTACACTCAAGTAAAAGAAAAGCCGCACCATGAAAGTGTGTGTACCTTTTTACATATTCTTGTAAAAAATGTATTGACTGTGAAATAAGTTCTGTAAGAGCTTCAAGTAGAACCCTTTTTGCACCCAAAATTAAGTTCTACAAAGTGTCAAATCGTTCTTATAGGGTTTTGTAAGGTGCCCCGTTACTTGTTTAAAATAGAACCTACTTCAAGAATCTAAGGTTTTTTTACGTGGTGCTGTAAACGTAACGGTGGCCATAACAAGAGCTTCTGTGTTACTTGGGTACTGTTGTAATGCTCACAGTTTTCTTGGTGTCAACAAAATGTTTATTAAATGTTAGTCGTTTTCGACCCTGATATAGTTTTTTTTTAGTTAGATAGACTTTATTTACTTCATACAATGTGGTATTGTTTACAATCTTACAATTTATGCTCAGTCATTTATGGTTTGGCTTAAGGCCGTCTACCAGATTGACATTCAAGTTTTGTAAAATCAATAAAATAAAAATAAATAAAAAAGATAAAACGAAGAAGACCAAAAGTAGTCAAAAATCGCCCTCCAAAGTGCGGGTTCTATAGCTGGTTGCAGTAACAGCGTAGTCGTGCAGGACCTCCCATCCAATGCTGCCATTCAGTATGCTAAGTACCTCGTCTAAGTCCAGTAAAGTTGCGCCGAAGTAAGTCACGCGGAACTATCTTAAAACGGGGCATCTTTCTAAAAACTGGTGTACGTCCTCTCTTTCTTTAAGGTTGCACAGATCACATAGAATAGGTAGATCAGGTCGGTGCGGCATAACGTAGAGACTTATTAGCTCGCCTCTAAGTTTAAAAATTGTACTGATGAAATGCATAGAGTAGCCATTATGGAAGTAAGTTGAGCCGTTTTCAATGATGTTGAAGTTCATTGTAAATCAATCGGTGTTGCGATCAGTGTTGGGAACTATCGAATGAATTCAACTATCGATAGTTAATTACTGAATGATTTCAGCTATCGAACGAATTCATTCATTTATTCATTCATTTTTTTGAAAATTCGTTCCAACGCCCGAAAATAAATTAATACTCTTTTCAAATGAAATAACTCAGCCACGTACTACCAAATAAAAAAAACTGTCGTTCCATACATCATACCTGCTTTCGGTTTTGGACGAGCAAAATAATCCAACCAAAAGTTCAATACCTATTTTAAATGAATTCGTTCAGAACCTGCTTCTATGAAATGAACCATTGAACACGAACGATACATTCATCAAATTTGCATTTGAATATTTTTCTCTCTCGATAGTAAGTATTAACGAATTCACTCATTACTGATTTTTTTCGTTCAACTCCTTTTTTCACTCGATAGCAAGTATTAACATTGAGCACGAACGATAAATTCTTGAAATTTTCATTCGAATATTTTTCTCCCTCGATAGTAGGTATGAACGAATTCATTTTACATGATGCAAGGCAGTGAACTTTTGGTTGAAAACTATTCTCTAAATTATAAGTGCTCAATATCGTCGACCTATTTTTGGGAGATTCTTTAAACTTCTGCCAGTTTTATCTGCTTTCAAACCTTATAAAATATTTTCAACTTCCAATCCTGAAACAAAATCATTTGTAGGTGATTCTACACTTCGTTTTAAGAAATTTGTGACATTATCGTTGACTCGTCTGCGTGTTTTTGTTAGTTGATACAAAAACACGCAGGCCAGATTTTGTTCTAATTGATTGTTAAATATGTATAAACTTCGTATTTAAAACTGCTTTTAAATTTTTTTCATTATTTATTTATTATATAATTTTTTTAACTATATTTATATATATTTTATCTTTATCGTTCGTCGTTTTGTCTTTATCGTTCCAAAAAATTAAACATTTTATTAGTCAACTGGCAAGATGCTGGTTAAAGACATATAAAATGCTTGTGCGGCCTTTTGAAAATATTCAAAGAAATTTTGAAGGTAGTCTACCACCCCATTTATCTTTATAATGTGTGTTTGCATTTATTGTATAATTTTTTGTTTACCAAATTTATTATTTGTTACCTGTTCTCAAAATTTTTTTTATCTACTTCGAAATTTTTTCAATTATTTATTTATGACTCGTTCTGTTGGTAAAAGGGCAATGGAATGGATGGAATAAATTGTTTTATTTGCATCTGAAAGGAACGATCTACAAAGCCCATTTATCAACAGAACGAGTCATATATAAAAAATTAGATCAACGAAAACAACATATTTTTTTTTTATTATATGTGTTAAATATAATTATATTTTTTTATTATTATTATTATTATTCTTAATTCTCAACTCGCAATTTAAAAATAAACACATCGAATACAACAATATTGCAGCTCAAAAATGCAGTATCAAATGTCACATTATAATTTAATATTCATATTGTGGGGTGAACAATTTGTTATGTTTACCAATGGCATTATATGGCCTAGTTGCCAAGATGCCTTATTTGTAATTTATTAAATTTATTTAATAATTTATTGTGTAAATATATACATAAATGTATTTGTTCTGATATATTAAATTAAATATTTAATGCTGATGATAAATTGTTTGATAGGAACTGCTAAGAACAGCTTACATTTGTAACATAAAAAGCATAATAATAGAATTAGCTATAGCATTGCATAGCATTGTTTTAGCATAAAAAAAATCCCTTATAGCTATGCTATTTAAGGATTTAAGGCATGTTGTGTTGAGTTCATACCTTTTCGATGCTATTTTGATGAAAAAAGTTCAATTTCTGGATTTTTCATAAAGAACCCCAATTCACTTATCTACAGAAAATATTTAAAAAAGTGTAGGTAATTAGTCCCATTTCCTCCCGTCAATATGGCTACTCAAAAAGTCTCTTGCGACCGCAAACTGCCTTATCTTGGCCATTAAAAAGCTACGCCCATCAACCGTTCAGATAAAGACCTCGGATAATCAAAAAAGTATAAAAAAAAGTCTTGCTATCTTCACTTAAACACACACAACGAAAAAAAAAAAAAAATTAAATAAAATCACCCACCACTACCAACCACAAGAAGCGTATTTCAGCCGCCAATCACAAGCAGAACAGATAAATCGATGCGAATGCCACTAAAAAGCGCGTTATCGCACTTTGCATGCAATTTCCAGTAAAACGGGTCAAAAAAAGGAACATCGACACAAGTGTCCTTAAAAAGCCATTGCCGGCTCTGAGTGTAGGCGGTCCGCACACTCTCATACACAGACAAACACACACACAAACAATAAATCATCCATCCAAGGATATACCCTCACAAGCAGCCAGAGCCGAGTGGAAGGAAGAAGATGCACAAAAGTGCAAGAAATGCATCCATGCACTTCATTTACTTGTGCCGCATGCATTTGCCGCTTATCTGCTTCGAACCACCATCAGCATCATGTCTACCACCACCATCGCATTGGACAAGTGCCTAATGCAGCCCCACCGATGTCCCCCAGACACAAGCTGCCTGCATGTGCAAGATACACAAAACACGAAGCAGCAAGCAGCTCCAGCTCAGCGAGAGTCTACCTAATACACACGTCGCTCTGGGTTGGATGTATCTGCATCTCAAGTTGCCGAGCAAAGAAAAACGGATACCAAACCGAGAGTGCAAAAAAACCACAAACGAGAGCTACACTATAGGAGCATATCGTTTAGCCAGACAAAAAAGCAACTTCCCAGGCTTTTGCTGCACAGCATTAGTCGTGGGGTGCTGCCTGCTGCTGCATGCATATCTCTGTGGCCCGAGGAGTGCTCCATCTCCATTCAGAGTGTATCTTATAGATACAACGTGATGTACCCCCGGTGGTGGTGATGGTGGTGACTGGCTCTTTCGCGCGCGCAGCAAACCAGTCGACGACGCCGTAATCAGTTGGAAACGTACGCTAACCGCACGAAGAAAATAAGTCGCTGATTGGCCTGGAATATTGGGTATGGCGCCGCCCATATCTGGTTTTTATTCCAAACCAACAACAACAACAACAAAAACCAAGAGTTATCGTCATTTTATCTTATGGGCAAGTTATAGCAGCTCTAGCTGTGTTGTATTGTGTGTTATATCTACCTATATGTCGCCCCAAAGCACACATGCATGCATGTCACATTGTTGCTAAGCTTACGTACACTCAGGCTTTTTATGTGTGCTGCCGGCCTGCCGATCAAGG
Organism: Neoascia interrupta; assembly: GCA_947623515.1. NCBI lineage: Eukaryota > Metazoa > Arthropoda > Insecta > Diptera > Syrphidae > Neoascia > Neoascia interrupta. The sequence goes on from OX392462.1 coordinate 190,077,207, forward strand.
GGGGCGCATCACTTATGTCAGATTGACATTAGAGAGGGCGGCTACTGTCAATAAAAGCCGACGGTTTTAGAAATAACATTTTATTTTCAAAAAAAAATATATTATTTATATGACAGCTTTGAGGGATAAGTTTTGGCAGGTGTCACAGCAATTCGTCGTGGGTTTATGGGATATTTTAAAAAATGGATTAGAATTTATATAAGTCTCTTTGTTTTAGTTAAATATGAAGGGACGTCAAAAAGAGCTTGATTAGGGAACTAAGTTATGACACTCACTCTGCTTCACTAGGAAGGATGGCTTATATAAGCAAACAGCTATACATAAAGGGTGGGACAAATTTTGTTTATAAAGTGCAATACAATTAGTAAAATTTAATTTTTAATTAAGCCCATCCGTTATGAAACTCAAATTCGTTCAATTGACTGCCGCATTGCATCGGTTATGCCATACGGCTGGCTTCACGAATTCTGCGAAGTCTGCCACTCCAACTGTCCAAGATCAAGTTGATGGTTTCGGGGTGTGACTCACGGATTGTTCGCATGTTATCGACCTTAAGTGCTTGAATCGTTTCCGAATTGTTGACATAACACCGGTCACAGACCGCATCAAAAATCGCATTGTCTGGGCTCAGCACTCACTATAAAATAAGTGACAAAAAAAAAACTTAAAAAGTTTTATAAGTTATAAGTTTTCCATATTTCCCAATGTTTTTTCCGAAAGCGTAAAGCGACGTCGTTTGGCGGAGGTATGATACTGACTTTCTGTCAAGATTTTGGGCGGGAACCAGCTGCCAGTGTCAAAATAAGATATGATTAAAAAGAAAACCTACCCTGACGCTTTTGGAAAAAGTTTACAGGCTTCTACGTTACCCTAGGCGCTCTTACAGAGTTTTGAGTAGATGTTCTCATTCCATAATTCAGCCAACTTATAACTTAACTTGGTCAAAATAATTATTTTTTGAGGTTTTAAAGTGCCTTGCAAAAGTGACAGCTTTAAGAAAACCCTATGCATGGAATATCAGGGCAAAACCTCAAAACACTTAAGCCAGAATAAGGCCAGGGAAACACGACGGTAAAAAAATCATGCAGAGAATTTATCGTCCGATTGGAAGCACAAGTCAACCATAAAGGCCCGAGCAGAATTCGAAGCTGCTGCGTAGCGTGTCGCTTATGTCGATCAGAATGCGATGCTGTAGCTGAGAACAAGTTTGCTATGTTTGCCAATAGGTTTTCAATAACTTTAATGGCTAGTAAGTCAGCTTTGGCAAGAAAATCAATAGATTAACACCTAAAACAAAGGCGGAAAATGAAAGCACATGTTCTTCGATATACTAAGTTTTTGTCACTTTTGACAAATTTTCATTATCTTGAAAAACTTCCTGTTTGAAGCGAAATAATTTCAACTACAGCTGTCGTCTTCAACCTTACATTGTGTTCGCTCTCATGCAATTTTAATTCAGCTTCAGCTAAGCATTCTGGTCGGGCCTTTAGTCTTAATATTTTATTTGCGACAATATTTCTGATCATATATTTTTGACTGCGAGTTTTATAGCCGTACGACAAAAAGTTTGAAAACTTCTTTTTCAACCATGAAAAGATTTTAATAAAATTGTTGTAATTTTTCATTTTTCAAGCAACGATACTTTCGGTAAGCTTTTTGATTAGTAGTTTTGTGCTGGTTTTTTGATTTTACGTCTTAAAGATTTTATTCAAAAAAGATGCAGAACAAAATTAATAGAAAAGTTTTATTGGAAAAAAATAGAAAAACTAAACAAGTGACGACTTTCCTCCCTAAGGCCTTTCCTTCGGGAAGGCAATTGTGGTTAAATATAAAAATAAAACTCATTTTCCTGTTAAGCGTGGACGCGTGGAGAAAAGAAAATAACTTCCGTATGCGGCAATGGAAATCTCTCTAGATCAGAGCGATTTTTAACATCTGCTTAAAGCACAACTTTTGACAGCCTTTTATAAGAAAGATATACGGGGAGCGAGGAGTAGAAGGTAGACTAAGAAGGTAATCTAAGAAGGTAGACTTTTGCCATTGCGATGCATAAGAAGTCCTTCAAAATTTTATCCAAGGAACGTTCTTACCCTGCCTGGGTCTGTAAAAAACACTTTTGGGGGGTAGTCCTAGTGGACTGTTAGAAGCTCTTAAAATTTCTGTCCAAAGAGCAATTCAGCTCTCCCTCTTCGAGAAGTCCAGATAAATAATAGACTGAATACTCCTGGGAGTTACTTAAAGTCATATGCTTTCGTTAGCAAGATCAAATAAGTTTAAAAGTCTGTGCTTAGCAGAATACTTCCGACTGGGGTCGATGATGTCTTCAGAATTCGAAGCTGAAGCTTGCTGCGTAGCGTAAATGTGAAATCCTTAACCACCACGAAGTTGCTACTGCCTAAATTAATGTTTTAGTCGAAGCGTTAGACTGATGTTTCTTTGGTTGCTATGAAAATGCACTTTATCTTGTCATCGTTTACTTACCGGTTTTTCAACCGCCGGCCGTGAAGTAAATGGAAGTCTGGAAGGGGACAGAAGAATGTTCACGAAACGGAGAGAATGCGTAGCAATGTCGTTATCGTCCGCGCAACCCAAAATAAATTATGCAACATTTCTTGTGCCCTTCTTAAGACTAGTAATTTTTTAAGTGGTCTGGAAGTTACCCCCACGGTAAAATCCCCAATCTTGGGCTTCAGGGTGCAAGACCTTTTCTTAGCCCTTACAAGCTATTGTTTCAGTTACCCAACTTGGGGATGAAAAAACCGATTTTAACGAATCTACTCTCCCTCCTTTATTCTAGCAGATACCCTGCTGGAAATCCTTTTTGACTTGGAAAGGAAACTGGGGTCCTGGCTTTTGAGAACACCTTTGATAAAGGTATGATAATTCATCGGTAGAGCATCATCCTTTTGGAGCCTTTTACAATTCACTTTTCAGACTCGATCGCGAACCGGAAATTTTCAACTGATCAGACGTCAAATTTTTAAGTTTTGGCGTTTATTCCAAAAACTTAAAGCGAAGAATTCCAGGTTAGTCAAAGTCACTTCCTTTTGTAGGCCCAAAAGTTCTAGAGTGCACGGTTATGTATATACGTCAAAAAAAGATTATACAACGGGAACAGTAATCCGCGATAAAAATCTGTACAGTTCAAAAACTTCATTCTTAGATTATGTTGCAAATCGTTATGACAATATTGTTAACAGACTATAAACGGAAGGGTTCAGAGCTTTTAGGACTGGCCTGGACAAAGGAATTTATGGTATCATATGAACAAAACAAAAGATTTTTGAAGATGAAAAACGTTTGGAGACAAAACCAGTCCTGTGTAGGCCATACCAGCATTTTTTTGTGCTATTTTAACTTGGAAGTCATCAGGACCAACTTGGAAAGGAAGTTTCTACATAAGTCTTGAAAGGTGGCCAGAATAAGTCAAAAAGGAAGTTTCTGATTTACCAGTTTTTAAACACCAAACTTTGTCAAAAACTTATAAAATGATGAAGAAGTATGTCTATACTATACGGTAAGACAAATCTTGGCATCACCAATGTAAATTTCAATGCGCACGTTTTAAGTTCGTAACAGACTTAATCATAGGATGCCGTGGTGCAGTGAGTTGGACCAATATGCACGAGGTTCCGGGTTCGATTCCCGAGCGTGGCAATAAAATTTTTCACGGGGTCCCACCTCTGCTAGGGTCTGACAAACCCTCCGAGAGCATTATTTGACATTAGAGGCCTCTCGATTCGCCGGTCAGAACCGACAAAAAATTGTAGGTCCCTTTCATGTGTGTAAAAGCATGCATGATTGTAAGTCTGGCGATGGCTCTTCTGAGCTTCAAGTGCCACTTAGTTTTTTTTAGAGGAAACTTAATATTTTTTTTTTAAATGCGAAATGCCTCTAACGAAAATGCCGAAAAAAGATGGTCGTTGCCCAAAACCTGCAGATTCTTAATAAGGAGGCTTTTTTAGTATGTCAAGAAGTGGATTTATGTCGAAATACGTCGCTCGTACATTCCTTAATATCTTTTTATATTTCTTCCCCAGAAGTCTAAAAGTGCATGCGTTCACTACACGGTCATACTGAGCTCACTTATCGACTCACTCAAAAAACCCACCCTACCCACCAACTGTCATTCAATTTTGAATGACAGTTGGTGGGTAGTCAATTTGAATAACGACATCGAAATTTTCCTTCCAGTGGAAAATTACTGAAAGAGAAATTTCGAGAACTTGTTCGATTTTGTGTGAACTTTGGCATATCTCAATCTTGTTGTTTTTGAATATTTGAATTGTGAACTTCCGGATTGTTATAATCGCAATTATTAACTTTTTATTTAATGTTTTTTTTTAACAAATTTTATTACAATTCCTTTTCTTAACCTTTTACTTGTTGTTATTCAAAAATTGCTCTGCTCTGTGTCAAAAAAAAAAAATAAACCAGAAACGTTAAAAATTGCCTTTTGTCTACACTTGCACCATCTGACAATTCTCTCTAAAGAAGTGGCATTACCAGAGCAGCAGCATTACCAGAAGAGCAAGTTATTACAGGATAAAGTAAAAAGTGGCTAAATTGAAACCAAGTGTTCAATTTTGAGTGATGAAGTTGAATTATTGAAATTTGAGCTCTAATTAGATGTGTTTTATAAGTAAAGCGTTTCTTTGTGCGATTATGATTCTAAAAGTCAAATTGGGTTTTATTAGGCGAGCCTATAGGTAAAAACATTGCAATGCTAAATAAAAACACCTGTACACGCGACATGTTGTTCAAGATTATTACAAAAGTCGATTTTCAACGGCAACTATTCACCAAACCTCCCATCGAAATTAATTTCAGAAACATGTACATGCTTGTATGTGGATGTATTTATCACAACCACTAAACAATAAATAGGTTTTAGTCATGTAAATTCTACAAACTATGATAGATACATAGATATACTTTTACGTTGTGCCGCCCTGTTAGTAGATATATCCACTAAAACAAATTTGTCATCCATCGGATAGGGAAAGTTCGTACAGCAACAGAGTGCCCGCGTTTTTCATATCGATTTTCAAATCTCAAAACACTGAAACAGCATTTTAATTAATATCCAAATCGTATCGAGTCCTTTTACCTTATCTATTCGGCTGGAATTCTCTAAACTCTTTTTTAGTTAAATAAATTATTGCGATATTTGAGATAAGGACTTATACCAAAATCGAATAGAGAATAGAGATACTGCGCGAAAATTATTCAAAAACCAAAAATATCGTAGAGGCCAGATAGTTGGTATTATATATTTTTATAGAAAAAAAGTTAATGCCAACTTTAAAACTGGTTTTTTACTTTAAGTTGGTAAATTAAATAAACATCTAAGAACCAAGATAAATGCAAGAGAGCGGAATTTTATCGCTTAATCGTTAGACGCTTAGCAATAAAATATCCTTATAAAAGTTGAACAGTCAAACGTATATTAGATTTCACGTCTTTTGGTGTTAATCGATGAATTAATTCCCAACACGTTAGTGAAATTTTAGCGTAATTTGAGACTAAGTTATTGGCTGCTTTTTAAGATGAATTTTAAAAGAATTTCAGGCAGTGATTCCTTCATGGCGTCAAAATATGTTTGCTAAACGAAGTGGCACATTGAATGTTGAAAAGGCATAGCTGTAGGTAGGTAGCACCTTAATTTTGACAAAAGCACATCTTGCAAACCGAACTTAAGCAAAATTGTCCAGTGGGACTTTAGTATCACGTCTTTTTCGATCACATCGACTTGAGGAAGTTCTTAACTAGGGCTCATTTTAAGCACAAATATTCAAAGAGTTCTCTTCTCAAGAAAATTTTTATATAATTCTCGAGTTTGCTCTTCTTCCTGCGTTTTGCAAGAGATGATGTTTGGTAAGCGGTCCTGCATTTACCCCAAATCCAAGAACGAGCCGCAGCAAGAAGGTTGATTTCATATTAAAATTTTGCATACATCCAACCTCGCACCTGTTCCAATTTTTCTCAATTTTTCTCATGTTTTCATAATGATCTTGTAAACGCCTCTCATGGTAAACTTTAGGGAAAGAAACCATGGATTAGGTTTGGTTGGAAGGGTTATCGCGGTGGGCTCACTCGGAGGGCAGATTGACCCATTGTAAACTTTAGAAAGAGAAACGATGGATTAGGTTAGGTTGGAAGGGTTATCTCGGTGGGGAGATTGACCCATTGTGATAATCCTTGTATGATAGACAAACATGCGGTTGGGCATATGTCTAACTAACTGAACCGGCCAGATCTTTTAATAAGTCTTTTTAGGTCTAGTAGTGATATTCCTTCCAGGTCATCAAAGAAGTCTATCAAAGAACCTGACTTTTAAAAGGTCAGTCGTCGTTTCAAGGGAGCTATTTAGTGGCAGAAAAAGTGTTCACTGGACTGTTGTTACTGGAATCGTTCATTAGGATTCCCATTCTTGTAGCCATGACACCAATGACACCATGACACCAGTAGAATTGTGTGTTGGGTTATTTCCTTAGTGCCATGAGGCAGTCCTTGACGCACTTGGAGTACACGACGTTGGAGTCCAGAGCTTAAAGTGCTGCTTGATTGTCAACACAACACATACGGTGATTTTATGTTGTAGTAAGATCCATAGGTTGAACTGCTGGTGTAGCTCTCTTCGCCGCATCAATTGCAGATTGAAAAACACTGCAGTAGTCATTTAGTGGATATATGACTGGTTGATGTGGGTGCCGTGGCGCAGTGGTTAGTGTGTGTGCCTCTGACGCCGGAGGTCTGGGTTCGAATCCTGCCTCTGCCACCTGAAAAAAAAAGACTTGTTCTTTTTCACGGCTCCCACCTCCGCGAGGGTCTGACAAACCCTCCGAGAGTAACATTTGTCTTGAAAAACTTCTCAAAGTGCCGTTCGGATTCGGCAAAAAATTGTAGGTCCCCTTATATGTAAAAAAAAATATATAGCGCACACAGCATACATGGTCGAGAAGTTGGCCCTGGTTCACCTCGAGCTGTTGCGCCACTCTATTTATTTATTTATTTATGACTGGTTGATGCACAGTGTTTCCGAGAAGATTCCTTAACGTGTTCCATATTCGGTTTCCGATCCATCTATATAGATAGCCGTACCTTTGCTGTCAACATTTGTCTCTACCCAGTCTTGTCTATACTTAGTTTAGTGACTTTGAATCTTTTATCGAAGTCAATTGAGGTTTCCTATAATTTGAACGGGTTACAAACTTATTTTGATTTAAGATGTTCAGTATGCTCGAGTGTCCTAGACATTGTGGCTTCCAGAGTTTGTTTTCTCTTAGTCTAAGTGCTACCTTTGCCGCCACATTTCTTGTGAAAAGCTCCAGAGGTTGGAGGTATGCATCATTTCATGTTTCAAGACCTTTTTGTGGTGTGGATCTTAGATATCTGTGATACCTAAGCAAGCTAATCTTTGTGCCTTCTTCAGACTGTTAAGGTTCTATTTCGTTTACATGATCCCCCTCAATATACCAATGATCCATAGGTATCGCTGATAGGGTGTTTCCACCGGACAATTATCTGCGATTAAGAAAAATCTTCCCTAAATTACACGATTTACCATACGAATTTTAATCTTTTCACGAAGAGATTAAAAATTTATCGCGCAATAAATGTCTTCCACACATGAATTGTCGATTCAAACCTTATACAGAATCCTACTTGATCTGCGCGAAACAAATAAAACAAACCTTTGCTTTATTTGATGGTTTGCTTTGTTTGCGGTGGGTGTGTGAAGGGATGCGCAGAACAGTTGATGTTGCTGTGGATGTGGTTGGACCTGTCAAAACGTATAAATGCGTGTTTAGGGAGTGCCCACAGCAACATAATGATGAATTTTAATGTTGGTGCTGCTGGTTGAAGTTGATCAAGTTGGTCCATTATCGAGTTTGTGTACCAAAATCACATCAACATATCTGACGTTTTGTTTTTCGTTATTTCTGATTTATTTCGATTTGGAGACTAAAAAAATCGGTGGCGGCAGTGATATATTTAATTATTTGATTAAATTATAATTCAATTTAATTATTTTTTAATCTGATTAGCCCGGGAGCCAAAGTAAACTCACGTTTCAGGGAGATGCGCAGAGGAGGTGACTACCAGACATTGCTGATTCTCACAACAGAATGTCATTAAGAAATGTCAAAATGGAAAGCAAACGACAAGTTCTGGCCTTTTCGCTTGGTCTTCCGGGAGCACTCTGGACTCTCGTGAAACTATTTTCTTGGGCGATGCGTTTGACAGTTCCTTTTCCGGATAGAAGAGAAATTTGCTACTGGTTTTGAATCCAGAATCAAAACCAGAAGCACTCACACAAACATGCAACGCATGCGTGTGAAGTTGGATAAATGTAGAATAGTTCCCTGTAGAATAGCGTTTGCTTTACAAATACAACGTCAGACATACTTCAAAATCAAGAAAAATATGTTTGGCTGTTCAGATGTACAGCCCCAATCCGGGAGAAGAACGCCTTGATCCGGGATTGCAAACCGAAAGGGCCATTAATCTCCTCGTTTCCGGTGAAAACTCTTTGGGATTACATTTTAATCTTCTTACGTTGATCTCTGTCTTACGTGCGGTGGAAACACCCTATAAGAATTGGTCTAACAACCGCTGTATATAGCCAGTGTGCTAGCTTGGGTTGAATTCCCCACTTATTCCAAATGCCTTGTTTACATGTGTAAAGAGCAATGAGACATTTCTTCATTCTCTTCTCAGTGTTTTCTTTCTCCGTTTCCAATTTAGGTTGGAGTCAAATAGAACCCCAAGATATTACTTGGCTTCCAGGGAGAGTTTAAGATTGGTTCCATTTGATTTAGGAGTTATCCACCCCTGCAATTTGCGTTTTCTTGTAATCAGGACGATCTCTGTTTTATACGGGTTGACTTTAAGTCCACTGTTCTCTGCCCATCTTGATAATTCTGTCAATCCGTGCTCCTTCTAGGTCTAGAAAGTTGACAATGGGAATTCTTTGTTATTCAAGGACATCTCGATTGTACTCGTCTTTCGAGGTGATTCCTTATCTGAAGATCTGATCCTTCAGTCTTTCGAGCATTTTAAGTAGAAAAGATGAGAGACTTTTAGGTCTTTGATAATTTGCTTTGCAGTGATCGCGTTTCCCCACTTTAGGAATGAAGACCACACGCAGATCTTGCCAGTTATTTGGGATATATCTCAGAGTTATGGATCCTACGAAGATGTCCCTGAGGCAATAAACAAGTACATCGCTCTTTTTCTGAACCATGGTATTATACCATCCGGTCCCGCTGATTTGAGGGGTTGGAAGGTTTTTACTGCCCAGGTTAACTAACCTTTACGAATACACTCAGCGATAACGGCCTGCTCTTCCTTGAATAATGATGGGTGGCAGTCTGTTGTATCGAATGTTTGTTCACTTGTTGCTTTGCAGCCGGGAATTGTGTAATAAGCAGAAGATCCCAGATTTCATGGCTGTTAACCATCCAGGAGTTGTCCTCTTTGCATAAGTTCCTTGGATTTTTGGCGAGGATTTTCCGCAGTTTTGTCGCTTCCATTGAGGTGTCCATGTTGGTACAGTAGTTGGTCCAAGATGTTTTTTTCGCTGCTTCAACAAATATAAACGGAAAACTACGTTTATATTTGTTGAAGCTGTTACGGTAAGCAACAGATGGTCTTTTTCATGGAGGAAGTTCAACTTTAACTGCCCCAACCCGAATTTTACTACCCCGGCTACTGTTTTCAGATAGCTGGCAGAGTTAGTGTCCACCATTATCTCACGTCGACGCCTCCACCTTTCTCCTTAGGTGTCTTGGTTAGTATCAAGCTTTAGTGTGGCTGTTTCCTACGGAGAGCAACCATAGACTTATTGATTTATAAAGGCTTAATATAATTAAGGAATCGTAACCTGCGTTTGAAATGATTTCATCATTTCTGTCTATAAAAAAATTTTCAAACTTAGAAATTGTTGTAATTTTCTACTCTCAATGTTGAAGAAGTTCCGGTTTTAGCATACTGCGAAGACCATATTGCGCCTTACAAACACATGCCAAAAAACACTCGAAAACAAAACGTGCTTTACATTAAAACCTACGTAGTTATACACAACGCGTCATGTTACCCTATTCGTTTTTAGAAACAAATTTTCTGTCCCAAGACGTCTTGGTTCCTGTTTTAAGCTCTACTCAACCAACGATCTCATCCGAACTGTTCGAACAGGTAATAAACAATTTTAATTTCACGAGGTATTCCCCCAACATTGTACTCCCCTTTTCAAAAATAAAAAAACCTCAATAAAATTACTTAATTTATTTTACTGCCATTACTGCCGCACAATTCTCGTATTGACGACGACACCCTCAAAACAAATTGTCATCGCTTCAGGGTGGCCAGACAATAATTGAATCAATAATTAATAACGCAAAAACAATCAAATCTTTTTCGTTTATTAATAGAATTGAATGAAACGCGCGCCAAATAAAAAAAGATCACCGCCATCGCTTTACAATGGCTACTGTCATTCATCCGTCATGTCGACGGGCTGGGAGAACGTCCCTTTGTTGGGCGCCATCTGAAACTGAAATTGAAATTTCATTGCGAGGTGCAGCAGTCGAAACACGAGCATCATCGCATCGGTTGCATTTAATGGGCATTTTAGCGCACAGCGGGACCCTTTCTCGATGTCCTTTGTATAGGATTGGGTTCTTTTTTTGTCGCACATACTCCCCCTCTGAGTGTGGAATGTCGTCAAATCGCAAACAGGATCGGTGTGGACAGCAGAGCAACATCATAATTCCCTTCATCAGCGTCATCATTGTTTGGGGGCGCATCAAAACAGCATCACTCTGCGACACTTGTGTGTCCGGTTGGGGTTGCATTGCACTGCAGCAGTGTGTGCCCGGATTGCATGCGAGCATTTCTACCTCTCACATTCCTTCGTCGCAGAAAGGGTATAGGTATACGATACCATAATTCGTTTTTTATTATTTTGCTCTTGTTGCCTTTGTTAGTTGAGGACATATTGTTGTTCTTTTTTATTTATTTTACATCGCGAAAAATCATTTAAAAATTTACAATACTATCGGGGCTTTTAAGTTCACACATCAATGGATGTTGGTTATAAAAAGTGCGAGCGACACCATAAAAATCAGGCACTGATGACTGCTACAGTGGCAGTTGTTAAAGGCTTGAAATGACCACTTCTGATGGTTGCTCTTTGCAGCTTTATGGTGCTGCCCGGTGGATGGTGAGCTGGGCATGTTGCGTGCATGAGGGAATCCTTTAACTGCATTCAAGTGTTTCGAGGAGAAGCCATAAATGTGCCTTTTGGTGCTTATCGTAGAAGATGATCGTAATTATTGCATTTGACTTTTTTTCCCGACCAACCGTCAAGAGGACAGGACTTTTTTAACCCCTACAAATTATATTAGGTATTCCAAATTTATGACTGCCTAACAGTTTAATAGCTCTTGTAGCTATAAGTCTTTTCTATGCAATTTCGCTCACTGGACACCCTCTATGTTCTATGATCTCAAACGTGGATAAGATTTTTTTACAGGAAAATTGTGTAAACGTTTCTACTTTCGTGATTTCCAGGAAAGGAAATATGTATAATGCTACTAGTACATGTTAATCATTACGTCAGTAGTGTAAAGTGCATCATCAAATTGCACCTCCGGTGTTGGCTTTAGGCAATTTTATCTCCCAAACAATTGATAACTTGAAAAACGAATTATGGCATCGTTTGATGTTATATCACTTACTTACTTACTTAAGGTGGCGCTACAGTCCGGGGTGGACCTGGGCCTCAGCCAACAAGCTTCGCCAGCCAGCTCTGTCTCTAACTAGCCGTCTCCAGTTTCGCACGCGAAGTTGGCTGAGGTCCCCTTCCACTTGCGTGCGCCACCTGAGTCTCGGTGCTCCTCTACCGCGTCGTCCCTGCGGTGTGGATTCGAAGATTTTCCGGGCCGGGGCGTTGGTGTCCATCCGCTCTAGATGACCCAGCCATCGTAGACGTTGTGCTTTGACTCTTTTGGCTAGGTCGGTATCGCTGTGCAGCCCGTACAGTTCGATGTTATATCTCCTCCTCCACTCTCCGTCTATGCAGACGGGACCGTAAATCGTCCGAAGAATTTTCCTCTCGAAGCAGCCGCCTTTGACAGGGTCCATGCTTCTGCACCGTAAAGCAGGACTGGGATGATGAGGGTCTTATACATGGACACTTTAGTTGCTCGAGAGAGGGCTTTGCTACTCAATTGCCTTCTTAGCCCAAAGAAACAGCGATTGGCAAGAGTTATCCTTCGTTTGATTTCAGCGCTGGTGTCATTGTCTGAATTGATAGCGGAACCCAGGTAGACAAAGTCCCTAACTACCTCAAAGTTAAAGCTGTCGATGGTGATGTTTTGTCCAAGACGTCGGTGTTGGGTGTCTTTTCTTGATGACAGCATATACTTGGTTTTGCCCTCATTGACTGCTAAACCCATATTCGCCGCTTCCGTCCCAATACTCACGAAGGCTTCACTGACATCACGCTTTGTTCTACCGATTATGTCAATGTCGTCTGCGTATGCAAGTAGTTATATCACTTGTTTCAGTAAAAGAAAATTGTAGTCTTAATAATATTGTACAGAATTGAAAAATCCTACCTCTGGTGTGAACCATTCAACTAAAACGACTAATTATGATGGTAATTTAGCAATATTCAATGCGCCAGTTACTATCTGCTTGATTCTGCCAATAATATTGATGACTTTGCAATGAGTCAGTACCGTTATTGGCCATACTTTTGTACCGCTGGTGTTGGCTTATTTCAAGTTCTTCTCTACAAAAGGAATAAATGATGACATCAGTTAAAAAACATTAAGCGAGCTAGCGTAAAAACTAATCGAGTTCTGACTATAATGCATGGAAGCAAAAATATTGTGCCTCTGGTGTGGACTCCCATATAAGAAGAAGTTATGACAATAGTTCTTCAGCAATAAACAATGCATCGGTAACAACATTTGCCAGAGGCAGGTATGACATTGTACCTCGAGCCTTCGCTTTCTTCAGGTTTTTTCCAAGTGGATTTAGTATCACTATAGGAACAAATGATGTCATTGGCTCAATGACATTTCTTGTAAGTGTGTCAGTATAAAATCTTTTTGATTTCTTGCAATAATAAACATACCCAAAATATAATTGTGCCTCTAGCGTGACTTCCTAAACTAGAAGCACTATTGATGACGATGAGATAGAAATGTCAAACCCGTTGTCACTACCCTCTTAATTTAGCTTTATGACAGAGCGTCGGCAATGTCAAAAGACATTGCTTTCAACATCACTGTTAAATGTAGTTGGAGGCAATTGTATCTACAGATGTGCAAAAAGCAGTGATTCTCGTGTCAATATTTTACTTTTTCCAAAACTCTCTCAGCAGGAAAGACAAAAGAAAATTCAACAACATTTTTAAGACCAAAGAAGTCCCCTATGCGCTGACAATGGTGTCGACGAGAACTGTACAGGCAAGGAACTTAGACTTTTTCCAAAAATGTGGCTCTGGTTTTTGCTGTTGATTTCTGAATAATAATTTTCATTGACTCGAACACATTATGAACACCATTTCCATAGAAGGTCTCTGGGTTCAATATCGTTCTAATTCCCGATAAAACTACTCTGCTCAATATTGTTTTGGTTTTCGTGGCTTCTTCACCATGTGATGAAAGTTGATATCATTTAAAAATGAGAATTTGCAGTTTGGAAAAAATGGTTTTCTTGGCATGACAAAAAAAAAATCCAATCAAAAAGCAAATACTTGTTTTACACCGCATCAAAATCCGAGATTTTGATTAAAAAAGAAGTTTCAAGCCAACTTGAAGCCACAATACAAAGGTACGTGTAGTTTTTTAACGTTTCAATCAGCTGTGACATTGCTGTGACGTTCAAAACTGCGATGTGCATCAAAGAGCTTTATGTTGTCTTCCATTTTACATAATTATTATGAATTTAAATAGTTATCTAGGCACAGCAAACTTCTGCATTAAAAGATGAAAAACTTCATGTTGTTTTTGAAATCAAAAGCCTTAAAAAGGTTTTTTACTTTGAAAATCCCTTTTTTCGTGATACGAATTATGACAAGATTTTATAACAAACTCATAGAGTTTTTCCACTGCACATAATACCATGTTTCCACCGAGCATTAATCCGCGATTAACATAAATCTTCATTAAATCCTCTACAAATAAAGCGATTAACCAACCATACATGTTTCAAACCTCTCGGCAAGCGATTATTATAAACAAATCCCCTCATAAATCTCATTCACCCTTTTCACAAACCACTTTCAACCCTATTTGAACACCTTTTTTACAGTTTGAGAATCGAAAAAGGACACTACAACTGTCTAATTATGACAGATATGTCTGAATAACGATTTATTTTGGGATGTTTTTTTTTTAGGAAAATTAAAAGTTAATCCCAAAGTGTTTCCACAAGAAAAAAAATATAAGCTTGACGTATGCTTTAATTTTTCAATTTGATGTGCCCGAACATTTGAATCGCCAAATTTTTTCTTGATGTTGCCAATCGCAAACACAGAACGCAGACTTTTACTGCACGATTGAATTTTTGATAATTTGCCACCACACAATGAATATTCATTATCCAAAAACTGTTTTCCAGATTCAGAAATAATTAAATATATTTTTAATTGCTACTGAAATTTTATGGGGAAAAATAGAAAAACAAAACGTCAAAAATCTTGATAGTTCACAAAGTTGAAAGTAGACTAACTTGATTAACGTCAACTAGCAGCGTCAACGTCATTATCCACCATTCTGTTGCAGTGTACACAGCTCAGTTCGCTTAACTTTTTTGACAGGTCAAACCACATCAAAAGTAACCATTCTGCGGATCCCTTTACACAAAACAACAAATACAGATCAGTTGATGATACCCAAGCTGTCAATAAAAGTTTGGTTTGATTTGTTTTTACGCACGCGTAGAATACTGTGCGATTTGCTATGCGTGGAAAAAAGTTACGACAGTAATTTTAATCTCTTCGTGAAAAGATCAAAATTCGTATAGTACCTAAATCTCGAGATTTAGGGGGATTTAAAGAAAATTTGTCATAATTGCGAATTAGTTTCCGGTGGAAACACCCGAGCAGAGCGTTTCTGCTTAATCTTGATTTTTTGTTGTTATGAAGCCTACGAGTCGATCAACGCCAAGGTTAGGCTATGAGGTCTGGGTGGGTACAAAAAAAGGGTGCAAAAAAGGGTCTGGGTGCAAAAGCTTTCTTCTTTTATAAAAAACCTAAATCTCTAATTATTATTTCAGTTTTTAATTATTCTCATGGGCCCCATTAGTTTACTCAGTGGTACCAAGGTCAATGCACGTCAAATTTCTTTAGGTACTGTGATAAAACCACCTTTCATATCATTTTGGTGCATTTAAAAGCTGCATTCCCGAATCTTCACATAAAACCTGCCATGTTTCTTCTTGGCCAAGATATCCTCCGGCATTCTCAGGTCCTCCCTAAGAGCAATTGTGACATCTATCTCGATAAGTTAAATAAAATATAAAAAAAAAAATGTTTAAAAAAGAGAAATAACTTCTCCGGTATTTGTCAGCCATTAAAAAAATTTAATCAACAACTCATTTATTGCTTTATTTTTGAACTTCCCCCCCGCGCTCAAGAGGCTACCAAATCATTTCATATCGTTTAAAAAATGAACAAAAAAAAATATCCTCATCAGTCTCGGGGCTCCACAAATGGAATCACTTTGCGCACAAGAGTCACCACACATCAGACAACGAACTCTGCGACGGCGCCCGCGCTGCGACAACTTTGTCGGTACACACTCATGCAAAATAGGCTCCGTGTGGCTCCATTTTATTTCATTTTTTTTTTTTTTTTCGTTTTGTTAAGAGCGCGACTGATAACGCTAAGTAATGTCAGCGATTGTCTTCGCTGATAAAAATTATATGCTCGGGTAAAAATATAAAAATAAAAACTTTTTTCAAGTATAAAGGTTGAGATTGAACGTGTGCACGTAATATCCGTAAAATACCCACACTTGAGGGGCCTTGCGCCACCCTGTCCGACTTCCCTCCGCCTCTGTGCTTGTGTTGTGCATCCGAAAGATATCGGAAATATTTTTTTCTCACTGGGGTCTCGCGCATTCGGAAAGTCCGATAATTATTTATGGGCCGCCAGTGATTCATTTTCGTATCATACTGCATTTTGTTCGAGATTTTATTTTTCAATTTTCCGCTCATTTTCCAATCATTTGGACGAGGAGTCGGGCCGCGGCCGGCCGCACCTGAAGTGATTTTTATTCAAATTAACAATTTTGTTTGATTACAGTTTTATTGGAGGAATTTGATGCATTTTTATGCTTTTATTAGAGTTGTTTTGAATTAATTTGATTTTTTTACGATCGACTGATTAGAAAAGTTGAGAAGGTTGCATTGTGGAGGTTTCAGAATTTATTTGGGAGCTTCGCTTTATGTGGGTCAATCGTTTAGGATTTATAACTGGCGCTTGAAATTTATCCTTTTGTGTGTGCTGTGTTAATAACTTTTGGCTAGACGGGCTGTAAAGCTATCGGCGGTGCCGTGTTTTATCTCGACACTAATTGGTCTGGAAGGGGATAAGCTAAGCTAGGCAAAAGCTGTGAGAAAGAAGTAAAGTAATAGCACTGAAATGACTTAAACATTTTAAGTCCAGGGAAAATAGATATTGCAATTCGAAAAAATTCCCGGAAAGCTGAATTTTGAAGAAAAGCTTGATATTGTTTTTCTCAACGAATGTTGAAAAGTCCCCATCGATTCGAGTGAAGCTTAATATTTTACCCAAGGTCAAAGGCTGCAAAAACGGTTTTTCGTAAGTTTCTAGGAAAAAGAAATTCTAGGACCAAACTTCATCTCGATAACGGTTACCCGCACTAAGTCAGTGCAATCTGCTAAAATCAAATGCGATGACCGATTCTCCAACGACTTCCTTACTGTTGCTGGAGGTCAGCAAAGCCTGGGTGAGTAATTGGAGCTCGCAAGCTTACCATCAGCTAAGGCGGGCATTCGAAGGAAACAGGTACACGCAAAGTTTCAGGCAATAAGATGAGGCACTGGTCAGAGAGTTGCATGTCGGGAGTCACTCTCAGACCAAAAATCAATCCAGTGCGATCTGAGTCTTGAAACTGACTCACATCGTAGAACTTTGAATCCTTTATGGAGACCCTGAATCTACTTCTACTTAACACTCACCGGATGCAACCGTATAAGTACCAAACCTGAGATGACCAAACCTGTAATGCTTCAGGTCCAAAAACATGTGACTTACAGACGGTCGGACGCGGACTGAATTACGTATCGCGACATGTATTACAAATGCATGATCTGTGATTGTTTAATTGGTTGTTGTATAAGACAACAAGGCAAAGTGATAGTCAAATACCGATGACGTCAGATTAACAATAACTTCTGCGGAACAAATGTCCCAACAAGTGTCTGGTGGATCTTTATATTCTTTCATTTATGATTGTCAACCTTGTGTGGGTGCCGGCCGGCCGGGCACATAACCTGCGATGAAGAATCTCCCTTTCAACTTAGGGGCCATTATTTAGTCATAAAAGATAGCTTGGTTTTCTCGCCACTCCATCCACCCTACCCGATAATTAACGTCATCACAGTTTGCTCCCAGGTAGGTAAACTTTTTGCACTTATGAGAGGGGCATTTCCATTCAATCGAACCATCTCGGGTAAAATAGAGAATGAGGACACAAAAGACCCCCTAAGGTCAGGGTGCCATACGCGCAATAGGCGAGTCAGAAAATTAAAAACAAAAATGGCAGAGTTGGTTATCCGATCGTAACGTTTGATCGTTACTTATGATAGCCCCACCGGAAAGAATAACTGGTGTAATTTCCATGCATCTTGCATCGTAAAGCTTGCTGGGATGATGAGGTTCTTACAAATGAACCCTTAAGTTGCTGGAGAGACGTCTTTTCTACTTAATTGCCTTCTTAGCCCAAAGAAACAGCGATTGGCAAGAGTTGCCCTTCGTTTGATTTCAGCGCTGGTGTCATTGTCTGAGTTTATTGCGGAACCCAGGTAGACAAAGTCCTTTGCTACCTCAAAGTGATAGCTGTCTAGGGTGATGCTTTGTCCAAGACATCCATGTTGGTATCTTGTCTTGATGACAAAATGTACTTGGTTTTGCCCTCATTGACTGTGAAAACCTTATATTCACCACCTCCGTTCCGTCGCAATTCTTATAAACTCGCTTCACTTACATCAAGCTGTGTTCTTCCATAATCGGAAGAGCACAGCTCGTTGTTGTCTGCTAATCCGAGTAATTGTACAGACTTTCAAAAGATTGTGCCTCTGGTGTTGGCTGAGTTAAGCACAATTCTCTTTTGCATGATGTGAAAGAAGTCACATCAAAGCGCGTCACTAAATACTTTTTTGCTCTTCCATAATCGGAAGACCACAGCTCTTTGTTGTCTGCTAATCCGAGTAATTGTACAGACTTTTGAAAGATTGTGCCTCTGGTGTTGGCTGAGTTCAGCACAATTCTCTATCAAAGCGCGTTACTAAATACTTTTTTGACATCAAAGAGGTCGCTGGAGTCTTTACCGATCTTAAGTTTTGCATCTTCATCCTGCACAAACTGTCTATATTTAGACATTGTGCTACATAGCTCACCTCCTTAGATGCTGTCGTATGCGGCCTTGAAATCGATGAAAAGGTGGTGGGTACCGATTTGGAATTCCTGGGTTTTCTCCAAGATCTGACGCAACGTGAATATTTGATCAATGGTGGCCAAAAATTTGCACTGCTTTGGGCGTATCAAATTGTCAACAAACGGATTGAATTCCGGATTGAACGGATTCCGTTCGGAATCTTTGTACAATGTACAGCAGAAAAGAGTACGAGTTGGTAAGAAAACTGATCGCGCTCTGTCGTTGGCGCGATGCAGAAGGTCTCCTTTGTTAAGGATCGGGGAAACATTGCTGAGGATCCATTCATCGGGCATGCTTTTCTCTGACGATATTTATCTTGCAGATGAACTGATTCACGCACCTAACCAGATCATCGCCAGTATATTTAAAGCGATTCCGTCAGCTCCGGTTGATTTGTTGCACTTAGCTACTTTCACTTCATCCATCAGGTTGGTTGGGTGGTATCTATCGGATGCTTCGTCCGTAACTTCTTCGCCCGATTGAATTCATTTTGCCTAACATCGGAACTCGGTTCGTCATCGCCATTATACAGTTTGGCGTCTGGCAGAAAAGGTTTTTCCAAAGCTATAGCGACGGTTCGATTCTACTACTCTGTTCCCTTGCTCGTCCGTATAGACTTAAGAACGATTTAACCCTATACCCTTGTCGGGAACTTTTGATCCTGTGGTATAACTTCCGAACCTCATTCTTGTTGTAGCATCTCTCTATACGTTCTCAACTATGCCTTCACACTCCCTTTTTCTTTCAGAGAAGTCGGTTCTCCTCACTCTTTCTCCGCTCACAGAGCTCGCGAGCAGGTCTAGTCCCACTGTGCAGAGCAGCCGCTTTGTATGTTTCCTGTTTAGCTACATGTTGTTGGTATATGTGCATTATTTATGCAGAGAGAACATGTAGGCTATTTGGTCATTGCTCCCTCTTCCCAGATGGAAGTGGGAGCAATTCACCTATGATCGATCTTCCAATCGTCAGTCATAGGTGCTACCATCTGCACCACAGCCTACTTCCATCTCGAGTGTCCAAATAGCCAACATGTTCTCTCTGCATAAAGCAATGCGCGAAATTCACTAACACAAGTCTTTTATGCGGCATTCCTAAACAGCAAAAAGAAGAAAAGCCAACAAATGTAGCATACGTAAGGCAAAAACTAGTGAGGTGGTCGAATCTGGTCAAAGAACCAATCGTGCTCACTGTAGCTTAACTGGTAGAGCATTACTCGCGACAAGTAAGTGTTGCAGGATCGTACCCTGCCGGTGAACCACACACGGTTCTCTCGACATTTCCGTCCGCTAAAATTTCAACTCCACGATTCCTGCTTGGCTGCATTTGCTTGCCGGCACTCATCGCTAAACCAAGAGCTACGTTTTGCTAGCCGTGTGAAACTCAGTACAGCAGAGGTGTCATTTCGGATGGCGTTTTGGCAATAATGCCACAATACCACTGGCTTTCAACACTTTCAATACTTAACCCTGGCTCTACGAAGATCCATCCAAGAAGCTTCCATGTAAAAGAACCTATCTCCAGAAAAATGGAGCACGACCGGCTCAGTTGGTATTGCCACGTTCAAAGGAGAGATCCTACGAATACCGTCAAAAAGGCAATGTCAATCAACATTCCAGCGCAATCGCGAAAGAGAGGAATGCCTAAACATTCATGGATCACACAAATGAAACGACAACAGCATTTATTTGGCCTCAGTGACGAAGAAATCCAAAATCGGGTGGTCTGCCGGTGTATTCTGAGGTCAAATCGGCGTACCAAGCGTCACTTTCAAATCCATCACTTCAGATTATAACCTCGCGCCTAAATGAAAAAGAAGAAAGAAGACCCTGGCTGCATAAGAGGCTTGTTTAGAAAAGGACCTGGCGATCTCTTTCGACTGTTGCCCTCCGACGTCAAAGTTCGTCATCGCATTGCGATTTCTTGGCCTTGATTGTTCGGGATATTCGCAGCTGTAGCTTAGTTACAAAGGGGTAGTGACCCAAGTCCCTGTTGGCAGCTCAAAACGTTCGGACATCCATGATACTAGATTAGTGTCTTGCAATATGGGTTGGCGGTTGATCGATCGGTTGATCGTAGCTACCGCAACGTGTCGCCTACAGAAAAGTCGGTCAGTCTGAATCCGTTATCAGAGGCCTTGTCGTGCTTTCACTTCGTGTAACCAAAGATGTCATCTCTCCTATTTTGCCATCGGACGCTAAAATCGCTTTGGAATGTCGTGGCTAGAGCATTGTTTATCCATTTTGCCCAAGAGCTCGTAGAACATATCTTTCACGTCATCTTTCTCCGAGCATGCGCACATATGAGGTCAATGTTGCCGTTGATGATCGTGAGGCGTTCGCTCTCATAGTTGAAGCTTAAGGCTTTTTGCCTAGCTCAAGCAAAATAACAGCCTTAGCGACAAAATAAGATTCAAATAAGCGTTACTTTTAATGTCGGCAGTAGTCACCGATGTAAAAGTCCTATTTTTTATTCTCTCGTGAATACTCTCTCCTTTTTTGCCCGGTCACCGCGTTTCCTAGATGACAGTGATATCTGCTTTGCAGTTGTTAAGGGCCCCCGCTAATTGCTCGGCGACACATGCAGTCTGTTAAGGGAACACATTCCACCTCAGAGATCCAATGCTCGTTGCCCTTGTTTCGTTTGAATTAGTCTTGAAACTAAGATACTGACAAGGAAAACATTCTACTGTCACAAATTTCTTGACACTATTCCACAGAAATGGAGTATATTAAGTTTGATACAGGCGAAAATGTAACATAGAGAAATAATGACGATAGGCCCCAAGACCTTAAGGGCATATGATCGAGACCGACTTCTGAGTCGAATGAGCCATGTCCGTCCGTCCGTCCGTCTGTCTGTCTGTCCGTATGTCACCAATTTTTAGGCCTTCAATTTTGAGCTAGGAAGCTGAAATTGTACGTAAGCTCTCTGTCATCCGAAGCAATACATGTGTTAAAATTTTTGAAATCCGCCCACAGACACGCCTACAATCAGTCTAAATGTGCAAAAACCTCCGGTGCTTACAAGACTGTAAGACGTCGTGAAAAGCTGAAATTTATTATTTAACATCTTCAAATGATTACAAGGCATAAAATATAAAAATAAAGTCCGCAGACCGCCCCTTGTGGGTGTGGCATCGATTGAAAGTGTAATCTTTCAAATGCAATTTATTCCATATTTTTGTTCCAAATCGAAAAATTTTTACTAAAAATATTATTTAGAAAGCAATTTTTTTTTTTAAATTTTTCTTCGTAAAAAGTTTTGGGTCACGCCCACATTTGGAGGCAGAATTTAAGAAAAACCTCTAACTTTCCAGAAAACAGATTTCTACTACTTTTTAGCCTAACTTAAGTAAGAATATGAAACAAAATTTAGCACATTAGCTTCAACGTGTTCTATACTAGATTTCGTTCCTACAAAGCCACGCCCATGTTTGGAGGTAGATATTACGAAAATGTTGAATTCTAACCGAAAAATTAAATTTTTGGCATCGAATTAAAGAGCAATTTTTCAAATGCAACTTATTCAATATTTTTGTTCCAGATCGAAAATATTTTACTTAATATGTTATGTAGAAAATACTCTACATTTTGTTCATACAAAGTTTTGGGCCACGCCCACATTTAGAGGCAGAATTCCATAAAAACCTATAAATTTCCAGAAAAACATGGACTTCGACAGCTTTTAGCTTTACTAAGGATAGAATGAGAAATAAAGTACACCTGATACTCTTTCGGACTTCGTTCATCCAAAGTTTTTGGCCACGCCCATCCTTAAAGGTCGATTTCACAAAATTATTGAATTTGAACCAAAAAATTACAGTTTTGCGTACATTTTAGCTGCAAACTTGGATATTTCTATGCTAATATTGATTTTCGTTTAAAGGGGTTTGACATGCCTCGCCCTTTTTTTTAAAAAAAAAAAGTAAACAAAAACTTATAAGGAATAATTTTTTTTTCTATTTAAAATGATGCAAATGGTAACGGGACGGGGATGGAAAACAAGAAAATAAACGAATGGAAAGGAGAATAGAAATGGAAAGGAGAAAAGGAATGGAAAGGAGATTAGGAATGGAGAGGAGAATAGGAAAGAAAGGTGAAAAGGAATGGAAAGGATAATAGGAATGGGAAGGCGAATAGGAATAGGGTATACCGCGGTTCGTTACAGACGGACCGAAGCTATTACATACGCACTGTTGCACTTACTCGTTGGTTTATTACTGCATTTAATGCAATTTTCGAAACTACGTGAAAACCCGAATTTCAAACTTTTCCACCAAAATTCTACTTTAGTCTTTGTTGCTGCGACTTGGGCTGATGCTTCATATAGTGAATTTAAGGTCCCTGTGGACATTATTTCTCAATAAAAGCATTTAATCCCTTACCCCCAATGGGGATTATTTTATTTTTCAAATGGCTGCAGCCAACAAAAAACATCAAAACCCATTTTTTGCTTTTTATTTCTTAAAAAACTCTTAATGTTTTCTTATTAAAACTCAATATTAATTTATTTTTTGTGTTTCATTTTTTTAATTTGGTTGTAAAGCTTTTCAAGAAAAGTGCAAGACTTTTTAACTTTTTAAACATTAAAATTCAAACCTTTGCATGTGTATGAAATGATTTATGCGTCTCATTTTTTCTACGCAGCTGATATGAGTATCAAATATGACTCTACTCCATGGCGGACCACGGAGCCATGCTATAAGAGGTCCATTTTTAACTTTTTACCGCTCGCTAAGGAAAGACTTTAGCGGGTGGCTTATTATCGCTTTCTTTTTCTTTAAGAATAAGAAGAAAATTACCTAAAATATTTATATAAGACTCTCATCTTCTAGTTACTAACACGATCTTATTAACTTTCTTTTTAGGTAAGTGCAACTGAGATGAAAAATGGATTATGTTTTGATGACTGACGGTAAGAACCAAAAGTTGTTGTTAGTTTTATAAATTGATCTAAAATTAAGCTTTTATGCGTAAGTTAAAAAGAAAACAATAATTTTAGGTAAATTAATTATTATTTATATATAATAAATGGAACCTCTTAATCTTAATTGAAAATTAATATCGACTTGAATTTTAATTTCAAAAAAAATTTGCTGTGTAATGTGCAACTGTAGGAAAACCTTTACAATTTTATTCACAATATTCAATCTCCTTATGTTAATAAATTATTGACATATTTTCCTTTTAATTCTTTGACCATTGCAATCGTCACTCAAAAGGTTATTCGACTCACTCTTAAAACGGAACAGCGATATTTTGATAAAAAAAATTTCGTCGATAAGACAACTAAATTGTAAGTAAGTCAATTCACAGTACAATCAACAGCTAAAAGTTCACTTTCTTAACTTTCAATCAGGAAGTTAAAAACATCACCGTTCATGAGGTAATCTTATAGCATAGAAGCTCCTTAGCTGACGAATCCATAAAACTTCAAACTTGAATGAATATTTCTGCGATTAACATCATTCAAAAGACGATGAGTCTATACGCAGAGCGGAGTCCTATATACTCAAACTCTTCCATCAATGGAGGCGAAAATAGGAGACACTAACGGTGGATGGAGCTATATGTCTGCACTTCCAAAGACCCACCACCCGCGAAAAGAATGAAAGAACACCACCGCCAAAAAGGGGTTTTCCTTGACATAAAACTCATCCACTGTTGCTGCTAACAATGTGGTTGTATGTTAGCAGCGATCGTGCGGAAGACTGATAAGAAATTTCTCTTTCTGTATCTCCTTTAAGCTGATGGGGTTGAGGAGGTGGCGCGCAAATACAACCCCACAATCTTCCATACCATCCCTATCCAGCAGCAGCCACAGTCAAATAATTAACATAAAAATTTGCCACCCAGTTTGGGCATGACACTGGCACCATCATCTCTCTGTATAAGCGGCGCGTGATAATGTTCCCGAACTCCGATGCTGTTGCAGCGGTAGACCAAGTGGAATGGAATAAAAGTGAACTCGTGGTTTTCGCCCGAAAGGGTAGTAACAGCGCGGCGCCGATCCGGGTGGCAACATTATTCCTTGTTTTTGTGTGTGCAATTCGCTGCGAAAGGGTACAAAGTCAGTCACACGGATGTGCAGCAGCACAGTGTGTTGGGGGTGGTGCCTACAGATTTAGTCATATTTCAGGCGAACTAATATCTTTTTTAACTCCTTATCGAAGTCGGGTTTATAATGGTGCGATGGAAAGGAATCTTAAGGCGATATAGAATGTTGTATAATGTGACGTTTTTTAGATTCTATAAAAATTGGATGGTTTGTTTTATGAGGACGGATGACTGCGATGTGTTAGTAAAGTGTCCTATATTTTCATTATGTCTTTAGTTATTGGATTATAGTTACAATTTCATAAAAAAGTTAATAAAGCTCAATATCCTACAAAAAGATCTGTTACTTAGGTGACTGCCAAAATGTGTTGCTCTCTTACGCACAAAAAAACGTGAACGTGAAATATGTGAACAAACAAACAATTTAGTAATTGATTTCAAAAAGCAAAATACTTGTTTGAAACACACAAAAGTGTTTGTCCTTTATTCCTCAGAATTGTTTATAGCGTTAGTTTAGTGAAAAACAATAAATTGTTCGTAAAAATAAACTTTTTGAAGTAGCTAACTTTTCATTGCAAACATTTTGGTGTTTGCGGTAATAATTTAATGTTTGTCTGAAAAGAGCAATAAATTAATTGGACATAATTTAATTGCTTAAGGGAGCTTTAATTGCTTAAGGTGGTGAGTAAGGGACAGTCACCACCTCCGCGAGGGTTTGACAAACCTTCCGAAAGTAACATTTGTCTTGAAAAACTTCTCAAAATGCCGTTCGAATTCGGCAAAAAATCGTAGATACCCTTGTATGTGAAGAAATCAACACACATAGCTCATACCTACGAACATTGTTGAACAGTTGGCCCTGGTTCACATTGAGCTGTTGCGCCACTGTAATTGTTTATATTCTCCATGTCTTTGTTTGGAATAAGCAAAATAGTGATTGCTGAAAACACCACTACTCTTTTCTTCTAAAATATGTGTTTTTTGTGGCTAAAGCTAATTTTTTGGGAAAACAACTACGTCTTATATTAATATAATCCACTTGCTCTACAAACATTTTCTTATAGGCCGCTTATCCTCTACAAGCGTCGCGGAGCGAGGGTGGCGAAATGGTCATTCCATCGTTTTCGATCCTCCACCACGAACGCAAGAGACTCAGGCGAGGTTTTTTACGGCTGTAAACCTATCCAGTGCTCGCTGAAGTTCCTCCTTGGATTATGCAAGATGGCTCATCTTGATGCTAAACTCTCCATGGTGTACTACGAGGGACTCGGTTATAAGCCTTTTTCCAGATCTAAAAAATACGCATAGACCGGTGTGCATAGACACGCATAGAACTTTTCCAGATCCACTTGCTCTTTTCATTCAAGTCAAAATAAAATAGTCTAACTCCATTTTAAACGCACAGTGAGTAACTTAGCTGAATAAGGCAGAAGATTAAAGAATTCAACGAGCACTTTTCACCAAGATATTGTAATATTTTCGGCCTGGGGTTCGTCGAATGAAACCCAATTTTGCTTTTATAATTTCACAATGAAACACTTTATTTATCAAAATCATCACAAACATGTTTAAATTCAATTCACCCTGTTATTCCACTTTACTACTTAGAATTCAACCCTTTATTTCAATTCAATCACTTTTTCCTTTATTGCCGATTTTCCCGATTCAACGTTTAAAATATCACTCGTCTGTACGTGGCTGTCACCCGTGTATTTATACAAAACTAAGCACCTTCTAGTACGTTCCATACTTCCCCTTTGGTAATTTTCCATTGGTTCCGCTGAATTCCAAGGAGGGGAAATCGAAATTCGAACTTCGAATATGACAGCTGCTGTCAAATGACTGGAATGACAGTTGGGTATGTTCGTTTTGTTAATCGTTGGGTGCATTCAGCGACTCCTGCGTGTTGTTTTATTTCTTGTCGCCACATAACAATATAAAACAACTTCTACTCTATCTACATCAAAAACTTTCTTTATTGTAGCAGCTAGAACGTCTGTATCAATCAGTTTGTCAAATGCCCGTGGTTAAGGCATTTTATCGTGGTGTTCCTTAAGGTTCTTTTGTTTGCCCATTGCTTTCTCGTTTTTGATAAATGCTCAACTAAGCTCAGAAGTTAAATCAACGATATAACTTTTGAGGTTTTGGTGGTGATTAATCGACATTACTGAGATCTTAAGCGTACTCACCCCGAACGTTTCGATCAAGTTTCATTGAGTTTCGGTGTGAGTACGCTTAAGATCTCACATTTAATTTAATACCGCGTTAAATTATCCTAATCCTAAAAACAATGTTTAATCGCTTATAAAAACTTAATCGTTGGGTGTTTAAAATGGCTAAGGCATGTAGAGACTTCAATACTCCAGTCCACATTAGCAGAGGCTTTGAATCTAACAGGAGAGATAGCACAAAAAAGGACTTATCTTAGTTGAACTCAAATGATGCGGACAAGAACAAGTGACATTAAGTATTTCGAAGTGCACTGGAGGCAATTAAATTTGAACTGGAACTCCTTGGATCACTCCGAATAAAAGCGTTGCACGAGGCTTAAATATTTCAAATATGTTAAAAACTTAAAAACTGGACCTGGCACGGAGCAATAAAGTGTTTAAATTGTTCCCAAAAATTATGAAACTTACATATTTGAAACTCACTATCGAAGAGTTGGATATTCTCTTAGCAGTGCGCACATCCTCTGATTGTGAATCTTTTTTCCTTAAGATCCCACACCCAGTTCGTGGTTTCTGATAATATCAGCGTTAACATCTTGAGGAATGTTTCCTTGGGAGCGCCCTCTTGCGATTCTTATTAACCATGTCGTTGTGACCTACTTTCAATCCTTTACAGCCCAAGGCCTTGATGAGTTAAGCTGCCTAAGTGGCAATTAACGTCTGTGGCAAATTCCCTATCCTCTAATTCTTTTCGCTCATTTTAAGGCTAAAGTCAAAACCCCTTGATCGCGAACTTATTATTATTATATAGAAACTGAAAACGGTGACAACCAATACCGAACCACGGGTTTTGAGACGAGCGAGTGCAGTTAGTATTATTGTCCTGACTTACTGGAGAAGATATCACCCACATAATTTTTTTAATTGTAGATATCTCGATCCTTAAGAAACAAGCAACACTTGCAGAGGTTTTGTTTTTTTGAAGTCTGTAATGAAAGTATTTTTTCAGTATTTACGTGACTTTTAGAAGTTAGTTAAGCTACGGGTCCCTTATGAAAAACTATGGGCCCAGGATATCGTAAACGGTTTCCGTAGCTATTTCGAAAAGCTTTTCAGCTAGAGTTTCCTTATAATTTTTACACCCGACCCAGGGTATAATAATTTTAATGCATAGTTTGTAACACAGTGAAATAATCACCGTAAACCCCTGAGAACTTTTAGGGATATGATCGAGACCGACAGGTGAGTTGATTAAACCATGTTCGTCCGTCTGTCCGTATGTATGGAGTTTTTAGTTCGAAGTTTTAGAAAGGTGAAACTTTGAGTATATATTTTGGTTTTCATTTTGTTTAGACAAAGTATGAAAATTGATAAAATTACTTACCGCCACGCCCACAATCGACTTCAATGTGAGAGACTTCCTCTAAATCACATTCTACTTCAAAATGCCTTTTTGCCACGTTAGACAAAGCGTAGAAATTAAAATTTTGGTGTGAAGTAAAAGTGGCCAAAACACTTTAATAAGACAAAAAATTGACCCCCACACCATCAACCATGCCCACTTTTATCATGTTGGATCTCTAAAAACCTGATTTCTCGGAAAATACATTCTAAATCGAAAAAAAATTAAATGACATAGATATTACCAATTGCTATTTGTTACATGCAAACAAAGTATTGAGCTCCGCCTACTTTAAGGGGCGTTTCTAGGGGGAAAAAAACTGTTTTTAAGCAATATTATTCGCTTTTATATATTGCCCTGTTCGTCATAAGGAGTTTTTTTTGGAATGACAATTTATACTGAGCGGAGAACGCTTGTAAGAAGTTTTAACAAAAAAAATCCGTCAAGAAGTGGTCCATCGGATCACCAGTATTTTCAGATGCTTTCGAACTTATTTCCAATGAAAGTTTTAAGTAAACAAATTATACTTTGGCTTACTGAAACTGCCAAGTCGACTAGGCATTTCTCTGTAAAGCCTCTAAAGTAAAAGGATTCTTGGCCCGTCTATGCCTGATCGGCTTTTTACTCGCTGATACACAGTAAGTAATTCTAGGTGTCGTGGCATATAAGACCAAACGGTATAAGGTCAAATCTGTGAATTAAGTCTAAAATCTTTACCAAAGCCCTTAAAAATTTTTCTTTCTTAAGCATGGCACTTTTTCCAAGAAAGCAAGCCCGAAAAAGACATATAGTTTTTGTATAGAAAAACTACTAGGACATAATCCCCCCATTTCGTGGCGAGAAAATCTGACTAAAAGATCATTCTAACATTATTCAAAGCTGACACCTCGCACCCACCCAAGCTAAAGTAGCTTGAAATCGCCCACTTAACGTTGAACCCGATTTCCACATTTTTATTATGTCACGTCACATCACATCAGTCAACCGAAACCACCTACGTAGAAAAATGAATAAAAGGATTATGCTCATACCAAAACTGCCAACAACACTAAATCCTCTTTGCCACAATATAGTCGCTCTGTGTGATTGTGCTGGTTCAAAGATATCCCAGAGATACACCACACCTATACCACTACTATGATAGTGTAGTCGTCGTAGTGAATGTCCTGGGCAATAAAAACCCCCAAAAAAGATACTGCAAACAAACATTAATTTCCATTTCGCTGATAATAATTTTCGTCTACGAAGGCACTGATAAATCAAAAAGTGATATTCGCCTCACCCCCTTGAAACCCATCCTGTTGTGGCCACACCGGGTATGGAGCGTCAGCCGTTCAGTCGAGATTGCCATTTGCCACTCCTGCTGTTGCTGTTTTCATGTTTTCATGGACAAAAAGAGATTACAGATTCTCGGGACGAGACTACACTTCATGTGTATGCAGTTATCCTGCCTAAATGTGTACCGAGCAACACACAACAATCCGATGCCTGCATACAGAGAGAGAGTTGACACACAAAACCATTACCGCTGCCAGTCAGTGCCAGCCAGCTAGCTAGCCAGTCAGCCAAACAACCTGCTTCGGTCTTGATTCCGCCAGCCCTCCATAACCGACCGACCGACCAACCGCCCGCCAGCCCTGGGCTTCGGTTCGGTGTGCCTTATCCTCCACATTCAAACGAAAGCTAAAAAGTGAATATAAACGGTTATCAGACAACAAACCAAAAACCCAGCAACATTTCGTTTTATCTATCGAAAGCACCGCCACCACCACCGCCACCCACAGCCGCCCATCATCATTCCTCATCGTACAGTGCCACTTGGTCTCTGTGCCCCTCTCTCACTCTCTCGTTCTCTCTTTGTGACTGTTTGGGTGGGGGGCTGGCTCATGAAAAACTCCTTTTATTATCCTTTATAGTCATCGGGAAAACTCTTATATCGGAGCTGTATATCTATGGCAATGGCATGGCAAGGACGAGATAAGCAAAGCACCACACAGCAGCAGCGGCAAACAGCACACAAATACAGTTCAACCATCAGAGCCACCCCCCAACCCAGTTCCACGCTGCGCCGGCAAACTGGAGCAGCCGTCCGCCCAGTTTGACAATGAAAACTGTATGGAACAAGAGTAGTGTGTTCGGTGGTGGATACTGTGTGTGTGTGAGTGTTATCTTCGCAGCAGAAAGTCGACTGCAAGGACGACAGGACGAGGTGCTTTTCCAAAAACTGAATGCGCTCCTTTCTCTCCTCGTGCGCGGCAGCTGTCTGTGTGTGTATAGCTGTCTGTGTGAGTGTGCAGCAGCACCCTTCATTTAAAATCTTATCTCACTTCCTGATTGATGGGAATAGATAAGGGTCTTTTGCTCTCAGCCCCCCTCCCCACTGCTGCCATTAGGGAGTGCTGCTACTGCCTGCCTGCCTGCCTGGCTGGTTGAATGGCTTGATGGCTGGCAGGATGATATCAGCCAGAGAAAGAGTGTATCCCTCTTACCCATCTACGCCCACCTACGAACCGAAATTCATTTGGTGCAAAGTGATAAGGAAATAAAATATAGCGGAATGTCCTTTTTACCTCTTTGCTGCGCGCCCCCCCCTCACTTCGCCGTGTGGTCCTGTGCGCTGTGTGCTCACCATTCGTCTCTCATTTATCATAGAAATGCATAAATATGATAACAATTTATATGCTTATGGGTTTTCTCTTCTTGTTGGGTATTTTTTGGTTGCAAAGAGATGAATGATGAACCACAGTGGGGTCGAAAAGTTTTCAATATTATTTTGTTTCTTTCGAAAATTTGTGAAAGAAAGTCGTAATCACCAGTATAGCAGGATATAATGGGTTTTATTCAAAGAACCTTTATACTATACCTTCACTGGCTATAAGACTGCGATTATGGCCATAGTGAAGGCTTATAAACTCATAAGGAGACGATGAAAAACAAATCCCGAAGTTGCTGTCATTTTATCTCTCAAAAGAGAGTGACAATGGCATTCCCCAGGAAGGAGAAAGCAATTTCGTTCTAAAAACCATAATAAAAAATGTATTTGTGACAGATGTGTAATACCTGGAAAGTTTCATCTTATTTTCGTCTCTCAAACTGCTAAAAAGGTGTAAGAATCGGCTTAAAATGCCATTAAAGGGGTTTGTGAAAAGGGTGAATAATAATTTGTCTCCACCTATAATTAAAAGAAGATTAGTGGGAGACGATTAAAATAAATCCCAAAGTGGCTCCATCGGAAAAATATAGGATTAATTTGACACGCAAACTCTGTTTCTGTCATTTTGGCTCTCAAAAGAGAGTGGCGATGTCACTTCAAAGGAGCGAAGACAATTTCCTCAGTAAAAAGTCACAATAGAAAACGTACTTGTGACAGATTTTTCGTACAGTTTCAGTTTCCTTTTTTGATTCTCAAACTGTTAAGGTGCAGAAAATAGGTTTGTGAATAGGGTGAATTGGATTTATGAGAGGATTTATTTTTAATCGCTTGTCGAGAGGATTTAAATTTGTATGGTAAATCGCCTGACTTGTGGAGGATTTAATAAAAATTTATATTAATCGACGATTAGTGCTCGGTGGAGAGATGGTATAAGATTTACAAGGAAATTTATTTCTAATTACTTGTTGAGAGGATTTCAATTTGTAGCTTTGTTGAAACTCGAGAATTGTATGAGATTAGTTGAAGATTTATGTTTATCGCCGATTAGCGTTCGGTGGAGACATTGTGTTATGAACGAGACTCTTGCAAGCATTTGAGTATAGTAATAACACAAGAAGAATGCAATCGGCCGTTCAAAAACAGAAGAAACTATCCAAATATTTCCCAAAAAAAATTTTTTTCTCTTGTCCGTACTTTATCGCTTTTGCATTGAAAAACATTTCTGCTTTAATTTTTTATGATTGCATTACTCAGAGAGTTACTCAAAGGAAGTTTTTTCTTTCCCATACATTTGAAAAGTGCAGCACTCATGCCAATCTCATTTTTTTTGGGTGGGGATATATGTATCTACGGCAGAAGTTCAACGTCGATGCTGTGTGGGAAGCCAATGGTTTCTTGCCCGTCGCTCAAGCAAGATATTTTACGGAAGTATGGATTGGCGGCATGCTTTATTGAAAACTCTCTTATATTTTGTCAAAGAGAAAAAAAAATCCCATAGATTCACTTGACTTTAAACGGCCTATAAAAAAGTGTAATGTTATTTTATTCGTGAATAATCATTGTGTTAAGGACCGCACGAACAATTCTCGCTAAGAGTATTAACGAAATAAAAGGGTTTTATTAATACCACCAGGTGGCAGTGTGCATCACGAGTGGACACTCGGCAGGCCATCCATCGGCAGGCCTGAACCATCAATTTTGACAGACTTTTAAAGGTTAAGCTTAGATTTCAAATTCAAATCTAACGTCGATGCATTAGTAATAAATGTAAGGTTTCTAGCCATTTCCGTTTGACATCAAAAATGAGGCCAGAAATCACTTTAGATGATAAGCGATCGCGTCAAAGAGATGAATGTTGCAGCCCTTAACATTGCCCTATACGTTGCCATTCAGTAAAGTTAATTTTGGTCCTGCATTGGTTATTCTTCAATCAATATATTGAAACTTAGTTTGAAGATAGAAATCTTCAATAATTTCACTGTGATCATCTGGCGCGAATAGAGAAGAATGCTGCAAAAGTTTTTCCTAATACCAAGGAGACTGACCCTGTTTCACGTCCGCTATGGCACCCAAATTAAGTTAACTCTGTTTTTGATTGCTGGCTAGTTAGGAGTAATTGAAGGCAGTCCCATGCCTAGGCACCAAAAACTCAAGCCTCAAGTCCTTTGTCTGTCTTGGTTTTTGGACCCACCTGTTAACCTTACATAACAATCCTTGGCAAACGCAGGCCTAGACTGTTCAGAAATTTTCAATCTGTGAATGTTACCTTGTAGTTCTAATTGAAGTTAAATCTCGGCATGCATTTGTCCGTGAAAGCCATGTTTAGTAGATCACTCTGGTTTAGTTGTCCCGCGATGTCAGTGTGAACTTGTTTTAAGTTTGGGTTACATACGCTTGAAACCCTCAGGAACCATGTGAACCGCGCCACAGCAGCGCTGGCAGGCCTTCAAAACAAATGTGAACATACTCATATAGGTGTTTACCAAAGCTTTTTCCTTTATGTGGAGATAGAGGATGGTAGGTTTTGAAGGTCTGCCAGCGGTGCTGTGGCGCGTTTTACATGGTTCCTGTGGGTTTCAAGCGTCTGTAGCTCGTTTACTACGTCGTCTGATAAATAAAACCGTACTGATAGTGTCACAAAGACTTTGGACAGATGTTTTTTTATGACTCTCGTTGAGCTCTTCATAATTCGAGGTTATCATGGGCGAGGGATTCGCGATTGTATCTTAACTACGTAGATTAAATCCAAAAATCATCGGTGTAAACACACAATATGTGGACCGAATTGCTTAGGTCAGTCCTCAAATTTAGGTGGCCTGGACTAAACAAAAGCGAGAATTTCAAGGTTGCTGGTTTTGGATTTTGGTCCTTTTCGGTGTAAACACAAAGTAACAAGATTTAAAGATATAGTCCTAGACAAAATATAGTCCTCGGTGTAAACTAAGCCTTTGTCTCAGCTGTGGTACCAAATAAAAGCTGTGGTCTCGAAAAAAAAAAATCAATAGCTCTAATAATTTTTTCCACTGTACAAAAAGAAGCCACATATGAGCGGATCGCCCCCTGATAGCCCATGCAACAGGTGGTAGGGTCCGGATAGATAAGCCTCTCTCGCCTGAGAATCGCGCCTGAAGTTCTAGAGTTGGTGCCGATGGATCCGGAACGAATGAAGGACTAATTAGCCGCGACCCTTTTAATGGGAAAGCGGCTATGGAAAATGAAGATGGTGACAAAAAGCAGAAACTATGTATAAAAAAGCTCAATACCTGGGCAAAGCTATTTTGCACGCTGCACGTCGACAGCTGAACTACTCATTCACGGTGGAGTGAGAAAATTTTAAATTATTAATTCAGTTCCACATTGCTCTAAGCAAAAAGTACTCAACTGTCAACTTGTAAAAGCTGATGCGAAATAGATTCTATACCTTATTTTTTCGAGAATATTTCCGGACAGTATTTGTTTTGCGTTCATATATGGTGAGTTTGAAAGAGGTGCTTTCAGGTGCTGCACCCATTTAACAGCAGGTAAACAGACTTAATCGATAAGTGATAATCGGTGAGCATCTTATCGGAGAAAGACAATTAATTTTACTAATTAATTACTAATTAATTAACAATTACTAATTTAACTCAACGATAGGAACTCAATCGTTAAATATGATAAATTTAGTTCCGGTCAAACCAAGACATAAAAAAATTTCAGAGCCGCAACAGTTTGAGCTCAGCCAGGGCGAACTTTTCCCAAATATTGTGAGCTTCTATGTGTGCTGATTCCCTACTAACATAGGGATCAATAATATTTTTCGAAAATCGCCAAATCCGAAATACAGATTGAGAAGTTTTTCCAGAAAAACTTTGGTCTTGAACGGCTTGCCAGACGCTCGCGAAGCTGGAAATTGTAGAATAGACCAAGTTTCTTTTATTTAAGATTACAAAGGTGGGAATCGAACCCAGAGCTCCACACTCTTACAATACGACAGCTTTCGAAAAAAACATAATAGACCCTGACAAACTAGAATAGAGCCTAGAAGACCTAGAGTAGAGGACAGAGACTTTTCGATAGTGTTTGGTACCAAATATATATATTTTCCCCATATCTCCTGAAGTCACTGCTTTTTCCTTAATTAGCAGCAATCGTAGCAGTCTGCCCCCCATAACCAAAATAAGTATTATACTATTCTTCTAGCAAAAAAAACACATTCATTTTGAGAATCTTTTTACGACGACTTCGAACTAAACCAAATGCTTCTGAACAGTAACCAAACTAACTTCTTCTTTTTAGACTACGTGAGGTGGATCGCGAGTTTCGTCATCGCGAGTTACTCAATCGAGTTGCACTTTGATCCATTGGCTGATCTATTAATTCCGTCGTTAAACAATTGTTTGCCTTATGGGGTCTTTCCAACGAACATAAAACACAGATTAACGTAGGCGGATCAAAAGTTAATCCCAAGTTGTTTCCACCGGGAAATTTAAGATTAACTCGACGTATTTGATTTTATACAATTATTCTCAATGACATCCTGTTGCGTATAATATGAATGTATGGTCGTCACCTTCTCCGCCATTTCCCCTCCAAAGTGAGTCGTGAGGAAATGCGTTAAAACCTATAATTTAAGTAAAAAAAAGGGTCAAATTTTAAAATGCCATAACGCCCAAAAAATTTCTTGACAATTTGTTGTTGCTAAAAAATTTTCAATTTGGGCAATACGACATTTCATTTGGGCTTTGTGACGCTTTACATTATGGGACTTGGGTGGTTCTTAAAAAAAAGACTCCGGGTGTCTCTTCGGCTCGTGCACCGGCCGGCCTGTCGGTGCTCAGGGCGCCAACGCCGGCGTTTATCCAATTTTAATTTTTTTAAAAACAACGCGATTTTTAGTTTTCTTTTTTGAACTTTTTTGGGCATTATGATATTTCTAAATTTGCGCGTTCTGGTTTTTGGCGATAAGACCTCAAGCTTTGCGTCATTCCGCCCAAAACAATAACAGCTAAAAACATTTCTTGAAAATTTTTGTGAAAAATTCTTTAATTGAAGCAGTAGCCATACCGCTCATCCTTTATGTGGAGAGGTGGTAGGTTTTTGATTTCATTCTTCACGTTTCACACTTTGAGATTTGGGCGATATGTCACTCTTTTGGGCGTTATAACATCTTTAAATTTAGGCGTTGTTGCTTTAGATCGATTGCGATAAGATCATACACGCCCGAGCGAAATCAAGGTTGCAAAGATATAACACTGTAAAAGTGGGCATGGTCGATTGTGTGGGCGGGTTAAATTTCGTCGCGTTAAAGGTTTGCAGCTGCAATTTCTTTACATCAAAATTTGACTTGTTTTAAAGGACTTGAAATAAAATGAAAATTAGAGGTTGCCTCACATATTGAAGGCAATCGTTAGGCGAATTTAACAATTTCAACACATTGTCTGTGTAACATAAGAGCCAAGTCGGGTCTAGGCCAACCGGTCGGCCTCGATCATATCTCTAAAAGCTCTTAGGGTGATTATTTTACGGTGATTATTTTACTGTGTTACAATACGAACTATGCATTAAAATTAATATGTCCTCGGTCGGGTATAAAAACGATAAAAAAAGAAAACGCCACAAAGTCGAAAGCATATCAAATTGTTTAACGTTATAGCCAGCAGCATAAACAAAATTAACTTCCACATTTCTGTTGCAGTGAGCACATCACAGCGCATAACTTTTCTCCAAGTTCCAACCAAGTCTACATCAACATAAACCATTCTGCGTGTCCTTTGACACAATACAAGAAACACAGCTAGGTTGTAGGTCAATAAAGGGTTTGTTTATTTCATCAGAACACGAACAAATCACGTAGAAATCTGTACGGTTTGATTTGAGAATTTATGCGTGAAGAGGGTTTATTGATCGAATAATTTTTTATCTCTTTTCGTACAGTAAATCTCGAAATTGGGGAGATTAAGCGCAGAATTGTCGTAATCGCGGATAAATGTCCGGTGGAAACGCCCTCTTAGACTACTGGTTCATATCAAGATGAAGCATTGTACAATTTATTGAAGACATTGACTTTTGTTGACATAACCTCGAACAAAAAATGTCTTGATATTTCATGAACTTGGTTCCTTTTGAATGTCTGAAATCGAATGATGAAAAAAAATTGGAAAAGTCACTGTTAAATCCACTGACTTAAAATTTTTTTTTTCAAAGGCGTTCGAAGATTTTTGCACGACACTGTAATGGGCCAAAAAATAACGGTCATAAAAAGTATATCATTCAAAAATTACAACAAAATGTTAAGAGCTCCGAAGCATAGAAGGATAAATGGTAAACGTTGATAACGCCTCAAAAAAATGTCTTCAATATGTTTTTTTTTTTTTTTTGTATATAGGAAGGAGCTGTATACACCGGGCTTAATTCAGTTCTTCCAACGACACGACAGCAAGGATAGTTCGTTGAATGTTGATGCCACTATCGCTGCGTCAGTGAACTTTTTTGTTGGAATATGGAAAACGGGACGAAATGGAATTCCATGAGACATGCAAAATCAAAATGCCATCAGTTTGTGCGAGTGCGAGAGAAGTTTTTGCGCAGCAGCTATGGAGTAGGTCGATGGTTCACGAAACCATTCTGTGAACCCATCGTTCTTATACGGCCATGAAATGGATAGACGTGAATGCTGGTCTAATAGTTTTGGCGGTCGGGATGTGGTGTGGTTGTCGGTATTGGGGGAATTGGGCCAGTCAGTGTATTGTTATCATATCACTCCTTACTGTTGTGGGCGACGATGTCGTTAGTGCCGTCTTCATTTGCATCTCTCTGTACGTAAATAGTTTTGTAGCTGTCTCTGTTCCTCGTTGGGCATTATCATTGTTATAAGAAGTATTATTGTTGCTGATATTGCCTTAGAACTTGCTGTTGCTTCATGTTATCTCGTACATTGCGACAATGCTTGAATGGGGAATGTCATTGTTGCCACAACTACGACAACGACGACGACGACGGTGATGATGCCTCTGGGAAGTCACTACAAACGGATGTTGTTGTTCTAGTAATGCCAAGTTGTGTCTCTTTCTCTGTGCCTGTTTTAAGATAGTAGTTTGCTTATCAGTTGTGAAACAGATGTTTGCCTAGGATATGTTGTAATCAATGTTGTGGCTTCTTGTATACATGCCAGTAGATAGCTTCCTGTTGTCCCAATTTATGTTATGGGCCGAAGGTTGACTATGTCTAAAAGTTTTGGCGATAAGGGGTAGGTATTTATACACCTATTAAACTTCTGCGTTAGCTCATTTCGAACTACCTATAGTCCACTTGGTATTCAATGAGTCCTTTACTCTAAAAGGTTAATTCCTTAGCGATTGATTTTGATACTTAGTTTAATGTGGCGTAACCAACTTTCACGGTATCCGAAACACGATACCTAACCCACTCCATACAAGGTTCAAGGGGTTAAGAACGGTATCGGCCTCAATGACCCATCATCGATGAGAACCACCCCTTTCGACTTCAATTTGCTCGACAATTAGTCACACAGCAACCCCTTGTGTACCCCGATTCGTCCAACAGAAGAGCATCATCCACTCAACGACTTCCCATAGCACAAAAGGACTAATGCCAAACGACACCCATCAAAGTGACGATTACTCCTTGGAAATCGACACCACCTCTTCGAATCATCATTGTCAGATCATCAACACTGTCATTACACCACGACTGTGCCTTGTTCGACAAAAAAAAAAAAAAACACCAAACCAAAGATGAAGCAGGGAAGCCAGACAGAAGAAAGCAAACGGAAATGTGGTTTGCTTCCTCCTAATTCCCAAACCAAAAAGGAGATCACACATGAAGATAAACGCTCGCGTGCTTCAGATTCTCTCCCTCGTTCGTACTCCTTCAGCAGGTTGTTCTTTTGTGCGGTTCTTCTCCAGTTTTTTTTTTTTTTTGCTTTCGGTAACCCCCTTTTCTATGCAACGAATTCATAGAAGGATGAAGGATACTTTTTGACAATAATTGTGATTCTACTCCGAAATTTCTTCTGGCTGACGCTGTAGTAGTGTAAGTCATTGCGGTGACAATGATGACGACAACGATCGTCTTTATTATCTTTGGCCAGCCAGTCCTCGTCGTCGTCCTCGTCAGCCAGAGGCATCTTCAGAAGGAGAGACTTTGTGTCAAAATGACGAAGCAAAGTGAAAATTGAATAAAATGACAAAAGGACTCGAGTTGATTTCAGCACACAGAAGCACATATAAAAACGCATGTCAAATAATAAAGGGGTGACGTCGTGAATCATGGAGTCGGTTTGCCCCTTCAAGGCTGACACTTTGGGCCCCTTTTTAGCGTTTGTTTTTTCTTTCTTATTTTTTGACAGATATATCTAACCGCACACCGGTGTGTGGTTAAGAGTGAAGAGACTGGAGTGAGAAGAAAAAGAATTTAATCAGTTCGCCTCCGGTGTGAATGACATTCTAAAAGCCGAACGACAATTAACTCACAAGGGGTTGACGATTCTCTTTTTTTATTAAGTGGATTTGCTGATTCTGTATCCGATTGTGTGGAGGAGCATCTGTAGTGCGTTGCTCTTCCGGTTGGCCGATGTTTTGATAAGGGAATGCGCTATGGAAACTAGGATCTAGTGAAGGGATGAAGATCCAGGGAAGTAGAAGATCCATGATAGCAGAAAATCGTGCGGTAACAGGCGACCGGCTAGAAGCTCAAGCATTTCTACAGAAGACAAGAACGATTGCGGCTACGACAATTTGTCGCACGATTTTGTCTGCGACTATTTTTCAAACTGCGATTTTTTTAAGCGGGATTACAATAAACCCTTTTGAGGTAGGTAATCGATGTGTTTTGCTCAATAATCTTGGCCTTAGTGACGCTTTTAAGTGGTTGTAGCAGGTACATTATTTTAGACTGATGTCGAGAATGAGTTAAAGCTTGGCGCTGCAGTTAAAAAGTGCAAAATATAAGCTTTTTTTCAATGATGCAAATGGCAGTCGTCATGAAAATCGACAGGAATCACGCAACAAACTTTATTGGTCGCGTGCTGATATGCTTGCGGCAAAAAGTCGTGCGATTACTTGCCGCCGCACATTTTTCTCTTATCTGTGTTACAGGCTTTAGAATGTTAGTTTTGCCGCCTTTGGGAATTCTATCAGTTCAAAAGTAGTTGTGGATATTGTTTATTTTTTTCACGTCTGTACTTAAACATTTTTCAATCGATTGACTTGAATCAGGATTTTTCTTAGAACATCAATTTAGTATAATTCCAACGCCTCCTAACAAAAAGACGAGACCTTAAACTTTTCCCTTAAGCCG
This sequence comes from Neoascia interrupta, assembly GCA_947623515.1. Lineage (NCBI taxonomy): Eukaryota > Metazoa > Arthropoda > Insecta > Diptera > Syrphidae > Neoascia > Neoascia interrupta. The sequence goes on from OX392462.1 coordinate 190,117,493, forward strand.
AAGGGTCCCACAGAAAGAGCGTGCTGAAATAGTAAAGCTGTTCACAAAAAAATACTCAACCAATAGCTGTGTTAACTTAACATGGATATCGTAGCAAACAGGCACCGTCCTTTTTTGCCAATAATCGTCGTTCTGCCAAGAATCTGGATATCTGTTCTTTCAAGATCCCGAAGTGTAAACATTTTTGAAATCCACCCAAAAATGGTGGATTCACCCTATAATTTTGAAAAATTATAGTTGTCGTAAGAAGCTGAAATTTGGTGTACGATATCCTCGCTTGAGTGTATTGTGATTGCCATTTAGAAAAAAAACGAAAACCGCTCCCATGTGGTCGCGGTCATATTTTATTCGCAAACGGTTCTTATTTGATATTTGCCTAAAATCCAAACAACTAAACCATAAAATGTTCAGATATGCGCGTAAGCTATCAACTCAATTGAATACATTTTTGCCACGCCCACTTTTTGGGGCGTTAACTTAATATAAACCAAATTTTTAATATAAAAGTGCAATCAACACGTGTATACAAGAAAAAAAAAACGAAGGAAGATTAAAAGTTAATCCCAAAGTGTTTCCACCGGAACAGAGGACATTAACTTGACGTTTGCTTTCGTTTTTGACATTTCTCAAGGACATAATGTCATCTGCGCATCAGAATTTTTTTTATCTCTCGGGCAACTTAGATTTAGAAATTTGGACTAGCGCATTCATTTTTGGAACGTAGCATTGCCTTATAATTGTCTTTAAGGTAGCCGAAAAATTTTAGCTTTTTCATTGACCACGCCCACTTTTTAAGGGATTTTAGCTTAAAATGACTGTTTTTCAATAAATATATATGAAATTTGACAAAAAATTATATGACAAAAGCTGTAGATATAAGTATTTTCTAACTTTTATGTATATTGTATGTACCCCCGCCCGCTTTTGTGGGCGTGGCGTTAAAAAAAGTGATTTTTTTTAGTTAAAAAGGCGGAGTTTTAGGCCGAAATGTATGCAACCACCTAGTATAAAGCATTCAACAGTTATATTTTTATATCCCGCCAACTTTTTGGAGGCGTGCCAGTTTTCTTTTTGGTATGGTTGGGCATTTTGCAATCCGTCGTAGATGGATTGAAGCTTTTGCATACCCACTGTTGCACTTTCCCACTTGTTTTAATCTACGAAACTAAATGATTCAAATATAGAAAACAAAACTTCAAATCCGTTTTTGGAATTTCGGTTTATAAAGTCGATAGTAGACCAAATTGATTGAAATCTACCAGCAGTATCAACACAAACATGCATCATTATCATCCATCACTCTATTGTATTTAACTTTTTTTACAGGAAAACCATATCCACATTAACAGCAACATCAGCTATTCTGCACAACCCTTTACAACATACAAGAAACACTGCTGAGTTGATTATCTCCATTGAATAAAGAGACAAGGAATAGCTCTTTTCATATATATAGTGCGTGTGAGTAAAGCATTTACTTGGACATTAGTCGCCTGATATCGGGTATTGACTTGTGAGTGAATGTATCGAATGTACCATGAATCGGGGTACAAATTTCACTTTAACTCAGGAATGTTAAATAAAAGTAGAGCAAGCTCCCAGAAACGTATGAGCCTCGGGCCGTCTCCCGTGACATGCCTGGTTGAACACATAAGTAATCCGCACTCACACAACTAAAACTGATGCTTCACTTTTCCCCCAAAACACCACTTCCTTGCCTCTTTATTAAATAATTATCCCCAGCTTCCAATCAAAAATGTGTTTGTTTTGTTTCGTCAAAAAAGCACAGAATACGTAGGATTCTGTTCGGTTTGATTTAAGAATTCTTTCCTGCAAGAGATTAATTTTAAATCTCGTCGTAAGGAGATTAATATTCGTACGGTAAATCTCGTGATTAAGAAAGGATTTAAGGATGATTTGTGTTAATCGGAGATTAGTGTCCGGTGGAAACATCCTATAAACGCTATAAATCTTACATATTTGCTACGTGGACTCATTCATCACATTGAAAATTTTTACTGATTTTCACTGGTAAAAAAACAGTTATCATCAGACTTCAAGTGGAAATCACTCCACTTGAAGGGTCTAACCGCTACAATTTAAAATAACTAATCATATTGTGATTATCTTTACAGATTTTACATTACAATCTTTAATCTACGAAAAATTCTAGATTTCATTCTAGAATTCTAGATATTCAGATAATTTTTTATTGCAAAAAAAGTGAGGAGTACCTACTCTTTTGTTATCGATAGATATGATCTAGAAACTCGAGATCGCAATTTAAATACTAGCGATCACATTCTGCAAAACTCTTGGTCCGTCTTGTGACCAACGTAATTTAAATCCGCGATCCACTTATGACAGACGCACGTGTCATCAATATTGTGGGTCTGGAATTGGTTCAAAGGTTTCGGTGAAAAAAATTGGTTCTTCTTTAAAACACTTTTTATAAAATAATCGTAACCATGATTATCACCCGATTGATGACAGGAAATAACACCATAATCGCCACAATCGTTAAGACAGTCTTAACTTGTCAAAAATTTGCACATGTGCCTACAAATTCTCAATACATTGCGTTCGAAAACACAATCATTGTCTTCTGTGTATTTTCATTCAATATCTTGCGGAATAATCAATTTTGACGTGCTGTGTTCGGTTATTTGGATTTTTTGATAAAATCGAACAGCAGCAAAATTGATTAACTCTTTTTTTTATCGCGTCTTCCGTCTTAACACAGAACAAAAATCGCTATAAATTCTCTCTAATTAATTACAGTGTATGTCAGCTGCGATCATACTCCGCGCCCCCGAAAAACCCAGATCTTATACACATGAGCTTCCCGTCGAAGTCAACGATTTATCAACACCACTGTGGTGGTTTAAAAACTCCAAACGCAGTACAACACGTACAGTGTCTGACATTCCAGAAAATCAGCACGAATTGACAGTAACCGAGAAAAAAAAATCATAACGTATGCGAATATATACGATATTTGGAAGAGATCAGATTTACGATTACGCGATTTGGGAAAAAAGGTAAATGTGTGGGCAATCAGACGGTGAAACAAAAAAGAAACGAAAAAATAATAAAAAGCCCATAAATAAAATTGATTGAATCGAGTGGATTAGATGGAAGTTTCGATAAGTCAAACGTGGGGGTTATCTTTTGGCACTCGGAACGTCTCAGAAAATCGGGTTCATAATCGCGTGCACTGTAAAAAAATCGTTATGTCTCCATCTTGATGTCGAAAAATCTGAATCAAAAGGCTCGAGCAAGTGTTTCAAATTCTGTAGACATCTTACACACTAACCTAACTCCAAATAAGAGATTTTTAATTTTAAGGCTATGTTCGAAAATTTTGTGTTCTAAACTTATGAAAACTGAAAAAGTTGAACCCCAGCTGGAGTTATGGGTAAAGTTGAGGAGAAGCATAATAATTATATTCAAACGTTGACTGTTTCAAGTTTGAATATAGTTTTCTGTAGAGCTAAGCGATATTTTCTGTTTGCTATTTCCACTAGACAAAAAGATATGCGAAGACTTTGACATAAGTAAATTTAGCCAAACCTAAAACTGTAAGATTTTCTTTCAAACAGTCTTTTGCGAACATTTCGAACAGTCTTTTTGCTGCGCAGTTTTTTGCTACTCATTCAAATTGTTATGATTTTGCATCCTCACTATTATATGTTTGCATCCTCACGAAAAATTCAGGCTGTCACGGTTTCCCATTCTAACGAAAGTCTTCTTTTTATTAAGGCGGGTTTAAAATCTGATCTGGGGCACCATAGAAAAATAATAAATTTCACACCTTTTATAAAGGGTCTTCCATCCAATATAGACTTCGGAACTTTGACACTAAACAGCGGCCATACTGTTAAAGTTACATCCGTCTAATGGACTGCCATTTAGTCAACTTTTTTTGCCAAATTAACGACAACAGTTACAGGGTGAAATAATATGTACAAAGGATTAAATTGTTTAAATTGAGATTGATCAATTTTAAAATTATTTAAAATTAAATTGCGCTCATAAAATCATCTTCCGCTATGAGTCCAATTTTTGGATGAATGCGTATATGCCAAAAAAAAAACAAAACTTTCGAATTTACATAATACCAAATGCATCCGGAAAAAGTCACTGTTTGGTATGGATTTTCGACTGGCTGCCTCTTCGGTCCATGTCTCTTCGCCAACAACGTTGGCCAGGTCAGCATCGCCAACTGCGAGCATTAAAGGTCGACAATTGACCATTTATTTTGGTGTTAACTGCATGATATGGACACCAACAGTATGTAATTCAAGCAGGACGGTTCTTCGTGGCAGGCACACAGCTCACGCACGCCTTATTGGAAAAACTACAAGGGCTATTCGAGGGCATTCACGGTCACTGCACGTAAGGAGATTATATGAAATGACCACGATTCGAGCTTTCTGGCTTTTTCTTGTAGAGCTTTCTTAAGTCTTAGATCTTTGCAAATGAGCCATAAAACGCAGTGACGCTAAAAGCCAATATAACCGATCCCAACGGACAATCTCAATGTGCAAGGGCTTACTTACCTAAGGTGGCGCTTCAGTCCGGGGTGGACCTGGGCCTCAGCCAACAAGCTTCGCCAGCCAGCTCTGTCTCTAGCTAGCCGTCTTCAGTTTCGCACGCGAAGTTGGCTGAGGTCCCCTTCCCCTTCCCCTTCCACTTCCAGGTGGCGCACACCTGAGTCTCGGTGCTCCTCTACCGCGCCGTCCCTGCGGTGTGGATTCGAAGATTTTCCGGGCCGGGGCGTTGGTGTCCTTCCGCTCTAGATGACCCAGCCATCGTAGACGTTGTGTTTTGACTCTTTTGGCTGGGTCGGTATCGCTGTACAGCCCGTACAGTTCGATGTTATATCTTGTTTTTGCCCTCATTGACTGCTAAACCCATATTCGCCGCTTCCGTCCCAATACTCACGAAGGCTTCACTGACATCACGCTTTGTTCTACCGATTATGTCAATGTCGTCTGCGTATGCGAGTAGTTGAACGGACTTTTGAAAGATTGTACCTCTGGTGTTGGCGCGAGAGTTCTGCTCAATCCTCTCAAGTATGATGTTAAAGAAGTCGCATGACAGCGCGTCGCCTTGTCTAAATCCTTTTTTGGCATCAAAGGGGTCGGTGAGGTCTTTGCCGACCTTGACGGAACAGCGTGAGTTTTCCATCGTCATCCTGCACAGACTGACGAGTTTGGCAGGGATACCAAAACTAGACATTGCGCTATATAGATCGTCTCTATAGATGCTGTCATACGCGGCCTTGAAATCGATGAAGAGTTGGTGTGTATCGATTTGGAATTCCTGGGTTTTCTCCAAGATCTGCCGCAGTGTGAATATTTGATCGATGGTGGACTTTCCTGGCCTAAAGCCACACTGATATGTGCCTATCAGATTGTTGACAAACGGCTTCAGGCGTTCACACAGTACAGCAGAAAAGATCTTGTATGCGATGCTAAGAAGACTGATGCCTCTGTAGTTGGCACAACTTAGAGGGTCTCCTTTCTTCAGGATCGGGCAAATAATGCTGAGGTTCCATTCGTCGAGCATGCTTTCTTCCGACCATATCTTGCAGATAAGCTGGTGCATGCTCCTAATTAGCTCATCGCCATAGCGGATTTAAAAAGTTCGGCAGCTAGGCCGTCTGCTCCGGCTGCTTTGTTGCACTTGAGCTTGGACACAGCTACTTTCACCTCCTCCAGGTCGGGTGGGCGGTATCGTTCGTATGCTTCGTCGGTAACGTCTTCGCCCGGGTTGAATGGTTCGTTTTGCCTGACAGCGGTATTTGGTTCGTCCTCGCCGTTATACAGTCTGCAGAAGTGCTCTTTCCAAATCCTCAGCACCGACTGCGATTCTACAACGATGTTCCCTTGATGGTCCTTACAGGCTTCAGTTCAAAGTTTATACCCTTGGCAGGACCTTTTGATCCTTTGGTAAAACTTTCTAACCTCATTCCTGTTGTAACATCTCTCTATCTCTTCAACCGCGCGCTTCTCGTGCTCTCTCTTTTTCCTTCGGAGAAGCCGGTGTTCCTCTCTCCTCCTCTGCTCGTAGAGCTCGCGAGCAGCTCTAGTCCTTCTGTGCAGCGCCGCTTTGTATGCTTCCTGTTTAGCTGCATGTGCTTACCGGCATTCATCGTCAAACCAGGGGTTTCGTTGTGGTGGCCGTGTGAAACCCAGAACTTCAGAGGCGGCGTCTCTGATGGCATTTTGGCAATATTGCCACTGGCTATCAATACTTGATGCTGGCTGCATAGGTCTTCGTAGAAGGTTTTGAGAGACTCGGTTGGAGAAGGATCTGGCGAACTTCCTCACAGTATTTCCATTACTTGGCGCTGGTCGGGATATCCGCAGCCGTACCTTGGCTACAACAAGGTAGTGACCCGAGTCAATGTTGGCCCCTCGGAAAGTTCGAACATCCATGATACTGGTGGAGTGCCTTGCGTCGATCGCAATATGGTCAATCTGGTTGACTGTTGATTGATCGGGAGATCTCCATGTCCCTTTGTGGATATTGTGTGCAAAGGCAGAACTGGTTTTACTAAGAACGTAGGGCATTTCGATTGATGTTGCTTGATTTCGAAAATAGGCAGCAACACTGGTGTCAGAAGAGGGATAATTCTTCTTATTGTATTTGACAAATATCTAAAGCTTAGTTAATAAATAAAAAAAAAAATTATTAGAGCAACACAAACTACTGGATCATTCATTTCTTGGCTTTAAATTGGTAGTGCTGGCATTTGACACCTGTCAAAGTGAGCTGTCATTTGAAGTTTCATAGTTCTAATTAAATGTTTGCCATTTACGATAATGGATCGTTTTATCGAACACCTCGTTATAATAACTAAAAATAACTGCCTAAATGGGGACTCAAACGTAGCCTCTTTTCGCGCATTTAGCGATGATTATAATCATCATAAATGACCAACTACGCAAGACATCGGTTGAATTGTGAAGAAATTTGAAGATAGTAGAGCATGTGCATCATCTAAATGCACTCTCAGTGATCAGTCGAAAATATTGCGGCAAATGCATGTATATTGCAGATGATCCCAATTTATCGATAGGGTCGATATTGAGCCACATGGTCGAATGATAACCGACTTTATTGCCTGGCGATTGAAGATCATAACTTGGAAAATATTAGGTTTAAAAAAAACGGGCCACACAATACGACCAATTATTGCTTTATTGCAAGAGGAGTTTGACGTTCGCATAATTTCACGTTTTAGCGACTTCAATTGGCATTTTCTGTGGCTACGCAAAAGACCAGGCCGTGTTTACATTAATAATCCCCAAACTCTTGACACATTAAAAACCAACATTACAGAAGTTATAGCCGAGATACCGCACGAAACATCCGCAAAATGGGCTAAATATTACCTCAGACTAATGGCAGGCTGCGCATCTTCCCGAGGCGTCCGATTGAATGATATTGTCCTAAACCGTTAATGGCGAAGTCTAAACTTTATACTGAAATAAAATTTTCATCAAAAAAGTATCGCTGTATGTGTTTTATTAAGCTTTAATTTCGAAACTAAAAAATGAATGGCCCTTTATTATCTTCCTCTAATATCTTCTACGATTTGGTTATCGTAATATATTGGCTATAGCGTGTGCTTACTACAAGAAAGGGTTTGATTCCCGACCCCAGCGACGTAAAAGTAAGCCATTGGGAATAAGAAGACAATAAAAAACTTATGGAAAAAAAGGAAGAGATCAAGTTTTCTGTTTTTTAAATTCAAGCATATAACCATTAAGCGGAGACCAAAAAGCATCCTCAGGCTTCGGCTTCACCCCGTTACGATACGTGGGCTTTGAACCGGCTTTGCAATGACATTTCGCTCATGGAGAGAGAGTTTTTATTATGCAGTCACTATACGTGCTCCAAGCATGCCACGATAAATTAAAAAATACGCACACAACCGAAAGCCCTCGTAGTTAGTGCTGCATTCATGTCCAACTAATAAATAAATATTACGCAATTTAGCACAAAATGTAAACACACTCTAATATTCTGCGTCATATCCGTGCATGACCAACACACTTATACAAATATAGCCAATGGCAGATTGATTGACTTCGATCGAAATCAACCCCCATTTGCTTCACACGAAGCAAAAGTTCAGCGCATCTGAACTCGTGCTGGGCTTCTGAGCCTCATTACGTAGCATTACGTTTTCTCTTTGCAGACTTAAATTCAAAGCCGAGCTTCATTGTGTTAGGAAACACGGCAATGGTATGGCTGCACTTGTAAACGTCAAGCCGAGGCCAAGCCAAGGCTGCTTTGTGCTTCCCGCATCATAATTTTGACATTAAACTAGAGGAAAGAGAAACTAGTCCATTCCTGTTTTTCAAAAGTAGTGGAAGGAGAGTAGATCTTAGGCGACTTTATATACGATACTAGAGACTTTAGAGATCGGCTAGATCAGCTAGATCAGCTTGTGGCCCATAAGAACTGGGCTATTTAGTGCCACGGTAAGAAAAAGGAAGTTAGCCATTATACAAAATTATAAAATTCACGACAGTTCAAAGACGGACTTGAATCGTCGTTCAAACCTAGGCAGCCACAACCTAGAATTTGCTGGCACTGCAGAAATTGGGGGGACTCTCAATTTTTTGGTGATTTCGGACGAATCGTCGACAGTTTTCATGATTATGAAATTTGTGATGTTTAAAAATCCTCCGCGGAGAACAAAATGTTTAAACTTCAACTTAACACTCGTGGCCAACATGTTTCGCGATTGCGCCATCGCAGATTTGAAGGCTTCTGAAGTCTTCTTCAGCCGAACTGGAACATTTCTCATTATGAACCTGAATGGAAAACGGCGGTGTGAGTCTTTGGACGATGATTGACAGCGACCATAGCTGTTCAGTTTCAAGGGCCCTACGTTTGGCTCGCTCCAAAGGAGATCCTTGGAGTTATCGATTTTAAATCACCAACATGTGTTCCGCTCGGGCCAATAAGTCTAAAAAAGGATCTGGTGACAATAGGTCAGATACGACTTATATAGCTAAGCACCTCTCACCAAACCACTTTAGGCATTCCGGAAATTAAAGCACATCCAAAAAATGGAAGTTGTATGAAATAAGCACCTCCTATAACCGATCTTTTTACTACTTTTAAGCCTGGCCTTTCACGACCGTCAAAATATTTTTTGCGCACATTGAGTCATTGAGTGTTTCCAGAGATCGACAGAACAGTTGTCGTTGACAGCTTAGATATAGGCTCGACAGCATTGGGTTTTCTGGAAGCGATAAATGACGACAGCTTTCGCTCCTGATAGGCTTATAATAATTCTAAATGTGCCCAACAACTGTTTCAACTCTGGCCGAAGACCAGGCTAGGAGATCCCAGCTCTTGTTGACTTTCGTCATCATACAACGCCTCGCACTTAAGCTGTTAAATGTTTTTTAGGCTCAAATGCACACCTCTTCGTTTTGACACTGAAAAATTACTGAAAATATAAAGCTGAATTCACAAAGAAGCCTTTCATCCGCCTCGGCTTGACGTTTACGAGTTCAGCCATGCGATTTCAATAATGTTTTTAACACAATGCCCTCAATTTCAAAATTACGTTTGGCAATCGTAATGAGAAAACGTAATGTTACGTAATGAGGATCCGAGGTTGTAATGTTTGCTCGCTGATGAAATAATTTTGATAAGTAGCTGGGGCATATAAATATATATATATATATATATATTTGCACCATGCTGAGTCTTTGACGTGTATCATGTTTAAGTAGTCAACATGCATAAATAAAATAGAGTGGCGCAACAGCTCGAGGTGAACCAGGGCCAACTTCTGAACAATGTATGCTGTGTGTGTTAATTTCTTCACATACAAGGGGACCTACAATTTTTCGCCGAATCCGAACGGCACTTTGAGAAGTTTTTTCAAGACAAATGATACTCTCGGAGGGCTTGTCAGACCCTCGCGGAGGTGGGGACCGTGAAAAAGAACTAGTCTTTTTTTTCAGGTGACGATAGCAGGATTCGAACCCAGACCTCTGGCGTAGTAAGCACACACACTAACCACTATGCCACGGCACCCCACAGTCAACATGCAATCGCATAATTTTTTTCCCTCTTCATAGAAAGAGTTTTCAAATGTATACTTCCTTTAAAGACCTAATACCTATGTACCTACGATATCTTACTACCCAAGACTTAACCCCTTTCGTCAGCACTTTATCGGTTAGTGCAGTTGAGCATGACACACCGTTCATCATCGCAATCTAGAACACAGTCAATGACGCACACGTATAGTTTTTTTTATCGCGCAAAATTGACAAGCAAAGCTTTGTCACCCGACCTAATCCCCCAAACAGGTGAACATTTGTCAGCGCTGGCTTCCCCACATTCTTCTCCTCCTCGGCCAGTACAATCCGTCATCAGCCAAAAATAAAAATATAAAACATCTTGTCTGGGTAATTAATTTCGATATCGAATACATTCAACCGCAGGCGCCATCGTCGTTTGCTTATCCATCAAACATTGGAAAACGCTCCTTATCTGGCAACCCGGGGACTCTATTCGGCGCCCTCTATGGCTGATGGGCTGACAGACGACATCAAAGGGTTTTGGTGGAGTTGCCTGCACAGCGTTCAATCATTGCTAAGCTCTGTCATCAAAGTGACAGAAGGGACGAAGCCCTACCCATTTCTGACACCAACCGCACGCAGTTATAGGTTGCAGTTGTGGGATAGGTTGCGGCGCGGCACCTCTCTAAGCTAAGCTCATCTGTGAAACGAGTACACTTGAACGCGCTCGCGGTCAACCCGTACCCGACCATACACTGGGAGCTGAAGCTGATTTCAAATACCTCTCGTTATAATGATGATTTATTAAAATTCCACTCGAAACTATATCATTGTTATCTAGCTCATTTATTAGTTGTCGTCTGGTGGGGGGAGTGCGCACTCCTACCCGCTTATTGTCCTTTTAGAGAGCTTATCGTTCGCGCTCCCACCATTGGGATCCATTAAAACTTTCGAGTTTCGCTTCGTTTCCTTTTCAGAGAGAGAGCTGCCGTCGTCGTCGTAAAGATTTCGCCCGCGATACCACTGCGACTGGGGTAGCACTAGCAGGCATCAGGCTCCGAAGGGCGGTCTATATTCGAATGTATCTTGACATTCAATCGCTGGAATGTTGTGCAGATAAAAACGGGAAAAAATTCGAATCTCACATCCACCGAGGAGCGCTCCTACACACAATCGCACTACACACAGTGTGTCTTGTGCCCGCGCGCGATTTTCGCCCGCCACTGTGCATGTGTGTGTGTGCGTGACTTTGGTTTATTTGCTTTCGAAATTATTGATTCCTTCGATCTAGCAGTGATTAATTAAGATTGATTGATAAAAACGGCCGATAAGCTTGGGTAATGTGCTTATTTTCTCATTTAAAGAGAGCCCAGCCAAATAAAATCGAAAAAAAAATTACGCTCCTATCGGGGAATCGATTTATTATGGGCTATCGACGACGCGGCGCGGAATAGGGTAGATTTGCTTTTATGTCGACGCTATGAGCTAGAAGAATTGATCGATTTTGTGACTTCTTGTCTTGTCGTAGGTATAGTGCGAAGAACGCTGTGTTTTGTTTGTGCCAAGGTGTGGCGCGGTACTTGTCAAAACTTTCTTGTAATTTGTTTGTTCGATAAATTTAAGTGTGGATAGGTACATGTGTTATGCGGGGAGCTTAACATTTTGTCAAAAGTTTTGTCAGACCCTCGTAAAGCTGGTCTGGTCGGGACTCGAACCCGGGACATTCAGCTGAGCAGTTCGACATACTAACCACTGCAACACGGTGCCCGCCACTTTTTACATGCTGTGACAAAATTTAGAAAATCTTAATCTTTGAATCTACACAGACATGAATTTTGTGGTCTCATAATTACAGAAGGAGTAGGGCGAACAGATTGAAAAACGAGAAGAGTGGGAAAATGTCAGTTTATGAATTTTCCAGGGATAAAAAGGGGAAACAAATTTGTGGATTGAATTTTATTTACACCAGATCTTAAATTGAAAGACAACTTAGTTGCAAAGAAAAACGTAAGGACAAAAAAAATTGACAGGAGGACGTATTTTGTGTACGTTTTTTGCACAAAGTAGACATTTTGCAGGTTTTTCATGACATTAGGGAAAAGCCGTTTACGTTATGGGCAACGTTAAGGGCACGTCTGGTTATCCTAAGAAGTAGGATGGCCACAGACTCTTCCAGTTTTACGTTAAAAACTTTTGCCAGTTCTCAAAATGTCTCACATGATCCTTTTCAATGGACAGGTGGTTGCTGTCGATCATTTTCTAAAGATTCAGGTCACTTTTCTTTCCGTTTGGGTTCACAATGAAAATAGTGCCGGTTCGAATGAATTTAAAAAAAAATTCTACAATGGCACAGTCACAAAACTTGTTGGCCAACAGTGCAAAGTTGAAGATCAACAAGATATTTCTCCGCGGAGGATTCTCTCATTCTTTTGGACGGTTCGTTCAGAGTTGCCTAAAATTTTAAGTCCAATTTCGACAGCTCACATTGCTAGGAAAATCAAGGTTGAGGCTGGTTGGGCCTTAACGGCAATTTAAAACCATCTTCAAGCTATCGGAAAACTAGAATCTTGTATAGAGGCTGTCGTATATTTCCTTTCCTTGGCACTAAAAATCGAAGTGCTCGTAGGGCAAAAGCCGATCTAGCCGACCTCGGGAGTCTCCCCGGAAGGTTTTCTTCCTTCTGGTTAGCAATACCGATTAACTCGTTAAACTATCCGCACTTCCTTTTTTGTTTTTATACCCGACCGAGAGTATATTAATTTTAATGCATAGTTTGTAACACAGTGAAATAATCACCGTAGACCCTTAAGACCTTTGAATCGATTAAGCCATGTCCGTCAGTCCGTTTGTATGTGTGAAGGTTTAAGGTCTTCAAAATCAAGTAGAGAGCTGAAACTTGGTACACAATTTGTTTCTTTTGTTGCACAAACAAAGTGTGAAAATTGGCTTAACATTGGTCTCGCTCACTACTGGCTTCATTGTGAGACAACCTCTATTTCACATTTTTTTTTCAAAATGCCCTTTGGTCAAGTTAGACAAGGCACACGAACTTAAATTATGGTACTGAGCATTTTTGGCCTAAGACCTTTAACAAGGCAAAAATTGGACCGCCCACAATATCGACTATGCCCATTTTAAACATGTTAAATCTTTGAAAACCCGATTTCGCGGAAAAATTACTCCGAATCGAAAAAAAAATTATGGCAAATATTAAAGATATTGTTTTTTGCTAAGTTTGCTCCATACAAAGTTTTGAGCTCTGCCCACTTTTAAGGGGCGTTTTAAGGAAAAAACTGTTTTTTTTTCTAAAATAATTTTTGCTTTTACCGTGTTTTCATTCTAACGAAATTACAATCAATTGATTTTAACTTTCAGCCCATGCCCACTTTTGGGGGCGTGGCCTATTCAAATAATATATGAATTCGGGCCAAGAAACTTTAAGATTTGGTGTTCCATGGTATATAGGGTCGGGTATAAAGAAGTTTGTCGCAGACAAATTCTTGCACTTACTCACTTGCTCATTTGTTCATTAGTTGTAATATTTCAGCCCATATTTATTTTAAAGGTCTTTTAAAAGCTCCATAAAATGAGGAGCTCATATCGATAACATTAGAGTAAAGAAGCAGTACAATTTAAGGTACTTAGGGAGACTTTCATTAAGCGCTTCCTATGTTTAAATTCAAATAAAATTAAGTGTGTGTTAGATCTCATCGACATTTTTTATTGGTATAAAAGGTCTATCAATGCCATTTGTTATAGTATATACCTTCATTCAAATGTCCGCTGCCGCTTCTCAGCGTCGCGCACATCCGAAATCAAAAAAATGTTCGTTACTCTGGCGCATATATCAGGCTAAATTTGACTGATGGCATTGATAATATTGACTGTGAGGGCCGGTTAGCTGCTTATCCGCATAATCCTGCTTCATCGGGGAACCTTACAAAAAAAAGTCTAACAGGATTAAATTCCACGATTTGTGTAGTCGGTTCACAATAGCTGCATCTGACATGGCCTCGCTCTTGAATCGCATTTATAGGATACTCAATGCAGCTGGGTGGCACGTAGCCCCGTCCTGTTGTAACCACATATCGTTTGGTGTCTATATCAGGTTCAGGCCAAAAAAAGATGGTAATTATCGACGCATTACATTCGTAGTTAACAGTGATGGCCAGCCAACTTTGCCCTCAAAGACGACGGCAAGGTCAAAACCGATGACGAAACCAGTCCAAAATACACACCAAACATAATCCACATGTTATCGCGGTATGGTATCGTTCACAATGCGAAAAGTATGTTTGTTAGTACGTCCCGATTCATCCCAGACGTGACCATGAAAACCATGATTTGTTGAAAGCTTATCGTCCATCCTGATTTGAAGACAGTCTAAATAATTGGTGGGCAATTAGGCATGTGAATCCATGCGACAATTTATTCGCATGGAAACATGCGACTCTTGTAGAATTGATATGTGATGTACCTACATGTACATACTACCATGCCGCATCGAGATGCAGTTTTTTTTCCCGAATTGGGTATATGTGGAATGTTTTAGGTGTCGTACCTTCTACTCTGACAGAAAAATAAATTTCCATGCGACCAAATCGTTCGCATAGAAACATGCGGCTTTCTGATCTCCTGTTACCGATAATTTTTCAATACCATAAAGAGCAAGAAGGCTTTTGCTAATTTTAGACATAAGTCTACCCTTCGTGCCTTAAATCCTTGCAAAAATGTTACCTCCCTATCAAACTACTTTGATATCCCAGATTTAGATTTGTTCGAAAAGATTTCATTGATGACTTTTCGAACTCTTGTACCTACCTACTTTCTAACAAAAATGTTGACTTTTCCACCCCCTTTTGACGGTTTTTAATGTCAATCTAAGGAATTTATGAATCAGCACACCATCATCAATGACGGTGACTGAATAAACGTAAATTCACTGCCTGCTCATAATAAAAAATAAAACGGAAAAAAAACATTCAACTAAACAGACCCAGAAAAAAAATCGTATTCCACCACAACTCAAAATACCAAAACAGCACAAAACCAAAACTAAAAAAAAAAATCGAATTCAGATGGTGGTGTTGTGCCTGGTGTGGAGAACACACACAACACAACACACTGAATGAGAGAATGACAGCATGACTGTGGCGTGCCCAAAGGGGGGCGATAGGGGGCAGCAGCAGCAGCAACTGCTGCGGTGCGGCTTCAGCATTAATGATCCGAACGCGATAAGCGAAATGCTAGAGCTGGCAGCGTACTAACAAAGCACCGAGATTGTTTATGTTGATTAGATCCTTGATGCTGATAAGCACTTGCTTTTCGTTTTCTGTTTTTTTTTTTTTTTTTGTCTACCTTCAGTATACCCCGCGTGCTATCTTTTGCCATGTATCTCGATATCTTTTCCATCACCTTATATTTTTATTTTGTTTGAGTTCAACTCATGGTTTGTGCGAGTGTGCGACAACCGGCAACGACGGCGGCGGGTGGTGGTGGTTCTGTATTGGTGTTCGCATGTGTTGTTTGGGGGGCAGCACAACAATCGAAATTTTGCCGTACCTCGGGAATCATACACATTTCAGTTGTGTCGAGTATTTGTCTCGTCTGTTGTGCCGAATCGAATCGGAGAATTGAAAATCGTTTTCGGTGGGCTAGTGAGGTGCATACAATTCGATGCCGTGTGTGTACATTTGTACACTACTGTGTTACTATCTTTTAAGTGCAATTTAGTGAATAAGATGACAGCTGGTGGCCACATGTCAAACTTCCATTTCGGTTCTCAGTAAACGGAGAGAACGTCTCCTGCATTTTTAAAGTATCAATAAACATTATTCGCTCTTTCAGTGTTTATTTTTCTAAACAGTGGTGAAAATGTCAAACCGCTTTGACAGAAGGTCATTAATCTGTTTTGTTTTGCTTAAATGTCAAAGTTTAACGTAAATCCTTCAAATTTGATTGATAGTCCTGTGAAATTTGACTTCTTAGTCATGGGTGAGTTCTCCTTTCCCGTGACCTTGTATGTATTATAGTACTCTGCCTTACCTATATTAATACACATTGTGTGTGTAACATTTTCAAAACAGAAACCCTAGACAGCTAGGTAGCTGGCTAATTTTGGTGAGTGTTATTATTTCTAGTCGGTTATACCTTTATTTTCTTATCTACCACCGGTGAGGCAATAATCTAAATTTCGGAAATAATTATGAATAAGTTATCTAGGCTAGTGATTTATTTGGATTTCTATCTAAAAAATCTCTGCGTCAGTGTACCTGTATTGTAGATAGGAACCGTACGGGCTCAGAAAATATAGAGGCCTGTCACTTTTATCAGTGCTTGTGGTGCGGACTTTCCCACTGACTTTGTCGGCGCATTGCAGATAGAAGTGCTTATTTACAACATTGCTATTTATGTTTGGTGAGTAGTTGAAGGTTCTTTTTAGCTTTAGAAAAATTCAAAGGCGTTTATGGTTTTCCAGTGGCTTGTTTGGAGGTCCTCCGGCCAAAGAAAGCTAGGCTTTAATAGGGATTTTTAAATTTTGTATAACCTTACGATAAGGAATGTCAGAAGTTCGTATACAAAAGTCTCTCAGTAGCTACCGTTCCGCCAACATTCAGCTCGAACGATATGGCCAATGCGTTCGTTGACCTTACAGACCGAAGTAGGACCTGGATGGCCTACAATCCTGATTCTTCAAAATAATGGAAGAAAATTTGTTACATATACATTTCTGACGATTGGAATCTTATCATCGCTTCTCAGATCTTCAAAAAATGAGAGAGCGTTTCATTATAGTTTTCGTTCTAACAGCTACGGCAGCGGGAGTTGTATGGGATACCTGGTGCGGTCATATCTTCTTCAATTGGTCTTTGATGAGAGCCGTAGTTATCGTCGTAGCTTTAGAAAGCGGCTTGGCTATAAATCAAACTTTTGTTTTATGGTCTCTGTTTTAAAGAAAAAATATGGATATTTTGGAAAAAGCCAAAACGAAAAAAAAATTATATCGCGAGAATCAAGGAAATTATTTTGAAACTTTGGAAAAAAAAGACCAAAAGTTGAACGGAAATTACATAAGTTAGAAAAAGTTTACCTTTGGCGCTTAAATTCCAAATGTAAAACACATTGAAATAAGAGCATTGAAATAATTTTGATAACGTTAGTGACAGGGGCTCAAGATCTTATCCCTTTCTTAAACACCACAGGTTTCCATATAGACACGAATTGCATCATAACTTAAGCAAGCATCACAAACCAGGTCACACCAGTCAAATGTTATCAAAAAAGCACATTATTGTGCTACTTGGGTTCATTCTTGAACCGCTAACTATACCTATTCTTACCAACATATTGTTATGTGGCGACAAGAAATAAAACAACACGCAGGAGTCGCTGAATGCATCCATCGATTCACTCTACAAACGCACCCGCTCGATTCACTAAACGAACATACATATTCGAAGTTCGAATTTCGATTTCCCCTCCTTGGAATTCAGCGGAGGAGTACCAGTGGGAAGTTGCCAAAGGGGAAGTATGGAACGTACTAGAAGGTGCTTAGTTTTGTATAAATACACGGGTGATAGGCTCGTACGGGACAGTTATATTTTAAAGTGAAAATTGATTGAATTGAAATAAAGTGTTGAATTCTAAGTAGTAAAGTTGAATAACAGTGTGATTTGAATTTAAATAAGTTTTGTTTGATAAATAAAGTGTTTCATTGCGTAATTGTAAAAGTGAAATTGAGTTTTATTCGACGAACCCCAGGCAAAAACATTACAATATGCCAATTGCGCTCTTTTTGGGAAAAGAGGTCTTGACTCATGCCTCCCTCCATAATTGTCCTAATATGTCGTAGACAATGTATTGTGGCACTCAGCACCTTGTGGCGCCCATGAATCTTATTTAGCCTTGCTGTAGGTTTCACTTTAAATGAAACTCTAATTCTTATATTCTTGACATTGTTAGGTTACTGCGTCTTGATGACTGCCTAGTCATCTATTGGAGGGTTTCCCCATCTATATTGTATTCGTCAAACAAACGCGAACCATGGATCTTCACACATAAACACTGAAATGACTTAAACTTCAGACTTCCACGGCATCACTAGTCTTAGTACCTAAACGCACTAGTTAATAAAGTACCTACTTGGAATAAAAGACCTCGCATATAATGAACAGATGTCGCCATTCGATTTTAGGGATCTAAGCAAGATAGATGCCCGCCTTCTTTGTAATAAGGCCATCCATCACCATGACAGGAAGCTTTATTTTAATTCTCTCTCAAGTTTTGATTGTGGCTTGCCCATTTGTTGAGATCTCGTCCCAAGCGCTACTAGGAGACCACTTTGAAATAGTCCGCCTGCTTTGGTAGCCTGTCAATGCCCATTTAAGCGCCAGTTCGCAGGTCGCAAGTTCGCCGGCTGTGAAAGTACCTTCCCTCAAAATATTTAAGACGTTAAACTACACAATCCGTTTATTCTGCTTTTTTATGCAGATAACCCACTTGGCAACTGTTTCGTAATATTTACGAAACTGTTTACGATTTGTTACTTTAAACACACTTCAGCCATTTTTTTTTCAATGGCTTAATTGTGGTTATAGTGCGGTAGCATGGGCCATCTATTTCTATACTTGAGGAGTCTCAGACTCTGACTACTGTGTCTCGCAAAACAGCTCATAAATGCTGTGGCAAAACACTACATACAGATGGTTGCAACAAAGCGTCTTCAGCTTCGGCAGACCTTGCTGATTATACCCCATCCCATAGGATAGGAGGTATATTAAGTTTGATTCATAGTTGGTAACATAAAGAAATAATCACCGTAGGGGTGACTTAAGGGCGTAAGGTGACTTAAGGTGACGTAAGTCGAATGAGCCATGTCCGTCCGTCCGTCCGTCCGTCCGTCTGTCGGTAGTTTTTAGCCCTTAAATTTTGAGCTAGGGACTTGAAACTTGATATCTGTTCTCTCTAGGTCCCGAAGCAGTGCAAGTGTGAAATATTTTGAGTAGTGGGCTTAAGAGGATTCCAGATCAGTTGGAGTTGGAGTGCTATAAAATTAAACTTATTAGCATGAAAAATTAAAGTTGTCGCAGGAGGCTGAAATTTGGTATGCGATATCCTCGCTTAAGTGTATTGTGATTGGCATTTGAAAAAAAAATCGAATGCCGCCCCCTTGTAGGCGTGGTCACACTTAATATGCATTCTAATTAACGGTTTTTATTTGATATATTTGCTTTAAATCCAAAAAACTTGCACCATAAAATGTTCAGATATGTGCGTAAGCTATCATGAATTTTCGCCACGCCCACTTTTGGAGGCGTTTTTTAGTATAAACCAAATTTTTAATATGAAAATGCAATCAACACGTGTGATTGCATTCTGATGAAAAATATAAACAAAAATTAAATGTTATTGAGAAGGGATGGATGTCACGCCCCTTTCTTAGGGAGAAGATTCTTAACTAAGAAATTCTTAATACAATTGAAGTTAAATTAAACTGAAATTTAACAACCAAGATTTATGACACAATTCGGAGCTTGACAGTGGTCAATTGGGATGGAGTATCCACAGATTCGCCTAAGTGGATTGTAACCCTCCCACTAGTTTTTACTGTCCGCATGAACTTACAACCCAAGCTAGGTACTTTGTTTTCATTAAAGATTGTAGGAATTTTTTATTTGGATGTGTTGAACCTTAGAATGGTGGGCCCTAAAATTGCCCGTTTTTAGCTATCGAAAAATAAAGCTTCTTTTCAAATTTCTGAGGACTCCTGGCTGAATTCTGTTTACGAACTGCGCGTTCTTAAACAGCCACGCACTACAGGCCCTACAAGGATCTTTTAGTAGTGCCTTCCGAATCTTTACGGCCTCGGCTACAATTCTTATGGATTCCCAGAGTGTTTATTAAGATCCTAAATTCTCTATTCTACTAGTACTATTTTTTTTTAAAGTTGAATCTTCAATTTTTGTCGTATTCTGTTCCTTAAGGCCTGATCAGAATGCGAAGTTGAAGCTGACGCTGTAGCTGAAGCTCAAGTTTGCATCGTAGCGTGCCGCTTTTATCGAACAGAATACGACTTGCTGAGTACAAGTTTGCCATGTTTGTCAATAGGTCATCATCATACTACAGTGACCGAAATTCCCATAAATACACACGGTTTTTTTTTTGTGGCTGTCACCAAAAGTTACCTTTTTTTCAAATCAAACTTTACTACAAAAAGTAAAATTACTTTTTTTCATAAAAAGTAGTTTTAGTCTCTGAAGATCTCTGAAATTTTTATGAATGCTATTAAAACAAAACGAAAAGAAAAATAACGAACGAAAATGAAAGAAAGAAAATTAAAATTTAAAAAAAACATTCATTTTGGTAGTATTATACATATTCAGCTTTTGGAGGAAATCATGGTAAATAAAGCTGAAGAATTATGCGGAACAGACGTCATATTCCAGCAGGATAAGGTGAACAAACACGGTTTTCGAATGCCTGTCTTGAAGTACGGGTTTGAATCCGACCGAGAATTTTCGTGGAGCATAAGCAAGGCATGTCTATGCCAACGCGAATTCAACAATGTACAAGAGCTTCTGAAGGCGTACCTGGATGGTAGACTGCGATCGACCTGCAAAGACCGAAAAACTTTAGCAGTATTACAATTTTTCATGAAATGCCTTCGTCATTGTCTTCCTTGTTTCTTAAGTTTGCAGTCGGTTGCTTGCAGTATTGGTAGCCACACTTGTGTGTTTTGATACTGTTTGTTGCTTTTATTTGTTTTACAAATGCTTGTTCTCTTATGGGGAACCGTAGGAAGAGTTGTCACTTAATGTCAGCATCATTATAATATAAAGGTTTCTGACGATGTTCGCCTAGCAGCGTTTGAAATGATCATAGGACTAGCCAGGGGCGGATTAAGGTAAATTGCCGCCCTGGGCCCCACATTTTTGCCGCCCCCCTGGGACCATGTACCAAAAAATACACCTAAAAACGTGACTCAAATTTTGAGAAAATCCAGGAATTAATTCTGTGATTTCTTAAGGCTAGGTCCGCTGGGAGCGCGTTTTGGTTTTATTTTTCGATGTAATATTTTTGGCTTTGCGCATGCGAATTGACATAGTTTCAACTTGTTGCTACTCTTCTTCAACAGTTTTTCTGGCGAATTAATATCACCCTTATGAATGAAGGAAGCATGTCAGTGGGTGGATCTCAAAAGGTTTGCTTCGGGACCTAAAAAATTCAGACATTTAGTTTCGGACTGTCTACCTCGCAATTTAAGTTCCGGTCTTGGGGTTCTGTGAGGTTTACAAACTTCTTATTGGACCCATTAGATGGTATAAGGTCTTTCGAGAGTTAAAACAAAATTCTTGTTTAACATGAGAGAGGCGAAAGTTATGCCCAAGACCGTGCGAAAATTTTCGTCTATTCAATAATTCAGAAAAATCAAAAGGTATTCTAGAAAAGGTATTTTTTGAAATGTATTAAAAATGTTTGGCGTTTACTATGTAAAATGGTATTTTTATATGTAAATTAGCAATTGTTTTTTTTTGCTTTTAATCGCTTTCTTCTTAATTTGCCGCCCCCTAAAATTTGCCGCTATAACCCCGGGCCCCACTGGACCCTAGGGCTAGCCATTGTTTTAATGTTTGTGGAATTATAAATTGTTGTAATTTTTCACTTATTAATTTTTTGTAAAATTACATCATCCAAAACTATAAGCAAAATTCAGACAGCAAAAAAAAAATACAAAAAACGTGTGTTCCTATGGGAATCTCGGTCACTGTAGCTTGGCAAAAAAAAAAATCATTAGACTGACACATAAAACAAAGGCGGGAAATAAAAGCATTTGACCTTGAAAAGCATTTATTCTTCCTTGAAGTTTTTGTCACTTTTGACAAATTTTCAATATGTAAAAAACTTCATATACCTGAAGTTGAATAATTTCAGCTACAACTGTCAGCTTTGAGTTATGAGGCAGGAGTCAATTATGTGAATACGCGTATTCACTTTTCTTTTCAACTTTAGAAAGAAAGCTTCAGCTTTACATTGTGATTAGGCCTTTAGCCTTAAAATCATATTTTGCTGGTCTTGCAGCCTAGTTGGGTAATCTGGGGTACACAAAATCGAGCGAATCTTGCTACAAGTACGACAATTAGGGCAGGGTTTTTAAAGAATTCTTTCAGAGACTTAAGTCCGCTAATGTGTGTCAAATTATACCTATTTAGCTTGCAAGATGCTTGGCTTGTTAAAATACTGTTTTGGGTCTTGGAGATCAAACTTCATACTGTTTAAGGCTTAAAATTTCTTGCCGTAAAAGCTTTTTCGGCTCACCATCTTTTGCGCTGATAAAAAGTGTTATGTTGGTGACTAGGTAATTAAAGCCTAAAGCTTTGGAAAGAGTAAGCTTTAGCAATACAAATCTACCTGCTTGCTTTTTTCTCAAAAGTAGGTAGCTATGACTAAATGCCAATGCTATTCCCCTGAACAACGTTGATGTCTCTCTTCCTACCCATATCCGCTTGATGTATCACTCTATACTGGGGACTTGTAACCACCTATCAACCCCTCGAATCTAACCCGAAACACAAGCGCTTCCAAATTAATCGTCACAGCAAAAATTCTTCAATCTCAATTAAAAACGTGAAGAACATCCAAAAACCTCCTTCGCAACCGTATGTAGGTTGGTTACAGAGACCTACCTATCTCGCCTTCAAATCATGACCTTGCCTTGAATGTTAATTCCACAAAAAGCCAGATCCCAACTGATAACAGCGCAAACCACGAAGCCAACCGTAACCAAAAAAAAAAACTAGATTGAAAAATATCAACAAAAAAAAAAAGCTATACCTCTACCTAGCGAGGATAGGGGCAGCAAAAAAAAGATACAAAGATATTAACTTTAGACTCTGCGCGCTACCCATTCAACACACTACTGTCCCACACTGTCGAAGTGATAACTATCTAAAAGTTTTAATTATGGAAGAGGTAGCGAAAAAACACAGAACGCTGTTGTTTTTTTTTTTTTTGTTCCGTCTGTTTGCTACTGCTGCTGATGGTAGCCATATGCACACATGTTGTGTGTTTCAGCTACTCCGCCTCCTCCTCCACCTACATACTCAACTCTCACAGCCCAGCTCACGGCTGCCTTCTTCTGAGATTTCTTATCAGTAAAATGCAATAAACAGAAAAGAGAGTGAGAGAGTGGTGCTACACAGGCAGATTGAGTTTGAGACAGCGGGAAAGCACCCCCATTCTTGGAACCAAATCGTATCAAGACGGAATCTCAAAAACACTCGGCTGCACACGTTTCGATTTCGAACCACCACACACAACTACAACCCTACACCGTGGTAGTTTTATAGACAATCGACAAAACGCGTTATCACTATCATCATCAACCATCCATCCGTCGGTCGGCCGTCCATCCATCGCATCGCATCGGTGTGGCTGGTGCCTGGTGGTGGTGTGGTTTCAGTTTTATCAGTGAAACAGTCCAGGTCTGGCACGGGCACCGGTGCCAGACGAATTGAACCCTTCCTACACACATTTCCCTATCGCTTCGCGGCATGGCCTCTTGTACCCGCACAGCACTGAGCGTGTGTGTATCTACGACCTGCTGCCAGCAGATATCCATCAAAAAATAAACGTTTTTCTCAGCTCAGCTCACCACCGCAGCTCAGCGCGGTGTTCTGTTCGTTCGTTGCTTTGTCGCTCGCATCGAATCAAATTCCACATTCAGTCGACATCGACGACAGTCGGGTTAGACCGCGCGCGGGGCAAACATCACACGTAACTGACAGCGCGCCTGTTTTCGAATTCAAATTCGAATAAAAAAGAAACCGCGCGAATTTAAATTAGATATTCAACAATCGTAACTATCTCACACCTGAAAACACAATAATTTATTGTTGCAGTTAAGATACAATTTTGCGCAACGTAATCGCTTTCAAATCTAACAAACCCGCACCATTCGTACCGGCCTAACTACAAACTTGAAGGAAACGCACAGCTGTCACTGTCAGTGTCAGTCAGAAGAACTTCGAAATTCCCATAACTTTGTAATCGACCTTTTTATCCATCGAATGTGTGTATCGAAAAAAAGTAGGTATCCGAGTCTTTGTCATTAAATCAAGCTGTGTTTGCTGCGATCATCGATTGCTCATGATTATTCGTGCGGTTAAGTGGCTTAAAGAAAAAATTTATAATTTAATAAAAGCGGCTGAGGTGCAACATTAAAAAGCTTTCAGTTAGAGTGATAAAAATCTGTTTTGTGATTGTGATGGAATTTGCGGAGAATTAGAGAGTTCATTTGGACCCAAACCCATTAATCAGATGTTAAACGTCAGATTTTATGTGACAACTACTGCATCCTCTACAGGTAGGTGTTTGATATGGATCCAAAAAAAAACTCCAATGGAACTTTTAATGTCAGTTGTTCAGTCATGAAACCGCTGAAAGAATCCTCTCAAAATTCGAAGTGTTTCGGACAAGACTCTATGTATCCTTAACTGAAAATTAATTAAATTTCCATGAATTTTCTAATTTGTGGGTCGCAAAAGAACACAGGAACACTATACCGTCTAATTGACTTTTTGGTTAGAAATTTAGTACTCAGAGCAACGCTGGCTGTGATTCGGGATGCCTAAACATTAACATTTGATTTTGAAGGATATGTGACATTTTACATATATGTGAAGCATAGAATAATGATCTTTTCCGTTGGCAATCCGAAGCAACGCTCCGATTCGGGATGGCAATCGAAGACAGTTTTTGACAGTTGACAGTCGTTTGACAGTTTTACAAGAATTCAAAAGGCTGCCAGATCTGCTTTTGCACTACAAACCGTTATGAAATTTCCGATTGGTCTTCCAGAGGCGTCCGCGAGTATTCTGGAGTATTTGCTGATAGTGTTTTCTTGCCACTTGTTTGACAGTTCCTCTTCTTTAAAAGAAGATATACGTGACTTTGCTTCTGGCCGTGAATCCAGAGGCAAATACACAATTATGCAGCACATGTGTCAAGTTGGATAAATGTCATTAGTCCTTTGTGGCATAGCTTTTCAATTATACAACGGCAGATAAACGTCAAAATCATAAAGGATGTGTTTGTTCCGGATTACCAATGGCCATTTTCTTTTTTTTCAATTCAATTTAAACGCTCGGCATGCAGTCTAATCTAAGCTGGGTACCACCTGATTAGTACCACGTGACATTTATATATTTTACTACAAAAATTGCGGTTTAACTAAAGCCTCTTCTTAAAAAACATAATGTGACATAAAGGGCATTACTCGGAACTCTAACATTTAAGCAAACATTTGTTGAATTCTTGCTCTGACAGCTCGCAGCGTAGACGTTACGTTTTGCATGGCATTCAAGTATATCTTAAAATAAGTAAGATGCCAAATGTCAGGCAACATGTGACACTTATTTGGTTCGCAATGAAAGCAATCCTCCGAGGCGTGTCAGCTGTTGTTGAATTTCGTAAATGTCAACTCGAATGCCACTTTTTCATTTATGTACTTATAAATATTTTTGAAGGAAATAGTTTTTAAGCTCATTGTCTTTTATGGATCAGCGAAATAAAGAGTCACTTCACGAAAATAACTTTCTTCTATAATTGTAATATTTTAAGTTTAATCAATTAAAATGATCTCAAAAATTTTGTTTTTTAAGGGCAACGTCTTTTTTGTCATACAAATGATCGTAAACGACAAACTGTAAGACGATCTATTGTCAAAACTGAGAAATTAATAAAAGGAAGAATCAAGTGTTGAATTGAATTAGTTTTAACATTAATTTTAGAATATGTTTAATTGAGTTAAATCAATTGTTATCTTTAAGGCGAAGACCACGAAAGTCGATATGCTCATATATTTTTTTGACATTGGAAAACTTTTTGTTGTCAATGCCTCCATCCAAGTCGCTGTGTATTCGTCGCTGTGTTCACAAAGTCACAGTTAATAAAAAATAGCGTTTCTTCTGTAAAAACTTCGACTTTTCAGTGCAAATTTTGTCTGAATTTCATTACCATTAATTTTTTTTTGCAGCAGTTTTCCAGCAGTCAGAAAAAACAAATGTTTAGTCCATTGGAACTAGAGCTACCGTCTGCAGTCACATTATGTAGCATTGAAATTTTTCTTTACAACTGCCGTACGTGCGCGAAACATTGAAATCTTATAGTTGTAGTACTCGTAAACGTCAGGCCGAGACGAATATAAAGCGTGTTTGTGATTTCAGCTTAAAAAGTCAAATATTTGTTCTTTATTGAGGTGATATTTTAAACTGCTATGTCCTGTATTAAAGTCTGCAAATTTTCCAAAATCAATCTTTGCTTTTGCCTAGAGGCTTAAACAGTTTGACGTCTACTGCTATTTTTTTCACCAAACAATGTTCCTTTTCTTTACAATGTAAAACTAACCAGAATTGCACATAAATATAAATGAATAATTAAATAATGAAATCGCGTGTTTTGATTAAGGACATACCCTGAATTGGGTAGTTCAATAAATATTCACCTTCTACAGAAACTTCTACATTTTTTCGCATAAAAACCCGATTTGTTTGGCATCCCTGGGTCGAAAAACGTGACAGACGTTAGATTTTGACAATCAAGCCAGTGTCAAAGTCTCAAAAAAACGATTGTTTCGTATTCTGACAGTTTCTTTGATTTGTCAGCGCGCTAACGCAGCACGAAACTTGCAGACTTATGCCTTTTCGGTTGGCGATCCCGAAATAAGGCATTCTTCTCCCGAATCGGGGCTGTAAATCCGAACAGTCAAATAATTGATTCAAAGTCCAATCTTGATTTTAAAGTTTATCTGGCTTTGTATTTGTGAAGCAAAAGCTATTCTACAAGGAACAAATGATATTTATTCAACTTGACACATGGCGTTATACAATTGTGTGCGTGCTTCTGGTTAAAATTCTTGGATTCTCGGCCAGAAGTAAATATCTGTTCTTTTTAGAAGAGGAACTGTCAAACGAGTGTCAAAAAAATAGTTTCAGGGGACTCTTAAATAGTGCCGGACGCTTTCGGACGACCAACAGAAAAGGCTATAAGAAAGTTAGAGGATTGAGAAGTTTGTTCAATTTGACATTGTGCAGTACATACATATCCCTAGATGCAGAGTTGAAATTCAACATTTCACTGAAATTCAAAATTTCGAAATGCTGAAATATATGATGCGAAATAAATAAATTTTAAGTGTGGTTGAAATAAATTGAGTTTCAGTGTAAACGTACCATATTCGATTCGCAGCGAATTCTTCTCAATATCGAACTGCTACATGAAACTGTCAAATAAAAATAGGTGAATGTGACAAATCCGACGCTACTCAACTGCAAATTTAGACGCTACTCAACTTGTCAAATTACATGGTTCAAGTAAAACTTATTTTACTTTTTGTTGCTTTGCGTGTTTTTGTTTGATCTGGTTGGTCTGTTATTGAAATGCATCTAAAAACGCCTTAGAATATCTTTGAAAAACAGTCTTTTAGCGTTACAATTAGTATTGTCATTTATTTTCTTCCGTTTCCATATAAATTTTCACTTTAAATTTGCCCAGGAAAAACCAATACAAATTTTATATCAAAAATGCCAAGCAAAGACTAAATTCTACACATTTCCATTTTTAAAATCTAAGCTGCACCCATTCTCGCTCTCCTAACGTGAAAAAGTCGAAGTAAAAATTTCGAAGTCGGTGTTGGTACCTTACAAGTTCGGAGTTCAAAATAACGTTTACATTAGCACGATATCCCTTGGATGCAGGGGAAAAGTACGAATTTTTACTCTGTTCTACACCAGTTGGATTTGTTATAAAGAACACGGCTTTTTGAAATGGTATTAACCAGTTATAGGTCCTTAAAATTAGATTCCTGAGCCGGTCTAGTTAGTCGTTGTCCAAGAGCTTAAGTCATCTTTCATAAATGTCCCATTACACGCATGCCACGACCATAATAGCCTTTTGCACGATTTCGTTAGGTCTTCGTTAACTTTTCCTCTCTTAAGTTCAGTTCCACTCAAGTGAGAGGTTCAGCACGAAAATTTGACAGCTGAGTAGATACACACAAATTTCATACGATTTCCGAAACGTTTATTATGGGCACCGTAAACATTTGGCAAAACATGAGTGGGATTTTTGATGTATTTTGACATTAGGTAAATCCCACTTAAGTCTGTTACGGTTGGGTCTTTTAGATGAGCTTAAGTCAACTTTTAGTCCGATCAGACACAATTCGTGGTGCCGTGGCGTAGTGGTTAGTGTGTGTGCTTACTACGCCGGAGGTCTGGGTTCGAATCCTGCCATCGTCACCTGAAAAAAAAAGACTTGTTCTTTTTCACGGTCCCCACCTCCGCGAGGGTTTGACAAGCCTTCACTTGACAAGTATCACTTGTCTTGAAAAACTTCTCAAAGTGCCGTTTGGATTCGGCAAAAAATTGTAGGTCCCCTTGTATGTGAAGAAATTAACACACACAGCATACATTGTCGAGAAGTTGGCCCTGGTTCACTTCGAGCTGTTGCGCCACTCTATTTATTTTATTTATTTATAGACACAATTCGTGTGCCATAATTGACCTTTGCTTGATTTCGTTATGTTTTCGTTAATTTTTTTGAATTAATCTAGTCCCAGTCAAGTGAGAGATTCCACGCGGAAATTTGACAGCTGCTTAAAAACGAACGAATCTCATACGATTCCCATATGTTTGGCAGAACTTGAGTGGGATTTTCGATGTATTTTGACATTAGGATAATCCTGCTTCAGGCTATAATTATGGTTGGGCATTAAATGTCAAAAGTTCAAGAAAATGAGTTAGGCAACGTATACTTCTTCTCAAACATTTCCTAACATCATAAAACTATAAACCGGTGAGCCATCAGCCAGTGTGGAAGTTTATTGTAGCGTTACAGCTTCTGTAACATGCGAGCATCCGAATGTGACTTCGGAAAATGTAAAAGGCGACTATCCAATACCGATTTGACATTTCAAATGTGTGAGTCTTTTTAATGAAAACATACACACTAGCTGTTGGCTCAACAGTTATAGAAACAGCTGATAAATAGAGTCTTCTTGGACAAATAGGTTCTTCTTTTTTTTGTCTTTAATTTTGATAACCGGGTGCCCCCTTAAACATATAAAGAGCAGAATCGAAAGGTAAAAACAGCAAATCCGGGTAAAGGGGCACGGATCTGTAGATCTTGAAATAATTGGTTGCTGTTGACATTGACAGTGATATTGACAGTCTTGAATTAAAGATCGGGGCCTCTTAAAAAATCAGGACAAAATCGAATTGACTTCATGTGACTGTCTAAATAGCAATCTTCTTCCGCAACCCGCCTTATAGTACAAGGTTTCGGCGAAGGAGGGGTAGCTCCACACTCCCAAATCCTGCCTGGTTAAAAGAACGCTAGATGTAAGGCAATTTAATATTGTCCGTTAGAATTCATACTCTTGGAAGAAATAATGAGAACCTAACTCTTACCGTGTAACAACATCCAGAATATTTGAACTTATAGCCACTTTGAATCCTCTCTGAAAAACATTGCTTCTACAGCTTTTACATTGAGTACGATAGATCCTTTATTGGTTTGGTGATGAATCAACAAAAAGGCTTGTTAGAAGCTTTTTAAAGCCTTAAGGACGAAGACCATATTCGTCTATGTACTTTGGATAACTACAGCGATGGGAGGATAAATGACAGGCGTCTGGGCAGGTGCCCCAAAGACCACAATCAAAAAGCACCTTAAGCCTTACAGATAACAAGGTAGATGCCTTAAAACCTTTGGGCTATGCAGTGAAGTGTTTTGGATAAATAAAACGATGCGAGAAAGATGTTGTAAGTTCTTATCTGGCAATCATTTACATATAAGTGTCTGGGCAAGTGCTCAAGCGTATAAATATAATCAATGGGATCGAAAAGCAAGAAGGTATGCGAATAGTTAAAACGAAAAACTTTATAAAAAAAGGAAAATGTGTCTCCTGTTTGTCATAAAATTGTTTGTTTTATTTCTCTAAGCAAAAAGAGATAAGGAAAGTCATCCTGAGGATGTCTGTTTCCAACATTATATTCCGCCAAAGAAACCCAGATCAACTTAACGTCTTAAATTTCCTTTTGTGGTTTGTAGTTGCGTTTTGTTCAACCATCCTTACATGACGTCTCCATTCGACAGATTAATGCCTCGCCGACTTCCACGATTGTCAGTTTACTGGAAAATGACTGGAAATAGTCTTGGTAATTGGTGTCTCCACTAGATGTTTCCCAGCCGTTTTCCCATCTCGTAAATCATTAAGGCATTTCATTTATTTACAGAATGGAGACGCAAAGTTAAAAAAGTGCGGATTACAAAAAAAAAGTTCGATGGGCCTGTCATTGACTCGTATCTCTGAGTGTGTCAGAGAGCTGCCGTCGCCCTAAACAAAGTAAAAGTCTCCCTGAAGGAAGAAATAGTACAAAAACGTTTCCTGAAGAACGAAAGCTTCTCCTATAGCTTCTTTTTTTGTTTAACTGATAATTGAAGTCACACATTGTCCCCATGTGTCAAGGTTGTCCACATTAACTAGGCCAACTGCTTGTCCAATCAGTCATTTTTGATGACTCCGACTCAAAAAAAACCTTTATGTTTCGCCTACTTCCATAACCTGTCAGAAGTCGTCGTGGTATCGCTTTATCTTAAACCCCACCACGCATGTATTGGTTCGATTTCAAATTAACGGTATAACTGGAAAGAATTGACTGTGTACTGCGACGCTCGGTGCGCTTATCGCTGTTCCGTACTAGTGCTCCTTGGATACACGCCACAGACACATCGCTTATAGCATTATTATGCACCGCGGCGCGGTCGGTGGCAGGCTCTCCTCACACAGTGCACTTCTAGTACCCATATGGGAATACGCGGCTCGGCGACGATGATGATTCAGTCCCCAGATAAAACCGAAAATGAGTAAATGTTCCTTTTTGTGTATCTCATTCTTATACAGTCACCGTATCTAGATATATGTATCTGAGCATTGATAAGTATCAATTAATCTGTTAAAAACAACCGAATGGAATTCGTTTTCGGGGTTCGTTTATGTTTCTCATTGTTCGTGTGTATGCTCGGCTCGTTTCGTTACTTGTTCGCTTTTTATTTACTTTTTCAATGCTCCAAGCGAGAGAGCATTATTCCCCATCCCCATCCCTTCAGGTTCAAATTTACTTACCCACCAATGGAGTATCGGAGAGATAAGAAGCCGTATTTTGTTAAAAGTGGGTCTTAAACGTGTATATCTGGTGTATAGCTACGCAGGAAATGCAAAAAAAAAATGTGAATACCTATTCAGAACTTGTATTTATCAGATTTGATGTATCGTGTTCGTCGACGGATAGGCTGCCGTTCCCCTGGTCTTTTTTGCTTAAAAATTTTGCTCACTTTTTATGCTTCTACAACGATTCGGGGGTTGGGGGCTTTATCTTTTTGCAATTTATCTAAATTTAATCTGTTTTTTTTTCATAATTTTTTTCTTTTCTTGAAATTTCTAAATCGTGCTTTTTTTCTCATCTTGTATTGCAGGTGAATGCCAAGACACTGCGGAAGATATGACTGTGGAAAGAGGTGAGTGCTGTGTCACAGATTATCGTAAATATTTCTACTTTATTCGAAGCGTTCCTAGTGCACTTGTTGTGCTGGTGCAGTAGGTATCAGCGATTTCAGGGAAAAAATATGCAAACGTTGATGATAGTAAGATGTGGCCGAGATAATTTTTGCAGATATGAATTTTCAATAACTTTTTGCGTGTGTAGCAGGTATTCAAAGTTGGAATGCTAAGTAGCGTCTGGGTTGTCTAAACCTAATTTAAATGTCAAAATACAGTCATATCATCAATGGCCTGCTAAGCCAACTCCAATTTAATTTAAGTGAACGGAAGGAGCTAATTCAGTTTTTGAAAGGTTTTGAATAGCAAATTTTTTAATTTGCGAATTAGGATGCAACAGATCGTTGACAATCTCAGTAAACAGACAGCTGTCAAGTATTTTTTATGTCCCCAACGGCCATAATACCTACTGCGATAAGCGGAAGACGATTAAAAATGAATCGCGAATCGTCTTCACCGAACAAACATAAGATTAATCAGAAACGATCAGACACTCTTTTGTGTCATTTTGACCCCCAAAAGAAAGTGACGTGACGATGACATTTCCTAGCAGTCAGAAAACAATTTCGTTGAAAAAATTGCAACAGAAAACGTATTTTTGACAGATCTGTCAAGTTTCAGTTTCCGCTTTTTCGAGTATCACCGATTCTAAAATTAGGAACCATCAACTAGGCTTTAAGTTTCGGACGCAAGTATTGGCACAATTGACACTAACATTGAAAAATTATTTCTAAATGACAGTTGCTCTGTAGCTCGTTCGTCCAAATCCTCGGAGTCATTTGGTGCAGAATCGCAGATTGACGGTAAAGAGACAAGGAGGCTTTGAAAAGCCTTGAACTCTACGGAAAGTGTGTCGACAAGAAATGTCATGCCAACTACGTGCGAAAAGGAAGAAGTGATCATGGAGATGAATTTATATTTTTACATATATAGCTCAGCTGTCCAAAGTTGATAACTTCCCAAATGTTTAGCTTTCAATGCATAAATTCAAGTTTTTATCTGTAACTTATCAACTATATTTGTAAATAAATTTCTTAATTAAAGGACAAACCTTCTATTGACGATTGAAGGTTTACCCCTGGCGGTAAATTTTGGAATATGTGAAGACCTATACATGTCAACGGCTGGCTGTTGTTGTCATCCAATTTGCCAAACGAGTGGGAAACTTTTTTTCTTTAGGAACTATATTTTCCTTCCAATTTGCTTTTTGTCAAATAACAAAATGTTTCATTCTCCAACCAGGTTGATAACTCACATTGAAAAAACTCGAATTCGTTCATGCAAGGCATTTCAACTTTTCAACTTTGAGATCTGTGTTGACAGGTTTAGGTCTTCACATATTCCAAATTTGACCACCAGACATCGCATTCTGACTTTTTCAAACAGTCAATTAAAAAGAAAATAGAAGAAAATCGTTTTCTATTATGCTGCTTATAGAAAAATGTGTAGATATATTTTGTTAACAAATAATTTTCGTGCTAGTTTGACGAATGGGATGACAGCCATGGCCAACTGACAAAATATATAGGTCTTAACATATTCCAAATTTGACCGAAAAGGTAAAGCTGTCAATCTTTAATTTTTCGATATCGAAATTCGAACTTCGAATATCAGTTTGCTATCAGCTGGAATGACAGTTGGGTGTATTCGAAAGTGAATTGATGGGTGTATTCAGCGATTCCTGCATGTCGTTTTATTTCTTGTCCTCACATTACAAGTCATTAGTATGCTTTTATTTCGCCAGGAATGTGGGTTACTGCAAAATACCTTTGACGGTGAAATCCCTCAACAACCCCCAAAATATTATTCTTAATTTAAAAACCACTATTTTCATGAAACTCCTCGCGAAAAAATATTTTTCTAAACATGTTTCATGAAAGTGTTGATTTTCCTCTGGAGAGAAATTCCTCACACAGAGAATTACCATTTGCGCAGAAGTGAAGTGGTTTATCAATGCGATTTTTCGTTTTTTTTTTTTCAATAGGAAAATGTTTAAATATATTTTTTACCAGTAATTTTATTGTTTTAAGTAATCGAATTTCGAGCGACGGACCACCCTAGTAACTATAATCCTAGTTACTATAATTGCTGCTGCATCACTGGGTTCCGCCCAGTTCCGAATCAAAGTGACGACGCGTCGTTTATCAACAACAACTGTTTCACAATCAGCCAAAAGAGCTGTCATATTCCTTTCAATCAATGGAAGCACAAGGGACAACATACAATGAAAACTATCACGCCGCGTCGCTCCACAGACTCTTCAAAAATTTATGGTGTATTCTTTTGTACACCGAACTGCCACACCGAGCTGTCAAATAATACTCGGTGTTCGCGACAATTCCAGCGTAGGTAGTGTACACCCCGGTTTGATTGTGTACAGAAAGACAAATGCTGCACCGGTTTTTGTTTGTTTTATTATTGTTTTATTATTTAAATTGTTGGGCAAATTTTTTATTGCCATTTTTCTAATCTTTTCTTTTTTTTAAATAAAACAACGATTGAAAATTGAGTCAAAACGTCACTTTACATAAACAATCAAAGTTACCAACCAAATTTCGAATTTGGAGCTCAAAAGAACATTTACATGAGCACGTTTCCATTCAGATATACGAAAAAATAACAATTTTTTTTCTGTATTCTACACCAGTTTCACGATTCCGTGTTCAAAAGAATACACCTCCCCGGGTTTTTTTTATTATGGTTTAGATTTTTGCTTCTCAAGTCAAAGTGGCTGTCAGAGAAGTCACTTTGATTTTTAAATAAATGGAGTTAAAATTTTATCGGTGTAACCTCTTAAGGCAACTTCATAATCAAGCTTTAGATACGTCTTTGCTCCGTTGCAGTATGTGTCGGCTTTTAATCTGTTTTGAAACTACATTCCCTTAAAAAATATATTTTTTAGAGAAAATTGTTTTATTTATTGTCTTTTAAATGCTTATTATGGTTTTATATGTACGTGTACCACTAATGAAAATTATATTCCCAGCGCGCATACACAACTTTTTTTTCAGCTGTTGAACTGTCCAAAGAAGCTAATGTTCAGTACACTTGAACTAGAGCTTCGCTTTAAACCCAAGCTACATGCTACATCTTAAATCGGATGACTAAACTCTTAAATGTCAGGCCAATGCGGATGCAAAGCTTGTTTTAGAATCCTGCTTTATGCACCATCAAATATTCCTGTAAATATACCACGTCATGTATTTCTTCTGTTTATTTTACTTTATTTAAAGTGGAAAAGAGTGAAATGTTACAAAACGTTTCTTTTTTGACAGCTTAAATCTAAGAAAGAATTTGAGGTGCGCGCGAGAACCGGATTTTTTGCTGATTTTAAGCAATCTCAGATTTTTTTTTTATAATTCATCCGGGTTCAAGGGGTTATGGCTACCCTTATACTGAGTTAACATAACGCGAATGGAAAGGATCAGAGGAAAAAGAAGAGAGGAATTGATGCACTTTGGTTTTGAACCGTTGTGGAATGTAGTGACAAGGAAAAACCTCCTTCGGAAGCCTGTTCCACATCCGTGTTGTTTGGCTAAAAAAAAGAACTCCAATACAACGCGGTTCGTCCGAAATTGGGCTCAAGGGTGTACTGATGAGCATTCCTTCTTGCGCGAGTATTGCAGTTGAATTCTTTAAGGGGTAGAACGCAACTGGCTATTTCACTGTAGCACTCTTTATGGAAGAAACGATAAAACAATGAAAGACAAGAGACATTGCGACGATGTTGCAAGGAGTCGATTGACTTCGCAATTCAGTAGGCGAAAGATTTCGATTGTCATTTTAGACAGACGAAAGGCTGTTCTTGTCATAAGGTAAAAACGTATTTGTCAATCCTAAATTAATAAGACCAAATCTTGGTTTTGATTTAAATCTATATTCAATTTTTAGTTCTTAAATCTGTCTTGCTTCTACTTTATCAATGCAAGGGAACAGTGTAGTTTAAAAAAGATTTTTTGTACCTATGTAGGTATACATGTTTTCCGCGTCCTCAAATCGAAAAAAAAGCAAATATTTGACTGATACGTAATTTGCGACTTTGTTGCCTTCCATTCACCCGGAAAAAACCCTTCATTTCAAACTTTGAAAGTGATCCTTGTGTGTTCATTCAAAACTATGTACATATCCACACAGGCATAGCGTAAGGTGTGTTAAAGTTTTGGAATCATACTTTTAATGAAATTTAAAACGGGATTAAAAATTGGTTCTGGATCTACAGATGTAAAATATAAACCCGACAATTTCGGTGATTTGTTGAACATGTTTGTTCATTTCGGTTTAAAATGCGGTGGAAACATAGTCGGTATACAGCTTCAAAACAAGGAAACATATAAACGACAACTAAAACTGCGCGTAAAACTGCAATCAATTCAATTTGTTAGATAATACTTATTCAAACATATTTTGACAAGAGTAGAAAATGTATTGTTATGATTTGATTATGACGGATAGGGACGAACCTTTTTTCTGAGTAGATACTTAAAATGTATAAATCCTAATATTTAAGGATCGAGCTTAAGCTTTTATTTAACT
Organism: Neoascia interrupta; assembly: GCA_947623515.1. NCBI lineage: Eukaryota > Metazoa > Arthropoda > Insecta > Diptera > Syrphidae > Neoascia > Neoascia interrupta. The sequence continues at coordinate 190,153,709 of OX392462.1, forward strand.
GATCGAAAATGGCAACACCGGCAAAAATGTAAATTTTTTTGCGCAGCAAAGTGGAAGTGGCAACTCAAATAGTGGTGTTTTATTCTCTCGCTTTGCTGTCAAAAATAGCGTCGTAGCGGAACGTTTTGGTTGTGTGGCAACTCAAATAGTGGTGTTTTATTCTCTCACTTTGCTGTCAAAAATATCGTCATCGCTGAACGTTTTGATTGTGTTTGTTTGATAAATTGATATAATTGATAAAACAATTGTCTAGCGTGGAGATCTCCTCCACGTTCCTCGTCTGACGTTGATTGGCAAGCGACTAAAAGTTCTTATTATCTATATCTGTCTTTTTTTATTCGAGGAGTACCTAAGTTCGTTCTTAGTGTGAATGAAAAGGAAAGTAGGGTAAAAGTTCTTTCTTTAGCTTTCAATTTTAAATTGGTTTGGTTTTCTTTTCAGGGCGGGAAAAAATAAAATCGTTAGCTTGATGAAGAATTGTCAACCACGATCTGGGATTAAATTAATGCTGAATTGAGCTGATTGACAAAATGCCCCAACCAGAAATTTATAGCTTTAAATAAGAACTAAAATTCTAGGCTTCTTTGTTTATCTAGGCTTCTTTGACCAAATTTATTATCCAGACATCCTTCTCCCTATCATAATAGAAGTGCTGCTCGTGATCGTCTGTGCGGGTATATCACTGCAAAGGAAGCCGTTTATCACACCACACAGCAGCAGTTCCATACCGTTCCAGTTGCCTTGACAAATGGCCCGAACAAGCCAAACAGCACCTCGAGAAGGAATGGTGACACTCCCCAATCAATTCCAGGAGGCCGAATCAGAAATCACACACGGAAGAGAACGAAGTGCAAAATCCTAGCTAGCGCATACCACCACCAAAATGCAAAGCGATTTCCAATTGATTCCTGGCCGCCTTTAGAGCTTGTTGGGAGCCGTATCCCGTATCCGCAGCGCTTTCTATCTCAGCTCATCGGCCGAGCAGCAGCGCAGCGTTGCTGTGTGCGTTCCGCCGTTTGTTGGTTGGGTGATTTACTTTTTCGTTTGGCTTTTGTTTTCGATTTCGCTTCGCTTTTGCAGCGTGTTATTTTTTTTGCATCTCCTCTGCATTCTGCTTATTTGTGAGATATTTATTGCCACAGATCGCCAGCTGATATACACACATATAATGTGTTCGGAACGTCGTGGCCGTGGTTTACGAGATATGCACCCGCCACCAGCCACCACACTCTCCTGGACGGGTGTTGGTACTGTTTTTTTTTTTTTTTGGTTGCTCCATCCGTTTCGGGACGCTTTCTGGCGGTGTTGGGGTATATACCTACCCGCTCCTTTTTGGTGCAGCACACTGCACAATAATTGTTGCCACAATCGGCTCGGAGCACATCAGGGCTGTGGAGCGCTGTGTATTGTGCTGTGCAGCAGTCCTTCAGTAAAGGTATATACGACGCGGTGCGGGACAAGGGTGGCCAGAGGGGCCATCGCCGCTATCTGCCAATAGTTATCACTTCGTACAATCTGCGGCAGGAATCTTGTATTTGTTTGTCGCTGGGGTATTGTTTCGCGTAAAATGTTAAATATTACAGGGTGCCCATATACCTTTACTGGAACGAGGGAACGTGCACACGATAATCCAAGGGGCAGACGGGCGAAAAGCCCTGTGGGCCAGTGGAGGCGGTTCGCGAAAGTAATAAACAATGAGGCAATTGGTATCAATTCCTTGACCGTTAACCACATGAAGACCGGATAAGGTCGTAGTGTTGGGCTACTTTAGTGATGAGACCTGGACTGCACCGAGTGAAGAGAGGAGAGCCTATTAGGCATCGGTTAAAGGTAGATGAATGGCAGGCAAAGTGGAGGTGGGTATTGAGTCGAGGACTCGGGGTACCATCGTACAATGTCGCCACTTTGTCTTGTTAGCTTTAGGAAGGTGGAAAATGTTCGAGGTGAGTTTTTTGAAAGGCGATGTGGCTGTTTTCCGCTTTCGCATTAAATTCGTAAATTTTTTCAATATGAACTTAGAGACATTAAGCATTTTTAGAATTTCGGGCATAGTCAAAGGATTGAAGTAAATATTTATTGGATAGGTACCTTACACCAGTTTTTAAGTCAATTCTAAGCAATATTTCTTATTCCTTGTTGCAGTTTACAAGTCATTTGACTGAAATCATTGAGCCGTAGGTCGAAGGCATCTTTTAGGTGCTTGTTGTAGTTTAGGGGAAGTCAAAGGACAGGCTTGTGGCTCTTTGGCCCTTTGTGGCTAGTATTACCTGCCTTAGGATAAATATAATTCGGACTTCTCTCCAAGTTCTGGGAGTATAACGTAGCCTTTAGCAGGACATCTAAACATTTTGCAAACACGGAAATATAATTGCTCCTGCTTTTTGAAATATTATTCGAGAAAGAGTTGATCGCCCAGGCCAAACTTTTTCCATCGGTTACCTTTATTCCTGATCTTTTCTTCCTCCATCCTCCTCCGAGGGCCCTGTGGTTAATGTAACGTTTCCCCCTTTAGGCGTCTGTGCCAGGTTGTAAGTGGGTTGTAAGCATATCCAGCGTTTCCTGGTGTGAAGTGGTTCAACTGCTATCGGTCTTCTTAAACGAAGGCAATGGTATTGACGCTAAAGAGAGAACTGTCCTCGGCCGAGACTCTTCAGTTGTAGTTTCAATTGATTCGTAGAAATTCTTCGATAAATTCCTCTTAGCTAATCCGATCTTGCAGGTCGATCATTCGATGAGCCCTTCTTTTGCAAGGTTCCATGTAAATATTGAGTTCTTAACGAACTCCTCGCTCTTGGATTTCCATCAGTGAGGGCTTTTCTTTCCTTCTACGCTGGTATTTGCGGGTAGGATTTTTCGAAGGAGCCAGGAGCACGTCAGTAATTTATTCGACTGCATCGTCGGTCTCTTACGTTTAGGATGACAGTCATCTCAAGTTCCTTATTAAACTTCTGCGATGCTTGCTCTTTTTATGTTTTTTAATACGTTTCTAACCTAAGAACCTACCTCTATCTCAAAAAGTATCCACTAGTGGTTTCATAGATATGCCTGCTTGAATACACTCCAGTTGATCATTTGAACAGAGTTATCATGAGACGCAAAAGTAACGTTTGAAACTTCCTTGCTAATAGCTATAACGAAGGTGGGATCACTTCCCCTGTTACATACTTGAAGGTTGGAGCGGAGTAAAAGCATTAAAGCATTAAAGCCCTGAGTAACCTTAGATGGCCATTGACATCACAGCCTAAGACTAAGTTAATCTGACCTTTTGCGGATGCATTAGCTAGGGAGTCGAGGCACCTTCCCACTAACTATCCAAGATGAGGAAGCAATAATAGGTGAAGATTTTTCGGCCTTACCTCTGTTTTCTTTTCTGTTCTTGGAAGACAAACAAAATTTTAGACCCTTGTCTCAAAAACCCTGCTCTTTTTGTTAATCTAGAGTTCCTGAATAGGAGCTAGATTCATCTGCTTCCTTTTGAGGAACAGCCTTAATTTGGCTGCAGCAACCTTACTGTGATGAAGGTTTAATTATGGATTCAGCAGGGTAGCCTTGGTAGTTCGTCTAAGCAGCTTGACGGTAGCCTCGGTTATCCGCCCTTAGGTTCCCGGCAATCTAGCCGAAGGCGACAACATAGCCCCTGATACAGTGTTTTGGCTTTTTCTCGCTGACAATGTCCCAATCCTGCATCGGAACCGGAAATGTAACACCCTGGATGTCGACTCTACTTCCTTACTTTAAGTGGCGCTACAGTCCGGGGTTTACCTGGGTCTCCGCCAACAAGGTTTGCCAGCCATGCTTACCTACTTAAGGTGGCACTACAGCCCGGGGTCAACCTTGGTCTCAGCCAACAAGCTTTGCCAGCTAGCTCTGTTTCTACCTAGCCGTTTCGAGGTTTGCATGCGAAGTTGGCTGAGGTCCCCATCCACTTGCGTGCGCCACCTGATTTTCGGTGCTCTGTCATTACGCTGCCCGGGCCGAGGGGTTGGTTTCCATCAGCTCTAGGTAACCCAGCCATACCATCATTGATTATTCTGAGTCTTCTGGGCCGGATATTTATCTTTCCTTTACCCTGTTTTTGACTTGGTCTATGGGGAAGTGTCTGAGTACCGCACCATTCCATAGCTCTAGTCCGTCCTCTACCGATTTTGCTTAAGTCATTTAATGGCTGGTCCCTCCAATCAGTGTAGGTAATTCCTTTGACGACCATCTTTTGCTGCCGTAGGTCGGATGCTAGTTCCTGCGCTCTTCAGAATGTGGCTGATGATAGTTGCACCGAGGCCTGGTTAATGTTTATGCCACACTCTACACTGTTTTGCTCGCTCGGTTTCATAGGGTTCCTCGTCACGTCGATGCACTGGCCCATCCGGCATTTGTTTCGGTTCCTCGTTCGGTTTCTAGAGGGTTCCTCGTCACCTCGATGCACTGGCCCATCCGGCATTTGTTCGGTTTGCTACTACTCTCCAAGGTACTAACGCTGCATTTCATCTTCTTTGGCGTCCTCGGAGGATGATGTTCTCTTTGAGGCAAACCGATTGAGCCCTGTTTTTCATTGGGTTTTGGGTTTCTGGACCTCTTTTAACGAGAGACTGTAGTAACGGCATCGTCCACGGTGGACCGCGACTTCTTCGAGGCAACGTCTTCGTTTTATGCCTATCGACATTGCCTGTCGGCAACACGCTTGATCCCAGTTTGTTATTGGTTTCTTGGGCTTTTTTTAAGATGTGCACCTCTCAATAGCGAAAGACCTTCTGCTGCCGTAGGCAGCGGCCTTGTAGCAACGTCATTCCCCATGGTCTCTTTGTCCCACTCTTTGCCTCTATGCCATCTTCGGCGTCCTAAAATCGTCTCCAGAGGTCCGCTTTCTCTTCGCGAGTCCCCAAAGAAACAACGCTGCATTTCAACTTCTTTGGCGTCCTCGGAGGACGACGTTGTCTTTAAGGTAACCCAATTGAGCCCCGTTTGTCATTGGGCCTTTGGGTTGCAGGCTCTCTTTAACAAGAGACTGTAGTGATGTCATCCTCTTTGGAGGACCGTGAGAGAGAAACGTCCGTTCTCTGCCGTTCGTCTTTGCCTTAGAGGCCTTGAAGGGACTGATGGGATGATCTCCCTGGTCCTCACTATGCCTCTACGCTTTCTTCAGCACCCTTGAACAGTCTTCGAAAGACCGCGTTTCTCTTCGAGACAAACCCATCGCTTCTTTGTCTTTCGCTTGGACCATAGGTATGTCACTGCGTCTTTGGGTTGCTGCACCTCTTGTGGCCAAGTAGCGGCATGGTCCTTCGAACTTCTATAAAAATTTCTTACTTACATGCCGTGTCCTTGGCAGACCACTCTGACTTATGCAAAGTTTCCCTAGGTGAGACAGGAATTTAAGTTGGCTCTTTAATGACCTCTTTGGCTCTAGGAGCTACCCACAAAAATTAACTTACGGCCTTGGTCGCTTTTTTACCGCATTTATCGCCGGAATCATCCAAATGCTCAGCTAGAAGCTGTTAACCCTTTCCTTTGAGATTTCTCAGCATCTATAAAACAGGCTTCTAGCTTCTAGAGCCTCGACTAGGTCACACGGTACCATCGTTAGAGTCTCGTCCGTGTCACTCCTCAAACTTTGTTTGATCAAGAAATTTTGTCCGTCTGTGTGTAAGAAGTCAAATGCATTTTACGCCTAGGGAATTGAGGCGATCCTCTTTATGGCATCTAATCGCCTTCTTACCACTTTCTCTTGATGACTGAAATAAGTCTTATGTAGCGCCGACTTTTGAGTGCACCGTTTTCCAATCCTCCAAAATAACCTTTCTGTTTCTTTACGGAATCAGGCATTACACCTTCGATAGGATGTGTTACGCCTTTTTTCGATCCTGTCAATTCTATAACTGTCAGTTTAATCCCTTAATTTGGGACATGCCTTCAAGCTCTTCCGGTTTTCATTGGAGCATTAGGGCTCGAGTGCTAAAGAAAAAAGCCCACCAGACACGCTTTTAAGTTGCTTAAATGAAACCATAATCAATTTGTGTCCTTTTTTTCCTCCTACAACCTTCATCTTTCCGCAAACAAATTCCATCCAAGGTTTGTGTTTATATTTTAAGAACTTCAGTTTATCGAATGACTATGCACTTTGCGCTCCATAACGGACTTTTTCCAATCGCAGCATCGCTTACGCCTGGCCTGGAACGTGTTTTCATCACAATGATGCGAATAAAGTTTTGACATTCTCCCCCTCCTCACAAATATTTACTCACTGGTATCTAGCGGTAAGAAAGATCCTTTCTCCCGGCTCCATTTAGACATTCTTTTTTGTTTAGTGTTGCAAAGTTGTAAATATTTACTGCTCGAAGGTATGGGTGTAGAGTAGGTAGGAAGGTATGTCCACGAAACACTCTTACCAAGGCAAAAGTGACTTCTAGTTTTTTGTATATAGTTTCATCGCCATCATCATTATTAGGAATCCTTATCGTGTCCTTTTCATATAACTACCACCCCACAAGCTGCCGCCACTTACCCCTTTCAATTTACACTTGAAAGACGCGTCCCATAATAATACCCATGCGGTTAACCAAAGTCTAAGAATACAGCCGCCTACCGCGCCACAGCTCAGGGAAAGGGATGTCCTTTGGATGCTGCGATGTCAAAAAATGCAGATATAGATGAATATGTGTTAAGGGATATAAATTGAATGAAGAAGTAGGATGAAGGAAGTTGGTATGTATGGATATGCGATGGCGATGGCAAGAAACGAAGCGACAAGTTAAAATTTTTCTCTGTGATATGGACTCCGCCCTTAGATTGTACATTTAAAAGCGTCTGGTCGCCAGAGATAAGAAACCAGCAGCAGTAGCAGCAGAACCCCACCGCACCAAGGACAGGGGAGGCTGTGGACATCCATAAGACGACAACGTCGTCCTCGTCGTCGTCATCGTCGTCATCATCCTTTTCAACAACAAAACGAATAAAATCGTTTTCCAAGAAAATATGAAAATATAATAATAATGTATACACACGTATCCTAGAAAGGATACGACTGCAAGTTGGTCGATATTAGATATCAACGAGTGGAACACACATAAAATTGTTTTTTGATTTGACCCCCACACACACACACAAACGCACAGTCAGTACAATCCACGAGGATGGGTGTGGCAGTGGGCAGCCAAAATCAATTCACATTTTTATGTCTCCAAGTCGATTGCAATATTATTGGGGGTGCCCCCGAGGGTGGATAATAAAAGTAATCCTTTCGCATGGCGATTGCCAGCGTTCGGGCTCTGATGGCTTTCGTCCTGCGGCAATGCATGCAACCAACTCTGGGGTTGATAAGTTCTTTAATAATTTCCAAAGATTACAAGGATAACTATTTTTGTATTGTTGACGCACTGGAGTGACAATAACTTTGCCATGATTTATTATCCTGGTATGGAGTGGGTGGTGAGTAGGTACTTTCCGCTCACCGAGTGCGTTCGAAAGATAAAAAGAAAGCAGCCTTCACACAGGACAAAGATTCATCTATCCTCTTCCAAAGCAGAAGAATAGAATTAATGATGGCAACAGCAAAATGTAAAAAAAAAAAATTTACTCACTATAAGAACTCTTTGCTGTTCAAGAGATGATATCCTTTTTCACCCCTTTTTCTAATGGCTAATGGTTTTTATGGTGACCAGCAAATATGTGTGTGTGTGGGTAGAAATCTTTTGCAGATTAAATTTTTATTGGCAATAATTTAAAACGCTCTAGAGGGCGTCATTGGTTTCTCTTACTCTGGCTTTTTTCTTTTCATGGTGGCTTGCAAGGATGCCCTAAAAGCGAGAGAGAGAGGTGTTGGTGTTGGGCAGTTGGGGCACGCGTCGGTGGCGGTTTTTGTGTGCGATAAAATAGGATTTTTGGTTTTATCATTCGACTACACTCTGCATATAAAGTTCCTTTTGAGGTTATATTTTTGAGTGGATTTTTCAATGCGATATGGGCTAAGTGATAAGTTTATATTTTTTCTGGTGCGGAGGGGCCGTTGTGCGGAAGAGGTTATAGAAATGGACGATGTAAGGCTCCATTTTGTGTGTGTGTGGGTCGAGGCGATCATAAAGGGTAATGAAAATGTTTGGGACTTTGATGGATGGTCGGTAATTTTTTTTTGGTAAATTATAGCTTTTAAGTAGCGGGACGATTTTGCTAGGGAAGGACTTTTACTGAAATTCACATAAAAATTTGCTTGAGTTTGAAGTTGTATAGTCGTTATACTGCATCTTAGGTTCTAAGTTGGAATTAAACTAATCTCCAGTGGATTAAAGCAAGGCAAAACCTTTTTAGCAGCTTGTCTACAAGAGGAAAAAGGCCAACTCATCCTTTTGTTTGATTCGTTTCAATTTTCAAAATCTTCAGCCCCTTTTTTCAAATATTTGACATTTACTTCCTTAACTCCACAGTAAAAGGACAGAATTTAACACCATTCACCCGCAAACAGTTTCAGCATTTTCTCTTAACACTGCATTGTACCTATCCAAAAGGGGCAACCTAACCCATGCTCCAGCCAAACTCCCTTTTTACAGAGCAAAGCGGTCACAAGACTTTTCCGAATTTCTACAACGCAAGACCGGTTAAACACTCAGTTTTTCTTAAGAGGAATCCTTCAGGCCTCCTCAGAATGTCAAGCTGGGGCTGACACTAAATATATAAATTAATTGAAGTGGCCAACTTCTTAACCAAGATGGTATGTGTGTTTGCATTCTTCACATACAAGGGGTAGGGAACCTAACCTTTTTATGTGAATGCGAACGCCGTTTTGGAAGTTTTTCCTTTCTATTGCTCTCGGCGGTCTCGGAAGTCAGACCCTCGCGAAGGTGGGTAGTGTAAAAAAGAACAAGTCTATTTTTCAGGAGGCAGTGGTAGGATTCAAAACCAGACACCCTGTGTAGTAAGCACACGTATTACCCACTACGCCAGGGCACCCCCACGCTCTATCTGACGCTGAATACAAAAGTTTTATAAACACATTTTCATATAAGAGCGAACTCACTTACTTACTTAAGGTGGCGCTACAGTCCGGGGTGGACCTGGGCCTCAGCCAACAAGCTTCGCCAGCCAGCTCTGTCTCCAGCTAGCAGTCTCCAGTTTCGCACGCGAAGTTGGCTGAGGTCCCCTTCCACTTGCGTGCGCCACCTGAGTCTCGGTGCTCCTCTACCGCGTCGTCCCTGCGGTGTGGATTCGAAGATTTTCCGGGCCGGGGCGTTGGTGTCCATCCGCTCTAGATGACCCAGCCATCGTAGACGTTGTGTTTTGACTCTTTTGTCTAGGTCGGTATCGCTGTACAGCCCGTACAGTTCGATGTTATATCTCCTGTTCCACTCTCCGTCTACACAGACGGGACCGTAAATCGTCCGAAGAATTTTTCTCTCGAAGCAGCCTAAAGTGTTTTCATCCGCCTTTGACAGGGTCCATGCTTCTGCACCGTAAAGCAGGACTGGGATGATGAGGGTCTTATACATGGACACTTTAGTTGCTCGAGAGAGGGCTTTGCTACTCAATTGCCTTCTTAGCCCAAAGAAACAGCGATTGGCAAGAGTTATCCTTCGTTTGATTTCAGCGCTGGTGTCATTGTCTGAATTGATAGCGGGACCCAGGTAGACAAAGTCCCTAACTACCTCAAAGTTATAGCTGCCGATGGTGATGTTTTGTCCAAGACGTCGGTGTTGAGTGTCTTTTCTTGATGACAGCATATACTTGGTTTTGCCCTCATTGACTGCTAAACCCATATTCGCCGCTTCCGTTCCAATACTCACGAAGGATAAGAGCGAACACAATAGGTTAATTCGATGATGCTGAAATTGTACTCGCACTTTTCAGTGTCATCAGGATTGTCCGAAATTTCATGCAACCGAAAATTTAACTGTTCATTAAATAAAGTGCTCGCCGAATTCCTGTTATTCGGCATTTTGCAAAAAAACCTTGTTCAAAAATATACAGATCAAAAATTATCGCGATTTCAGGCTCCACTCACAAAATCCAACATGGTGATTTTTTCCACTTTGAAAATGAACCAAAAATTATAGAATTGTGAACATAATCAAAGTAAAACTTTTATTTACCTTCGCAGAAATTATTTAATTCCTCTGTACTGCTGACAAACAACTAAAACGTCAAAAGTTTTAAACTGTACTTAACTCTCTGCGCCGACGAAAACCTCAGGGCACTTATGGCCTTTTCGGTTGGCGATCCCGGATCAGGGCGTTCTTCTCCCGGATTGGGGCTTCTCTCCGAACAGCCAAACACCTTTTTCTTGATTTTGAAGTTTGTCTAGGATTGTATTTGTGAAGCAAAAGCTATTCTACAGGGGACAAATGGCATATATCCAACTTGACATTGACACATGTATGATTGTGTGTGTGCTTCTGGTTTTGATTCTTGATTCAAAACCAGAAGCAAATTTCTCTTCCATCCAGAAGAAGAACTGTCAAACGAGTCCAAGAAAACAGCTTCAGGAGAGTCCAGAAGTCTCCCGGACGCTCCCAGACCAATCGAAAAGGCCATTAAATGCTGCAATTCGACGATTGACGATTGGAAAAGTCAGAATGCGATGCCAGGTGGTCAAATTTGGAATATGTGGAGACCTATGGCTGTCAACACAAATCGACTAGTTGACCTGCCTTCCATGAACGAATTCGGATTTTCCGTGTAAGTTATCAACCTAATTTGTGTTTTAAATAGTTTGTCCTTTTAAAAAAAGCAAATTAGAAGGAAAATATCGTTTCTAAACAAATAATTTTTTTACTCGATAGACAACAACAGGATGGGATGACAACAACAGCCAGCCGTTGACGTGTATAGGTCTTTACATATTCCGAAATTGACCACCATTAGGGGTAAGCCTTCAATCGTCAATTGGAAGTCAGAATGCGATATCTGGTGGTCAAATTTGGAATATGTGAAGACCTATAGCTGTCAAGTTGGCCTGTTGACAAGTTAACCTGAATTCTTCGATAAACGAATTCGCGTTTTCCTTGTGAATTTTTATTCTGATTTGTGAATAAAATAGTTTGTCCTTTCACAAAAAGCAAATAAAAAGGAAACAATCTTTCCAAAACAAATAATTGTCGTACTCGTTTGACAAATGGAATAACAACAACAAGGTTTTTACGTATTCTAAAATTGACCGCCAGGGGTAAGCCTTCAATCGTCAATATTGGGCCATAGCCTGAATGAAAGCTTAATAAGATTACCCTACACTAATGTTGTGACATTTGTTGGGCAGACTCTCGAAACTGTAATTCTGACGCCTTGGGAGTTCACTGTCACTTTGTACGCGTGTAAAAAAAGTCGGCTCGCTTACACAACAATCTGTGCTGGCCAATCACAGCTCATGAGTCGCGAGTCTGTTTTTTCTTAAACGCGGTTGACGAGGCTGGTGTAATGTTTTGTTTTGTGATTTGTGGCACCTGCGCCATAGTGCTGTCATCGAATACAAAGCAAAGTATATGGGGTTGTTGTCCTAGCTTCATCGAATGCAGAACGGCGAAAAAAATGCGCACTGTGGCTTTCATCGAATGAACCTAATGTAAAGCTGAAGGTGACAGGTTGTCGCTTAAATTAATAAGCTTTAAACATGATGTTTTTCAAATATCGAAAATTTGTCAAAAGTGACGAAAACTTCAAGGAAGAACTCGTGTTTTTATTTATCGCCTTAATTGTGTGTGGTAATCTATTGATGTTTTTTTGCCAAGCTGACTACAGTGACCGGAATTCCCATAAAATTATTGTAGTACATAATGAAAAGCTATTGACAATCATGGCAAACTTGTACTCAACTACAGTGTCGCATTCTGACAGCGGAACGCAACGCGGAAAGCGTTAGCTTCAGTTACACAATCTGGTCAAGCTTCAGTTACGCCTTGAAAGTCTAAAAGCCTGACCGCTTTGACTCCTAGTAATGGCTCGATAACAGTCTTTCAATCTTAGCTAAACTTGTCCAAAACGTTTTGTAGAACCAAACAATAACGCCTCTTATGCGTATTGGACCAACACTCAACTTTGATAAGATCTTTATTCTTAACGAAACTTGTGAGGTGGTTAAAGGCTTTCCTTAAACTCTTTTTTTCGCTATTTCTTTTGATAATTTGAAGTTACTTTGATCAAAACGCATGATAGAACTTATAAGCTCTTCATTTTGAGCTGAGCTAAGCCAAGCTTGACCCGAGGTCTGTTAATTCCGTAACAAAACGAATCTGGAGTTTACCCAGCGTGCAGTTTTTCAGTGCAGAGTGAACAGCGAAAACAAAGTTGTCAAAATCATCGACTCCCGAAATTATTTACTCTGTCAACCCTCGCTTCACATAGAAAAATACAGAAAAAGAAGTTTGAGTTATTCTCAGATGTCATTTTTGACAGAAATATGCAAATCAACTCCAAACAGAAAAAAACATTCAAAGAAGTTCATACCGTTCTCCAGAGTTGATCCTAGATAAGCTCACCAAATTTGGCGAGGTAAGCCGAGATTAACCCCAGATTTAAGTTAACTGGATTTCTGGGGGTTAATCTCAGTTAAGTGGGAAAGTCGGATGATCTCGCACTGAAAAACCGGCCCTTAGTGGTAGGGTCGGTGGTTTTTTTCCTTCTCCATTCATCTACATTCAAAAACTGCACTTGACGTCTCAAATGGCATTAGCAGTATTGAGTTACCGCACTTGTACAAAATGTAAATTTAGTTTGACTACAGTTGGTAGGTAGGTAATTCAAGTGGGCCCATAAAGATAATAAAAATCAAAAATAATTTTTATGAAGTGGTGTAAAAAGATTATTTTAAACAACCGATAACTTAAATCGATGAGGGAGTGTTAGATAACTATCCTTCCTTATATTTCGCTCAAAAAACATATAGAAACATAATGACTTGTGGCATATCTACACAACCATTATTTTGGGGTAAGGACTACTAGTGCTTGGCCTACCTATGACTTTTTTTCAAAAACGGACAGCCTGTTTCTAGGCAGGTATGTACCTATCCACTTGTGACGTGGGCGCTTTTCGATAAAAATGTGCTTAAACCGAGATTTTTCTTTTCGATGACTGAAAATCGTAATCTAATTAGATCATCGACTTTCTTCAGATGTTGACGTTTCGCTAAATGTCAACAAATCATTCTGCCATTTCAAGAATTTGAAAAACTTCATCGTGCGTTCAGCTCCACACTACTTGTGAGAAAAGAGAGCCAAATGAGTTATTGCAAAAATGCGATAATACGCACATAAATATGCACACGAAATGGCCAAGATAAACTATTTTTTTTAGCTTTCTACTGAATGCCGATGAGCGTAAAAAAGACGACAGAAATTCCCGCAAAAGAATGAGCAAAAAAATGGAAATTTTATGCGCAATTATCGGACGCATTATCGGCACGATAAAAATTTTTCCTCGGTGCAAACGCAAACACAACGAAAAAGTGCAACCATCATCGGAATGGTAATGGAATGGAAATAGCGCGCGCTTTTCGCACACCACCAACCCAACGAATTGGCATAACGACGACGACCGCTGATGATGACGATGCCACTACAAACGAAAGAAAAAGAACTGGTGCGGAACAACAAATTGTACAACACCACGAGTGTATTGCCGGGAGAGATGAAGCCGAATCGGCCAAAAGGACTCGCAGGAAAATTACGCTTTCGCCGATATCACAATACGATTGTTGTCGCAGCTGTGACGGGGCAAATGATGGTGGTGCATGGTGCTGCACTCCACCAATGTCAGCCCGTATGGTAAACAATGCTCACCGGTGTGATGCATATGTGTAAACTTACAGAGGGCCCCATTTGCACCGGCCCATATGGACGAGAGGCGAACCCACAGGTAGTTGCCAGAATGGCTGCAATGGCTGTCCCAGCAGCACCATACACCAGTATGAACAGACCACCAGAGGCACTAAAAAAAGCCGAACTATAATAATTTCGACGCGACGTTCGGCCGACTGCCGATACAACTTGCGACAACAACTATCCCCGGGGACGGTGGAAGCGGGCACCAAGTTTGCACCCCGCGCGCCAGGATGTGTCACAAGTGGGGAGCAACAATGGACACCAGTCGCGTTCGCATATTGACATCGCGCAGTCAGTTAACGTTTTGTTTTTACAAATTCAATACTTTATTATCACCCATCTAACAGATGCAATCTTTCACTTGGGGCCTCGGACCGTTCGTCGCCGGCCGCCGCACCGCGTCACCGTGTGCGCAAATGGATACGATATACGAGTTTTTGGTGCTGCCCGGCAGTGTGGATTGAATTCTTGTTACCCACCAACCAGCAGCGCAATCAATTGGGATCTCTAAGGTTGCGGTGGCATAGTATCGGAATCGGGTACTGGTTCCAAGAGATTCGAATGGGTTATGCCACGCTGCCGATTTAGCTACGGATGGCAGACAATGGACAGGGGGAGACTCGTTATGTGATTGAAAATTGGGAGATAATATCGAAGGTTTCTTTAAAGCAGCACAAATGTCAAATTTAAATGAGTGCTGCCTCGAATTCGGGGGGTTAGCTAGGGTTGTGTTGCGTAAAAGTTTTATTCGAATTCTTATGAAATTTTAGAAATTCCGTAGGGAGCAGTTGACTTGTTTTATGAGAACGTTGCGCCACGAGCGCCATTTCGAAAAAAAAACGTAGCTGAAATCGACGACGATTATTTTGACATTCGCTGTTGTCAATTCTGATTGCTGTTGAATTTGTTGAAATTTGTAAAGTTTATTTCAACTTGGTGTGAACAATAATCCTTACATCCCTAACAAATTTAAAAAATTTTACAAATATGTTATGTCCTGTCACGGTCACTTTGCTGTCAAAGAAATCGCCGCGTTTTCTCGCTCTCATTGTGTATTAACGACGCAATCTAGTGTCAAGTTTATGCTGCTGCTCTGCTTTGGCGCTTGTTGTGACTCAGTCATTAACTTTTATGCTATGTTTTCACCGGCCATAAAACTGCGGGTTAGCGAAAGACGATTTAAAATAAATCCCGGAGTGGCTCCATCGGACGAAAGTAGAATTAATTTTACACGAGCAATATTTTTCTGTCATTTCGCCTCTTAAAAGAAAGTGACGATGACATTTTCCAAGAGTGAAAAAAGATTTTCGTTTTAAAAATTTCAACACAAGACCTTTTTGTTACAGATCTGTCATACTAGAACAGTTTCATTTTCCTTATTCGATTCTCAAACTGTTACAAAGGTGAGCGAACAGGGTTGTATGTGGCGTAACAAAGGCTTGTGAATAGAGTTCATAAGACTTATTTTAAATCGTTTGCCGGATTTTGATTTGGTCGGTAAATCTCGAGATTTTAGCGGAATGGAGTCCGATGGAGACATAGGTTTAGATCTGACCCAGAGTTTAGATCCAACAGTGCTTCTGTGTTAATTGGCGTAGTCTGAAATTAAATTTAAGTTTCGCCCTTAACTATACTCATCCAATTGTCAAAATTGACTTTTGTTGCCATCTCTCTTTTAGTTAGACAGTTGACTCAGCTCTGCTAAAAAATATTTGAGCTTACATATCAAACCATACCACTATCCTTATGTTTTGTAGAAAACTTGTTCATCACGCTTTCTTATCGGTTTACGCCCGCGGATAAATTGAAAATTAATTGAAACGCAAACATCGTAGGTTCGCGCTGCGCTTAAGCAAAAACACATCAGCACGACAAGACACCGAATTGTCACAAAACACAACTAATCACACTATCATTGTCGGTTGATCTCGACAGTCTCACTATCAGCACACTTATTCATTTGGCCACACCCTCCAGCTGATGGTATTCCCCACATGACGTTCGGTAAGGTAGAGCCCCCCACAAAGTTGTCGGCAGACCAAACGATACAGTTCACCCGAGGCCGAGCAGCAGCGACTAGGAAAACTGTGTAATTAAACTTATCTGCACGTCGAATCGAAGTATCTTTCAAGTTTGTACAGAACCGCGTCATATCTTCGCACAGAGCAGGGACAAGAACCGCCGACCGCTGCAACATCGTCACATCAGTGCGGCATATCAGTGTCGTTCCTGTGACCGGAGCTCATTATGGGTCGCTTCCGAATCGGTTCCCTCTCGCCCTGTATTGTCGCTGTGCCACAGTTCGATCGTAGCGCGATATGAGACGTTAGCGAGCGCAGCACTTGCTACCGCTCCTCGGGGTACCACTTAAAACGGACGTAAACCGAAACCAATTGCTGACCATAAAGAACTGCTCTGCGTCAGCGTGAATCTTATTTTGTTCTTCGTGTGCACACGCAGCAGCTACGCGAAGAGGTCTCAACGACAACGACGAGCAAGCTGACATTTCAATAGTCGCCAATTGACAGGTCAACGCGCAAAAGCAAAGCGCTTCTTGTGCCGCCAAGTGTAGCGCGTTCTTACATAAATGGTATTAAAGAGGCAAGCGATGCGACTGCGGCGTTGCTACTGTGTGCTGCAGCATGCAGTCAGCAGTACACATAAACACTGTGTGGTGGTTTTGCTGCTCTGAGATTTACAATGTTAAACGTCGCGCAGTTGCAGCAGCCTCATCGGTTGCGCGCGTATCTTGGCCCGAATCGGGTCGTTATAATATTTTGTACCAACAAATCAGATGTCAGCCGTTTTTCTAATCATTATCCTGACTGGAGCTGTGCTCGCTCGCAGATGGCCACGACGTGATAAGATGAGCGCAACGCTGAGCGCTTTTCAAGTTTATTGTTGTCGGCTTGGCGTGTTTTTTTTTTTGTGTGTTTGTTGCATGCATAGCACGCTAGCACGGCTGACAATTTGTTTGGTAATAATTGTCGTTAACCTTTGGTCGAGTTGACACATATTCCGCATGCAACTGTCACATCGCAGGAGGGGTTTCACATCGATGCGGTTTATTGGAGAGTTTTCCATGGGTTGTGGTGGATTGTGGTTTTGACATTTGACTGTGATGGAGGAATTGGTGATGATGGATTGCAATCATGAGAACTTTCAGAATATGGGTTACCGAACGTCAAATCCATTATCATGACGTTTGCATAAATTTGACGTTTCTCGTAGCTTCAACTATATATGTGGAGACTCCTCAATAAAACCGAAGTCGCAGGGAAACAAAAGCAACCAATAAGAAAAAACACTAAATCAACTGCAATGGTTTTCTTGACAGCTTCTGCAGCAGCAAGAACCACCATGACGTTGGCAAAAAGACGTCTTCCAAGATGACGATGTAAAAGTTGCCGCGCTGCTTGTTTGCGGCCAGCTCCATCAGGAATGATGAAGATCAACCACCGCACACTGGTTCATTTAGTCCTGTCGATGGGATGATAAATCATTTTTCGTGAATCAGCGAAATCTTGTAAACGGCAATGACGACGACCACAAATCGCTTTGAACAACATTCACTCTGGGGGTGGCGGTCTCGAATCCATTTTCATCCATCCACACTAACAGTGACTGGCATCCATCCATCATCAGTCATCGCATCATCATTGTCGGGGAGCAAAAAAAAATCCAAAAACTCCTGGCAACATTACAAATCTCACAAAACTCAAACTAGATTCGTAACAACCATGAGGTACAATTGTGTGTTTTCTTGTACACAGGACAATTGTTCTCCTGATGGCAACACACAACAAACAAAAACAAAGTCCGACCAAGTCAGTCGCTGCTAATAAGATGATGTTGCTGATGTGCTGCTCCTGATGATGATGACGATGACGATGATGATGATTGCGATGATGTGATGATGACAATGGGGTCGAGTCGGATGATGACGACTTTTGTTGTCCTTTCACATCCACATTTTCTTCTTGTATCCTTGGCAATTGTTTGCGCGCTTTGTTTGCTTTTTATTTGATTTGCCAGAGAGCCAGAGCTGATGAAGAGATGATCCGTGCTTCGCTTGTCGGAGCTAAATTTGTATCT
The DNA here is from genome assembly GCA_947623515.1 of Neoascia interrupta. Taxonomy (NCBI): domain Eukaryota; kingdom Metazoa; phylum Arthropoda; class Insecta; order Diptera; family Syrphidae; genus Neoascia; species Neoascia interrupta. The sequence goes on from OX392462.1 coordinate 190,171,600, forward strand.
GCACGGATGCACCGAATCACGAATTCCTTGTACAACACCATGCACTGGGCTCATCGTTCGTTTGTCGGATTTAGCGGGACAAGTTACTCAGAAGCAGGTTCGGGGGAATGGATAGCTGCTGAAAGATCAATCATCGTGTAAAATGTTCTGTGAAACTAAATAAACGTGTTCAGGTCGATTTCTCAATTAGAAGTGGTATGTATTCCCGTAAAGTCGATGAGAAATTCGAAATTCGAGGAGACGTCCGCAAAGATTTTAATTTTGAGGAAAAGGATAAAATCTTTCTTCGAAGGTGTAGAAAAGTTGTTTCTTTACTTTAAAGAGCGAATCATCAGTAATTTTAATTTGGTTGAAAAGCTCACTGCATTCGATGTGTTTCTATTATTTTTCTGACATTTGATTGGCATTTCTATTCAAAACTCGAAAAATTTTCGCACAAAAATGTTATGTCACCGATTACTTTAATGATGTTGGTTATTGTTGAATTGTGCTCCACTGGCAGCAGCAGGGTATATGCACACCTAAAACGGATGATATTGGAAGGCCCAATACACGACCCTGCTTCTTGCGTAAATTGCAAGACGAAAACTTCTGGTGATCACGTTGCAAGTAACTTCAGCTGACAATTTTGCTGCCAAAAAAAGAAATCATGAAAAGTAAGAAAGTTCGATTCCTTTCCGAAGACAGAAAAATTAATTAAACACCAAAAACCGCTATGATGTAATAAACTTTTAAACTTTTTTTAATAAACTTTTAACTCTTAAGTTAAAAGACTTTTGTTATAATCGTCCTTTTATGATGAAAATAAACTCTTGCTCTCTTTTGGGAAACCGAAGGGAGACGTAGTAATTATAACCCAGCTTGTCGTTGATTTAAGTGGGTTTTGTTGAATAAAATTCAATTTTCCTTTTTAAAACCCATCGAATAACTTCAAGTTCTTCCTTCAAGCTCAAATTTCAGAAATTAAATTTTACCACTTATTCATAGTTTTAGGTTATTTAGTTACTCTTTATTTTTCAACACCTTTTACTTATCTTCAATTCTATCACTATTTGATTGATAAAGATTCTGATTTTATAAAACCCTTCCAATGTTCACAATTCAAAAATTCAAAACCAACTCTGTTGGCTGAGACTATTTACAGGTATACAATTGGTATTGGATAAAGTTCTCGAAAAACCTAATAACCTTTTGGTTATTTTCTAGTGGTAACTTTAAATTATAGGGGCTAAATAGAGAATTCGAACATCGAATGTCAGATTACTGGCAGCTGACTGCAATGACTAAACACTTTAATTGTAGCTGTCAAAGCGTGTACGGCCGCTCGTTCTGAGACAATTTGAATTGAATGTATGGGGGCGAGTTTTAATACCCACTTTTACTACGACTTAAAAGATCTATAGTACCCCTTTCTTTGATCTAGGATTTAAGGTCTATCTTTACAAACTTGATAACATCACTAGATGGGATGTTGTCAAAGCCCCTGGCTAGTTTCCTTGATAAACACCATTGCTATTGCGTTTTCCTTTTTGTCATTTTCAGAGGCGCTCATTTGAAAAAACATAAGTTGAGTTAAAGTCTGAGATTTAAAAGAGGAAGTTTTATGCTGTTTTTGCAGCATAAAAACCAAGGCTGATGGTCAACGATTAAGAAAGATGTAAGGCCCAGTAAAGCATCCTTGCCAACATACATATGTCTCAATGAAGGCGCGTTTTGGAAAATCTTTTAATCTAAGCTGGGCCTTACAAGAGCGACGAAAAACTTTTTGGGTGCATAAGGTCTTATCAGAGGCCTTCCAGGAGCCTCAGCTGTAATGCTTTTTAAACTGTCGAGGCCGACTGTTCTGTCGTTCGTGTACGATGGTCATACGATAGTACGAGGTCATACGATAGTTTTAGCTATATAAAGACGAATACGCTGTTGCGGGTAAGCCCTGGACTTTGAATACAGAACTCCAAATTCTTTTGTTCTAAACGTTGAAAATGTGTTGTGCCGTTGTGCAGTGATTAGTGTGTTGAACCACTGTGCACGAGGTCCCGGGTTCGAATCCCGACCGGGGCAATAAAAGTTTTTTTCACGGTGTTCCAGCTCCGCGAGGGCCTGACAAACCCTCCGAGAGTATCATTTGTCATGAGAGACCTCTCAAATTCGCCGTTCGGAAACGGCAAAAAACTGTAGATCACACATCATGCATGATTGTGAGAGCTGCAAGTGCCAATCAGTTTTTTTTTAAACGTTGAAAACAAATGGGGTGTCTTAGAGTGCGAGTTTTCTTATGTAGCTCAGAGATTTTTATTAGTTTAAAGTTGTGATATGTTTTTCATTCTTAAGTAGAAGTTCCTATTAAGTATGGAATTAAATATCCGACAAATGGGGATATGGCGATGACCGGCAAGAGACTATGCGGGGTCGGGTAGACATGTACGGGTACCCTTTTTTATTTTAAAGGTTGCGAATAGATTCATAAATTAGGCAGCGAGCTCAAAAACACATCAACTCTTCATCGCTTTCTTATCGATGCCACCATGGCGCCGACGATGCTCAATACAAAACAGTTAGTCCGCTGAAGATCCAACCAAAACTACAGGGGTGAAAAGCAATTTTAAAAGATTGTAACTACGGGCTGGAGATGTTATCCACCTATGATCCTCCTCCTTCATGACTCTGCAAATGAGCCTGTCATTGTTGATCTTTTTAAAAGGTTTGATTACCTTAATGCAAAGATGTGTGTTTGATCTCGACACCGATTGTGCACGAGCATTGTTTCTGAATTCAGCTTTAGTTCCTAGTTTTTGACCAATTTTATTTATTCGCATTAACTTGATATTGCAAAAGTTTTAGCTCACAAAAATTCACTTGATTTTGGGGTGATTGCTTCATGCGCGGTATGGCACCTGTCGCCGTGCAGCTGAAACCGGCTTACAAGAATTTGAGGCTCTTGAAAATTGCCCCTCTTAAATTAAAGCCAAATTGGTGTGTTCGGCAATTTAGCCAAAAATATTTTGAAGAAAACACTCCGTACGTTTGGCTTCAAATTTTTTTCCACTATTCTTTCATGAAAGTTCCGCGATCTTTGTGAGCGTTCTCAGCATTTCTTTTTTTTCGAGTAGGCTTTCACAACATTAACGCGTTTTTGTTTGTGTTGCGCTGCATTTCTAATAATCGGGACAAGCATAAATGACAGCTGTCATATTTCATAATTGTGAAACACCAAAATGGGGTGGAAGACTACCTTCATAACTTCTTTGAATATTTCATAATTGCTACTTACTTACTTACTTAAGGTGGCGCTACAGTCCGGGGTGGACCTGGGCCTCAGCCAACAAGCTTCGCCAGCCAGCTCTGTCTCTAGCTAGCCGTCTCCAGTTTCGCACGCGAAGTTGGCTGAGGTCCCCTTCCACTTGCGTGCGCCACCTGAGTCTCGGTGCTCCTCTACCGCGTCGTCCCTGCGGTGTGGATTCGAAGATTTTCCGGGCCGGGGCGTTGGTGTCCATCCGCTCTAGATGACCCAGCCATCGTAGACGTTGTGTTTTGACTCTTTTGGCTAGGTCGGTATCGCTGTACAGCCCGTACAGTTCGATGTTATATCTCCTCCTCCACTCTCCGTCTATGCAGACGGGATTTCATAATTGCTACTTACAGGAAAAAAAATACACGAAATTTTAAAAATTCAATCTTATCGGGTGTTTCGATAGCACGTAAAACTAAGATAATCGTAGGATGATTAAAAGTTAATCCCCAAGTGTTTTCACCGGACAAAGGAAGACTAATCTGATGTATGCTTTCATATTTGACAGAACAATCCGTCGTCACATTTGTTGTCGAAATAAATTTTTCGTATTTCAGTGCTTTAAGAAACATAAGAAAACGAGTTACAAAGTACCAAAATACCGTTATCGAAATTGTAAATCCGAAAGTTGTAGATTTAATTTCGATTTTGAATAAGAGAATAAAAATTACTCGTTTTCGGGAATTTTTTCAATCGGAACGAAATACAGAGTAGGGCCCCTGTTCGATTGAACTTAATTTAACAAAGCAACAACAATTAAGCACTTAAGGACATCAACAGCTTTTAAGGACTGCACGCAATGGTTGATGTTGATGTGCCCCAACATGGTAATTCGCCACCACCCATTCTCTAAAAATTTCTTTACCAAACTTTTCAGTTTGAAAAATTATTAAAACGATTTTTAGTTGCCACCTAATTTTTGACGTCCCAAATGAAATAAAGCAAAAAAAAAAGAGAAAAAAAAAACAAATCTGTTTTGCAACCTCAACACAGTTCAAGGAACTTCACTCTGCGTGGACGAGATTTTTTTACGAAATTAATTAATTCGTCAAGAGATTGAATTTCGTATGGAAATCTCTCAAGTTTAGGAGTGATTTGAAAAAAAGTTTTCTTAATTCACACCCTCTCAATACACCCTTTATTGGGACTCTAAGGGCTGGTTTTTCAGTTCTGAGTTAAGCCCAGCTTAAACCAAGATCAGTTGATCCCTTAACAAAACGAATCTGTAGTTAACCCAGCGAGCAGTTTTGCAGTGCACAGTCAACTCCGTCAACAAAGTTGTCAAAATCTTCTACTCTCGAAATTATTGACTCTCCCAACTCTTATTTCACATAGAATAAAGCAGGTAAAGAAGTTTGAGTTATTCTCAGATGTCATTTTCACAGAAACATGCAAGTCAACTGCCTGCCATTCCATACAAAAAAAAGTTCATACTTTTGTCCAGAGTCGATCCCAAATTTGGCGAGTTAAGCTGAGATTAACCCCAAATCACTGAAAAACTTATTTCTGGGGTTAATCTCAGTTTAACTGAAAAACTCAGATTAACCCCAATTAAAACTCTCACGCACTCAAAAACCGGCCTTAAGTATATGCACTCGTTCATTGAAATTATTTATATCATTAAAGTTTTCAGTTCGAGAGATTAGTAGATAATTTATAGCTAACCTTAGAAATAAGTTCTACAATCTTTTTCTATCCGGGAATAAACTCTGTTTAACTCTATAAATATGACATTTCTATCTCAAAACAAAGTCTTCAGAGCTACTATCTATATGAGCAGTTTCTTCTTTGCCTGTTTTCCTATGTGAAATGACAGTTGCTTTGCGTGTTTTTGTCAAAATGACATTTGAGTAGAATCTTGAGTAACTCTTCGCTCTTCTGCGACGGTTTCTTCTATGAGAAATGACATTTGGGAAGATTTCGATAACTTTATCGACGAAGTAAAGAGCTAACCATTATTATAGGAGTATGATGAACTTGGTTAACTTAATGCCAAAATACAAAGGAAATCCCACTCAAGTTCTACCAAACATGATGCGTTAGACCCATAATAGACTTGAATGGCCGAATAGGGAAAACATGTGAGGTTAATTTTTTCTCACCAGTTGTCAAATTTTCCAGTCGAATCTCTCACTTTTTGAGACCTTAAGCTGGAAAAAAATAGCGTAAACTTGACGAAAGTGAGCGAAATACTATCATTACCATAAAGGCGAACTTCGCGTGCAAATGCGGGACATTTATGAAAACCGACTTAAGCTCACTTAAGTCTATTGTGGTTGAGCCTTAAGCCACGCACTGAGAAACTGTCTGAACTGAAACCTTTCAATATTTACCTAAGATCTATTTGATAAAAATTAAAACTTGTATGAGAAATCAATATTGAACTCCGAAATGGTTGTACCTATTCGCGAGCAAATGCAGTTGGAATCGCGTTTTCAAATGCAATTCAAGAAAATGGGGTCACGTATATAGACTTTGGGGTTTTCATCCAGCAGATTTGATTCCAATTGCAAAAGCCAATGCTACAAGAGAATGAAAAACAGAAAATTACAAAGTTTCTAAAGAAAAATATACGTGTCCGATTGCGAGTGCAATTTCCACCGAAAACCACCAGATTTGATCTCTGCTGCATCCCGTGTCGTCACAACAAATCGTATCGGATTACAAAACGTCTATTCGTAACAAGAGTGGAACACCTCCTCCTGGCTCATTTGTTTTCGCGCAGTGTAAATTAGCAAACCGTGACTTTGTGTGAACTATCTTCCGATTCAGCTCCAGGTGCTATATGCCCAGCATGTTTCCCATATATACGCGACGTACCCATAGTTCGATGTTGACCCATCCCGACGTCATTTGCCTATATCACATGGCGATGTATAGGTATATGCCAAAGCGAGTGTACAACTCCTTCGAAATGCGGTTATCTTCTCGGAATCGCTTTGCTGGAAGTTGCACTTCTGCCATTCGGTTTAATTTCTCGAGAATCTTGTTTCCACTTTTTACACCTCGTGAACAATCGATGCCCAGATCATTTCACATGCACCAGCAGGACCAGAGCACCAGCCAGCACCCCATAAAACCATGGTCCCTCTCTAATGGTAAACAGGGCTGCCAGCGTTAAGGAAGAAATATCTTCTCCCCCGAAAAAAAGTTGATGAAGTGCCAACGATAATGACGTTGGAGTGTGCACCTAAGTGGAACCATTTTTAATGGTATGGAGTTGCGATGCTGATGCTGGTTGCCTATTTGCACTGAGAACCTCAAACTAATTCCGCCAGCAAAAGAGATCGATTGCGATCGCAACCTATTGGCACATCCAGAGGTGAGGAGTGTTGTGGATTCTGGAGCATAAAACCTACAGAGTTTTACCTATTGTACATAGAGGTATGTGGTGTGTCTATAAGAATGAGTTGAGTTCTTTTTGATTAATAACCACCGATAGGGATGCACAAAAATAAATAAAACTCTTGTTGTTGTTGGGAGATGGAAGAGTTGGAGAGTTTTGCTCCTGCTGCTGATCAGCGAGCTCCTGCTTCGAGAAATTGCAGATCGAAATATATTCGTTAAAAGATTAAAAACTCACTCAGTGTATTGCATCTTGATAGTGAAATTAATTATACATAGTCTGGAGCAGTAGGAGTAGTACGTATACCTCGTATCAGCTTACCAATATGTTTGTATATGTGTGTTCGCGTCCAAAAGCCAAGACCGAGTGAGAGATCTCCACCAGATTAACCGCGTTCGCCAACCCGCAACAAAACTTGAAAATTGGCAAAAATTCGAAGCGATCATCATCGCCGTCATCATCGGAAGAAGGAGCAGCAGCATCATTTGCCTCATCATATGCTTCAATGTAACGTGAAATGGTCAGGAGCGTAAGGAGTTCCAGTTCCTCGTTCTCCTTTTTTTTAACAGAAGTTAACTAAGCATCTGCACATGCAAATACTACATATTCGGTCGTCTGATCGAACGAGATCTATTGGATGCCACCTTTAATTCTGCATCTGCAGAAGGCCACGAAGGCACGAGCATCATTGACACCGTAACTTGACTTGGCACAGCGAGACGACGTAGCAGCAAGCTCGAAAGACATCCGAGCGGGCGGTGGTGGTGTGCCTGCATCGGTGAACACGTTTTGAAGGGGAATCTTTGTGTCACCATGGCATATACCAACCAATTGCTCAACGTCCTCGTTGGAGCTGTGTAGATCTTAATTAAGACATCAAAGGGTTGACTTGGTGGAACTCGCTGATTTGTTTCTTCGTGATTTCATTCGAAAGTGGTGTAGATATACGTGTGTTGGGGTTTCAGCAAGAGTTGAATGTTTGGGGAAGGAATTTGGCTTTCATCTGGAGCTTGTAGTTTAATTTGGGAATAAGGTTTCTGAGGAATCGAAATTACTTTGATCTGAGCGACATAAAACGGTTTTAATAAAACCCCGACAATAATTCTGTAATTCTTGAAAAAAGGCGAATTTTAAGTAGATTGCCCTTAAATTGCTGCAATGTTATTCTTGGTAACATACGCTTGACCATTGTGTCTGTGATCGCTACCCCAAATAGCGTTTCAAGAGCTGCCTCAACTCAACCCCTGCAAGTTATAAAAATTCTCAATCAATAGCTGTGTGGGGTGGGGCCGTGATAGTAATTTAACTCGGGTGTCTGAGATTCCACTACACTATACTGACTGCACTATACATCGTCCCAAAAGAATAAAATAGTTCATTAAGCTAACGAGAAGAATGTCTCAACAGACTGCTGCTGAACACCTTTCTGAATGTCCGTCAGGCGCTTACAACGTGTCCGATCATTTACCTCTTGCGAAAAGTTTTATGAAGAAATTCCGAACTGCAATAATCCCCAAAACCAAAAATGCATACCGACCGATCATCATAGCTTTGTGCGAGGATGTGCTTGGCATATGTCGATGCTAAGAGTAAGACAAGCTACCGGGCTGTCAAGATCAAGAAAATACACATAATCTCATCTTAGAAAATCTGATGAGCTTAAAAAAACGTTTTTGAAAAGCACGTCAAACTATTGATTCATGGACTTATGGAATTTTTACCGATCGAAGCAAAAATCGATCATTTAGAGTTGATCATAAGGATCTATATGCGTTACTTTAAGCAACTCTGTGTCCCTCGGTGGTGACTTCAAAATTGTTTGGTGGAGGTTCATCAATCAAATCCACGATTGGTAAGGGACTAAGATAAGGAACTAAATCTGAAAAAAGGAGGAATGTCTTAGCGGGTTTTTGGAAAGTGTCGACTTATAGAACGCATCAAACCCACGCGTCTAAAGTCATTTAAAGAGACAGATCAACAGATCAGAAAATCTGATGACTCTTTTAGTAAGTCCAAAATAGGCTTCAAGACTTCAATCGTGTAGAAGGATTGAAGGCTCATAGAATTAGTTCTCAGCTCTTTTAACAGGTTAAAGTCGTGTGGCACTGACGAGGTAATAGACAAACTGTTATGTCTTTGAAATATTTATCTACTTTCTTCTGAGGACCTTAACGTTTTTTGGCTCCATTTTACTTGTCAGTGCGTTAAGGTCGTTTTTTAGAGCTAAGTGGTAAGACTACGCCTAATTTTGTGTCTGGAACGATCGAGATCGGTAAACCCGTTTGTTACAAACTTATTATGGCAGGGGGTCATTAAATTCAGACCCTTTTTCTAAGGGCGAACTATGTAACTATGATGTCGTACGGTCCAAGATGGGGTTTCGACAAATGCAAAACGTTGTCCCTATTGGAAAACCTTCTTGATGAGACACTTTGTACCAATAATCATAACAGAAGAGTCGTGGTCGCAATTAAAAAAAATACCCGAAAACTATGTTCAAACGATTGGCAGATGTTAAAATCTTGTCAGAACTTAACTAGCAGGTCTACAAAATTCAGTCCTGAAATTCGCCCGACGCGAATGTAGGGCTCGACTTGTCGTTGATTTTTTTTGATATGAACAGTCCGGGCTCGGCTACAAAGCAGTTTTTCTCGTGTCTTTTTAAATGTCTCCTTAATAGGGCCCTACTTGTGGACACTTTTTATTTGAGTAGTCCGCTTTCGCCTACAGAACGGTTCTTCCTGTCGTGAGTTTTGAAACGCCCCAACATGTCGTTTTTATTTTTTTGATATTAACAGTCTGGGTTCGCCTACAGAGCAGCTCTTCCTCTCATGGTGCAAACTTTTTTATTTGAAAAGGACGCCATCGTAACCTGCAGAACAGTTATGCCTCTCGTGACTCTCGAAGAGCTCTAATAGGGTTCAATATGTCGTTCATTTCTCGAATATTCCAATACTTGATGTGAACCGTCCGGGCTCGGGTTCAGAACAGTTCTTCCTCTAGAGACGTTTGAAATACTCTAATCGGGGTCTAAATGGTGGACACTTTTTGTTTAAACAGTCCACTTTCGCACCTATAGAACAGCTCTGCCTGACTGACGTGACTTTTGAAAGGCCCTAATAAGGGCCCTACATTGCCGGCCACTTTTTATTTGGACAATTCGCCTTCGCCTACGGAATGGTTCTAATTCTCTTGACTTTTTGCACATTGCATTGATTTGGGCAATCGACAGCTTGACTACAAATCAGTTATTCCGCTCGTGATTCTTGAAAGGTTCTAAAAGGGTCCTATATGCTGGACCCTTTCCTATATGCTGGACTTTTTATTTGAACAGTAAGTTTTCGCATACAGAACATTTCTACCTCGTGGCACTCCAAAGGCTCTTATAGGGCCCTTCAAGTCGCTTATTCGCTCCCTTAAATGCTTTATTTGTATGGAGACGATGGGTATAACTTAGCACGGGGCAACTACTTGAACTTTGTTTTTGAAAGGCCATAATTTAGGTTTTTAACTTCTACTCATTTCGTTGTTAAACTTAAGTAAAGGCTTAAGAGGCGGTAGAATTATGTCTCGCTAAAATAACTTTACTTTTTGGAAGCTCCATGCAATTGGGTGACGCCGCAAGCACCGCTTTCTCAGGACTCAGGCTCAGGTGAGCCTGGTGACTTCGCTTAGCATAGTTTTCGGCTTTAATTGTTAAAAATCCATTGGCACCGCGTGTTTTATGACCAATAATCTTTTAAAAAGCCTGAAACGTGTAATGACAATCAAGTCTTAGGCAAATTTGGATGCGTCGTAAAAAAGCATCAGTATATAAAAGCCTCAATATCTCTTGAAGGATCTATGTAGACCTTTTGCACCTTTTGAAGCGTTCTCTCTTTGAAGCATTTTAACTGATATTAGGGGTTGTAGATGTGACCTTTCTGAAAAATTGCTTCAGCCTTAACAACTTTCTATTTCGTGCGATTTTTGTAGTTCCTTGTAGAGCTACAAAAAAAATATACAAGCTTTCATAGACTTAACCGTATCCCTTCCGAAGGACATAAATGACACAACTGAACACCTGCAGCATGTTTATTTTCAAATAAACCTACCGGACGTACCCCTATTATTCGCTGAAATCAATAACGTCCACGTGGGTTAGGCAAGAATAAATCGTATCTGCAATTGTTGCACATCGCGTATACTATGACACACTTGGTGACCAAATCGAATAAAACACTCACTCACCGGACACGGCACGGACAAAAAAAAGGTATAAAAACGAATTGGAAATTCTCTTATTAAAATTATCGTTTCTCGAAATCGAAAGATTATCAAATTCCTGGGAAGTCCACGTTCCTTGCGCTCTTTTCATTTTTTTTTTTTTTGTTTCGTTATTCAATGGGAATTTATACAAACCCGATGCATGTGTGCTGCTATGTAATCTGCGTTGCATATCCGTATTCTTTGCCTCCGCAGCACTCGTATATGTGTTCTTGGAGTTGAAGTTGCGGAGCTTATCCCAGCATCGCCATCATCATCTTCGTTGTCGTTGTTGTCATCCTGAATTCGAATTCACTAGGAATACTATTGTCGTTTAATTGTAAATTTTTTTAAGCGTGCGAATGGGTTGCATTTAAATTTGCACACCCGGTTCCACTGGACATGTACATCGCCTGTATGGATCCTAATTAAGGCGAATGTGTCTTCTCGTTACAGAAACAAAAGATCTAAGCCCAAGCGATTTGAACGAACAAGCCGATGCAGCTTCCTCGGCGGACATAGATCAGTCGGCTGAACCGCGAACCCCATACACCACAGAATCCCTGATGGAGGAGAACCGCCCCTCCTCGAGTACGCCACGGACACTTTCACCACCCTCTGATCCCGAAGCTGATGATCACAATTCCCCCTCGGTGCGATCCGATCGTCAATCGGAGGCGGATTCTCCCTCCGATCATGATGATTCAATAATAGTTCCTGCTGCCACAGTTGCCGCTGCAATTCCTAAGCTACGGCTAAATGCTCTGCTAGCATCAGATCCTGCTCTCAACCCCGACGCAAGGAATTTAAAGATCCTCCATGAGGAATCGACAAAAAATCATCAACTTGAGGAAACCATTACAACCTCTGCCGAGCCAAAGGTCCCAGCGAAGAATCAATCACCAGCTGTGGTGGATAATACGCAGCGAGTGAAGGTCTTTATGTGTCTTCCGTGTGGCATCGGGTTTTCATCTAGATCGACGCTGGAGGCACATCAGGCCTACTATTGTTCTCACAGGTTTGTATAGAAAAAATGGCCGCCTTTGCAAAAAAAAAATATTCAGGAAAATACATCTTTTTACAGAAAAGAAGCCGATGAAGATCCAGCTACCGCTGGCACTGGAAGCACCGCGTCAGGTGACAAAAATTCCACCATCACATCCGGTGAGCCATCGGCGAAATCCATAAAGACTGGCAAGCAGTACGCTTGCACACAGTGCTGCTACAGTGCCGATAAGAAGGTCTCGTTAAATCGTCACATGCGAATGCACCAAAGCTCACCGGCACCAAGTTCGAACACCTCGAACGGTGGTGAAGATAGTTCTAGTCAAGTGAGTAGTTGTCGGTGTTGCCACACAACTTTCGTTTATAGCTGTGTGTTGCCAAATATATGCTTATTGAGACATTTTTTTTTTTGCTTTCTTGCAGCAAATCGATCGTTACTGCTCTGAATGTGATATTAGATTCTCGAATGTGAAAACGTATCGGGCGCATAAGCAACACTATTGTAGTTCCAGACGCAATGATGGGTAAGTGTCTATTTCTAGGCTTGGTTAGGTTTGGTTGAAATTTGGCACCATCCGTGCCACAAGAATCATAGACTGTAATTTTGCACAGAACAACAAAAAGGATGAGTTAGAATTAAATATTGAAAAGTGAAAAATTACAACAATTTACAATTCTACACCGGTGTAATTTTTCACTTTTCAACGATACGTTCGGTTAGCTTTTTAATTAAGTTGTTCGAAATAGTTTCGAAATAAACACGTTAAGTTTGGTGAGTAAGACCGGTATGAAATCGAAAATGAAATCGAACTAATCGAATAACTGATCCTAGGGAGTCAGGTGCTGGCGACTATTCCACTCAAACGTTCTTAATGGAATGAGCAGGAGGTATCGTGACGTTTCCAAGTAGTCAATTGATTTCGCAATCTTAAATTTACTTAAGTTTTAAATTTTTAATTCCTATTTTTAGTTCTTGGGGAGTAGTTGTAAAGCGGTCTTACCTCTTACGTCCACTTGTCTTGGATGTTTAAAAATGATTTGAAAGACTAGTGGCTTTTTTTAGCCTGCACCAGAGGTAGTTCTTGGGGCGTGGGTCGTCGCGTCAGTGTAAAAATATATCGACCTATCGCCAGAAAGACTTCATCCCAGAATTCAATGGAGCAATGGTAACCTAAACCTTTTTGTTAGGGTTTAACGTGGGATTAAATGCAGTCTTTTTTTGGAAGAGATATCAAACTGATTTAGAAATGGATTGTGGCAATCTTCTTGACTAGACCACAATTAAATTTGGACGAATTTTGTCAAAAGGTCTTTTGAAGTAAAATGTGAATTAGAGGTTGTCTCACAATGAAGCCAATAATGGTGCTTATGTTGTCTCTGTCTGCGCAACATAAGCACCAAGCCGTACCCCAAGTTTCAGCTTTAGCTTGATTTTAAGACCATTAACCTTCGCAAATACAGACGGACGGGCTTACTTACTTACTTAAGGTGGCGCTACAGTCCGGGGTGGACCTGGGCCTCAGCCAACAAGCTTCGCCAGCCAGCTCTGTCTATAGCTAGCCGTCTCCAGTTTCGCACGCGAAGTTGGCTGAGGTCCCCTTCCACTTGCGTGCGCCACCTGAGTCTCGGTGCTCCTCTACCGCGCCGTCCTGCGGTGTGGATTCGAAGATTTTCCGGGCCGGGGCGTTGGTGTCCATCCGCTCTAGATGACTCTAGACGGACGGGCGGACACGACTTAATCAATTCACCTGTTTGTCTCTATTTTTAATAAACGCCTATTGTGGCTCTCGCTCGCAGATATTTTTGCTAGAAAGCGAAAAAAAAATCTTAATATTATAAGAAAAGACTCGTGGACGTTACTGTCCTAAGGATCAAAATATTTAAGTCGCGCCTGCTTCTGGGGGCGTTTTAAACCGTAAATCTATTTTTAACGCCTTTCAAAGGAAATTTAAGACAGGAAACATGCATAACACAATTTTTTTGTTTTTGCGTCTAAGGTTGACGCCACATCTAATTTCGTTTGAAAATTCAAATTTGGTTTTATTTATAAACCTCTGAAATAGGACGGGGAATCAAACGGTCCTTCTTAAAAGGCCTGTAGCTCCTTGCTGGCAGCAGCTTCGACTCGGTGTGGAGTTGATCTTGGTTTGGTGGCACATCAAGTGACATTGGGTGTTTGTGTTGCCGAACTTTGGCAGGTCTGAATATGCCGCCAGTTTGTGTCACTTAACTGCGCCGTCCAAATTGGGCAGCGTAGCTTAACACGAAGCGTCTAATAGCCTCGCAGGTGGCGAGAAGCGTTTCTTTCTCCATCTGACCGGTACCGGCTACCTGGTCATTTGTATGCGCAATCGGGGACGTTTTCGGTGTGCATGTGTGAACGCGCCCATATGAATGTACTCCCACCGACAGGGTAGTCAGTACCGGTAAGCCGGCTATGAAATGGACCTAATGCTTCAAGTGCTTTCGCGACCGGGAAGAGAAGAAGAGAGACTACTTGCTTACTTACTTAATTAAAGGTGGCGCTACAGTCCGTGGTGGACCGGGGCCTCAGCCAACAAGCTTCGCCAGCCAGCTCTGTCTCTAGCTAGCCGTCTCCAGTTTCGCACGCGAAGTTGGCTGAGGTTCCCTTCCACTTGCGTGCGCCACCTGAGTCTCGGTGCTCCTCTACCGCGTCGTCCCTGCGGTGTGGATTCGAGATTTTCCGGCCGGGGCGTTGGTGTCCATCCGCTCTAGATGACCCAGCCATCGTAGGCGTTGTGTTTTGACTCTTTTGGCTAGGTCGGTATCGCTGTACAGCCCGTACAGTTCGATGTTATATCTCCTCCTCCACTCTCCGTCCGAAGAATTTTCCTCTCGAAGCAGCCTAAAGTGTTTTCATCCGCCTTTGACAGGGTCCATGCTTCTGCACCGTAAAGCAGGACTGGGATGATGAGGGTCTTATACATGGACACTTTAGTTGCTCGAGAGAGGACTTTGCTACTCAATTGCCTTCTTAGCCCAAAGAAACATTGATTTACAAGAGTTATCCTCCGTTTGATTTCAGCGCTGATGTCATTAAAGAAGAGAGATTGGCCAGTAGAATTTGATCAGTTGGATTTTCTAGCTTGTTTAGTGAGATAATTCGGGCAACCTTCCAAATTCCTGGGATATGCCGGTAATCTAGCAAAAGCCAGACTTTTTGAGCATCATTATTGAAATCCTGTATGGGCCAAGCCTTGGAGGGTTTAGCCTTCGTTATGGCAGCCGCACCGCGCTCCGAAGTAAAACTGTTAGAGGGATTACACTTGCAGGGAATGCTTTGGTGCTTCTGTGCAGGGTTCTCATGTGTACCACTGAGAATGCGAAGTCCTTTTCATCTCGTTTCACTTGCACTTTCTGGTCCTGATAAGCTTAGTCATTTTAGGGGCAACCATAACTTCTAGATTGCGAGCTTAATTTAAGATTTTTATCGGGGGAAGGCGATTTTAATACCTTATCTTATAGGGAAAGAAGGGCTATGTGTACAAAACGTCTTTTGCGGATGACAAGGGGTTTGCTTTTGAATTCATCATCCTTGTTTGCTTTTATAGCCTATAGACCTAAATCCAGCACTTTTAGTGGTCACCAAAGGTGCATAAGATGTTTTATCTAGCTCGATTATCGCTCGTCTATAAAGACCATTTTGTGTTTACCTACATCTTTCCGGACTTCCAATTGTTTGCGACCTTTCAAGGATTACTTATTTGGCTAATTAGAAACTATTTTCTTTGCCATGGATGGCTGGGTTGGAATCCAGGTGCGCGTCCTTGCCGTCCTGACTCTTCTATGAGTACTCCTGAGCAACGCCTACGAGTTTCATACCCGGATACCACTCACAGCTTTCTTATATTTTTTTTTCAATGGTCGAGAGATGGTTTATCCAGGGCTTATAAGCATAATATGATCTTCATCTTAACCAGCTTCGTGATAGAGAAGAAGAGTAACAATATTCCTAGTAATGAACCTAAGAAAACCGACGAGATTTAAGTTGCGATCGATCATTGTCAATTACTGCTATTAAGACATATTCTTTGGAGGACCATACTATTCAACGAAAATGTTAAATTAGACGACACATCGAAGGTTTAGCTTGAAAAAGAAAGAAAAAATATGGTGTTAAAACCGAAAGACTTTCTCCGACGGCAACGATCTTTGGTGCTTCGACGTGAAGACGCTGCTCTCTTCTTAGACAATATTTTCTGCTTATATACATATTTTAAACGGGCTTTCACCCACATGGTTCTATTATCCTAAGGAACATTATCACAATTATTGCAGAACTCGGCTTACAGTGTTTCTTCGACGCAATGTGGTTGTCTTGAAAACCTTTTTTTAGGGGTTCTTGAGGGTAACTTTACTCACCCGGCAACAGTTAAAGTGTCGGGTTCATGAATGGCCACAGTCTTTTTATTTGACAACCTGCAGAATCACCACCTGTAGAAAGTTTAATAGAGGATTTGGTCCTTCCGATAGCTTGTATAATAACTCACTTGCTGTTATATGGATCATGCTGAAACACGGTCCTTCTTGACATTTCTGCTTCGGTACACACCGACACTGCCGAACTCATGTCACCACCCGGCTTTAAAGGTAAACCGATCAATCTAACTATTCATTCATACATTCCAGGAGAAGTGGAAAAATAGGTCCTTTTGTGCCCGCACCGTCCACAAATAAGGCTGCATACTTATATAATTGTAGAGGGCTCTTAACCAGCCCATCGGGTTAAGGGAAGCGTATCTGCCGTTTAGGTAGAAAAAAGGAATGAAGTTCTAAGCGATAAGCGAGTTTGTCTAGTTATAAATGACTAGTCATTGTGTATTCTGCTTGTTTCCGATTTCCCCCGTATTTCTAGTTATATTGCAGAAGCTAAGTTTACTACCCTGTCGTGTGTACGCACTCTTTTATAATACTTAAATCTTCTTTCTTTCCAGTCAAACGACACCAAAATTAGCCGAACCAAGTTTAAAAAGTGGAGGCGGCTCAGTTAGTCCACCGCAGGTGCGAACCAAAACCCCAACTCCAGCGGCTGTTGTAGCAGCTGCAGCGGCAGCCGCTGCCGCAGTAGCACCACAACCATTCATAGCGCTACCAACGAATCCCATTCTAATTATTCCATACTATTTGATACGAGCGGCCAGTATGATACCGGGACCACTGTAAGTTGCCCAAGTTCCCTCTTCCTTCGACCCTTTATGATTATAAATTTTTCCTTCCATTCCAGAACATCGGTATCATCTGGAATTGCCAATCCCGAAAGTACATGTTTCTCACTCGAAAATGGATCTCTTAAGCCAATGGCGACCGCCTTAAGCACCAGCAGCATTACGAACAACCAAATTCCGCATGTGGACACTGTGCCACGATCGCATCCTCCACCGCCAAGTACACCTTCGAATAACGATGCTAACAATGTGGCAACTCCACTCCTAACTGAGAAGAATGCTCGTGCAGCATCGGCAAATAGTTGCAGTGAATCTGTGAAGCAAATTAAAAAGGATGGTGCCGTAAGGTAAGCTACCCTTCAGCCTAGCTCGAAAAAAACGTCTATTTTAATGGTTATGTAATTTACAGGGACTTCGCACCCTTGGACCTTTCACTTCGGCGGTCGCCCATTCAACGGTCACCGCGCGTTCGCTCGTCGTCTAGCTTCATGCAGCCGGCTGACGAACGAATCGATATCGAAACCATGATGGAGGGCAAGGAGAACCTTTCCATCGACAGCGGTAGTATGACGCCCGAGCAAATCGTCTGTGCCCCATCCCTGCCCAACAGCCCATCCATGAGTCCATCGCCCAAGCGGAGAGCGCTCAGTCCGCGAAGCAGCAGTGCCGCTTCAATGTCACCCGTTATGGACCACCACCTTCCACTGAGATCGATCCTGCCCGCTGACATTGCCATGAAACTGACTGAGTCCAACATCATTCCACCTCTCATTGCCAAGCAAAACTTGGAGCTGGCTTTTAAATTGTCTTCAGCATCTGCAGCTGCCGCAGCCGCCGCCGCTGCGGCTGCATCGGTCAACAGTAAGCAAAATGAGCCGGGAAAAACGTCCCTATTGGGTATGCCGGGTGCACCTATAAGTGTGGGTGCGGCATCGAGTGGTCAGCCACAGATCTTTGTCAAACAGGGAGTGTCCAAGTGCAAAGAATGCAATATCGTATTCTGTAAGTATGAAAACTACTTGGCCCACAAGCAACACTACTGTTCGGCCAGAAATCAAGAAGACGCCGAAAACAAGATTAGCACTCCTCCGTCGGCATCCAATGCCGGTGTCGAGACCAATCCGATTGCATACCAACAATTGATTTGTGCAGCGTGCGGTATTAAATACACCTCACTGGACAACTTGAGGGCCCACCAAAAGTTCTATTGCCCTAAAGGAGGTGGCGACGCTGCCGCTGCCCCACCCGCTCCCAAGGAAAAGTGCGCAAAGTGCAAGGTCGTTCATGAAGTCGGGCAGCCGTGCCCACCCATAGCTGCAGCTGTGCAGCAAGGTTCCTACAAGTGTCCCGTTTGCGATGTGGTAAGTTTGACCGCTGCTGAGAGTCGGAAGCATCTCGAAACGCACGGCAGTGTGAAAGCGTTTCGCTGCTCAATTTGTCGCTACAAGGGCAATACCCTGCGGTAAGTTTCCACCTTAGTTCAATACGAGGAATTCTCTAAGTTCTTTGATTTCGATTTACAGTGGGATGAGGACACACATTCGAATGCATTTTGACAAGAAAACATCCGACTTTAACGAGGAGAACTACATGTCGTGCATCTTGGAGGATGATGGCCTAGAGATTCCGAGTCCAGCGTCTCTAAACCAGGAGCAACTGTCGCAATTTGCTGCTGCTCAACAACAACATCTGCTGCAGCAACAACAGTCTTCGGCCCAGCAGCAGCAACAGCATTCACCACAGAATTCCCAGCAGATATTCAATTGTGAAATTTGCAACTACTCATCCTCCTATAAGGGCAACGTGGTGAGTTTCAGCGGCGAAGTCTTTTCCCAGATTAGTGCTAATTTTCGTTTATTTTCAGCTACGCCACATGAAGTTGGTTCATCCACAACCCGGAACGTCGCCTTCAATATCCCCCGACATGATGATAGAAGACATTGAACCCGCAACTCATAGCGTCAACGGAGACAATGGCAATAGTCTTCCCGAGGGGTAGGTACTATACCATCACCTCCAAAGATTCACCTTCTATGTTGATCCTCTTTTCCTTTCAGTTTCACAATCAAAACCGAACCATTCGAACCAACTGCCAACGCTATCACTCGGAATAACAACAACTCAACCCCGAACCATCAGCAGCAGCATTTGGTGGAACCACTGGCTCAAGTCAAATCTGAGCCAATGGAGATTGCAGACGGCGTTATAAGGTCATTGTCGGTGCCGCCACCACCCCCACTCAATTCAACGTCACCCTTGTCGGGCGATGAGAATTCTCTGCTGAGAAACTCAGCTTCGATTGGCTCCGCTGCGCTGCCTTTCAACCAAAAGTACTGTCAGACGTGCGACATCACCTTCAACTACATGAAGACCTACCTAGCGCACAAGCAGTTCTACTGTAAGAATAAAACTCGTGGCGAAACGGACAGTCCAAGTCCAGTGCCGCCAGTGCAATCGCCAACAATGTTGAACAAAAACAAGGAGAACTTGGAAGCGGCTTTATTATAGAGAGCGACGAGTCTCATAAGAACTTTTAAGTTTGTGAATATCGGAGGGGAATTGATGTGGTGGAGATGTTGAGGGGTGATTGATAGAGGCCGCGAAATCATTTAAATCTCTCTTGTGTTTGCAATTGCAGAAATTTAACGATCCTCAATCAGACTGCAAAGGTCGCTAGACGCTGTGTTTGAAGTCCATAACTACTCTGTGTAAGAAGGTAACTTTTCCAGCACCCAACTTAAACTCTGTTTGACGAAAATTGTCAGTACAGGAAAGATAGGACGCTTGCTTTTAACTTTGACATTAATGTCTTAAATAAACTTATCCTTTTTCGGAGGCGTAAAATTGTAAAAAAGTAATAAATAGGCTAAAAAAAACTCCTTACTAAGGAAACCGGGACTTTTTTAATGAAAAATATCAGTTTCAGGGGCAATATTCGTATTTTTGGACTCACCGTGGAGTAATGAGAGAATGTTATGGCTAACCAAAGCTTTTCCCCCTGAACACTGCACTGGTAAAGTTTTATAGTGCTTTTATTTTGTTACACTTAAAGCTTATACCATGTTTCTACCGAACATAAATCCGTGATTAACGTAGATCCTCAACTAATTTCAATTAAATCTCGAAATTTACAATACAGATGTAAATCAAGAATTTTAATTGGCCAGCGATTGAAATCCCCCCATAAATTGCGTTCAGCCTTTTCATACACGTGCTTATCCTTCACACACGTTGTTAACTGTGAAGGGCTTGAAAAGGGAAACTGAAACTTTCCGCGTATGACAAATCTGTCATAAATACGTTTCCTAAAGAACCAAAATGACAAAAAAGGAGTTCGCGTGTCTAATAATCTTATGTTTTTTCTGTGGAGACACCTAAGGATTTATATTTAATCGTTGTAATTTTTGACGTAAGGCCTACAAATGTCTAAATGCCTTTCGAAGAAACCTGCTCCTGGCATATTCCGCTTGAAATGCCCCACATTTGTAAATGTTTCGGATAATTTACGAATGTCACCACAGAATTGTCACAGTGCCACAACTTATAGGGTAAAATAATTACATTGATGTCGCACATGCATGAAGAGTGAAAAGCACGGCAGCTGTCATATGAGGTATCCAAGAACAGCTGCTTGCCAGCGATTTACGTTTTTATAAATTCTAATCTGCTTGTCGTTAAATATTATTTGACATAAGATGTTTATTTTTGGCTGTTTGATATTTCTGCTTGGCCAAAATATAGCCTTATAAGCCTTATAATAAGCCTCGCTTTAGGGGAGCAGTAAAGTGTGTGCCATTGTTAAGGCTATGCCACAAAAATGAATTGCAGTTTGCTTTGTCCAGTTCGTTCCCTTTGCCTTACAACCGCGTCGAAAATATACATGCGATTGAAAACCATAGAAAATGTCAATAAATCAGCAGGAACACAAACCACCGCAGAAGTCAACAATTCCAGTTTTACAGAAACGTCAAAGCGCGCGTAAAAATTCAGCACAATTAATTTTTGCGTTTTTTGCGTGCGTTTTTAGGTTTCTTTGAAGCTGGATTATTGGCTTTCGCGGTGGTTTGTGTTCTTGTTGATTTGTTGGCATTTTCTATGTAGGTTTTCATGGCTGTTTCATAACAAGCGCGTCAGCATGAACGTGAAACTAGAAAAATCGTTTGGCAATACACAATGAAATCGATAAATCTCGACGACTGTTTTGCCTGCAGTGCCAGGACATTGAAGTTCTAAAATTTGTTGACTTTCGGACATATATTTATAAGATTTTTTTTAGTGTAAAATTTTTCACACAATTCGGATTAGCGAATTGGGGCGAGGTTTTTTTAAAACCATACGTTGCCCTTGATTCAAATTCATTTGACAAATCACTCGAGACTGTCGCGTTTGTTTTGAAACTGCCATCACATTCGTATTGAGAAACTGAACATCTGAACATCTGTCTTCATGTATTGAACGTTAAGGAACTTTCTTGGTACATCATATCGGCTAGGAACCATTTCAAGAATACCTATGTATCATGACACTTTAAAACTTTTTAACCTTCACACCCCACCGCAATAATTCCTGGTTACCTGCTTCGCATACTTTTAAAATTTCATATGGATTTGTTATAAACAAATCCTTGCAAAAAAATAAATATTGAAAATAATTTCAATATAAGCCATGTTGTCTTCTTGTTAATTATTAATAATTATACTTTTATTTCTTTTTATTTCAAAGAAAGTAAAATATCATAAAATATGATGCCAAAGTTAAATTTAACATAACAAAATCACTGTACTATAAATATATATAAATAATAAAGATATCTAACTAAAAAAAATAAATACCTTTATTTCTTAGCATTATGATCATGTTCTTGTTGAATGTTGAACAATTTTCTTATTTTAAACTTCTCAGTTTTTACTTATCTTTGTTTATACTATTATTTTTTTAGTTTTAGAAAAATGAATCAAATATCATGTAAAAACTAAACATAATTATTATTCTATTTATAAATAAGTTAAAAATAAAAATAAATAATAGTTTTATATACATAATCCATTTAAAATTTGAACACAACTCAGAACCATCACCTACTAAGAATATTTCTCTAAATTCTGAATATTGCGAAAAGCAAAAAGAAAAAAACTCTTCAATATTACACAATGTTTATCTTATATTGAATAAAGAAAGCAAATTGAATATATCCTACACTAAAATAAAACATTTAAATGTTTCAATAAAAACTATATTCAATGGCGTTTATTTAGTTCATTTATTGATCAATAAAAAAGTAGGAATTCAAAACAAATTAATGTTATTAAGTTTTCTGCGAACTGTAATAGAAAACAAAACATATTCCATCTTTTATTAAGTCTTAAAAAGGTTTAAAATATTATATATATATATAAAAGAAGAAATAACAACAAAACTATTGCTAATATGACAATAAATATTTATTCCAAAAATTAAGACAAACATTTTTCATTGTATTTGTATTTTAGAAACACACCGCTTCTCAAGCCGTTCTCGAAAGACAAAACCTCCAAAGAAACTTACAGAATACAAAATTTTCTTCTAAATTCTTACAATCAGCTAATTTAACACAGACATACTTGAATGTACACAAATTCGCACACACCCCGAAAACCTTTGGTGAATTCGAATATTTTGACACTTTCGAAGATTTTTTAGAGTTTTAAAATGAAGGGTCAATTTATTGGCGATTGAAACAACCCCCGGTGGCGACATGCAACTACGTCAGCCTTCAAAAACTTTCCGGTTTTATCATCCGTTTCTGATTTACTTGTATGTAATTGAAATAAGAAATAAACAAAAACTGACCCATAAAACGAAAGCGGGAAAGCATACGTCTTCTTCATTGAAGTTTTGGTCAATCAACAAACAGTCATAATTTCAGATTTTGACGTTGTTGCAGGTGTCAACATTTCCATTCTTCAATAAATTTTTGTTTCGATATTTTTTTCTAGGATTTTGTTTTTTAGATATCCGGATTGATAAAAAAACTAACGGGCACTTCACATTCAACTTAGAGTGAACCATTGTCGTAACCTCTCATAATAATTAATGAATTATTTTTTTCACCTCGTAAAAAATATTTTGTCAATTTGTTTGTTTTTCTTTGCATTCTGACAGATAACCAACAAATGTGTTCACGTTATAAAATTAGAGTAGAGTACTCTAAGCACATTCGGTTCAGAATACGCTCAAAGTGCTGCTCGAGTTCTGTTTAGTGCTCGACTCTGATCTGAACTAAAAAACCAAACGCCCATAGTTGTTTTAACACGAAAAATTGTATGTTCAATCTAGCGTACAATTTTTTGCCGATTCTGATTAAATTGCCGAACGGCTAATAAAGTTTTTCGTGTCCATCTCGTTCGCACAGAGAACTTCCATTTGCAACCGTTTCATTGTTTTCATATTAAGTAAAAGGGATGCATCAAAGGCTAAAACATGAGGTACGTGCGAGATGGTTGTGCGACAAACTAAAGGGAAGTTTCTAGAAAGAATAGTTTCTAGGAAAGAAACCTCTCGGAGGGTTCTTCAGGCCACATCGAAGGCAAATTCTCCCTCCTATTTGAACATGGAATGTACCAAAACTTTTTCGAGTAAGTATTTTGATATGGAACAGAGAAAGATTTTCAGAAGATGCATTGTGTTCACACCCTAATGCCCGGACGCATTCCAGCCCCTGACAGCATTGCCCTTAAGTTGAAAAGTACTAGTGGAAAATTATCAAAGAAGAAATTTCAAGAACCAGATTCATTTGCATAGGTAGTCGGATCTTTGAATTGCGAACGGAAATAAATGGCTCTCAAATAGCCAAATGTTAGGTTCGATGAACAAAAAGATACTTTTAAAACCATACAAGATCCCAAAAAAGCCCATTTGGGGGCAAAAGTAGTTTCAAACAGTAAATGAAATAAGAGAAAGTTTGCTAGATTAATCAAGTGAGGCTAAAGCCGCGTTGTCACAACCAACAGGAACAGAAACAGAAACACAATTTCATACATTAGCAACCAAAAAGCATTCAGCGAATTTAGGTTTCAGTTGCTAATGTATGGGATTCTGTTTCTGTTCCTGTCTTACGTTGCTTGTGATAGCGCAGCTTAAGCCGCAAGTGGAAAAAGTAAAACAGCAATACGAACATTTGGCTTTACGATGAAGACATTAAGCGGGGACCACAAAGCAGCCTCAGGCTTCGCCCCGTTACAATACGTGGGCTTTGAACCGGCTTTGCAATGACATTTCGCTCATGGAGAAAAAGCTTTTATTACGCAGTCACTACGTTCTCCAAGCATGCCACGATAAATATAAAAATACGCACACACACCCCGAAAGCCCTGGAAGCTTAAGCTGTGTAGTGTGTACCTACATAATTATGTGGAACATTCGTGCCTAACTAACAAATAAATAATACGCAATTTGGCCCAAAATGTAGACACACTCAGAGATTTTGCTGATATCCGTGCATCACCAACACACTTGCACTCACAAATATAGTCAAAGTCAGACTGATTGACTTCGTGTATGGGATCGAAATCAACCTCCATTTGCTTCACACGAAGCAAAAGTTCAGCACATCTGAACTCGTGCTGGGCTTCTGAGCCTCATTACGTATTATTACGTTTTCTCTTTGCGCACTCTTTCTCTTTGAAAACAACATTTTGAAACCGAGCTTCATTGTGTTAGGGAACACTGAAATCGTATGGCTGAACTGTAAACGTCAAGCCGAGGCCAAGCCCAGGCTGCCTTGTGGTTCCCGCACTACGTTCATACGACGAAACTAGGTCAATGTGCGCTCTGAAAATGCACTCGAACTTTTAGTGCCGCCAGGAAGCCAGGAGCTTTCGTAACGCGACAATTCATCAAACGCAAAAAGAAAGGCCCTAAACTATGAAATTGCACTGCACAATTTGACACATAAAGTGAAACGTCAGGTGGCACATAAAGTGAAACGTTACCCAGGGCCATAAATTACAGAATAACTAGATATCCAACTTTGGACATGTAAAAGCTTTGCCTACAAGCTGAAATTGATGAATTTATCCATCCTCTGACATTTGTTGACAAATTGTAATATTTTTGGCCTGGGGTTCGTCGAATAAAACTCAATTTCACTTTTATAACCACGCAATGAAACACTATATTTATCAAACAAACTTATTTAAACTCAGATCACACTGTTATTCAACTTTACTATTTAGAATTCAACACTTTATTTCAACTCAATCACTTTTTTCTTTATTACCGATTTTCACAAGTCCACGTTTAAAATATAACTGTCCCGTACGAGCCTGTCACCCGTGTATTTATACAAAATTAAGCACCTTCTAGTACGTTCCATACCCCCTTTGGTAATTTTCCATTGGTACTCCTCCGCTGAATTCCAAGGAGGGGAAATCGAAACTCGAACTTCGAATATGACAGCTGCTGTCAGATGACTGAAATGACAGTTGGGTATGTTCGTTTAGTGAATCGAGTGGGTGCGTTTGTAGAGTGAATCGATGGGTGCATTCAGGGACTCCTGCGAGTTGTTTTATTTCTTGTCGCCACATAACAAAATGTTAGTAAATTGATTCAAAATGTGTTCGATGTCATTCCGTTGGGGGGAAGGATTCGGATCTTAAAGCTTAAGCTTGAACGATCGACTCTGGCTCTGGTTCAGGTTTATACACCAAATCGAGAGTCAGAGTATGAGTCCTTTTTGAACGAAGTTGATGCTGCCCTGGACAGAGTGGCAGAAATGAACTTCTTTCTCCTGATGGGTGACTTCAATGCACATGTGGGTACGGACGACAGTACTTGGAGGAGTGTGATCGGGAGGCACGGTGACTCGGATCAAAACAGGAACGGAGGGAAGTTGTTGGACTTTTGCTGTGCATATGGCTTGTCCATCATGAACACCTTTTTCCCACACAGAGACATTCACAAATACACATGGTACAAGCACAGTTTAAGTCAGAAGTCACTGATTGATTTCTTTGTTGTACCATCGTGTGTTCAAAGAATGATTTGTGATGTTAGAGTTTTCAGGGGAGCTGAGTTGTCAACAGATCACCACTAAGTGCTGTGTAAATTGTTCTTCAGTGACAGTATTTCTTTGCCACTCTGGCGAAAACCAAGACTGGTGGGAAAGGTTGCAGGATGCTGACTCTGATTTCAAAGAGCGCTTTGCACAGCATGTTTCGGAGATGTTTGAACGAATTCCAACGGACCTTTTGAATGTAGAAGAGGAATGGCAGCTGTTTTTATCGGCATTCATTGCCTGGCTTGGGGTAGCGGCTGGTGGTGAGAAAAGAACTGCTTGGTTTAAAACGCATGGAGTTCAAGAAGCCATCAGAGAGAAGAAGAGAGCCTACATTGTGTGGATCCAATGTAGAAACTCAACTTCTCGAGCCCGGTACAATGAGGCGAGAAGGACTTCCAATCTGGCAGTCAGAACAGCCAAGGAACAGGAAAAAGTTCGGCGAGAAGTTGGAGCACGATTACAGATCTGCAAACAAGATATTTTGGCAGACCATTCGCCGGCTCAGAGGTAGGAAGTTGAATATCATTCAAGGGGTTAAATCTAAGGACGATACACTTCTGTCAAATGAGAGCGATGTCTTGCGCAGACGGAGAGAGCACTTTTCGGAGTTGCTCAACTCCCAACAGGGCACTGAAGATGGCATTCCCACTGCTGACGAGATAAAGGCGGAGAATAGTAGACGAAGTCACTAAAGCGATTAAATCGCTAAAAGTTGACAAGTCTGCTGGAGTTGATGAAATCCGGCCAGAAATGCTCAAGGCAATGGGTGAAGAGGGTGTTAAATGGCTAACACGTGTCATTAAGGTGGCCTGGGATAGCGGGAAGGCACCTAGCAATTGGCAAACCGGAGTTATAGTGCCCATTTTCAAAAAAGGGAACAGGAGAAATTGCGCCAACTACAGGGGCATATCTCTCTTGAGTCTTCCGGGAAAAGTATTTGCGAAGGTGTTGGAAACGCGTTCCAGAGCTTTAATCGAGCCTTTGTTACGGGAAGAACAGTACGGCTTTCGGCCTGGCAGAGACACAACCACCAGCTTTTTACTCTGAAGGTTATTCTTGAGAAGGCCTGGGAATATGCCAAACCAGTCTATGCGTGTTTTGTAGATCTGGAAAAGGCGTATGACCGAGTCCCTCAGGACACACTGTGGAGAGTTTTGCAGGACTATGCGCTGAGTGGGCATCTTTTGAGAGCCATCCAGTCTTTGTATGGAAACTGCAGAAGCTGTGTACGGATAAATGGCGCCAAACCCCGTCCTTTTGATGTGCGCGTTGGACTTCGCCAGGGCTGTGTTGTCGCCGCTCCTTTTCATAGCATATATGGACTGGATGGTGAAGCGCAGTCTTGGCGAGCAATGTTTCGAATTGGCTGGCATTAGGATGAGCCATCTGCTTTTCGCAGATGATTTGGCCGTCCTTGCATCATCCAAAGAGGAACTTCAACGAGCACTGGATAGGTTTGCAGCCGTCTGTGGTAAAGCTGGTATGAAAGTAAACGTGAACATATCGGAAGTGATGGTTGTTTCCCGAACTCCTGTGGAGTGTACCCTGCACATAAATGGAGTTCCATTAAAACAGGTGAAGAATTTTAAGTATCTCGGGGTCTTTTTCACTAAAGATGGGAGGAGTGATACTGAGTTGTCTTGTAGAATAGGCCAAGCTGGTGCAATAGTAAAGGAACTGCGCCGGCCGGTCATCAGGAAAGCTGAGCTTGGAGTGAAAGCAAAGATCTCAGTTCTTAATTCAGTGTTCGTTCCGTTCCGACCCTCATCTATGGTCATGAAATTTGGGTAATGACCTAAAGAATTAGATCGCGGGTACAAGCTGCCGAAATGAGATTCCTGTGGTGCGTTGCTGGTGTTACTCTAAGGGACAGAGTGAGAAACGTCAGTATTCGTAGGAATCTTAATGTTGAGCAGCTACTTCTCCGAGTGGAGCGATCGATTCTGCGATGGTTTGGACACGT
Organism: Neoascia interrupta; assembly: GCA_947623515.1. Lineage (NCBI taxonomy): Eukaryota > Metazoa > Arthropoda > Insecta > Diptera > Syrphidae > Neoascia > Neoascia interrupta. The sequence goes on from OX392462.1 coordinate 190,199,671, forward strand.
CGTTCGCATGCCCCCTGACAGACTTCCTAGACAGGTGATGCTAGCCGAGATGCGAGTGCGTCGCCCCCCTGGTAGGCCAAGGAACATGTGGTGGGATCAGGTAAAGAACCTCTCCGAGTCCCGCCTGGGGATTGCGCCAGAGTCTCTTAAGTTGGTGGCGGAGGATCGAGAAAGATGGAAGGACCATGTAGCCACCCTCGCTCCGCGATCCTTTTAAAGGATAAGCGGCGTCGGAAAATGATGATGAGTAAATTCATCAACTCGTCATTTTCACGCAATTTTGTTTTGGATCTTTTACATCGGCTGATCGCGTAAGGTAAATTGTTGTTGTGTCTTCTTAAACGTATTCACCGACACGGAAATTTTGGTACCTCCAGTCCCATACCATTTCTTAAGAATTTTAACCCAAGCTACACGCTCTGGCTTTTTGTCACATCTTATCTGAATCACCCTGCATGTTCTCTTAGGACTGGACACAAGAGCATAAATAACTGAATAACTTATTCAAAAATTAATTATAATTAGCGAGAGGTAGCGTGCTATGGTTGTGATTGCTTTCAAAATTTTAAAATCTTCCGCCATTTTCACTCAATGCAAAAATTATTGACAAAAATACTGTAAAGCTTCTTACTATTCCATAGGTTTGTGTCTCTACTGTTCTGATTTCCATCGCAAATTTGAAGCTTTTTCTGGAAAAACCAATATCAAATAACATTTATTTTGTAAACAAACTCGTATACATACGACCGGCTTTGAAGTAGTGTTGGTTCTGTTTACATCTCTCCAGCTTTTAAAGCACATCCAGGCAATCAGCTGACTGCTGTCAAAATTTGAAAGCACTTCCATCCACTTCCAACGCAGTCGCTGTTTACATTATTCCAACTGTCAATCACATCCAGGCAATCAGCTGATTGCTGTCAAAATTTTAAAGCACTTCCAGCCACTTCCAACGCCGTCGCAGTTCTCACCATCCAGTGAAACTTGGCAAAAAGTTACTGGAAAATTGGAAACATTCCCGACACTTGGAACGGTATCAAGGCCCATGGAACGATTTCCTGACATTTCTTGACGTTCCCCAGTCATTTGCCAACATTCTCCAAACATTTTCCAAAGCTTTCTGCGGAGCTTGTGTCAAATCTGACACCTGCTGTCAAAAATTTTCTCAAAATGTCGGCTGAGTGCGCGAGCAATAAACCACAACGTGAAATTATAATTTAATTTTTTGCTATTAATTTTGTGTTTTATTTTAAGAAAATATGTGGAAAATCTTCCACATAGTGTAGAAAACGGAATTAGTATAAAAATCGAAGCCAAGCGCATTTTAAAGTGCGTTAAATTCGCAAAAGAAAACTTGTGTGTTTGTTTGTGTGCGCTTTGTGTTAAGTGGTGGCCCAGCCCAAATGTTTCCGTCGTTTTGTTCGATCCAATTGTGTCGATGGGGCCAAAGTGCATTGATAAAATAAAACTTTAAACTAGTGTTCTTAAGTAAATTTAGTTATTAAGTGATAAAGCAAATCTAACACAGCTTAAAAATGGAGGAAAACGAATTGGATTTCGGGTTCCCCGAGGCAGGGAAATGGAATGCCACCAAGAACATTCCGCTGGAGAACCTGAAAATGGATGCGCCCATGGTAAGAAAAATCGATTTGATCAAAGCCTTCCCTGGGTATTTAACTGCGCAGTTTTGAGGACGTTGTTTTTTCGTGGAACTAATCTAATAAGGAACCAGGGAAGAAGAAATTTCTTGTCTGTTTTTTTTTTTTATTCACGTTTCACCACAATGACTAATCGAAGCCTTTGTTGTTGGCTGATTAAGACAGCTACTGGGTGGTGGATCACTAATGTTTCCGTATTGGTGAAACTGATAAGTGTTCTTGTTGCTTTCGCGAATGGAAGCTTGTAGTTATCACCAGAGCTATAGAATGCATAGTTTTATGTAAGTTAAGCAACGACAGAAGAATGCTACTACTGGATGGGAGCTCTTCGATAAGACCGAATATTGATTTATTGCCGCCATTTGTAACTACAGTGCTTTTACAGTCTTGGATTCAACATGCTTAAACCACGGAAATAGTCAATTGTGTCTTGAATAGGGACGCTCCTAAGCACAAGTTGGGTCAGATCTTTGACCTTTCTCACTCTCGTGTAGAGAACAACAGTATGGTCTTAGGAGAACTCACTCAAATCCCATACGTAATCCACCATTTCTTACTAGTTAGTTACAAATATCAAGTCTTCGGATTGGCGCACAAAAGACTAGAGTGTAGACAGTGATTTTGGCTCAGCCTCTTCAGTTCAATTGGGAAAGTGCGAGCAGTGTCATCTTATCGACATGTTTTGCAGCTTCCTGCAGTCACCTTAGGTTCGGACTGTTCCTCGCCCTTCGTCGATTTAATTTTTCTGATCCGTTGTTTAGATTTCTCTTGGAGCTGTATAAAATTTAGCCACAAAGCAAAAATTGAACAAGTAGGTACCTATCCTCCGTTCTCGTTTTGATCCGGGTCGACGTGCATCCCAATCACACTCTTCCAAGGAAATGTGGCCGAACATAGGTACATGAGCATTAAAGGGCCCAATTAGAAGAAAGTAGCCCATCTCTGCCGCTCTACCAGGGCAGCATCAACTTCGTGCAAGAAGGCCGCATAGGTATGTACTTTGACTCTCAATTTGGTGCATACCCACACCTGCACTAGAGTTGAAGCAATAAGATTGAACCCGGGCGGATGCCGAGCATTCCATCCACCAAGTGCTTGCATGCTGACACCCACAGAATGCCCTGAGTTACCAGGATCAGTGCATATCCAATGCTTGTACTTTTTTCTTCTCATGATAGGTAGAGGGAAGGTTGCACTTTATACCTGGCGGCCAGGGTATAAACGTCAACAAACCCAGAAGCCGCTCATCCCGAGACAGACGCTCTTGGATTTTTAGATTCCAAAAGAAAACGTTTTGACTGATCGCTTGTGGGTTCAGTTTCAGCCGACAAAAATTCTTTTGCCTCAAACCAAAAAGAAGCCAAATACTTGCTTGTTTTGAACGTGACAAATCAGCACAATTTGGGCATAGTGCGCATCTCAGATTTAAGCCAGTTTAGCGGCCACTCAAAGTGCCATCTGACTTGATTATCTTCTCTACGAACAGGAAGAAGCCAATTAAAATTTTTGGTCTTCATCTAAGCATCTAAGTGCTGGAATTATTCCTTTATCAAAGAAGAAATAGCCGGGGTGTGCGAAGTGCGCGCAACTGACATCTTCAGGATACCTTGTGATTCCATCTTCTTTCAATTGACTACCACTTCGCTTACTTTTATAAAGAGAAGTTTGTTTCGAGCAGTATATCCGGTGTATCCGGTATATTATCCTCATGCGAATATATATTTGTCCTGCTTTCCGTCTTGATTACCGCAAACTCTATGTGCTATACGAAGATGTGGATGTAGTTCAAAAAGCCAAAACACGAAGACTACATTGGCTCCAGACAAGAGGGTCTTCGAATCCAAGCCCCCAGGCTCGAGACGACCAGTAAGACCGAACCTCCGTTTTAAAGACAAAGCCATCGCGGAAGCCAGAGCGCTTGGTCTGGACAATTGGAAGCAGCGTGCCCAGAATCGCGGAAGATGGAAGGCTACTGTGAACCAGGTAGAGGCGTTCTGTCTCGAGCTGCCGTTTGCAGGTTTGTAATTTTCAACGACTCGGCATCACTTTCGACCACCAAATGCGTCTAACTATCCGCGTGAATGCAGCCTTAGGCGGTGGTGTTTGTGGTTTTTGATAATAGTTTCATAGTTTACCTTGGTTTTTGAAAGGAAGCGAATATTTGAGGGAAATATGTTGATTTATTTAAGATAAGTTGGGAAAGTTTTAGCTTCACCCTCGATGACGCGAAATATAAAGTTGCCCTCTCAGGCTACTAAGCCAAATCGACGCGTCAATACAAGTTTGGTGCTTCGAAGCTTTTAAAACATCTTTTCTCTTTCGTGATTTGAACGATTTTTAGTGTAGATGAGATCGTGAAGTAGTGTAAACCTGGTCAGAAATTTCTTGTCCACTGAAATGCTGGTTGATAACGAACGCAAAGTCGACCCCTGGGATGTCAAGAAAGTACATTATGAGCACATAACGGAGCCTCTAAAGGAGTCATAGTCCTTTAGACGCTCCGTTATGTGCTCCTATACACGTAAGATAAAGTTAATAAAGTTAGATTGTAAACATTCACAGTATAACCAGTAAGCTTACGTCCAACCCTTCGTTTTTGGATACACTGAGTCTTATAAAAAGCCGTTCACAAGAGACAGGTTGTAGTCGTCTGTCGTACCCAACTGCTTTTCGAGCTTATCTTAACTGTCAACGGCGACTGTTCTGTCGCTCATGGAAATAGACCCTAAGCTGACACATTTAATTATGAAATAACCAAATGACCGCCGTACCAACCCTCTTTTTGAGTGGCGAAGTTGTAAATTCAAATTGTTCTTTACATTTTCCCTCATCAAAGTAAACAAAACTACCCACCCTCAAAAAAAAAATTGGCGGGATTTTTATTGGAAAAACCAAGTTTTCCAGTCCTCTGACAGAAAGCCAACTTTAGGGAGGCGAATGAACTTGCGCAAGCGCTTTAACTCGCATCTGATTGACGAAGGTCACCACACAAAACAGATGTACCGGCAAGGTCATTGCCCCCTAGTCTCGTCAGTGTTTACATTCAAATTTCTAGGTCGAGAGACTATGACAAAACAAGTTACACATTTTCACTTAACCTACCCCAACACCTGCAAAATTATTTCGCCACTGCGCATGGCAACGTCTAAGGTCAAGAGATCAATGAAACAATTCACCACCGCTGCAGCAAAGATGTAAACAAATAGATTCATTAATGAATTTATTGGCTACATCAAATTAAATTGTCTCGTGTTTAATTGAATTTTTTATTTTCAGATTTGGCTTCTCTGTTCCCTGCTGACATCGATAACATGGGTCACATACATAAGTTTCTACAACTCGCGAGTTGTCGGTGTGATTGTGACGAAAATAGTCAATAGATGGTTCTTTAAAGGCGCCTACTTTAAGCTTGGTGAGTCCTCTGACACCTTGGTTAAAAGACTTTAATTAAAACTTATTTACTCACTCAGGATCTCTTACTCTAAATCCACTGGCTGGGAAGATAATGTTTCGTGACTTTGTGTATGTGTGCTTCGACTATTCCGTACGCATTCAAGATGGATACTTCATATTTCGTTGGTGGAGATCGTATGTACCAAAGGACGTATCGGAAGGTAAGCATTGCCGCTCAAGCTCTTTAAATTATGTCATAAATATTCCTCTTACTCAATAGATCTCTCTCACTCGGATACCAGACTATCTGTTCAGTTGAATGGATTCGAGTTACACATCTACAATCGATCTCAACTGTACGACCATTTAGAGAAGACTTTCGGCCTCAAGCCATCGATATTTATTCCGGTAAGTAAACCAAATGAAGCACCCTCCAATCGTTTTTCACTCGTTGTCCTTTTCTTATAGACCGAAAACCTTTCAGCCGAAGAGCGGAACAAAATCAAAGAGCACGCCATGAACCTTGAGAACACAAGACAAACAGCAGCTGCCTCGTTCAGCAAAGAGCGCAAGAAACGCTCCGAAGCCATGGCGGCAACAACGTGGAGAGACTTGATTCCGGTCATCAAAATTGACATTTGCTCGGGACGCTTTGTTTTCGGCAACAGATTGACGCCGACCACCTTGTCCATTTCGGTGGAAGAAGCCCATTGCACATACAGTACAAAACCAGCAGTCTGCCGGCTGGATCATTTCATGCACTTTGTCAAGGCTAAAGTGGAGAATGCAAAAGTAATGTTTGCTCCTAGTCCAAAGTATACTGGATTGGTTGATGAGCCACCAAGGTGAGTGCAATCAATTCCTTATGATCAGCTATAATGACCACATTCCATTCCATTTTTCTAGATACATGGGCGAGGGCTTTGTTGTGATGATGTCCAACTGCATGGATCTGTACTTTTACATGGACGAAGCGGGTGTTGTACCAGATGAGCCGGTACACCTCACCCTGGCCAATGGTGACATAGTTGAGCCATCCCCACCAGTGTGGGGTATTGACATCAAATGCCAAAAAGGCACCGATTTCAGTTACGGCCCTTGGGCGGATAGACAACGTGATCACCTCTTCAAGTTCTTTTTCCCGCCGGATTGGCAGCAAATGAAGGTGACTCCAGCACCGCTGCCTGGAGAGCTGCGGGCCTATCAGTCATTCGATGTTTGTCTCTGTGTTTTGAGTGAAGCCACAATCGACATTCTCTTCTCGAAGGATAAGGAAACCAACGCCATGCACATAACTGTTGGTCCGGCATCGTATGTGGAGGTCACCATCCCCTGGGTGACACATGCAGATGGATATACCACCAAAATCGCCGGTCAATTGTTCCACGTTGAAGCCACCACAAGTCTGCAGTATCGTAGCTTGGCAGAGTTCGAATCACTGGAGTACAAGATACGGATTCATTACCCGACCAAGTGGAACGACAGCCAGGATTGGAGTATAAATCTGACAGGGTGCAAAGCTACTGCTTATATAGTGTATAAGCACAAGTGCTTCTTTCAGGACCTCATCGAGGATTGGGCGTGCAAGGCGAGACCAGACATTCTAAGCTTTGTGCCATACACCTGCAAGTTTACGATTCTCTTGAACGAGTTTGAAATCCTTACCTTGAGCAATGAGTACAATTGGATAGATTGCTCCTCAGCAAACCAGGAGAACCACCACTTGGCTTTCTGTGGCGATTTGTTCGACTTGAGCTTTGCTTTGCCATTTGACGATTTCCTGCCTCAAACTGTTACGCTAAAGTTCTGGATCCATGGTGAGGGCTTGGATTTGAGTATGTACCTGCCGGAGGTGTCCTCTGCTAGACCCATAGTCCTAGCGATCGATGAAAATGCGCGACTTCTTACCCGTGGTGGTAAGATCAAGAACCGCCCAGAGTTGTACTCGAAAAAGTGGAGAAAAATCTGCCAAAGGAGGTGAGTTTCGGGTGCTATTCTTTTGCTTTTATATAATTTACCATTTTCTGCATTTTAGTGCTGGCTGGGTAGATTGTTGGACAGTGCCGATTGTTGCCCTCTCAATACAGTACATCTATCACCCGGTTCCACCCCAAGGGCCTGATCCGCAAGCCGACATTACAACCCCAGAGAAGGAGGAGATTCTATTGAGTCCGATGCGAATTCCGAAAATTCGTAAATCCCCAGTGGCCAACTGGCAGCAGAGTGAAGCCTACAAGTTCGACCCGGCAACATTGCCCGCCGATCAGGTCACTGTGGAGCTGGAAATTGGTTCCTCTGTGATGATGGCCTATGGTAGCGTTTTGCGAAACTTTATCCACCTCAAGGACAACATCTTCGGAGAGGATCAAAACTTCACCGACATGGAACAGTCGAATGTGCAAATGAAAGAAGCCACAACGGCCACCAATCCGAAGGACCAGTTGTTGGGCAAAGACAAGGACGTAGCGACGAAATCCATTTCAGAAGTCACTGTACCCGAAGAGAAGCAGAAACCATTTGATCCACGGCTCTACAGGCCGCTAGAAGTGGTCGTTTCTGTGATAATCCATGACATTCAAGCGCATTTAATGAAGGTTTGTAACATCCATGGTTTTTCCTTGCACTTGAGTTAATTTTTGTTGGTTTTAGAACTGTAATGACAATGATCCTCCATGTCCTGTAATACTCATCGAACGACTGGGATTCGAGATGAATAAGCGATACACCGAAACCGAGTTACAAGTTCTAGTGAGTCCGTCGTATCTGATAACATCGGATGCTCTGGTGCGACCGAATCGTGACAAGCACATAAACCAGGGACATTTGCTGCTCTCAGCTGTGCAGGTAAGGAATTTGAGGCCCCTTAGCAAGACAATTGATTCGGAATAACGTAATTTAGGTTCGATGTCACGCCATGTTCAGCAATGAGGGATGCGCCCTTGACGAAGACACTCTAGAATACTCGTGGCTGGTTGAGATTCAGTTGGGAAAACTGTCCGGGAAGCTAACTGTTCCTCAGGTAGGCTGTAGAAGCCTAATTCTATTAATGCTTCTTTTACTCAAAACCGCCTTTCTTTTAGCTTGTCAACACTGTTGTTGGATTGGAAACGTTAATCTTGCTCGCAGTTGATCCAGAAAACTGCCTGAAATCACCAAAAACTGTACGAAATTGCCATCATGGAGTACCGAGCAACCAGTGCCCGCAAACCAAAGAGGAGAACAAATACAAATGTCCCTCGGCCGAAGATATCAAGTACAAGATGACAAGAGTGTCAATTGATGCTGTCGATGTGTATCTCGTTGAAAGTGGCACCGCTCTTCACACTTGGGTAAATTTGGTCATTCATAGAAATTCGCGCGTCATACAAAACCGTTTCAATCTATAGATCTCGCCAATTCGTTTGGCCACATGCAATCTTCATGGACAACGTGTAAAATCGGGTATTTCTGGACTTTTGCCATCGATTCTGCTGCGGTTGTTCATGCTGAACACTGGATGCAATACAAATATGGCGACATCGTTCAGCAATACGAATACTGCAGGTAATTCGGATGAATACTCTTTGGTTTGAGGAATTTCTAACCACTTCTTTCCCTGTCACAGGAAGCAATCGCTCGGGCAAACATCGAAAAGACGACGGTAAAGGAACTGATCCAATGAAACCAAAGCGAAGTTCAAACTCATTTTCACAGCGTCGAGACTCGAAAGAAGACGGCTCCCGAAAGCTGCGAGACAGTTTTTCCGAGACGAAACGAGTTTCAGAGGCGGAATTGTTCGAGAACTGGCTCGAGGTTGGATGCACATCTTTGGGACCGATTTTGTTGGAAGGCGCTTCAGCGCTTCCTATTCCAGATCATAAGCTGCACATCGTGCAACATAAGTAAGTCTGCTGTAACTTGAGTTTAGGGTGTGAAATACTAACCATAATCATTACAGCTTCCTCCGTGAACACGATGCGAAATCCAAACGCTTGTGGTTCCTTTGGTCGGGCAATAATGCGAGCACAGAGATTGCACGTTGTGGCTGTATTGGTGGGTGTGCATTCTTTGGCAGTAATCGAAATGGAACAAAGTTTTTCAAACCATCTGCACAGGATATTCAGGATAACTACAACATTGCTAGATACCAGTAAGTTTGCCATTTCGCTCTGTTTTGAGCTTTAATTGACTATCTTCTTCTTGTAGCATCATAAACAATCCTAAGGATTACGGCTTTGGTGAGAGTATCCTGCACGAAGGTCAATTGGTATTCCACACTCCACCATACAGCTTGCAGACAGTTGCCCTGCATGACAACTCTGACTTTACGGGAAAAGTAAAACAATCTCCTCTTTGATAACCGGCTATTTCTTAATACATTCACATTTTTGTAGGGCAAACACTACCGTCCCGCCATGGATATTCGCAACGGCAGCCTGAAGAAGTCTGAACTAGCCACCAAGGAAATTGGTGCAGCCAAGTTTAAAGTACCTGACAAGGCGACCGAAATCAATGGCCGCAAGTCTCGTGAGAGTATCGGTTCGCCAAACACCCTTGAAAGACGCAGTCAACGGTATTCTTACACAGCCACTAGGTATTTCGTTACCTACTGAGTGGAACTCTCACAAACATCAAATCTTATTCTTATTTCTTATTTTGCAGGCAAAATTCTATAGAAGTTCCATATGCGCGCCTGCTGGATAGTCCATCGAAGAAGATTATGCGGCAAGAGTCCAATGAATCGCAAACAATGTCACTGCGTCGGGGCTCTGATTCGAAGGCACAAAGCTTGCGAGTTTCGCCGCCCAAGACGAGTATATCGGACTCCAGACTCACTGGTGATGTTAATGTTGAAGACGAAATTGATGTAAGTTTTTCGGCTTCTATTTCCAATGATAAGCTAAAACGTTCATTTTTGTCTTATAGATCCCCGAGGAGATGTCACATTCTGCACCCCATTCGCATCCACTTGAATTTGAAGTCGCCGACATTGCCATACATCATAGTGACGCGACCAGCGGCGACAGTCTGACAAGGGAAGTGCAGAGAACTATATCACTGACATCAGAGAATCCATCAGAGATGTTCTTCTCCGCCGAGGAGGATATTTCGAATGTAATGTCTCAGGGATCCATTAAGAATCGTAATGGTTCAATTGTGTTTTCTGGCAAAAAAAGATTTTCATCGGATTTGAGGTAAGCTTTGAACGTAAGCATGCACATTTTTTATAGCCGAAATCTCAGGGCTTGCGTTAATGTAAAATTTGTTTGTAAAATTTACGAAAAAAAATTGCGGAACAGGAAATCTGCAGGACTACAGTCACGGCTGCAAAAATCAGAAGCTTCTGCTTCTTGATATCGAAGACACTGTCTGCTGGCTCCAAAATTTCCACTTCTTAGATCTTAAATCCGGGATAACACCCGCTGGTGCACAAAGATCTGTACCTTAAAACGAAATATATGGCAAAGTCGAAACGACTGTGCACTCTAGAAGAAATGTTCTCTTTTCTACGATGAACCGGAGTGATAAACGCCTCAAACATACATCAGCTCCATCTTCTAAACCTACTGAGCTAATCTTTGTCCTATCAAAAGCCAATTCTAAATCTTGAATTATTTTCCAGCCATCGCTGCCTATAATTGACCGCAAAGCACAAGAATCCAATCCCATAAACGCTAACTCCTAAGTATTCTCCTATCCTCATCTTTTGCCTGTAAAGTAAACAGTGATGAATTTTTGATGAAGCCACCGGATTGCCAGCATGCGACCTGTTTACTAACGACTGCAACCATCTGCGACAGTTACGTGGGCCAAGTCTGGTTCAAGGCGGAGCAAATGTTTCCACATTCACCCAAAAAGTCTCTATCTAGCCTTCTACCTAACCCCATCAAGTCACTAACCGACTTCGGATCTGTCCAGCTGGATTTTGTAGAAGAGTGCCAGATTATTTTGCAGAATGGCGAGCTTTCTATGTTCCGACAAAGGTTCCGATAACCTCTGCAACATATTCTACATTGTGGCGACGTGAACGTATACACCAAAGGACTCCTCTTTGCCAAATCTCGTCCGTCCAAAGGTCGTCATAGTTAAGAGGTGAAAACTCCAACTTGAGTTCCCTAGCGAACTCCTGTCAAGTCCATAAATCCACCCTTAAAAATCTGCAAATACGGTAACCAACAGCATTCTCCTTAGCATGAGATTTTTTAACTCTTAGTATTGAGAGAATCAAACCAAAGGAGAACTCGTAACGTGACTCGAGCTGTAAAGAGGCGATTAGGGTAGGATTTACCCTGTCAGGGTAAATCGAAGAAGCAGGCCAGAAATGATTGTAATGCTCATATTCGCTTTGTCAAATTTCCAAAAACTCAGGCATAAAATTCTACATTGTCCCAAGGGCTATAAAAACTTTTTGTTCTTTTATCCTCTATCTCCACACACGACATTCCAGCTGTTACGTCTCTCGGCAAAGCAAAACACTTGCAGCCCATTTCGCTGCTAGCCTCTTTGTTCCAGAATCAGCTTCATCTTCTTCTTTTTAAGGTGGCGCTACAGTCCGGGGTGGACCTGTGCCTCAGCCAACAAGCTTTGTCAGGCAGCTCTGTCTCTAGCTAGCCGTCTCCAGTTTCGCACGCGAAGTTGGCTGAGGTCCCCTTCCACTTGCGTGCGCCACCTGAGTCTCGGTGCTGCTCTACCGCGCCGTCCCTGCGGCGTGGATTCGAAGATTTTCCGGGCCGGGGCGTTCGTGTCCATCCGCTCTAGATGACCCAGCCATCGTAGACGTTGTGTTTTGACTCTTTTGGCTAGGTTGGTATCGCTGTACAGCCCATACAGTTCGATGTTATATCTGCTCCTCCACTCTCCGTCTATGCAGACGGGACCGTAAATCGTCCGAAGAATTTTCCTCTCGAAGCAGCCTAAAGTGTTTTCATCCGCCTTTGACAGGTCCATGCTTCTACACCGTAAAGCAGGACTGGGATGATGAGGGTCTACCTCAAAATTATAGCTGTCGATGGTGATGTTTTGTCCAAGACGTCGGTGTTGGGTGTCTTTTCTTGATGACAGCATATACTTGGTTTTGCCCTCATTGACTGCTTAACCCATATTCGCCGCTTCCGTCCCAATACTCACGAAGGCTTCACTGACATCACGCTTTGTTCTACCGATTATGTCAATGTCGTCTGCGTATGCGAGTAGTTGAACGGACTTTTGAAAGATTGTACCTCTGGTGTTGGCGCGAGAGTTCTGCACTATTCTCTCAAGTATGATGTTAAAGAAGTGGGTTGCCTTGTCTAAATCCTTTTTTGACATCAGAATCAGCTATGACCGGACAATCTGCTATGTCCCCACCCTGTACTTGAGCGCTGCGAATATACTATGGGATAAGATGTCAACATTTACAAATCCGCTGGCCCAGATGGAATATTCCCGATTGTTCTATAACGGTGTGCTCCCCCACTGGTAAAACCATTGTGTAAAATTTTTCATCAGTCCTACTCCTTATGTAACTTTCGGAGTAAATGAGCTTTTACGTCTCTAAAAAGACTATTCTTCTCCTTCTAGCTATCGTCGTAGAAACGCTGATTATTTTTTTTTGCTTATGAAAAAAGCTCTTGAATCGCGAAAGCTCCTAAATGACTAGTAATACGGTTTTCGTAGCAAAAGCTCCACTGCAGATTTGATGGCATTTCTCACCATTCTTCCACTCCTACAAGAAATACCAGGAATACAGCTCAGAAGTCAGAAGTCTCGCTTCGGCTGTTGTACTCGCGATTTAATAATTTTGGTCGTAAGGTACCCAATTTTCATGACCATACTTGAGGGTGGGAACATGTGCAGGGTTCACAAGCGATTTTACTTGTAGAAACAAGTACCTAATATCTTCATCTGCTCATTAATATTACTATTCTAAAATGTGTGATCCATACAAGCAGCCAACTGCATTTCGCCTCTTAAAGATTTCAATTCCAGCCCGAGATGACCACCAATTCATCTTTGAACCAAACTTAAAACGCATTGATTAATCTTTTGTCAGAACATCGTGTATGTGAAATAGACCCCAGCTGGATTTTCCTTGTTAATTTTTATCGCATCAGTTGTTCTTGGTTAATGGTTCTTCTTTGTTTCCACAATGAACCCTTCTAATAGGGCTCCAGCTACTCATTTGAAGCAAAAAATGAATCTATCCAACCAAGAGTTAAATCCTTATATTTTTTGTACTCTTTCAGTATTGGTGCACAAAACGAAGTTGGTGGCCACACGCTATCGACCTACCGAAGTGATTTGGAAATACACGCACCAGAGAACAACAAAACATTGCCCAAACGTCCTCAAAGCACAATGGAGCTGGTATGTACCCAGACTTACGAATGCAAACGATTCCTTTTATTTTTGTAAAATATCACCTAAAGTTTCTTTTATCTACTATTCAAAATGAAACTCTTTTGTCTATTTAAAGTTTAGCTCCAATACTCGTACATACCCATTCCACTACACAGTTGTGCTCATCAAAAAAATTGGTTTTAGTTTAATTTGTTATTTTGCATGCAATTCTCAGTCATTATCCCCACATTCTCTTGTTGTTATTTTTTTTTAATGGTTTTTAGTTTTCTTTTATTCTCAACTGTTAAAAAAAAGCAAAGAAAATTCTTTAACTCATAATTTTCATAGAACGAAGACGTGAGACGTATTCATGGTCTCGCAACTCCGCTCAGAAAACTAACAAATATTTCATCACGACCAGAGTTTCGCCATTTCGTACATGATGTGAGTAGAATTAGATACAAAAAAAAAAAAAAATTAGTAATGAAACAAAAAAGAAAGATTTTGTTTTCTTCATTTTCCAAACTCCTACTAAAACTTTAAAAACTAAATTCTTCGTTCTCTCTATGTTTTTTTTTATTTCTGATAATGCTGTTTTTTTGGTGTGTGAATTGGTCTTTATGGATTTAATTTTTTAGTTTTACCTTCATTTCCTCTTTCTCTCTGTTTCTGTGCTGTTTTATTCTGTGAGTTTTCTCTCATTTTTTATTTTTGTCTAAAAGAAGATTTACCAATAAAAGTAGGCACAAAAATTCTCACCTGGAATGTTTTTAAGATAACGTCACAAGAAGAATGTTGTTTGTTTTAATTCCTAATGTTAAGTGTAGTGACAATACCTAGTTCTTATAATTTTGTTGTACATGCATATCAAGGTGGGTTGTAAGGTTTATTATATTTCTCTGTACTCGACACTTGCTCAAGACAGTAGCGAAAAGCTGGAAAAGGAATAAGATTTTTAGTGATATAAGGAAGTTTTGAGCTAGCTGCTTTTATATTCCACCTGAAGAACTCTGGCCTTGTTCAGGAAGACAACCTTTTACCGATTTTAAGGTTTTCAGTTAACGTTTAAAAATTTCGTACATACTTTTGAGAGCTCCACATCAATTCATAGTATTGTTTCGCAGTTCATTAGACTCTCGGCGCATTCTGGTCAGCCCTTCCCAGGGATTGCGCTTTTTGTTTCTCACTTATCATTTTACCCGAGATCAATTGGCACTGAAAAATATTTAGTAAAAGACGGTTTCGAAAACATTTTTTTTGCGAGAATATAAGATGTTTCAGTTTCCAGGTGCTGGCCAAAGGCCAAAGTTTCTGTAGGTTCTGCAACATACAGAAGTTGTCCCTAATGTAAGCCCTTGCATAAGACACAATTTTCCCTTTCCGCGTGCTAAACGGAACTAATCCATCCCTCGCGGAAAAGCTCTTATTGTGCCAAATATCTTTGGTTTTACTATCCTACATTAAATAATATAAAAAACATCATCTTAAAAAATAGTAGCCCTTTTGGTTGGTCGCACGGAAGCGATATAATTCTGCATTCTCCTAAATCTGTTTTTGATGCACTGTTTTATCACAACAATGACAGCCGATCTTCGAAATCAAAGAGAATGTCCTTGACAATTCCACGATTACGCGTTCCTTCCTTTTCATCAGTGTCTCGATTGCCTTTTTAGCCCTAAGAAACAGTGATTGGCAAGAGACAATTAAACTTCGTTTGATATCGGCGCTGATGCCTTATCCGAATTTCTTTGGCTGCACCTCGACCTTACGTTTACGAGTTCGTCACCAGCTTTGCGAATGCCCAGCCCTAAACAACATCAGGTGTAGTACCCTCGGCAGTTACTTCTTCAACGAGCTCGAAGAACTAAATAATGTAGATCTAAAGGACCTCCAAGATTTGTATACAAATCCGGATGGGTCCAAGAGGGCGGAACTGTAAACTTCTTACAGCGGTTTATTTCTGTTTTCGTTCCAGATGTTAAGAAGGTTCCCAAAATGGACACAATGGACCCAACGGCTGGTCTACGTGAACCGTGACTATTGTCAAAAGGGCATCCATCACCCTTACCTAACCTAACCTACGTTTACAAGTTCACCCATATCATTCAATGTTCACTAATAACATGTTTCCACCGGGCACTAATCCGCGATTAACAGAAATCTTCATTAAATCCTCTAAAAATACGCAATTAACCATAAAAATTTAAATCCTCTCGACAAGCGATTAAATATAAATTCCCTCATAAATCTCAATCACCCCTTTATCACAAACCACTTTCAACCCCTTTCGAACACGTTTTTAACATTATGCACTCTCCTGAAATCATTTCCTTAGTACTCGTTTGACTCCTTTCCTTCCTTTTCTGAAAAGATGGAAATTTGCTTCCGCCCGTGAATCCAGAATCACAACCAAAAGCCGCACACAAACAGACAGCGCAAGTGTTAAGTTAGATAAATGTCATTCGTCCCTTGAAGAATAGATTTTGTTTCACAAGTAATTAAAAATCAAAAGGAACGTGTTTGGCTGTTCGGTTGTAGGCCCCAATCCAGGAGAAGAACGCCCACCCAATCTGGTTCGGAATCGCCCACCGAAACAGCCAGTGATGTTACGTAATAAGACTACAAACAAAGCGAAGCTCTAGTTCAAATGTACTGAAATTTCATTCGTCTGACCGCTCAACAGTTGAGAAACAAAACTAATAGCTGGGACACAATGAGTATCTGTGTCTGTGGCTGTGTCTCGCAGTTCAGCTTACGGGAACACGTATATAGCGACACAATGCGTATCTCGCTATGTCTCTGATTTTAGGTGAAAAATGTGGTGAGACACAGCGACAGACACAGACACACATTGTGCCCGGCTTGTAAAATCAATTTTTTTAATGATGGCGCGTCGAGGCCAATCATTTTAAGTAGTGGTATATATAAAACCATAATAAATACTCAAAAGACGAAAAGAGAAACAAATTTTCCCGACAAAAAAAAAAACATTTGTATAGGAAATGTCATTTCAAACCAGATTTAAAGTCGACGACATATTGTAACGGAACAAAGACGATGCCAAAGCTTCTTTCTGAATCCAGCTTAAACGTCACTGATACATAATCCCTCAGAGGTGTTGGTAAGGAAGCAATATAGGATTCTTTAGGATCATTCGATGAAATTAGCCCCTGTGTGGTCTGTAATTGCACTGACACTTTTTAGTGCGGTCTGCTTATTGTCAAAAATTCAGTGACACGCAAAAAAATTATTTTTTTTTTTTTCACAGAACGCAAAGGGCCCACCGTGACACTATGGTCAGTGTGTGTGATTATTACGGGCGAAGCGAGGCCTGGGCTCAATTCCTACCTTTTCATCTAGAAAAAACTCGTTCATTTTCACGGGCCTCTCCTCCGCGACGGTCTGTAAAACCCACCGAGAGTAACATTATCTGTCTCGAAAAACTTCGCGAAGTGTAGTTCGGATTCGGCAAACATTTTAAGGTCCTAGAATGTGACGAATTCAACACACAAAGGATACATGGTTGGGAAGTTAGCCCTGTGTTCACCTAGAGCTGTTGTATTACTCTTTAAAGCCTGTTGAGTCACTGTGGTACGGCAGAACGTGGAACAGTGAAACTCCACTGCACTGCAGCTGAAAATAAAGTGAAACGTCAAATTTTTACAGCACTTAACTTTCTACACCGACATAATCCTCGGCGAACTTTAGTGCTGCAACTTCACTATAGCGCCACAATGCTCTCGTACAATTCTGTGCAGGGCATACTGAGTTGTTGTCGCTACATTGAACGCAGAACTATGAGAAAAGTCCGCTCTGCGGTGCCATAAGGCGCATTGTATCTTTTTTCGTTTTTTAACTCACACATAAAGTGGCACTTAAAGACAGCTCAAAATGTCAAACTCGGACGGTTTAAAATGGCAAAGGGTTACAAAGCGTTGTGTTTAATAGAAAACGGCAATATGGAAACACAGTCAAAGACTGTTGAACTGCCATGAAAGCCGTTTTCATAAGTGGGGCAATTTAATATCACATCAGTACTTAACCAGTTTTTTTAAGTGCTGTGATGCCAAGCTTAAATGGACGAAAGAGTTCGAAGTAAGAATTTGCTGAATATGCAACACAACACCAAATAAGGAAGAGATAATATTTGCCATCAACTGGTTTAAGAAATTTAAGGCTTCTGGACTAGTAGACCTACCCAGTTAATCCAAGCAACTCCAATGTCATCCGCAGATGTTTTTCTCATGTTTATACCCTATTCCACAGGAATAGAGTATATTAAGTTTGATATACATTTTGAGTAAAATGTAACATAGAGAAAAAATGACGATAGACCCCTAAGACCTTAAGGGCATATGATCGAGACCGACTTGAGCATATGATCGAGTCGAATGAGCCATGTCCGTCCGTCCGTCCGTCCGTCTGTCTGTCCGTATGTCACCAATTTTTAGGCCTTATATTTTGAGCTAGGAAGCTGAGATTTTGTATGTAAGCTCTGTTATCCGAAGCAATACAAGTGTTAAAAGTTCAAATCCGCCCACAGACACGCCCACAATCGGTCCAAATATGCAACAACCTCCGGTTTTTTCAAGACTGTAAGATGTCGTGAAAAGCCGAAATTTATTATTTAACATCTTCTAATAAAATAAAAAAAAGTCCGTAAACCGCCCCTTGTGGGCGTGGCATCGATTGAAAGTGTAATCTTTCAAATGCAATTTATTCAATATTTACTTTCCAAATCGAAAAATTTCGATTTAAATTTCTTTCATACAAAGTTTTGGGCCACGCCCACATTTGGAGGCAGAATTCCATAAAAACCTATAAATTTCGAGAAAACACAGATTTCGACTACTTTTTAGCCGAACTTAAGTAAGAATAAGAATTAAAATTTAACACATTAGCTTCAACGGGTTCTATACTAGATTTCGTTCCAGCAAAGTTTTTGGCCACGCCCATGTTTGGAGGTAGATATTACGATATTGTTGAATTTTAACTAAAAAATTACATTTTTGGCATCGAATTAAAGAGTAATGTTCAAATGCTACTTATTCAATATTTTTGTTCCAGACCAAAAAAATTTTACTTAATATGATATGTAGAAAATACTCTACATTTTGTTCACACAAAGTTTTGGGCCACGCCCATGTTTAGACGCAGAATTTCATAAAAACCTATAAATTTCCAGAAAAACGTGGATTTCGATTGCTAAGCCCTACTATGGATAGAATAAGAAATAAAATTTAGCACATAAAGTACACCTGATACTATTTTAGATTTCGTTCATACAAAGTTTTTGGCCACGCCCATCCTTACAGGTCGATTGCACAAAATTATTGAATTTGAACCAAAAAATTACAGTTTTGGGTACATTTTAGCAAACTTAGATATTTCTATGCTAATATTGATTTTCGGTTAAAGGGGTTAGACATGCCACGCCCCTTTTTTAAAAAACAGTGAGCAAAAACTTATAAGGAATATTTTTCTTTTTTTCTATTTAAAATGATGCAAATGGTAACGGGACGGGAATGGAAAATAAGAAAATAAACGAATGGAAAGGAGAGTAGGAATGGAAAGGAGAAAAGGAATTGAAAGAAGAATAAGAATGGCGAGTATAATAAGAATGGAAAGAAGAATAGGAATGGAGAGGAGAATGGGAATGGAAAGAAGAGTAGGAATGGAAAGGAGAATAGGAATGGAAAGGATAATAGGAATGGAAAGGATAATAGGAATGAAAACGAGAATAGGAATAGGGTATACCGCGGTCCGTTACAGACGGACCGAAGCTATTGCACGCACTGTTCTCCTTACGTAGAACTGACAAGAGAAGGACCATTTTGGAGACACACTGGATGCGAAACTAGCAAGCAAGATTACGTACTGGGTCGTCCTGTGTTATTCACATAAATTCAGATTACCACTTCACATTCTCTTTATAGACTGCGAGAACCGAGAAGGCTTCCCACTTTATTTGTTACTTTATTGTTTTGCAGCTGTCATTAAAGCTACTCACAAAGATGTCCTCCGGAAACTAAGGTGTGGGCTTTTACAACGAGATCAAGAAAGGGTAGCTGCATAACCGTTATGGGCACTCGAAAGCTTTCAATTTCTACTACTTATGGTGGAACCGAATGTGACATTGCTAACAGGATTGGCAAAGCCAAGTCTGCGTTTAATATGTTGTCTAAAGTAAAGGGAACACCGTTATCAGTTTAATCACTAAAATTAAAATAGTCTACTCGAATGTCGAGTTTGTACTGCTTTATGGGTGTAGCGTGCAGCACATGGAAAGTAGCCGTCGTAATCTCGAGAAAGCTTCAGGCATTCGTTAAATAGTGTTTCCAAAATAGCAGGTATATTGGGGATTTTCTGTCGAGTATATCCTAAAAAAAACACATATTTTTCTGTGATCTTATCAGGGTATTCGAAATCAACAGCTGGAGGGCTCCATGGTTATACATACTTTATTATACACCATCAGGAATCTTATTATGACTTCTCCTCGTTGTATTAACGCTCGTTTTTTAGATTCTACCGAGTAGGGGCAAAAGGGTCTATGGTAAACCTGCCCAGACGTGGAAATTTTTATTGAGTATAGGTTGAACGTACGTTTAAGTCAGGGCAGAAAGTAAAGGTATTTTACTAATGTAATCCATGGCATTATGAATTCGCTGTAGGCACTCGCATAAACTTAGGGTCTTGTCTTATACAGGTTTGTATGTTAAAAAGGAAAAAGGATTTAGGGTGTAGACTTTAAAATGGAGGAAGCTGCTTAATAAATACTTTCTGGACAGGTAAAAACTAACGAAATCATCTCATTTACCATTGCAAAAATCATCATTTACCGATCATTCATCAAAAGCCTTGCTTCTTAGTTTTTGCTCCCCAAAAACCTAAACACTAGACTTGTAGCCATAGAAATTTTACATGCATGTTTGTGATTGTTTTTGTCATAGAAAATCTAGTACTATTCAGTTGCACTGAGAGCGACTTTCGCCTTATAATATCACTACCACTGATATGATGCATCGATTTAGAGACACTGTTTAGTTTTGATTTCAAAGAAGAGAACATCATCCTGTGATTATATTCTTATAGTGCCCTTTCAGCTTATTACAAAGCAGCATACGTTACAATTTTACTTTGCCATTTAGCATGAAAGTTTGAAAAATATTTAACTAAACAACTCGCTCAATACAGGTTGATTCCCGAGCTTCATCGTCAGAGACGCCATCACTGTCATCGAACTCGTTCATATCGGCAATGTCCTCGCAGGAAGATGTGGCTCTCATCAATTTGCACATGCAAGTGAACCGCCCCATCATCGATTCACCTCTTCTCATGGCAAGCTACCTGAATCACCTGTCACAAGTGAAATGCTTCAATTGGACCTCCTGCTCATTCCCATCGGGTCCAGATGTGTTTTCAACGCCACTTTTTCACGAGAACGAAGAGGGAGGCCTGACCTACATTGGCAGCAAAATGATTCCGCATTTCGATTTGTACTCAAGCTGGCGGGAAGTCAAGGTTGTACCACGATACGAAAACACATCGGGCAGCACTAGTTCGACGACATTCATTGGCGGGCCAAAGAGCCACCCATGGGATCCGAGTGTTCTGCTGAAGGAGGAGGAAAACGAGAAGTCTACAAACGGTTTCGACGATGGAGAGTTTATGAGTCTGCAAACCGAGTCGGCATCGTGCACATCTGTTGTCGCACGGCTAAAAGGACAAGTCAATGTGTTTTTGACTCCTCTCATGCTGGAGGGTTTACAGAGGTGAGTACATTTTTTTATTGTAGAGTAAAAAAAATACAAAGCTTATAGAAAAATGTAGCTAAAAGCGTTTCACACGAACGTGAGCGTTGTCCTTGCTATTTTGATTCGATTGTTCAGCAGCTTCGTTGGGAAAAGATTCGCCAAGCTGTTTTATGTATTCGTCATCTACATTGGGGACAGCATTCTGGGTGGAACATTAAAGATAAAACTCAATCCTGCGAGGTTATGGAGGCGACACTACTTACATCTTGCTCTTCGGGGTTTTCGCGTTTGGCTCGAGAGAGTTCATCTTGATAAAAATTAATAATCAGAAAACCCACCAAGATTCTATGAAGTTGCAACCTTACCTGGGGCATATCCGTCATTAGCATTGTCGACTAAAAATTCACTAAAAGATTCCCGATCAACTTTTACTCTCGATCGCTTTATTGAAAAAAAAAACTCACTCTTTTCCTATAAGCATAGCGTCCATAACCTGACTCAATGTATGCAGATCATCCACTGAGAGCTCACTCAATGCGTAAGAAATTTCATCGTCACTCAAAGAAGTTCTGTCATTGTCATCTGGATTGAAAAGTAGTACATATTAGCAAAAGAGTTACCCTAATTAAGGCCCTTTCACTTTTACCTGGTAGAAAATAATCCTAAAAGTATATCTGTATGTAAGAAATATATCTGAAGACAATTATGAGCAAAAATGCTTACCATTGATCCATTGGTAATTGTTACAAAAGCCAGAACAAATAAAATGAAAACGATTTGAAACTGTGCTGCCATTTTGACGTAAGACAATTTGAACATTTGATTTGTCTCTCTATTTCGTCATAAGTACTTTATTTTTCCCCCCAAAATGTTGAATTTTTATAAACGTTTATATGATTCATTTTGACGCATTAAGTGCATAACATGCCTGATGATAATTTTACTTTAAAACAAGCTCAGCAATATTGCTCAAGCAAGTAATTATAATGCGTACAACAGCTGAATCGAAATTGCAGTATTAAGGTAAGTTAAGGTCGATGCTCCTTAGTTTGTCAGTTGTAATTTTTGTTTCTCTACGCAATTTCGCTTTTTGTGGATTTTTTCTTATTAACGTTCAGATTTTATGAATGGTAAAATATGGAATTTCATAAAGACGTTTTCAGACGATGTGACCCACCTTCGTTCAATGATAGACGTAAGTTGTCTAAATTTATAGTGGAGCCTAGCTAGATAAAGTCCCTAACTACCTGAAATTAATTGCTGTTGATGATGAAATTTATCCCCATGTCTTTGGTGCTTTTCCTCATGACAGTATATTATTTACTTGATTCTGCCCTCATTCACTGCTAAATCGTCATTCACCGCTTCCATTTAAATCCACATGACAGCTTTACTGACAGCGTCACTCAGTGTTCTTCCGTTTTCGGTTTATGTTAATACTATCTTAATATGCAAGTAAACGCACTTGTGGAGGTGGCATGGTGTTAAAGAATGAGTTGCTGTGCGAAGTCAATGAATTTGACATTTCGTGACCTTGTCTAAATCTTTTTTGACAAGGATGCCAATAATATTGGGCAAGGATGTCAATATTAGCCATAATAGTTTGTCTCTGCAGAGACTGTCATAAACCCGGCCTTGAAGTCAGTCAAAAGGTGGTGTATATCGATGTGGAATTTCTGAGTTTTTCCTAGCATCTGCCGCAGTGTGTATTTTTGCAAGTGCAGGGTACACTGCACATGTTCGAGAAACAACCATCACTTCCGATTTGTTCACATTTACCTTCATCCCAGCATCACCACAAACGCCCTGCAAGGTTGCCTGTCGTAAGAACCGACTAAAATCCACTGGAAGGAAGTAATCTTCATCATGTTGTAAGCGATGCTGTCAGCAGTATATACTTCTGGTGGGGCCACCCTTGACAGTAAAGTTATAACTGAAAGATGAACCCAAAGGCTTAAATAAAATCTAGCAGCATCTGATACATATTGTGCGGCTCGTTGGCCAGCGTCTGATCCCATCAGAGGGGCGGCTGAACTTCAAATAACAGATATCCTGGAGGAGCGGGTTCCTGGTCGGCGTCTGTTGTCCGGGTAAGGATCGGCCAAAATCTGAGAGCTGGGTATAAAATTCACCCCCCCTCCCAACCATTAAAAGAAAACAGCCTCAAATATTTGCTGATCCTAGTAATCCAGGGCACCCTTTGGAGCTAGGCCTGAGGAGTGTCAGCATGTAAGCGCTTGGTCCCGCTCGCCATCCGACCGGGTTCAACCCGAAGAAGTTACGAGCAGCCCGTCAATGGTACCGCTATCCATTACCTGAGGCGAATGGGGACAGCGCCAAGTCAAATTTACGGCTTAAGACGAGGTGTCACAAGGAACAGGAACAGAAACAGAAACAGAATTTCATACATCAGCAACGCAAAAAGCATTCAGCGAATTTAGGTTTCAGTTGCTAATATATGGGATTCTGTTTCTGTTCCTGTTTTACGTGGCTTGTGACAACGCGGCTTCAGGTGGAAATTCTACAAAACGACCAACGGCATCAACTCAAAATTGGCGCATGTTGTAATCTAGACAGTTAATTTTTACATTAACTGATTTAATCTGCATATAGTCTAACTCAACTTCCGTGTTCTTGGAGTACTGTACGCAGTTTTTGATGTAGAGAGAGGATCCACTTGAATTTCGCGAAGGATGATGTGGGTGATAGTAATTGAAACCTTTTATTTTGGGTCCAGACTCCTTTTTGGGGTGCCGCGGCGTAGTGGTTAGTGAGTGTGCTTACTACACCGGAGGTCTGGGTTTGAATCCTACCATCGTCACTTGGAAAAAAAAGACTCGTTCTTTTTCACTGTCTCCACCTCCGCGAGGGTCTGACAAGCCCTCCGAGAGTATAATTTGTCTTGAAAAACTTCTCAAAGTGCCGTTCGGTTTTGGCAAAAAACTGTAGGTCCACACACAGCATACATTGCTGAGAAGTTGACTCTGGTTCACCTCGAGCTGTTGCACCACTCTATTTATTTATATGTAGACTCCTTTTTAAAGGAGTTTCCGTAATCAGGCAAATATCAATAATATTTTTCCGTAGAAATACTTCTAGTTCGTCGATTTTATTCACAAGGTCGTTTGCATTACTTTGAGTATTTAAAATTATTATTTTGAGTATTTAAAATAACTGTTTCATATTAATGTTCTCTTGTAATTTTTTTTACTCAGTTTGTCAAACATAAGTTTGTTAATTTTGGTCTAATCCTCAAGTTTTTCTAAGATTACAGCGAGGATCTGAGACACTGCATCTGTTGTGGGCGATTTTGCCCTGTTTTCGTTTGACGCGACCTATGCGCAGCATTTCGGTCCAACCAGTGGCGGTTTTTCTGCTGCACTTGCGGACAACGCTCTTTTGTGGAGCTTTTGCCCCTTTTGCCTAACCCCTTTGGATTCTGACCTCGAATATTTCCCTCAAGAGGTTCTTGTTACTTTTGCAGCGCTATGGCTACTTCACATCTTTGATAATTTACTGGTTGGTTTGGCGCAAACTGCTGGAACCTGCACGTCTAGTTTGCACTCTGAGAGGTGTTTACCGGCACATTTCACGCAACGTGGCTCTTTTTGCCAGTAGGCATTTGTGTTCCTAAATTTTTGGCACAGCTTACACTGTGGTATAAGACTATTGCCCTTAAATTAGTATAATTTTATAAATTTCTTTATGCTCTCAGTTCTTTCAAAGGAAAGCATACAAATTGGAAGGCTATAAAAAGTAAGACAAAACCTTGCCCATTTTGCGGACAGCCCCTTACCCCATTCATTAAGCACTTGCCGCAATCTGCTTCAGTTTTTGCGTCCCTGTACATGTACATTATACTTTAGGCAATGATGTTTGTGTAGTATGACAAAGTGGTTCACAAAGTGGTTTTGTCATCATAAAAAATAGGCTTCCGGCACTTGGAGGGTTCTTGTTGGTAGCCATTTATCCTCTGTGACCCTGGGTATGCTGCTGCTAGATGTATAGATCAAGTGTTCTGGGTTTTCGCAATGGCTTTATACTTGATATACGTGCCTGGCCGCTACTCGCCTGGCGACTTGTATTCGAAGATACTCTAAATAACGAAGATCCATCTGCTTACTGAGCCAATGTAACGCAGAGTCGTTATATTTTGACCTTTGTTATACCATCGGATACAGCCATGAACTTAATTTTTTTCGATTGTGTCTTCTCCCCCAAACCCCTGCTTCCTCAAAGGGCCAAAAATACGTCTCAGTACAGTCGTTCCAAAAATTGAAAAAGAAGTCCGCCAATCGTGTTTTAACTTCTGAACGGTAAGTCGTAGAAAGGCAAAATTTGGTGTACTTTTAAACTGCGGAAATAGTCAGAGAATAGAATCCTACGAGGACAATATTTTTTAAGCAGAAATAACGGTTTAATTGCAGCTTAAAATTAAAAATGGATTAAATGCTTTCAAACAATTTTTTTAAGAAGTTAAGTAGGCAAGAACACTTAATAATGAATTGAAACAATCCTCGGCTTATACATCTTTTTTTTTCTAGAATGGTTGAAGCGTCAATACCAACAATCTCATCGATGCACCTTCTCTCGGTGGTGAATTTCATTCATTCATCCTGCATTGGCAAAGTAAAGAACGACAACATTTTAAAGCGTGATCAGAGCCTCAGTTATTGGTCACAAGTGAGTACTATACTAAGTAGTGTTAAACCGTAAGAGGTGAAATCTTAAAGAATCCCTTATAACAGGTTCATTCGAACTCCAAGCGATCCACAACCGAAAGAAACCTCCTTGGTCCTGGTGATTCATTCTTAAGTGATGTCTACGAGGAGAGTATTTCTACAAAGACTCAGGGTTTAATTGTATTGCCCAAAATAAGCATCACACTCTTGCAATCGTCGATAATCGAAGAGGTGATCTCAGTTGCAGCATTGGATAATGTGCAGGTCAGTTTTTAGAATGACATAAAAACCAGGTTTTAAATAAGTTTTTTTTATTTTCTAGGACCTAAGCTGTGTATCGTTATTGGCGTTCTATATCGAGGGGGTGTCGACAAAATTTCACCTTGGAAAGACAACCCGAGCATCAATGCACAATGTTTACATTCAGCAAACAGTGCGCTCAGGCAGTAGTAACAAGAAAGGCGGAATTATGAAAGGAACACGCGCTCTACTCGCGCATCTATCATCCCAAACACGACCCGATAACATCCAAGGTGAGCCAATACTGATTGAAACATCCGAGAAGCAATTGGAAGAGCTTGTCATAACGTTGGATATTGGTCGGGCTCATGCGCAACTAAGACGTTTGAAGACCGAGAGTATCATTCCACAAGAATCGCCTGTGATTGTCACAGCCATTCCAGAGCACAAGAGCAAGGCGATGTTTGATTGTTTGAAAATGCCCGAAAGCACTGGAATCGACAGCATTGGATTCATTATGTTTGAATGTGGACTAGAAGGTGTGGGTGTAAAAATCGTGAAGCGTTCACATTTCGAAAAATCAGAAAACACCAAAGAGGACATGGACATGCGGGATCCTACGTCGGGTGTGACCTTAAATGACTTGGTGGCCACATCAACAACAACAGCTGTAGCTGACGCATCAAATTCAAAGGCAGAATCAGCCTGGAGACTGATCACAAAGAAGCCACCAACACCGAAGACTCCGAAGGAGAAGTTTGCACATGCGCTTGAAAATATTATTGTGCCAGATCGAGAGGGAGCTGGTTTGTGATGCAAGGAAACTTTTAATCAAAAGGTAATAAACAACTTTTCTTATAGATGCAGGACGACCAAAAGTTGGAGCGAAACCCAACGAAGAGGACTTGGAGAAAGGTAAAGCCAAGAAACCTGAGCAGTTTGACAAAGTTGTACCGAACGTCAAGGAAACTGACAAGACATCCTCTTGTGTCATCGAACTGAAGTCGGTTTGGTTTAACTTTGCGGCACCACCGTGTGTGCCAATCACCAGGAAAATCGATTTCACTAGGTAACGCCCTAAATAAGGCTTGAAATGAATGCTGTACTGATTTGGTGTTTATTTTAGGCTTGATTGGAACCTGCTCAGCACCGCTTCTCCGGCGATAACTGCCTGGATGAATCCCAGCAATAGACTAGCTATCAAAATTGTATCCCTCACGCGAGCCCTGCACACGAGACACACCGCAGTGGCGGCCTGTCTTATGGCCGATGCGCTGGAGAATGAAAAGATTCAAAGAAATCCTAAAATCAAAAAGGTTGTAGACACTCCTGATTTTAACCAAGTTGTACTTTAAACAAAATTTTTTGTAGAGTCGCTATTCGAGCAACTATACACTCTTATCGAAGACGCTTCAAGAAGACCCCAGCTGCCAGCTGTGTACTATCATGCAGAAACTAGTTCTAGACGAAGGAGTTCAGAAGATCGAGCACATATTCAAGCAAGGGGACATCCCACATCTTAATACGCTGCGTCAGGTGAGAACTTTACTTTTGTCAATAAGAAGGATTTGAATGAAATATTTTGTTGCAGGGAATAATCGTCCTTAGTCGCCAGTGGAAGAACACCCTGTACAATCCGATTCTCTTCGAACATCAATATAAGAATAAACTCGCACGCCCCATCAATGTGACCTTTTCGTTTCCCCAAACCGAAGAGGAATGCGATGAGGGCGAATGCGACGGTGATGGTGAACTTGGCGCCTATAATGTCGCCGGGGACAATCCGGAAGAGAGTGAGAATGCTTTATTACTTGGGCAAGCACAGCATCGAACTCATATTGGTATTTTTTGATTAACGCCTACAAATTTCCCTCATTTGTATCTAAAGAGAGCAAGAGAGAGTGGCAGCATTTTCTCTACTCACTCTCCACTGTAGCACATTTCAGCTTGTTGTTTTTTTATACTAATATTGTGAATAATATCAAATTTAGTCTACCGGATTGGCCGACAAATTTAGCGGGAGTTACTATGTGTGGGGTTTTCTGTGTGTGTGTGATCAGTGTTTAATTTAAGAACGGACCAGGAGAGGTTTACTTTTGGACAAAACTTGAAAATTTTCCTTTCCCTGCCTCCACTTATCCATTCAAAGCTAGCGAGTAAGCTCAACAATCAATATTCATGCCCACCCAAAACTGTTCCATTCCTCACAATCATATCCCACCTGCTGAATGACAAAAAAGTGATTTTTGTTCATCATGTTCACCCACTCGGTTGAGCACAAATTCAGCCAAAATTCTAAATTTAAAAACACCAGAAAGACGGGCAAAGACAAAGGTCGATCTTAACATTGGCTAAGGGGTTTTCATTTGTAAATTTTGGATCGACTTTTGTCAGCTAAATGGACTCATACGACAAGGTTTGGTTTGCGGCGTCGGAAGAAAAACATTTTTGGTTGAAATGTGCTTACATGAAAAATATCTAAATATCCTCTCGAACTTTGAGCTTTTCCCAAGACAAATGTACTCAAAAGTTCAGCGTGTGTAAAAAGTGCTTTCTTTTTCTCTAATGCAACTTTTAGATTCATCTCAGTTTGGCTTGGGATTCGCTAGTGAGGCAGCTAATACGCAAGGATCTGCGTCAACATCGCCGCACTTGCAGTCGCTAAGAAAAGGGTGAGACGAACTTTTAAGGCGGCATAAAAATATATTTTAAAATCTATTTTCACAGAAAACCAAAATCTTCTAACTTCTCGCATGGCAACTCTTCCCGATCGAGTATTCAAATGCTTCCGATCATTTCGGGTCTGGTAGAGAAACAAGTTCCTGAAATTGGTAGGGATTATTAAAATTGTGTCCCTGTACAATTTGTTCGTTACTTTATTTTTACAGAGTACGGAGCTCTACAAGAGGGTTCGCTAAGCTCAACAAACTCAATGAACAAGTTCTGGATGGGAGCTGAAAATCAGAAAGAAGACTTGTATTTCTGGATGGCAAAGCAACAGGAAAACAAGAAGAAATTGGATGGATTGTACGATAAGGTATCGTTCACTTGATTATCTTTTAAGGGCTAAGGCTCAATATTTAAAGATCTTGAAATGAGTTTTAGTTTTTTCCAAGTGACATCAACAACTTGAATTATTTTTAAGCTTCACATTATTTTACTAAGGCAAAGTTTATTGCATTTCATTGAAGCTAGTTTATCACAAATCGAAGTTTTCGACCTTGTTAACCGAAATACAATTCGGTTATTCGAACTAACGCACTCTAAAGTCGTTTTTAGAAGTGTACTCGTCTTTTCCCAAGGGTTAATGTTGGCCTATTGCTGAGTTTTGCTCAATTCGTTGCTCGAATTGATCATTCGAGCCAGGGTTGAAGTTCAAGTTGAACTCGGTTAAAGACATCGCGGTAGTATCCAAAACAAAACACCTACAAAACTATTTATAAATAATATCAACTTAGATTTCTGTTCGGGCGCCAGTTATTAAAAATATTAAGAGTTACTTGTTTTGCACCGCATTTCAAAAAATAGATTTCGCGAGGGTGCCACCAGTGCCCCTTTGCCATGGAGTATCGCCTCTCTTTTTATATAAACGGGTTTGTTCATTATCAAATCCGGTTTCTTAAAATGTGTGTATCTTTGAATGCACATTGATTTATCACTGGCTTTTCCTTGTTTTTGAATCGCCCATTACTACCTTAAGCTTGAATACAATATAATTAAAAACTTACTACAACTTTTTTTAAAGGAAATAATAATGCGTCCGGCGCCAACGAAAATTCCAGGACACTTTCCATCACGGGGTATTCTTCAAGAATCTATCAAACTCCTCGATGCTCATCTTATTTTCGAGCCCCTGCTCACGTGCCTGGGTGTTATGCCCCAGCAGATGGTCAATAAGATCTCGAATGCTGATATTTCGTCGTTGGAAAACTTTGGAACAAATCTCTCTCTGATCGGCACCTTTGATTCAATTCGCGTGGATATTGTCGTCAGCGAAGCTGGGGATAAAAAGAACAAACCATCAAAGCTAAATAAAAAGGCGAATGGTCGTCCAAGTTTGATCATTGACACTCCATCGTTCCTTTGCGAGCGAGTTGGCATCGAATTGGAGGTGCTTAAAATGTCCGACGGTATGGTAGATCAAGCTCGTCAGAATGTCATCTATATGTCGAGGCGACAACTGAAGAAGCACACAAGTACTGTGATCAACTTTAGTCTGAATATTCGATTTATTTCGCAGCAGGTACATTCAGGAAATCCCAGCGTTTCGAAAGAGTTATTCAAATATTTTTCTCTAGGTGAACATGCCGCTTTTGCGTCTACTGCATCAAATCAGTAACATGTACCAGAACGTTAAAGATGCCCAAAACGAATTCCACGAGCAGCCAGATTTAAGCAAGAAGTCGACAGCTAAGGATGAGTGTAGCTTAGGTAAGTAAAGGCTTTAAAATAGGAATAGAATATTGTACAATTCTTCGCTTTTAGCTTCTGAACCAAATGACATAATGCCATTTGGATCAGTGTCGGATCGTTTTACTCACAACGAAAACTCTTCCGACGAGCGTTACGACAAGTTCAATGAAATGATTGGCTTACCAAACTCCATGACCAAGTAACAAGACTTGATTGGAAAAGAGGGACTTTTTACTAATTTCCTTGTTCTTTGCAGTAGTAAAACTCGCGTGCCTGGCTTGGGTCCACTCATTCAATTGACCCCATCGCCAAACGCCAAAAACCGCCCACAAAGCTTCGCTCAGAAGCTTCGGTCAACTGGCAAGTCTGTAAAGGGTAAACTAGGTAACTAAATCCGTTATCTCCTGACTAAGATGGGAGTGTTCTAACATTATCCTTGCAGGTTACACTAATCTAAATGAGTCCAGCTCATCGCCTCTGCGTGATAGCCCAACGACTTCAGTGAGTGAACAGCCAATGTTCAAGCTTTCTTTGGAGTCCAAGGCCTCGTTCAATGGGTTGAGCGTGAGTGCAGACTATCATGGTCTCGGCAAACCCGGATTGAATGGCTCTCTACCACCAATGGATACGCCAAATTGTTGGAAAACAATATATCACCTCCTGGAGTTGTATGGAACAATGCCCGAAACAAAGACTGTACAGAGGTAAGCTAAGACTGTGCTTCTGTTTGATTGCACATGCATCAGTTTTTTAAGTTATTTCCGCAGAGCGTCCATGTCGGCAGAACCCACAGAGGCAAACAAGCAGGCGAAGAAAAACGCATTTGTTTACATGCGTCACGACAAAGACGATGATGACTTGACCAGTGCGCCAACACCATTGCCACAGCACAGAGAACTTCTGGAGAGCACAACACAGGAGAGAACACGCTTGATTGTCTTTGGCGTGGCTAAGATCCACAAAACTCGACTCCTTGCAATGTTGAGTGGACTCAAGGTAAGAAAATCAACAAAATGTTTCGAGTCCTGAACAATTTAATCCCTTCTTCTTTTTAAACAGCTTGAAGCAGAGATAACAACATTGAATAGCAGCGCTACATGGCGTAAGAAAGCGCGACCAGTGTCTCTAGAGTGCTCACTGACTGGTCAGGTAGGTAGGGCCATGATAGTTCTACTGGAAGGAGTAGCTCCAAATCAGCAGTAAGTAGAAAGCACACAATTTAAACAAGCTCTCGCTCATTGACAATCCTTGCAGAACCGTTGTCAAAGTGACCGTGGGCAAGAGTCAAACCCTCTACTCTAGTATAACAAAACGAGGAAAAGACAAGAACAGCGGACTCCTGTCGATTGGACCTGTGAACATTGAGATTCCACAGCATCCAGTCGCCTTGCATGGAATGATGACAAGGAGTTCAAAACAGCTTTCGTCGACGCTACAGGTACGTGGGGAAAAGAATTCCCTCAAGGGCTTAACGACTAATTCGGGTTCATTTTATTTTTACAGGAACTCCGAGTTGGTCGAAACTCAGGACGTATACCGCGTCAGCACGAAGAACCAGAGTCTCCATTCCATGTTCGTGACCAAAAAGAACGGCCACACACCCAGAAGAAGTATCCGACAGCGCCCAAACCTGCTGCGCCTCAAAATGGTTTGCTGCAGCCATTAGTTATGCAATTCAACGTACTTCTGCAGAGTTTATCTATCAACGCAGCATTGCTTCCATCACTGCAGGCGCAGTATCGAATGAACCACGTGAGCTCAACAGGAGTGACTGGACATAGGGCGAAGTTTGTGATCGATTTGCCAACACACACGTTAAGTTTTACGACAAAAATTCAGGTAAGTCTAGGTTCATTTCAGCTGGGATGTGGATCTTATTAAAAAAAATCAAGTTAGAGACTCGTTATCTACATTCTTTTATTGTTTTTATTTGCAGAATGAAATCAATCTGCCATCGGAAGCATGCATTGCCCTACCCCCAGTTCATGTCAGCGCTGAATACATTCCAGAAAACCGACAAGAGGTAGCCCCTACTCCTTGTATTTTTGTTTTTTACTAATGCTTTCTCCTGCAGGATACTGAAATTGACGGCATCATTCTGCGGCAAGGAGGTTACGTCAACGCCTCTGCAGAGATCGGCGAATTCGAGCGATGTCTGACCACGGACCTTCTGAATCACCTGGTGTTTGTTCAAAAGGTCTTTATGAAAGAAATCAATGAGGTATTGCAGAAGGTTTACGGTGGAGAAAAACCCGTGCCCTTATGGTCTGAGGATAGCGAGAGCGTGCAAGAGTCTTCACTGAAGAGAATTCTCTTTTCCCTCAACATTTCGATGAAGCGAATTCAACTGACCGCCACAACACCATGTTCGTCAGCGGTTCGCTTTGAAACCGGCACACTGGAGCTGCATTTATCTAACCGTGTTAAAAACGTCGGCGAGGGCAACGATCGAAAGATGTTCGGCAAGGCGCACATCGACTTCAATCTTTCGCTGGGGCAGCTGATCAAAAATGTTATCTTTGATGAGGCAGAACCTGAGTTCCAGCAGTATGCTTTCTTTCACACCACCATTGGGCTACGAAACGCTTTTCAGGATGAGTTGTTAAACGAGGACAAGGAGCTGATTTTGCTGAAACTCAAGAGACCTTTGGTCTACATCCAACCTGTGGCTGTTGACAAGGCCATACTTGTTTGGCTAAACTATAAAAACGCCTACGAGTACTGGGCTGAGAAGAGAGCCAATCTAAACTATGACATTCCGTGTGGAAACCAGATGTTTGACCGCGTTCCGTTTGGACAATTTAGCAATATTGCATCGTCCAATCTGTCTACTCTGTTTCTGCAATTGACGGTGGAAGATATGGGGATCTGTTTGCCATTGAATCAGGTCGCACAAGTAAGCTAACAAGAGAAATTTTGTTTACCTTTCGTAACGGTTTCCTTTTTCCTAGTCGTGGGGCACAAGATCATATCAGGACTTTGAGCCAAAAGGAGCTGTTGTTATCACACTGGAAAACACAATCATATCGGGTAAGTGTCTGTTGAATTTCAGAAGCAACTCTTTTACAATGAGGCTAATTTCAGCTTGCAACTCTGGTTCGCTCGTATCGAAGGGCAAGTTCTCTGGCCTTTGTCTGCGGTTTGCAGATGATTTCGAAACAACCCTGGACGATTGGAAGCCCAACATGAGCGATGCAAACATAATGAACTTGTGTGTCGTGTCCGAGGGCACCTACGAGGTTTGTTCGAGAACTGCAGCCGCCAAGAAGGGCGAGAACGCCAAGTGGCTGTTGAACGTGAAATGGCAGATGGAGGGTGTTGACATACACCTCGATGTGAACATTGGCAAGCAACTCTCATCCTTGGGTCACACACTGACAATGCTGACCGGCTCCGAGGATGAGGAGACGAACATTGAAAGTCCCGATAGCGACGAGGGCGATCAGAGCTACAAAGAAACAATCATTCGGCGCAGGGACTTTGAAAATCTGCCATCGTTTGTGTTCGATCCGTCGATTGATTCGAAGAAGCGTTCGTTTATGATGGAAAAAGAAATGGCGGAGCAATTAAAGATCATAAACGATCTGCGAACATTGGGAGCGTCGCACAATACTGTGGCACATGAAGAACGTCGATTACAGGAGCTGCAGGCACTGTGCTACAAGTACTTCCGCCGCGACATCATTCAGAAGTGGAAAAGGCCATCGATACGACGATCCACGCTTAAGAACACCAACCGCTCGTATTCATATGTGGGTCCCTCGTTGAGTAAGGAGCCATTGGATGATGTGTATCACAAGAAACTGGACACAATCGTCTCAAACGATGAGATCTCTAGTTTGCAAAGCACACCCGCATCGGGACCGTCGAGAAGTGCTTCGCTAAGGGCTTGCGGGCCTAGCCGGGTTACCTTTTCCGAGGCTATGAGGTAGGTTTTGCTTATCCCCGTCAATTGGTTTTAAGTGTCTTTCTCTCTTTTAGACAAACTTCACTACCCAATGCCGATACCGATTCAGAAATGCCCGACAATGAGGTCGAGTGGAAGGGCTACGATCAGCAATCTCCGGCCGAGATGGACATTGATGGAACGTCTGTCGAAATGCGCAAGAAACACGGTTATCCTCAGAAGCAGCAGGTTCGTCTCGAAAAAAAAACCACTTATTTTCCTCAATATTCTATAGACTCTCTTCCAGGAACCTAACATTGACTTTGAGCTGGATATTAAAGTTCTAGTCAACTCGGGAAAATGTGTTCTTCACACCAAGGAATCAACCGATGAGCGCTTCTTGATAAGCGGCCCAACGACGGTCAAGACCCACAAGCGCGAGCGCAGTATTGGCAATGATTGGGGCAGCCCAACACCATCGCGGCGTCAGCGCGACAAAAGCAAGATACGGTACAATCCCAGCAATGCAGTGCTCTCGGATCTAACCATCTTTCATATCCCTGGTCTGGATGTGAAGCTGCACTATCAGTCAAAGACGATACCCGA
Source organism: Neoascia interrupta (assembly GCA_947623515.1). Lineage (NCBI taxonomy): Eukaryota > Metazoa > Arthropoda > Insecta > Diptera > Syrphidae > Neoascia > Neoascia interrupta. Next base: position 190,234,601 of record OX392462.1, read on the forward strand.
AGATCCAGCCACCCGCGTAGCGTCCAGTGATAGTCATTCCATGTTCCGCCGAACAGGCAGCAAGAGAGCAGCGCTCTTCGCTTGGATGACCCTGCAGAGTATTCCCGAGGAGACAATAATTTCACCGCACATCTTGGAGTTCCTCGAGCAAACATTGGAGCCGATACCGTTCAAGGCGGACAGCAGTTCGGCTACTTCGTCAGCAGCGAACCCAGTAAATCTGGACATATTGCCAGCCAATTACGTGACCTACGCTTCGTTCCCAGTCGATGTGATTGTCTACTTCCACATGCAGCCTTCGGCCTTTAGGTTCTCCTGCCTGCCGGTGTCAAGAGTGGAATGTATGCTACAGCTGCCCAGTTTGGACATAGTGTTCAGTTCGAAGCGTTCCGAAGACGAAGACAAAGCTGGGGCCGATCAAAGCGATACAGAAAAAACAGAGAAAGACAAGATTCCATCAGGGGGCTTAAGGTAAGAAAACTAATACTATTTGAAAGGAGGTATTCAAGGTTAATTTTATTGCAGTGTCACTGGCTGTTTGGCAGACTTTAACGTCTACATCTTCCATCCTTATGGCGGCAAAAAGACCAACACAAAAGAGGCCCAGTTTTCGCCACTCACCGATAGTGAGCGCAAAGACTCGCTTAGCATTAATGTCGAGTTTGTTAAGTTCCACATAACCCGGTGCCGTAAGTTGTACATTGAGCCGTCGCCCAGTTCGAAGCGTGCCATAGATCAGTCCCGAGCTGTAATTCGCTTCTCAACCATCGTTGACATTGGCAGTGCGTCATTTAAGTACGACATGCGTAGGTTGACCGAAATTCTGGCATTCCCCAAAGCATGGTACCGCCGTCGTATCGTTCGCCGACTTTTCCTCGGTGACTTGAGTGTACACCAAAGCGGCTGCAACGATCCCGACATGACGGGCGCGTCCACACCCAAAGAGCCACATAGTAAAACTCCCGTGTTGAATGAGTTCAGAGATAAGCAGCAAGCGTCCACGGATCCGTACTATACAAAAGATAGTATGAGACTGGACTTTGACAAGGACATGCGGAAGTTCGACAAATTACAGACGCTGGGCAAGTCATCAAGTGCTGAGTCGAGCACCCCACCATCGGAAAAGAGTCAGATAACCGCTTGGGAAACGCTTGTGTTGTTTGCAGTAAACTTTACCAAGCTCAACGTCCAGATGAACATGGGCAACGTTATGGGCAATGTGGTAAGTAAATATCCAGCAGGCTTAATGAAATTTACTTTATTGTCGAATCTTCCCAGGTTTGGTTGACAAAAGACTTCCAAAGCGACGGGCGCCTTAGCATCGGCAGTACTGGCTACAAGAAGATGTACATTGGGATCTATTTGGGAGGCTCATCGCTTGATGCGAAGGGCGGCATAGTCGGTGGCAGCTTTGAAGTGAATAAAATCAATACCCGTTTCCATATTAAGGAAGAATCTGGTGTGGAACCTTACCACACCATGGGATTGAGTTTTATGGCCTTAGAGCTGCGACTCGACTACATGGGTACTTCGGTGCTTATGACGCGCATAAGTTCGTTCTCCGCTGCCATGAAAGATGAATGGAAGACCACGTCGTCCGACATACACGGTGTTGCCAGCTCCAAACCTCGTGCCATTATTTTTATTCACGGTGATGTGTCGTGGGATCAACTACAGATCATGATCTCGAAGTCAACAACCGCTGATCTGTTGAAAATGTATTACAAGCTGGAGGAGTTCTTTACGCAGCAATTTAAATCTTCGAAACGGGTGTTCTCTAGCCTTGAGCCGAGATTGCACGACAGAAACTCTAGCACCAAGAGACGGCAGGTGGGTTTTCGTATTTTGTTTAGCAAAGTGTTTGCTCACTAATTGTTTGGTGTTTCTTCTCCTCAGCACTTGAAGAAGAAACCAAATGGAGACTGCTTGCCACCGGTTGATAATACAAACACGGACGCCAGACACCATAGGCACTGGCAGAAGCCCTTGGAGCAAGCGATGGGACTGGTGGTGCCGACATTAGTGACACGATTGGGGCGCAATGGGAATATCCTTGGAGGAAGTGCAGAGTTGCATGGAAACAATATCTCTTTGGCTTGTTTCCATGGTATTAATTTTAAGGTGAGTTTGGTGTTCTTGTTGGGTTGTTTATTTACACTTTCTTTCGATTCCACAACTCATTTTAAAATTAATTTGTTAGCTCTCACCGCATTAACAAATATCCAAATTCTAAGTATAACTTGAACTAGTTTTTAAGCTGCTGCATCCTCAAACGGCGCTGACCTATTTTTCGGTTTAGCCATGCCTTGTGAAATTACTAATTGCAATTAACGACAGCAATACAGACTGGATATCAATCAAAGGATTTTTGTAGTTCCTAAAAAAAGAAACTGTTTTTTTTTTTCAAGGAAGCCCTGGTCTACCTTTTCTTTTAAGGCGAGTGTAAAAATTGATCAGCCTCTAATTAAACACTCCAGAAAACTATTGGTAGAAAAGTCATCAGCAGAATAACCAGTCTGGAACGCAGTGTAAAATGTGTAAAGCATTGTTGAACCTCATAAAATCAAATTAAGCTTTCCAACATCCACTAACATTTTCAATATTTAATTCTCTGAGGTCCAGAAACAATGAAACCCTTTAATGCCACATGGAAGCAGTGATTGAAATAAAATAAATACATAGATTGGCGCAATAGCAGGTGAACCAGGATCAACTTCTCAACAATGTATGCTGTGTGTGTTATATTCTTCACATACAAGCAGTGATTTGTGATCTCAAAGTAAACAACATCTCCGCGCAAACTATCGCTTATCACAAAGTCTATGAATCCTTAGACTCCCCTAAGTCTAAGGATTCGAGTTAAGGGGATGAGTTAAGGGGATGAGTTAAGGGGATGGTAATGTGTCCCTCGAAGCGATGTGTTACACAATTGAGGACATATACACTAACTTAGCATCACCCTAATATTAATTCTAGCCTATTTGCAAACCGAAGCCGATCTTCGTCATTGCTTTCAACCAATCTAACGGTATGGTTTGACAATGAATTTCGGAAAACACAATTCAGACAACGACACCAGCGCTGATATCAAACGAAGGATTACTCTTGCCAATCGCTGTTTCTTTGGGCTAAGAAGGCAATTGAGTAGTAAAGGCCCCTCTCTAGGAAAAAAGTAAGTAAGTACATGCAGCTAAACAGGGAGCATACAAAGCGGCTCTGCAAAGAAGGACTAGAGCTGCTCCTGAGCTCTAATGGCAGAAGAGGAGAGACAATGCCGAGAGCACGAGAACGGCGCAATTAAAAAAAACAGATGGATGCTGTTGTGAATGAGGTTTGAAAGCTCAACCAAAAGGCTAAAAGGACCGGTCAAAAGTCGGTGACGAACAAAACCCAGTTGTAAGAAGAATACAAACAATACTTTCACTCCTGGATGATATAAAAGTAACTCTAGTTAAGCTTTAGTGTTAAAATGTTTAAGGCTGCCAGAACTAACGGAGATTCGATCAGCGCAACTCATCTGCAAGATATGGCGGGGGAATGCATGCCTGACGAATGACACCTCAGTATTGTCAGTATTACCCGATCTTCAAGGAAACATTCTGAGTTGCGCCAAATACATAAGCATCAGTTTTCTAAGCGTCACATACAAGATCTTTTCTGCTGACACATAAGTCGTTTGTCAATAGCTTAATAAATCCATATCAAAGTGGCCAAAGACCAAACAAATCCACCATCGATTCAAACTGCGGCAGATCAAGGAAACGCATTACCCTTTCCGGTTTTATTGTTTGGAAAACGACAAATACTGCACCGGTGTAGCCCTCACTTTGTATCAAATTGTTTTGACTTTATTTCATTATTTAAATTGTTAGACTAATTTATTATTGGCATTTTTCTAATCATACTGTTTTTTTTTTTAAATAAAATCACAAATGAAAACTAAGTCGAAACGTCACATAAACAATCAAAGCTACACCCAGCCTCCTCCGTCAAATAGGTCGGTGCTGCAATTTCGAGTTCGGTGTCGACGCCGAACGAATTCGGTGTCCAAAAGAACATTTACATGAGCACGATTCCGTTCGGGTGTACAAAAAGAGAACAACTTTTTTCTGTTTTCAACACCAGTTTCACGATTCGGTGTTTAAAAGAATGCGCCATTACACAAGGACAATTTTCCGAAGCATGAAAATCTTGAAATTTCATAATCTGATTATTTTCAAATTATCTGCCCTCTTATTCGACCCCATATTTGAAAAACGAAATTCTTCATATCTGTCTCCTATTGGGTGTCATAAGGCAGACTTTTCGATCCTGTTTTTGATTCTGATTTATCAATGATGTTGATGATCACACATTTCGCTAAAATACTGGCTCCTTTAACAAGGTCTTGACAGTTTTTTACACTTTTGCCCCAAAAAGTTCTTTAACCTCTATATCTCCACATGCCTGCCAACCAAGATCCCTTTCCTCTTTCCCATCCGTGCATTCTACATCGTTAATCGCGATCTAAAAATTTAGTATGACAGAGAACTTAATTTCCCATTCCCATATTAATGAGATATATTATTGGTTCTCTAAAATTGGTCCTTTAAAATCGGTCCAAGGAATCTTCTGACACTCCGTGACTTCAGAAGATTCCATTCTTGAATATGCTCGTCAAATGTGAACCCCCTTTGAAAAACCCTAGACATTTAACGTCAGTTTCTTCGATTTGTCGTTCGATGTTTGTTAATAACTCTCTCCTGTCTCCCTAAAGCGCCCGCCTCAAACAATCTTGAAAAACGTAAGATGTTTAAGTTTCTTTTCATTCATTGGCTACTCTGAGCCTGAGAGTCTCCACAACTTAACTTTCAACACAATCTAACTTACGATGCCTCAGTTTTTTGCTTTATTCCGACGCACCCTACATTGTATGGGGCTAATGATCCTCTCTTCCATAATTTGTGAAAGGCTAACTCAGACCAGACCCTCTTAGAACTTGACGGTACCATTCCTAGTCTCAAACTGGATCTTCTCTGCACTTCCTCTTAGTGTCTGAGTTTTTAAGTTAGTCCTAAGTTAATCCTGGGGTGCCGTGGCGTAGTGGTTAGTGTGTGTTCTTACTACGCCAGAGGTTTGGGTTCGAATCCTGCCATCGTCACCTGAAAAAAAAAGACTTGTTCTTTTTCACGGTCACCACCTCCGCGAGGGTCTGACAAGCCCTCCGAGAGTATCATTTGTCTTGAAAAACTTCTCAAAGTGCCGTTCGGATTCAGCTATTTTAAGTTTAACTATTTTAAGTTAATCCTACTCCTAGTTTGTATTAAGCCATATAAATTGGGGCAACCAAAAATTTAATTAAATTACTTAACTCCTCTTTCATGTCTCTTTTTTTCTAGTCAAAATCGTGGGCACTGTTCAGCTTAAAAGCCCCGTACATAAATTTCACCACTGAAGCCCAGCAGTCACAGGACACGAAGGAAGTGCTTGTCACCGAGACGCTGTCGTCGAGCTTAGGTCAGAATGCACAGAGTCAGCAACAGAATCACTCGATGGCGATTGTTAGCCGCATCACAAGAAACATCATCTTTCCGCCACAATTTAAGACCCTTAATGAGTGGTTCCATTACGCCTTCGCGAACAGTGAAATTGATGGTAGGGTTAAAGTAGTTATTTCACGTCAGCCAGTGGTTTCATATTATCTTTTTAGCTGTTGATCGTTTCCCTATTCTTGAAAGGGATAGAGAAATCGCTACAAATTCTATTGAGCGAACCAGAAGCGGAGCAAACGCGAGCTCTTCCAAGTCTCTAGAGCATAACCATAACCGAGAAGTGATATTTGCTTTGCCAAGCCTGCAATTCAACTTTAAGACTGAACACAAGCAGGGTCCGTCCACGCCGGAACCCACTGGTGAGTGTAGTGAATACCACAACTTATCTCCTTAACAATTTTTTTTTATACAATTTTTTCCCTCACAGATGGAAAACCCGAAGTTATCTGTAGTTTTATTACGGAATTCGACGATCATATCTTCGTCACAGTTGATGCCGATGCGTTCTTCTTCCTCCACGACCTGATAACGTCATATGTTAAGGAAAAAGAGAAGGTGGTAAGTTACAGGCGGTTCAGTGCATTTGGTTTTTCTACATAAACAATCTCTTCATTAGATCGGCGCCCAATCGGTAAGAGCTGCATCACCCAATCTCTCACAGAACCTAAGAAGTCAACTCAAACCCTTGGTGACCGATGAAATGCCAAAAGACAAGAAAAGTCCCAGTAGCGAAAGGACAGAATCAACCGAATCCACAGATGCAAATGACAAAAATGCGAACCCCAACGCATCCACTCTGGACTTGGAATCATTTGTTCGTGATTGGCGCCATTTCGAATGTCAGACTTGGCATTTAGAGCCTACAGTTCGCTTACTATCGTGGGCCGGCAAGTCAATCGAACCCTATGGCATCGATTATATCCTTAATAAATTGGGCTTCTCGCATGCTCGTACCACTATACCCAAGTGGTTGCAGCGTGGATTCATGGATCCCCTGGATAAGGTCCAAGCCATTATGATGTTACAATTGCTCACACTCATCAAGGAGAATAAAATTGAAGCTTCAGCTAAAAAGTCTTCGAGTTAGATGGACGATTTTTTCAACCACTTTGTATCACTCTTGTAGTCTTTAGTAAGCTTGTAACCAAAAATTTATTAAATTAATTCTAATTGTTACTTATTATTCGGGGATATTAAGCAATTATAAAAAAAAAAAACAATAAACTAAATAAGTTATTAAAATTTAAACAAAAAGATGTTTTTTTATTAAGCATGCCAAGCGATTTTTACTAAATTTCTTTAAATTTTTCCATTTTACCAATGCCAAATGCTCGATTCAAATTAATTGAAGACATCCTTCATCGGGACTGAATAATACGCTAATAGAAAAACCGCGTTCAAAAGACATTGAGGATATAGGTGATAGTTGACACTAAGCGTCTTGAACTCAGGCTGTCCATCGAGTTGGTAAAGGGTATCAGAAGTACAACACTAAACTGGCGCCCAGCTTCCTTATGGACCACCAAGCTTTTGCTAAACACGTGATATGTTAGGCTTGGGCGAAACCACCACCTGTCTGCCTATAGAGAAGACGACGATACAGCGGAGCACTTCCTCTGTAGTTGTCTTGCCTTTGCTCTCCTCTGGATCTTAGGGGCTGACGTGAGTGCCGAAAACCTAAGCTCCTCATCACTGAAGCTCCTTCTCGTTTTTCTTCGAAAGACGGGTGAACTAAATGCATTAAAGTAAGGTGTTCGCATGGTAATACAATGAACTATTAGTTGTGTCTGAGTGCTCCATCGGTTAGTAGCAGCCTTCGACAAAAAAAGTGGCGCCCAACGTGGGGATATTCATTTTGAGCTCATATGTATAGCTTTTCTTTGGAGCTTAAGCGTTTGCAGCCTGAGGTAAGGAGTTTGGAGTAGATTTAAAGAAAATAAAACCCAAACATATTTTCAACATCGGATAAGAAATCGCAACAACCAACTTTTAGAGACAAAAATAAAAAAAAAACGAGAGGCTAAAGAGCTCCAGGTAAACCAGGGGTGGACTTTGTCACAGTCAATGTGATCAAACAAAATAATCCATCTGCGTAAGGTGATCACAAACATATTGCAACGAGTCGTTGCTTTATTTAGGCTTGTGATCAAGAACAGAATGAGTTGGCTTTTTGCCTACTAATGCTTTCTGCATTAGTAGGCAAAAAGCCAACTAGCCAGAAAGTTTGAAAACCGGGGACCAGCGGATTTTGACTGTCATTGATCTTGAGCTGTCACAAGAAAATTGTGATGATCACAGTTTTCGCAGACGAATTTTTCGAAACCAGACGAAACCTCCCCAGGACCAATTTTGCAACCACGTATGTAAGGTAGAATTTAAACCCAGGCCTTCTGCTACGCGGAAGTAAACTCTCACTATACGCCACGGTATCCCACCCAGATTTTGCGGGTGTTTTATTTTGATGATAAAAAATTTGGCCACGGCAACCCATATGGATATATTAGGAGAAGCTGGGGATCCTTGATGCCTCTGTTTTTAACTTTGAAAACTTTTGCTTCTTTGACAATGGTTATTCTTTTCATAAACTCTGTGAAAATTTACGTTTCGGACC